>BSYO01000006.1:3755963-5194374 GCA_033239525.1 Nepenthes gracilis
TAACTTGATTACATTTTATAGTATATATTATTTAGAGTTAATCCTGTAATTTTTATAAATTGAGAAAGATTTTTTACATAAGTATTATTGTATGATTTTGTATATTTGATTTTATATTATTATTTATTGTGCTCTCATGAGATCTAGTGGTAAACAATTGAAGAGATTTGGGTTTATTTTTGCTGTACCAACTGTGTATTATTTTAAATTCTAACAAGTAATATTAGAAATAGGTTTTTCAATGTAAAAATTATAATTTTATAATATAGATAAGATTATCATTCTATATTGAATAATTTAATGAGTAAAATAATTTTATTCTTTAATAAAAAAGAATAAGAAATACTTTGACCCAAAAATAAATAGTAAAAGCAATAAGAAAGAAAGAGGACGAACTAGAGAAAATGATTGATAAAGAGTTATAAAATATAAGGGATTTAACAAAATGCACAGTCAACCTATATCTTGCGGACAATACTTATCAATGTGTTATTAATTTATTGATCAAGTTGAAGTCTATCATGAAGTCGGACTAAAAGTAGATAATATAATAATTATTAATAATAACACTCCACAAAATAAAATCCATCAAGATAAGACAACATCCCACCAAATCTCAAATTCGGCCATACCTGACAAAACATCCGCACATCCAAAATATAACAATAATAACTGACAAAAGAAATTCATCACAAGACCTTCTAAAGGTTCTATGTTATGGCAAAGGAAAGCAAGCATTTAAATTTGTATTTGATAGAGGTTTCAGTTATCAAGAGAAACATTAGGGTGACCATAGGAGGCTTGATCAAAGTGACAGGAAGATGCTAAGGTGGAGTGCAAGGAAGCACGACTCTACCAATGTGCAGGCACCAAATTGGAGATATAATACAAGTGTTTTGGTGAAGTAGGAAAGAGTGATGTTCAAACTTATAAAAGCCTACGACAAGATCTCTATGGAAGATAAGTTACCAAAGAACATGAGATAAAAATAGTCAAAGAGAGAAGGGCTCCCTCACAAGGTTGTGAGGAGGAATTTATTTAATTTTTAGTCACTCTCTATAAGTCCTATCTTAATGAACGAGTCATCTGAATATTCACTCGATTTTAAGGCCAAAATTTGCTCAAGCAAATGATTGAAGTTGTGTAGTAAATCAACACCTAAAGAGGCACATATGTATAAGTTTGTAGCAATAGGTGTATCGAATGGATGCTCATGCATCAATAGTAAAAGGTATGCAAAGTGGTATTTGCCTTTAGTGTTTAAACTCTAAATTTGACATTTGAACACAAACCCTAGGTATAAAAACCCCAAGTAATTTTTAAGGCAGAAAAAGAAATTATTTAAACACAAAGAACATCATACAGAGAAAGAGAATAGAGAAAATAAATAATATGATGATTTTCGGTATCAAAATGATATTCAATTTAAGTTTTATTCTTCACTAAATTCTTGTATATTTTGTAATTTAAGTTCTAAGACGTATTATAGATTGAATACTTATTTTCTCATTATATTTTTCTTTTATAGGTCGCTAGATGGATAATGTGTTGTGTTTGACTGATTATTTATACAAATTATTATAAAAAAAAATATTTAAAAGAGTTATTTATAACCATATATTTTATAGTGAATATTATTTAAAGTTTATCTTATAATTTTTTTCTTAGTTGAGAAAAATTCTCACATCAAATATTATTACATAACTTTGTTTATTTGGTATTATATCAGTGTTGCTTATACTCCCATAGGCTTTAGTAATTGATGATTAACGAAGAATTTAAATTTATTTTCCCTCCATATGTTGTGTGTGTGTTTTGAATTATAGCAAAATGTCATTCCCAAAAAAAAAAAAAAAAAGAAAGTGGATCCTTAGATGAAACCCTAACCCTAATTTTGCCCCCTATCTTGATGGCTTCGATTTCACTATTTAATATGAAATTGAGAAGGTTTCATATTTAAAAGAGATAAAATCACTATTTTTATAATTCTAATTGTCTATTTTTAAATAAATAATTTTAATTTAATTATTTTAAAATAATTAATATTTTATTTTTTAAAAAAATAATTAATTTAAATTTATTTTTTAAAATAAATAATTAAGATACAAGAACGAACTTATCCACTTCTTATATTGATTAACTTTTTAAAACATATTTTACCCATTGCCATTTCAAAAATAATTAATTATTTTTTTTTTAGTTCAGTTGGGTTTTAATATTCCGACGGTGAGCTCACGACGTTTGAATTAACTTCTCCACCAAATACTCTCTCTTACCTTCGCGTTCCCAATCTTTTTCCCCGCTCAATCTAAATTCCCGAAATCCAAACAAAATCAGTCGATCGTTGTCGTAGCTCGAGTTCTCCGGTTCTCCACTTGTAAAATTCCTTAACCTCTCGCTCACTCCTCGAATCTCTGTCCTTTCCTTCTTTATTTGGACTGTTTTTCTGCAGCAGGTACTTTTTTGGCTTCCGGAGGTTCGTAACCGCAGTAACTGTGCGAACTCACGACGTGCACGTCGCTGGCTCTTATATGCCTTCCTGTCAGTGAATTTTTAGTTTTTAATTTGCTTTTGGTTGTCCTGTCAAAAGTTCTTTGAGTTTTTGCTTGTTGATCTGCTGTTTTTTTGGTTTGAATTTGAATTGCGAAAGAGTTACCTTGTTGCCTGTTTTCCTCTGCGTTATTGAATTTTATTTTATTTTTTTTTGTCACTCCTTCGCATGGATGTCCATCTCATTTTCTACTCCGACTTGCTGAATTCTTCTTGCCGATGCCTTTCTTTTTCTTCCTGAGAATTCGAATTGATGGAGGTCGCTGAATTCAAAGCAGATCCAATGGACACTTAGTTTGTGCACGTGCGGATGCGATTGCAGATGCGCGCTTTTGTTTAAATTGTGTGTGCTTGAGCTATTAGTGTTGGCTGAGCAGAGATAATTGGTAAACATTAGGACTTGATCATCGATTGTCATTGATTATTTTGAGATAAGGTATTTATAAACTTTGGATGTAAATTGATTTCAATGTCTCATTAAGCTGATTTGCGTGCTTATCTGGTCTTTCTGGGTGTTAGAAAAATTCTTCTGGGCAGTTGGTTTTGTTTGTTTCGAGAAGCTTCAGTCAAGAATTGACCACGGAGGCTAGTAGAATTTTCTCTTTGACTGCAAAATTGTCGCGTGACTTTCAAATCTCTAGTTTGATGTCTTCTCCATGCTATGAGATCTAGATATTCAGATTTACGTAATCTTAGAGTTCCGCATAGAAAGCCCGCTCTATAGTTTGAGCTCGTTATAATGATCAACTTAACCATTGCTCAAATAGCATCCCAAAGGATTTCTTCTTCTTCATTTTTTTTTTAATTTGCGTGCTTACTGAATATTTAGTTGGATTTTATTTCTGGCGTGGTCGCAAAAAATCTAGTGGGATTTTGGTTTGACGTAGCTTAATCTCTAGTTAGATTTATGTGCAAATCAGATTTGTTGTGATTTTTGACATATTTCCTGGTGTTTGGATGAATTTTGATTAAATAATCTGATAGATGATTGAAAAAGAAAACCAATCGAGTGTGTGTCAATTAATGATCGATACCCTATATTAATCTAATCCATCTGATAGAATGTCTATTACTTTTTTCCTTTAACCCGATGAATTCTGACAAATTAGGAAAATATATAATGTAACGCGGTATATAGTGAGAATGTAACGCAGTATATAATGTAAACATATAGTGTATCATTACTGAATATGTGCGGGGAATTTATGTCTAGCATTTGATCTGCAGCTTGGTTGATGGATTGGATGCTTCATTGTCAACTAGTATAACGCAGCAGAGCAAATGAGAGCAGAATCTTCTGGGCTGATAATTGGGATCTCCATAGGATTGGTCACTGGGGTAACTTTGGCAGTTCTCGCCCTGTTCTGCATTAGATATCGTAGAAAGCATTCGCAGATAGGAAGTAGCAATTCTAGGAGAGCAACAACTGTCCCTATCCGTGCAAATGGTGTAGATACTACTACTATTTTATCAGACTCCACTATGGGTCCAGATTCACCCAGAAGTACAGGGAAGAATAGCACGTCTGGGTCATTTGGTGGATTTAAGAAGAGCAATGTGATTCCAGCCTCCGGGATACCTGAGTATTCTTACAAGTACGCTTCTCTTAAATTTATTCTACTGATGCTCGTAGCTATATCATCATATTTAACCAAGGAAAGCGATTGAGCCCCTACAGTTATTGAATCATCAAACCATGAAATGCATGGCCTTGTTCCTCTTGTATTAGGTTCGTTTTTGCTATAGCACAATATCAACCAATGCATATTGGCATTTAAAATAACGTGACCATTAATATACATGGTGACGGCTGTGAAAGCCTTATGGATGCTTGCAATGCACTCATTACATAGCAATTTAAAACTGGGTCTGGGTCTATGGCCACCAATAATAGGTAAAGGATAATGGCTTTTCAGCTAAATTGTGCAAATGAAAATGGGGATTGTTGTTGGTGCGTTTTCATGATTTCGAAGTACATTTTAGCACTAATTATATCTAAAATATTCTTTGGCAGTTGCTCAAGAAGAATATATGCACACATTTGGACAATCGTGCATGTCGGTGTGTTTGCTACAATACAATAGTGCATTTATCGCTCTATTGCTTGTGTAGCTGTCTGTCAGGTATAAGGCACCTGAATTTTGATTAACAAACCTTTTGTTGGTATATGTTTTCCAGGGATTTGCAGAAAGCCACTCAGAACTTCACAGCACTGATAGGGCACGGAGCATTTGGTCCTGTATATAAAGCTCAAATGGTAACTGGTGAGACTGTGGCTGTCAAGGTGCTCGCAACAGATTCGAAGCAGGGGGAGAGAGAATTTCAAACCGAGGTATTCATATTTTTGTTAAATACGTAATTTTATTATGATCATATTAACTATTTAAAGTATGGTAATTTTGAAGTTACACCTTTATTGATTTCAGGTTAAGCTACTAGGAAGGTTACATCACAGAAATCTTTTGAACTTGGTTGGATATTGTGCAGAGAAGGGAAAGAATATTCTTATATACGTCTACATGAGTAATGGCAGTCTATCTTCCCATTTATACGGTAAGTCAGTAATAAACTCTTTATCTTCTGAGACAGCTATTGCTTTCGGAAGTCTAAAAATGGTATTTATTGAGTCAAGTTATGATTTGTGAATAACCAATTTTTCACTGAGTGAGGACTTTAAGGCACAATATTCACAGAACTACTTTATGGATGTGATTTGAGAACATTATTGAATTGACTGGCTTACCTACACTGGCGTCCATAATCATGCCTTTTTGACCTTCTTTAAAATCTCCTCTAGACATTGTTTACTACCGTTCTCTCCTGACTATACACAAGAAACAATAAATTACAAAATCAATCAATCACATAATTTGCATAAACAATATAAGTGGAAACTCCTCTTAATTAACAAAAAATCATAAACCACTACATCCGAACAATCTCCATTGTAATGAAATTTGGTGCAAATAACCCTTTCCAAGTAAACCCTTCGCAACTACAATGCATTTAAAGAATTGATTAACACTAACCCAAACACACAATGTAATCGAATAAAAGAATACAATGAAAAAATAAATAACCAATTGGTAATATATTTTACAACCAAAATTAGAATAACATATTTAAACTTGATAAATGATAGAATTCCAATCAGATTTCAAATAAGTGTCCAAATCTTCCCCTTGTTCTCTTTTATTCTTTTTCTCTGTTCAAGTCATTGCCCCTTATGTTAAAATGGCTCTCAAATTTATCCTAAAATCAAAATAGGGCCTTTTATAGCAGTGCCAATGCACGAGCACTTGTCATGTACACATCAGGCGCAGCCTTTCCTAGCAACCCACGTACATTTGCCCTTCAAGCCCAAGTTCAAGTATGAACACTACTGTTTTTCATGCACATGTATCCTTCATATGTGCATCAAGCATTGATTGCCCACACTAGCACATGTGTTCATAATGCGTCCCTCATGTGTCATGCACCGTGTGCCTGCGCCACTAGAAATGTCTTTGCTCAAGTAAATTCTTGCACAACATCAAGCATATAATTAGATGACATGTCTAATTGATGTGATATTCACAATGAGTAATTGAAAACCCAACTCATTTGTCCTGGATTTACTTGTTTGATTTGAATTCTCATTGGAGTGTGGTATTTGACGGATTTCCAGAACTTGGGTTAATCCAAGAAAGAATACATGGGACCTGGGCCAATAGTTACGTAGGAGGTTCGATTAAATTCAGGTGTGCCGTCAATCATTTAGAAGCTAAAGTGTGTTGACACATCTGTTCTCAATTGCGAAGAGATGGCGGCGCAAAATATTTTCATTAACCAATACGTAACTGGGAAGAGCTGTGTATGCCTTATTAAGGAAAGAAAGACAAGAACACGTAGATGATCAATGAATGTCTTAGTGATTCAGTTCTAACCATGAGTAATTTTAAATGAACTGTGAAACATGTGATTATACAGGAAGATAGGTGTAATGTGGGCTTTCTTCAGGTTCCACACGGTAAAAAAGGCAGCCCAGCTATGGACCACTTTTGATCCATTAAACGCTCTATTTAGGGGCAGAGGGTCCTTAATGGATGTGGGATCAATTGACTTCACTCAAAAATATTTATCTAAATAAAAAAATTAGATGTAGATATATTAATAATTGAGTTAAAACTTTCCGTTGACTGCACTGAATTTTTTAATTGATCCCATAAAATATATCTATTGTTCATTGTGACTTACTTTTTTATATGAAATTAGTAAAATTTTGGCCAACTTTTTTATAAAATAATACTATAACTATTTAAATTTATTCTGTTAAAAAATTAAAATTATAAAATTATACTAGAAATCGTTCTAAGACTCAAATTTATGACTACCAAGTCATGTGATAATAATTATACCGTTGCTTTGAGGCTCCCCTTCAAGTTCCACACTATACTTGATGAAATATTAGTTATTTCCCACTTTGGTCCTTGATTAATAGGTGAAAATAAAGAGTCTTTGAGCTGGGATCTGAGGGTTCATATATTGCTGGATGTGGCAAGGGGCTTGGAATATCTCCACGATGGGGTGAGTTTTTTTTTTTTTTTCTTACGGACTCATGCAGTTTATCCATCTCTGTTGCTAGTTCCCAAAACTTCTTTTCTAATTGTTACAGGCAGTTCCCCCTGTTATACATCGTGACATCAAATCATCCAACATTTTGTTGGATCAATCTATGAGAGCCAGAGTATGTATCATTGCTTGGCCCTTAATTTGTTTGCCAGTTAATTTTCGCACAACGATAAATTTCTCTATTGTGATGTGGAGGTCTGGACCACCGACTCCTTTTCTGCTCAAAGCCAAGAATAATTCTCTGTTCTACTTGTTGGGAAAATAAAATTTCATGACATTGTCAGTCATTCTTCTCTCTCAATTAAATTGTGATAAAAAATAAATACAATCAATTAAATATACAAATTGCACAATTGATTTTATATGGAAACCCTTTTCAACTACATGAAACGTCACAAGAGCATACATCTGAATAATATTTTCACTATAATAAGATTCAGTTACAAATAATCTCCACCTAACCAACCTCTTTACAACATGTGAATAATTGGTTACCACTAACACAAGGCATATCTTGGCTAACAACACTACAAGTAAACAAAATATAGCAACTGAACAAGAGTAAATACAATTCAAAAAAATATAGCCAATTGGTTATGTAACCTACAACATAAGCCAGAATAATTAATTTGAAATTGCTGAAGAATAAATCACAAATTAGGCCTCAAATAGATACTCAAACTTTCCCTTTTTCTTTTTCCTCTCCAAGTCTTCACCTTTATGTTTAAATTGCTTGATTCTAACCTAAAAATCAACTCCCAGCTCCCACACTAGATGTTATATAAATGCCAAAGACGTCGTTCAGATGCCAAAGGCAAAATTTTACTAGCACACATACTCTTTTCATGTGTGCATCAGGCATGAATATTATATTCAACCCACATACTTGCACCCTTCAAGTACAATTCAGGCTTGAATATACTAAGCTGAGCATATGAGCCTATCATGCACTGTTCACTTAAGTCACTGCACGTGAACATCGGGCAAAGTCTATGTGTGACAAAACGGGTCATAATCCACTAATGATCTCCGTCAATAATCATACATTTAACCTGAACAATAAATTTTGTACAAAAGACATATGAATAGGTGGACTTAAAATTTTATTCGTTTGCGTGCACAGAATCTCAATTGGCCGGTCATCAAGTCGGCCAAAAAGTAAGTCGGTCAAAACTAGGTCAGCACATCATGATTAGCCAAGAAATTAGGTCGGTCGGCTAAAGACGCATGAGATGCCACCAGGAAACCAAAATTCTTAACCATAAAATTCAACAGAAGTATCTAAATATCCTTTTTATTTACATAGTAAAATCATTATACAAAAGTTTCCAAAATCTCCCAAAAATACACCAAAGTCGGTCAAGTACTGCTACGAAAATCTCAATCGGCCTTTCTGCCTAACTAGACCATCCAACTTCATTCTTTCTCGTCCGGTATAAATTCTTGGTCATCTGAAGATAAGAAAACAGTAAGGAATGAGCGACGGCTCAGCAAAGTACCAATGCAGAAAACATGTATAATTATAGCATTTAATGAAAAGAAGGCATTTTGCACACAGAAGCAGAAAACATGGGACAAATACATTTTTTATAAGTACTAGTTTCCGAAATTAGTTTAAATTTAAAACCAAATTTTCGTTTAAAACGCTGGCTACATTTAATAACTGCAGCTACTTGACCATCAGAACTGGTTACATTTTAGGCCGGCAGCTACTCGGTCATCATAAAACAACAGGCTACATTTAAGGTCTGCAACTATTCGACCATTACAATTGGCTACATTTTAGGCCTGCAGTTACTCGACAATCATATAATAATTGGCTACATTTAAGGTCTGCAACTACTCGGCCATCACAACCGTCTTGAGTTTCAAATAACTGAAGTCCTTAAAATATGCAATCTTACTTTTACAACCAGCGATCAACATGCAATCGGGTGAGATCTTAAACATGCAAACTGATTCTTTAACAGTAATTAAACATACAAAATAACTTTTCTATGTACAATTTTTAAGCATGAACCATGGAACAAAACATCACATATAAAACATAACATATGTGCTGATCATGAAATTTCTTCATAAAATATAAGAAATAATTACCATAATATACATTGTGTAGAAACATAACGAAGATCATTAGAATAACGTTAAATTTTTCAGACGAGAAACAGCTAAGGACAAACATGAGGAACACTTGCCTGATTTACGAACTCCCTTACTTAAATCTGATTGAATTTCTTCTTCTCATTCGCTGCTTCTTTCAGATTTTCTAACTTCTTCACCTAACCCCTAACTCCAATATTTATAAGTAACGGGGCAGGTGAGAGCAGGTGAGGTAGGTTACCTATTTAGTACTTCTTTTCTTTTCCCGTTTCTCCTTCTAGAAGATCAACGAAATAGGTGGGAGTAGGGTATGGGCCTGCACAGGTTCTGAGAATCGTCTTGCTTATTCTTATTCACACCCAGAGTCCTCGGTTTCCTTCTAGTATCCCAAAAGACCTCGGTCTCTGTCTAATTTTTCAAACAATCTCAGTTGTTCTGTTCGCTTATAGACCGCAATTTCAGGGTTACTTTGGCTATCTCATTATTTCTAGTCAACTACATTATTTCGGTCAACGATATTAATTCCGATCAACTCTCTCTGGCCGGTCAACTATCATTAGCTGGTCGATTTGCTACCTAGGCCGATTTCCCATCAAGTCGGTCAATGATACTAACTGGTCAACTACTTGCTAAATCCGGTCAACTCTTTTGGCAGGTCAACAATTTAGTCTGGTCGATCAACAATTTTTGTCTGGCCACCTTGCTAGTCTGGTCCTTATATAATAACTTCCTTGGTCATTTTTATTAAGGCCGGTCAACAAACCAATCCAATTAACATGCTATCTAGACTGATTTTTTCATTAAGACTGAGAGACTAAACCTTAAAAACCTGACCCTTACACCATGCCTATGCCAAAATCAAAAATAATGTGAATAATAGGTGTATAATTTATGAAAAAGTAACTCAAATTTTAATATTATTTTTGCTTTTAAATGGAGAAATTAATAATTTGGTTCTTTGCATGACACAGTAATTTTTATGTTCTTGATGTTGAATGCTCGCTTTCTCTGGATTAGGTTGCTGATTTTGGGCTTTCAAGAGAAGAGATTGCCAACGGGCATGCATGCAATTTAAGAGGAACGTTTGGTTATCTTGATCCTTCGTATATATCAACTAGGACCTTTACCAAGAAAAGTGATGTCTACAGCTATGGAGTGCTGCTTTTTGAACTCATTTCAGGGAGAAACCCTCAACAGGGCCTCATCGAATATGTTGAGCTCGTAAGATCTCATCTCTCTCTCTCTCTCTCTCTCTCTCTCTCTCTGACACACACACACACAGAGTTGATAGCTAACATTAGATAATATTATAAATTAAATTTGATATCAAAGGCGAAAACATGCTATTTTATTATGAGAATAATTTAAATAATAAAAATTATTATCAGTGACACGATGATAGATTAATTATTTAAAAAATAGGACATGATATTATAAAAATATTTTTAACTAAAATTTATAATTTATTTATAAATATGATAATATAATTAATTGATAATACTATTTTATACTAGATTATCAATAAAAAAAATACATATTATTTCATCATCTAAAAAATTTACCCAAAAAAAACTAATATGCAAGTGAGTTAATAGATAGAGTTATATTATAAGTTGTAACATAACTCACAAAATGAATAAAAAAGAGTAAGCAATGGGTTCAAACTATCAAATATTTTCAATTTTCTTTAATTCATATTGAAAACTCATTTTTTCGAAAAATTATGTCATAGTTCGACATCTCAAAAATATGTTGGAGTCAAAAAAGGAAAATTACAAAAAATATGTTGGCAAAGTGCCGATCATCGAAATCTAGTTCAGGAAAAGTGTCGATCCTTCTTATTTTCAAAGTCCGATTTGTGCTGGTTCCTCTATTACGAGGGGAGGAGCATCAAACATAACATCAGTTATTCGTTTCCGGATGTTCCATAGGCAGCGATGAATGCCGACGGAGGATCGGGTTGGGAAGAGCTGGCAGATTCCCGTCTCGAGGGCAAATTCCACGTGGAGGAGCTAAACGAAGTGGCAGCTCTCGCATACAGATGCATCGACCGAGCCCCAAAGAAGAGGCCGTCGATGAGGGACATTGTCCAAGTGCTGTCACAGATTCTCAAGTCAAGGCAGAGCAGGAAGCATCTCCGGAAATCCTTGGCTGCAACGCGAGAGGAAGAACAAGTCATAGACATTCAAAACTCTGTTAGTGAACATATGAGAGTCGAGTCCATGGACAGCAGCATGGCCGAGACTGAAGCATAGATTTCACGGTATGTTAACTAAATTTGTTTCTTCTTTGTTGCCCCCTGTGAATCTCCCTTCTCAAATGTTTTAGAGAGATTTGGTGAGTTTTTGCTCCTTGTAAAAAGAAAAGGTAAAAAAAAAGCAACCCATTTAGCTCGGAGTTTTGCTTGAGAGATTTGTTGAAAAAATGGTTTTCTATTCTTTATTGTTCATCTTTTTCTCCTTTTATACTTCTGTATTTCTGTAATTTTTTTTATAGCACGCATATTTATTTCTGTGAAAAACATGAAATTTTTGACAAGTTAATGTTTTTAATATATGTTAGTAAAGTCTCATCGTTCACCTTAGGATTGAAATTGTCAATCATATCAATTATTTGATAAATTTGCTTAGTATAAATTTTCTTAGTAAATTGAATTATCATGCTTAATTTGGGATAACTCAATTTAAAGTTATTAAAAATCATAGAATATGATTTTTAATGATAATATATTATATAAAATGATACTTATTTACATATTTTTAGTATGTTACGTGTATTAGATGTTAAATAAATAACTATCACTGTGTTAAAAGTATGAACTTATTTTATTTGAGTTAAGTTTATTAAATCAATAAGTCAAAATTTAAACTTAATTTTATACTCATCAAATGATATTGATAACCTTGTTTGCATATTTAATTATTAATAAGTTAATATAGATATTAATTACACTTTTTTTTTTTTTTTGACAGTGATGATTCTTAAAATTATCATATAACTAGTTAGTTTGTTGTTATATATTTTTATGTTATGAAAGATATTAGACAGTAATATAAAATTTATATTTAATCTAGATACTGATAACATAATTCCATTTTTATTTTTTTATATTAATTAATATAACTCTATTTTTTAATATTAAAATAATTTCATACCAATTTATTAATTTAAATAAAATAAATTGATAACTAAAATGAAAAAGAAAATTGGTCATGAAGTTGAATCAAATTTTCATCATTTACTTAAAATGTTATTTTAAGTTTTGTATATATATCCACATTATAAATTTACAAAAGAATATTTTTATAACTTTTAAATTTTGAAAAATTAATATCTAAGTAGATTATAAAAATTTATTAAAAATTTTACTTTATAACCAGTAATGATTATAAAATCATCTCTTCTTATTCTTATAAATTTTTTAAATTTTAGTTTGAAATTAAAATTTATTTATTTATCCTATTATGCATCCGCAAATGTGAGAAACTCTCATGCCTAATTAACATAAAGATCAAGTGAAGAATAATTTATCGAGATGTATGAAACCTTGAGGCGGTGTTGGAAGCATATTGATCTTTGTAAATTGATAACAATATAATAATATTATCATACACTACTTTAACTAGTAAATCTTTTTTCAAATGAGAAGAAAAATCACTGAATTTTGTGTTTTTAATCTATTTCCATTAGATATTATAAGGTCATAGATAACATGTGATATGTATATGAATCAAGATTTATCCAAAGTAGAAATAATTCAATGTAGGATCCAATTCCAAATATATTTACTCGGATTATGCACACTATAAATAATAAAATAAATGGGCATAGATATTGTGTTTGGAATAAAATAAATAAGAATGTCTATTATTTATGAAAAAAATCTCTGATACCTAAATTAATATATATTTAAATTGTGTAAGAGAGTTATAAAGTTACCTTTTCTTAAAACCAGAGATGTATGACCCTTGCTTGGCTATGGCTAATAGTTTGAGTTTGTCCAAGGAGCTTGGTGAGAAGTAATATGGGCTCGAGGGAGGAATATCCAATTACGGCTTATGATGCCAAGATTAAGTCGATTATCAAATAAGGATAATGATTTTTGTACAAACAACTGACCAATGGGAGTGCCTGACTCCACCAATGGGGTTGATTAGCTTCCTAATGTGATTGAATGCTTCCTTGTAAGGATTGAAAGATGGAATCTTGCCAATTTGTTTTATACATTGTTAAAGGGTCTTTTTTTAATTGGTGGTTTGTTCTATAAATGAATTATCCACTTTATCCATGGCAAAAATGCATCAAATGGGAGATGACAAGAAATTCTTTATTAAACAATTTTAGTGTAAGATGTATTTACAAATGAGCGAAAGTTATTTATATATAGTTCTCTTACCTGTGATTGCTTGTTAGTCTATGGAGCTCAACCATCACAAACCATAGAGGCGAGCAATAATCCCATTTTATTGCCAAAGCCCACTATGGACAACATTTCTAACTTCTAAGAATTATAACATCTCCCACTTACACATAAATACATCTTCCTTTATATTTTTAACTTCTTTCATACTTGCAAATAAGTTGTACAACCATTGAACACTTATGTAAAAATATGGGAAAACTATATCAAGTCATTACATAAAGATCGGTATAATAATAACCCTAAAATGCCTTGTTATGGACTAGAATTATTTGAACACATCCAATCATAAATTGTTAATCTCTCCCTAGTTTAAAACTCAAAATTATACTTGATCATTTAAAATTTTATCATTACTTCTACACCATTATATTTCTGCATAGCATCATAATATGTTAAAAGTAAATCTAGTCTTAAATATATACAAACAACATTTCCTTCATCCTCATGTCAATTAATTTTTGCTCAACCACTTTTCTAACACATCATTTTAAAGCAAATTACTAGTGATCACATGAATGATATAGAATAGCAAATCTTGAGACCCCATTTTTATGATGTAGTAAAAAAGTTAACAAATGACATAAATTAAGTTAATTAAAAACTTATAAGGCACATCATGAAGAAATAAGAATATATTCACTCACTTTCAAATTGGTGGAATAAGTATATGTGATATGAAATGTACATTACGATATAATTTTCTTTAACAAGAACGTATATCTCAACTCACAATAATGTACAAATCTTATTTTAGTCTCTACTTGGGCACCTAAGTTCACTTTTTTTTGCCACTTTTAGGTGTGAAAAAGTAATCTTGTGTTTGGTTTACTACAAGTTATATGAATTGTGAGACATCTATGCATAGTTTATAACTAAGCACCAAATGTGATCGCTCGTATGAGTGAGACAACCTAAGTTTGTTGACATCTTATTAAACCATTAGATGGTAGATGTATGAACAATTAATGAACTTTATGTTCATCAAATAATATCTCAAAAAGATAAATTTGTGATTAATTAAAATAAATTGTAAATTTGTAATTTACATAACCTTAGAATTTTCACATGTACCATAAAAACATCTTGATTTAGTTAAGGGATCCACAATCATGAGAGTCATAGGAATGCATGAGAGTCATAGGAATGCATTTCAGGATCACCTTTCTATAGTCAATTGTATATTAGATGTAATGATATCATACATCTATGTGTCTAGTTCTTCCATGATACTTGGTATCCTTGACATAGGTAAAAGTTGTCATACTATCGCAATAAAATATCACGAGATCTAAAACAATCTTGAAGATTTCTAGGTTGACAAAAAAATCTCATTAATCAAACCACTTTTAAACAATTGCTAAATAGGAAATATACTGTCTATCTCTATAGTTAATAATGTTAAACATGGTTGTTTTTTACTACTCCAATGGATGGTTTAAGAATTAAATAAGAAAGCATATCCAATTGTAGTCACCTAAGTCACTGCCTCAATCGTGTCACTGTAGCCCATTAGCCACAAACAAGAACCATGGTAGAAAAATATATAACCCATAACACCTTGATGTATCTCAAGACTCTCTTAATTGCTTTCTAATGAGTAAGTCCAAGGTTTGACTAAAATATGCTAACCAAAACAACTGCATAGCATATGTTTATTTGAGTATACATCATAGTGTACATTAGGTTACCCATGGCACTAGAACAGGGAACATAAGACATTTTACAATGCCTTTAGGAGTCTTAGGACACATATCTTGGCACAATTTCTCACATTATAGTATATAAGTATCAATTGACTTACAGTCATATATCTAAAAATATTTAAAATATGTTTAATATAAATCTTTGGTAATATACCTAAAAGTCTCTTTGATCGATTCCTAAATATCTTCACTCTCAAGATGTTGTCTACCTCACTCATATATTTCATTTTAAATTTTTTAGATAATCACATTTCAATTGCAACTATCAATTCATTGTCAATTTCAACCAATAATATATCATCAACATTATTGAAAAATTATAAAATTGTTCTTAAATTGTTTGACGCAGACGTAACAGTCCTTTTCAATTATTATAAACCTATTCGTAAGAATAACTTGATGAAATCTAACAATACCACTGTCTAGATTATTATTTTATATCGTAAATGAACCATCTAAGCTTGCATACTTATGTTGTAATATTTCTGATTGGTTCGGGTTCATGACATATATTCTTTATCTTTTTGCCACAAAATCAATTGATTGATCTATATAGATCTCTTCATCTATTTCATCATTTAGGGAAGCAATTTTAACTTCTATTTGAAATAATTCTCAACTTAATTTAGCTATAATAGCTAAATTTAGTTGAATATATGCAAACCTTACTGCCAATGAGTAGGTCTCCTTATAGTCCACACCCTCCACTTGGGTATAAACCTTTGCCACATGCAAATTTTATACCTTTCAATTGTATCATTCACCTTACCTTTGACCTTGAAAACTCATTTGTTTTCAATGGCCTACCGCTCAAATGTAGGTTTACCAAATCTCATACTATTGGAAAATATCACATAAATATTGCATAATTTGTCATTTTATCTTTTCTGTCCATATTTTCCTTTATTTCTTTCCTTGTATTTTTCTTTCGTTTTTCAGTTTCTTCTTTCCGTATTTCACTGTGTATATTCCTGTATAAATCTTGCCTTGAACGCTGTGTTAAGTAATTGAAGGAGAATGAATAAACTGCTGCCGTCCATCGTCTTCATCATTGCGTCCTGAACGCATCTCTGCCATTTCCCATTTTCCTTTCTTCCCCTTCGTCCTTCGTCCTATGTTTTGCTTAACGCAAAACTTACACATACCTAATTTGACCTTATTAACTCTATCTCATCATTCATTATTTTAACCTAATCACCTTTTACAGACAGGAGATACGGAAAATAATCACCAAATTGGGATTGCTCTTATCCTGTTCATGCCATAGGTTCAAAAGGAGCTTCTTTTTTGGAAAGTCTCGATGGGCAGATCCACATTAGATAAATTAATGGATAAGAAATTTCCTACACTATTTTAGGCTCATTATCATCTTTTGGAGCAACCATGAAAGCTTCCACTTCAATCTCGCACTTTATTCTCAAAATGATAATAAAGAATAATACCACGTTGACTTCTACGCAATTGATATTGTTGTACATAATCGTTTAATTATGTACTCCTATTAGAAAGTAAGACATTCCCACTTTTTTTATAAGTATGAAAAATTTTTTATTGACCAATTAACTCACAAAAATTTAAATTTCTTTCAACCTCACATCTGCTTGAAAATTTAATTCTCAAAAGAATCCATATCTTATGATTCAATTTTTGTTAAACTTTTATGGGAATGTTTACCTATAAATATATCTCATGAAGATATACTTTTTTCCCTCTAGGGCCCAGTTTTTCATATCTATGAAAAATATTGTGAACAAAACCTATTGAGTATCAAGGTTGTAAGATACTCAAATTGGATTTCTTGTCGATACATAATTCGTACAAAATGAAAAATACTTACTTAGAAAGCACTCGGTTAAAAATGTAGGCTACTATTTGACAACGCCTTACCTCCAATAAGATATTACAATATTTGCTTATGCCATCACTCACCTAACAATTTCAAGTATTGTATGATTTTGTCTTTCCACAACACTATTTTATTGCGGCATATTCAGTATCGTCAACTATCTTTTGACGTCTTTCTCATCACAAAATCCCTTAAATTATTCAAATAGATATTTTCCCCCACGATCAATCCTAAAAGACTTTATACTCTTGTCTAATTAATTATCAACCAAAACTATATGTGTCTAAAATAATCAAATACTTTAGACTTATTAGAGATCAAATAGACACAAGTCGGTCATATAAAATCATATATAAATGTGATGAAGTATAAACCATCATATATTGCCCTTACATTCATTGGACGATAGATATCAAAATAGATTGCTGTAATGAAAAAGATACTCTAATAGTTCTTCCAAGTGGTTTTCTATAAAAATTTTCTATTAGACAATATTCACATATAAATAGAGAAATTTTAGTAACATTGTCTATAAGACATTTTCTTATTGATCTAGTCATCCTATCTAACGCTATATAGTCAAGGTAGCATGCCATAAGTGTTTGCCCACATTATTGGTAGAAATCAAACAAATGGATGAACAATTACTATCATTGTAATTTAAATTTAATACCATAAAACCATCATAAATATAATCACATCTATAATAAGTGTTCACAAATAAAGTGAAACACTATTATTCTCAAAAGCAAAATTGAAAATCAAGTCTCATTAAAACAATTATAGAAAGTAAATTTTTGTTGTGTCTCTAAAGCATATAACACATTATGAAATAATAGGTTATCCACCACACAAATTTAGCATATAAGTGTCAAATTCAAGCACCTCCACACTATCTCCATTTTCCCACTTTCACATATCTCTACTTTTATAGAAATTTGATGGTATTCTACAAATCTAACTCAATCTCTCATTATATACTCGATTACTATTAAATCGATCATCCACGCAAGAGTAAAGTCAACAATCATAACATAATTAGTTATACAAACTAAGTGAGAAGAGTCTGAAAATATCTTCTTTGGTTTAGTGCATTCACGAGCTAAGTGGCCTTCCTTTATGTAATTGAAGCAATCCAGCTTGGACTTGTCTTTTTTTTCCGTCACATTTTTTTCTTTCTTTGTACTTGACATTTCTTTGCTTCTTAGGCACCGACTCAAAAGCACCATTTTGATTGGAAGAGTAATCAATATTCTTACATTTGAACCTCGTTGTTCCATGCAAACTTGAGCCAACCATATACACAAAACTATCGAGTTTGATCATTTCCAAGCAATTAGCCTCAATAGCCAAAAAATGTGCCATATCATCAAATGTGTGGATATTTCATTATTTATCAAGTTTAGATATATAATCTCCCAAGAGTTTAGCAATGAATGAATCACAGCTTGGATCTATCACTCTTTAGTGAGGCAATTTCTAGCAGTCTTTAGCTTGCAAATCATAGTAGACATCGCTCTCAAATGTTACTTCATTGTATTTTTTGAGTGCATCCTAAAGAAGGAAAACTTCATAATCAATCCATGAAATCTAGTGACAAATATCCTATCAAACTTAATCTTTAAATTATTCTAAAATATTTGAGCCATTGGATACTCCTCAAACTCACAATTAGATCATTGATCATGCTACTTAATATAGTAAAGCATGCATAATGATATTTCATAAGCCATTTCTCATAGGCTTCAAGATCACTAAGGTGTTGTTCAGTATCAACTCACTTTAGTGCAATCAAAGAATTTGTCAAATTTTCTAAGGCATGTTATTTATTCAAAACAAATTAGATCTTTCAATGTCAAATGTCTTAATTTTTTCATTCAATTTATCTCCTTTATTCAAATCAACAATATTTTTTTTCAAAATCATATCAATGCAAACAATTGCACAAATAAAATATCATATTTACAAATATGTAATTATTTTACCATGTCAATCTAATTCAAAGTCAACATTATTTCAGATGCATCACAAGATTGAAAATTTGTTAGGCTTCCTAATCATCCTGCATGCCATAATGTCTAGTCTATAATTCTTTTATCTAATTTTTGTTCAAAATATTGTATAGAAGAAAAATAATTAAATTCTTTCAAAGTCAGGTCTTGTACATGTAATGCCCAAATTTTATTATTAAATTATAATATTATCAATATAATTTTAGATTAATTTTATAATTATTATATAATAAAATTTAAGGAGAAATTTTAATTTTTAGGAAATCAAGCCCAACACATGAAGAACATTTGACTCACACTCATGCTTGTCTGAGACAAAACCACACGCCTAATCAACACTTTTGTAGCACTCATGTACGTTTGTGACAAAATATTGGTACCCATGATATATATCTAAGGGATCACTTGTGTGAAGTTTAGGCAGTACAGTGATGCCTAAAATGTCTTGTGTGGCGCCCGTGCGTGGATAAAGAAGAATGTTGACACCTGATGTGATATTTGTACGTGCTTGTGTGAGGAAGCAACCCCTAATGCACTTTTGACCTGTGCTCTTATGCCGACTTTGGTATATAAGTTCCTACACATACTGCAGTTGCCATTTGCATGGAAAAGGAGAGAGAAAAACAAAATGAGTGGAAGAAGAAAAAAACGAAAATGACAAGAAGAGAGAGAGAGAGACAAAGAAAAGATTTCAAAGTTATTTTTGTGTCACATCTTTTAGATCAAAAGTAAAAGATAAATATTTTTAAATCTATATTTTAGTCTATTTCAAATTTTTAAATTTTGTTTACGTTTTATATTTACTATATATGCATACTATTTTTAACAGCCCCACTTGGTATACTAATTCGTGTATATGATTTTCACCAATTATTTTGATATTTTATTAGATTTTATCAAAAATTTAAAGAGATTGTTTGCTTTTTTATAGATTAGGTAAATATTTTGAGGTAATATATTTTAAATAAAAATATTTATGAAAGAAAATCTATAAAATTTATACATTTGGCCCTATATATAGTATTTCATGTAAATACTTCAGACCGAATTCTATTTTCTTTCTATATGAGTTTATATTTTCTCACATGGTGACAAGTTTTGATTATTTTTCTACAAAAGGAAAAGTTTTCTATAATTGCTATAAAATCTATTATTTGATATTTTGTTGAGAACTATAATAAAGAATTAAATAAAAATAATATATTTAATATCTTAATATATTCGGTATACTTGAATATTGCACCTATTCCCATGGGTGACAAAAAAAAAGTGGCATCCAACCAGCCTATAAGGAGAAATCTATAGACGACTCATTCATGAGTTTAAATAGTAATATTTTGATCTAAGGTTACCAATAATATGTGTAATCTATTCTCAAAATTAGTTTTTTGATCCATGGTTCTCAATTTAACATGCCTTAGATTTTTGATATTTTAATTGTATCGTATTTAATATTTAAAATGTTTTAACCCTTAAAATTTGAAGGTTTGACACATTTATCAAAATTATTCAATGTTGGATTTTGAGCCTTCAAAGTCACTTGATAATTAAATATTGGATATTTTGGTACAATTTGAGGTTATTTGATATTCCTTTACTTGTTATAAATTTTGTATACAAAATCAGATTTAGACTTTCGTTGTTGAACATTTAGCATATTGGAACATTTGATGAATTGAATTTAACATGTGTTTTATTATTTTTTATTACTTTATTTTAAATTATGGACACACTTTGATTATCGCGTGTATGTGTATGTGTGTATATATATTTTTTTATTGAGTTTTAAATTCATAATTTATCATATTTTTAACTTTTTCAAATTAGAGGACATTAGATACTTGAAGAACCTTACATGGAGAAGATTGAAGGCCCTTGTTATTATTTTATTATTGAGCATATATTTGGTTTTGTTTGAGATTATATTGGAAAGTTGTTAGATTAATTATTTATTTATAGTTTGTAATGTTAAAAATTATATTTATCAACGTAAATGTTTGTACATGTTCACGTTATCTATATTGAATATTTTGGGTTGATTTTTTCTTGTGGATTAATTTGATATGAGTAGATTGAGATATATATAGACATATTGTTTATTTGGAGACTAGATAAGATTAATATGATCAGATTCTGTCTGCCATCGATCATAAATGTCATGTTGCTTTTGGATTTAGCCAATTTGTTAGATCCGACCCATTAAAGAAAAAGAAAGTAAAAAATATATATTTAATTTATTTAAATTTTTATTTAATTACCTGCTTGAACCGGGATCCCGATAAGCTCTATTAATCAACTTTTCATATATGCTTAGTCTTATTTTATTAGCAATCATATCATTTTTCTGTAAGTTGGAAAATTTTATACCTAAGCACCCTCCTTAATTAAATAACCAACTTTTCTATGCAGACCTTCAATAAAATACCAGTAAATAATTTCTTTTCTTTTTTTTTTTTACAAAGTTGTCTAGATAAAATTTATAATATGAACCTCATTAATACTTCCAAGTAAGTTTATTTTATAAATCAACTATATTCTCACTATTTAAAATAATGAATGAGGCAACTCTAATTATTTAATTATTTTATAATTTTTTCGGACCAATTTCTAAATCTATTATTTTTAAACAACTAGATAATTTTATAAATTGTCAAATATTGATAATACGTAAAAACTTTACTAATAATTAACATAAATTATTTATTTTTTTAATCTAAATATCATGAAACTGGCAAAAAATATAGTTGTGACAGAAATATAATTACTTAATTTTGTAATTCTCAAGTAAAATTGCACGCTGTTAATGAAAATTAAGACAAATGCATACATTTCATGTCATAAATAAATAAATTATCAAATATCATATGTTACATTATATTATTTTTATAATAGACTTTTAATATCATATACTATAATAAATTATCAAATATCATAAAACGTTCCTTTAAACGTTAAATAAAATCATATCTCAGTGATAAGACGTTTAAGTTTGAAAAATGACGTATCGGGATTAAATACAATTAAAAGCACCAGCTTACTTAGAATACATTTTATTTTTCTTAAAAATAAAATATTGGTCCCCAAAAGTTATATTTTGTACATAAATATTATACAAATAACGCCAACTCGATAATTTTTTTTCCGAAGAGACCAAAAAACAAATCATATTATCTCTCATATTAATGTTGAAAATATAAATTTATGTAAGAGAAAATAGATTTTGGCCCATCTCAACTTATTCAAAATATAATCCTTTTAATTTATTTCACACGTTATTAAATATTTTTTTTTAAATAGTATGATATTGTATAAGAGTATTACTTATAATATTTACAGTGTAAATGCACTAAAAATATTTTTAAAAAAAATTCTTTATTAACAAATTTTGGTGTAAAACCCATTTAAAAATGGAGAGGGCACTGTATACAGCCCTCGAACTTGTGATATTTGATTGGCTTATAGAGCCCAACTATTGCAAGTTATAAAGGTGGGTAATGACCACTTTATTATGAAGGCCCTTCATGGCCACCCATCCAACCACCAAGGATTATAATATTATCAATAGAGTAACTTTGTTAAATAACTGATCTTATTTTAATGAGTTTTGAATCTCTTAGATGGTCAGTTAATAGATTATTTATAGACAAAGAGTAAAAAAGAGTCATTGGATTCATTTGTGATTGGCTAAATATTCTTGCTCGAAAGGAAAGTGTATCTTTCCTTGATTTGTGATCAACGCCGTTGAATTGTTCGATCAGTTTTTATTTCTTAAACATCCTCTTTCAGGTGCGGCAAATATTTTTTTCAGCAAGGCGGGCACCACTAAATAGTATGAAAAGGCAAATAATCTGTTGGCAGATGGGTAGTCAATGATTTTTTTCCTCAAATATGTATTGTGTAACATCTTATTTTTTATTCATGCCTATAATGTCATTATTAATATGTATTATGTTAACATAAAAAAAAATCAAAATTAGTGTCTAATAGGAATCTATAAGGTATTCATGTGTGGTTGAGCCAAAATATTGATACTTTAGATGCATCTGATATGGTATTCATGTGCATCAGTGTTTTAGGATGATGTCTAATATACAACTGATCTGTACTCATCAGTCAATTTAAGTATATAAAGCTTTCTATGTCGATTCGTGGTCATTTGCTCAAGAAAAGAGAAAGGTGGGAGAAAAAGAATGAATAAAGAAGAAGAAGATAGATAGATAAGGAGATAAAAAAGAGAATTTGAAACTTTTTTTTTTGGTCAAATCTATTATGTTAAAGGCTAAAATTTATAAATTTATTCTTTAATATATTGTTTAAATCTTTCAATTTAACTTATAACTTTTATTTTACTATACATATATACTATGGTTTATTCTCATTTTTAAATATTGCTACATGTGTATATATTTTATCAAACATTTTAATACTTTGGTTTTACAAAATATTTACAAATCTTATTTATTTTTTACTGAATAAATAAATATTTTAAAACACTATATTTATATATTAAAATATTTATTAAAAAGTCATAAAATATAATATATTTAATCTTACATGCGATATTTTATGTAACCATTTGGTAAAAATCTTATTTTATTATCTTATTTGAGGTTATGTGTTTTTTAGAGTGAAAAAAGTTTATATATTTGTTATAGAGCACATCTTTGTTTTGTTTAAAAATCATTATAAAGAATTGATAATATATATTTAGACACACTTTGGTATATCAAATATACTTAAAGATCATACCTATCATCTATAGGTAAAAAAGTAACGATTAGTTCTATTATAAGAATAAATATATAAATGGTTCGTTTACATATTTTAAATAATAAAGTTTTGGTTTAATGTTACAAGAAATATGAGTAGTCCATTTTTTTAAAATTGGCCTTTTGAAAAATCGGTGTGTAAGTCAATAATCTTTAGTTCTTAATATTTGACTTATATCATATTTTATATTTTAAGATATTTTGGTTTTCTAAATTTCACAGATTTTGATACGATTTTTCAAATTGTAAAATTTTATAGATTCATTATACAGCTTGGACTTCTGATATTTTTGTGCGATCGTATATGTAATCAAATTATTTGTATGAAATCATAATTTGAAATGTGTTTAATGGAAGATTTGACATATCGAATTTTGCATGTGTTTTATAATTTTAATTCTTTCATCTATTTTATTAACATATATTTGTATATTTTATATATATATATATTATTTATTAAGTATTAGATTCATAATTTATAAATACTTCTAATCATTCCAGACTAACAGATCATGTATACTAGCAAGATGAAAAAAAAAAGGATTAACGAATATTTTTATTTAGTTGCATTTCTAATTTTAAGAAATATTTGGGATTTATGTATTAGAATTATATAAATTTTGAGTTTACCATAGTTTGTATATTTGGGGACAATATGTCAAATTGATATTTACTATGGCTTTATTTTGTGATATATTGAGTATTTATCAAATTCTACGGTTTGACTTATTTAAAGGTTGAATGGGGTTTAGTTCAATAAAATTTCTATATCTAGTATTAAATTTATAAGTTATCCAGTTACTTGTGGTTTAATTTGTATCATCCAACCTAACTTGAATTATTTATGTAGAATCTCACATCGGATAGAGGGGAGAATGAAGCGTGCCTTATTATAAGGGCATAGATACCTCTCCCTTGAGGACACGTTTTGGGGGCGGTGGATTCCGTTTGCCAGGAACAAAACCGTGCGGGCTGCGTGATGGCATGGGACGCCGTGAAGTCCCCCCAACCCAAAGCGGACAATATCCTCATGCGGATGCGCCAGGGACGTTACAGATAGTATCAAAGCCGGGATCCAGTCCGGTGTGCAGGCCCGAGCAATGGGTCCCCAATGGGGTGGACTGTAGAGTCCCACATCGGATGGAGGGGAAACGAGCGTGTCTTATTATAAGGCGTGAATACCTCTCCCGCGAGGACGCGCGTTTTGGGCGGTGGATTCCGTCTGCCATGAACAAAACCGTGAGGCTGCGTGATGGCACGAGGACATTTGTGAAGTTTCCCCAACCCAAAGCGAACAATATCTTCATGCGGATGCACCGACGCGTTACAATTTAGGTTTTAATCATTTATGGATATTATTATTTAATAATCTTTATTATTATTATTATTATTAAACAACATTTGATTCAAATTCACCAATCAAGTAACAACATTTGATGTCTATTATTATTAACTATAATATATTTTTTTGAAACAATTTGATATGCTTATATTTTATTTTAGCGATGAGTCAGGGATGCCACCAGTAGGTGACTAATAGCTTATTTGGGAGCATCAGCAACTAACAAGTGACGATGGTAATTAGTGGGATGAGGTCGGGGTGAACCTTTAACAACTAACGAAGCATTCTGATACATCATTGCCTTATGATCGATGATAGAGCTAGAGACATCAATGACTTGTGGCAGGAAGTGATCAGGGCATCAACGGGGGACAGTCCTAAGTCAAGGTATGCTAGCCAACAAGCACAATGCCAGCCATAGGCATCACCACCGAATGACTAGATGACGAGGTTGAAGATATTGACAGTCGATTATGGATGGTGAAAGTTCAAGACATTACATGCTAGTTTGTGACTAATGTTAGCCTTCATGCTATCCGGCAACCGATGATGGCCGTTAGAGACATTGTCGGCCGATGATCAACAGTAGGTTAGCGTATCATGGATAAATGAATGTTAATGATCATTATTAAATAATGGATAAATTTTAAAAAATATCTTCCCTTTTTAAAAAAATAAAGTCATTTTGCAAGAATTTAAGCTATCTTGTCAAAGGACAATATGAATGTGCCTTATTTTTTAAAATTAAAAAAATATTTTTTATTAATTTATTTTTCTGTATAGGCTAAATATTAAAAATATCATACATTAAATACCAACAATTAAAAAAATATTTTTTTAATAATTTATTTTCTTCAAATAAATGGGGCCTTAATTTCCAAGCTTCTCCCATTTCAAAATTTATTACTAATGGTCATGTATCAATTCAATCTTTATTCAAATTTTCATAGCAAGAGATATGAGAGTCGGTTGCATTTAAGAGGATGGGTGGAGGTGGCCGGGGGACCTAAGAGCTTTAAAAGCTATGCCACTTGTTGGAGTGTGGGCATAGGGGAGGGCAACAGGAAGGGGACAGAATGGGAATTTAAATTTTGGGTTTTCTAAGTTTTTTAAAATATTAACAAATTATAGTTTCCTACATTATATATTTTTCATATTATCATTTTTATAATAAATATCTAAAATAAAAATAACATTACTTATGAATAATATATACCAAAATATACATAAGTTTTGTATGTTTATATAATAATTTATTTGTCAAATTATATATAAAATTATGACAGAGTGAGGCGATATGATAACATATCTGTCTCACAATTTTTATACTGTTAAAAAATTATCCTCCAAATTCAAAACAGGACGGATACAAATCATTATCTTGGGACGAAAAAAAGTTGCCATCCAACGCTGAATTATCTCTGACCAGATAAAACAATATACTTTATAAATAAACTCATTTGATCTATTAAATACAACAGATGTACCCGAAGAGAAAGAGAATGGGGATGAAAGTTTTAAATTTTGCCGGATTCACTAACAAATGTTCTCATTACTTTAAAGCAATCTAATTTGATTACTTTTGCATGATAATTTAATACATTAAGATTATTATATCACTTTATAATATCAATTAATTATTAAGCAGTATAAGATCATTATAAATTTTGATAACCAATAAAATACAAAACTTTATTTAATAATATAGAGTAATTTTTACATCATAAAATTGGTAGAGCTGGTATAGGTATTTTCTAAATGGGCCAATAGCATTTAAGATTTTGAGGTCTGC
Source organism: Nepenthes gracilis (assembly GCA_033239525.1). NCBI lineage: Eukaryota > Viridiplantae > Streptophyta > Magnoliopsida > Caryophyllales > Nepenthaceae > Nepenthes > Nepenthes gracilis. Next base: position 3,783,115 of record BSYO01000006.1, read on the forward strand.
GAAACATGGACAGAGATGGAATCCTGACCTTATCTTCTAAAAAGCCTGCTGCTTCCTGCATCAAAGATGATCAGTAATTTTTCTAATTTTAAATAAACAAACAAATAAATAAATAAATAAATCCTGGCAAAGCCAGTGATTAACACCAAAAAAAAAAAAAAAAATCTTCCTTAGAGAAATAAAATGGTAAAGAATGTTACTAAAATATGAAATGGGTCGTATAATTAGAAAAAGTTATGACATATTTTTAAATAATATGATATATTATTAATTAATTTATATTAATTGACTAATATAATAATAAAATAAATAAATGAGAAGTGTAGGGGGGGGGGGCTAAAGAGCCCTTCAACATGGGCCACATGCCCCTACAATCTTGTGATAGCAACTGGTTTAATATGCGGTAGCAAGTGGTTGGTTACTCGTGATTAAATTCAAGCATGTTCTAATGGAAGTTTTGTCATTTTCAAACAGTCTGTAGATTCCCCATCTCACACACATTCTGCCTGATGGGCCCCGGTTCTATGTTCCTAAAGAATGTCCTAATGAATGAGATTTGTCTTGCTTAAACATTATAACCTTCCATTTATGGGATGAGCTAGAAATTAGCTTCAACAATTTCGATTAGTATGTTATTAGTAGGTCGTTATTGTTTCCCGTTGTAAATGAAGATGAAAATCAAATGTTAAAGCCCGATTTTATATAATTATCGATATTTAAGATTTTATTATTGTTGTTGTTTCATTTTTAGGGAAGAATGGCAAGATATTGATCGATTGTCTAGTACAGACATTAGTTCTCTGATCACAATGTACTCATTATCCTCACAAGGAACGGTCAATGAGTTATGGAAAGAACGGACATATGCAGCTTCTTGTATTGTAGAGATGTGGATTTGATTATTCAAATGACCGATAAAATCACGACATTTGAAAGGAAAAAAGTCATTGTGTCAAGATTTGCTGAGAACAAAAACATGCATGCAACCAGCACAACGAAAAAAATTTAAATCAGACATTAATTGTCAGTAACCAAGTATAGTGAGAGTGTAAAGAACAAAATCAAGTAACTAAGTACACATGTTGAACGGTAAAAATAAACGTAAAAAACTTTTCTCAATTAAGAAAAAATCACAAGATAAATTTTAAATAAATTCACTATAAAAATATACAGTTACAATAATAACCCCCTCTATGATTCCTTCATAATAATCAATGTGAATGGTTTGTTAAATGTAATACTAGCACACCTAACAATCCATTAGAGAAGAATATATTGAGAAAACAAGTAACTAAACGACAATACGTTTTAAAAATATGACAGGAGCAACATACTTTAGATTAACAAAGAATAAAATTCAATTCAAAACTCTATCAGATGCCAAAACTATTTATCTTCTCTCTCACCGTATGTCACTCTTTTTTGTATCAAATGATCTTAGATATGCCCTAAAATCATAGCTAGCCCTTTTATATCCCATGTGAACACTTGAATGGCCATCTCACAATGTATAATCGAAAATCCTCCCATGCCTAATGCTCAAGTGAGTAGCTCGATGACCTCTCATTGATAGCAACTGAAAATCATTCCCAACCTATTACTTCAATCATCATCTTCTAGCATTCTAGCAGAACCTCCAATGAACAATTTTGCTTAGCAAACCTCATGCGACCATTGCAAAAATGTCTAACAACTCCGCAAGTGAAAAACGAATGGGCACAGAATGACCCGAAACCAATACATTATGATAGGTCTTTCAACAAACGCAAACATGAAACAAAATAAATTTCAAATCTATAGGGCAAGGAAGCACAAGCATGGATCTCCAATCACAAGATAGTCATTATCTGCTCAAACCCTTGTTGGCAGGTTATGAAAGGATGAGCCGTATGCAGCTTCTTACATTGCCGAGATCTGGTTTCAATAATTCAAATGACTAATAGAGTCATGCCGTTTGAAAGAAAAATGTTCATTGCGGTGGTGGATTTTCAACTAGCACAAGCATAAACTCCTGAAAAGATAAATATCAAACCTATGGGGCAACGAATCACAAGCATGGATCTTTAATCACAATATACTCATTTTCTGTGGAAAACCCTTTTAGCCGAAGTCAGGAAGTACAGTTGACGGGTTATGGAAAGATAAGATGTACACTAGTTCTTGTATTACCCAGACGTTGTTCCAATGATTCAAATGACTAATAAAATCACCCTGTTTGAACGAATAGTGTTCATTGTGGTAGGTTTTCAACAAGCACAAACATAAACTTAAGAAACAAACATAAATTTCAAATCAATGGGGCAAGGAATCACAAGCATTTATACTCATCAAAACCTTTCCAAGGAGGAATTGGACAAAGGCAAAGATTTACCCAGAAGGGGGTCTAAGAAACGATTCACATAAGCTTCATTTTCAACAGAAGGAATTTCAATCTTCTTCAAGGTTTGCAAATTACCACAAAGCAAGGAAGCAAAGCTCTAGGATTGAGCAAATGCAACTCCTCAATGTTTGAATAAAGACCCACTTTTCCGGCCAACGAATCGAACCCAGTTTGTCCAGCCAATTCTTGTACATTATCCAGAGGCCGATGAACTCGACCCGCAATCACTCTGCAAACTATCAATGCTTTCCTAATCGATTGATCCTCTTCATGGATTTCAATGCTCTCAAAAGCTCTCCCACTAGTGGAAGTGGTAAAGACACCAATCCCATTCTCACTTTCGTTCTTTGTGGAAAACCCGTGTCTTATAATCTGGCAAACAGAGCATTTTTTGGATACACAGAGACTAGAGGAGCCATTTAGGCCGAGGGAGCAGGCTACCGTTGTGCCATAGAAACGTAGTAGCTCATTACCATCAGCAAGACATCGCGGGTGTTTTTTAGGGAGTTTGCTGGCTTTGATCTTCACCATTTCTCTGTACTCTTCGAAACGAGCTATGGTTTTTTGCATGTTGTGTACTTTTACTACTCTCTCAATCCTCCCACAATGATTCTCCGATTTTAACCAGCTTGCTCGGCATATTATCTCAACTATTTTCCTCGAGGAATCACCCTCTGCGAGTTCAGTAACTGCAGGAAAAGATGGCATTTCAGTTGCAGATCTTGAAAGATTGAAACCCAGATGAATCTAAAACATAGTTTCTATGAAGGAAAAAGGGAGAAATAATCCTGTGATCACAATTCAGATTTTGGACATTCAAACAAACAATAAGATTACCCACAAATCTGAATAGCTCAGTAGAGGTGAGGCAAGATTTTGATAATAGAAGTTCGAATGGCAAATTTGCATTAAGTTAGAGAGTCACAGCAAAAATAAAGGTGGGGGGAGGGGTATATAAATAAAAAGTTGTAGTTTAAATTGATATTCGATTGATGTTAGTGCAACTTTTCCACAAAATCTGATTAAAGTGGCTGCACAAAATCAATTGCTTTAACACCAAAAGTGACAGAAACTAAAGCAAGTTTCCCTGTGAATTGTAGAACTCAGCTCAACCAAATTAATGCTCGAAAGAATGTTTGAAAAGGGCAAAAGTAAACCCTTTTTTTATTTGTATTCAAAAGTGACATCGAACAGGTGCTTTTTAAATTAGTGAAAGAAGTTCAAAACAAACTTTTTCGCTGCAGAAAGTATTCAAATTATAATGAATGTTTAAACAAGAAAATACAACAGAAAAAAAATTTTGATTATTGCCTGAAAAATGAGAAGAACAGTTACCAGCATGCTTAGAGAGATGGTGAGATTCAAGAGCCTCCCACTTGTTAAACAGCTCTCCACATTTATGGCATGTAACACTTGTTAAGCCATTAGAGTCAATATCAAAAGAAAGCCTATTCCTCGAACTAAAACCACCAAGACTAACTAAAACAGAAGATTCAGTAAGGCTGGGAGATTTTCTCGGAGGAGTTGCAGATGCCCTGAATGAAGGATTGAAATAGTGCATTGTAGGATGGCCACCAGGACCAGGGGTACCAGGCCTTAAAGTACCCACAAATGTCGACCCACCGCCACCATTAGAGCAGTCGCCGCCGCAGCCGCCGCCGCCAGTGTTATTACCACCAGCGCCATCTGGGAACCCACCAAAACCAGTGATTTTGAGCTCACACTTTGAATTGCTCAAAATGACTTCATGGACGATTGGGTTAAGAAATTCGCTGCTCCCAATAGATCTTGGGCTACAACTTGGGGGTTTGTCTATGTGCCTCTTACTTCCATGAATTACATCCTTAAGATTTGCAATAGACCTTGAACATCCAGACCTAGCTGCTTTTCTCGTCAAGATTGTACCCAAATGCTTACCGGATTTCGGATCGTGTACATCGGACTGCTCTGATTTGCAGTGTAGAGATCTCTTCAGGAAGAACCAAACAGTTGATGTGCTTTTCTTCCCTTTCCCTCCTTCCATCTCTCCCTCCATTTCGCTCTCTCTCTGGGTTTCAATCTTCATTCCCGCTTCAGAAATTGCCCTAAATTCTCAGTTTCTAAGAGAAATCACTGCCTCCTTGTAGCCATCTTCCCTGCCTTTTAATTTGCCCTCAAAATTGAAGCTGAGAACGAACCGGTATTAGTTCATTCAAACAACGCTCTGTTTGATTCATTTGCCAATTCGACAACGAAGAAGCCCTTGAAAAACACCCAACGAGAATAGCATACGCAATAAATGAAGTTTAAAATGAAAGCTGTCGCATGCAATCTCATACACCTAGCTGACATGGGTTTTCAAGATCGACAAGAAAAGAAGACAGAATACTAGCCAGAAGAAGAATCTGTGGAGGCTCCTTAGAGGGCGGCACTGCGGATATGATAACATTAATGCATTTATTTATTCAGAAAATGGCCAAGCCATGCACACAGTAGATTGAGTTGGAAGAGACGGACACACGCTGGTTATTGGTTATCGGTGGTCTCTCGTAGGGGCAAAAAGTACATAATAATATTTATTAAAAATTCATACGACATTAATGTATCAGTAACTGTTACAGGGGTGGGATCTTTCTTCATTGCTAATCAGAATTTCGACTATTATCTTTGAAGTTAAATTTACTATGTTCAGTCCTATGCAAAAGTTATAATAAAATAATTTTTTTTTATAAAATGTAAAAAAGCACAAGCAAATATAGGTCCTACTATAATTTTTGATATTCCATCTACCTTACTAATATATTATATCTTTTTATTTTTAATGATATGTCAGTATAAAATTTTATATCCCATAATCTTATTTTCTCCCCAGCCACATTTTTTATTATTATTGTGTAATTAATGTCATCATTTTTATAATATAAATATTATCTTTTTTCTCTAACATTTAGTCTTTTAAGTCTCATTGATGTTTTTAAAGTGAACACTAATTAAAATACTTAAAAATTTATAACAAAGTAAAATTTAACACTTATTGTGCTTAAAATAAAATACTATCTATTCTACGTCGCCACAAGCAAAATTTGTTTATACATATAATATGTCCTAAATTCTGATTGTTGTACGAGTTAAAAAATTATTCGATCTTTCATATCGGATCAAATTAAAGCCAATTCGATCCCCGCCTATTCTAACTTAGACCTTGCGCAATACAATTAAAAACAAAATATCAGATAATTGACGAGATTTGTTTCTCAATTTATCCTCTAACATTAAATCAGATCTCTTTTTTAAAAATTAAAAAGATATAATAAAGATATAAGAGAATGCGTAATGCATGTGATAGATGATTAAATATGAGTTCGCTCGATAAAGGGACTGCTTAAGGATGTGCCCGGTTGAATGGTGACTTTGAGGTGTGCCTAAAGAACCGAACTCCTGAAATGGGGGCTCCCTAAAAGGTAAGCTGGTCTGGGCTAGTCTATTGGATGGAAAATCCCCTAAATCTTGGAAAGATTTGAAGACAAGCCTTCTGAAAATGATCGGAGGGCTTGCCTCCGGGAATGATTGGGGGGTTAGCCTCCTGGAATGATTGGAGAGCTTGCCTCCTAGATGACATCTTAAATGGTAGGCAAGGCCTCCCAAATGGATAGTTGGTCTCCTGAATTGAGTCTATAGTATTTTTTTTTTCTCCATTTTTTGTTTACATCTTAGAGCTTCCTTCTCTAGATTTAGGATTCTCCCCTATACTTACTAGAATAAACGGGTATTTGTAGTAATTAGGCCGTTAGGCATTAAAGTTAGCAGACAGCTAACCACACATATTTGACAAGTTGTCATAGGAATTGTGAGTGTTAATTATGGTAATCATCATCAATTAAATGGATTCCTTCATTCTTTAACGTGATCGTAGTAACGCCCGGTATGATGGTTATCATTTTGGGAGCAATTATACAAGTCATGAGTGAATATTTTCGGAATATCAATCAGACTTATATTGATTAGTTATAACAAGTTTTCTCAACATGCGAAAAAATAATCATTGGCCATCCTAATGGGGTCGTTCATGGCAAACTATTGGCCCAACCTATGCTTCGGCGGGTGATCATAGGCTGTGCAATCTCAGATCTTGAGTTGCAGGGAACTTCTCCTAGGTTATGATTTTTAGACACCCTTTTCACCGTGGATTTTGGCATCCAAATCAGTCTATGAGTGACAGACCCATCAATATAGAAATAAAATTAAAACTGATTTTATTATTCTACTAAAAGTTAAAATCATAATCAAATTTTAATATTTTCATACCGATTCTTTCATTGTTCATCGCGAATTACCTTTTTCAAATATTGTCAATTTCTATGACTTTGATACCCAATAAATTTGATTCATTGGTTTTAAAAGAGAATAAATCTAAGTATATTATGTTAAAATTATTTTATATAATGTAACACATAATTATTAATTTATTAAAATAGCTAAAGATTATAATTACGTACGCCTTTATTATATTTTATTAGATAATTTGTTCCTTTTAATCATCATAATCTTTTATAAAAAGAATATCATTTATACAATTAAAAAATTAATTTTTTTTATATCTTATAAATAACAAAATTATTCATTTTAGTTGTATGATTATATGAGATTTTTTTTTTTTTTTGGATAATGTGATTCAGTTTTTTAAATTCAATTTTCAAATTCAATGAAGTTTCTTAACTCCACTATGACACTTTCTTTCTTTAAAAGATTCAACCCTCTAAAAATAATTCATTACCCATTTTCTTTGTATAAGTTTTATAACTCAGATAAAGACAACAGAGAGATAAGGATAAACAAAAACAACATAATTTTAAATTTTTCTATATAAAAACCCTAATTATAAATAAATTATAATATTAAAATTTATATTTTAAAATATAAAATAATAAAATAATTCAACAATCCGTATATTAATTTTATTTAATAAAGTTTTATGCATTGATAAAGCTTATTTATTATAATTCAGATGTCACAATTTTAAACTATCCGTAAAATAAATTTTGTAAAGTTTGTACAAGCTCCAGTATGTCATAGAATTTCGTATACTGTAAGGTTTTATATTTATAATGTTTTTCCCTAGCAGTTGCAAATAGACACCTACCTATACGAATTCAATTAGGAGTACTACAACTGGGTTTGGATGGCCAGAGTTATAAACCATATTATTATAATATTTTTAAAAATTATTATTTTTAATTATTTTTGCTAAAATAATTTTAAAAATAATAAAAAATGATATTTTAATTTATTATTATAATCTCATTTTATTATATCATATGTATAAATCTCAACTATTTCAATACTAAGAAAGCCTAATTTTTAAGTGTCCTAATAAATTCAAAATTACAACCCCTTCATTTCCAACAACAATAAATCTTTATGTCTTATTAAATAAAATTAATTATATAAATTTATTTTTTTAAATTAAATGATTGATTGTAATATATTTCACCTGATAGTCCTGTATTAAATGTTTTGCTATTATTTTCCATTTACTGGTGAAAAAATTAAATATGATAATGACATTAGCTGCACTGCAGGAATGAACTTGTGTACTGTGATGGTTAACTCTCAAAGAGTTTCCTTCTAAACATTCTAAAAATATAAACATTTTATAGAGAAATTATTATATTTTAATGTGTTATATATTTTACTATATTACTATTTTTTTAAAAATAACTAATCATTTATGAATATGGACATATAAAAATTTTATAGAACGGTTATATTTTAGGTATAGCCCTTCTAATGGTTGCATTAGGTCACGGTGGACTTAACATGTGACTCATAAGTGTCTAGTTGATATGGGTCAATTAGAAGTTACATAAAAAAATTAGCAAAGGAATATTTTTCAAATAGTTCTAAATAAATTAAGCTTAGGTAATGAAAAATTAATTATTATAGTTGAAATAAGAAGTTATTTTTAGAAGCTCATTTGTACCCACAACGATGGCCACCATTGATCAATTAATCGAGGGCTTTTTTTTCTAAGATGATAATATATTTAACCAGCGACACCCCCTTATCTCTCGTTCGTTGCCAAGATCCCACTAGTCAAGTCACACGGCCAGGGTCCCAAGACTCATGCCATTTGCTGTCGACTAGTGACACACCCATCATCACATAACGAAGCAGGGGATCCAACTTTTCTCAATGAGTAATAGGATCTTAATTTTCTCATCTACACCATTAAATTTAGAAAATTTAATAAATAAAATTTAAATATTCTATAATAATATGTAAATAATTATTTTTATTAAAAATAATTTTTAATATTTAATTTAATATTTAATAAATATTAATATTATAAAAAATTTAAAAATATAACAAATCCGATATGCATTCCCTTTAGCGGTTCTCCAGAGGGAGCCTTCCAATATTCCGTTACGAATCGATTTGGATCGGGTTCGATCTCCGTCGCTGATAGTCTAAAACTCAAGATGCAACAATAATTATATTTAATATTTTTTTATTTTTTAAATATTGGCCATTAGATTTTTATTCAATAGTCTCATAAAAATTTAATGGTCTCATAAAGAGAAGTAGAATTTCAAAATCCCTCATAAATTGCCACTCAACAATGCTGTTGACCCAAACACCAATTAAAAAAATATTACAGCATCGATGCTTATACAGTATAATAAAAAATATCTTATCTTATAAAAGATTACCACCATCCTATAAAATTATGGTTGCCATCAATAAATAAAATATCCACTATCAATTGCCAATTTTATATAACTATTTACATTTTAATATAACTAAAAGGAAAATGTAACTTCAATAAGTCATTTCCTTTAACATCATATTCCACTAAAATGTAAAATATATATTCTCAATAATATATTTTCAATAAAAACTATACTTATAGGGTAAATATTTTTCCAAAGCACATGGACCCTACTTATAACCGAGGTCGATGATCATACTTTACAAATTTGGACAGTCTATTTGCACAATCGGATGAGACCGACCATTTAAATTCGTTCACATTATAAATTTTAAAAAGATTATAATAAATTTAGACTATTAATTTTATACGATTGTTTAAATCTGTGAAGTATGATCCTATTTTGTGATTCTCATAAAGCCTTATAACCACCGTGGGATCTCAAATAATCGTCCACATGGCAAACAAAATCCTTAATTATTGTTTGAAAATATTAAACACAGTAATTAACAATTGTTTTATTTTAATTTGTAGTTAATTATGAAAAAGGATTTTTTGTCTTAAATTTTATAATCAAGTTTTAACCCGATAAAAATTGTGAAAGTAGTAAAAATTAAATATTCAATACACGTAAAGAATATTTATTTCTAGATACTAACGATAATAATAAGCATACAAAATATAAAAGATAAACAATAATAAAAAGATACGATTTTTTGTGACGAAGAAAGAATTCGATATCCACGGTAATCGAGAAAAAATATTTCGGGCTTCAACGACCAATGAAGCAACGCACTATGAAAATCAATTTACAGATCGAATGGTAACGACGCGCTAATATAACCGACTTACTCCAGACTTGTAATCCCTACCAAGGAACTCATTGAATTTACCCGCGACAACGGAACCGGACGCCTTCCGGTTTTCACGTCAATCTTCTCTCTTGAGCCACTTGAATTGTCAAACACGATTGAGTCTCATTCTTCAACGTGCTGAAGTCTCCAACGAAGGTAGAAGAACGAAAGTGTTTAAACGGTAAAGAGAAAGTGTAGAAAAATCTCGTTAGAATATCAATCACAAAGGTGTAGCTTTTGATTTTCTCGAATGGAGCAAGACCAATGGAGTATACACAAGTGGGGCACGAAACTAATATGCCAAGAGTCCTGAAGTTTCAAAAGTATAAGACAAGTATTTATAGATGGCGTAAAAATTGCATTCAAAAAATTACTCGTTGCTGCGGCGCTCGAGCAAGAAGAGAGCGAGTATCAAGCACGGCCTTTTGGGATTTTGCGCTTGAGCGTGTGGCGAACTCATGGCGAGTACAAGGCTTCGGGTTTTTGAGATCGAGCCGGTAGAAAACTCACAGAGAGTGCGAACCTTGGGATTTTAGGCTCAAGCGGCAGCAGAGTATACAGCAGGCGCAGTATCCATGGAAGGTGAAACGGACAACAACGGGTGTACGTTGATCAGCACTTCAACAATTCATAACCCGATATCGATGTAATATTATTTATGGTCACAAAATATATCAATTGTAAAAATAACTCTAACAAATTATTATAATTATACCATTACATATAGAAGATTAGTTAAAAGCCAAAAAACTCGTTGTCTCTCTTTAACAGAAACAGCTGCAGCAGGACCGCCGTCCCACCGCCGTGCTAGTTTTTGTGCTCATAATTATCGTTGGTCCCGCTCGTGGATGCAAGGGCCATTAAAACACCCTATCTAAATAAATAAAATTAATTAAATATTATGATTTAAATATTACTATTAGTCCCACTCATCAATTTAATATTATGTTAATAAAATTTAATTTTTTATTTTAAAATGTAGAAATTAATTGATGAATATATACGGGGTGTTCATTATAAGCATATAATAATTAATTAATAAATAATATAAATAATAATTCATAAATAACTCAAATAATCCTAAAGTCGAACATACACACCAAACTTAAAGACCAAAAAGTTAGATAACCACAAATTACAATGTATACAAGATCTTACGGAGTTAATATTGTCTATTCGTCAAAAAAATATATAATAATTTGCTCTAATCCAAAGCCATTTGTAAGAAAAATATTTAATAAATATCTAAATTTATATCAATATTTTAAATTATACAAATATAAAATAAACAAACCGAATAATAATATCAATGCAAGTCCCAAATCATACAAACTGTAATAATCAAATATACAATAAAGTCGAATATAAATTTCAAAATAAATCAAATGCGAATCTAAATACAAAATATCTATAAACCAAGTCTTCAAATATTCTTTACCGAATCCTACAAGTATTTAATACTCTTTAATCTAAAAATGGTAAAAAAATATGATAAATTATAAATTTAAAACTCAATAAGTATATATACGCAATGAAAAAATAAAATACAATAAAACACATGCAAAATCTAATGTGCCTAGATATTGAATGTTTAAATATGATTTTATATACAAAATTTATAATCTATATATAAATATTAAGTAATATCAAACAGTATGAAATTGTTTAAATGTCAAAAATATCACATAATTTTAAAAGTTTAAAAGTCTAAAGTCAGATGAATTTGAATACTATGTCAAAACTTACAAATCTCAAAAGTTTAATATATCAAATACGGTACAGGTTAAATCTTAAAATCCAAAACATACTAAATTCTAATAATCAATGGTAAAACTGCATCCGATAATATTAAGCTGAAATTATTATGTTCCTGATACCGAAAACCAATTATATTAATTATAATAAGTAAATTGAATGTCATACTTATTATTTACAAGTCAAAAAATAGCGTTTAACTCTATCTATAAAATTATACGTAGATAATTCACCTATAAGTCCTGTATTGTAGCATATAATATTAGATTATATAAAAATAATCATAATTTAAATTTTAATTCATCACAAATTCTTAATTCCCTATATTTTTATATGATTTTAAGATTTTTTAGATAATTATATAATTTATTAAAATTGATTACTAGTTTTTTATTATACATGATAAATTTACGAAATAATATTATCGGTTTCTAAATATTTGAACATCTCGTATTCGAGCATATCCTTTGATATATATTTGTCTACTTATAAAAATTTATATACTATACTAACTACTTGATTCATTTTTAATCTTATTTCACAAAATTTTTATATTTTGGTGTTTGGCATTTATTTGCAGGTGATTGGAATAAAAACACGATTGTGAAGGACTTACTTCTAGAAATATGATCAATTTTATGTATTATTGTTTAAATAAGAACAGTAATTTATGTTGATAATTTGGTTTATTTAAATTTTGGTTGTATTCAATCCATAATGATGTATGGTATCAGGTTTGATTTGGGTTTTTCTTTTCCCAGTTGAATCATGATTTTTGAATACTTTAATTTATTAAATTTTTTTCTTATGTATATTTTAAAGTTATACATTGTTAATATTCAGAGCTATTTATAAGTATGATAATTTGAGTTATGTGATTAATTTATTATTTTATTTCAATTTGTTTGTCAATAGTTAATTTTTAACTTTACGTTTCGATACCTTCTGGGTATTAGTTAATAGAATAAATAATTAAAATTTAAGTAACAAATGACTAAAATTTGATTTATTTATCCTATTAAATATTATATCTATTTTTAATTTATTTATTTTTTAAAAAAATCCCATTGATAACTATATAACTTATATTTATGAAATAATTAATCTGAAAATATTTAGAATGTTACAAAAAATTTAAAAAATTTTAAGATTTTTTTGCTAATTTTAAGTATAAGATAAGAACACTTAAATCTGTATTTTTTTTGTTATTAATCTTTCCTTATATCTTTAAATATTTATTATTTTAAATATTCATATATATTCTATTTTTATATAAAAATTATATATCCCTTATATACATATATTTTCATTCCTATTTCATATAATTTTTATAAAATATATCATGTATTCATATGCGTTGTGTTTAAGTGATGTGTTTTCATAATAGTATACTTGCATGTCTTAAATTATTATGTATGTGTTTCTACATTTTTTGAATTTTTATAAAATTATACATGCATGTTTTATAACCAAAATAAAATGATAAAATTACATTAAGTATACTGAATTTTTACAATTTTAATAATAAATACTTTCTACATGTTTATAAATTATATGCTACTTTTCCTGCATATTTTAAAAATACATATTCAAGTTCTTGTAAAACTTATAATTTATTATATGTCGCATATTTAAAGAAATAATGATAAACACTTTATATATGTTTGATAATAAATATATTTTTTAAAAAATAAAAAAATAAGAATATGTTTGCCTAATGGGCCATAATTTTAATACTTAAAATTTTAGATTTAGCTAATTTAGATTTGAATATTTACGGTTATTTTAGTAAAAATATAATAAAAATACTATTAAAAAAATATAACAATAAATAATTAATTATTGCAATATATATAATCTAATATAATAATTATTATTATTATCATTGGGAACAATGAAAAGAAAAAGAAAGAAGAAGGAAAGGAGGAGAAAGAGAGAACACCCGGCAATTCGTTGGCTGAGGAGGAGGAAGAAATTGACATCAATAAGGAAAATAAAATCAACCCTATTCTCGATTTTCTTCCATTATTTATGCAACAAAATGGTGTGAAGGGAAGGGAGAAGAATGCGAGCCAAACGAGAACATCGAGGCCGCCATCAACACTGTTACCAGAAGAAAAGCAAGAAATTGAAACAAGAAATTTCTTGACCTTCCATTTCTTGCATGTAAATTCTTCCTTTTTTCTTATTGATGTTAACATTTTGCTTGCATGCCTTAATTTTGTAAGATTTGGGAGTTCCCTTTGTATGGGTGAAACAGAGTCAGCGAGGGAAACGAAAGAATTTTGAGAGCTCCGTGACGATTTGGGGCACCATAATTCTTTGTCTCATATTACAAATTTCTTATTTTCACATTTTTGAAGTTGAAAGCCTGGATTTTCCCTTGTTATTGTGGGAATTAACTCTATTAGTAGAAACAGAGCACTTACTCTGTTTGGTATGTACAAATGTATACGTATACGACTATGGGTTAATGTACACATATGTTGGGTTGGTCACTTTCTTGTAAGTGACTTAACAAACGGTCAAATTATCGGTGGATCACATAAGTTTTGTATGTTATTCGGAATGCTGCAAATTGGTTATAACAATGACAAAAAATACCATTTGTCGAAGTAAACAAATGTCGGAGTAGTCAGGCCAGGCAGCAGAAATTAGTCAATTAGAGATTGATCGGTTAAGAGAAGAAGTTGATCAACGGGATGTTGACCGGTTGAGAAAGGCCGTGTAGTATGCATTTTATCTGGTTGGGACAAAATGACTGATTGCGCCATTTTGTCCGGTTATGCAAAATGGCCGGTTGTAGCATTTTACCAGATTTGGACAAAATAGCCGGTTGTACCATTTTGCTGAGTTACGCCATTTTGCCAGGATGGGGCAAAATGGCTGATTGCGCAAAATAGCCGGTTTGAAGTGTTAATGGCCCAACGACACTGGTGGAGATAACGACGAGGTGTAGTAATGCCGGAAGATATGGGCTGAGCACAATAACGCCTGGGGACATGGGCTAAGCACAATAATACCCGAGAACATGGGCTGAGCGTAGTAAGGGCCAAGGAAATTGTAGAAAGTTAACAGTTAATATTGCAGACAGTTGACTTTCCAGAATAGGTAGGCTTTGTAGAGCAAGTAACTGACCTACAATGCATGCACCGTCTGTGCAAGTGACAGATTGGCCTCCAGTGTTGATAGCAGCTGGTAGAACTTTCGATGCATGCAACCTAATGTGCAGAGCATTCATGGTGTGAAAACTGGGCCAGATCTCTCTATAAAGCACACCAAGCTTCTAGAGAAATAAATGTGTAGAGCAGCAGCAAAAGTGTGAAGGGCTGAGAGACGAGCGGCCCATTTCTACTTAAAAGGTCAACGTTATCGTTGATCGGACGAGAAGCAAGTAGGCCGGCAAAGATCCAAGATCAGGATGGCCAATTTGAACCCATGATGGTCAACGTTTTCGTTGACCGGTAAAGCGGTAAGCAGACTGACTAAGGCCAAAGAATGACGAGGCCCGTGCCTAAATTGACCTACATGTCCATCTTCAAATCATAATGGTTGTCTGCCCTAAATTTTTACATATCCAAAGACAGTAATCTTCATATTAACGGTAACCTCCAGAATCAAAGCATATATTGGAAGGAAAGCACTAGAATCCACGTGCAATCTGTAAGAAACTCTAATGGTTACAATACGTAGATGGAAGGAGATCCACTTCCTCGACCGCTACAGTCATGAATGGCACTCATGCCCACGCAAGGAAGGTAACGCTTCCCCAATAGAATGCGGACATCTAGCCTCTCTATATAAGGAATGCAGTCTAATGCCTTGAAAATTCCCTTCAAAGGCACACTTTTTTTTACCTACTAAAGCTCTACAACAATCTCAAACTCTAAAAAGCTCTCAAACTCTCAAGTATCTTAACGCTCTCTTTGCTACTAGTTTCCTACAAACTCAATACTTAGATAATCCACTCCCCACAAACAATAATAATCAAAATCACTCTCTTTACGAGTGCATTTCCACTTGCATCCACAAACACTCACCAAGCATCCATTATTGCATTCTCTGCATCCACGTTCTATTCTCAGAATGTCGCTTATTGATTTGAGCATCGAAATATTTTTGACGGAATTAAATCCCGCCGTCACCTGACTTCTTATTTAAAGTTGTGGTATGTAGGACCCGAAACTCAATGGACGAAACGGAATCTAACAAATAACTCAACCTGAATCTATTCAAATTTTGGATTCAAGACACATCACATTCATATCTATGCCAAAAGTTTTTAATTTTACAGCCAAATTAGTCATGTTAAAAATATACTTATACATTTTTTAATAACATCAAACTTTATAGGGGTTAGTTTTTCTATTAGTATCCTTAGAATAGACTTATCTACATATCAAAAAAGATTTATAATAATTTTTAGTAAATCTTTAATGGTTTTAATTTTTAAAAAATATTGACTTAATATTATTTATTATGGTCATTTTTATAATAATTATTCTTATTTTGTTTAATCTTTTTTATAATTTAAAATATGACTTTTTTTTATCACTATTTTTATTAGTAATAGTAGCAGATTTTTTCAATTGTATTGTTATATAGAGATCCAGTATATCTAAGTGAAACTAGATTTGTTCAAACTAGTGAATAAATTAATTTAATTAATTATCGAAATAGAAAAAGTGTAAGAATGTAGCAAAATTGAGACAGACATTGTAATAAATTAAAATAAATAATATTAATATTATAAATTAACAAATATACGATGAACGTAAAACATAAAGTGTCATAGTAATATATTTTTAGGTGTAATTATAATACATTGATTAATTATTATGATAATTCTTATTTACCTACCGAAATAATTAATAGTGCTTCATAATTTAAATAAATCCGATACATTTGAATATCAAAAATATATTTAAAATTAAGAATGTTTATTAATTATCATATTTAATAAATTCATTATATAAAACTTTGTGTACTTCTAAACCTACCATAATATTTAATAATTAAGAAATTATAACATATTAAGTTTATAAAGTAATTAAATCAATATATAAGATAACTATTAAATTTTTTATTATACGATTCGAAATGTATAAAATAGTTTATTCGGGTCACTTTAATGGTTATCAATATCATTATATAGATATTTAATTAAAATTACTTTGTAAAAAATCATAAAAATATTCACATAAATCTGAATTCATAATACTTTATAAAATTAACAGATCAAATATAAATTTTATCAAATGCAAATATTAAAAATGTATGGGATGAGAAACCATTAACCGGGGCAGCGGGGTTGCGTCAATACTTCTTCCCCGTTTTTTGTGACATAATTTAATTAATGCTCTGCGCATTTTGAAAAAAAAATAATAACAACAACAGTAACAACAAAAAGAGCACAACTTGTACACCTTATTCCCAAATCCGAAAGATCGGGGCCTCAAATCTCAAGCCCCCATGATCATTGTTTGAAAAATAATGGTCAAAAATCATGCATAAAATTCAATACGTAGGATGAATTATAAATTTATAGATATTATGATCATAATTGAAATAACACCGATAAGAAAACAGATAAACTAGTTCGTGAATTTTTATTATAATAATAGATTAAATAATATAATCAATAGAAAATATGATAATTAAATACATTTCTCTGATATTGCATATAAGAATTCTCTAATGAGATATAAATTTTAGTTTTAAAGATATTTATTATTGATACGTCTCTGATTTGAATTACCGAATGAACTTCGGGGCTACTTGATTTCGTTTGATAGGTTGAATTAAAACGATTTCGATCTTTGTTATTTTGAATCAGGATCCTGCACACTATAACTAATAAATAAAAAGTTAAAGGATGGTGGGACTCGTTCCCGAATTTATTCTCCGACGTTTAACTTAGAAATATTTCTTAGTCAGATAAAAAAATGAGAGGAACGTACGGTAATGCGTAAATGTATGTACGAGGGATTGAGTATTAGTTGAAGGACTTAGCTCCGATAGTATCCTCAATAGGTGAGCGGTTTAGAGAGTAAAGTGTGTTTGATTGGAAAGCGGTTTAGAGAGTGAAGTGCACTAGATTGGAGAGCAGCTTCGAGGCGAGGACAGAGCTCCAATGAGTATACTTGGCTAAGGAGCGACTTTGGAATAAATGATTGAATTTCGATGAGTGCGCTTGATCAGAAAACGGCTTTGAGATGAATGATTAAATTCTAAGGGATGCACTCGATTAGAAAATAGTTTTGGAATGAAGGAATGAGCTCTGAGGGGCGCACTTGGTTAGGGAGTGACTTTAAAAGGAAGAATACAATAGTTTGAGTGTGCCACAGAGAGAGATCCATCATAAGACCATCTGGCTTTCTGTGTCAACTCCGATTATTTGAATGGTGTGTGGGTCACCAAAACTTCAAATAGTCTTCAAGAGGAGGGTTCCTAAGAATCGATCTTAAGAGGGAGATGCTTCTTCCTCGTCGTAGTCACTGGAGTCCTTCCCTCACAAGTCTCCCCTCCCCCCATGTGGAGAATATTTGGTAGTTTTTAGAAAGGGCACTACTTAACCCTCATTAGGCTCTCTGACTCTATGCTTGTCAGTGGCCGATATTATGCCCCTGTTGTTGGTGCTCTGAGTCACCAAGATTCTCATTGCGACTAGTTGGCCATCACCACCTGCAGGTTGTCTCCCTACAAGTGTAGAGGACCACCTAATGGCTGCGATCGTAGAAATTTTGTTCGTTGAACTGGAGTTGACTGTGCTTTATTGGTGGGCCTATCCCGCGATAAGTTTCAGTGGCCCATGTGATGCTGCTCGACCTTGGGCGGTGCCAACTTGAGCATTCTGCAATTGGCTTTGGCCCTTGGGCATCACATAGTTTTCATTGAGCTGCTACTTATTTGGCACTTCTCTTTTACATGTCGAACTGTAGGTTGGCCCGCTAGGTACCGGACCCATCAATTATTATGTTTCTTCACTAATTAATTATATAAAAAATAAATTTACTTACCTGAATTCAAAAATATTAAATTTTAATTTGCCAAAAATAACATATAAAATTAAAATCGTACTGAAATCGTTCTTGTATTGAAAAATTGAGAGATAATTTCTCTCTTTAAAACTTGTTGAGATTTTTTATAATTTTTATACATTTCCAAATGATAGTTATAGGTAGTCTTTTATATTATATTTGGTTATTGAAATTTAATAAGATAATAATAGAATAAATATTCCAATGAAATGAAATAAAATGGGAATTTAATTAGAAATTTCTATTCCCACATTTGGTTTCTCATTTGAAATAGTTATAATTAAATTGAGAATTAATATTTTAATATTTAGTATATAATAATAGTATGAGGAATATAATAAAAATTTATACTAATACTTTTTTATCCTTATTTAAGAAAAAAAGATTCTAGAGGTCAAAAATTATGAATATTACATATAATAATGGCTACTAATATTATATATAGTGGAATTCTAGTACTTGCTCCCCTCCCTATAGCTTTCGGAGTCTTTTTGTTACAAAGTTAAAATCCTCAATTTATGAGGAAAGTGCGCGATGAAACAGACTTTACACTTACAGTTCTTTTTATCTTTGCATGTCTCCATATGGTACTGCAACGAGTGGAGTCAGCATTCAAATACTCGATGTGAAAACTCGCAACAGTCTTCCCTGCTACAATCGCCTCGGTGGTACTTCAGGCATACGATGTTGAAGTAGTACGGGTTCCACCGATTGGCCTTTTCGGCAAGGTGAGCGAATGGGACGTCGGTCCAATCATTGTTATGGCTGCGGGTGTAATAACGGACCTTAAACTCATACATTAGGAACTGGTTGAAGGAGTACGGGTTGCAGCCTCGGTGGAACTCATTTCTGTTTTTGGACTCGCTGTTGTACTGAAGAAATTTTTTTATGAGTGTAGCGGCCTAAAATTTGGACAGTAGCGTCCATTTGAAAAAGAAAAAAATGACGAGCGACTGAAAGATGAATGACGAAGGAGGAAGTAGCCAAGGTTTCGAATGAAGAATAAAAGAATGATTGACAAACAATAATCATTATGAGAATAGTTATCTTTATATATAATGAATAAAAAATACCTAAGAAATGCTTGAATTTGAAAAATATTTATTTATCCGATAATAATTATTTTGTACAAAAAAGGAACCAAACGTAGTAATAAAGTGAAAATAGAGTAAAATATGACCATTCCTAAATCATCAAAATATATCTCATTTTCATCAAAGGTTGCATATTGAATAGGTATATCTTTTTTTAAAAAATCTCTTTTAATAATTGTAAATAATTAATATATTTAACCAAATAATATAGGATTATATTATTTAATTAAAATTTAATAAATTAATAAATCACATATCTTTTCATCTGAAACATTTTTCTAACATGGACTATATCAGCAGGACTCAGTGAACACACTATTTTTAAAAAAATTACTAAGTGTTTTTTATGTTTCCGTCATAAACATGCACTTAAAATTCATTGGTTTTAAACTTTTTTATTTCATAATAAGAATAAGATTACGTGTCATTTATATTTTTTAAATTTTTTTTTATTATCATATTATAATTATAATTATCATACTCTAAACAATTATTTTAATATGGGTCAAAATCCTGACTTTTTTTAATAATGATTTTTTAAAATTAAATATTTAATATTTATTTATCTATTTTTATATTAAAGTATTGAATTAAACCACTGAAAGCAAATATAAAACAAAATATAAAGTTACCTCCATTTCTAACCAATTAATTAATATGAGAATTGTGTGGAGAGCAAAATTTCCATATGTGCATGTCTAAAAAATGCATTACCATTTTAAGATTATTATATTCAAATTATTTATATTATTTAAAAGATTATTTCTATAACTCAAACTTATAATAATTAAATTATACAACAACTTGAACTAATAAATTAATGTATTATAACTTGTTGCATATCAAGAATTCAGGTTGTCCTACCGATTCAGGGCAGCAAATCAGATCTTCATTTTAGTCGATCTGATGCGGATCCGGTCTCCATAATCTTGAATCTGAATCCTGCGCAACACAACTGAAAACTAGATGTCAAAAGTCGGCAAAAATTACTCCGACCATAAACCCTCCAACGCTCAAGTCAGATGTCTTTTCAAAAATATAGAAAGATAAATAGATGATACATGTGTGGTGGATTGAGCATGAATGCGTCCTATTGATAGAAGGCTTCGAAGTGCACCCACCGAAGGTGTCTTAAATTTGATCCCAATTGAGGGTTATGGAAGTTAGGCTTCCTGGAAGAGAGTCAGAGTCCTCTTGAAAGAGGTTCATCCTTTCGAGAAGGATGAGTAACATTTTCAGGTCTTGTCTTGAGGCCGAAGTAGATGGTTCCTTTTTTCCCTTCCTTCTCTTTTTCTCCTTCTTCTTTTCTTTTGGGATGAGGATCCTTATATAATTGGAGTATGGTCATTCTTATCCACAGCCAACCACCAAAAATAACCACCGATCACACTTAACCGTAACCAAACGCCGAAGATAACCGCCATCAGATTAGATAAAATGGTTTGAACGATTTTTTAGATTGGGTATACTGTACCCATCACAACTTATTTATATTTGTTCTTAGTATTGCATCTTGCTCCGTATAATTTATATAATGTATCTGGAATGTTAAATTCCTTTTTGATACTATATCATTTTAAAATATCCGTGATTATTTATTGAAATATATAATATATAATATTTTCTAATAATTAATTGACATCATAAAATAATATAATACTCATATGTATATATGCATAGTTATTCTTCCAATATTCATCTAACTTTATTTTTTAAAAACTTAAAAATATACTTATGTTAACTTTTATATTTTGAAATAATATTATAAAATATATAAAATAATTTTTTCCATCTCAATGTTAAAGTCAAAATTTTATGTTAAATATATATTTTTTAAAAATTGCAGTTAAAAAATATTTTGCTACATGGTTTATCTTTATATTATTAAATTGTATGATTATAAATTTAACTGTAAAAATAAATAGAATTTAAATAATTTTTATTGAATATACAGTTTCACTCTACTCCATGGACGGCTTTCTCAGGCCCGAGAGCCTCTGGAGGGCCCAAATTAAATCAAAAACTTTTGGGCTCGGCCCAGTGTGAAATATTCGCTGGCCTCTTGAAGTCGGGGCCACGCCGCCGTGCGTTAAATTGAGTTATACAATTATTTAAAATTTTCCCTTTTCTAAATTTTGTTTGTAATTTCTTCGACTTTTATTTTCATAAAATTTTACAATTTGTTTAAAAAATTAGCTTAAATTGGTCACATTTTACATTTTAAGGTACTATACCCGTGATGCCATAAGAATTATTGGTATAAAATTTTAAAATAAAGGAAATTTTGATTTTTTTTTATATTGAAAACCCATAAATAATTACATAAATAAGTGATCAAATAAAAGTTGATAATGTAATTACAAAACTTTATAGAATATAATCAAAATATATAAATATTATAAATAAATATGATTAAAAAATTATGTCTAATTAATTTTTTAATTTAAATAAGGCCCCTGATAAAATTGACAGATTAGATTTGAGCGAGCCCAAATAGTTATTTTTTAGATTAGTGTAAAAATTAATATATTTTAATATATAATCTAAAAATTTCACCAATGCTTAATATTTTTCTATAAAATGAAGTCGTTATATTATGATAAGAAGCATAATATCACATTAGTTAACTATCTTGTGATGGAAAACAAGCTATAGAATTTGCAATGCATACAACTTATAATCTCAATATGGATGATTTCGAGTGGTCTTTATTTAGCAATGATTAAAAGATTTAATAGCGTGAATAATGTTCAAGGTCGATATTAAAACCTTCAATTGTATCGAGAATAGGATACTGTTTATATATTTAAGAGGACGATTACATTAGATGATGGACAAACCGAGATCCTTAAATATTTTAAACTTTTTCAGTAATCGTTAGAATAAAATCGGTGGTACTATTTTAAATGAGATTAATATTATTGAATGTATTACTAATTGAGATATAAAGGTTGATACATGTTATTATACTTATGTAACTAAATGTGTTACAAAACGATAATTTTATAATATTAGACTATATTATATATAAGATTTGAGTGCTCGAATATTCAAGGTAGTGTTACGAACATGAGATGTGTACATTGGTCGTCCAATGAAACCCCATGATGGATAAGAGTATGAGTGCTTTATGCAATAAAATGTTATATATAATCACAATATGTCTATACAGAAGATGAGTGAAACAGAAGAATCTATTAATCGAATAAATATCAACTTTACGGTACGTTTGGTTGATGGAATGGAATAATGTGAAAATAGAATAGTTATTCACAGGGAATAAAATATGATGGGAATAGAGTTTGAATTATTATTCTCATATTTGATTGTTAAAATAGAATAATGTAAAAATTAGTATTTTATTATTTGATTTGTAGAATAGTGTGGGAAATAAAGTGATAATAGTAATAATAATAATAATAATAATAATATCTAATAATAATAATAATAATAAAATTTAATAATAATAATAATGATAATTGTCATAATAATAAAATTTAATGATAATAATAATAATAGTAATAATAATAATAAAATATAATAATAATAAATATAATAATAATAATGATGATAATAATAATAATAACGATGATAATTTTAAAATATTACAAAAGTGGTATGAAAATAGTAATTCTCAATTTATCGAGAATAAATTTTTTTAAATTTTAAAATAAATATTTTTTAAAAATATTTATTCCTGACTTATTTATTAACCAAATACAAAAATTATAATTGCCGTAGAAATTATCCCGGAATAAAATTTTTATTCTGGGCTACCAAACACCACCTTAATGTAAGTCAGATGCCAAAAACAACCAATATGTTGCTAGATTTTGATAGTGTGGTGAGGAATTTTTGAATTTAGGTAAATGAAACTTATTATGTTGATAATAGTCTTGTACATTAGTTGGATTAAGATATTAAAAAAAATTAAAATTAGTCCAATCTAATAAAATTTAAAATAAAAAGTAGTGTATTTCAATTAAATATTCTATGCTCAGTTTTAACTTTAAATTATTGGATTCAAAAAGACCAAAAAAATGATGCCTTTTATGAAAAAATATTATTTATATAAAAAATAATATGATATTATCACTAATCTTACTATTAAAAAATTAAATAAAATATTTAATTGTTCTATTAAAATAACTATTTTCTATTTTTTTCGCATATTTTCAATAGACGACCGTACTTTCGCAGAACACTTCCGACACGAAAGGGAAGCCCATAATAAAGCGGACCCCCAAAAAAAAAAAAAAAGCAAAAAAGGCAGACCAGTGAGGCCGATTCAATAGGAAACGATCACCGTCAATCTCAATTTAATCGGACGGTAAGAGCATACGATCCGCGTGCTTCGTCCTGATTTGATCCGGTTCATCACAGAATGCCACTATATATAACCTTGAGGAACCTACCTGCCCCTCCATATTTTAACCTAAATCGTTATACTCTCGGTAGCAGCTCAGCAATGGCAGGAAGAGGAAAAACTCTGGGATCCGGCGCTGCGAAGAAGGCCACATCTCGAAGTAGCAAGGCTGGTCTACAGTTTCCAGTAGGCCGTATTGCCCGGTTCTTGAAGGCGGGCAAATATGCTGAGCGTGTTGGTGCCGGTGCGCCGGTATACCTCGCCGCCGTTCTTGAGTACCTCGCCGCTGAGGTATTTCCTTCTGTATCTTCTTGCTCCGGTTGATTTTTATAATTTCCGATTCTTAATTTTGTAAATCTAGGGTTTGGAATTCCCGTGTTCACGCATCTGCTATTTGGAGTTTGACTGATCTATTTCGTGTTGGGAACATGGCTTTCGGTGTTTGTGCTGTGAATTTCCGTTTCAATTGTACATCTTCTCCCATCTAGGCTTTCAACTTTCGATTTCAAAAAAGAGGAAAATTTTCGGAGTTCGGCTTTAATCTCTTGTAATTGGTTGTTTTTGCAATACCTTTTCTCCAGTGGAAAGTTAGGGTTCGATTTTTCCTTATCAAAGTCTGACTTTAATGGACTCTTGTTCTTTTTAATCGAATTTGTGTATGAGGTCTTTCATGTTCGGTGTAACCTATGGATTATTCATTTTATCGTAACTAATTGCTTTTCGAGGTCTTTCTCATTGAAGTTTGACATTCATTAGAATTTTTCTTTCTCATAAAATTTCAGTTTTGGTATGGAGCATCTTGAATAAATTGTTGTGACTTTTGTATGAGAAAACCTTATGAAGCCAACTTTTTCTTGTCAAAGTATAACCTAATTGCGCCTTTCTATTCCAATGTGTATGTCTTATGTCAATTAGCCAGTTCTGCTTCAAATAATTTTTGTTTTGCCCGTAAGTAACATCTTTCTGACTGTTCAATTTTTAAAATTTTCCTTGTATAGGTGCTGGAGTTGGCTGGAAATGCAGCTAGGGACAACAAGAAAACTCGTATAGTACCAAGGCACATCCAGTTGGCCGTAAGAAACGACGAGGAGCTTAGTAAATTGCTTGGAGATGTAACAATTGCCAATGGTGGTGTTATGCCGAACATCCATAACCTCTTGCTCCCAAAGAAAACTGGTTCATCAAAGCCCTCTGCTGATGAGGAGTGAAATAACCATAGTTGAGAGTCCCAACCATTGGAGGGGATTCGAATGTGCTCGTATCTGAAGTTGAGGCTCTTCCTGAACTCATAATCATCGGCACAGTGTTAGGGTAACGGTTGTGGCAGTCTTTAATGCTTCTTTTTTCTTTAGTTGCGATGTACTAGTTTTCCTTTTAGGACTTTGCCCAGTGATCACTGAATGTGTACATCTAGCTGCTTGCCTGAAAATATTTGTGGAAATTCTCTTTCCCTCCTCCCTCTAAATGCAGTTGATTCAGGATGGTATTTTAGATTTGATGGGATCTTTTCATGCTGTTGGTTGTATTCTGAATCGGGTATACTGCCAACGATATCAAAATTGCAGATTCTCCTCCAGCGGAGTTTGAACTTCTTAGACAATTGGATTGGTCTCTCAGTTTTTAGATGTCATTTGGTTGAGTTTTTTGTGAATGGTGGCATAATCATCGCCTTTTGAAACATATGACAACTCTTTCTTATATCTGACTTAATGTTGTAATATTTACATGGATATATGCATTGGAGTGAGAATGACATCACTAATTTGGGTTTGTATTTCTACCGTTAGCTATGGATTTGAATCTATGAAAATTATGAAGGTGATATCTTGGAATGTTCTTATCTTTCTTTGACAAGGAAAGGGTCATCAGAAATTGCCATTTTTTTGCCCGTGGAACCATGGAAGGAATCAAAAGCTGCTAATTAGTTTCTATATTTATGCACAAACGGTGATGGATGCATTTTCCAAAGTCTTGGGCTTTATAGCTAAAACATGAGCCATATCCTGACCATTATTTTCTTTATTGCCATGTTTTCTGAATAGTGAAAAGGGCACGAAAATTCTCTGCCTATAACTATTTATTCATGCTCCCTGTTGAGTGTCATCATTATGAATGTCTCAGTTGTATTATCCCTTTTGACACTATAGGAAATATTTGTAATGATTTGATACTTCTGCGAAAACGCAGTGTATTTTGTGGTTTCATCAGGGGCTGTTATTTCATACTTTCCAACTTCTGGTTTTGCTATTTTCTACACCTACTCGGTGTTAACGACATTGGCAGATCCCTTTTGCTGCTTTTTCTTACTAAGAGAGTGTCATTCACCATTTTACCAAAAATGAACTGTAATAATCTTACTAGTAGAAATGTATTCTGATAAATGGATGAATTTTACCTTATTAACATGATGGAAAGTGAGTAAATTCGTATTATTTGTTTTGCTTGGATTTGGTACCCTGAATTTATAATTGGATTCGGGTCTGCCATTACTATGTGATGATGGAAGCTTGCTCCTTTTGGGCATTATTTACCAAAAATTAGCCGTCAATTGAAGGGAATGAATGCTTCATATTCATGGAATCAACTTTTCAATGCTAAGAAATATAATTTTAGTTGTTAAAAGAATAAAGTAGCTTGGATGTCTAGAAGTGGCATGGCAAAATTAAACCGTAAAAAAATTTAGAAAATCTTCAGCCATTTAAGATATAATCGAATCACTATTGGATTTAATCTTACGTAGCCTTACAGAAACATGTAAAATAAAATTAAATGTAAATCAATAATATCTGAATTTCCTTTCCTATAACAGTTTGGTTCATAAAATATTTAGATCTATTTTATACAAAATTATCTTACATTATTAAAACCTTAATTTCTACAATTTAAATTCTATATTTTTATAGTTTGTCAAGACTCTAAATTCATGGTACGACGTATCTCCGTGCCAATGAGAATCTAATCGTCATCTGAGCTATAATCATCCGCCCGCCTCTCTGCAATAGCCGGAAATAGTCGCCGGGGAAAACCAGGAGGTTGGCTCGGGGTTGTCTCTGCAGAAGTTTCATGTGAAGGCGGATCTCTCTTCTGCTTTCTAGTTGGCTTCCTCGGCTTCTCCCTCACCTCTCTGCATGCCTTGTCCACCATTAACAAGAAATCCCGAACTACGACAAATAATCTTAAGCCCTCTTCTTTCCCTGAATCGCCATGGAAGTACTCAGCTGTACTCTTAACAAGACCCATTATCTTCTTTTCTTCCTCCAACAATGACATTATATCACTCTCAGCATGCTGTACAAATATTTCTAGGGCCTTTCGGAATCCATTTTCTCCTTCAACATTCTGCATTTCGGAGTTCAGGAAATTGCGTGTTTTCATGAGTGCGTTTTCGAGTTTCGCCACTGTTCCCGTCAAGATATCAGTGTCCAGGCACGCTGCCGCCTTGACATTTTCAAGCTGAGAGCCCAAACCTGAGATTGGCGGCAACAATATGAATCGACACGAAAACGAACGCGATGAATCTTATATGAATCGACAACCGTACCTGAAACTACTTGAAGACCAAGACTACGGTAGTGCTCCTCGTCGGTATCAATGGCGGTATCCTCAGGAAGATCATCGGACTTGATGCTGGAGAGACTATGGCTCTCTCCCAGAGCACGGGCAGCTCGTATGCCTTCAGAGCGTATTATCTCCTGAACCACAAAGTGCAAGAGCGTCGTCTTGCCGTCTGTTCCTCTGACGTCGGACAATTTCAGCAACGTGTCCAGTTTGAATGCTTGTGCACCGCCGCGGAATGTGCCGTCATTCATGCGATTTCCGGTCTTCAGAACGGCTTCCAGAAGCTTGAGGAAAAGCCGACTGCTTCTGAGTTCCTTGCAAGCAACCTGCTCCAATCAGATGAAATCGTACTGATGAGATTAGATATACATAACCCAAAAGCCGAGGGTTGGAGAATGGAAACCTAGAATTACACGTGCAAAGTTTGAGATGTGATATGATTACATTGTGATTTCTAAGGATAATGATCTATAATTCTATTAGCCTAAGTTATCAAAATAAAATCTTCATTGCCAGAAATACGACCAAGAATCCTACACTCACGGGGCTTAGAACTCACTCTAGAGCCCAATTAACTGTGTGACGTATGATGACACCTTACCTCTAGGGTTGTGAATGACTCTTTGAGCGCTGCAACTTCTTCCTGGAGTGTACTCATGAAAAACAAGGCTTCAAGCCTCTCAAAGGCAAAAGGGATTTCTACAAGACCTTTCAGAAACCTCTCGGCAGGCCCTAGTTGAGAAGGTTTACCACTGAAAAGTCTCAGCTTCAATTCCTCTTCTGGTGTTGGAGCCATCTTCAGTAGAGTCTCAAGGAGCTCTGAAGGAAGCTCATTTCCTGACACAAAGGAGGACAAGTATGAATGACTGCTCAGCATTGCATATACAGATTGTTTTCTCTAGGTATATGGATTTCACCGGCCTGTTTAGAATCATGATGGGATCATTCCATTTTTATTATTTCATATTTTTAACGGTAAAAATTTTATCTTAACAACCTAAAATGTTATGATGATAATATGATGTTAAAATGTGAATTTATACAATCGGATGCTGATAGCATCGCATTAAGGATACCTTCCATAAGAGCATCAAGGACTTCTTCTCTTGTCACATTCATTGCCCTTAGGAGGATAGATAAGTTCTGTGCCTTCTTTGAATCAATAATTTGAATGAACTGTGGCGGCGGATCATGGGAAGAAGACTCTTTCGCTTGCTCGGTTTTGTTCTTTTGAGGGTTGTACCCAAAAAGCATCTCAATTGTCTCCTCATCAAATCTACAATATCAAAATAAGTGTTGCCATTAGTGTAGTAATATATTGAGCAAAGTGTTACATGTTCACTTTTTAGATGCCATCTATTCTTTCATTCTTGTGAGGGTCTACTATTATAAATAGATCAATAAAATATTATATCATCCGAGGATACTAATATAACTTTGGAAACTCACTGGAATGATCCTGACTTGATTTGATGCCAGACCATTGAATGGTCAGGGTTAGCTGGAACCTTGTCCCAAAAGAATGGCTTTAACTTTGTTTTAGGAGCAGCGTCATCATCCTCACCCTTTGATGCACCACCTGAAGTATTGCCTGAGCCTTTTCCGATTGCACCTGGTGGTGGACGTGGCGGCACAACACCAATCTTTGGCGGCGGTGGTGGTTGAGGCCCATGCTTACTTGCAGGAGCAGGAGGTGGCGGTGGATGAGGTCCAGGCTTACTTGCAGAAGGAGCAGGAGGTGGCGGTGGATGAGGTCCGGGCTTACTTGCAGGAGGAACAGGAGGTGGTGGGGGATGAGGTCCAGGCTTACTTGCAGGAGGAACAGGAGGTGGTGGGGGTGGAGCAGGAGGTTGGGAAGCCACCCCAGAAGATGTCTTCAAAGGAGGTGGTGGAGGT
Organism: Nepenthes gracilis; assembly: GCA_033239525.1. Lineage (NCBI taxonomy): Eukaryota > Viridiplantae > Streptophyta > Magnoliopsida > Caryophyllales > Nepenthaceae > Nepenthes > Nepenthes gracilis. The sequence goes on from BSYO01000006.1 coordinate 3,812,746, forward strand.
GGAGCAGGAGGTTGGGAAGCCACCCCAGAAGATGTCTTCAAAGGAGGTGGTGGAGGTGGTCCAGGAGGTTGGGAAGCCACCCCAGAAGAATCTGCCTTCAAAGGAGATGGTGCCAGAGTAGCAGGAGGACGGCCAGCCCTGTTAGGTGGTCGCCTGAAGGAAGCAGGTGGTTCAGGTGCTAAGGGTTTCGCCCTCCCAGGTGGAGGCTTTAGAGGAATCATTCCGGGCGGCAGTTTCAAAGGTGGGGTTGGTGCGTTTATATTGCCAGAGATGCTAGTAGATTCCTCCGAAAATTTGGCAGCTCCAGTCACCGATGCATCAATTGTGTAACTGGTGACAGAAAGCTTGCTATCTAAAGATCCATTCCTTTTCTTGTCACTTAACTCGGGATGATATGAATGATTCCCTGTCTTTTTATATGAGTTATCAACAGCGAAAGATTTGCTGAAAGAACCTGAAAGATTAAATTCCTAAACATAATCAGGGTTCTTGAAAGTCCTGAATTCTAAGGTACAAAATGAGTGCGAAATAGTAATCATACCAGCGGAATCACTTAAGCTTAAGCCCAGAAGGGGTCTGTCATCCTTGTGCTCATATCCAGATCCTTTGCGAAAGGCTTTGCAACAGAATAAAAATAGGATAGCAGAAATGAAGAACACCGCAACGGCAGTAATGACAATGGCAACAATTACATGCTTGCTTTTGCTTGATTTCTTTGGCCCGGAATTGGAACTTCCAGCACCCTGAATGTCAGAATTAGGGGAAGGTGCAGGAGACGGGGCTTCTGTAGTGATCTGAAGCAATTCACTTGTCAAGTATCTTCTTAAATCAGCTTCTCTTGATTTGATTAACCCAAACTTGCATTTGGTCCACAAAGACACTGCCTGTCATCGGAGAAGTCCATCAATCATGGGGATTGAAATTACAATATCCTACCCATGGAGTGTCATATCATCTAGATAATGTAACAAAATCATCATATATTATTGTATCGGTGATATATTATAATATATCAGATAATATTCCCGATATTTGAATTTTGCAAAGAAAATGAACATCTACCACTGACATAAAAAACGTTCGATACCGACACCCAATAGAATGCAATGCAACCAATGCTAGCATTGTCACCCAAGATTCTATATTTTCTATGTATCATTAATATGTCATGATATTTTGCAGAAGATTTTTCCCGATGTTTCAATTTTGCAAAATAAAAGTTTATGTTTGATAGCGACACCAGATATGGCTGATACCATTACAACGTATACAATACTGGTATTGTCACCCATGATTTTGTTTCTCCCAATGTATAGGTAATTTACCGTAATATATCGCATAAGATTTTTCCCAATGTTCTGATTTTGAAAAATAAAAGTTTGTATCCGTTACGTCCCAAAGCGACATGTATTATCAAATACGGACAATACTGGCACAACTAATACTAAGTATTTTCACTCATGATTCTAATGATCTCATGTGCAAAAATAATTGTCTCAGCTTATATTATGCTATTACTCAAACCTACTAATCAACATCAGAGACTAGGTAGATTGAATTATCAATCATGAAACAACATCCAAGATAATGAAGCTGCAACAGTTTTCTACACACGAATGCTAACTACCCAGATTGATACGCTTTTTGTGAGGGTAATTGAAATTCACAAATCAATGCTTCTTGGTTCCAAAAATATATTTTTTTCAGATTAAGCTTATCTCCCTTTCTGCTGCTATAGTCCAACTCACTTATCTTTTTATCCAAATTGGTTGGCAGCCCGAACCAATTGGCGTAAAAAATCCTAATAAAAACAGAATTTTGAAAGCTCATAGTACTGAATATGATAAACCGGTTGAATACAACCCCACTACTCTTAGCAATCCACTATAGAAAAATGCACCAAGAAAATGAACAACCAAATGATAATATGTCGTAGAAACAATACTAGGATAACATACTTGAGTTTGGCAAAGAATGGAACTCGAGTTAGATATCAATCGGACAACAAATATCTTCATCTGATCTCTTTTCTCTTTTTTCATATGCCGCCTCTTTTATTTTTGTTATCAGATTCTGACCTAAAAATTGTACAAGATATTTATACACAAGGCCAGCGTTCGAATGTCAAAGACAAATTTTGTCTATGTGTAACTTCTGCCATCGGTGCACAAGCACCACCCTAGGCACCCTTTAGGTACACCTGCTACTACTTCCAAAACACATGCACCTCTTTAGGCGCCGTTCTCCTATACTTTAATCATTCACTAGGTCAAGTCCTCCCATCAAAATCGAACGAACTTTCAAATAATCTTTTTATCTGAAATGAGACTCACAAAGGAGTGGCTTAAAACTCAACAATATATATTTTTTCAAAACTCAATGTTGCATAATAATTAAATGCCTATAAATATTCCGTGTAATTATTTTTTTCCCAATGTATGGTTTTATGATTACCTAGTCATTTCCTTACATAGAGCAATAGGGCATCCTATAAATTTAAAAACCCTTCTTGTATAATTGAGTATTCACCATTTTCTAACAAACACCTCAGAATAATATCTCGTTATATGACATCTAGAATCAAAATAAATATTCCCTCCGTACACCGTGGTTTCTGCTACACTTGAATGTTTGCTTTCTGGAATACATTTCTGCAAATGTTGGGTCCTCCATCTAGAATCATCCAAATGCTCACACTTCTTCTTGAACAACCTGTTCTTTTTCTTTTCCTACCCGGTTACTTTGTTTTTTACTTCAAGTGTATAAACATCAGACAAGCATTAAACCTTCAAAATATTATCAAAAGAATGCACCATAGATGAAAATATCACCCACTGTTGTAAATACTAGTCAATACATATCGACATTAGCACCTGATACCGTATAATATCACGACATGTTATTAAATCGGTAATAGATTACGATATATCGGTTCATCCGATCCTATCAATTTATGATTTTTAAAATTTTTTTCTCCCGATATACCAAATATAGATTTATAACATCTAATATGTCCAATATTGATATAACCACGACTAATATCGATAATGATATTTTTATCCATGGAATGCACACCTTGTGTATAGCCCATTTTATCCAACAAATTCTTCTAAAAATATGAATTTAAACCAATTCATGCAAGACTCATTCCCCTAAAGTAGAATCTTCGATTCCTATCTTCACATATGCAGCACAAAGGCATAAACACCCATAGTCTTGCACAGGCCTGTTCCAATCATCAATATTCTCACAACCTCCTCAACTACAACAAAAATAGACACCAAGTTTATGAAGGCTTCAAATGGGATAAATGGGAAAGAAAGACTTACAATGGGAATAACTGTTAACCTAGATGTAGACATTTCTCTAGCGCCTTCAGTTTCTTCTTACTTGAATGGATTTTCATAAGGTAAAATCAACTGTAACAATACCATACACTACAAATGAAAATATTAGCCCACATGCATTGGTATTGATCCCCCACTGCTAATATTTTTTGATACTTTGACATAACTGCAATATATTTTCTTATCGGTGATATATTAGCTAATATTTGCCACTTGACTTACAATTCTTGTAAAATTTTTATCTAATATTAATATGTCTTGTCCAACATATCTAATGCGAATATGATCACAACCGATATTAATGCCAATATTTTCAGCCAAGCAGGGGAAATATGAACTCTAATCAACTCTACAAGTTATTATGCTAAAGAAAGAAACGTTTCACTAATTCAATATACAAGATATGCATTTCAATTAATCGCAGTGATAAAATATGAATAGAAACAAACCCAATAAAAAGAAAGGGAAAAAAAGCTCAAGTGCGGAGGATGTATTCTCATACCGAGTTGCCAACTCTTTCTTCTGAAGCAGAATTCACTCGTCTGCAAGAAAGCAGTTCCTCGATCTCATTCTCCTCTTCCAAACCCTCTCCAAGCAAAGCAAAAAACAGAAGAACGAATACAATTGAAGCTCTGACGATTTTAACACCCATCTCTAGTTGCGTCAGCACTCAGAATACAAACAATCCTCTTCATTTATCAACGCACGAAGACCCAAATTTAAACCCTAAATCACAATTTCTTCCACAGCACAAAAATATGCACAAAAACCCTAAAAAGGTTTCACCAGTCTCTCAACTTCAACCCTTACGTCACACCCAATTCAACACACCTAGAAAACTCCCACAATCGCCAAATTGCTGACAATGGAGAATAATCTAAAATGGCTTTTACCTAAACTTCGAATTTTCGAATTACAGTTTCTACAGCAAATAAAACCCCGATTCACATCCGTCAAAGAAGGTCAAAATAAACCTGATCACCTAGTAACAAGAACCCTTATCAAAATAACTTCGAATCTAGTTCTCTTAGCTTGTATTCTCCTGACTATCAGAAGCCACAAAATTCAGATATACTGTCGTACAAAAACCAACTTATTTGCGTGTGTGAATTATTTTTTGCCGGTGCACTTATTTGACCGGTAAACGCCTAGAAGGAGCAGCTTGAAAAATTCATAGCAGCGGTGAACGCCTTTAGAAGTAGAAAGTTGACCGCGCAAATGCGAAAAATGTCGGGTAATTCCTCACGATGAAAGCCAACTGCTTGCAGCCAGCCAGTCCCCAATTTCAATCCATAATAATAAAATAATATATATATATATATAAGAATTTATATTATTTAAAAATATTAAAGACTAATAATCATTAAATTTTTCCTTAAAAACAAAAGTTTTCTAAAAATAACGAGGGGCTAACCCACGCGAGTCTTGTGGGTGTCGATACCGTCTTCCATTTATATATTTTTTAAATTAAAAATACAATAATTATTATATTTTTAAATATTTTTTTATAATATTAATATATGTTTTATAAAATAAAAATAACTTATTTTATAATTTTTTATTATATAAAATAAAAATTTTGAATTTTCAAGTACCGTGGTGTGGGAGCCTGCAATTGAGAGGGCTACATTTTTTTTTTTTAACAAGATGAAGATATTTACTTTTTTTATTTTAATTATTTATTTTTAAATAAATAATTATATTTTAATAATTTTGTAAAAAAGAACTCTAAAGCCCCTCTGTCGTGTTATTTACGATATGTTTGGTTGCTAAAATGGAATAATGTGAGAATATAATAGTTATTCATAGGAAATAAAATAAGATAAGAATAGAGTTAAAATTATTATTTTTATATTTTATTGTTAAAATATAATAAGGTAAAAATTAGTATTTTATTATTTAATTTGTAGAATAGTATGATGAATAAAATGAAATAGTGATGATGATAATAATAATAATAATAATATGTATTAATAATAATAATAATAATATATAATAATAATAGTAATAATAATGATAATTATAAATTATAATAAAATATAATAATAATAATTATTATAAATAATAATAATAAATAATTATTTTTTAAAAATATTTATTTTTGACTAATTTATCAACTAAATAAAAAATTATAATTATCAAAAGAAATTAATCAATAATAAAATTATAATTCCATTAAACCAAACACGGCGTTAGGGTTTCGCTCTGCGCTGCCCACCTCTTCTCCCTCAAAGGCCTTCCCCACCCCTCATCTCCCCTCCCCGGTGACGGAGGGGGCGGCGGGAGGCACGAAGGTTTCTCCGGCTTCCGTGGGGGATGAATGATTGAGAAAGAAGACGAAGACCAACGATAGGACTGGCATCAGATTTGAACCGGACGCAAAGAGGGAATACTGCAAGAAGGCTGTCTTTTCTTGAGACGGTCATGAACAAGGGACATGACCAAAGTTCCGCAACCAATGACATACAAAACGAAGTGGCTGAAGAAGGAGACATTTTGGTTGATACGACTGTAGAATGGCTGGCGATCTCCCTATCTTCAATACTCAAAGGTAAGCTTTCTAGAAACTGGGAATTTCGATAATCGTTAAGGTTGGCCCCTGGGGTTCATATCGCTTTGCAACAAAATACCGCAACTGTGGAATCTGAAGGGCTGCTACAAAGTTATTTGCATGGATTTCAATTTCTGTTGAGTCCGTTTCACAAACTCGGATGATTATTTCAAAGTGTTGACGAGAGGCCCATGGATGATCTTCCAGCACTACTTGTCTGTCAGCCCTTAAAGCCCTGATTTCAGACCGGCTTAAAACGATACAAAATCATCTGTGGTGTGGATTATTGATACGTGCTCCATGGTCGCACGATGAATATCGTAGGCAAAGTGTGGCGAGAACTGAGGGAAGGGGAGTTCTAGCAAATGAGAAGAGGGAAAACAACGAGAAGAGAGCGAGAGAGAGAGAGAAAAGAGAGAGAGAGTCTGGGAGAAAGTGCAGAGAAGAATCAGGGAAAGGAGGGAGTTAGAGAGGAAATTGAGAAGGGTAGTATATTCTCCTTTATTTGTTGTGAACGGTACTTACTTTATATACTTGCTTACCAAAAAAAAAAGGTACTTACTTTATATAGTTATGGACCAAGTGGAGGGAATGACAAAACAAAAGCAATAACAAAAATAGTAATAAAACATGTGTTGGTAAACGGGTATAATAGAATGTGAACGTGGAGAACAAAAATCAGCTGTAAGTAAATAAATGTGCTAGCCGGTCCTTATAGTAGCAGTTTGAGGAGGGAGTTCCATCTTCGGAGGTGGATTGTTAATGTTGAGAGCGTCTATGTCCCACGGTGGTCGAGATGCCAAGGGTGAATTATTGGGTCCCATACATTCAGTGAGTGAGTTCCGAAGGGTATATCGACGAGTACGTAAAATTGTCATCCCCATCAAAATAACTTTATCATCAAGATTGAACGAGGAAAAAGTGTTATGAAGTAATATATTATTGTAGGATAGCTCATAGCTTTCTAGAATCAGTGCTGCCAACTCAGTTGCCCAACAGCTTCTTGCCATCTCAACAAGTTCTTGTGCTTCATCATATTTTCCTCGATGAACTAACAAAATAGCCTTAAAGAATGTCCAATTACTATTTCCATCAACACTAGCAAAAATATTTTCCAACACACGAAACTTTGTTTCATCACCATTATCAAGGTAGGAAACATATTCTGCCATCTGATCCCACTCTCCCCTGTTCCATGTCGTCCTAGCTACCACTGTTAAACTACCTAGCCCCATTGACAGACAAGCTCATCCAAAAGCACGCATTTATTGTAGGTTTTCCTTCCACTAGATCTCTTTGCATGAGTGAAACCCTATAACAGCAAAAATTTTATGACATCTAATTCAAGAATCTTTAATAGTGAAATCCTTACCCGAGGAGATGGGCTTGAACTTGTTGTAAGACTTGACATTTCCATCCCGCTGATCAAATGTATATCATCGTCCTCCTCAAGTGCTCGATCTGACGGAAGCCCAATCATGCTTGACATACCAGCTGAAGACAACCACAGCAACTGATCAAACACAGTTGGATTTCCAAAACTTTGACTTTTCAACTTATGGGTTCCAGACAATGCAACCGGTTCTTGTGTCATGAAGATAATGCAACTAATCAACCATTTTCTTTTAAAGCATTGCTGTAGTCCAGATGCCTCAAAAGATTCTCCAGGTGTTCTCCCTTCGGGGTCAGAAGCCATTGAGGAAAGCCTTCCCAACTGAATTTGAATATTAGGGTCTCCACATAGTGAGACAGCTTCTGTTCCACTCAAAAAGTGAATATAGATCTTCCCTAAAGCTTTCTTGCCGAACTGACATCCTCTTATATTGACATTATGCTTCAAAGCCGTGTGAGATGGAGAACACCTTCTTGCAACATTTGAAATCTCCATTACTTTATAAACATCCTTAAACTCTGGATAAACTTTGGAACTCTTACAACTAGCAAGCAGCAAGTCCTATCCTAACTATGGCCATCCGTGGGTTTATCCTAGCAAGTGTTGGCCAGTTCTTGCAACAAAGCAAGAGCACGAGTTTGAGACCGCGATTTGAGATCAAAGAGAAGAGGAAACAGGTGCAGGCTGTCAGGATGGAGAGAAAAGAAATCAACGATCCTCCAATTATCTTGGATGTGGGTCTTGGGTTTAATATATGGAAACATTATATTATTGTGAATGAAAAACACAGGAAATTGTGTCCCACCAAGTCACTAGCCCCTTCATTGGTGGAGAGTTGCACCGCAATTCCACAAGGGTTTTGATGGATCTCAGGGTTTCCTTGCTCATGGAAAACAGTGGAGAATCGGTCAGGCACAAGTTCTGAGAAATCGGAAGCCCATAGGAACTCAAAGCATGTGAGGTAGGAAACATCATGCATAACCTCAAGAAAACACGAGCATTGGCTCCTCTGTCATATTCAACTCGTTCAGGAATCCTCTCCTTGCCAAGAGTTGCTAACTCCACCAATTGATAATCCTCTAGGTGACTGGAATCTTGAGTAGGAGTGGAGAGGAGCTGACCAACGTAGGCCATAGCCTTGTCCTGTGCAACCATAGCACCACACATGGTAGTCATGGAATTCAAATGATCTCGGCACCCCAAGTGAGGTATCGAAGTACCTTGTGGTCAATCTCTCCAAACTTCATGTCACCGAAAGGAATACTTATGCAAGGAACAATCAAAATCAAATGGCGGTTATCTTTCTTGGATCCAACAATAGGATAACAACCCAACTCAATAAAAATTTATCTAAAATTTGAAATGTCCATTGGAGGAAAGCCGGTTGTCCAGATGTAAAGGAATCACGCAAAAGAGAGTCACCTTTTCTTCGTCGATACGACTTGTTCAACTCTTGCAACGTTTGGACAGGAACGAGTACAGAGTTTTATTTTGGTTCTTATCGATCAGGAAGAAATCGTCGAACAAGTCCTCGGAGTCCATAATTTCTTCAACATTTGGACAAGTACAAGTGAAAATTTTGACAATGGGTGAAGTCATGATCGGTAAAGGAGTTGGTAGAAAAGGGAAGTTTGTTGATGGTAGGATTTGTGATGGAGGTAGAGGTAAATTATCAGAGATGGGACTGGAGGCGGTGAGGGGGTTGTAAGCAAAGGAAAAATAAGGGGTTGTTGGTCAATTTGGTTCATGGAAGGAAGAATGTCGACGAGGGAGTGCAGAATCTGTGTTGTGGTAGAAACGGAGGGAGCAGTTCGAGCAGCAGGTGGTTGTACGAACGCGATGAAGAAAGTAATTTTTGGTTGATGTAAGGGAAGATAAAGAACGACAGTGGCATCTGGAGGAGTTGGTGACGTTCTGAGAGAGGTTTGGGTTGAAGTTTGAGGAGACAGTTGTGGACTTACGCTCGAAGGCTCCGTGAATGAATTAGTAGTTGAGAGTAACGTGAGAGGATGAACAACTGTTGGTGGAACCACAAATAATGTAGGATTTGTCGGCACAAGAGTATTTCGCTCAAGTCTTGTGAGCAATTGATGGATTTCAGCCAGGGAATGTTGGATCTGTATGGTGGTGGAAGCCATGGAGGAAGTGTGTGCAGCGAGTATGTCAGTAACCCGCCAGAAGTCCTTCATCAAGTTGGCAAACTTGGCAATGGAAGCTTCAAGTGCATCGAGGGCTTGTTCTTTGCCATCGTCTCCTCTTGCTTTTGTCTTAATGAAAGTACCATTTGATACGTGCTCCATGGTCACACGATGAATATCGTCGGTAAAGTGTGGCGAGAACTGAGGGAAGGGGAGTTTTGGCAGAGGAGAAGAGAAAAAAACGGCAAGAAGAGAGCGCGAGAGAGAGAGAGACGAGTCTGGGAGAAAGGGTAGAGAAGAATCAGGGAAAGGAGAGAGTCAGAGAGGAAATTGAGAAGTGTAGTATATTCTCCTTTATTTACAGTGAACTGTACTTGCTTTATATAATAATGGGCCGAGTAGAGGAATGACAAAACAAAAGCAATAACAAAAACAGTAACAGAATATGTGCTAGTGAACGGTTATAACAGAATGTGAACGTGGAGAACAAAAATCAGCTATGAATAAGTAAATATGCTGGCCGGTCCTTATAGCAGCAGTTTGAGGAGGGAGTTCCATCTCCGGATGTGGATTGTTAATGTTGAGAGCGTCTGTGTCCCATGGCGATCGAGATGCGAAGGGTAAATTATTGGGTCCTATATATTTAATAAGTGAGCTCCAAAATATATCGACGAGTATGGAACAATTAGGCTCCAAAGCTAACCGGTTCATTACTACGTGAATGATATACTCCAGGCTACTGCGAAGCTTAACGGGGAACAAATGCGCGTGTACAGTAACACAACTACGGTGGTTAGAGACCGCTTCACAAAAATTGCTATTAAACTTGATCTCAACAAGCCGCTAATTGTGAAGTTCGTAATTGATGAGGAAGTCCACAGAATTCAATACGAAGGATTGTCAGAAATATACTTTAAATGTGGGAGGGCTGGAAACACACTAATATAATAAAATATTTATTTTATTATTTAATTATATTTTAATATAAGATAAATATTTTTGGATGAATATTTATTCTTAAATCTCAAATAATAAAAAATATCATATTTTTTAGATATTTTTTATTTTCGAATATAAAGAAATAGCTATTTTTGCATTCCATATTTTTTTATTTTCGTATTACTCTCTCCTTTTCTCTCTATCGGCCACCTCGTGTTCTCTTCTTTCCTACGAAATCCTTCGCTGTGAAGCTGCCGCACCACTGTAGAGCAAGACAGAGGAAGAGAGAGAGAAAATTTGATCGAAATCGGAGGATAAACCACGATTTGCCATCGGACTCTGTTTCGAAGGAAAGGTTAGGGTAACGGCAGAGCAGGAAAAAGGAGGAGGAAGGAGGAAGAATGATAAAAGGGGAGGGAAGGAAAAGGTAAAAATAAAAGGAAAAGAAGAAAAAAAAGTAAAAAAAAAAAAAGAAAAGGAAATGAAGGGAATAGAAGATTCGGGAAAGGGGTTTGACGTGTAGAGAAAGGAAAAGATTATATATATTAAATATATATTAAATAATAAATAATATATTATATTAAATAAAAAATCGAGTTAAAAAAATTATGAATTAAAATTATTACAAATTGTTTAATAAGGGTAAAAATATTATTATAATAAATTTTTATTTTATTTTTCATACTATTAATATATATTAAATAATAAATATTAAATTTTAAATTTATTCTATTTTAATAATTAAATATTAAAATAAAAATTTTAACTATATTCTTATCTTATTTTATTTTTTAAAAATAATTATTTTATTTTAATTTTATTTTATTTTTATAACTAAACGTGACATAAGCTAATGTAAACTTGGAGGAATGAACCTAATGGAGTACTGATAGAGAAGGGAAAGAAGTTGAAGTTGGAAGTCTTGGAATGGCTTAGGAAACTTGAGTTTCGAGAGGAATGAGAATCACAATCCAGAGGTTTGGCCCGTGGCTTCATGCCCATAGCAGGCATGAAGATCCAAGAGGCCAGGGAGATTGAAACGAGGAATGAGATGAGAAGATCCAAATTAAGCACATTGGCCGAACTTACTGAAGATGAGGAGTACCCAATGGCTACTGGAATGATCAGCAAAGGAAAGCGGATGGGAGCCTGGAAAATGGCAGGCAGAGACAACCCTCCTATAGAAAGGACCAGTCATCAAATCTGAAAGTTCAGAAGAAAACCCAAACAATAGAAGTGCTAAACAGTCCAACTGTTAAGCCATCAAAGAAGAAGGAAGTTCTAATGACCCCCAAAGCGACCAGGCCTCCAAACCACAATATCACCACTACTAAATCCCAGATCCTCAAGATATTTCAAATAAACCACGTGCTCAGACACTCAACCCGAAGAGGGCTGGAGAATCAACCAAAATGTTTCCCAACACCCGAACTCAGGTGAACCAACATGAACCTGTTAGCTCTGAGCACCTCTTTCACTTGGGGAATAAACCACCTCATCCCCTTCTCACACCCAAACTTCTGAAATGTTAGGTATGGAGATTTTTTCCAACTGCAACCCGGATGACACCAATGAAGTTATCAGACCAACGGCTATGGAGGATGGATTCTCCAGTACTAATGAAGACAAAGGAAGATGAAGCCATGGGAGAGGCTTTTCCTCCCAACTTTCTAACTTTCTATGCTGATTATTTTCTGAAACTTGCTGGGAAAGGGTTCAGGAGTGAATTTGGAGAAATCATCTCTGTCAGAAGTCTGAGATTTTTGCCATCCTTGAACCGCAGATTATTGGTAAGAATGCGGATAAGTTGTTGGCTAATTGGGTTTTGATAGCTCTGCTATTAGCGAGGCCAAGGGCTTCTCTGGGGTATTTGGGTGCTCTGGACAAGGAATCAGTGAGCATGGAAGTGTTGCCATCCTTGATCAAGTCGTCCATCTCAGTGTCAAATATAGGCATGGTAATATTCAGTGGTTTCTCTCGGTTGTGTATGCCAGCGCAAAGTAACACAAGAGAAAAATGTTGTGGACTGATTTGGAGGACTTTGTTCAGTGTGTCACTCACCCATAATGGCCACTGGAGATTTTAATGACATCCTCATGACCAAAGAAAAACAAGGTAGACAGGAAGATAAACTAAGCAGATGTATCCAATTCAAAAATTGGATGGAGGGCTGCGGTCTTTCTGATCATTGGAGCAAAGGCCCTAGATTTACTTTGTGGAACATGAAACAACCTCCGGCATCAGTCTGCAAAAGGCTCCAAAGTTTGTTAGCCAATGACGAATGGAAGGCCAAATTCCACAGAGCATGTGTTACAAACCTTCAAAAAAACTTTTCTGATCACAGCCTCATCTGCCTTGCCACTAAAGGACACGCGAGTAATGTCCCCGCCAGGAGGCAGTTCCGGTCTGAAGCTATGTGATATAACTATCCAGCCTGTGAGGAAGTGGTGTGTAAAACTTGGGGGGGTGCTACGTGACATGCATCCTGGAAGCTCAAAATTCTGAAGGAACACCTTTAGAGCTGGAGCATAGCTAGCTTTGGAAATGTCCTCCATGAGGAAAGGAAACTTAGCGAGCGTATTCTTGGTGTTCAGGAAACATTATGCAGAGTCGATTCCCTTCCCTTAGACTTCGAAGAATTGAAGCCAAACTTGCTTGGTAACTACAGGTGAAATTTGGACAGCGAGGGGAAGTTCGGGTTGCAAAAATCTGAGGTCAAATGGATGTTGCACGGAGAAAGGAACACAGAGTACTTCCATGCTGTCACCGAGCACCGAATAAGCCATAATCATGACCTTAAAAGATTCTTTTTATTGTTGGTAAATGGGGCCTTCAGATATTAAGAGGCCGTATATGATATAACACGGGATTTATATGTTTCAGCCCAATATGTCACGCGGTCTGTTCTGTGTTGGGTCCATCGTGCCTATGGCTTGTGTCATGTCATGGGCTAGCATAGTACCGCCCATATATAAAAATGAGGTCAATTTTCAAATTTCAAAAACAATTGGGTAAATAGCCGTGCATAGCACACATGCATCACATAGGTGTGTATTAGGTGTAAAAGCTTTAGCATGAGGGTCATGGCCCAACGCATGTGTGTTGCTTAGGCGTATGACCGAGCATTCTGGATAAATGACGTGCATGTGCGGATTGGGTGTAGCTCAATCACGGATATTTTAGTCAAAATATGCCCATGCAAGTATCAGGCGCAGGTTGGGTGTGCATATTCCTAATAAATACAAAATATTTCTAACAAAAAAAAAGTATCCATTTTATCCGGTCACAAAATATAATAATATAAATATTCTTATTAAAAAATAAAAAAAAATATTTAAAAATAAAAGCTACCTAAAATATTATAAAAAGTTATATTATATTTTATTTTTTTATAAATATTTTTTTATATTAAAATTTAAAAAATAAAAAAATACGTCTAATAATAATTTGATTATTTTTAAATCTCACTTATAATTTTGCTGTCGCTATTTCTGAAGTCTTTCTTTTCATTAAAATTAAAAATGGTTAGTCTTTAGTGTCAAATCTTTTTTTTTCATTAATTATTCGACCCTCGGCACACGAAGCTAATTCTCAGGGTACCATATTTGCTAGTTGGATTAAAAGGATCTTATTGATGTAAATGCATAAAATTTGTGCTCATTGACCTTCAATCAATCTAAAATCTGAAAATTTAAATTATGACTTATAATGTTAGAAATGTGGTCCATCTGAATAAATAAAAAAGTTTAACCAGTATTATATTTTAATTATTCAGTTATGTTCCACATTGAGTTTATATTAATAAAAACAAATCTCATTAGCCACCTCTACTACCCCTTGGTTTTTCTATTGGAATTTGCTTCTACCATTAGATTGAATAGTTCTGGTATTAATTGTAATACATATAAGTTGTACATTATATGTAAATTATGATAGACATTGGCTTTCGTTTCTTTAGATTGTCAGTCATTCTTATGTTGTCGTAGAAGCCTTCAAAATGTATGTATATCTCATATAAATTTACATGAGAATTTATAATTGTGGTAAGGCAGGTTAGCAAAAATAATAATAATCTAATACAATGATGTCAATGAATGTCAATAATTTACTTAATAGTAGATTCTAGATAGTGTAATGCATATCAATAAATTCGTTTGTAATAAAATAAAATATTTTAAAAAATATATTTAATCATTTCAACTATCTTTTAATTAATATCTGTAATTACGTTAGCCATTGAAATATTTTTGTTATGGGAGATGATTAAAACATAATAAAAAGAATATGTGAATTTGATATATCAAGTTTCATTTTGTTAGACACCCAATCTTTATTTTTTGCGTAGCATAGCTTATTTTGTTTGTATTTTTTGAATTTTATTCCTAAAAAATGGTCTAATAAATAGAATAATATATTTTTTTATTTTCTCCATATAAAGAAAAATAAATTATAAAATATGCTTATCATAAAGGCCAATAATAAGATATACATATTTTGTGTGGAATAATTTGTCTTTAAAATTAAAAAAAAATATATGACTTAAATAAAGAAATATTATAATTATTATTTGAAATATTATTGAAGGTAATAGAAAAAAAATTATTAAATATTTTATTTATTTACAGTAGTATTAATTATTATAGAAATTATGGAAATAGTATGTGGATGTTTAAAATTTTTTTAATTAATAATTTTTTTTATAATTTTTAATTTTTAAAAATTTAATGTATTATATCACAAATATTAGACTTTTACATGTTAATTTAAAAATTAATTCTTATTTTTTTTAAAAAAAAATAACTAACATCATCTTTAATAATTTTTGAGACGTTTTTATATATCTAGATTATAATCATTTTTATATGTACCGTTTGAATTTATAGTCTTTTGTAATTATGCTATATATTTTGTTAATTCTTATTAATTTAGCCATTGATCGTACTGAACAACTCATAGCCAATACCATATGAAAATATTAGCTTAATTTAAGTTAAAAATAATTATTATTTATTAAACTTTTTTATATCTATTCAACAGTTCTGTGCCATTTAAATTTTTTATGTATAATCTTTTTATATTTTTTATAGATAATTTATTATTAACCGGTAACTAATTTAATTTTAAAATATTATCATATATTATTGAAATATTTTCTTAGGGCTGTCAAAACTAAGTTATAATTCTTTTATTTTAAATTTACTGTTAGTGTGCATATATGATGCAAATGATACAAAAATATTAGAATAACTTTTTCATATTCATTCACTATTAAAATTTTAAAAATTATATTTTGTAATTAATTACCAATTTATAAAATGATAAAATAATATATAAATTATAGATTAAAATTAATAAAATCAATATAAATATATAAATTATATCAATATAAATACATAAATATCTCTTAAAGAGATAAAAATATTTATTTTCTTAATCTTTATATTTTACTTTTATATTAATATTATGATTTAATTATTTTTAAAGAATTATTTTTTTAATTTTTGAAAAGATTATAAAACTACAATTATTTATTTAAAAAAGACGCCCTTAATATGTTCTAGGGATCCGAATTAACGTACGAATTGGAGAACCAAATTATTTCTTCAAAAAGTATAAATAATGTTAAGTGTGATCTTCGTAACTTTAAATCATTATCCTGCGCACCTCAACAAATTGAATGATATGTAAGAGATATATAAAACTCGCTCTCTAGAATATATTCTAATACTCAAATTAATAATTTTTTTTGAGTTAAAAGATAAAAAAAATGTTGAAATAGAAAAATAATAATGATAAGTGTGAATTGGGGGGACTTTGCTCCGCTTAGTAAACCGAAATACTTGGGTGTCTTTTTTTTTTTGTGTCAATCATCCCTCTTAGCTTTGGAAGAGTTGTATTTATAGTCAATGTTCTTATCTGGCAAACCTTTAAAATCACTGCCCCATGTCCAAAGTCATTTTTAGGACAAGTTATTGAAAGACATTACTTTTGATGTGTAATTACTGTTTTAGTTTAATGATACAATTGTCTGACATTAAATGTGATGACCATTTCGAACGTTTTGAATTGATTATTTACATGTTCATTATTATCCTTTGGTTATTAGTAACCGATCATTAGAATTGAGCACTCTAGTTAATACCATAAAAATCATTATTTAGTTATTCTTATCTATTTCATACTTTCTTACTTCTCATACCGCCTATGATATCCATCGCATAATACCCCTTATAAGGTTATTAGACTATAAAGCATCCTGGTCGTTTAAACCTAGGTCCCAATTCAGATTTACATAGGGTCAATTTGTCTCTATATCCAACAGTCCTAAATATAAAAATAAATCTCTATCTCTATAAGATATTTAACTCTCTATAATCCCATTTGGTATGGTTATTTTTAGGGGCGTATTTATTGAAATAATTTTAGATATGATAATAGATAATATTTGAAAGAAAATATTGATACCTAGTGACATTTTTTTCTATTAAGATATTATTAATATTATTATAAAATAGGCATTGAAAAAAACACATAAATTAGTTCTTATGAATCATTTTAAACATATAATAAAATCTTATTTAATTTTGTATTGTACGGATAAAATCAAATATTGAACTTAAAAAAATATTATTATCTGAAAAACTATTTTTATAAATAAATAATTATCTTAAAAATAATTTTTTTTTATTCTTTTCTTTTAATCAAAACTGACGGCAAACATCTATTCACAGACGCCAAGCACAAGAAAAAACTATTTTATCTTAAAAACTAAAATATGCTTTACATTTTCAGTGTGACGTGGCAAAGATATAAAACAATCATTTGTCCATTATTTTATTAATGTCATTGGGATTAGTTAATTTGAAATATCGAAGGCAAATACAAATGTAAAGTAAAGACAAAATGACGCTCTAATCATTTAGCATCATTGGGCTAACCGGAGCACGTTTAGCATATGTGGGCAAGGGGGCCTACCCTGCACTGATACATTACAAAATCTATGTCGTAAATTTTTAATAATTTGAATCAAATTTAACCGTCAATGGTCACTTTATTTTATACTTCTTTTATTTAAAAATTAGAAAAAAAAATTGAAGCAGTCTTTCACCGTTAAATTTGATTCAAACAGTCGAGAATCATGTGACGTAGGCCCTATGTCTTATCAATGCAGTATAGAGTCTCTCGTCTCTTAGCATGTGCGTCAAGTAAGGTAAAATTTGATAAATCTCATTCAAAAGTAAAGATATTAAATATCATTTTTTGGTATTATTACTGATTCATTTTCATTAGAAAACTATAAATTTAGGCTTGCAGAATTCGAAGACTGGGCAAAAAAGTACAGGATGTTTCGTAGAATAACTCTCAATGAAGACATTGAGACTGCATTGAATTGAGACCAGACCAAATATTATTTTTATTTGAGTAAAAAATTTTCTGTATTTTTCCATTCATATAAATTCCATACATTTCATATATGTTTTGGGTTGGTTAAAATTTTATACGATTTTGCATACGTGAACTGTTCCCTTTTTCATACGTTTTTTATTGGAAAATACCATGTAGAGTAATGATAGAAGATATAAAATGATAATGAAGCAATTTCTCATTGGTAGCAAATATTATCCATTAAGTATGAGATATTTTATTTTAAATTATTGCTAGGCAGAAAAAGTGGGCGCAATTACTTAACATAGCCCCCCTTTTTTTTCAATTCAAAGAAGAATGCCGGTTCTAACATGGGAGCCATTTTGAGTTATATTGGCAGATTCTGCTATGCGAAATAGGATTTTTGACCTAATTTTAGATTTTTTTATTTTTATAAAATTTATATTTAAAAAAAGAATCTTAAATCATATAAAAAGTTATTATAAGTAAATTTATTAAATTAATTCACTAAATATAATTGGTAAACGTCTAAGAAATCACTTGACCTCGTACATCTGTAATGGTCATTGTCTTACTAATGAGCTGACAAAGTTTAATTTTATTTTTTTACTAATTAAAATTATTTTAAAAAATAATAAATGAAAATTTAAGTTAATATTCTAATATATTGATAATATTTTTTTTTATAAGAAGGAAAACTCATTCCTTGAAATGATTAAGATGACTAATGTTTTAAATAACGATAATAATTTTTTTTTTAATTTGTGATGGTAGTTCTTTAACCGAATCGTGTGATATAAAAATAAGTAATTCACATTGCAATAATAATTTTAATTACGAGATAAAATTAAGAATATTTAATTGTCTATGAATTATATAATATGAAAATCAATCTCAATGGGTACATAGTGGGCAGTTTGTAATAGTGATAGGTTTGAAAAATCTACTTCTCCTATTTAAACTATTAAATTAAAAAAATTAACCGAGAAAATTTTAAATATTAAATAGTATATTTTAAATAGTTACTTTCGTAAACTTTTTAAACATTAAATTTAATGTTTAATAAATATTAATATTTTTTAAAAAATTTAAAAGTATAATTGATAATTATTATGTTCGATGGCCCAATATGACTTTGGATTGAAAGATAAAGCTCAACGGCCCAAAACGTTGTAAAGCCTGTTTTAGCAAACATGACCGAGGCAAGTTTAACGGCCCAAATGATTTCCTGACTAGCGATATTGGACGTTGGTTAAAACCGCCGTCGAGATAAATTTAACCGTTCGTCAGTTTTCGCCCATCGTTTATAAAAACTCACCATCTCCAACCAAAAAGGACACGAAATACTTCTCAAGCAGAATACACAGATAGTAAAAAGACGCCAAGAGTGCACAAGCACTCTCCCTTAATCTAATACGTCACTATAAGAGCGCAAGCCCTCAGATACAAATATATATTTTGCATCATCTATATTTTCTATTATTTAAGAAAGATATTGATTTGAGTATCGAAATATATATTAAAAAGTAAGTCTCATCAATTTTTTGACCGTTATTTTATGATTGTATAGAATTTGATTAAAGACGTATGGAGATCGAAGACAACTTAACATCGATGGACAATTCTTTTTATCCGTATAACAATTAAAGTTCTTGAACGTAATGATAATATATTTAATAAATTTTATTTTCAAATCTTGACTAGTAGATTTTGATGTAATAATCTTCTTAAAATGATTAAAATTCCACATATTTTTTTATAAAAATATAGGTATCGATGGATATAATAGTGTACGGATCGGCTCGGAACTCAGGGCGTAGAAGAAAAAAAAGCTTAAGTAACGACAACCTATTAAAAAATCATCTAAACTTAAGAAGCAAAAGGTGCAACGGTCAATCCAAGAGATACAATCCGAATCGTCTAATAATAAATGGGTAATAATGAATAATTACTAAACTATTTTAGACGATTATCGCACCTACCCAATGACTAAAAAATTGTACAGTCTTACCATCAATTGAAAGTGACAATTACTTGTCTAAATAATTTCACTTATAATTATAAAGATATAACGTCGATGTATTAAATCAAGGGTCTGCCAACCAAATGATATCCCTCACTATAAATACAACCACTCTTTCACAGAGAAATGGGACATTCTGATTGGTAAAAAATTAGACAAATAATAAAATCTAGACAAATTACAAAGTCAACCACTCTCTTCAATAAGTGCAATAATTTCAAAACTGTCCACCCATTTGAATCTATTTTATAGAGTATAATCCTCTAACAAACATTTAATCCTCATCAATGTACATTCTTACATTCACTTCATCTAATCTTTCTCTCTAGAACAAAAATATTATTGACCTGAATATTGGAGGACATATTAAGGAGTAAGTATCATATTTGTCTTACATTTTATTTGTTTGTTATGGTATATAGATACAAATTCAGAATAATAAAGACTAAACTCATTTTTCAATCGAACACCTAAATAAAGTAGTTTTCAAATTTAGTCGATAATTTGAATTCAGAAGCGTATTAGTATCTCATTTACAGATTTATCCATATATAATTATTTATAGATAATATTATATATTGTAGTTTATTTACATAAATAAGCATTTAATTCTTCAAACAAAATAAATTCAATTTTAAATAAATAATCTAGTAAAAATGAAATTTAAATATATATGGATTGGAAAAGTTGCTTCATGCTAGTCGATGAAATATGTATAAATATATATGCATATAAATGGTAGAAATATCAAATATTTTTAAACATTTTTTGTTCCATTTTTTAGCACTTATTAATTAATATTTTAGTATTAATTTTATTTTATGTAAAAATTTAGATCCAAAAATTGACAACATCTCCAATCAATTTCAAAATTTTCATGTTAAAATAGAATGATAATAAAATATAAATTGATAATAAAATTTTAAAATAATTTTTTTAAATATATATTTCTATTTATTTATATTTATATATTTTTGTTCGAAAACTTGGCACTGCAATTTAATTTTAATCTTAAACTTTTTATTTTTGTTTGAATTTAATTATATATTTTAATTCCAATTCGATTTAAAGCAAAATTAATAGAACGATAGATAATTTGAAATGCTAACTTATGAACCAATTCGACTTTACACTGAAAATAAATAATAAATTTACATTTATTTAACTATTGATCATTAATGTCGAGCTATCTAATGCGTTAATTTTTGGGATACATTGAATAATAACTGAAAATATGGGAAATAGACGTAAAGGCTATTTTATTTTATTTTATTTTTTGTGTTTTTGGTCTCAAACGAAATAGAATAAAAATGATGGTTTTTTTTTTTAAAAAAAAAAGGTATAAATTGTTGCGTACCAAAAAATTCGGATTGTTGCAGTCGGAAGCATAGGTGGATGTTACTTGTTGGTCGATGCGCGGATGTCAATAGTCTTGAATGCAGTCGCATGCCTTACTTGGCCCGAAAACTAACGGTCCAGAGGTGTGAGGGAATTATTAAACGCAAGTAAGCCTCAAATCTTTTCAAATCAATCTTTTGAGAATATAGAAAGATAAATAAATAGTTTGGATATGGCTGAGATGGTATTTTGGGATGTTTTGTGAAGCAGATCCCGGCCCATATCTATTCAACAGTTCTGTGCCATTTAAATTTTTTATGTATAATCGTTTTTATATTTTTATAGATAATTTATTATTAACCGTAACTAATTTAATTTTAAAATATTATCATATATTATTGAAATATTTTCTTAGGGCTGTCAAAACTAAGTTATAATTCTTTTATTTTAAATTTACTGTTAGTGTGCATATATGATGCAAATGATACAAAAATATTAGAATAACTTTTTCATATTCATTCACTATTAAAATTTTAAAAAATTATATTTTGTAATTAATTACCAATTTATAAAATGATAAAATAATATATAAATTATAGATTAAAATTAATAAAATCAACATAAATATATTAATTATATCAATATAAATATATAAATATCTCTTAAAGAGATAAAAATATTTATTTTCTTAATCTTTCTATTTTACTTTTATATTAATATTATAATTTAATTATTTTTAAAGAATTATTTTTTTAATTTTTTAAAAGACAGTAAAACTACAATTATTCATTTAAAAAAGATGTCCCTAATATGTTATAGGGATCCGAATTGATGTACGAATTGGAGAACCAAATTATTTCTTCAAAAAGTATAAATAATGTCAAGCGTGATCTTTGTAACTTTAAATCATTATCCTGCACACTTCAACGAATTAAATGATATATAAGAGGTATATAAAATTCGTTTTGTAATATATACTCTAACACTCAAATCAATAATTTTTTTTTTAAGTTGAAAGATGAAAAAAAATACTGAAATAAAAAAATAATAATGATAAGTGTGAATTGGAGGGACTTTGCTCCACTTAGGACACTCAGATACTTGGGTGTCTTTTTTTTTGTGTTGATCATCTCTCTTAGCTTTGGAAGAGTTTTATTTATAGTCAATGTTCTCATCAGGCAAACATTTAAAATCACTGCCCCGTGTCCAAAGTCGTCTTCAATACAAGTTATTAAAAGACATTACTTTTGATGTGTAATTACTGTTTTAATTTAATGATACAATTGTCTGACATTAAATGTGATGACCATTTCGAACGTTTTCGAATTGATTATTTACATGTTCATTATTATCCTTTGGTTATTAGTAACCGATCATTAGAATTGAGCACTCTAGTTAATACCATAAAAAATCATTATTTAGTTATTCTTATCTATTTCATACTTTCTTACTCTCATACCGTCTATGATATCCATCGCTAATGATATATCTGATATCATCTTCTATAAGGGTTATTAGACTATAAGCATCCTGGTCGTTAAAACCTAGGTCCCAATTCAGATTTACATAGGGTCAATTTGTCTCGGGCTATATCCAACAGTCCTAAATATAAAAAATAAATCTCTCTATCTCTATAAGATATTTAACTCTCTATAATCCCATTTGGTATGGTTATTTTTAGGGGCGTATTTATTGAAATAATTTTAGATATGATAATAGATAATATTTGAAAGAAAATATTGATACCTAGTGACATTTTTTTTCTATTAAGATATTATTAATATTATTATAAAAATAGGCATTGAAAAAACACATAAATTAGTTCTTATGAATCATTTTAAACATATAACAAAATATTATTTAATTTTGTATTGTACGGATAAAATCAAATATTGAACTTAAAAAAAATATTATTATCTGAAAAACTATTTTTATAAATAAATAATTATCTTAAAAAATAATTTTTTATTATACTTTTCATTTAATCAAAACTGACGGCAAACACCTATTCACAGACGCCAAGCACAAGAAAAAACTATTTTATCTTAAAAACTAAAATATGCTTTACATTTTCAATGTGACGTGGCAAAAATATAAAACAATCATTTGTCCATTATTTTATTAATATCATTGGGTTTAGTTAATTTGAAATATCGAAGGCAAATACAAATGCAAAGTAAAGACAAAATGACGCTCTAATCATTTGGCATCATTGGGCTAACTCGAGCACGTTTAGCATATGTGGGCAAGGGGGCCTACCCTGCACTGATACATTACAAAATCTATGTCGTAAATTTTTAATAATTTGAATCAAATTTAACCGTCAATGGTCACTTTATTTTATATTTTTTTATTTAAAATTAGAAAAAAATTGAAGCAGTCTTTCACCGTTAAATTTGATTCAAACAGTCGAGAATCATGTGACGTAGGCCCTATGTCTTATCAATGCAGTATAGAGTCTCTCGTCTCTTAGCATGTGCGTCAAGTAAGGTAAAATTTGATAAATCTCATTCAAAAGTAAAGATATTAAATATCATTTTTTGGTATTATTACTGATTCATTTTCATTAGAAAACTATAAATTTAGGCTTGTAAAATTCGAAGACCGAGCAAAAAACTACAAGACATTTCATAGAACAACTCTCACTAAAAATGTTGAGACTGCATTGAATTGAGACCAGTCCAAATATTATTTCTGTTTGAGTCAAAAATTCTCTATACTTTTCCATTCATATAAAATTCATACATTTCATATATATTTAGGGTTGGTTAAAATTTTATACGATTTTGCATACGTAAACTGTTCCCTTTTTCATACGTTTTTTTATTGGAAAATACCATGTAGAGTAATGATAGAAGATATAAAATGATAATGAAGCAATTTCTCATTGGTAGCAAATATTATCCATTAAGTATGAGATATTCTATTTTAAATTATTGCTAGGCAGAAAAAGTGGGCGCAATTACTTAACATAGCCCCCCCCTTTTTTTCAATTCAAAGAAGAATGCCAGTTCTAACATGGGAGCCATTTTGAGTTATATTGGCAGATCCTGCTCTGCGAAATAGGATTTTTGACCTAATTTTAAATTTTTTTATTTTTATAAAATTTATATTTTAAAAAAGAATCTTAAATCATATAAAAAGTTATTATAAGTGAATTTATTAAATTAATTCACTAAATATAATTGGTAAACGTCTAAGAAATCACTTGACCTCGTACATCTGTAATGGTCATTGTCTTACTAATGAGCTGACAAAGTTTAATTTTATTTTTTTACTAATTAAAATTATTTTAAAAAATAATAAATGAAAATTTAAGTTAATATTCTAATATATTGATAATATTTTTTTTTATAAGAAGGAAAACTCATTCCTTGAAATGATTAAGATGACTAATGTTTTAAATAACGATAATAATTTTTTTTTAATTTGTGATGGTAGTTCTTTAACCGAAATCGTGATATAAAAATAAGTAATTCACATTGCAATAATAATTTTAATTACGAGATAAAATTAAGAATATTTAATTGTCTATGAATTATATAATATGAAAATCAATCTCAATGGGTACATAGTGGGCAGTTTGTAATAGTGATAGGTTTGAAAAATCTACTTCTCCTATTTAAACTATTAAATTAAAAAAATTAACCGAGAAAATTTTAAATATTAAATAGTATATTTTAAATAGTTACTTTCGTAAACTTTTTAAACATTAAATTTAATGTTTAATAAATATTAATATTTTTAAAAAATTTAAAAGTATAATTGATAATTATTATGTTCGATGGCCCAATATGACTTTGATTGAAGATAAAGCTCAACGGCCCAAAACGTTGTAAAGCTGTTTAGCAAACATGACCGAGGCAAGTTTAACGCCCAAATGATTTCACGACTAGCGATATTGGGCGTTGGTTAAAACCGCCCGTCGAGATAAATTTAACTGCGTTAGGCCGATTTTCGCCCATCGTTTATAAAACTCACCATCTCCAACCAAAAAGGACACGAAATACTTCTCAAAGCAGAATACACAGATAGTAAAACGCCAAGAGTGCACAAGCACTCTCCCTTAATCTAATACGTCACTATAAGAGCGCAAGCCCTCAGATACAAATATATATTTTGCATCATCTATATTTTCTATTATTTAAGAAAGATATTGATTTGAGTATCGAAATATATATTAAAAAGTAAGTCTCATCAATTTTTTGACCGTTATTTTATGATTGTATAGAATTTGATTAAAGACGTATGGAGATCGAAGACAACTTAACCCTCGATGGACAATTCTTTTTATCCGTATAACAATTAAAGTTCTTGAACGTAATGATAATATATTTAATAAATTTTATTTTCAAATCTTGACTAGTAGATTTTGATGTAATAATCTTCTTAAAATGATTAAAATTCCACATATTTTTTTATAAAAATATAGGTATCTGATGGATATAATAGTGTACGGATCGGCTCAGAACTCAGGGCGTAGAAGAAAAAAAGCTTAAGTAACGACAACCTATTAAAAAATCATCTAAACTTAAGAAGCAAAAGGTGCAACGGTCAATCCAAGAGATACAATCCGAATCGTCTAATAATAAATGGGTAATAATGAATAATTACTAAACTATTTTAGACGATTATCGCACCTACCCAATGACTAAAAATTCGTACAGTCTTACCATCAATTGAAAGTGACAATTACTTGTCTAAATAATTTCACTTATAATTATAAAGATATAACGTCGATGTATTAAATCAAGGGTCTGCCAACCAAATGATATCCCTCACTATAAATACAACCACTCTTTCACAGAGAAATGGGACATTCTGATTGGTAAAAAATTAGACAAATAACAAAATCTAGACAAATTACAAAGTCAACCACTCTCTTCAATAAGTGCAATAATTTCAAAACTGCCCACCCATTTGAATACATTTTATGGAGTATAATCCTCTAACAAACACTTAATCCCTATCAATGTGCATTCTTGCATTCACTTCATCTAATATTTTTCTCCAGAATAAAAATATTATTGACCTAAGTATTGGAGGACATATTAAGGAGTAAGTCTCATATTTATCTTATATTTTATTTGTTTGTTATAGTATATAGATACAAATTCAGAATGATAAAGATTAGACCCATTTTTCAATTGGACACCTAAATAAAATGGTTTTCTAATTCATTTGATACTCTGAATCCAGAAACGTATTAGTATCTCATTTACAGATTTATCAAAATATAATTATTTATAGATAATATTATATATCAGAGTTTATTTACATAAATAAGCATTTAGTTCTTCAAACAAAATAAATTCAAATTTAAACAAATAATCTAGTAAAAATGAAATTTAATTATACATGGATTGGAAAAGTTGCTTCATGCTAGTCGATGAAATATGTATAAATATATATGCATATAAATGGTAGAAATATCAAATATTTTTAAACATTTTTTGTTCCATTTTTTAGCACTTATTAATTAATATTTTAGTATTAATTTTATTTTATGTAAAAATTTAGATCCAAAAATTGACAACATCTCCAATCAATTTCAAAATTTTCATGTTAAAATAGAATGATAATAAAATATAAATTGATAATAAAATTTTAAAATAATTTTTTTTAAATATATATTTCTATTTATTTATATTTATATATTTTTGTTCGAAAACTTGGCACTGCAATTTAATTTTAATCTTAAACTTTTTATTTTTTTTAAATTTAATTATATATTTTAATTTTAATTCGATTTAAAGCAAAATTAATAGAACGATAGATAATTAAGAATGCTAACTTATGAACCAATTCGACTTTATACTGAAAATAAATAATAAATTTACATTTATTTAACTATTGATCATTAATGTCGAGCTATCTAATGCGTTAATTTTTGGGATACATTGAATAATAACTGAAAATATGGGAAATAGACGTAAAGGCTATTTTATTTTATTTTATTTTTTTGTGTTTTTGGTCTCAAACGAAATAGAATAAAAATGATGGGTTTTTTTTTTTTATAAAAAAGGTATAAATTTAATTTCTTTCTCAATGTTTCCTGTATAATTAGTTGAGGTTCTATATCAATTATTATGATTAATATATTCTGAAAAATACTTTAATAAAAATTATAAATCATACTTTTTTTCCCCAAAAAAAAAATCATTTTTAAATAAAAAAGTACAACCTAAGTCTTTGGAATACTTTTTTCTATATTCTGACTATTTTTAATAAATAATTATAATTTAATTAATTTTAAAAATTAAAAATTTAATTATTTTAAAGTAATTATATATATCATAATTATTTCTTTAAAAATAACTTATCAAAATTTTTTTAAAAAATTTGTAGCTACCATGAAGAAAATCTAGCCCTCTGAAATTTGGTATAAACGATTTTCTTAATATGTCATTTATATATTTATTTTATTTTATATAGATATCTTATTTTAAATAAATAAATTTTAAATAAATAATTAATAAAATATTAAGTTAAACGAACGTATACAATTGATAAACTATTTAATAATTATCATTTACTCCTACTGATTTGCAAGCTGGGTTGATTGAATAATTGCATAGCATTATAAGATAAATCAATCAAAGTCATTAATTTTTTGGTATATATATATATATATATATATATATAATTTCAAAAAATTATTATATTTTTCATTTTTTCTAACGTCATTTTCACTTTTTATTCTTTTAAAAAATATTATTATTTTCATTAAAAATATCAATTTGATTTTATGTAAATAAATTATTGAAATTTTATGTAATTTTATCCGATTTGAAAAATAACCATTTTGATCTAATATTTTACATATAATGATATTAATATTAAAGTAAATATTAATAATAGAACTGATAAAATTAAAGATAACCAAATCACAACAAAATTAAATGTGAATTTTTTTAAAAAATATTTTCCCCATTAATTAATAATAATAATAATAATAATAATAATAATAATAATAATAATAATAATAATAATAATAATAATAATAATGACTGATTTATAGATGGAACTATGTCTAATCAATGAAGGATTGAGGGTACCGCGTCACCGTCTTTTGCTGGTGGCAGTTCAATGTTTGACGGAGAAACGCCACCGTGCATGGTGGCAAACTTGATCAAAGATTGATGAAATTTTGAGCTTCAATTTGAGAATATATATGAAAAATATTATATTATTTTATAATATAAAATAATTATTAACAAATTTAATTTTATCAAATTTAATTTTTTAAAATTTTATACTGGATAATATTATATTTTAAATAAATTATACATTATGATAAACTAAAGATATATATTCACCACACACATTAGGTTAGGTATTGAGGTGGGCTATATTCATTTTTAAAAATAACATTATATATGTCAAGAGAAATATAATATTTATAATTTATTAAAAGATATGTAATTATTACATATTTTAATATAGTTTTTGAGTGTTTTATGTTTATGTCAAATATATATATATATATATATATATATAATATGGTAACGTTTATTAACTATTAAATGATGCGTGGCCATTACGTAATTTTTAGGTTTTTTTTTAATATAAAAAGGTCAAATTTAATAAATTGTTATCAAATTTTTATAAATCTAATTAAATTTGGATTCAGTTTAAATTTTAACTAAATTTAGATGAAAAATTATGACTAATTTGGATAAATTAAGTCTAATTATCAAGGATAACACTATAACTCTTTTTGTTCATAATTAAAAAATCACCTATCATTGATTTTTTTTAATTTAAATGTATAATTTTGAATTCATATATTAAAAATAATTATGACACATATTAATATTAGATTTTATCACTGACCCTTGTCTTATTGAAAAAAATTGAGAAAAAAAATAATATATTTTTTTTATTTGGATATATGAGTATCAAATTTAAAAGTAAAATTATTATGTTTATTTTAAAAAATCACCTTATAAAGAATTTTTTAAATTTAAATGTATAGTTTTGAATTCATATATTAAAAATAATTATGACACATATTAATTTTGGATTTTATCACTGACCCTTGTCTTATTGAAAAAAATTGAGAAAAAAAAATAATTTTTTTTTATTTGGATATATGAGTATCAAATTTAAAAGTAAAATTATTATGAGTTATTTTACCTTTATACCCTTATAAAGGTGTGAGTTTTATAATTAAATAAATATATATTTTTTATTTAATTTTATTTTTTTCCCCTCAAATTTCTCCCATTGCACTCAAAATAAAATAGAGCATAAGTTTAAATTCATCTTAATAAAAATGCTTCTAAATAAAGTAAAGCTCACATCACCTCCCTCCAAAATATATATATTGTTAGGTTTCATAGGTTGGTACATCAAGTTTATTTTTGGTGGCACAAATTCATAATTATTTAAAATTATTTTTAAAATAAAATTTGAAAAACTGCCAATTGGATCAAACCCAAAAAAAAAAAAAAAAATCTTGAAATTCCAATTGAAATTATGTGTAAATTGTTCCAAATTTTTACTATAAATTATACTTTACACTTCAAAAATATTCAAAAAATAGTTTATGTAAAATTTATACATTATTTTTCCCCATAGTTACTTTTAAATATAAAAAATAAGAAAAATAATATTTATATATTCGATTATATACCCATCAGTATTAAAATTA
Source organism: Nepenthes gracilis (assembly GCA_033239525.1). NCBI lineage: Eukaryota > Viridiplantae > Streptophyta > Magnoliopsida > Caryophyllales > Nepenthaceae > Nepenthes > Nepenthes gracilis. The sequence goes on from BSYO01000006.1 coordinate 3,842,517, forward strand.
TCAAAATCAGTAATGAGAGATATAGAAAAGAAAAAAAAATTAAAATAAAATGAATATCACATCAATTTTTAAAAATTTTGATATAAATAAATGTATAAATAAATATATAAATGATATTACTATATAAAAATAAATATAATTTTACTATAATATAAAAAGAATTGATAAATATTAAGTCACCACACAAATCTTTAAATTGATAAATATGATTAGTTAGATGGTAAGTGTCACTAAAAGAGTTGATGAACCAAACCCAAACAACTGGGCTTGGATGTTAGAATTCGAAAATATCATATATTTTTTGGCACTTTTATGTAAATAATTTTTAAATAAAATATTTAAAAGTAAAAAAAAATATATATAGATTGAATAAAATCATCCCGATTTTAATTATAGATGGATAAGATTAATTTTTTACTCAATAATCAAATAGGATTTAAATTAACCCGACTTAATGGTTATAACTGTTTTTTTATCTAAATTCAATCTATATCTGGCCAAATTTAATTTTAATCAAATGCATTATATACCATATTCATTTAAATAAAAAAATAATTTTAATTAATCTTTTCCAAAACCTAACAGCACGTTTGGTTATTATAAAAAATAAGGTAAGAATAAAAATAAAATTTATTATTTTTTATATTTAATTAATTATTTAAAATAATTAAAATTAAATTAAAATTAATTTTGTAATATTTAATATATAATAATAATAAGAAAAATAATATAAAAAAATTATACTAATAATTTATTTACCATTATCCAAAGTAAATATATTATTATATACATTAAATTTTTTTACAATATTTTTATAAAATTATTTTTGTCAATTGTCATTATGCTGTCAACAATAACACTGGCAAGCTGGTTCAAGCTAGTTTTAGTGCCAAAATAATAAATTATTTAAAAAATATTATTTTGTTATCAATTTTTTAATATTATTTTATCAATAATATTATTTGGAGTTATGAGATTTTAAAATAAATAGACGATAAGCTTTTGAAGAATAGATAAGTAGTGACCCTGTAATCGATATTTAAGGTGATAAGATGAAGGACATATAAGTGATATTGACTATAAAAATATTTTAAAAGATAATAGAAAAATTATAATTATTTGAAAATATATATTCATTGACTAAAAAGGTAAAAAATAATAATAAAGACTTGATATTTTTTAATTAAAAAAATATTTATTCATCTAAAATTTTTTATTTTTTAATAAAATAACTAAATAATAAATTTAATATTTTATTAATAATAAGATAAAAATAAAAATTTTTGACTATAAAAGATAAAAAATACTAATAAAGACTTGATATTTTTTAATTAGAAAAAATATTTATATATTTAAAAATTTTTATTTTTTAATAAAATAACTAAATAATAAATTTAATATTCTATTAATAATAAGATAAAAATAAAATTTTTATTTTCATCAATTCAACATGCTGAAAACTAATTCTCTAATCCTCAAATTCAAGAAAAACCCAATCACAGAAAAAGAAAGAATTTTTTTCTTTTTAAATTTTCTTTATGGATTGTAATTAACATTTTTCTGTTAATAAAATTAAAGAATTTTGCTTTCTAAATTGCCAATGTCTGCCGTCGACCCTTTCGCTTTGAATCTCCTCCGTTCCGTTAACGTGCTAGCTTACCGTTGATCAAAGCAACGGCTCCAATGCAGACGATTGCTTTTATTACAATCCACCGGCCCGGTAGATCGACAGTAAATATTCTCCCTCCCTTTTCTCTTTCTTCTCCCATTTCTGAAAACATCACTCTTTCTCTTTCCCCTTGTCTTCTGGAGAACTCTCGTTCTCTTACTCAAATGGCTTCCGCAAAAAGGAATACCAGCCCTTGTAAGTTTGAAGAACTAAGTTGCCCACATTTTATTTTCACCCATTTCCAGATTTTGACGACAGCAATTTCTCTCTTCAATAATTTTTTGTCGCTATTTACTTTAAGGTTTACATTATTGGTAAAATATTTAAACTTTTTTATTTTTTTTTTCTGGGTTATAATGAATAGTTTCGTTAACCATATAATCTGATGGGCTTCCGTAGATATCATATAAATGGCATGGATATCATTGTTAGAATTTATCTTCCTCTGTGTTCGATGAGCGTTTCAATCCACTTCCAAGATTTCGTACTTTAATATATGTTGTGATGATGTCATTCTATTTGGATCCCTTTTCCGTCTGTTGTTTTTCTTCCAGAGTTGATTGCACGCGTCAACCTTTTTTTTAGATTATTGTTTCTGGGCTGAAAGGCACAGATTCTATTTGTTTATGAGACAGTAATCTTCTTCAGAACAAATGTGCAGTTGATGAAGTTGGAATACAGAGTTGGAAAAGATTTGAGTAGCAGAGATAATCTGCTGTTGATAGTTGGAATACAGAGTTGAAAAAGATTTGAACAGTAGAGATAATGGTTGGTCCTCGATCGAACGGTGTCAGTAACCGACAAGCTTTTTCTGTCATCGATGGCGGTCAAGATCAGGCTCCATTCAGTGCTCCACCAAGTGCTTCGGCAAGTAATGCTGGTTCGGAGTGTAGCGCGATTGAGTTCACCAAGGAAGATGTCGAGGCTTTATTGAATGAGAGAGTGAAAATCAAGAACAGGTTCAATTATAAGGTTATTATCTGAAGCTCAACTGAAATTTAAATTTTCCATTTGCTGTTTGATTTGGTAGTTCACGTTCATGTTCTCGTCAAATCTGAATGGCTTCAGGAGAGATGTGATCAGATGACTGATTATATAAAAAGACTCAGAATTTGCATTAGATGGTTCCAAGAGCATGAAGGTGGTTATCTCATAGAGCAAGAACATCTTCAGGAAATGTTGGATTCGGCAGAGAAGAAGTGCACTCAAACGGGTAATGTTTTCAAATCGGTTTAACATGTTTTGATGCACTCAAAGGCAATTACATTGTCATTCAATTGTTGATTTATTTTGATTTTCCTGGTATTAGAGGTGCTAATGCAAAATAAGGAAGAAGAATTGAATGCAATTATCATGGAGCTGAGAAAAACTTACACTTTGTTGCAAGAGAAATGTGCGAAGGAAGAGTTGGATAAGTTGGTGAGATCTGCTTATCTGAACAACAGTGATAGAACTAAAATGGGTCAATTATGATTGTGTTTATTGGATCTGAGATTCTGAATGCATTCATATGTTGAATTTGATAACAATTAGGCCGTAATGGATTCTCTTTCAAGAGAAAAAGAGGCAAGAATAGCTGCAGAGAAGTTACAGGCTACTCTTTCAGAAGATCTGGGAAAAGCTCAACAGGAGCACCTGAATATTAACCAGAAGGTAAGATGAAGAAATTCAGTTTCTTATATTCATATGGAGGAAAGAAGGAGAGATATCGACTTACGAAATCTTAGAGTGAGTTGATAAAATGATATAAAATTGCTTCGACTCTGGAGAATATTTCTGTAAATCAAGTGGAACGGTGAGATCAGATTCATATAGCCGACCACTTGAGGCATTATTGTTATTGTTTCTGTTGTTATATTCATTTGGAGAATTCCCATGTATCCCCTTTTCGCATTTATGCCAATTTTCCTCATCTTCTTTCTCTCTTTTGATATCTGCTTTTTGAATGCTGCAGATATCTTCTCTTAATGATATGTACAAGAGATTACAGGAGTACAACACTAGTTTGCAGCATTATAACAGCAGACTTCAGACAGAGCTCGCTTCAGCTAATGAGACCTTGAAATCTGCAGAGAGAGAGAGATCCGCTGCACTCGAAGACCTTGGCACCTCAAGGGGCGAAAACAAATCATTGCATGATCAATTGACATCATCCAGAGTGAGCCTGATGTTTCTTCATCCTTTTTTAGTATCTGTTTTATATAGCTAATTCCATTTTGTGGGATATAAGATTTTATTGCTATTGTTGTTGCCTTTCAGATGGATAAAACTACATTAAAAAACTGTAACTTTAGTTCCAAACGTAAATTAATTCAAAATTTTTGTGTCTTCCTATTGATAAGAAAGCATGAGATGTTTAAGATTCCACCCTGTTTGACAATGGAAAATTTGATGTTGTCTACAAAAGATTGGAAGCAGGTTTCTCCTTGTATTTAAACTGGTGTCGTGGTTCTTGAAACTTCATTTATGGAAGAAATTTGTTTGAGATTAAGTAGCTAAGCTGACACAGTCAAATTATGTGGGCTTTCTATCGCAGTAGATTTTATTTCAGATAAAGGGTTTCCCGAGTAAGCTTAATTGGTTTGGATTATTACCTCTTAGTCAAGTGGCTCCTTTGTCTTCAAATATCAGCCGATATCCAAATAGCGACTGACATATATCGGTACCGAGCCTCCAGAAACGACATTTCCACCAATATTAATATATAGGCCGATACGTAAAGTATAAGCCAATATACCCAATATTTGCCCCTAAGGTTTTGATTTATAAACATAATTTTACGTTCAATATATTTGATACCAATATGCAACACCCAATATGGCCGATTTCAATACCAATTGGGCTGCGACGGATACCTATAAGAATATTGATATTTTCATCTATGGTCAGAATTGGAATACGAGTCTTATCTTTGGCTTCACAAAGTTATATGCTAATATGACTTTATGCATACATTTTGTGTCATATCTTTGGCTTCACAAAGTTATATGCTAATATGACTTTATGCATACATTTGTGTCATTATTGCACCAAGCCCTTTGGTTGTGTGCTCCCGCCGTAACAACTTGTTCATTTCTAAAACTTGAATTAGGGTTTCTATCCTATAGAACCTATTATTAGGGGATAAAGATATAGGACTGACCTCCCCTTAAGGGCTCAACAAGCCCTTTGTTGTTGTTTTGGAAAAATAAGGTTTTGGAAATCTCTCAACTCACTAGTGAATGTCGTCTGTTAATTTAATGCATGTGTTAATTTTAGAGGCTAAATAAAAACCATCATTAGTGCTTTTATAATAATAAATAAAAAATATCGGTCAATATGTATTAGTATTGGAGGACCCTAATACCGATATTCCTTGATATAGTAGTAATATCATAATATATTATTATGTTGGTGATATATCGTGATGTATTTCTCGGTATTCATAAAACGGCTAATGTACTTGATATTTAGCAAATATATTGACCGACAGATTCGATAGCGATATGGCCGTGATAGATATAGTTGCCAATATCAATATTTTTCAGCCATGCTCTCTATATCAAGTTAGTGAAATGTTTTCCATCTTTCTCTGGTAATTGGCATGAACATTTGAACCTTTATAACTATATGAGCCTGTATTTGAAGTAGATAGTTTCATCTATTTCCCCTCTTTTGTTCATATCTTAAATTGATGGTTCATGTTCTTAGGAGGCTTTAAATGAAGCTGTTACACAAAAGGAATCTTTAGCAAACGAGATTGGATGCCTTAGGGTGGAGCTACAACAGATGAGAGAGGATCGAGATCGCCAGTCATTGCTGGTTCAAACCTTGACAGAAGAGATAGCCAATTATAAGGAATGTGCTGGGAAATCCGACTCCGAGTTGCATAGCCTCTTAATGAAATCAAATGAGATGGAGGTTTGTTAACTGTTAATATGGATGAAAATATCGGTATCGGTATCAGTTGTCTCTATATCAGTATCAAATATATCGGAAAATACATATCGATATTTGATATATTAGAAAAAAATTTTAAAAATAATAAGCTAAAATGATTGTATTGGCTAATATATCGACCAAATATCAAGAATATTGGCCATTGTTTTGAAAACCAACCGATATATTGTCGATACAACAATATATTACGTTATTGTCGTGATGTTGGGGGCTCAATACTGATACATATCGGAATAGTGCTATCACTTCCTCTACTTAAAAGCAGTCCATCTCTTACACCATGCATTATAATCGTTTACTGTAGCAGAGCAGGTGCTTTTCCCAAAATGAACTAATAAGGGCATTACAGGACCGGTTAGCACTTACACAGAAGACATTGCAGGTAATGCTGAATCTTCTAGCTCTCTGAGAGTCTGCTATTTTTTAGTTAACAAATAAGATTTACCATTTCTATAGCTTTGGCGCAATAGTAGAAACGCTGCTGTATAGCTTAGTTGTCATGGGAATTGGTCGTGGAAAAAGCTTATTGCATAATGTAAGATAAAAATGCGTATAATAGACTCAAAATGATCCGACTCTTCTCTGGATCCCTCCCACAGCAGAAGTTTCATGCACCAGACAATAGAATTGTCACCATATGACTTTCTAATAATGGATTTAAATTATGGAAATAGTCTCTTATAAATTGAGGATAAAACTGTATAAAATAGACTCAATAGTGATCCAACTCTACCCCGGACAATAGGTGTATATCATTCCGATTTACAATAGGTGTCAAGTTGAATTGCTGTAATTTATGCCGAGTTTTGCTTTGCTTCTTATGCTTTGATCAATAACATAAATCAAAAAAATATTCAGTCCCAATTTAGCAAGTTTAGGTTATTGAATCCTCTTCAGCTTTCTTATCTGGTGCAAAAATCTTGGCAATGATACGATGGAAAATGTAAGAAGTGGAAAAAAGCTGAAGCGATAAATCTATTGATTTTTAGTAGAATGTGTTATCTGGAGATCTAATTGTATGCAGTTGTAATTAAATATCAAAACCTTAAAAAAATAGCTAATCTAGTGTCATATATTTGATCCTCCGTCCAGATGTGTGATTTATCTGCAATGGAGGTCAGATCAGAGTTTGAAGAGCAAAGGAAAGTTGTACAAGATTTACAGAATCGATTGGCTGATGCAGAAGTGAAACTTGTCGAGGGAGAAAATTTACGTAAAAAGTTGCACAATACCATATTGGTACCACCATTGAACTTCAATAAATACTATTCAACCCATCATCATCAACCCTCCTACAATCCAGTTTTGATGTAGAGGGAAAGAGAGCTTTTTTTTAGAAAAAAAGAAAAAAATTATAAAAAAACCCTCTCTCCCCATATGAGGAAAGTGGGTTGCAAGGGGGTTGAAGATGGTGAGGTGAGTAGCATTTCTTGTGAACTTTTTGTTAGAATAATGCAGCATTTTGATCTCCTTTTTCTTGCAGGAACTCAAAGGAAACATCCGTGTTTTCTGTAGAGTGCGGCCATTGTTACCTGAAGAGGGGTCTACAGCCGAAGCAAAGGCCATCACGTTCCCCACATTTACAGAAACTTTGGGTCGGGGGATTGACTTGCTGCAAAATGGTATCTTCCAATAACCCTATTTAACTGGGTATTCATCATAGAAAAATAAGACTCTTGCTACAAGTTTACTGTAATTCTAAAAAAAATGATGTGACACTTGTTAAAGGTCTTTTTTTCTTTATTTTTTCTGTTGAGTTGGCCGACTTAATAACAGATGCCACATTATTTTTCGATAAAATTGTAGTGACTTGTTGTACGAATAGTGTTGGTCTTTGTCAAATGTTTTCTTCATGTAAAATTATTTGGTGTATAATAGTTTTGTTTGATTTTATACGTGAACTTAATCACCAGGGCAGAAGTATTCTTTTGTGTTTGACAAAGTATTCAGGCCTGAGGCAACTCAGGAGGATGTGTTTGTGGAGATCTCACAGCTTATTCAGAGCGCTCTTGATGGTTATAAGGTGATCAATTCACTGAATTTGAGGCTCTTTATTTTGTTATATATATATATGTAATCTAGAAATCTTCATTTGAGTGGTGCCGCGTAGCTGTTGCAGAAAAACACTCTACTTTTGTTTGAATATGTGAGGAAGTAAATAGCAGCACGATAATAATGACACACAACATAAAACAAAAACGGAAATCATAGATACCAAATTATTTATGTGGAAAAACCCCTTCAAAACAATGGTAAAAAAAAATCATGGGATTTCCAAATAAAACTCCACTATAATAGTCGTGGTTCCATAAGCCCACTCCATCTTAACAAAGTGTTAACACACCACTGCACATGTGGAAATTTGAGAATTACATCAGACGATAGTGAAAATGAAAAATCTATTTTGGTAAAAGTATTCAATATTTGCGTTGGTACAACATTCTAGAAAAATGGAAAAAATCTGAGCAAATATGACGTTCAGATATGAGAATAACACCTTTCCTTTTTCTCTTTTCCTTCTCCTCTCATCTTCTCATGTGAGCTCTCAAATTCAAAAGTGAAACTGCTGAGAAAACTGTGTTGAGCTGCACTTAATATTTATACGGAAAACCTGTCTTCTGTAGGAGAGAAAATCAGGCGATTGAGCACCAGGAGACACCAATTTTTACCTTGAGCCAATTTGTGCATAACTTTTTGCTAATTTCTCACTTGATCAAAACTCTTGCACTAGAATCCCATCAGTTCACAATCTTGAGCAGGAATCACATATCAGTGACAGGAACACAGAAAATCAGCTATGAACAACGTGTCGGGGGCCTGATATGGGAGTGACCCACCCCAACCGGAGCTTGGCTGGTCAAGTCTCGTGGTTTTGTTCAAGAAGACATAAGTTCAAGTTTCTCATTTATCAAGGTAGGGAGGAGGGACTACCTCCATCTCCGAGCTTAGGGGCTAATGGCTCTCTAGATAGCCCAGGAAAGATAAAACCTTGAACAATGGATGAAAATATTAGTTGACATTTGAAATATCGGCCTATATGTATCAACATAGTAAGACCTTATACTGAAAACTTCTAATATCGGGAAAGTATCCCAATGTGTTAACAACCCACTTGATAGACCACGCAAAAAAGAAAAATCTTGCCTACGAGGGATTTTACTCCATAGTATATCTTGACCTCAAACTTCCAATACTTGTTGTGATGAAAATATCAGTTTATATATAAAATATCGGCCGATATATATTAGTTTTGGTGAGCCCTGATACCAAAGCTTTCCAATACCAGGAAAATATTCCAATGTGTTATCATATTAGCCCATACAGCTGATACATATTGACTAATTTTTTTTGATAAAATTGACTAAAATTTTCCAAATAAGGAAATAAATTATTAAAGATGGTCAAAGTTTAGTGTACTACTTTGATGTGGCTACATATAAGTTCTTTGTTTATGTCCACAATGTCCGATACTGATACGACGACCGATATTGATATGATGACTAATATTGTTACAATGTACCGATATTTTTGTTTCCTATTTCCCCAATACTCTGTTTCTTCTGTCTTAACTGATAAATTAAGGTTCCAAGCTCATATAATGGAGTGTTTCTTGTATTTTATAGGTCTGCATATTTGCTTATGGTCAGACTGGCTCAGGTAAAACGTTCACGATGATGGGCGGTCCAGGGAATGGTGGTGAGCAGAAGGGACTTATTCCTCGCTCATTGGAGCAAATATTTGAGACAAGACAATATCTTCAGTCTCAAGGTTGGAAATACGAATTACAGGTGAATAATTTAATGACTTTAACACCTAGTTTTATGCTTGTGTTTATTTACCATGCATTTTTATATGTGGATTGGAAGAAGAAATTAACTTCATGTATTTGTTTCAGGAACAAGATATCTCACTTTTCAGGAGTAAAAAAAGTGGTTTTAAGGCTCCGTTTAATTGTTGGAAAATAATTTTTGTTTTTTTTCGATGTTTGACATGTACAAGAAATGAGTAAATGGAAAATGTTTGTCCGTCCAAAGGGAAATTTAAGTTTAAATTCTGGAAAACGATTTTCTGTTTTGAGAACGGGATGTTATTTTTTGAAACTCATTTAATTGATCATCAAAACCTATTGATGAAAGTTTTTACCCAAATATGGTACCATTGTCGGACCATGAAAACCCAACCAAGCCGCTGGTCATTGGCTTCTGATGCCCCCGGCCCAATTGCTGGTTGCCGGCTACTGCCTCCCCAGTCACCCACCGCCAGCTACTGACGTCCTGTACCATGCTGCCTATGGCAGACCAGGGACCTATCACCACCATCCGGAAATATCAGTAACGGAAATAATACTGCAGCCAATAACTGCAAATATCTACTATCATTGATCCATTTGTTTGACAAATCTAATTTTTCTTTTCCTTGCACATTCAAATATTTGGAAAATATTATGAGAAGAACATTATTTTTCAAAAGGTAAAGCAGAAGTGGTTGATTTTGTAACGATAACTGCAGGTGTCTGTGTTGGAAATTTACAACGAAACGATTCGTGATTTATTATCACCAAATAAATCCTGGTCTGATGCATCACGGGCAGAGAACGGTGTTTCCGGAAAGCAATACACTATCAAACACGACGCAAATGGCAACACTCATGTCTCTGATCTCACCGTAGTCGATGTTTGCAGCACGAGAGAGGTGTCCTATTTGTTGGATAAGGCTGCACAGAGCAGGTAAACTATATGCATGATGGTAATACCCTGGTTGAAAATATCAGTATCAATCATTGTTGTATCAATATCGGTCATGTTAGATGGTATATATTAATATTGGACATATCAAATGCAATTTTTTTCATGAATCGTAATTTGATGGGCATGTATCATCGGCCAATATAGGGAAAAATATATCACAATATATCATGGTATCCGCAAATATTGATCAGATACAGATATATATGTCGGCTGATATTTGATTATATCGATGGTGCCCATTCTATAGCATTTGTATTTCTTGGACTATCTTCAAACTGTTCCTTCAGATTATTCATAAAAAAATGGCTTTTAGATTAAATGCATAATTTTGGTAATAGATTTCTAAAAAAAAATAATAATTCTCATTGAAAGGGAGAGGGGAACATAGATCAGTATTCGTCGTGCATGTCAGAAATCGCTCCTTTTTTATCACTTCAAAAGTGAGTTATATATTAATATCTAAATTTTTAATTATTTATTTACTTATTCAAAGAATTTTAGTCAATTTTAATAAAATTATTTCTGATAATTTTTAGTCAATTTACTTATATTGGTTGATAGTTTTTATCTTTTCGTATAGGTCTGCTGGTAGGACCCTGATGAATGAGCAGTCATCTCGAAGTCATTTTGTCTTCACTTTACGTATATTTGGTGTTAATGAGGTATGAATGTTTTTAAATGCTTATTTAACGTTGAAATTCATAAATTTTTGCTTTTAAAAACACATGAAATGTTGAATTTTTTTTTTTTTTTTTTTGGGGTGCTTTGGTAGAGCACTGAACAACAGGTTCAGGGTGTGTTGAATTTGATAGATTTAGCTGGAAGCGAGCGGCTCTCAAAGAGCGGGTCGTCCGGTGATCGGTTGAAGGAAACCCAGGTATAGATTTTTTTTTTTAACAATATTATTCATATTATAAGTTTATTTATAATTTTGATATGTACCTAAATAATCGCTTTGATCTGAACTTTTTAATGACCTGTAATAGAGTGATTTGAAGCATTGAATTGGTTTTTTATACACTATAAACAAAAATAAGAAGTAAAGGGATTCTACTAGGTTTTTCTTGGAAGACCCATCCGACACTCAAGTCAGTAAAACATTTTAAATAATGGATAAAATAAATAGAAAATATTATTATAGTTAGGGAGAGAATTCATTGATTTTGGTACATCGAATGGGAAGGTTGTGGTTTGTTCAGATCATGTGGTTCATTGGGAGTTAGAAGGTTGAGGCCTATCTAGGCTTTAAACCAGTATTGGGCTTGTTTGGGCCTTAAATTCAAGCTGGTATAGTTCGAGTGGCTTGTTGTGGTTAATATTGGTGGAACAACCATACTATGGTCATCGGCAATGCCATCTAACTTAAGGATCTACAAATGGACGTTGCGTGGGCTCCGGCGACTAGTAGCAATGCGATCTAGCGACCACAAGTGCCGGGCATGGGTTACCAGCTTGGGCTGTCAGAATGGGGAGAATGGGCATCGGTGCACAACCATAGTGGGAAGCTGGTGGCAGCTGGGGTGGCAATCATGCCTGGGCATCGACCTGGCCAGAGTCAAGGTTGGTAGAGGAGAGCCATCCAGTGGTAGTGGGCGACGTGAGTCTAGTGGTGATAGTGGGCCCATGCCCAGTGATGGAGCGGTGATGGTTACGGTGGGTAGTGGCCTTAGGGCCTGGGCGGTGGAGATCAACGCGACTGGTGGTGGCGATAACAACGAGCAATGGCCTTGGTGTTGGGTCGCCGAGGCTGGCGTGGATGGTGGCGCACGACCATATTGGGTTTTTTTTTTACAAAAAAATTCTAACATATTTTGAATGCTTTGGATTTTTTATTTACATATCGATTCCGAACAAGATATGTTATGTTATATTCGTATTTTATGTCAATGTTTATATTCATTAAAAGTAATATCATTTATACACTGTTGTGTCCCGAGTTCTCGGTTGTCATATAGATTAGGGAGCATTCGGATTCCTCATCGTTCTGAGGTGATCTCGAGCGGGTTTAATTTTTGCCTCTGTAAACCTGGGACCTACACAATACAACTAACAAATAGGAAGTTAGAGATCTAGCGAAATTTCTCCCACCGAAAATACTCCGATACTCAAGTCTAGTAAACCTTCCGCAATGAACGGAAAAGGGGGAGCGCACGCTTAGAGGTGCGCGGGAGTATGCTGTGAACGTGTAGGGAGTACGTGAATGCAAGAATAGGAGATTGGTGAGTAGATGAAAGGAGGCCTGCCTCCCGGAATGCACCGTAGCTGGTGGCTAACCGCAGTAGCCTGTGTTAGGCTGGAGAAAAGCGGTGACTGGATATGTTTGCGAGAGCTTGTGCATGCAGGAGCGTGTGTCTCGGTGCCAGGCTCTTTTTTTCTCGATGGTGAGTTGATCAAAGTAGGATGTGGGATCCTTTTTGGCCAAAGAATGATTCTCTTCCTCATTTGTGAGCGAGTGGGGAATTTATGGCTCATTTGGTTGGAGTCCTTGGCACGATAATCCTCCTTGTGGGGATTTGTTGGCCGCTGACCGTTGATGGTAATTGTTGGTGTGTCAGTTGTCGTCTTGTGGTTGTAGGCAGACCATCGGGAGTTGTAGGCCACGCCTGGTCTACTTTTTGCACTGGGATTGGCCGGGGAATTGTAGGTAGTGGTGTGAGTGGTGGTTGGCAGTGCTGACTTTCTCTCCATTGACTCGCTTTCCCGTTACCCGTTAGCCGTATTAATAGGTCGCAGGCGATTCCCATTAGCTGCCCGCTTGGGCTGCCACATAGGCCGTTTCTAGATGTTGGGCTGGATCTACCGCGTGGATTGGGCTTGGAATTCTCTTGGGCCTTCATATTGGACCCAACACTAGCCCCCCATGCCTGGACCGACCTGTGGTCGCGGCTTGGCATGTCCTTCTGGGTCAGGTTTGCAGTCACTCGGTGTTTCTCGAGATGCGCCAGTGTTTGTCGTCTTCTGGTTTCGTTCCTTTCCTAGGCGGTGGTGCAGGTTTTTATGGCGCTGCGACGATTCGTTGCCTAGGGATGAAGGATTCGCACGCTTAAGATTGCTTCGGGCCCGATGCCTTCCCTTCCTTGTGAAAGACGGTCGTTGGGGCACGCGCCTAATTAACTTGTGGTAGGGCGCCATCTTGTCTATAAATAGGAGGTATTTTCAGGTGGTATAGCTCATCCCTTGGCTGGTTTTTTGTTGGAGCAATGCGAAGACCTTGGTGCGTCCCGCTTCTAGCGGGAGTTCGTGAAGGAGTTAGATGGACTAGCTGGAGATCTGGAGATTTTGTTGAAGACTGGACTCATGCCCCTTCCTCGGGCGATCCCTCATTCTTATGAGGGTGGCTCGGCCACTCTGCTGTCGTCACGTGCCTCTCCCCAGGTTGCGGTGGTTCGTGGTGTGCAGGAGGATCTCGGTGGAGCTATCACGGGGCACTTTGGTTTTCGTCTAGCGCTTCGCACGTAGTCTCCATTTCACTAGAACCACCCGCCGGCTGGTGAGGAGGTAGAAAGAGGAGCTCTGGTGGGGGAAGAGTAGGTTCTTTTCCTGTGTCCCTGCCGGAAGCTCCTGAACCGGGTGTTGGTTCTGCCTCTGCGGTTAGCATTGAGCTCATCCACAGCGGTTGACCAACACTTGGTTATTTTGGGCTGGCGTGGCTTGGCTTGTTGGGTTACCGCCGGTGCGGCCGTGGTAATCCCATGTAGGTCACGTTTGCCAAGTACCTGGAGCAGTCGCTCGGGGCTGATGCCCCATACCGCATCTTCTCCTTCTTTTTTGTACCTTTAATGTTGTAAATTTTGTACTTTATAAAGAAAGCTTTGATTAATAAGAGAAATAGCCATTTGTCTTCATTCTTCTGTCTTATGGCATGCATTTTCTCGTATGGTTTACTTCTGGGAATTATGCTTCGTGGGCAATATGTTTCTTCCGCGGCATCGCGCCCTGCTTCACACATTTGAGCATGTTTGCTCGCGGCCGGCCTCTGGTCGTCCTTGCCCCTCGAGTCTTGGTGCGGACCGTTGACGGGGGGACGCGGCAGGAGGAGGCTCCTGGCGGCCAAGGCTTTGGAAGTTTAAACATTGCAAGGGGATGTCACATCCTCTTGGCTGCCTGACGTATTAACTGTGCGGGAGATTAACGGGTGTCGCGTCATAATAATCTGCCTTGAAAGGCGCGATCCCTCCAGGGATAGGTCACGTGGAAGGGATTGATTGGCTCCCTCTTGAAGCGTCTCCTCGGGGTTCTCTAGCATTTAAACTCCACGATTTCCTCCAAGGGTTCTGCATCTTTTAAGTTGCTTTGAGAGTGCAAGGCAAGCACTATTCTCGCTTCCCTTTCTTCTTCATGGAGAGGTCATCGTCCTCGTCGGAGTCTGAGTTATCTTTCAGAGAATCGGTGGCAGACTCATGTGCTTTGCGGGTTTGTGATGATGTCGCACCTGTTGTTGCGGCCATAGGAGGTGGTGGCTTAGAGGCCACCATTGTTAGGCCGATGAGGTTTTTGTGGGCCCCACTGGGCTCTGAGAAGGAAGGCGCATCCACATCCTCGCAGGGCCAAAGGCTCAGGAGAGGGGATCCCGCGCTCCAGCAGGTAGCCCGTGCCGTCAAGGGCTATGAGGCCATGGTGCAGGGTTTGATTGGGGAGGTCGAGCAGGTAAGGGCTCGAGTCACATACTTTGAGAGAGCGTGGTCCGAATTCGGTGGCACGTGCAACCAAGCTTGCTGATGCTAACATGCAAGCTTGAGGTCATATCCTGCCATTCTTGGAGGAGTTCGAGCGGTTCCATGTGAGGAAGGTGCATCATAAGTCCGTAGACTTGACACTTTTCACATTTCTTCACGAACTCCAAAGCGTCTCGTTTCATTGTGGGCCAGAAGAGACCCTGCCGTATGATCTTAAATGCGAGGTTTTTTTTTCCGATGTGCGAGCCGCATAATCCGAGGTGGATTTCGCTCAGGGCGTACTTAGCTTCCTGAGGAGTCAGGCACTTTAGGTAAGGAGTGTAATACCCTCGCCTATATAGCCTCCCATTGAGGATTGTGTACCAGTCTGCTGACTTCTTGATCTGTTTGGCCCCATCGGCATTCTCGGGCAGCGTCCCATCCATCAGATACTTTCGATATGAGGTCATCCAGTTGTCACTCTCGTTGATTTGCAGCACTTCCTAGTCTGAGGTGTTGATACTGGGTATGGCAAGGATTTCCCACCAGTCTTTGGCATATTGCTCCGAGGATCCTGCAGCTGCATCTCTAGCTAACCGGTCTGCCTTCCAGTTTTCGACTCTGGGTACTTGTTCAATCTTAAATCGTTCAAAGGTCTGGATTTGGGCCTTAGCTCTCGTCAGGTACTTTGCAAGCTGCTGATTCGACGCTTCGAAGGTTCCATGGATTTGGTTGACCACAAGTTCCGAGTCACTGCGCACGACTAGCGACTGGGCAGAGCATTCCTTTGCTAAGCAAAGTCCTACCAGGAGGGCTTTGTACTCGACCACGTTATTAGTGGTAGGGAAGGTCAGCGATACGGATTATGTAATCTTTGCGCTGTTTGGAGTCCGCAGGATGACTCCGGCTCCGTTGTCTATCTAGGTGGACGATTCATCACATTTAGGATCCACGTCGGAATGTCAGGAGTATCCGTGCCTTCCGGGTTACTGGGGTCGTTTAGAGCCGGGGTTGCCATCTCGACGATGAAGTCCGCTAGGGTTTGGCCCTTGAGGGTCGACCGCGGCCGGGACTCCACGTTGAACTCTCCCAACTTTATAGCCCACTTGACTAGTCGTCGGAGGTTTTCGGTTTCTGTAGGATTGACTTTAGGGGTTGGTTTGTCAGGACAATGGTCCTGTGAGTTTGGAAGTAGGGTCGTAGCTTCCGCGCCGAGTAGATGAGAGTCAACGCGATCCTTTCCGCACGTAGGTAGCGGGTTTTCACATTTGTTAGTACCCGGCTTACGTAGTACACCGGCCACTGCGCTCCCTCGTGCTCTCTGACCAGCACGAAGCTGAATGCTGTGTCTGACGTAACTAGGTAGAGGTATAAGTTTTCGCCCGCGCTTGGTGATCTCAGGAGAGGTGGGCTGATGAGGTATACTTTCAACTCTTTGACAGCTTCATCGCATTCCTCTGTTCATTGGAATCCAGATGATTTCGCCCCTCGAAGTTCCTTGAAGAAGTTTAAGTATTTTTTTGCGGACTTAGCTAGGAATCGTGAGACAGCTGCCAGTTGTCTTGAGAGCTTTTGTACTTCCTTTATCGTCCGCGGAGAGCTTATGTCGAGAATGACCCTGATCTTCTTTGGGTTTGTTTTTATGCCGCGTTGTGACACGATGAAGCCTAGGAACTTCCCGGAAGTCACCCCGAATGTGCATTTGGTTGGGTTGAGCTTCATCCTGTGTGCTCGGAGGACCTAGAAAGTCTCCTTTGGATCTTGGATGTGACTGTCGGCTACCTTGCTTTTCATGAGTATATGTCGTCGACGTATACTTTCCACGTTCCTCCTGATCTGAGTTTCGAACATCTTGTTCATGAGACGTTAATAGGTTGCCCTGACATTCTTGAGGCCGAAAGGTATTACCTTATAACAATACGTCCCCTGGTCGGTCATGAATGAGATGTGCTCCTCATCGTTCGGGTGCATCCTGATCTAGTTATAACCTGAGTAAGCGTCAATGAAGCTCAGGGGCTCATGTTCGGACGTGCAGTCCACCAACTGGTCGATCCGAGGGAGAGGGAAGCTATCTTTCGGGCAGGCCATGTTCACGTTGGTGAAGTCCATGCACATCCGCCATTTGCCGTTGTTCTTCACCAGAACGACGTTAGATAGTCAGTTTGGATACTACACTTTCTTGATGAACCCGGCGTCCAACAGTCTTTTAACTTTCTCCCTAATAGTTATTAGTTTTTTGACGGAATGGTTCCTGCGCTTCTACCGAACGAACTTGTGTCCACGATCGAGATCCAACTTGTGGACTATTATTTTGACAGGTATCCTGGGCATGTCGGCAGAAATCTATGCAAACACGTTGGAGTTCTTTCGCAAGAAGGTAACCAGGTGATCACGGTTGACCTTAGAGAGGGAGCTGCCCACATGTACACACTTCTTCGGTTTGGTAGGATCCAGTGGAATCGCTTCAGTTTCTTCTCCCTACTGAGCCTGCTGTAGCGCGGTCTCGTTGCGGAGGTCCAAATCTTCATTTAGGCGATTCAATGTTGTTGGTGTGACTTGGGACAAGTAACACGTCGGTCCCATCGCCTGGTCTCTGAGTGCTTCTCCTACGCTGTACGAGGTTGGGAATTTTAGTTTCAGGTGTGGAATCGAGGTAGCATCCCCAAAGGTCACAAGGAATGGTCTCCCCAGGATGGCGTTGTAAATGGATGGTAGATCTACGATGAAGAACGTTAGCTCTCGCGTCGCAATGCGCGGGTAAGTTCCCATCGTGACTTCTAATTGGATTGTTTCCTGCACGGGTACATGTTCATTGTCCAGACCGTATAGAGGGCCATCGGCTGCTTTCATTTGGTTTCGCTTTAGTCCAAGCTTAAAAAAGGCAACTAGATATAACAAATTCTGAGATCTTCTATTGTCAATGAAGACCCGTTTTAACTGGTAGTCAATCGTACCATTTGAAACGATGGTGGATACAATAAGATGGTCAAATGTGGGGAGGTTACATGTGTCATATCATCGCTACTAAAGCTAATGATATCATTCATATCCCCTATCTTCGCTCTCTTGTCGTTGGAAGTCTGTTCTGTCCGTGTCTGTCTGCTGCTCTTGGTCGACGCGGTCGAGATCACATTGATCACTTTTGCGACTGTGTGGTTCCCGGGTGGCTCGCTTGCCTCCCCTTCCGAGGTTGTTGGGGCTTGCCCAGAACCCTTCACGAATCTTTTGAGGTGTCTGCGGCAGATTAGGTCTTCTATTTCCTGTTGCAGGATCCGACAGTTCTCCGTGAAATGTCCAAGGCAGTTGTGGTACTGGCAGTACTTTGTCTGGTCACCACCGTTCGGACCCTTCGGCTATTTCGGCTACTTAAAGAACTTTTCATTATGGATCTGCATCAGGATGTTCGTACGGGTATTGTTTAGAGGAGTCAGGGATGTTGGTTCGTGCTCATTCCTCGATCCTGGCGAAGGACGTGGCTACTTGCGACATTCCTGGAAGCGGCTGCTGTCGCCATTCCTCTTCTTGCTGACGCTCGGTCTGGGAATCTCCGGAGGGTGGTCCGCACCCTTGAGACGCTTTGCCTCGTTGGCTTTCTCCGTCGAGATGTAGGCTCGGGCGATGACTTCTGCTTTCCGGAAGGATTGAGGGCCCTGATATGACAGGTGCTTAAAAAGTCCCCTGCTACCAATGTAGCGACGAAGGCGTTGAGTTTCAGCTCGTTAGAGAGTTGGGAATCCTGCGCGCCTCGGTGATGAAGCGGTTCAGGAATCACTTCAAACTTTCGCCTGTCCTCTGTCGGAGGCGGACCAGGTATCACGGCTACTTCTCTTTTCGAGTGGAGGCAAACTGGCTTAGGAAGCTATCCGCAAGTTTGTCGAAGGAGCGGATAGAGTTTGGAGGGAGGCCATGGAACCAAAGTAGCGCGTCCCCCCTGAAAGTGACGGGAAAGCCTCACATATTATGACCTCGCTTGCTCCGTGGATGGACAGGTGAGTGCAGAAGTAGTTGAAGTGGTCCATCAGATCCTTGCTCCGGTCACACCCTTCAAGCATGGGCATTTTGAACTTGCGAGGGAGCGGTTGAGTCCGGAGATCCATGGCAAAGGATGACCTTCGCAGGTCTGCCGAGGACCGAACGAGTCTCTCCTTGTTCAGGAGATCCCAGAGCACCCTCACCTTTTCTTCCATCGGGGGGCCAGACTCACTTCTCCTTGCGTTGATGAGGTCGCGTAGTTCCGTGCGACCTTGCTGGTGTTGACGGATTCGTCGGTGGTGGTGACCATCCGGGCAAGGTGCCCGCGTGTTGTCGGAGTTTGCAGCCGTCGTCTCCCTTTCGCCGTGGGAGTTGCAGGGGTTACGCCGCTCCGGGCTCTCCTCCCGCTCGTCCCGATTTGGGTGTCTCCAAGTAGCAGACTGGGCCCTGCTGCCAGAGGCCGCTGGGCCTCGGCGTGATCAGGCTAATTTGATCTTCCCTTGGGGGATCCTGTATGACTCCTTCCTTGTCCAGAGGACGATGCCTAGGATGTTAGGGGAGCAGGCCCCATCCATGGTGTGCTCGTTCGGTTGTAAAGGGCCTGGATCATCAACTTCATGTCACCCATGTCTTCCACTAGGCAGTAGATGTCAAGCTCCGGGCGGACTTCTGTGCGGCTACCCACTGAGTGGTTGTTGCCGCGAACGACTGCTTCTCTTGCTGGGGCACCTGCTTGTGCCCTTGTGTTGATTATTTCGCTGTAAGGGGTTGAGTGTGAGAAGGAGATGTCAGGCTTCTTGTCTTTTTCCCACAAACGGCGCCAATGTTACATCCCAAGTTTTCGGTTGTTGTACGGATTAGAGAGCTTTCGGATTTCTCGTCATCCTGGGGTGATCTCAAGCGGGTCCGGTCTCCGTTTATGTAAACTTGAAACTTGCACAATACAACTAACAAATAGGAGGTCAGAGATTCGGCAGAATTTCTCTCATCGAAAATATTCCGACGCTTAAATCAGCAGACCTTCCGCAATGAACGGAAGGGGGGAGTGCACGCTTAAAGGTGCGTGGGAGTATACTGTGAACATGTAAGGAGTGCGTGAATGCAGGAATAGGAGATTGGTGAGCGGATGATGGGAGGTCTGGCTCCCGGAATGTACCGCAGTTGGTGGCTGACCGCAGTGGCTTGTGTTAGGCTGGAGAAAAGTGGTGGCTGGCTATGTTTGTGAGAGCTTGCGTATGTAGGAGCGTGTGTCTCAGTGCTAGGCTCTTGTTTTCTCGGTGGCGAGTTGATCGGAGTAGGATGCAGGGATCCTTTTTGGCCAAAGAATGATTCTCTTCCTCCTCTGTGAGCGAGGGGGGAATTTATGGCTCATCTGGTTGGAGTCCTTGGCGCGAGAATCCTCCTCGCGTGGACTCGTTGGCCGCTGACCATTGACGATAATTGCCGTTGTGTCAGTTGTTGTCTTGTGGTGGCAGGCAGACCGCCGAGCGTCGTATGCCACACTTGGTCTACTTCTTGCGCCAGGATTGGCCGGGGAATTGCAGGCAGCGGCGTGAGCTACGGTTGGCAGCGCTGACTTTCTCCCCATTTGCTTGCTTTCCCTATTGTCCGTCAACCGTATTAATGGGTTGCAGGCGATTCCCATTGGCTGCACACCTGGGCTGCCATGTAGGCCGTTTTTGGACGTTGGGCTGGATCTGCCGTGTGGATCGTTGCTCTGTAAATTGGGCTTGGAATCCTCTTTGGCCTTCATATCGGACTCAACATATACCAATTTATGTATTTATTTATATTAAAATTATTATTTTTTAGGAAGAGAAAAAAATAAAATCAAAAGAGGATAAAAATTATATTTATTTTTGATAATTTTAATATAAATAAGCGTATAATTTGATATATTTATAATATTTATTTAGTTGTCCACTGTTCTAAATTTCAGCTTCTCATAAATTGTTCATGACTGTTTCTACTCTGAGCAGGCCATCAACAAAAGCTTGTCTTGTTTAAGTGACGTCGTATTTGCCCTCGCGAAGAAGGAAGACCACGTGCCCTTCAGAAACTCAAAACTGACGTATCTTCTCCAGGTAGGTGTTTCATATGCCAAGTTTTTGCGGATTTAAGAATTTTTTTTTTAAAAAAATTACAGTGACCGTTAAATAAAATTTATAGGAATACTTAAAAATATTTAATAGTTTAATAAAGAATTTCAGTTTAATTAATAATATTTTATATTTAATTTTTTATTTATATAAATTTTTTTAGTCGAATTAATTGACAATACACCCAATGGGGTGGATCCTCCCCTACTTCTGTAACTTCCGTGTGTTAAAATTATAGATAAAAATGTCAATATCGATATTAATATCGGTTCTATTAGATAATATGTATTGGTATTAAATATTATAAATGTAAAATTTCTTTCGTTATCACATTAAAATTAGGTATATATATTATATTTTAATCTTATTTAATTATCTATTTACATATCTGACGAGTTTTAGCTAAAATTTATCATTTTCGAAAAAAACACTCTTAAAGTTTTTGATATATTTTGAATAAAAAATTGCCTCGGACCGATATTTTTATGTACCGTTAAGACACAATACTAGACCAAATGAAGATGCGGGGTCGTTGATTATATGTTTTTGTGTAAAATTGATCCAAAAATCGGGAATTGCAAGTGTTCATCGGATATTCAAAGTAGGAACATACTCTTTAACTCCACCGCATGGAAATCCGCCGTAGAGGTGTTTCACTTGTTGGGCCACCCGTGAAGTCATCGGTTGTATTGGCACATCACGACTTTGTTTATGGGACTTGTCGGGCACAGTTTTATTCATGAATGTTATCAACCTTTTTTGCACGGTAAGTTATAGACGCCGTTGCTATTTTTAGGTTTTGTATCAGATCATTTACGTCTAACTAATCTTCAAAACAGATACACATTTCAGTGGTCGTCGGTACCATCTTGCTTTTCTTATCATTTAGTATTCATCGACTTTTGCAAATATCCCTACTCTAACCGGCAACCGGTCCACGAATCCTTAGCCTAGCACGGGTATTGTTAACACTGAGTAAGGCCGCGGGTAGCACGACATGTTAAGTACATTTGGTCCGCCTCATTCTACCGTAAATTAAATGGGTCATCGAGTGGGTGGGATGACGTAGTATATAATCTTCATGTAGAGGATGAGGTCGGTATAAGGTAAATGGTATGTGGTGTTGAATCCATTTTCGAGCGGGTAGGGTATGTGTTGGGCCCAATGTACCTTGGTGTGGAAACATGAATAAGAACAATAATATTAAAGCTTTAAATACTATTAAATGGAGTCAATTATATAAATTTGTTTTCATAGTTTTATTTGATTATGACATTATCTAAGAGTATAAATAATTTGAAATGATTTTTATCACCTCATTCATATGTTTTCTTTGGCCCGACTCTTCATTTATCTCCTCCACCGGAATTAACTCATATTTTCTAAAAAAGTTTAATTTAATATATATTTTAAGTATTCGAATTATCTTAAAAGGCAACCTTCTCTTTATCATTTATAAATATAATTTTTATACATTTATAAATATTATTATTATTTATTTTACATATTAAAAAATAAATAAATTTAAATTATCATAATATAATCCTTATCATTGAAAATAAAAAATATCCTGACAAACCGCCATTGATTTTTGATGAGTTGCCTGTGGTGATTATTCTCTTACACCAATTATTAAGTCAAAAATTTACAATTATTGCCAATTTGAGTCCTTGATTTCCGTTTAATTACCTTTTTTTCCTAATTGTTAAATAGCCTTGCCTTGGTGGGGACTCCAAGACCTTGATGTTTGTGAACATCTCACCTGAACCCTCCTCATCGGGCGAGTCCCTTTGTTCACTCCGGTTCGCCGCGAGGGTTAATGCTTGTGAGATTGGCATTCCCCGACGACAAACCAATGTTCGGTCTTTTGAATCTCGACTAAGTTACGGCTGATTTTGGGTGTTGATCATATCGGCTCCTTTCCGATGAGAGGTCATCAAATGTTGTTCGTATTTGCCAAGCTAACCCTCCCAAAAAGGTGAGAGACAAAGCGAGCGATTTTCTAATGTAGGTTAGTGATGATTTGTATATTGAGCTTTGAGTTGAATTTGTCTTATGAGTAGCGGGGTTGTATATGTATACTTGGTTATTACTATTGTTATTGTGTTCATATATGTACATGTATACTTACTTATTAGTACTGTTGTTATATTCGTAATTTTCACATTGGGCCTACAATATGAAGAAAAATTATTTAATTTTAGCCGAGTCTACAGATAAATATACATGTATAGGTATTGATTGTATTAGATGGAAATTTATTTGCAAAGCAGAGCAAAATGCATTTGACAAAGTGTTAATTAATATATTACAATTTTGCTACAGTATAAGAAAATATTCATATATATATCGGTAGGCATTTCATTCCATAATCGTCTCCTTTGCAAGTGATCGAATCAGAGGAGGATTCATGGTAAGTAATGAACTCTTTCATAGAATATCTTCGAGTTTTTAGTACCAATGCAACATCTGATTTGTATACATCAGGCCATCCGATCCATCACCTCTTGCAAAATCATGGTCGTGTCTCGGTATCGAGCTTCTGTCTTCGCAAAATCATGCTCTTTCACTGCATCAAAAAGCTGCCGATAAACAAAATGATCATGCACTCAACACAACATTTAAAATCGTCGGCTCTAGGAAGTGACACATCATTCTCTTTAACACGATCATGCTTTATTTTTGGCTTACCTTTTCGAAATTGTCGAACAATCTGTTAGCCAACTCCATGAGAAGTGGCTTGTCGTCCATTGGAGCTGCAGAGATCACCCGGTCAAAGTCGAAGTACATGAAGGTGGATTTGAGCCGGAGATACCTTCTAATGTAAGGCCAAGCATCTTGGCCGATCAAGTCCCCGAGCGCAAGTAGATCAAAAGCACATTTCCTAAGCCTGTACGCGCTTCCTTTAGCGCCTATATCTGCCATGAAGATCTGTGGCTTTAGGAAATTACGGGTTCCGGTTTCCTCATTGGCAATCTCTATACACAGGAAGTTGTTAGGGTAAGGTATTATAATGTTAAGGTTAATATACATTACATCTTTCCTTGTACCTATAACAATAAGAGCTTTATTCAGTCAATTTAAACAATTAGAATTATGACAATATACTTATATACTTATTCATCATATCAGTATCCTCAAATAATATGATATATTACAAACCCATTTACACTAACAAACTTATACAATGATAAATAAATGAATGAGGTGATATGTGAATCGAAGCTAGTCTAATAGATAACATTATTTTTTTTTTCTCAAAAAATGATGTAACACTTATTATTCTCAAAAAGCACTTAATTAATTTATCATATTTAAAATAAATTATAGTAGACTGAGAATATTCAGATTGCTTGTGCTTGCATTAGCATTTTATTCAAAAATTTCCAAGTACAATCGAGCTCGAACCAGTATCTAGTTGAGCATTGAAGTTCAATAGCTCAATTAATCGAACAACTCTAAGCCAAATCAAAGAATTTGTCAACCTAATTTCGTCGACTCCAAAGAAACTTCCCTTTGTTTCAGTCAAATGAAGTTTCACAAACAGAACGCTAACTAGCTGAACTTGAGCGGTTCAAACGAAGAGCTGTTGATCTCACTTTCAAATTTAAATTTAAATTTGAACTGACATTAATATCATAAACATCAAACTGTGAATTGAAATTAAGAAATTAGTCATGCAAACTTACTGTTGGCAGCATGAGGAACAGGTATAGGGCCTGTGATCCATAGACCATTGTCCTCGGCTAGCGACGCTCCCGCACCAGATTGCACCAGCAGCGCTGCGGAAGCTATCGCAATCGCTCGCCTTCTTGTCGTCAGAGGCGAGTTTTCCTGAGTTCCCTGCAAATTGTCACCCGCGCATTCAATTATCCTCGCTCTTCTGCGGGTTGTTTGGATGTTGGGAATTTTTGGAACCGCTGGTGATAGGGTTTCAGGAACTCCATAGAAATTTGCCAAACGCGCCATTAGCTTCTCCTGCTGTTCGTTGAGCAAAGCGTTCCGCTGCAGTCTCTCTCTCTAGCTCTCTCTCTCTCTCTCTCTCTCTCCAGGTTGGGAGCGCTGGACGTTGTTGACCACCGAAAGTATATCATGATTGTGGGGGTCCGTACCTGCGCCTAGTCTATTGACTATAAACCTATTTCGTTTACATATATATATATATATATATATATATATATATATAAAAAATAAATTACATAAATCATTAAATTTATATATAATAATCTTAAAATTAAATTTAATCAAGGGTGGCATCTCTTATATTTTTTCATTTCATTCATTAATTTTAAAATATAATTATAATTTAATTTTTTTAAAAAAATTTGATATAATTAATATTTAATTAAATACATAAATTGAATATAATTTACTTCATATGAAAATATGAATTGATTGAATAGAATTTAAGCAAATTAAACACAATTTAAAAGAAAA
Organism: Nepenthes gracilis; assembly: GCA_033239525.1. Classification (NCBI taxonomy): domain Eukaryota; kingdom Viridiplantae; phylum Streptophyta; class Magnoliopsida; order Caryophyllales; family Nepenthaceae; genus Nepenthes; species Nepenthes gracilis. Next base: position 3,868,036 of record BSYO01000006.1, read on the forward strand.
ATATTAGTGGAGGAATATACCTTAATAATCATATTGATGCTTTTGATTAATTTAATATTTTATTTATCTATTATTATCAAAATAAATAATCTTATACTCATTTTTTTTGACTATTTTATTAAAAAATATGAAAAATAATTATTTATTTAAAAATAATATTTTTTTTTACTGAAAAAATAAATTTTATATAAACTAATAAATTATTATATAAATAATTATTTATTATTGTTGCGTTTCAGATCTGGGGGTTCAGTGCAATATAAGTGTTTGGATGTATAGGATGTGGAGAATGAGAGATTAAAATCGGATTTTAAATGGAAAACCTTCTCTTTAATAGGGAGGAAAAACCACGAGGCTTTGGGCCTTGAAAAATGCTTCACTATGGGTGGAAGTCTTTATAAAGTACAAAGTTTTTGGTGGATTCCTTCCTTATCTTTTGTTTTGTATTTCTCTCCTTAGAAAGTTCTCTCGTTGGGAAGCTTTGTCACCCTTTTGTTCCTTCTGGTTAGGAAGAGAGGAAGAAGGGGCCCAGAGAGAGTCCCCGAGGCATGAGCCTCTGCTGGGTATTTAGAGGAGAAATTGTACCGTTGGGGAGAAGACACGTGACAGCCGGCGGGTGGCCGAGAGGCTGTCCATTGTCTCATTGGTCACGTCCAACGCCTGAGGGAGCCGTCCACCTGCCCTGCTGTCCATGTCAGGAATGATGGCGTATACGGGAAAACACGCCGCTGGCGCCGCTAGTAGGGCCTGAGCATGTTAGGTGTGTAGATTCTAGGCGTCAGCATTGATTTGACTAGGCGTGCTCTGTAGAGGCGACGTCTGGTAGTGGTTACAGGTTCCTTGGAAATCGACGAAACTACTTAGTTGGCGCTCTCGGCTGTGTATGAGATAATCCTCGTCCCTGTGTGCCGTGCCTTGTCTCTTTGTAAGTTCGCGGACTTGCTGAAGAAGGCAGCTCTCTGATATTAACTGTTTTTTGGGGGATCTTTGGTCTTTTGTGGAGGGTCCTCGGGTCTTTTCTTGACTTCTCGGATTAATCTGAGGCCTGATGGAACTTCTGAAGTTCTCGGACTTCTTCTTCTGATCCTCGTACCTGGATATTGTCCGCTGTTTGCGATGTCCTCGAGCCCCTATTGGCCAAGAGGATCCCTCGGACCTTTGCCGTAGCTTTGGCTTTTGGGACACTAGCCCGTATTATCGGGCTTGTTAGGCCAGTTTAGCGTAAGGAGTTAGCCTGGGTTTTTGGGCCTCTTGGCTCGTGGACATATTTTTAGGCTTTTCACTTGGACCATTCCTTTGGACCGTATTTTATAGGCCATTATATTGGGACCTAATAATTATATATATTTTTTGGTATACATATGCAATGGAGGAAGTAATATAATATCAACTTTTTGTAAAAATAATAATAATAATACATATAATTAAAATATATTAATATTAATAAAAAATAAATATATATCATGAGTCATCTGTGCTGGCTCGGTGGGTGAAATTGTGGGGAGGATGAAAGTTTGAAAAGTGTCAAAAAATGGTTGGCGACGACGGAGTGCGGTGAAGGTGAGATACGGAGCAGAAGACGGTCTGTGGACGGCGATTGCGTTTTACTGCCAAAGACGTCAAAACACAGCACACTGCATTCTTTAAGAGACAGAAAGAGACGTAAACGGAGAGCGTTTTTAATTTTCGGATTCTTTTCCTTTCTTCTTCGTTATCCGATCATCTCAAACAAACTCTCTTACCCGTTTCTCTCTCTAGAACTTTCTCCTTTGCGCTTCAGAAATCAAAAAACCGCTACTGTAAAGATAGGAGCGATTTTTTTTTTTTTAATAAAAAATTATTATTTCGTTCTGACAGAATTCTTGTGGAGTTCAAATCGATAAGTTTATTGTTTTCTCCGTGTTAATTGCGGATCAAATTTGTTGATTATTTTGTTCATATAGGGAATAGACTGAAACCTGTAAATTCTTTGTAATTGTGCTTTAGTTTCGTAGACGAAAGTCTTACTTTCTGCAAAACCGTGTATTATTAGGGAGTAATTTCTTCGCAATTAGGGAGAGGGATTTTTTTTTTCCCTTAAAAAAAGAAAAAAAGGAAAAGGAAAAGGTTTATATTGATCGGTTTGTGTGATCTGAGTGCTGTTTTCCGAATTTAGATGGAGACAGTTGTTGATAAGATTGTGAGTTGAGTTGAGTTGAGTTGGTTGGTGGATATAAGCAAACAGCTTATGAGCACGGTATCGTGTGGAGAATCTGAGTATTATTATTATTTTTCATCAATTTCTAAAGTTCTCTCTCAGAAATCTCCTCAAGGGAATGAGGAATGATGGGCATAAACAGCAGGGTGGGGTGGCGGGTGCGGTTCGGGCCAATGGATTCATCCCCAGCTCGTTTCGTGCAATCTCGAGTTACCTGAGGATTGTTTCCTCTGGTGCATCCACGGTTGCCTCCTCCGTTCGGTCAGCAGCTTCTGCAGCATCCTCAATTGTGGATAGGGATGATGATGCCCACCATGATCAGGTATCAGGATTCGGTTCAAATGGCATGCAGTTTAGTTCTATTCTTTTAGTTGTGATAGCATAAAGTTGGAAATTAGAGCTTATCCAATGCCGAGAAGTAATAAGATGAATAAATGTTAGATTAGCTAATTAATTGTGAAATGTATGTTAGGTTAAGTCTTTGTATGTTGCAGTCCACTCTTCAAAATGAGCCTACAGTCATTTGTTTGCCCTTTGCTGCTAGTTGGTTTAGAAAATTGTTGAAGCTTCTATTGCAAGAACCTCGGATGATAATTATGAAAAGTTTAGAAAGTAGTTCAAAGAGCAGTTTTGATATTGATGATTTAACATATCGGTCACTTTGTGTAAAATTTCAAATTTATAGCATAGCAGCCATTCCAAGGACGTTTTCTATGCGTGGAGGTTTGTTTATTTGGGGGAAAATGATCTTCACAGCTTAGCAGCCAAAGTAAGTCCATATTTGGACCGTTAGATATAATTATGGGCTTATGGTTTTATAGCCACGCTACAAGTGTGTTCTTTTATATGCAAAAAGAATAGCAGCTTAGCTCAGGAATTGCAAAGTTTTCTAGTTGTTTAATTGGTTCGTTGCTTTATTAAGGAGTATTTACAACTGCAAGTTTTTTGTACTTTCTGTTGATCGATTATCAGAGGATTTTGGAACATTGCTTTGGTAATTAAGTTGCTGAAATGTATTATTTGAAGTTAGATCAATGAATGTTGTATTTGTTTGAAAATCTTTGTGATTGGATATGTAGGAATTCTTGGCCGTTTAGGATTTCATTATTGACAACCAGTACCGAGTAGAACAGCTACTAATGGGGTTGAGCATTGCTTTTAGTAGCACAATCTTAAATAGGTTTTGCATCATTGTCAATGAGTTGGCTGGCCCTAATTTTTTTTCCTGCTCTCTGTTGCATGAGTTTGATGCAGTGAGCTTGGCATTTTAGCTTTGAGGATGATATCACTTCATGAAGGATGTGAAAAGTTTGAGGATGATATTACTTGAGAAAGTATGTCAATGTGCAAATTGTAGCTGAACAGTAGTCAGTGGCTTTATGGTTGAGCACTGTTACTATGTCATGGTCAAATGATGTAGTTTTTGAATCTTGACTCGGTCATTGTGGTAGTCTAGTTGGTCACCTTTTGGTTGACCCTTGTACATTTAATAGCTAGGTATCAGTACATACCTGTGCAAAGTAAAAATGTTTATCTGGAGCAGAAAGGAGAGGCGGGGAAGATAGGAAATTCCAGAAGCAAGAGGGAAAAACAAGAAAGTGTCAAGTGAAGAACAAAGAAGGATAGAGACCTTAGAACAAGAGTGACAAGGATAGCACTCAAATACTCGATAATTAAAATAATCATCAACTGCTGAATAAAATATAGGGCATAGGTACACCCATATAGGCAGTGGATCCTAAATTAATGTTGTATAAATAAGTCTCGTAAAAGATAATAGCCTAGATAGGATAGACCTCCTGAAGGGTAGTACGTATTCTGAGCATCGTATAAACCTACTAGAAATACATTACAAGAATATTCGGGACATCGACAAATTACAAAAACACATCCGATTTCTTTTTTCAAGATTCCATGTTTGTTCATCTTTCTCTCCTAGTGGGTGACAGCTCACCCTAGATTTTTAAAGAAAATGTCGTAGTAAGAAGGAATTGCAGAAATTTGAAGTCATGCAGGAGTAGAGCTTGTTAGGCTTTGCAAGGACATAGGATTGAAACATCATCTCCTTGGCAACTGCAGTGGAAAATTCTTCATGGACAACAAAGTCAATGTATAAGAACACTTCTATGGCACCCAAATTGACCATTTGGAAGGATTCTTAGGACTTACCATTTTCAATTAGTAATTTTTCACCTGTAGCATTGTTGCAGTAGGGACCCAATTTCGCATAGCAAGCTCCAATAAGACTTATCCATAAAGCTTTCAAGCAATTGTGGAAACTAGCTTGTTATTATGAATTGCATACAAACTGTAATAAATGTTTGTTGCATGATTCAATCTGACTTGTCAAAATTTTCTCCACGTAAAAGAATTCCTCTTGTTGACAAAGGAAGTGGTGAAATACATCACAGACTTGTTTATCATAGCTCTAATGTCAAATAATAAATTAATCATTGATAATTGGATGAAACATCATGGCTAGGGTCACTTGCATAGGGAATAATTCCTAAATTAACTACCAAAAAAATGCTAGAAGTACATAATTTCTGTAATCTTCAGGACAAGAGAAAAATATCAAAACGCATCTATTTTGTCCTCCAGACTTCCACAGCCATTCTCCCTTAGCCGTCACTAATTTCAAATTCTTAAGCTATTAGGTGAAGATTTAGGAATAGGTCTTTTTACATCAATGCAGCCTTCCCTCTGAATGGCTATTGGGGTTAATTCCTGAATAAAATAGGAGCTCATCTGATATGTACACTATGATCTGCACTGTAGAACATATTATACACCATGTAAATAATGTGAGAGGACATTTTTAAGAATGCTAGATGATTACATTTATGATGAGAAAGGTTTATATAGAATTACAAAAATACAATGATAATGATAAAGAATGATGCAGTTTGAAATATACAGAGACCGATAACCTCACATGGAGGGAGCCTTTATATTATATCATATCATAATTTTGTTGTTCTTTTATGGAATCTCCATTTTCATGTGGCGTCAGTGTAAAGGGCTACTGTAGTCTAAATTGATTTTGGAACTTGCTTGTGGTGACGGCTTTTTTCTGTGCATACAAAATCCTTTATTTCTCATCTGTATACTTTGTCTGAAATATATCCTTGCTTATATTGTGGGACAAGTTCATTTAATGGCCAAAGTGAGTGCCAAGTAGCGTCTTTGGTAGTGATTGCTAATGGGAGGAAGATGGAAGGAGTAAATGGTAGCATTAGCCACTTAAGATTGTTTGGGGGCTTAGATTAAATGCTCATCCATGACTAAAAGTGGTCACAGCCAAAGAGGCATTTTCTATTTGCCTCCGAAGTCCAAAGGCTTTTACAATCACTAGAATTTTTCATCCAATAGCTTTCATTATGATTGAATCAAATTACGCCGAGCATGAAGTTTAAGGGGTATAATGATCGAACTTTTAATGGAATGGTTCAAATTTGCATCAGTTTGTGACGAAGTGTTAGATGATGCTGATAGAATATTCAAGTATATAATAGAGATTTCATCACCAGCTCGCTTTTGTGTGTTGAATCTTTTGAGATTTTATCGTATTTTCTCTTTCTATGTATGCTTGAACCCGATTTGATTTATTCTCCAAGGATCGATGAAATGGTGGTTCTTGCACAGTTCTGAAGGTTTAACAATTTGGCTTAGCATTTGCTCAATAGTGTGACGTTGGGTGTGCCCAATGGGGGCTGTGGAAACCAACTTTTGGCCTCTTAAGTATGTGAAAATGAGTTTTTGATGGGCTTTAAGAAGCCAAAGTTGAAACTAATGAAAAAATAAATCTGTTGAGAAGCTGAGGCTGAAAAGGGTTCTTTTCCTACTATATGTGTAAATTCTTTTGCATTTCCTAACAATTGACTTTTATCTAATGACAAATGAAGGTGCTCTGGGCTGGTTTTGACAAGTTAGAATGTGAAGAAGGTGCTATTCGCCGGGTTTTGTTGCTGGGTTATCGGTCTGGTTTTCAGGTATGGGATGCAGAGGAAGCACATAACGTGCGTGACCTGGTTTCCAGACATGATGGTCCTGCTTCATTTCTGCAAATGCTCCCAAAGCCAATAGGAACGATTATGTCTGGGGACAAGTTCTCCAACAGCCGCCCATTGCTGGTAGTCTGTTCAGATGGGTCAGTTCCTCTTGGCAGCAACTTTGAGTATGGAATGAGTTCTTATAATGGGAGCAATACAAATTACCATGACCCGGGAAATGGCTGCTTTGGGCCTTCTGTTGTTCGATTCTATTCCCTGTCTTCTCAATCCTACGTACATGTTCTGAAATTCAGATCAGTTGTTTATTCAGTTAGGTGCAGTGCTCGAGTTGTTGCTGTTTCTCAATCAGCTCAGGTATTTTCCCCTTCAATATTCTGAAACTATTATGGGTAATGCTTTGAGTAATGTGAGAATCATGTTATTTGTGTTGCAGATACACTGCATTAATGCTGCTACATTAGAAAGGGAATATACTATCCTCACCAATCCTGTTGTTGCTGCTTTTCCTGGTTCTGGAGGTATTGGCTATGGACCACTTGCTGTCGGTCCCAGGTGGCTGGCTTATAGTGGTAGTCCGGTGGTGGTCTCAAGTTGTGGCCGTGTCACACCACAGCATCTAACACCTTCGGTTAGCTTCCCGAGTCCCGCATCAAATGGGAGCCTGGTTGCACACTATGCAAAAGAGTCAAGCAAGCAGCTTGCTGCAGGGATTGTAACCCTTGGGGACAAGGGGTATAAGAAGTTGTCCCAGTACTACTCTGAGCTGCGGTCTGATTCCAATCATTCTGTGCAGTCGAGCTGGAAATCCAATGGAACTGTCCATGACAATTCGCTGGAGACGGATAATGCTGGAATGGTCTGTATTTGATTCTTAATTGTTCTTGTGTTACTTCTGAATCCATTTTTCTCCAGCATTCTTTTCTGTCTTTGCTTAGATGGCTTTCTGTGAAATACACCAATTTGATTGATCGAATTTCATCTTCCAAGCTTCATATTTGCTGTTCTAGTGGTTTCGTTTTAGTAGGCTCTGACACTATAATGTAGGTGCTACTGTGCCACTTATGGGCTGCATCATCACACACTTCAATGAGTTCAAATTTTAGTTTTGATTAGAAATTTCATCTTTCATTGAATCATCACATCTTGTCTTATAGATTCCATTTCAATTTTTCTTCAGGTCATTGTTAGGGATCTTGTTAGTAAATCTGTTATTGCTCAGTTTAGAGCACACAAGAGTCCTATATTAGCTTTATGCTTCGATCCAAGTGGGACCTTGTTGGTGACGGCATCAGTTCAAGGTCATAACATTAATGTTTTCCGCATAATGCCTGGTCTTCTGGGAAGTTCATCAGCATCTGATGTTGGTGATTCCTATGTGCATCTTTATAGGCTGCAACGTGGTTTCACAAATGCGGTAAGATGAATATTTTTCTCCAATCATCCTCTGTGAAAGACATTGTTTTTGAACGTCATTTCTCATTTGTTATTGTTTTGGATTTTTAGGTCATACAGGATATAAGTTTTAGTGATGATAGCCGGTGGATTATGATAAGTTCCTCAAGGGGGACAAACCATCTGTTTGCTATTTCCCCATTGGGCGGTGCTGTAAATCTTCAGTTTGCCGATGCAAATTTAAAGAATAGTGGGCTGAGTTGTAACAGTAGTTCAAAACTTCGTTGGCTGCCTAACTCAGATTGTGAAATGATTAATCAGCACAGCCAACTTGCATCTGGACCTCCTGTTTCACTGTCTGCTGTTAGCAGAATAAGGAGTGGAAGTAACGGTTGGAGGGGGACTGTCGGTGGTGCTGCTGCTGCAGCAGCAGGGAGGATTATACCATTGTCAGGTGCCATTGCTTCTTCATTTCACCATTGTAAAAGCAATGATTTGCATGCACATTTGTCCTCCTTGAAGGCAAAGTACCACCTTCTAGTGTTATCTCCTTCTGGTTGTTTGATCCAATATGCATTGCGTGTGTCTTCGGGGCTTGAATCTAGTGCAGCTGTTGCTGGATCAGGCCTGGTTTATGAATCAGGTACTGGGAATGATTCCAAATTAATAGTTGAGGCTATGCAGAAATGGAATATATGCCAGAAACAAACTCGAAGAGAGCAAGAAGATAATACTGACATCTATGGTGAAAATGGAAATTCAGATTGCAAGATAATTCCAGAAGGAAGCAGAAAGGGCAATGGTGTTTATCCTTTGGATATGTATCTGGTCTCAAAAACAAATATGAGTCATGAGGAAAGACATCATCTATATATTTCAGAAGCTGAACTACAAATGCATCATAAGCAGATTCCTTTCTGGGCCAAATCTGAGGTACTTACGTGTGGTGTTATAAATTTATTCAGAAAGGCATTTTCCTTTGCCACTCTTGCATATTCTTTGATTTGATGTTTTTTTTTTTTTGGTTCTCATGTAACACTAGCAGATTTACTTTCAGTCCCTGATGATCAACAATAGCAAATTGGCCGAACAAAGTTATATTGGAGGGGAAATTGAGATCGAACGAATTTCAACTTATACAATTGAGGCCAGGTCCAAAAATTTGGTGCCTGTGTTTGACAATTTTCAACACCCAAAATCCGAAAGGGCAAGGTGTGTTCATGTTTTCTGCTATACTTTCCTTATTTCAGCTGTTCGGTTATTTGAGTTTGGATGCATGAGCCATCATTTGTTGTAAGATCAGTTGTATGAAGGTAGAATTGATGGCTATTGCATCTAAACTCAGATAGGCCGCAAATTAAAATAAGCCTAAAGTGAGTTTGTGGAAGGCCTGTTGATGTCTTTGCGATTATGGATGATGTGAATTTGCTACTGCCCCAAAAAATTTATCTTTCCTTAGGTTGCCGGTGTTCCTGGTAGTGGTTGTAGTATTTTGTTTTCTTCCCTTTTCCTTTTTTGGTTGTGCATTTCTAATGGTGGTCTGAAGTTTCTCTTCCCCTACAGGGTTTCTTCCTCAAATATCAATTTTGGCCCACAGCTGCAGCGGCAGTTGTCTGGGCAGCATAAGCACGGTGGGTTTTCATGCAGGAACGGCTCTTGCTCTCTTGGTTCAGTCCCTGAATGCGGTGCTGCAATGTGTAAGCTCCATCACGTCAGCGAACAAACCATGGATTCTGTCCTGAAGACAACAGACACTGTTAAAGGCTCTGTAAATAAGGGTGACAGCCCTAGAACAATGTCGCCGCCGGAGTTTGTAAATAATAGAGATAAAGAGCACTTAGAAATGGAGGCCCAACTCAAGGTTGTAAATAGTAACAATGGAGCCTTGAAGATGGAGAATCAATTTGAAGTCAAACGTGATGAGTTTGATTAGAGGTAACCTCCTTTTCTCTTTAATCTAGGTTATTTAGTGTAATTTGATCACTTATAATGCTCAATATCGATTACTTTGAAACCTCCCACCTGCTATAGGGGCGAGGATGGTTTGAAGAAACACTAGTTAGTTTGTGATGCGGTGGTCGCAGGTTTGAATCCTGGTCCGACCAAAATGAGCATTCGTGTAATATTAGAGTTATCATTGTGGAACCTGATAATTATACATTCAAGTTATAGAAACTACTTTTTGTATATAATATAAGTTAAGATTATATATAATAGATCCAAAGTGGTCAGCCTTTTTTCCAAACCCGCACATAGTGTGAGTTTTGTGTACCGGGTTACCTACCCCTGCTCTGCTTGTGATGCTCGTGTAATGAAATGATCAATGGTTTGCTAAGTGTGCTGAAAAAGAACTAGCCTCTTTTAAGAAATAAAATTCATATTTGCTAGAAACAATGCATCAAAACCGTCTACAAGTTAAAAGCTGCACGCGCAGATCTCCTGAAAGCCAGCAGCAACAAAAACAACAATAACAATAAATTTTCGGGTCCTATTAAATGGGGTGGGCTATAAAAATCCACGTCCGTCATTCCACTTATTTCAGTATAATGTCTTCAGAGAATGGAAGTGATATTAAATCACTTTTTTCACATTAAGTTTCCTGGATTCCACCTCTTTCATTTTTTTCCCTGACCACAAAACAAAATGCCGACATACACCTGAGCTGTACCGTTTTGCCCTTGCGCTTTTGCAAGAAATCCTTGTTTGGTAGATTCAATAATATGCCCTAAAATAATCTTCAATCCACCTTGCTAGACAGATTGCAAGGGCTCCTTGGACAAAATTCCTGAACGGTCGGGTCCCAATTGTCATAGTCATATTCACTGAAATTTCATTAGTGCTGCTGTCTAAATGTGCTTCCCTTCCTTGGAGAAAGCCTCCTTCCCACTTTTAAGACTCTTGTGTTCAGCTGACACGGTAGCCAGGTGACCGGAGTCTGTGTCCGCGACTGAGGAAGCTCGGTTGTTGATGAATTACAACCATATACACTAAAATTAGCGTTTGTTTGGACTGGCTTTTTCACACATTTGGAAGAGCAACACAATTCATACATAAAATTTACTAATCTTCTTTTCGGAAGGAGTTTTATGATGATCCTGTAATTCCGAGATCTCACGAATTTACTAATCTCCTGTCTTATCCTCAGGTTCCAGGCATTCTTTTATTCTCCTTGGTGAGGGTTCGCTAACGACATGTTAATATTGCGAGTGGGTGCGTAGAAGAACCCAGGCTTAACAGCGTGAAAATGCCGGGCAGAATGTATACAAATCTTTTGGTGTTTCCTTGTTTGATTGCTAAAAACCTGTACATATCTGTAATATATAATATGATACAGACCTTGAGAGGAAGATCTGTGCAAAATAAATGAGTTGTAATGTGTAAATAGCAGTCATTGACTCTGTAACTCTTTACTGCAACTTTGGTGGTGCATTGATTTCAATCCCATTTGATTGGCCTAAAATGAGCTTAACCCTTCCTCTGTTTCGGCTTGGGGCATCTTTTACTTCGAATTTCGAAAAGATAGTGGGGGTTAAAAAAAAGTGGTATTAGACAGACACCTTTTTCAAGTAAGATAACGTATTATCTATCTATTCATATTAATTAATATATATATATTAAAAAATTTAATATTTATTAGATATTAATGTTATTAAAATATTTAAAATATAATTATCTTTAATTTTTTTTACTTTTAAATTAAGACTGTTAGATTTTAATTCAATAATTTTATTAGAAGAAGTGGGTTCTTTACCTTCTTTTAATAAAAATTAAGATCCCTATTCTCATGCAAATTCATCTTAGTGATATTATTTTTTTAGAAGAATTATTAGATTAAAATTTAATAATCATTATCATTTAAAAATAAAAATATTAAAGATATTTATTTTTTAATAAAATTAATATTTATTAAATATTAAATTTAATATTTAAGAATTTATAAAAATTCAGGTGATATTATGTAATATTAAAATATTTTAATTACTGATTTTTTTTTACACTCAATCACCCATAAGAAAAACATGATTAAAAAAAGTATTAAGCCCACGTACTATGGCCAACCTATGGAGGGGAGGGAGCAATTAAAAGGCATGTCATTTTCCATTTCAGAAACTCTGTTCCGTCAACCAAAAAAATAAATAAATAAATAAATAAACAAATAATTAATTAATTAAAAATAATAAAACGAAAAGCCATTTTCACTAATTTAATTCATTTCTCTTCCTTGTACATTACTACTGTTCTTCAATTCAACACCTTTAATTTTACAATTTGGATTCAAATAAAAGCAACGCCAAACAGCTCCTTATCTCATCAATTCTATATATATTTTCACTCTCTCAACCTTCCTCCTTCAAAACCAAGCCAAAAAAAAAAGGGAAATAAAACCAGACACACAGGCTTAATTCTAAGTCCCAAGTCTTTTTCCCTCAAACCAAACACTGCCCAAGCTAAGCAACGTTAGGTAAAAGACAGCAACATTAAACTACAACCTTCTGCTGCTCGGCCTCCTTTTTCTACAGAAGAATGCCATTTGCGATCTGTTTCACTTGAATCATTCCATCATCTTATCAGCTACAAGACGAACTGCAGCTTGCCCACATGAAATAGCAGCAGAAGGTCGGAGGGAAGCAGGAGGGACTTGAGAGCCCAGCCAGCGTTGTCTTAAGCTAAAGCTGTAAGACCGGCGACCGGCGGCCGGTGGCTGTTTGATAATGCAGCTGCATATATCGCCGAGTTTGAGGCATGTGACGGTGTTGCCGGCCAAAGGGCTGAGAGAATTCATCAAAGTGAAGGTGGGTTCGAGGAAGCTGTCGTACAGGGCCGTGCTGTACTCGATTCTGTTGGGAACCTTCCTGCTGAGGTTTTTCTTCTTGTTGACCACGGTGGACACCATTGATGGAGAAACCAGCTGCTCTACTTTGGGTAATCTCCGAGTTTCTTTTCTTTTCTTTGGTCTCTCGTCGACACTATTTGGATGTTTTTATATAATGTGACATTTAGCTATACATCTATTTTTGTTAGAGATGAGCAAATCTAGCTCGGGGTCAATTTTTGATGAGAAATTATAATTGTTAAGCTAAATCGGGTCGAAGTTAGGCCTAATTATTACAGAAAAATAAATTACAGTTGTATTAGTCCAGGATCACACTCAACTTGATTTTAAATGAGAAATTACGACTGTTAAGTAGGACATAGGCAAATTAGATCCGATTGCTTTGGACTGAAATATATAATATTATCTGACTATAATTAAGCTGATTGGTATATAGATATTTTCTATTTTAAATTATTTTTATTAAAAACTCATATTTACATATAAATAATAGAAAATATAAATTTTTTTTTTAGAAATAATAATAGTTACATAAAATATATTAGCTAAAGATATTTTAAACAAATAATATTTATATAAAAAGTTATTAATTATTTAAAAAATATGGTTTATTGATATTATTTTTGTAAAATAACTTGGCATTTATAAAAAAAAAATGAAGAATTAGAGTCATAAAAACTTTCTTATTTTCAAAGCTTATATATATATATAAAATTTCTTTACTATTATTGGAAGATATTTTATGATTTGTCACCTTCATTAGGCAAAAGGACATTATCTATATTTATTGCTATTTCTAATTATTAAGCAAATCTTGTGGTTACTGATGAAATTATATTATTTATTTTATATTTATTTTTTGAGAGTTTATATATTTTTTGATATGTATTGTAAATTTAAATTCTCTTTAATTATTAAATTTAATGATGTTACTAAACCATCACAAATATAAGGTTTTATATATCATGATTGAAATAACAACTTAGAAATTGAAAAAAAAAAAAAAAAAAAGATTAGACATTTTATAGTAATAATTAATCATTAAAAATTTTGTAATAATTATGTAATTTAATAACTAATCAAATACAATATATATTCTTAAAATAACTATATTTTTTAATAATAACTTATAATGATATAAAACCCTTGATACCTTTAATATATTATATAATTTATCTTTCTATTTAAACTGTTGATACCTTTAGTAAATAATAATACATGGGTCAAGTACATTTGAATTAGATATGCTAGACTTTAGGAAAAAATAATAATTTTATTATCGCAACGAAACAATCTTATTATTGTAAAAACTAACATTAATAAAGAACTATAAACAAATTTACAAGATTTATCATGTTTTACTTTTGTAAATTTTATGAGCTGTTTGGTTATTAAAAAAAATAAGATAATAATAAAATAATATTACAAGGAATTAATATTTAAAAAATAAAATGAGAAAAATATTAAATTATTCGGTTTGTACTAAAAAAAAATGTTACATTTAAAAATAATATAAAAATATTACCACGATGTGTAAAGGAGTAGAAGATAGTGGCTCGGAGCATCTGTGGGTTGCCAAAGGTGGTTGGCAGCATAGTCCGAGGTGGGCTGGTGCCGATAGGTTGGCCAATGCCAAGAGGTTGTTGGAGGTGGGCTGCTGCTAAGTGGTGGCTTGGGGTGCGACAATTAGATAAGTATGAATAATATAAGTACTAAATATTTTTATTTATTTGGAAATAAATTAATTCTCATATAGGATTAGATATTTTCATTTTTTTAAGAGTAAATACTACCATAGCTTGCTACTTTCAATCATTATTTACAATCAAATGAAATAATGAGAATAAATCTCATTGATACTGTGAGGTCCCACGTTAGACGGGGAGGAAAACAACGTATGCGCTTTATAAGAAACGCGATACTTTTTTCGCATGGACGTTACGGACGATAGAGGCCGTCTGTCCATAAACCGTGTGCAGAAACAGATAAAATTCAAAATATTTATAAGCGGGTGCCCGAAAACGTTACAGATAATACTTATTTCTATCTACTCTCTCCAAACTAAACATATTGTTCGAGTTTACAATGTATAATGTAATGCAATTACATAATGTTGATTAGCACAACCAAATTATTTTTACTTATTGAAAGTTTGACAATGAACACTTAAACCTTCTCTTTCTTTTTGTTTTTTGGGCAGGATGCTTGGGGAAGAGAATAGGACCAAAGATCACAGGAAGGAGTCCTGAATCAATTGTACTGTCCCCATCCTATTTAAAAATATCATTTAAACACTATTTAATAATATATTATTTATCTATCTTCAAATAAATTTTGATTATTGAATATATCTATTCTTGAAACTATTCTTCATATAAATAGATAGACGATACGTTATATTATTAAATATATCTATTTTTGAGATTGTTCTTTATATGAATAGATAGACGATACGTTATATTATTAAATATATCTTTTTAATAATATTGTTACTTTTTTAACTATTATATTAAGCAAATTGAGATAAAAAAATAACATAACGTTTATCTATTTATCTGTTCTTGAGATTGTTAATATAAATAAATAAATAATATGTTATATTATTAAATATCTATTTTTAATAATACTACTACCACTTTAACTATTATATCGAGCATGATGCACCATAACGTCTTAATTCTTTTGTGTTTGGGGAAAAAGGTACCAGAAGTGATATACCAAGTCTTTGAAGAACCAATTAGCCATGAAGGAATAGTAGGAGGAGGGGAAGATGTTGCCGAGTCGCTAGAGGACTTTGTGGCTCAGATGAAGGACACTAGACCAGATGCAAGGACTTTTGCAATCAAGCTTAAATCTATGGTAACTATTTCATTTTAATACAATAACAAGTACCAATATCAATAAAAATATTAACATCACTATCAATTGTACTTATATCAGTATCAAAAATATCGAGTAATACATATAGATACCAGATATATTGAAAGAAAAAAAATTATAAGAATCATAAATTAACAAACAGATATTGAACTTTATATTGGATAAAATAATATTGTGATATAATACTGATATAATAACATATCGTGATTCTGTTGTAATGTTAAAGGTATCTAATATTGATATATATATATTATTTAATATATATATAAATATATGTTTTGTAGCTTTTCTAACTTATTAATCATATTTCTAAAATTTATCTCCAATATTAATTATATTTTATAAAAAAAATGAGATTAAATTGACCATATTCTGATTGGTATGTAATGCCCAAACGAAGCCTTTGTGTACGTGGAAAGATATTGGTGTTAAATTAAAATTAACAGTAGAAATAAAAAAAAACTAATAATAATAATAATAATAATAATTATTATTATTATTATTTCTCAGGTAAACTTTCTAGAAGAAAGGACGCGAACGGCCAAGATTCAAGAGTACTTATACCGCCATGTAGCATCCAGCAGCATACCGAAGCAGCTGCACTGCTTGGCCCTAAAGCTGGCCAACGAGCACACAACCAACGCCGCCGCCCGACTCCAGCTCCCCGCCGCCGAGCAAGTCCCCTACCTCGTCGACAACTCCTTCTTCCACTTCGTCCTCGCCTCTGACAACATCCTCGCAGCCTCCGTCGTCGCAGCCTCATTAATCCATAACGCCCTCCGCCCTGAATACATTGTCCTTCACATCATCACAGATAAGAAGACGTACTCTCCTATGCAGGCATGGTTCTCCCTGCACTCACTAACACCGGCCACTGTTGAGGTCAAAGCTTTGCACCATTTTGATTGGTTCACTAAAGGAATAGTGCCCGTTTTAGAAGCCATGGAAAAGGATCAGAAGGCGAGGGCACAATTCAGAGGTGGGCAGTCGGCAATTGTGGCTAATAATAGCGAGAAGCCTCGCGTCATTGCAGCAAAGTTGCAAGCTCTTAGTCCTAAGTACATTTCGTTGATGAACCATATACGGATACATCTTCCAGAGGTGAGGATTAGTTGAAGATACATTTTTAGTGCCAAAATTATCAAATTAACATTATTTCCAAGCTTTTATTTCATTCATTTTTATGACTAAAAAATAATTTCTGCCAATTTTATGGGGGTTAGGTTATGTAAAAAGCCCTCCAAGATGGCAAGATACATAAAACTGACACATTAATTTCTTGGTAATTTGTTGAATATCAGTTATCGATGAAAATAGATCAATATTTTCGTCGAACAGTTGGCGATCGGTATGTTTACCTTTTACTTTTTGAACTTGCAGTTATTTCCGAGCCTCAACAAGGTAGTGTTCCTTGATGATGATATTGTGATTCAGACGGATTTATCTCCATTGTGGGAGATCGACATGAATGGGAAGGTGAATGGAGCGGTGGAGACTTGCAGGGGAGATGATAAGTTTGTGATGTCGAAAAGATTGAAGAATTATTTAAATTTTTCACATCCTTTGATAGCAAAGAATTTTGATCCAGAGGAATGTGCATGGGCTTATGGCATGAACATCTTTGATCTTGAGGCTTGGAGGAAGACTAACATAAGCCAGACATATCATCACTGGCTTCAAGAGGTAAAGATTGGATATGCATTCACTCAACCATCCCACTAATGAATTTATTTTATGTTGAACTACCTTTAGAGTGTGTTGGGTATCCATTAAAACTAAGTAAATCCAGGTAAAACTATATGATTTTAAAAGTATATTATTTTTAGTTACCAGAGAGGAAAACTATAGACATCAAATGTAGCAAAAATATAGAAATGAAAACTGTAAAAAAAAAAAAAAACTACGAAAAGCTATTGAGATGTCTAATCATATTTTATCAAATAGGAAAGTATGATTCCCCACCCGAAACACAAGCAAGAACGGTAGAAAAAATGTAGAGACTTTTAATCAACTTTATTGGTCCCACGGACAAGAAAGAAAGATTTTTTCACATTTTTACATCATACAATAAAAATGTATATCTGTGTAATATTTGATAAGTTTTTATAGTTTTTACGTCCACAATTTGATTTTTTTAAAATAATTTTCTAAAGCTTAGTTAGTGAACTGACTTGAGAATCAACATCAATTTAAAAGGATTTTTTTTTTTTATTTCAAAACAAAGTCTTCCATTCGGTGCAGTTAGAATTGATTCCATCACTCAAAGTAGTAATAAATAATAGATATCTAAGAGACAAAGGCACTTTATCTTTTTCTATCTAGTTGGTTTGTTCCTTTCCAGGATAAGAATATGGTATTTATCAATTCAATGACTTGAGAATCTAAGATTAACATATTGTATGTGCCAATTGCCATGCAGCTAATAAGCCCATGAATATTGAGGTTCTACAAGCGATTGAAATATCAGAAGATAATTTGAGCAAAGCTGAAGAAGAAACAAATAATTGAAGCAAATCTAGCTCTCAGACGAGCTACAACATGAGTAGAGGCTAATTAATGGGCCTTCGTTGGTTAAAAGTTAAACCAAATATAGCAGCTTATCCCAGATCTCAGAGAAAGTATTAGATGCGAGTTGTTCCTCTACAGTTTTCCTATCAATTTAAGAGTGAAACTATAGAAAACTTACTAGGAAAAATATAACTAAAGATCTCTCACAGTTTTAATTTCCCTAGTTTTCTAGCCTTCTAACCAGCCACAACATTAAGGTGCATCTGACCATTTTCCCTTTGTTTTCTTCTTGCAGAACTTGAAATCAGACCTAAGTTTGTGGCAGCTGGGGACATTACCTCCAGGACTGATAGCATTCCATGGCCATGTACATATCCTTGATCCCTTCTGGCACATGCTGGGTCTTGGCTACCAGGAAAATACCAGTGTTGCAGATGCTTCAAATGCAGCTGTTATACATTTCAATGGCAGAGCAAAGCCTTGGCTTGACATAGCATTCCCTGAGCTCCGTCCACTATGGTCTAAGTATCTCAACTTCTCTGATAAATTAATCAAGAGCTGTCATATAAGGGCAACTTAACTTGAATTTGAGGAAAATATACGTCGATCAGTTATTATGGAGGTAGATGGTTGTTCTGCAGAACTGCAAGAGCAGCAGGCTGCAGTTTTTGAGAACAAAGACGCCTTCTTTCCTCTTTCTTATTCTTTGAGATTATATCTCATTTGTGTTTGGAGATTTTTGGCATCTAAAGCAAGAAAAAGTACAAAATCAAACATGAACAACCCGGAGATGTAAAAAACAGAGATTTCTATTCGTTATGCGTACTATTAACAAATCAGCTGAAAAATGTCAGAGGAATTGTACTGTATAGCCTTTGTAGTTGAGAATTGTGGTTAATAATTTACAGATTTATATGCCCTGCAACAGTATTGGTACAGCATTTGATCCCTTGCATAATCTGAGGAACTCAGAGATCATGGGTTCTCTTAGCATTTCAACAAACAGTTTCATGCATTGGCTGAATCACCAAAAAACTAAATCGGTAGAAATGTCAATCAAATATGCATTTTTTCAATTGATAGCTTACTTCTTTCCTGTTACATTTGCCACCATATTCCTCAAAAATTTTGCAGACTTCGTAATGGGTGAATTAGCTGCCATCATGTTATACAAAACATTCTCAACTTCAGTGATTGAGGGCCGCAATTTGAACGTTGAAATAACTTTCAGTGCACCTTCTTCTTCTACCAATACATACCACCTCTCTGCGCTCAAAACCCCATCTCTGACACATCTAAAAATCATGCCTTTTCTCTTACTCAAAATCCCTCTAACCTCCAAGCCTAAGAATGCATATACCACAACAAATGAGCCAGCAAAACCACTGAACTCACCAAAACCACTCTCTTCCTCAAACCCCCACTTGGGGTTAAACAATACCAGAGGCTTTGGATACAAATAGTCACTGACAGTCTTCATAATTGCCAGCTCTGAATCTTCCGGCGCCAAAAATACCGCTGTATCAGCGGAATTCAAAGTTCTGTTATCAATGGTCATCACTCTAGTCAAATCAACATGTTCAATCAAAGTCACTGGCAAGGATTCAAAGACCTTCATTGCACTTTCCCTTAAAGTCGGGTTAGGCCATATGAGCAGGATTTTAACTCGAGAGCCTTTTTCCTGATGTGAAGGTCACCGAATACGTCGAAAGCAAGTTGTGCAATCAACTCGGGTGAGTCATCCGCCACTGGGATCTCAACCCGAAATCTTGGCTGTTTTTGTTTTTTGAGTTTTCCGGCGAGTTTGGGACTGTTGAGAAGCTTTTGCAGGGTGGCTGAGAGGCAAGTTTTGGCTTGTAGGACAGCTTCTTGCTTTGAAGTTGGTGGAGTTGGGGAAGAAACTGAAGATGGAGAAGAGTGGAGAGAGAAAGAGGGGAGTTTCTGAATTTGCAGAGATTTCTTCGGGAAGAAAGAGAGCTTGTTGGAAGGTTGACAGAGAGTTTTGGAGACAGAAAATGGGGCATAATGGATTTGAACTTCAAGAAAATTGGAAGCCATTTTCTTCTCAAATTCGAAGGGGATTGTAGGTCATCTGATCATACATGTTTTGGGATTGACAGTGAGTAAGGATAAGGTAGAAGACGACGCTCTAGCCTCACACTTGATCACCCGTTCTTGAATATGCTGACCTGATAATTATTTAGCAAGTATAATTATTCATTTCACCATTTATCCAATTCTTTTTTTTTTTTTTTTAAAATTATATTTATAATATTAGTTATCAAATCATAAAATTTTAAAATAATATTTATAAAGCAAGAAATTAGAAGAGTACATTTTTCACATTTATATTTCTTATAAAATTTATAACTTAGAATAAATATATAAAAATATATTTTCTATTCTTTTATAGAATATTATTTACATTTTATGAATTTAATAAAATTTTTAATTTAATAAAAATATAATTATGAAGTGGGCTGGTCTTATGGGCTTAGTATA
The DNA here is from genome assembly GCA_033239525.1 of Nepenthes gracilis. Lineage (NCBI taxonomy): Eukaryota > Viridiplantae > Streptophyta > Magnoliopsida > Caryophyllales > Nepenthaceae > Nepenthes > Nepenthes gracilis. Next base: position 3,888,362 of record BSYO01000006.1, read on the forward strand.
GGCAAGCCAAGTTGGCCCATTCTCTCGATGTGGGCTCAAACCTTGCCATTATTGATGGCGTAAAATTTATTTATTCATTCCTAAGAAGTCCATTTAAGAATACTAAGCCTTGCAAATAAAATGTGAAATATATAATGGAAAAAGGTAAATAAATAAATAAATAAATAAATATAAACATTTGGGCTCTGGTAATTAGTTAATGGTAATATAATATTCCATTTTGAGTATTTTTTTTTTAATTTAAAGCACGATTAATGTTTTTTTTAATTATTAGATTGAAATTTAATGATTATGATTTTAACAATTAAAAAATAAAAATAATTATATTTTTAAATTTTTTTATCATATTAACATTCATTAAATATTAAATTTAATATAGATTTTTTTTAGAAATAATATTTAAAAATATTATTTAATAGTTAATATTTGTTTATTTAAATAAAATAGTGAAATAAAAAGAAATACTAATTCTTTCAAGAAAAAGGCAACATACCCCGATGTGCCATGAAATTACTTCAAAACGAAAACATGAATTCTATATTTTTCCTAAGACGTAGGATCTTATTTTTTTCTTATGATATTATTAGATTAAAATCTAATACTAAAAAATTAAAAATAAAAAAAATATTGAAAATGGTTTTATTTCAAATTTTTTATAATGTTAATATTCAATAAATGTTAAATTTAAAGTTTTTAATTAAAATAATTATTTAAATAATATTATTTCATATTTAAATTTTAATCATTAATAATTTTTTATTCATCTTAAATAATAAAAATGAGACTCAGCGGCCAGAATTTCATGCACCAGCAGCCCTAGACAAGCTAATTAACATTTACAAATTATATCTTGCATAAAATACATTTAAATATCAAAATCTCTTATTCTTTCAATAGTTACATCATACATTTACGATATAAAATCCCAAAATTAACGTAATATATTAAAATATTAACATAATCTCTACCATTAATCATTTTTTTGAGTAATATCAACTGTCTGAAAAATAAGAAGGCATGACATTTGAAAGGGTGACAACTAGACTCTTACAAAATGCAAACAGAGCAGAAATTCATTGATGCAGCAAAGCAAAACATGATTCCACAATTCACCAAATCTAGCCAGTAAACTAGTCGGAGATGGGCATAATGCGAAGGGAGATTCTGGGGAAGCAAGAGGCGGCCGATATGTTAAGCCACGGGCGGGTGAAGTACGTGATCCTGCGACGTGTCAACGGCAGCGGGTGGAAGAAACTGCCACATGGCAAGTCCTGGGTAGCTGACAAAAGGCACCAGCTTGCTCCCTGCAGGCGGAGCTTGGGCGGCAAAAGCAGCTGGGATGGCGGGAGGTGGAGGCAGGAAAGCGGGCTGGGAGTTGATGGATTTCAGCTGCTGCTCCAGCGACTCCTTCTGAGCCTTTAGCCTCTGCTTTTCGTCTCGAAGTTCATTCTTCTCCGCCTTCAAAAACAGACCCCCGAAAAAAAAAAAAATAGTTAGAATGAGCAAATCACAAAAGAGTAGCGATACTGGGCCACCTCTAGATACCGTTCAGCCATCAATTCTGACACAACGATTAATTGATTTGTCTATTATTATACGAGTTTATTAGTATGAATGAATGGATGCATAATATATCACCAGACAGGATCTAGACCAGAGTGAGTTGGGTGTGTTGACCCTCTCCACAATTGTTTTTATATTTGTGTAAATTATACATAAATACATTACTAGTTAGGCTGAAATTTGTTATTGCTCCTGCTGAATGTTTTTTTTCAACCTACTAGATTAATTTATTATCCACTTTGATCAACTTCTCCCTCTAAGATCATTCAATAATTTTTTTTTAAATTTACTCTTTTAAAAAATCGGTAGAACTACACAAATATTGTGCTTTCCCCATAAGTTTTCACAAATATCAACCCCATTGGAAAAAATTCCTCAATCCGTCCCTAAATGCACGCTACCCAAAAGTGTCTAAAGCGCATCCCCCAGAGTGCTCATATAGTCCTCCCACTTCTTAAGATTTTATATCCACCTAAGGGTTATGATTAAAATTTAGAAAAATGAATGATAGAAATTAAATAGTTATTTAAATCACTAAATGTTGCAATCTCTATAATTTATTTTCTAACTTCTAATCCTTACACTTACATAGATACAAGAGCCTAAGCAGTGGGAGGACCATCACAGCTCTCCATCCACCAAACATTTCAAATTAGCAAACTAAAATTTGCACAAGTGAGCAGTATAAGGAAAAATTGGAAAACATGGACCTTCATCTCTTTAATTTTCTCCTGTAAACTTGAGTTTGAGTCCTTCAACTTCTGGGCTTCAGTCCTTAGCTGAGTTACCATTCGAACAGCCTCGATCAATATGGCAGCCTTGTCAGTCTTGGGAGCCCTTCCAGGGTCAAGGATTGCACCCAATTCCACAAACCTATGGGATCATTACCCTCCATTAATAGGGACAAAGGGGCGCAAATAAAAGAAAGGATGAATACCCGAAAGAAGAGACCATATATACTTGTCATTGAGTCTATCCCGACGCAATTTCTCCCTGCAGGCTTTTGAGCTAGATGGGCCACATGATTCTGATCTTCCCCTGTCAGGGATTTGATTCATAGTTTCATTGGGTAGTCGATTGATTAATCAAATAATTACATTGAAGCAGACATGATACCGAGAGACTCTGACTGTTCAGATGATGCCAATAGCCCGACTAATTAGCATTATCTCCAACCTCTCCGCACACTGCTAATCTTTTTATTAACAAATCTGATGTAATCTTTGCTCTTGTGCTATAAATGAATTGCCATTAATTAAACATGGAATGAAATATCAACTAATATATATCGATATCAAGCCACCAATACCAATATTATCCGATACCTGCGCAAACATGCGATATTGCTGTATCAGCAATATATTAGTTAACATTCAAAATATTAGCTAATACACACAATATTTGCCGAATAATTGGATGATGGTTTTCTACCACCTCATGATTCACAGAATTTTTTTTTAAATCTATATCCGATATTAGTACATATTATTTAATATTTTTAATACCGATATGATCGTGACTACTATTGATACCAATATTTTTATCCATGAATATACTGGTTCAGACATAAATGAAATATCGGCCAATATTTATAAATATCAGAACCTCCAACAACATGAAAATTCATCAAATACGAAAAACATTGAATGATACAATCGATATTTTTCAATTTATCAGCCATACTTGCCACTTAGGATTCATTTCATAAAAAAATGTAAACCAAATACTAATGCATATTACTCAAATAACAAATATCAATACGACCAGTATTGATATTTTCATCCGTGGTTTTATGTCATAATAAATAGAATTTAATACAAATAAGCAATATCACAAAAATACTAAAATGAAAAAGGTTTTTGGTAGCCCATTATCACGTTATCATCATTGATAGATGCTAGAGAAACGGTACAACCATGTCTATATGATAAACAACTTTGAAACTGAAAATAATGATAATAGAAATAGCATAGGAAATTGTCATCAAAGCGGCTTTGGGATTATCACTCTAACTGAACAGAGGTACAGATAACATATAGTGATGTTGAAAAAAAATCATTTTCTTAGGTAATGGAGATACTCCAATATTACATCAATTATGCAATAACGTTCCGACAGAAATACTCAAAAACCCCAGATTTGGCAAGATAAATGTATTAAAACGGAAGCTTTTAGCAGATGTTGCCCCTACAGTTGTTGGTAGACATTAGAAAAGTGCAGTAAAGTTATGCTGTAAATCGAGCAACACAAGTATCGAGAACCTAATGCACAGCTTCACCCAGGCACACCATGGAAAGCTTAAAATTCATGAGACTTCACCTAATATCAAAACCCACAGCTACAACAAACCATTATCTAAGTTGAATAAATTTCATATTAACTGGAAAATATAGAACAAAGTTTAACAAGTATACCTCTTTTTTGAGCCATCCTCTTTGGGACCTTCTGTATTATCATCCACAAATGTGCCATCAATATCCCCGCTGAGAAGATCATGCAGTTTCATAAGAACAATAAACAGGTTTTTTGCACCAAAAAGAATAAACAAACATCACCAAAACAATTAAGGGCAAGAACAGAACAACTTGCAGATCTTGCTCAATGAGTAATAGATCAGATTGCCTAAACATATAGTCAAAACCCATGTTTGAAAGCCAGGAAACAGAAGTAGAAATCATTGAAGGATCCAGAATCATGTTTGACGTGATACCCAGGCTTATTCTAAGGAGATTGGAATCATCTATATAGTAGGTCGTTAAACTCCAGCATCCTTGTTTCCTTACCAATAGAATTATAGCCAACAAAAGCAGTTTTGCAAAACTCTTTGGCAAGAGAAAAAATTTCAGGAAAAATAATTACAATTACCGACAGATCAGCAATTTTAGTTTACATACGCCTACGGATAGCAAAAAAATCCCAGACTGGATAAAACTTGACACAAACTAACACGAATTAACTGGCTTTTACCAACTTTGATCAGGTTTGGGATTGGAAAAACCCAAAATTTATAAATGGGTTTAGGTAGACTATGCTCCACTCCAAACCCGACCCAAATGCCATACAACATAACAAGGTATAATATATAAATGCTGATCTAATCCTAACATAAACTTAATTTTTATGTTTTATTTTGTTTTATATAAAATTGATGTGTCCCTAGATCCGGGTTGTTGTACAGATTAAAACGCCTCATGGTCTTCCATAGCGGGTCAAGCTCATACGGGTCCGGTTTCTATCTCCGATAACCTAAGTCCTGCACAACACAATGAATAAACAATGGTCAAAGGATTGGTGGGACTCATTTTCCGATTTATCCTCTGACGCTTAAGTAAAAAATCTTCCTGAAAGAAGAGAAAGATAGAGGATGCAATGTGTAGTGATGCATGGGTGGAGGGAATGAGAGTGATGGCGGAGGTTTTGGCTTCGGCTGTTGCACTCGACGGGGAGTGGCTTGTAGAGTGTGTTCGCAGGGGAGCAGCTTGTAGAGAGAGAGAGTTCCCTATGAGAATTGATGGTTTCGAGAGATAGAGAGAGAGAAAGCTCTTCGTTCTTTCTTGGCGATCGAGAGCAAGGAACCGTTCTCCCCCCTTCACTGGCAGGGGTGAAGGGGTATTTGTAAGGTTGTCGTTGATTCTACGCGTCTTGGGCATCAAGGGCTGATGATAGTAGCCCTGCAAGGATTCATCGAGCTATCTGTGCGATGGTGGAAGCCGTCAATGGCAGTTGTCGTTTAAGGGCGATGGTGCGACTATAGGTGGTCCTGCCAGTACGTTCATCGACAACAACAGTTGTTCTTTTGGGGGCATTCAGGCGATCATGGGCCACTTTTCCGACACATTGGCCAAGCTGCCTCTGCTACAGATGTCTCCTACATGCGTGCTATGTCCTAATCGAGCTGCTGGTTGTAGAGCTGGAAGGCTCCCTACGTCGTGATTGGCTGGTTCACAAGGGTGGTCTACTAGGCCTACTTGTCGCCTTTCTTCACTACCCATTACGAGTTGCGCCATGTGGGGGTGTCCTCTGGGCCTTGTGCTGCATGGGAACCTTTTGGACTTCAACCCCCTAGGCACACCGACGGACAGGTTCTTCTCGGGCCGGCCCATAAGATTACAGGATCCATCACTAGCCCCCCCATGCCGGGTAGCTGGGTCTTGCCAGTTCCCAGTGTGTTTGATGATGGGACATTTCCTGCTCAGCCAACTCATGCGTTCCTTTTCAAGTTTGCAACTTTCTGTACGAGTGCTCGGTGATTTGGTTTCGAAGTCAGTAGCTTTTCATACGAGTGCTCCTACCAATTCTCTGTGGATGGCACCTGCAGACGCGACTTCCTGCAAAAATGGAGGGGCTTCTTATGTCTCACCTCATGAATTGGTCCTTCACCAATTGAGTGGTGTGAGAGTTTGGAGCGGGCATGGAGTCTACGCTGCCATCGGCCAGGATCGGATGGAGCTCTGAGAGATTCGAAGGGCAGGCGCTCTAGCCCGCCGACATGCTCTCAGGTCTAGGGCGTGCTCGCCGCTTTTGGTTTCCTCTAGCCGGGTTGCTTCCGAATGCTACTGGAGGAGGTGCTTCCAGAGTCTACTCAGGTCAAGGTTGTCGTTGTCACATTCAGTCTGACTTAGTTCCATCGGTTATGGATGGTCTCGATGGAAGATCTCCTAGGGGTGCCTCTTGAGTGAGAGCAAGTGAATAGCCCCTCACCTTTGCCTGGGAGGACTTGTCATTTCTTCCTTGCTGCATCCGGCCTTTGGATGGGGTGGTCAGTAAGGAGATAGTCTCTAGGAAGACAACTGTGTTTTGTTTTCCTATCACCTGTCTTCCCCGAACCTGTTTGGGCAAATGCCACCGGGTCGTTGCTCTATGTATTTTTTCCTTCTTATTACCTTGTACGTTTGCTGATATAAGCTTCATACTTTGTAAAAGAAATTAATGAATGAAACTACCAGGCATTTTTTTCTCTATCATATGGCTCCAATATTCTTGCATGATTCGATTGATTAAATTGTTCTGATACTGCCTTCAACCGCTCGGGCCTCACCAATTTGGCAGTTTAGCCATGTTGGCAACTTGGTCTTCCGGCGGTTTGACTTGCAGCGGCTTGTCCTAATGCTCGGTCGGGACGCGGCTGGTTGAACCAGCCTTGAGTCCACCAAGGCCATGTGCCATCAGTCCGTGATCTCGAGAAGTGATGTGCCAGGGCATCGATAGTTGAGTTGCATAACTATCGTGTCAATCAGAGCGCCAAAGTGCATTGCTTGCGATGGGAAGTGCCATGTCACATGTCATGATGGCGCTGGCGAAAAGATGCACCACTTCATTGCCTTCGAACGACGTCGTTGCCAAGTTAGGGCACTGTCTATTTAAGCGCTGGCTCTCAACCGTTTTTTCATCACTTGGTTTCTATAAACGTCTCAGCCCTAGTCTCGTCATCTTTCCTTCCGACCAACCTCTACTTCCCTAGATGGCTCACCGAGATGTTGACATTCGAACATCATTTGCCTCGTCGCCAAGAGCATCATTTTCCTCTATCTCTAGGCCTTTGGCTGAGGGAGGTGCAAATAAGCGAATAACAGAGGTCATCGGAGAAGATGACCCGATAGGTTCGACTGCTGAAGAGGAGGGTGCCCGTGGGAGCGCCTCCAGGCCTTGAGTCTGTCGGGTCTTCCCACCAGGTACATTTGTCTCTTTGGGGGGTAGTACAAATTTCTGCATGTGCGATTTGTCGCGGTAGACTCTGGTTGACCTCTCCTTTCTATTTGACAGCCGCGGAGGGTGCCTCACTGAATGGAGGAGGCCGTGCACTTGCAAGGAGACGAGATTGCTCACATGCTACGTGCATGTACTCATTGAGTCACCGAAAGGATGGAGCGTCAGGTCTATGCCGTCGTCGAGAAGGCATTGCAAAGGCCAAACGCACACCAACTATCTCGATCAGGCTCTGTCCGATCTTAAGGTGAGATCATAAGAGCTCTTCGAAGCCCATGCTCGGGCTCTAGTTCGGATTGCCTCACTTGAGGATGAGCTTAGAACTAGGATCTGTCCTGAGGAGGTGGCCCCGCTGCTGGATGAACGGTTTCAGGAGGGCATCAGATTCTGCGGGCGGATAGTCTCCTTGGCCGCTTTGGACTTCCTTGTCGGCTTCCTGAACTCAAGGAATGCTGGGGCTTCCCGCCAGGGAGAGTTGATTGCCTATCCGAGGGGCGAGGGCAGAGTGCCTGGGCCGCGACCTCCAGGGGGCCTTGGCCGTAGGATGGTCCCTCTACTAGGCAATAGGCGTAGGTAGCATTTCATGTACTTTGAGGCTGATAGATGCCTTTATGATGTACATCTTGAATTTTTAATGAAACATGCTACACTGTTTTGATTATTGTCGAATGTTGTGTGTGGTTGGAGCATTCGAGCATTGCTTTTTGCTGCTTGGCGACCATCAAACAGGTTGCGTAGGGCTCTGGTGGCCCGTTCTTCTGGCAATCTAGACTCGTGGCAGTTTGTCACAAACACTAGGTCGGGATGTGGGTCGGTTGGATCGGCCTCGGGCTTGCCAGGGTAGCGCACCACCAATTTGCCACTTTGGGAAATTGGGCGTCGGGTCTTGGAACCTAAAGCGCTGCTCTGCCGATTGGTTGACCTAAATCTGTTAGACCATTATTATTGAACATTGGGATTAGCCGTCCGTGCAGGGAGGTGCAATGTTAGACGATCATTCTTGACAATGTGTGATTAACATGCTATGGCGTCTTCATGGTGCGGCACGTGTCATGACCATTATGGGGCATGCCTCTTCGATTTCCCCACACAACGCTGCTTCGGTCGAGGGAGAGGCTTATTTAAACACTGTTTCAGTCTAGGGTGTGGCTAGTCTTTGCCATTATGGTGAGGCTTATTCAAATCGCTTCACATTCGTATTCCCTTCCTGGTTCTTCATGGCTGCTGAGGGTGTCGACACGATTTCGTCCGTTTTCACCTCTTGTGACATTGAGTCCTTGTTTGCTCGGTATAACATTCTGAGTACCATGGAATATGCGGTGCTCGGTGAAGATGGTAGGGCATGCTCCCCGCCGCACGAGTTCATCACTGTCTACGAGTCCCATTTGAAGGGAGGCCTTCACTTCCCAATTGCTTCGGAGTTGCATGGGATTCTAGTGGCCTTGGATATTCCGATTGCAAGGCTTCATTCCAACGCCGTTTTGTATCTGATTTCTTTTTGCGTCTTCACCCGTCACCACCACCACAAGCTGGGCGCTAGGGCTGTGAAGGTGATCTTTCGGTTCAACCAAGGCGCAGATTGGATAGCAATTTTCCCTCGTTCAAAGTTCCAGTTGAGTGGTGGGAACCCTGACTTGACAAAGAAATGGAAGGACCAATATTTTTTCCTGGCGGTCCCTTCCGAGCGGGCCCCTTTCAATAGGTGGGGCAAGCTGCTATCCGCTTTTTCCAGCGAAGTTGGAGATTGGGAGGACTTGGTGAAACCGCTCATGGACCTTGTTAAGGCACATACCAGCACTTTCCGTGAGAGGAGTCGCCGGCTGTCAGCGGAGGCCTTCAAGCAAGCTAAGTGGGAATCCCCCTCTGAGGGGGCTGACGTAGCCCCCATGCTGCCTGCTGCGCCCAAGAGGAAGCCTGGGACGCTGCACATTCGGGATTCTCTTGACAGGGCAGCCAAGCAGTGGGAGGCCTCGTCCAATTCTTCCTCCAATGACAAATAGGTCCCCTCGGTATGGTTGCTGATAGCCGGCGGGTCTTCAAAGAGGACGGCTCCCGCCCCACCTTCCTTGTCAGGTCAAGCGTCTAGGACCGTCATGTCTACTGAGGGTGGCGAGCCCTTTGTGCCTCCTGCTTTGGGCACAAGCGCCTAGGGAGTCGATACATGGGACGAGCCAATCCTCACACCAACCTTAGTCTAGTATGGGGTTCCGGTCGTTGCTCCTTCATCGTGTGAGGACCCTGTGCCCAGCCGTCCTACTGATTTCACTTAGGAGGTTTCCCACGAGGACAGGATTGCCGAGGACCAAGCGGGGGTGGTCATCGAGGCTGCCGTCAGGGGTGCGGGGGCTATCGAGACACCCTGCCCCAAGTCCCCAGAGCAGGAGATCTAGGAGGTGATTGAGGTGAGCAGAGCTGCGGAGGTTGTTGAAGGACCTTGTCCAGAGTCCTCCGAGCCTAAGGTCTTGGAAGCGATTGGGGCCGACGGTGTTGCGGGGGCTACGAAAATGCCTTGTTTTGAACTCCCAGTGCTTGAGATTAAAGAGGCCCCCGTGGCGTCCGGCTCCAAGCCCCCAGCATATGATGCCCTAGGGGCCCTGGCCACTTTGCTGAGTTGTCCACCTTCAGAAAGGCCATCCTTCGCTGAGGTACTGACTACACAGCTTGTATTTTCACCTTCTAGTTTCCGTTGTTATTTGGTTGACGTGCTTTCCTTTCGTAGGTCTAGGAGAGGCTCTGCCAGTGCATCGCCATTGTTGGCCGCCTATCCCAGTCATACATTGACACGGTGGCGCTCGAATAGGTGGAAGACTGGGCGAGGCGGAGTGAAAAGAGGACCTCCTGCCTCGACCGTGAGTTGCCTAAGTCCAAGGCGAGAATTGCTTTCTTGGAGGACACACTCTGCGGGGCTAAGCAAAGCCATGCTTGTCTCCAAGAGGAGAATCTCCAACTCTAGGGTGAGCTCAGGGTCTGACTCAACCTTGACAAGGTTGACCAGGCGATGGAGGCCCGATACTGGGCAGGTGTCTGCCTTTGCTAGCAGATGGCGTGTCTGGTGGACCCGAGCTTTCCTGTTACCTTCCTGCATTCGAGGAACGCCAGCGCCCGACTTTGGTGAGAACTGCTTGGTCCTTTTGGAGGTGACGTGGGGTCCTCGTCTCATCTGCCAAGGAGCCCCCACGCCGAGGATCATCCTTTGTCTAGGCAAGAGGTGGAATTTGTATTTTCTCGAGCGGATGTCCCACTTTGTATATTTTGGATATTGTAATAAAATCAGCTAAACCATAGTGATCATTGCTGCTGCTGCTCTTGTGTTCATGCGGAGCTTTCCTTTTCTTTCTTTTCCCCCCGTTTTTTGATTTGCTGGCTAGCAGTTATTGCCATCATTGTCAGGCTTACTTTGGACGCATTAGTCCGATCAGGCTCAATCCCTCGAGGGGACATCGTAGCACTTCAATTCTGCAGGATGGTGTTCTTTCTCGTGAATGGGACATCGTCGCACTTCTATAAGTGAGCCTTGCCAGGGCCAATTCGGTTTCATGGCCGCAGCCATCGGGATCTGGCGAAGTCGTAGGCCGTCGTCTGCACGTAACCATCGGCACTGAGTCCTGCTAGAAGACATCGTAGCTTTCGCATGTCTGGCCTTCATCCACTGACCATGATCGACCGATAGTGCTCGTCCCCTCAGGAGGTAGTTGTCATATGCATGCTTGGAGGAGCCCCTTAAGGTTTTGAGTCTGACTACGTATGGGCCGCTCTGTGGCAAGACCAATGTTCTTTTACCATTCATAGGTCGAATTACGGGTGGACGAAGGTTCATCCGACTTAGAGGTAATCTAGGCCATTCAATCTTATAAAGTGACAAGCAAGCACTTACATAAACAATCAAGGATAAACAACAGTCATTTTATTAATTGAAATATGGTGTATTTTACAAGCATTCCAGATGAAACATGTTAAGCTTACCTAGGCACGGTAGAGTCTTACTAGTAGTACTTTTTGAGGTGGAAGGCATTCCATGTCCTCAGAACTAGCTTGCCGTCTTGGGTGCACAACTTGTACACACAGCTTTGGAAGACGGTCGAGACGAGAAATGGTCCTCCTCGGTTGGGAAAGAGTTTGTTTCTGCTGGCGATCTTACCCGTTACCTCTATGCTCCGTAGGACTAGGTCTCCCATCTCAAGCTGGCAGGCTTTCACCCTCTTATTGTAGTATTGCGCGACTCGTTGTTGATAGGCCGTCGTTCGCAAGCGTGCTGCGTCTTGAGCCTCTTTGAGTAGGTCAAAGTGCTCTCTAAGTCTCCGAGAATTGTCAAGTGGGTCAAAACATTAGACCTAGAGGCTTGGCAGCCCAACCTCCACTGGGATAACTGCCTCAATCCCGTAGCATAGGCTGAAAGGCGTTTCGTGGGTCAGCTTTCTTGGTATCATTCTGTACAACAACACGGATGGTAGCTAGTCCACCAAGGAGCCCCTAGCGTCTTCTAATTTCGTCTTCAGCCCGTGTAGTAGCGTTCGGTTTGTCAGTTTCACTTGCCTGTTGGCTTGTGGGTCGGCAACTGAAGTGTGAACCAGCCTTATCGGCAAACTTGTGCAGTACTTGGTGACCGCTTGTCAGTGAACTGTGTTCCGTTGTTGGTTACTATAATCTCGGGAATCCCAAACTAGCATACGATACTGTGGCAAACAAAATCCGTGGCCTTCTACTCGGTGATTCGCTCCAACGGTGCAGCTTCAACCTATTTGGTGAAGTAGTCGATACCGACTATAAGGAACTTCATTTACCTGGACGCTATGGGAAAATGGCTGAGTATGTCAAGCCCCCAATGTGTGAATGGCCATGGCAACTGCGTGGCTTGTAGCTCCGTGTGCGGCTGATGAGGCGTGTTGCCATGGACCTGGCAGTTTTTGCATTTCCTCACGAATTCCATGGCGTTGCGCTTCATCGAGGGCCAATACTAGCCTTGTCACATGATTTTGAAGGCAAGATTTTTGCCCCATATGTGTGACCCATAGATGCAAAGGTGCACCTCAGCCAGCACGTAGTCAACCTCTTATGGCGTGAAACACTTCATGTAGGGAGTCGAGTACCCTCGGTGATATAATTTCCCGTCCATGATGGTGTACCAGCAATTGTCTTCTTTATACTCTTGGCATCTTCTAGGTTCTCCAGTAGGACATCGTCGGTTAGGTATCTTCTTTATGGGGTCATCCAATTATCGCCGTTGGCCACCTGCAGCACTTCACGCTCGAGGTGGTCTATGCTCGGTGTGACAAGGACTTCTTGCATGTCCCGGGCGGACCGCTCTAGGTTCCTGACTACCACTGCATTCGCCAGCTGGTCGACCTTCCAACTTTCCACCCTCGGGACGTGGGCTACTTCAACTTTGTCGAACGCCTAGGTTAAGTACCTTGCTCGAGCGAGGTATTTCACAAACAGGGAGTTCGACACCTCAAAGTTTTCGCGAATTTGGTTGATGACCAATTCTGAATCACTATAGATGATCAGGGCATTAGCTAAACATTCCATTGCCAATCAGAGTCTAGCGAGTAGCGCTTCGTACTCGGCGATATTGTTGATGGCTAGGAATCCGATGGCCATTGAGTACTTTATCTCCGTCATGTTCAGAGTCAAGACCACACTTGCCCAGCTGCCCACCTGTGTTGATGACATATCGACGTGCAGGGTCCAAGTCGGGCCCTCTGGCTGGTCGATGCCTTCAACGAGGCTCGGGGAGTCCGAAACCGAGGTTGTCATATCAACAATGAAGTCCGCGAATGCCTGGCCTTAGAGTGATGGCGAAGGTCTTAGTTCCGGCAGTTGTGCTCGATGGGGAACGGCTTGTAGAGTATGCTTGCGGGGAGCCAGATGTGAGGAAGAGAGAGAAATAGTTCCCCCTGAAAATTGATGGCTTCGAGAGCCAGAGAGAGAGAGCTCTGTGTTCTTTTTGGGCGATCGAGAGTAAGGAACCGTTCTCCCCCCTTCACCGGCAAGGGTGACGGGGTATTTGTAAAGTTGTCATTAATTTGGCGTGTCTTGGGCGCCAAGGGCTGATGATAGTAGTCTTGCGAGGATTTGTCGAGCTGTTTGTGCAATGGTCGAAGCTGTTAATGGCAGTTGTCGTTTAGAGGCCATGGTGCGACCATGGGTGGTCCTACTAGTACGTTCACTGGCAACAACAGTTATCCTTTTAGGGGCGCTCAGGCGATTGTGGGCCACTTTTTCAGAACATTCGTTAGGCTGCCTCCGCTACCATGGCAAGTGTCTCCTGCATGTGTGTTCTACTTTGATCGGGCTGTCGGCCGCCGAGCTGGAAGGCTCCTTGGGTCGTGATTGGTTGGTTCACGGGGGCAGTCTATTGGGCCTGCTTGTCGCCTTTCATTACCTGCCCATCACAAGTTGGGCCGCGCAGTGGTGTCCTTTGGGCTGCATGCCGCACTAGACCTTGTTGGGCTTCAGTCTCCTAGCTACGCTGACGGACAGGCTCTTATCTGAGCTGACCCATAAGATGACAAGACCCATGAGTAGCTTGATATTTGGAGAGCCCTGAAGATTTCTACTGCCTTATAAATTTAAATTCAACAATATTTATATTCTCGTTTGACCGTTGAAAGCTTGCTTAAAAGTTTTTATGAGCTAAATTATGTTTACTAGTTTATAAATCTGAATATTTATTAGAAAATTATATTGTTGACTTAATTGACTAAAAAATCTACTAACTATTGTCCAAATTTTAATTTTTTCCTTCAACATGAAAATAGAAAATAGTTTTGAGCTTTGCATTGTGTTTGAATTCAGGCATAACCCAAAATATTCTATTTTTTACCCAATCCAAAGTCTTATGGGTTGGGTTTGGGTTATGTGTTAAAAGTATTGGGTAGGGTTTGGATTTGGCTCCCCTGATCCAAACCTAAGCGATTGCCATCCCTACAGACACCCATTTCATTGTGAACATCCATACATGTGAAAACAATGAATGAACTAGGATGATGAAAATTTTTTTGCAACATATGAAAGAAGCTTTCCTGACCATCCCAGCCTCATTGCTTCAAATTCGAATCCCACACCGGCATGATTAATTAGTTTCCATACCCTGGTAAAATTAACTATTTATATATTTTTTAAAAAAAAGGGTAGCATGGAGAACAAATTGCAGTGATCAGAGGCAGAAAATCAGTCAATAGCAGTCTGGCACCATTACTTCGTCTTTTAAGATAAGACTTCTAGCAACCCAATTGCCCAGACATTGTTCTTCATCTAAGATGTGTTGTGTTGTGCTATTTTTCTACGGTAACCAACCAACATGTTACTCGATGTATTGCCCTAACCACTAAGGATAAGCTAGAATAAATCTCATTAACATTCTGTTCACATTTTTCCTGCCAAAAGCCTTGATCGTACAAATTAAACAACAAACAGATGAGGAAACCTCAAATGAATATCTTCAACGTTTTGCATCACAATGCTCACAAAGTTACCATGCCAAGCTAATACTAGACCATAGGACAGAAATTTGAGGTGAAATAACCATGTCCTTAAACTTTTAAACCAACCTACTCAAGATATGGAACACTTTCTACTCAAGGAACAAGCATAAATCCCTCACTAACTTAATATTTGTAAATTTCAGAATCCTTTCATTTTCCAATTATCATTATTTTTCATTATTTTTATTAAAAAAAAAAAAACTTAGGACATGCCATTCAACACATCCAGGTATCTCTTTTCCCTAATGTGATGCAGGACCATCTTCAACCGTTCCCTGCGGTAAAGAAACATGGAGTTAGCCAAACAGGGCCTTATTTAAACGGGGGAATAAACCTAAGGTTAGGACCATTCGATAAGGATCAATGTTGCTTCAAGAATAAGAGAACACGTGCTGATGATGATTCATGAATTGAAGGTCCCAACGTCTATTGAATTAGTCCCTGAATTGCACAAACAGAAGATGGAATTTTAGGACTCTAGGGAAACTTATTAGCTTGCTACCAATTGTATAATACCTCACAAGATCCTGCATATCATCATCTGAATTGTTTCAATTTCACTTTTCACTAACTGTATCTTACTCCAGATTTCCTTTAAATCACGGAATCAGACTTCTCCAGTTTTGTGAGATTAATGAGTCCCTGCTTAAATTGTTGATCACTTTGTCTTCCCTCTGCTTTGTCTTTTCCACTGTTTCAGTTCGAATCAGTGTCACAATGCCTAGTTCTCTACCAATCAAAATGCGCACAAGATTGCAAGCAAAATGGCAAACATCATAACTGCTAGTGTATTATCTCTCCCCCAACTTTAAAATTGATGACATAGATCATTTAAATCTTTAAAGCTTGGGGCATTGTTCCCAAAACAAAATTGATACAAGTTACTAAAAGAAAGGCTGGTTTGTTTGGGATCCTTCCTTTCTTCAAGAAGAAGGAACAGAGACATACTTACCCAAAAAGCACATAATCTATAGAAAGGCAAGCTGAATTCCATACTTCTCTTACATATTATCAAGACCACTCTCTCTAACTAAATCCATCTCCCAACACAGCTATACTGTGCATAAAAAGAAAAGACCAATAAAAAAATTACTATTGTTCTTCCCTCTTTCCCACCTTTAGAAAGTAAAACAGTTCATTTTCACAATCATCAAGTAAAGTTAGAACCCAAAACAAGAAAAAAAAAAAAAGCACATCGATGGAAAAACATTTACCCATTCTCACAATGCAGAGAAGTTGTTACAGCCGATTTTCAACAAAATGACCACCAATAAGATATATATGTGTAAATAGCAAAAGTAGTGCACAAAATGAGCAATACCCAATAAATTAAACAAACAATCCAGATCACTAGCTCAGAAAAAAATAGAAGGAAGCCATCAGTATAAGGACATCTGCAAGAAAAAACCCTAATGATAAGCTTCTTACAGAAACAAGCCATTGATAACGACTAACAAATAGTCAGCCCAAAAAAATAAAAATTTTCACAAAATTTCCAAAACAAAAGAATGAAAACAGCGAATCAAAACAGTGGACAGAGCCCCTAATTTTCTAATACCAGACAAAGGTCAATAAAACCCATCAATCACAACAACAATACAGAATTACCTGACATTGGGCGCACCATTCAAGGCCTGCACAGGCCAATTGAACCCAGAATTAGGGTTGGAGAAGTTTCCATCCGGAACAGGTATATCGTCAATCAGATGATAATCAAATACTCCTATCCAATTGGCGGCTTCTGACGACACCATCTCTGGTGATCACCGGAAAAGGGAGAGGTTTACGAGAATTCGGGTGATTTTGGTACAGAAAAGACGGAGTGGGTTAATGTTACTGATTTGTCTTTTTTCACGGATAAAACTGAAATCAATAATATCTATATGCCTGTTCATACACTTAATTTTACCAAAATTATCATAATTAAGCTAAAGATAGATAAAAAATAATAATAATAAATTTAAAATTAAATAAAATTTACTGGTTTTCAATCTGTGTGGAAGAAATTGGGGAATTGTCCTGGCATTCGTTTTCAGTTCGACAGGATGTCACGTCGCTCCTCATAATTTCTTGTGAACTTCATGGGTTTTCAACGTCCTGACTGCGAAAATCAACGAGCTCTTTTGGCCGGTCGTAATTTTTGGTCTCCAGTATTAAATACATAAATGGTTTGGAAATAATTTTAATCCTCTTTAAAAATTCTATAAATTTATATTTATATTTATATATTAATAAATAAATTATCACATTATTAAATATGATATAATAAAAGTGAAAATATATACCCAACACCGTTTATTAAAATTGCAGTCGAAGTTTGACAATTAATTCAAACCTACTTGTCAATGTTAGCATGACCATTTTCTTAATAATATATAAAAATAAATAATAATAGTCCTATAATAAACCTTCATCCATTAGATTTACATGTATTTAAATGATAAAATTTAATATTTTAAAAATATAATATTGATACGCCCTAAATCAAAATTTTAAATAGATTCAGATCAAGTCATTTATTTAGTCCACTTTCGTTCACAAAGTTTGGACACTGCACATAACAATTGCGAACAAGAGGTCAGGTGGCGGCGAAAGGTTGTCCCACCGAAAATATTTCGGCACTCAAATAAATAATTAGTCTTCGAATTTAGAATGTGAAAATAAAGGGATAAGAATGCAGAGAGTGCTTGTGATGGGGGGAGTGCTCTTGTTAGCTGAGAGGTTTGCGTTACTTATGAGGAGCGAAATCTCAAAATATTGTATTCGTTGGAAATGTAATAGCAAAAAGAGAGATAGCGTTATAATGCCAAAAGCGTGAGAGCTTGGCAATAGAAGGATTTTGCAGGCAATTGAGAGCGTTCCTTGAAGTGAGACTTTCATGACATTTTATGGCCACTGTGCTGAGCTGTCTTCATTGTGCAAAAGGGCTTGATTCCCGCGCTTTATTGGGATCGCTGTCTTTTCTGGCATGCGGCATTTATTACAGTAACGGTCGTTGGATTGATTGTTTTTATTTTGTATTTTGTAACCGCTAAGGTTTCCAACAGATAGGGAAAAGATTCTAACGCTTTCCTTCAGGGATGCACATGAATTCTGGAAGCAACCGTTCTATTGATGTTGCCTTCTATGAAGAGCGCAAAATCAAGGGAGAAGAAAGTTGCTGCACGTGGACCGGCGCGTGGGCCAATCTAGGCTTGAGCCCGTGAGGCCTGATCTTCAGCCGATCAATTGGTTATGCTTTCGATCAATAAAAGCATTGATCGTCTTGCATGCTTCCAATCAATGGAGGCGTTGACTATCTTGGGCCTAAGTAGGCCATCCTGCTCTTGCGCCCTGATTGGTTCATTAGCCTCCCGTCCGGTGATCGATTTGCGTTGACCGTTTAGGCTCAAATGGGCAGCTGTAGATTTGGGTCGTTCCTCTTTCATAAGCCAGCCCGTTATTGGCGTACCCATCACTGGCCCCTCATACTGGTGGTTTGAAACTCCAACCTCTAGCATGTTCATAATGGGACGCGCTTGACTAGGACACCTTGGTGAGGAAGCTGACAATGACTCTTAGTTTGTCGATCGAGTTGCTTGGAGTTGTTGACCGCTAAGTCAAGATCCGGAGAACTGATTAAGAGAATCGTTAACCGAATTCGTTGACCGTTTAGGCCAAAATCAAAAACTGCTGAGGAAGCATTGCCCTAATTCATTAATCGTCTAAGTCAAGATTCAGAGAACTGGCTGAAGAGAATCGTTGATCAAATTCGTTGACCGTCAATGCCAGAATCCGGAGAACCGCCAAAGGAAGCGTTTACCAAATTTATTGACCGTCTAGGCCAAAATCTGGAGAACTATCAAAGGAAACGTTGACCGGGTTTGTTGACCATCTGAGCTAAAATTCAAAAAATCATCGAAAAAAGTTAACCGGATTCATTTTTACACTTTCCACACTTTCTTCTTGAAAGTTTTCTAAGTTTTATGCTTCCTTCCTTCTCCTATTTTCATGGCATCCTCGGTAACCCAAATTGCCTTAGTGATTAGAGCTAATAAAGTGAAAGAGTTATATATTGAGTATAACATTTTGAAGGAGATCATCTTCAGAATCCCCAACAATGAAGATAGGGTGTGCTCTCTAATGGACTTAAGTCCTGGAGAAGACATCGAGGTGAATCCTAATGTTGCGCTAAGCTTGTTCTATACTAGTGCTTGGCTAGAGGCTTAGTGGCGCTGCCTAGGGTGAACTTGGGCAGCCAACTTCTAGAAGGAGCGCTTTTATTTCTATCGACCGTCGTTAACTGACCACGCTATCTCCCTATGAAGGAGGTTGTCACATCTGTTGCTTTAGTCCCCTAAGATTTTGACCGCATACGGACCACTTGGATGACTAAGGTTTAGTTCGACTGCCAACGGGTCGCCTGGATGATTAGGGTTTAATTCGACCGTAATAGGTCGCCTGTAATAGGTCGCCTGGATGACCGGGGTTTAATTTGACCGTTCATGAGCCACATGAATGACTAGGGTTTAATTCGACTACTCATTGGCCGCCTAGATGATCAATGTTTAATTCGACCGCTCATGAGCTACCTGGATGACCGGGGTTTAGCTACGACCGGGTGAAAATCCGCCTGACTTAGGAGCAGTCTAGGTCGTTCGTTTAATCCTACAAACATACACACATGTATATGGTACAAAAAAGGAAAAAAAAATAACACATAGTAAAGTGTTCTTATTTTATTAATTTCAGCATACACATTTACAACCATACACGTACAATATGGATGACTTACATATCCTCTTACTAGAAATAGCGCTTAAGGTGGATCGCATTCCACATCCGTGGGACCGACTTGTCGTTCTTGGTCCGGAGTTTGTATTCTCCATTCCGCAGAATGACCGAGACTAGGAAAGGACCCTCCCAATTCGAGAAAAGTTTATTTCGATCGGTGGTCTTACCTGTAGCATCGATACTTCGCAAGACCAAGTCTCCAACTTCAAAATTCCGCACTTTTACCTTCTTGTTGTAATAGCAGGCGACTCGTTGTTGGTAAGTCGTTGTCCGCATTCTGGCAACGTCACGACCTTCCTTCAGTAAATCTAGGTGTTCCCTGATTTTCTGGGAGTTACCTTGTGGGTCGAAAGACTCGACCCTGAAACTTGATAACCCGATCTCAACCGGAATTATAGTTTCAGTCCCATAACAGAGATGAAGGGCGTTTCGAGAGTTGGTTCTTTTAGAGACGTCTGGTAAGACCATAGCGCTGAGGGTAACTCGTTGACCCAGGAGCCACTTGCATCCTCCAACTTCGTCTTCAAACCGTGGAGTAATGTGCGGTTTGTGACCTCCATCTGTCCATTTACTTGGGGGTATGCCACCAAAATATGGACTAATCTGATACTTAGATTGGTGTAATACTTGGTGAAGTATTTTTCTGAAAATTGGATTCCATTGTCAGTCACAATGAGCTCGAGAATGCCGAATCTGTTGACTATGCTCTGGCGAACGAATTCCAGGTCGTCGTGCTTGGTGATCTTAGCTAGCGGGATGGTTTCAACCCACTTGGTAAAATAATCGATGCCCCAATGATGAACTTCCTTTGCCCTATCGCGATGAAAAATGGGCCTAGAATATCAAGTCCCCATTGCACGAAATGCGAAGGAGACTGAAAAGATCTCAACTCAGCAGGCAGCTGGTGATGAAGATTGTCATGGAGTTGGCAATTATTACACTTCTTCACGAATTCAAGGGTGTCTTTTTTATCGTCGGTCAGTAATATCTCTAGCGCATGATCTTGAAGGCTAGATTTTTGCCGCCAATGTGCGATCTGCATATCCCAAGGTGGATTTCGCTCAATGCATAGGAGTAAGGCAGCGGAGGTACGGAATCAAGTAACCACGGTGATACAATCGCCTATCAACTTTGGTGTTCCAGCTGGGCATCTTCTTGATCTGCTTGGCTTCGTCTGCATTATCTGATAGTGCTTCGTCCGTCAGGTATTTCTGATAAGGCGTCATCCAACTTTTCATATTGGAGATTTGCATCACTTCCAGTTCCTCAGTGCAGGAAAGTGCTCAGGACTCCCTGCATGTCCCTCGAGTACTACTCTGAGTTTTCGGTCACCGCTGCTCTAATAAATTGGTCGGCCTTCTAGCTATCAGTTCTAGAGATGTGGACCAGGTCCTGCTTATCAATTCTCTAGATGGCGTCCTTTGCCCTAGCCAAGTATTTGGCTAAATGAGGGTTGCACGCCTCAAAGTTTTCGTTTACCTAGTTAATGACCAACTTAGAGCCGCTATAGACGGTCAGTCGTCTGGCGAAGCACTCTTTGACAAGTCTTAGCCCGGCTAACACGGCTACATACTTGACAACATTGATGATGGCCGAAAAGTCGAGTTTAAGGGAGTACTTCACCTCAATCGGTCTGGGGTCCTTAAAACCACTCCGATACCGCTGCCTGAGTCTGTAGACGATTTGTCTACGTTAAGAACCCACTCCGGCTCTTCTCCACGTTGTTCTGCGTCCTCAGTGGGTTGTTCTTCTGTAATTGGTGTCATAGTCTCGACGATAAAGTCGGCCAATGCCTGCCCTTTGATGGCTAGTTTGGGCCGAAATTTAATGTCAAACTCTTCCAACTCGATAACCCTCTTAATCAGCCGTTCAGAAACATCGGATTTCTAGAGAATGCTCTTCAGTGACTCATCGATCAAAACGAACATGTAATGAGCCTGGAAGTAAGGTCTTAGCTTCTGAGCAAAGAAGACAAGAGCCAAGGTTAACTTTTCTATGTGCGGGTATCGCGTCTCTGTACTGATCAATGTCTTGCTCACATAGTTGACCGACGTTGAGAGTTGGAGTCCCGGGGTATGAACAGAGAGCTAAGAGCCACATCTAACACTGTCAAGTAGAGGTATACCTCTTCTACGTTCTTGGGTGATGCCAGCAATGGTGGACTGGCCATGTACCGCTTCAATTCGTCAAAGGCTATCTGACATTCTGGAGTCCATTGCAATCCGCTCGCTTTTGTCTCCCTTAGAGTTTGGAAGAAAGGCTAATACTTGTCCCCCAACTTGGCTAAGAAGTTGGATAAGGTTGCCAGTCGTCCGGTTAGTCACTGGACATTCTTGACTCTACGTGACGGAGTCATGTCTGCGAGGACCTTGATTTTCTCCGAGTTACCTCAATCCCTCATTGAGAGACAATGAAACCCAAGAACTTTTTCGAAGATACTCCAAAAACGCACTTGGAAGGATTCAACTTCATATTGTGCGTGCGGAATACCTCGAAGGACTCAGCCAGATCATGAATATGGTCGCTAGTGGTCTTGCTCTTGACGAGCATGTTGTCGATGTACACCTCCATATTGCGGCCAATCTGCTTCTCGAATATCTTGTTCACAAGCCTCTGATAAGGGGTACCTACGTTCTTCAGACCAAAAGGCATGACCTTATAGTAGTAGGTGCCCTGGTCCGTCATGAATAATGTGTGCTTCTCATTTTTTGGGCTCATCCGTATCTAGTTGTAACCCGAGTACGCATTCATGAAGCTCAGTAGCTCGTGTCTAAATGTCAAGTCTACCAAGAGGTCAATCCTGGGTAAAAGGAAGCTGTTTTTTGGGTAGGCATTGTTAACGTCAGTGAAATCGATGCACATTTATCATTTTTCATTACTTTTCTTTACCAAGACGACGTTGGAGAATCAGTTCGGGTATTGGACTTCTCTAATGAAGCCGGTGTCTAGCAACTTTTTCACCTCCTCCCGGATGGCGATAAGTTTCTCCACGGAATGATTTCTCTACTTCTGCCGGATGGGCTTGCGGTGGAATCGAGGCCCAACTTATGGATCATTACTCCGGACGGAATCCCAGGCATGTCAGCGAGAGTCCACGCAAAGACGCCAATATTCTGTCGTAAGAACACTATCAACTCGTCACGCAGTGTCCCGGTGAGTGAGCTTCTAATATGTAGGCACCTCTCCCGATCCTCCGGATTCAGTGGGATTAGATCAATTGTCTCACTAGACTACGCTTATTGTAAGGTTGTTTCATCTCGATGGTCAAACTCTCCTGTTGCCTTTATACTGCCTCCCAGAGTGATCTAGGACATGTAACATATCTTTCCAGTAACTTGATCACTCAGCACTTCACCAATACCGTAGACCGTCGGGAATTTCATTTTAAGATGCGGTATGGAAGTGATGGCTCCGAATGCTGTTAGGCATAGATGGCCTAATATAGCGTTGCACACGAAGGGTAGATTAACGACCAAGAATGTGAGTGTGCGACTCGTTGTTCTTGGGTATGTGTTCAGGGTGACCTCCAACTGGATCATTCCCTAGACGGCCACAGGTTCGTTATTAAGGCCATAGAGGGGGCCTTCGACAGGTTTCAATTGACTCTTTTTAAACCAAGTTTAAAAAATACATCAAAATAAAGAAAATCCCGGGAAGTTTTATTATCTGCGAAGATTCATTTTAGGTGGCAGTCAATGCTACCGTTTGAAACGAGTATGGATACAACAAGGAGATCTGCATAGGAGGATATTACATGGCTTATGTCATCATCACTAAAGCTAATGACGTTGTCTTCTGTGCACTATTTCTTCCGTCCAGTCTACTACTCATTATGATCGCTGGGGTCTTGGCCGATCAGGTTGTGATTATGTTGATCACTCTAACCGTTTTTGAGGCTAGAAAGTCTCTGGTCCTTCCCCTCCAGAGATGCCAAGGTTCTATCCAGGGTTCCTAGCGAACCTAGTGAGGTGGCCCCTCCAGATGAGCTCCTCGATCTCTCATTAAAGAGTTTTGTAATTTTTCGTAGAGTGTCTAGGAGATCGATAAAAATCGCAATACTTGGTTGGATTTCTTCCCTCCACTTTCTTAAGTGGTTTCGGCCACTTAAGGAACTTCTCTTCACGGATCTGCATGAGGATGTTAGAGCGCGTGTTGATCAGGGGCGTCAAGTTGATCTACCCGTAATCCTTTAGTTCTAAAGCTTCGGTCCTATGCTGCTTCCTGCAAGAGTGATCATCGCCGTTGTGCTTCCTCTTTCCCTTAGTTGGGAAAGAGCGAGACTGTTCAGTCATTTCGGGACGCTTAACCTCGTTAGCCTATTCGGCTGCTACGTAGACCCTGATAATAGATTCTGACTCCCGAAAGATCTGCGGATTGTTATGCGCTAGGTGCCTCAAGAAGTTACCATGCGTTAAGGCAGAGATGAAATTGCCAAACTTCATATCTTTTGTGAGCCTGGGAATCCTTCTGGCCTCCACCACGAAGCGATCCAAAAACCTCTCGGATTCTCTCCCTACTTTTTCTTGATGTGGGAGAGATGTCATTACTACTTCTCTTCCTATTGGCTGGAAGCGTACTGCATCAATGAGAGATCGGTGAGCTCTCAGAAGCCCTGGATCGAATCTGACGGGAGACAATGGAACCAAATGCGGGTATCTTCCTTCAGCGTAAGAGAAAAGCAACTACACATCGCTACATCCTTCAACCCATGGAAACTCAAATGGGTGCGGAAGTGATTTAGGTAATCCATAGGATTAGCACTCCCATCGTAAGAGTTAAGAGTTGGCATTTTGAACTTCATCGGCATAGGATGATTTAAGATCTCCGCCGTGAAGGTGGATTTGTCTAGATCTACGATGTGTTCGTCATCTTTGAACACATGGTTCTAGATCTTCACCACCTCGAATTTGTCCGAGTGGTGTGGCCAGATCTTTTGGAGTTGAGGTAGGTTCTCAACTCCATTCTTTTTCCGACATGACGAGTATGGCTACTACCGATGGATCGGCGATCTCTCGACGGCTACCTCCCGATAGTGCTTGGTCTCTACCACCCTCCGTTCTAGACTTTTCTCCAGTCCGACTGGTCCTTCGAGCCTTGATCTTGAAGGCTCCCTCTCCCTAAGTGCGCCTAGCCTCGTAGTCTTTTTGGACGGCTTCTTCTTCTCTTGGCCCCCTCACCTAGAGAGGCGGATCGGGGTAAAGCCCTTTATTCTCTTGACAGCTTTTCATCTTCATACTCTTATTAGATTCTAAAAATTGGTGTTGGCACCGATTGACCACTCTATTGACCGGGTTACCGTGCGTAGTTAGGCCGTGGGTGAGGCCATGTCTTTAGCGGGCTTGCTAGCCTGTGCTCTAGTGTTCACCGTTCTAAATAATGACACTCTTAGTTTTTCGAGAGAAATAGTAGAGAAAAGTAGTTGGCTTTTTGTTCAACTTTTCACAAACGGTGCCAATGATACATTATGGATCCAAATTTCTGATAGATTCGGGTCAAGTCGTTCGTCTGATCCGGCTCCATCCACTAAATCTGAACCATATACACCACAATTACAAACAAGAAATCATGTGATGGTAGAGGGTTGTCCCACTGAAAATACTCCGATACTCAAGTCAACAATTAATCTTCAAATTAAGAAGGTGAAAATAAAGGGATAAGAATGTAGAGAGTGCTAGTGATAGAGTGCTCACGCTTGTACTAGGATAAAATATCTACTACATTTATTCGCTTGAACGCAATAGCACATTATGATTAAAGTATGAGAGCTTGGCAATAAAAGGCTTTTGCAGATTGATTGCTTTCCTCTATGACCTTTTGTAATCGCATTGGGCCGCCTTCCTTGTGGTTTGATTCTCACGCTCATTGGAAATTTTTTTGGCGCGACATTTATTACAAGAATTCAGGGATTGATTGCATTGAATTTAAAAGCAAACGAAAATAATTTTGGCACATTCCTTCAGGGATACGCATTGACTCTGAAAGCAACCATTCTATTCGAGGTTGCCTTTTGTGAAGAGCGTAAAATCATGGGAGCAGACCGTTGCTGCATGTGGACGGGCGCGTGGACCAATCTAGGCTTGGACCGCATGAGGCCTGGTCTTCAACCGGTCAATTGATTACGCTTCCGATCAATGAAAGTATTGACTATCTTACATGCTTTTGGTTAATGGAGACGTTGGCCTTCTTGGGCCCAAGTAGGTTGTCCTACTCTTGCGTTCTGACTAGCTCATTAGCTTCTCGTTTGATTATCGACTAACGTTGACCATTTAGACATAAATGAACCGCTATGAATCTAAATCATTCATCCTTCGTGAGCTAGCTAGTTACTAACGTACTCATCAAATATAATATTCTTAATTTTTTAAAATACTATAATATTTGAATATACATACTTTTAGAATGTATATTAATAATAATTTGATGCAGGACCTTTCCACATAAAAAGAAAATATTTTGCTATATTAAAAGTAAGAGTGATGTATATTATTGAAAAATCGAGTCTTTTGGGCCGTTTTAAGCCTAGCGTTTCGATTTACTTGTGAGAGCTTCTATGAATTTGATTGACTCACTCTAAATTAAAAATAATTATAAAAAACCATTATTTATACATTTATTTACATACCTACTTATATTAAAATTATTAAAAATAAACATAACCCTTACTCTTTCTTTTTTTAAATTTTTTCTCTTGTTTTCCATTTTAATGGCATTTGAATCCAAATATTTAGACTCAATGTGAATTTAATTATAAATATTAAATTAAATAATTTAAATAATAATTTAATCTTCATTATTTATCCATTCAACTTCTAATTTCTACCATTGGGCTCACAAGAGCATAAATATCTAAATTCACCATAATAATACTCAAATGAACATCACTAATCAAAACCCCAATCAAATCATGAGTTGCCATATGGAAGTAAATATCAAACTAGCAAATAGATTTAATCAAAATCAGATCACTTAATCAACCCAATCTAATCATCCTAAAATTTTATGAAATTGGTCAAGAAATATCAATATTACACACAAATACAGTTAAAATATTAGGCCAGATTAGTTTTTTGGTCCGAACATGGTTGGCTTTTTTATGTCAACATTATTTGTTTAAATGCTTACTTAAATGATATTTTATTTTTAAAAAAAGCATTATATATTATCAAGTGTTTTTAAATAAAAATATTTAAAAATAAAAAAATATCTATAGGCCAACCCAAACCAACCTAGTTTAGATTACGAACAGACATGGTCATATTTTTGGCCCAACCCGACTTAACATTCACAAATTTTCACCTAAACCAAGACCGTATCAGATTCAAATTCGATTTTGAACAGACTACTAGCAGCAAAGCAAGAATAAGCATACAAAAGAAGGAAGAAAGACAAAATCAGAATATAAGAACCTCAAACAACATTGTTGAATAATGTGAAGAATATGTGCTTTAAATTTCAGAATACCTCAACTATTCTTCTTTTTATTCTCATTCTTACGGTTCTTACCGTAGGTCGATTGGCATGCACTGATGACGGAACGAACATGAGAATCCTCTTTCGGTATTTGGTTCAGTAAATTTGAAGCCGATTTTGAATCCCCAGAAGCCAAAAGGGCCTGATACATCCTGCATATAAGATGAGTACAGAAGTAAAGTATTAATTAGCCTACCATAACTGGAAAGAACTGTGTTACTTGCTGAATTGCCAAAAAATAGACTGTATGATAGAATGATATTCTGTTCTTCGTAAGTTCCATCGGATCCTAAGTATAGTCCAGGTAACTATTAGGCAAATAAAGGTTACATATGGTGGCATTTGAGACACCATGCACGTTTGCCCATGCAAACCAATTGACAATAACAAGGCAATTTGGTAGAATTTGCAAATTGATAAAACTGGTGGGGGAATTTTCATCTCAAAAAGAAAACACTGATCTTGCAAAAAAAAAGTTCCCAATTATCCCTTTGAAAACAGTCCTTAGATTTATTTGTCTTTTTCAATGAGCCGTATGAGGTGAAAATCTCACATAATGATTCTGAGTGGAGCAGAGAAATGAGTAAGGATTGGAAAAAAATTCTAATTGCAAAAGTAACCTGCTGTATTGACACTGACACTGAGAGATGACAAAGGGCCCCATGGATATTTTTGCTTCAAAACAAAGATTGCTAAGTTTTGTGTTGGAGTTCGAATAGGCCATCACGCAAAATATTGGCCAATATGTATCGGTTTAGGCCCCTGATACCGATATTGTTTAATACCACGACAATATAGCAATATATTTCCTTATTTATAATATATCGTAATAGATTAGCCAATGTCAACTTATAATCTCCAAAAATGTTTTCCCTTCTAAAATATTCAATTCAGATACACATTGTCAAATATTTTTGATATTGATATGGCTACAACTAATATTAACACCGATATTTTCATCCATGCCACGCACACATTTACACCCTCTTTTCCACCTTAGTCCTCTCGCAGTCATTATAGCGCCCCCACCGACATACCTGACTGGTATTAAAGGGGAAAACCATGATTAGCACGTGCTAAGACAGACAATCCGGGAGGCACCTAGTTTTGCAGCTGCAGTTGCATTTCATTTAAAAGAGGTTTCCATCCACCTGGTGGTCTCAGCAATGAGCTCATGCAAAACTAGTTTAAATGCATATCACGAGGCCAGTGAAATAAATAATCTTAAGATGACAACTATATTATTGCATCGAGATTCAATGCATATCATGACTTCTTGTATTGATGCCAGTGAAATAAATAATCTTAAGATGAAACCTGTATTACCGCATTGAGATTCAATGCAAATTATGACTGCATGTATGTATCAGTGCCACCGAAACGAGAATTGCATCTCTACAACGCATGCTGCATGTTTACTTTCGCGGTGTAAAAGACTAGATCATGTGATCCGGATCATGCTTCATAACTCCTTAGGTCAAATCAATTTTCCGGCTACGCATACAAAATATAAGGCTTGTGTCACATCATTTTAGTTTTCCAACCAACAAATTTTGATCTCTGGCATCGCAAAATTTGCTGATATACGCATTTGCGCAGTTTATTTCCTCTATCAGTGGGCTGCATCCACCAGACACACAATGCAATGATTTTTCCTCGGTTTGTTTTTTAAATTTTTATTCGTCTATGATTATTCGAAACCATTGGAAATCAGATAGTCTACAAGCCAATAAAGTGATAAACTGATACTAACAGAATGGTAGCCTTACAAGAACACTAAGGCATAAATGATGGGAGGAACTTACCTTAAGAAGCTTAAAACATTGTGCGGCAGGCCAGCTTTTTCATATTCCTTCCAAATCAAAAGAGAACTCTTTGAATCCTTTGCATTGACACAAGCATTAAGAAGAAAATCCAGACATTTCCGTGAAGGACGAAGTTTAAGCTCTTCCTTTATGGCTTCAAGCAATTCCAATCCAATCTGCAAATCTGGGGGTTCCATCTCCGCAATTTGGGAAAATACCTAATCCATGAGAGTAATCACAAGAAAGCATAAACTATATGTGTGTGTGTGTGCGCGCGCGCATGGGGCATTTTCTTGTTATTATATTGTTTCATAAATCCACATACATGCACTCATACACATGCAGAATAAAAACTTCCCTAGAGAAAACACATGCATTATAAGCTATTTTCCCAGGGCAGATGCTTCATCTACTGAGTACTGAGAGCAAAAATCAAGATAAACTAAACCTCATCAAAAAGAACTTCGCCTGCCACTTCATCATCATGCAATTTATTCCAGATTTTCCTGAGCAAATCGATGGCAGGCCTAAAAGAAAAACAACAATGTTGCCATAAGAAAATCTTATGATATGAAAATTTTTTTCTCCGAAAGCAAATCACATGGTAACAGCAAACCTTAAATGCTTGTTTCTAACACAATATAAGATGACTCTGAAGCAACCATCAATCCAATAATCTGGACAACTTAATTCCTCAAGCAGCTCAAGTAATCTAGACAATTCTCCTTCTGATTGCATGTGTTCCTTCAAGATGTCAAAGAACATGCTATTCAGTAGAAATCATAGTTTTTGTACAATTTTGATGAAAATTTATAGACTTAAGCACAAACAATAAATGAAACATACAATGAGAGATATAATAGCCTTCGGATCTAAACTGCAACCACCCTGTTTGATTTCGTCATAAATGGCAAGGGCATCAGACATTTGCCCATGACATGCAAGAGCAGAGACAAGCGCACTTTTGATTTCATTTAAGTTCTTTACAGGTACTTCTTTGTCTAATACTACCTAACATCAAAGAGCAAAGAGTAATATCAATTACAAAATGAAACAAGAAAGGGCAAAATTCACCTATTCCACCATGTTATTTAGAAAGGTCACAAAAAAGATCACTGTATGTGCATTCAATGTTGATGCTCTACAGACATTTAGCATTAAGACAGAAGAAATAGTTGCTTTATGCAATGACATTCTTAGTACATCAAGCATAAATGCTGGGCAACACATCGATAAGTTCCAAAAGATTGGGATATATAATAATGGACAGCACAGTGGATGGATACTTACTTGCAGATCAATGACCTGCTTTTAATTCCTGCTAACTCCTTCCTCCCCATCTCACCAATCAAAACATGCAACCCATAAATGGCTACTCATGCAAAGGCCAAGACAGCCCAAGTGTCTGATCGTAAAATCAGTTGAGAGTCTTAAGGAGGATACTTACATGTCACAAAATCAGAAATGTATGAAAACCAATTTAATCACCATGAAAAAACACAATTTCATAAACAATTTTCCTACCCCATTCCTTTATATGTAGCTTCATAACGCAGTTCATACGCCCAAGTCCTAATTAAATTTATGCTTAATCTACTATGGTAAGAAGAGGTTGAACAGTCAAAGCAATTTCCTACCAGAATCTGTCTTACACATTGTGTCAAGATGAACAAGTCGAGCCATGACAATCAATGAGTGGCAATGCATGAGCAACTTAACATGGAGCAAGTCTTTTGTGTCATATATTTATATCAGCCCCAGATAAAAAAAAAAATCCGATATTGCGACAAAATTGTAATATGCCGTCTCATTGGTGATATATTGAGATGAGAAATGATAGATGTTGCACCATCTACAAACCTTTCTCAAATAACTTCCATATATAGGTAGAGAGGTTTTTGTATTAAAAAAATAAGAAAGAATGAAAAAATTGAAAAGGGTTCACAACCCTACATATATATGGAAAATAGATACTAAGTAGGGTTGGATAGTGGGACATTTCTTTATTGCAATATGTAGGGACTATTCAAAATATTGACCAATACACTTGATACAACAATATATCAGCCAATACTTTTTCTTAATTCATTTTGTTCTCACTCGCAAAAAAAAAAAAAAAAAGCATTTAACATATCTAATATCGATATGTATACTATCACCCAATACAACAATAACCAATAGCAATATTTTCATCTATGTTGAGTATGATTGTGGCTAGATTATGTGGATTTGATGTATTGTTGGTGTGGTTGACAATGCCATGGGCAAATGCTGACATTGTCAGGATTGACACAAACTTGAACATCAATGAGTGATTTTTCAAATCGCCAAAGGGTATGAAGCATCTTCTTGGTGAGAACATTAAGTATAAATAAAGTCCAGTTTAAGCACTTTGATGGCCAATGAAGCCATCAGAAAGATCATTAGTGCAGATATGCATTGCATTGTACGCTACTATCTTCGGTGTGCACTGGAACATGCTACTTTAATAGTCCAGAAGGGGACAGTACTCTAATGTGAGAGGCATCCAGGATACCTTGATAGTTGATACATGAGGGTTACGTTGTGCAACATAGACCTGGGATCAAGGTTACTGTGTATGTCATTTATTGATACTTGATGGTTGATACATGAGTGTCATGACAACTTATCATAATCTAATGACAAAGATGTGCTACGCAGTGGGTTGCTTTCACAGATGTCTGGAGCACTAATCGACAAAGGGCTAAAAGAGCCAAAGTGTCAAAGATAGTGTGTCATGGCCACATGTGGTGGCACTGCTGGGAGATTTTCCAGTGTTGCTTAGGAGCAAGGTGCAAGACAGAACCCCAAGTGCTGCAAATAAGCCAACTATAGTGAGGACTTGCACACCGTCAAAGTATGCTGGAGTGAAAGTACCAAGTTGGCAAGATAACTATCATTTGGGCAAGTGTAGGCTAGGTTTTTAGCCCAACGTCAGGGAAACAATTGGAATGCAACTAGTTGCTTGACAATGGGAACAGGAGCCTCAAAGTTAAGGAAAACAACATAGGACTCGTTTGGAGAGGATTGATTCACAGGCCTTGTGTGGTTGCTTTAGAGGTGGGACTTTAGGGTTCAATTAGAGATGCCTTGAAGCCGTACAGTCAATTTCTATTGCGTAAGAATTGGAAATTATTATTATTATTATTTTTTGCAGCATAAAGAAATTTTGTCGCGTAAACAATGGAGCTTGACCTATTTAATTCTAAAACTGAAAAACCAATGCAATTATACCTGTTTCGCCTTGTCAAACTCGCCACATGTGGCATATGCATTTACAAGTGCCATGAAAACATGCTTTGTGACTTGGACTCCAGTAGACATCATTTCTTCATAATACTGCAAACAGCTGATTGGGGTTAATAGTTCGTGGAGTGGCAATCTCAGAAAGCAAACAAAGAGCAAAAGTGAATCCACAAAAAGAAGTCTTGGAACTTAATTAATCTTTCATAAAATAAGTTCAAACATGATTAGGAAGAGTCAATTCAGAGGACACATATTAAGAACTTTCAAATGATTGAGTTGAGTAGAAAAGATATAAATATCAACACAACAAAAAAGTTATATAATGAAGAAATGTGATATGTAAACAGTGACTTTTTTTTTTTCCAAAAAATCCTTCAAGATACATTTCAATTGCCGAATTGAAATCGGATCTTGGAATTGCAATGCAATTCTAATTCTGTTGGGATTGGAATTTGGTTAGAATTTGAAATCTATTATTTCGACTACATAAGGAACTATATCAGGGAATTGTTTCCAAATTTAAATCTGAACCAATGACCTCCAGTCGTGATGAATAATCTTATCAATAAGCTAAGCGCACACTCTGGAACTTAAAACTTCGAAAATAATAGAAAATTCATACAAGGACAAATAATATTAAATTGTCCATTATCAATTATTCATTTAATGATGACATATCTATTTTGAAGCTCACATTGGCACATGCTGGAGTTTTGAAGATTCATAAACAATCTCAAATGAAAAGAAGAAAAACTGCATAAAAAAGAAAATTAGTTTATCAATTAGTCACTGCCACATAAAAGGCAGGAAGGGCTTGGCATGTCAATAGAAAGAAAGCAGGGTTTGATGACGAAAAATTCTGAACTTGCAATGCTTAACACTTTCCCTAAAAGTTGTAAAGTGTCATCCACATTATTTTTCAAATCCAAATATGGAAACTTGAAAGTGAGATTGAAATTCTAAATGGATCCCAAAGACAAAAATTGGAATTCCAATTTTTAATTCTAGGCCTAATTCTAGCAATCCTAATGCTACCTCAATAAATTTCAAATTCTTTAAAAAATTCAAGGTTAAATTCTTCACCAGGATGCCATAAACTATTTGTCCAGACTGAATTCATTGATGGCACAACGGAAAATAAGAATACTGTCATGATGCGTTTTAGATCTAAGCTTCGAATAGATTTGACTCGAGCTGTCCGTCGGATTCAAGTTTCCGTCCTCTGAACTTTGAATCCTGCACACTACAACTTTAAATGAGAGGTCAGGTAACGACAAGATTTGATCCCACCGAAAATACTCCGACGCTTAAATCAGAAAGCAGCCTTCCAAGTATAGAAGGGAGGTGTAGAGAATGCAGAAATGAATGCTGGGAGTGTATTTATGAATATAGGTAGGGAGTGCGCTCAGAGAGAGTGGCTTTGGATGCTCGTGGAGAGCAGTTTCTCTAAATACTGAGATCGCAAGAAATTAGTAACAGAGAGAGAGAGAGAGAGCGAGCGTTGAAATGCTCGAGAATTTGGAAAGTTTCTGAGAGCCTGAGTTCGCTTGAGGACATTTAGTGGACAAGAGAAAGCGTGACTTTGGAGTGGGTTTCTATAGCTTTTTATAGCCTGGCCTGGAAAATTTTCTTTACGTAGCGAGGCTAGATGCCCACCTTCTGTGGGGGAATCGTTGCCTTTTCTATGTAAACATGAGCGCTATTCCTGATTGTAACTGTCAAGGTGGTGGATTTCCTTCCTTCTGCACATGGTAACCGTTAGGGTTTCCTTACAGATTTCATACAGATACCCACGCCTTCCTCTCGAGATGTGCTCTGATTTTGGAAGGTTGCCATTATAAGGGAGATTGCCATCTTTGAAGATGCGGAAAATAAAAGCAGACGACCGTTGTGGCCTGAAAAGGGACTCGTGGGCCGATTTAGGCATGAGCCGCATTGGTCCTGGGCCTCTGCCGGTCTATTTGTCACTTCTCCGGTCAACGGCAGCGTTGACTGTCCTAGGTTCAAATGGACCGTCGTTGGTCTTGGGCCACTGCTAGCCTACTTGCTACTTCACTAGTCAACAATGGCGTTGATTGTCCAAGCTAAAAATAGGCCGTTGCTGGATTTGGGCCATTTCCTCCTTTGTAGGCTAGCTTGCTACTGGCCCATCACTATAAGTCAAGCCACATAAAGAACATAGATTGAAATATTTACTAATTCCTTTTTCTATTTCACTCTTTTGCAAGGAAATCCTTCCCATCGGAGAAATTACCCACTAGTAAATCAGCATTCATGCACAAAAATTAACTTAATGTCGAACATTACATGGTTTGAATGTTGAAATCTTACAAATCATCTCATTTTACCGTTTCTATTTCCTATTTCACTCTTTTGCAAGACAGCTTTTTCCTCTGTAAAAATTAGTCTCCTAGATCAATTTCATGCAAAATTTGCACAATATTCAAGTGAATGCTGAACTCTAGGGGACCTCACTTCAAATAATAACGTTTTAAACGCAAAGATGTTGGTATTTCTCTAGGTCTTTGGTTATTTTACTGAGGTCCCATCATCATATGAAAGATTTAAGCAACCTCAAGAAGTGACTAGATCAATAGAGGGCTCCCTAACATTGGTGTAAATATCAGCCGATATGTATCTGCATCAATCCTCCTCGATACCAATGTTTCTCGAGACCGCAACAACATCACGATATGTTACTTTATCGACGATATATCACAATATATCGACTGATACAACCCTATTAGCATATGATTTTAGAAAAACATTTCTTACAGTATATCCAGTACTGTCAAAAGTACAATTAATACTGATATCGATACCGGTATTTTCATCCATTGTCCCAAGATCTTCGCATGTGTGCTAGACACATATCATCAATTTTTATCTTCTATAAACTGATATTAGTGTCTGCTAACTTTTAAGAACCATTCCCTTGTTTAGGGTTTTAAGGAGGTTTAATATCTGACCATAAACCTATTTCTCTTGGATACATTCTCCAAGAACAGGTCTACCTAAATTTGAAATATGATGTTGAAAGTTAAGAGCTCCAATGAATTAGTCGCCAAAGTATAATGAAGAGAGCTTTGTGGGTACTCCAAATTTTTTGAAAGCATCAAAATTAAAGAGCAGAATAGAAATTTTGTTCAATGAGAATTTCAACACTTGCGCTGTGAAATGTCATTAATTCCTACAAATATGACTATTTTGATTTAGTAGACGTTGGAAATTGGTCTAAATAGAGAAGAAACAGATTCAAGGAATTTACCTGCAAAACTCAAGGAATTACTTTTACTGGAAAAAAAAAATTATTGGCTGAAAAAATCTAAAGCATGCTGGCTAAAAGATAGGGATATAGAAATATTTGTTTCCTCACAAGGCTGCAATTGCACATATGAAATTTAATATATTGGTCAATTGTAAATTTGGAGGTGGATCATTCATAGCAGAGTTAACGGTGAATATAGAAATAAAAATGAGTTCTAACAAAAAATTTTGAGTAAGGGCAGATTCCCACAGTGGATCTGTTATAATTTGGAATATCAGATGATAAAAAAATGGATTGCTACAGATAAACTGGCTGAGGATGTCAATTTAGGGTAGTAAACTGGTTGAGGATGCAATTTAGGGTAGTTGACTTCCACGATAAAGCACCAGGTCAGGTGGATTTTTAAGTAGCTTTTTTGCATCAGCTTTTTTCTTTGATCTCTTTAAGGGAAAAGCTACTTCTGTCACACTATTTCAAACAACCATCATGTGAATTGGATTAATTACCTAAGGCCAGTTAGTTCAATCTTTGTTTTGAACAAATTGCTTGCTGGTTTTAGGTAGGTAAATCAAGAATGCATTGGGAAATTTATTTACTTACAATCAAAATTAGCACAAAAACATATACATAAACTGAACGCTTTTGTGAAAAAGAGAGATCTTGGACGCTTTTCTTTCTCCAAAATGAGTGTCTTGTAGCTCGAACAAAAGCCGGAAAGCCTAGAATGATGTGTAAGTCGGATATTAAAAAATCATATGAACATATGGATTGGGATTTTCAACTTTGCATATTAAAGAGAATGACTTTTGGGATCAACTGGATGAATTGGACTACTGGTTCATTTCAATGGATAAATTCCCAATACCAAGAAATGGAGAGTTGAATTTTTTTTCCCAATTCATCAAGAGAACTCTATTAAGGGTAATCATCATCATATTTATTATTTATTCTCAACATATAAGTATTAGGTAGGATTGTTTCTAAGCAGGCAGATTTTAATTGATAAAGAGGTAGGGAGAAAATTAAAACATCTTTTTTCACGTTTGGCATTGTTTTTGCAAGGCAAATATTAGTAATATGTTTAATTTGAAATGTCTTTTGTCAGCCTTTGATGCGTGATTTAGACCGAGAGTTAAATTCAGGTGAATCTAAAGCATTATTGAAGGAAATGTTCAAGTCTAGACACTTTCTAGCTAAATTTATGGGCTGCAAACTTAATAACTCTCCAATAATATATTTAGTCTTCTTGTTGTAACTTACACCAATGTATATGTTTATGAATGTGAGCCTCGTTACCATCAAACCCGTGCCTATGCCTTGCACCTAGGCTCCATGGGTCCTTTGGGCCACGATGTGCCTCTCACCTTTAACAACACTGGCTGTAAGATACGAAGATGGTGTGGATCCTGCAACTGAGAAATTTGAACAAGGCTATCTTTGTAGAAAAAACCAATAGCTATAAAATAAGGGAGGCAAACTCTCAAGAAAAGTACTCTTAGCAATTTGCCCACATATTTACTTTCTTTGCTCTGAATTCTGGACCAATTGTAGTGAGAATGGACAGGTGAGTCAGAAAATTCCTAGGTGGAGTTTGTGACTATGCTTTCAATGCACTTGGTGAGATGAGATATTGTATCACTCCCAACTGGAAAGGAGGCCATGAAAAATTGTTGTCACTGTTTATGGCAGAAAAAGATAGGCTTTGGAGAAAGGCTGTCTAAAAAATACACAGAAATAATGAATTCAGTTAGCCTCTATGATTCCAAAAAATTTTATGGAGTTTCTCTATCTGAAGATCCAAAATGGTTAGCAAGGATTTTTTTTCCCCATGTGATTGTCTCATAACTGGAAGGGGCAACTCCGATAAGTTTTTGGGAATACAGGTGGTTGGATGAAATGAGTTTAAAGATAATGTTTCTAGGATTGCATCATTTGACTTTCTATCAAATGCCATTGCAGCTGATAAGACTTTTTGTGAGTAGCAATTTGATGCAACCTTTATTTATTTATTCATTTTTGGAATGGCCCAAGTGAAGGCAAATAGGCAGCGACAAGATCTTCAGAAACTGTATGAAGCTACCGTAGCAAATCCAGAAGTAGATGCTGTTTGTTGGTCATTTGAGAAAAATGATGCTTTTCAGGGAAATCATTTTACAAAGCTTTGAGAGGTGACAAGTACTTTTCTGGCGTGGAAAGCTGCATGATGTCAACCTAAATTAGATAACCTGCAGAAAAAAGAAGAGTTCCATTTTGGTGAATAGTTGCTGTCTTCGTAAGAGAGAACCTCAATCAGGAATCATCTGACTTCAAATTTGAGTAACTAAAGCTGCTTGCGGTAATGCACTTGGCACAAGGATTGGTGGATATAGCCTCAGTAACGCAATTGGCACTAGGATTGGCACATATAGCCTCAGTGCAGGCTGCCATAGGAAACTGGTAATTTCTTGCTTGAGAATGGTTGCAGGAGAGGAACAAATATAGCAATATGTGGTCTATGGTAATTTGGTATACCCAGAAAAAGGGGAAAATTAACTTTCAATGATGTAGCTTTCAATTAGTTCTCTTTGTAACTAGGTTGGCTTCATCATCTATTTTGCAGGTGAGGAGTCCTTACCCTTCACTACAAGAGACTGAGCATATAAAAAAAATACTGCTTAAGAAAGGGGGGTCCCCCTCCCTTTTTTTGATCCTATTAATTTCTCTTGTTTTTCTCCTTTTATTGTGGTATATATTTGTACAAGGGATGGGTCACCTTTGAAGCACGTTAACAAAATTTTATTATCTTGTTGACCAAGAAAAGAACAAAAAAATTAAGGGGAGCAGATTCTCATATAGCAATCAAGCTGGTATGTAGCACTTCCTAAAAAGCAAGGACCTTTTTGGATAACATCCCATAGGAAAATATTAATCTGCCACTACATATGGAAAATAATTAAAAGGTAAACATAAGCTGAAAGTGTTCAAAAGTAACTGCTAATGAATGAAGGCTGGCATATAACACTTGCACTAATAACATGACCATCACAACCTTAATAATATCTTCCTCACATTCAGAGTTGCCTATGAGATAGCAGTAAGTCTGGGAATCTGGTTTGACATCTGCTTTTTCCATTTCGTTGAGAACCCTCAACCCGCCAACAATGTTTTTCTGAAAAGATAAAAAAAAAAAAAGATGAAATCTCAAAACATTCTCAAAGTAAATTCTATTACAAATAAGAATACATCGCACAAATATTATAATAGATGTGACACTATCATTAATAGAAATACCGACCGATATGATATATATTGGCCAATTTGCATTGATATTGGGGCCTCCCAATACCAATATTTCTCGATACCATGATAATATTACGATATATTTCTGTATCGACTAACAAAAGCAATATATTAGCCGACACGGTGAATATATTGGCTGATACAAGCTTGTCAACTTATGATTTTCAAAACTTTTGTTCCATCTGATATATTCGATAAAAATACATATTGTCCGATACTAATACAACCGCAACCAATACTGATATTTTCATCCATGGATGCTACGCAAATTTACCATACCATTTTGGATCTGAATTTCTTTGTAAATATAGAGTTATTCTGCCCAAGGATCTATAAGAGAAAAAAAATTGTCCACCTTGAAGCCAAAAAGGATGATAAAACACACAAATATGCAAACCTAAATCCAAATATAGATTCAAGTTATGAAAGCTTTATAACCTGTGGAAGAATATAATCAGGATCAAAAGTCAAATAGCACCAAATCCCTTAGGAATGAAAACATTGAATCGACAACATCATGTCACATGTTGCCAAGGGACATAGAGTCTATGTGCCATGCAAACATCCCATGCAGACAGAAGATACCCACAAATATAGCATTGTTACACAGAAATATCTGTGGGGTAGAAATTTATCTAGGTGGCACTAGAAAATTCTACGATAACCACAAAATCTATTAAAAAAATGAAGAAAAAAGGGAAGAGATATACTTTATTCCATAATGTCCTTGAATGGTTAGCATGAGAGTCATTATTAAATATACTTGAAGGGTACTGTTAACAGAGAATATTCTAAATCTCTAGTTTTTAAAGCCAAGAGTAGTGTAATCAAGTGAGTGGCTTGTTTTTAAAGCTCTAGGGTGAGCTTTCGGGTGTGCGTGATAGAAATTGATGCAGGATTGGCCATTCATTAATGAAGTGATGCATCCTAGGCTTGGCATGCTTAGCTCCTGATTCCCCATAATCTGTCAGACGTCATTTATGGACTACAATGACGATGTTGAGCTACGTAACCACAATGGAGGCTTTCCCATGATGAACTTGCTTTGCCACAAGAAGAATTAAAGACCTCCGAGCCGCATGAAGAGCTCAAGCCACGTAAAGAGATTAAGATCTCAGCTGATTAAGTTGGACAATTAATAATGTAATTGCTTATTTAAGGACTATAATTATCTAGTTTTAGATAGCTTGCACTCATATTTAATCTATTGAGTCCTCTTCTTAATCAAAGAGTAGTTAGTCCTCTTATCGGAGAGCGATTCCCAATCCTTAAGTGAGTGATTGCCCTTATCAGGTGAGTGATTCCCCAATTTTTGTCAATGTTTTTTTTCAATTATCAATTTCAACACAGGTCTCAATTTATTCTCGAATTGCATCCTCATCATCTAGTATCAAAGAAAGCAAGTTAATTATGGCTAGGAGACAGCATCATAGAGGTGGAAGCACAGCCTCCATCCCAAATACCTACTATTGGGACAAAATTGAAGATCTGCAACGAGAGAATTAAGAACTTCAATAGCGCTTAGAAGAATCAATGAGGCAGCCTCCAACCCGGCCCAACCATAAGCATGCTGCCCCCTTCGATATCCCAGAAGAACCACTTGATGGATTCGAGGTAGGGTATTCTAGCCCAAGTTCTTCTCAACCACCCCCATTACGAGTCGCCACAATCTAAAACAACTGGCCCCCTCTAACCATACTCTTTGTCAATGGAAGCTCTCAACCGAGCTTTGGAAAATGTTGAAAAAGGTATTTGCGTCAACATCCCTGAATTTTAAGCCAAGAGTGATCTAGAAGTACACTGTGACTAAATTGCCGCCCTCAAAGCATTCTTTGACCAGAAGGAATTGAACGAGAAATGAAGGTTCGCTTCGTTGCTACAATGCTCCATGGACAAGCCCTATCCTGGTGGCAACATTGCCACCTAAACCAAGACTTTCAAGGACACCCTGGATAAGCACCTAGGCCTAAATGAAAATAAAATTAGATGAGAAGTTCCTCCTTGATTATTCTCAAACGTTATACCGAAAACTTTACCTCCTAAAACAACATCCCGATCAAGACGTGGCCGGATACACAGAAGAATTCTTCAAATATCTTGGTCGTGTCAATTTGCACAAGAACGATGATCAATTGGCGGCCCAATAATTGAGAGGAATCAAACAATCTATCCATGATGAGCTCCCAATGCACCTGCTAGCCACTCTCAAGGAAGCATATCAAATGGCGATTAAAGATGAAACAAAACTCAAACGGTCGATTAGATGGACCAAGCGTGGGAGGGACCACAAGCCAGCCTTTATGATGTCGGCCTAGGATAATAAAGTACCCAAAATTCCAGTAGGAAATAACATTTGCCGAGGAACCCAAGAAGAATGTTTCCACTACGGAAAAGGACATTGGGCATATGAGCATCCTCAAA
The DNA here is from genome assembly GCA_033239525.1 of Nepenthes gracilis. NCBI lineage: Eukaryota > Viridiplantae > Streptophyta > Magnoliopsida > Caryophyllales > Nepenthaceae > Nepenthes > Nepenthes gracilis. The sequence continues at coordinate 3,929,398 of BSYO01000006.1, forward strand.
AGAGCAACCAAGTTCAGGTCAACCTAGTGGAACAGCAAACGGGTGAAGAACTGTGTACCCCACTCACTAATGACGAAAATACCAAAGAGGTATGTGAACTCGACACTGAAGTAAAGTTGCTAGTAATTTGAAACATCCTCACGACTTCTCAAGAGCATAAAGACAACCATTGGCTCCACCATAATATCTTCCACACCTATGGTACTACCCAAGGCAAAAGGTGCATAATCATTATTGATCTCGGAACTTGTACGAACCTTGTGTCAAAAGAAATGGTGAACAAGCTCCACATAAAATGTGAGAAGCACCCATGACCCTACAAGGTGTCTTGGTTCAAGAAGGGCGGCGAGATAGCAGCCCAAGAACAATGTCAAGTAAAGTTCTCTATTGGACAATACGAAGATGAAATCCTGTCCGACATTCTTCCTATGGATGCTTGCCATATACTCTGTGGATGACTGTGACAATTTGATTAAAAGGTGTCCCACGATGGATACCATAACATTTACTCCCTCCTCCACCACGGAGTGAAATTCGTCCTCAAGCCCCTACTTAAGACAAATTGCGAGCCAACAAATAGCCTACTCTCCATCAAAGAATTCCAAGAAGCATGAAAGGAAAGCCTAATCTCTTATGCTCTGGTAGTACAACCTACCATCTCGACCAAAGAACCAGCTAGCATTGATCCAGCCGTCCATTAATTGACACCAGTATACATAGATCTGGCCCAAAAAGAACTACCGGATCAACTACTCTGATTCGGGATATCCAAGACCACATCGATCTAATTCCTAGTGCCACTTTTCCAAATCTTCCCCACTATCAAATAAGTCCCTCCAAACACACCAAATTACAACAGCAAACAACAGGACTCCTCCAGAAGGGGCTCATCCAATAAAGCCTAGTCCATGTGCCGTACCCACCCTCCTAAATCGAAAAAGACAGCACATGGAGCATGTGTTTGTATAGTCATGCTTTCAACAAAATCACTATTAAATGCTGATTTCTGATTCCCCAGCTCAATAACATGTTGGGTATGTTACATGCTGCAGCCATCTTCTCAAAAATAGACCTACAAAGTGGATATCACCAAATCCGTATCCGCCCTAGGGATGAATGGAAAACAACATTCAAGACTAAAGAAGGCCTCTACGAGTGGCTATTCATGCCATTCAGCCTATCCAATGCCCAAGTGCTTTTATGTGGCTCATGAATCAGGTTCTTAAACACTTTATCAGTAAATTCGTTGTTTACTTTGACAATATTGTCATTTTCAAACAAAAAATGGCCAACCACCAATTGCACCATCGGGAAGTATTTAGCATCCTCCTGAAAAAAAAAAATTATTCATCAATCTCAACAAGTGCTCATTCATGAAAGAAATGTGTTCATCCTCGGTACGTGATATCCAACAAAGGCATCAAGGTCAACAATGAAAAGGTTCGAGCAATCATGGAGTGGTCTATCCCACAGACCATTATAGAGGCGCATACCTTTCTTGGCTTCACCACATTCTACCAATGGTTTATTAAGAATTTCAGCACCGTTATCGCCCCAATTACCAACTATATAAAGAAGGGAGTCTTTGTCAAGATCAATTTTGCCACTGTCAGCTTCAACAAATTAAAGCAGCTGTTAACTAAGACTCCTGTTCTTGCCCTCCCCGACTTCACTGAAGTCTTTATAGTCGAGTGTGATGCTTCCCATACTAGCATTGATGCCGTACTCAGCCAACGAGGTCAACTAGGATCTTTTTTTAGTGAGAAACTAAACAATGTCAAATGGTTTTACCTATGATCTGGAATTTCATGCTATTGTACAGGTCCTTCGATTTTCGCGATGCAACTTAATTCATAACAAATTCATCTTACTTTCCAATCATAAGGCTCTTCGATTCCTCCACTCACAAAAGAAGCTCAATTTGCAACATACTAAGTGGGTTTCCTTCTTCCAATAGTACTCAATTGTTCTCAAACAGACTTCCAGAGTCACAAGCAAAGTCGTCGATGCCCTTAACATTAAAATCTATCTCCTTCACACTTTATCCTATTAAGTGATGGGATTCGACTTTTTGAGCACTACCATACCATTCATTTTTCAGAAATATATGCACTAAAGACTCCATGGATACGACTTTCACAAAGATCAACAACTATCTTTTTAAGGGCAACCAACTCTGCATACCCTAAGGCTCCATCCGATTGCATATTATGGAGAACAGAGGAGGACTCGAAGGTCGTCAACTGCTCTCTTAGCAACCGTCTACATAGTCTGGTCTGTAGCATCCCCAAGACATGGGACGTTGTAATTGCCCAAGCTAAATTTGCATTTAATTCAACATGAAATAGATCAACCAAGTGGTCCCCATTCAAGATTATTTACAAAAAGAATCCTCAGCATATCATCAATTGTGCTTCTCCCCCAGCTGCAAGGGCAGAGGAAATGGCAGATTATATTCGGCAAATTCACATAAAGATTTGGGATAATCTCGAGCAAGCTAATGGGTGATACAAGCAGGCTGCCAATGCGCATACAAGGCAGATTGAATTCAATGAGGGTGACTTCGTCATGGTCCATCTTCACAAAGAACATTTTTTGGCCGGTACCTATCATAAGCTCCGAGATAGGAAATTCAGTCCTTGCCGAATACTCAAAAAAATCAACCTGAATCCCTATGAAATTCAACTTCCAGCCGACATGGAAACCGGTTCCACCTTTAATGTTGCCGATTTAAGCACCAATCATGGCCCGATTTCAGAGGAACTTGTGGCTTCCACTCCGACCATCACAACAAACTTCATCGTACTTGATTCTTGCACCATCACAACTCGTCATGGCAGTTATACTAAACACTTAGTTAGTAAAAGTCGCAACCCCCACTGGAGACTGCTGGGTTTGCGATACCAACCTACCAGACTTACAGGCCACCATTTCAAAAACCCATTTCCATGACGAATCAGGGGTGAGTTTTCGAGAAGATGGGGAGGATGATGCAAGATTAGCCCTTCATTAATCAAGTGATGCATCCTAAACTTGGCATGCTTACCTCCTCATTCCCCATATACTCGACCAGCCCAAATCTATGGACTATATTCATGACATTGTCCTACATAAAGAGCCACAATGCATCCTTCCACCTTTTCCCCATGATGACCTTGCTTTGCCACAAAAAGAATTGAAGACCTCTGAGCCACGTAATGAGATTAGGGTCTTAGCTGATTAAGTTGTACAATTCATAATGTAATTGCTTATTTAAGGACTATCCTTATCTAGTCTTACATAGCTTGCATTCAGATTTAATCTACTGAGTCACCTCCTTAATCAAAGAGTAGTTAGTCCTCTTATTGGTGAGAGATTTCCAACCCTTAGGTAAGTGATTCCAGAAATCAACTACCAAAGGTAATAGATTCTCTTTTACGGGTGAGTGACACCTCAACTTTTGCCCTTATACTTTTCAATTATCAATTTCAATAAAAGTCTTGGTTTATTCTTAAATTGCATCCACATCGAAAAGATACTCAATAGTTCTTAAATTTGAACTTTTATAGTGAAGTGTGTTTCTCCCAAAAGCCTTGTGTCCCTACACAACAGGGGTGGAAACAATTGGAAAGGATAATTTGTCTACATCACACAATGGAAAAGGCAAGTGTTGCGTTTGCGTGGGTGACACATAAAGATCATTCCATGACAAACTTTAAAATAGCCAACAATATAGATAGCATGTGCTACAACCAAAGATGAAAATATCAATCAATATGTATAGATATCGAGGGCCTCTAATACTGATGTTTCTTGATACCGAAATAATATCTTGATATGTTTCCGTATCAGCCAACAAAACCAATATATTTACGAATATTCAAAACGTCTACTAATATATCAGTCGATATGGCTTGTGAGCTTGCAATTTTCAAAATTTTTTCCATTCAATATATTGGATACCAATACGTGTTGTCTAATATGTCCTATACAGATATGACGGAACCGATAATGATATTTTCATCCATGGCTTCCACATCGCGGAGCCTAGGGAGGATGAAATTTATAAAGCCTGTTGTAAATTGCAAAAAAACATGTTCTCATAGTTTAAACTCGTGACCTCCAACTCAAAATAGAACTGCAATGACATGAACGGGCATGTAAAAGCATAAAACCAATTTTGGTCCCTCTTCCAATAGCTAAGCCATTAGGAAATGCGGATTCTTGACAAGCATCCTTCAAGTTGATCTCGAGCCTTCATTAAGATATCACTTTGGAATTGCTAGAATCATAACCATGTGTCGGCATGGAAACAACTGGTAATATGAACAACTACATTTAAGGAAGCTGTAGGATCACAAGCATTAGATTAGGCTACAAAAACAATATAACACATAAGTTGCCAATCAGGTACTGTATTACCTTTTGTTCAACTTATTGGCTGCTAAAAAATTCAAAAAAAATGCCAAGCCCCTCCAATTAAAGGTATCGCACTTTCATGCACAAAAAATGAGGAAGCTCAATTGATACACCATCATATTACCCATGTTACACCTTCTTCCAATACACCTCAGCTGCTTTTCAAAATTCTTCCAAATGACTGGTTCCTTGGGAAATAAATGTACTTCAATTTATAAATGTCAGATTTTTTTTTTTAGAGGGCATAAAAAATTTGCTTGCTAACAAAGAATAACACTAAAAAGAGAATTGTAATTGGTTGTAATGGGTATCGAGTGATGATATGGAATGTTGGGGTCTCATGCCACTAAGAAAAGGACATTGGTTTGCAGACAATTAAGAAGATGATTGGCTAATGCCATTTATATTCAAAAACTAAGTTGGGAGAGGATGACAGGATTCTGGCTGTTTCAAATCGGGGTAACAGATTAATGGATTGGCAACTTATTGGGTGATGTCTGGGGTGATGTTTTAACTTGTTGGAAAAACAAACTCTAACTGACGTGTTTTTGTGTCAGCATTTGGTTCTTATTATCCTCAGATTGATTAAAGGGAACATTTGTTTTCTTCCAGTTTACCGGCCGCATGATCGTACCATAAAGAAATTTGTCTGTTGAACTTGTGGTCATTTGTCCAGGCTCTGGGGTTTCCCCCTAGGGTTACATGGGGGTGGGGATTTAAATATGGCCTGATTTTTGGAAGAACAAATAGGTAGCAGAGTGCTTCACAGTTCGTAGGCAATTTTGAATTCTCTCTAAGGGCAGTCTGCTCAACAAGACATCCGAAGGACTTGTCTATCACTAGGTTTAGATGTGGTCATAGCACTCCTTGTTCGATGTTCGACAGATTTCTAGCGAGATCCAAAAAAAAAAATCGTGATGATGCGTGGAGGCCACATGTCACCTGGTGGCATTAAGTGCTGGTGCTATGCACCAGCTGTTTCAGCTGACAAATAAAATAAACAAGGGAGTCGTCAGAACAAAGAAAATACAGAGAGAAGCAGAAGCAAAGAATCGCAAGAAAAGCTGGACACTGGAAGAATGAGGTGCAGGAGGAAGCAGGGGGTAGTAAAAAGAAAAGAAGAGAAAAATGAAAAAGAGCTCGAAATGAAGCAAAGGAAAAGGGGAAAAAGAATATGGTGAAAAAAATATTGATACAGAATTTTATGATGTATGTGGGCATTTTAGTTTTCTTATCGCTTTCCTATGTTGGTACTATGTTTCCAAGTTATTGGCTTTAAAATGATATTCAACATACACAATTTGCTGCCAAGTCATTTGTTGAGCTTATCCTGTTGTCTCATGAGCTACATCCCTATGATTTTTTTCAATAATTGAAAGCCATCAGTTATACATGAAAAAAGTATTGGTTATTATGATAATAAATTATAAAAGCCAATTGAATTTTCAAAGAGAATGTGTCATGGAATTTTGCTTTAAGCCTAGCCATGAAAATGGCTACCAAGGAGAAGGCTAAATAGAGTAAGGTGGAGCCATCCCACAGAAGGATAAGGGCTACCTACCACTGTAGTGGAATTTCACAAGGTGGAGCCACCAAGATGATGGTTAATAGCATGGTGATGTTGTGTCCTCCACGGAGAGAAATAGGTTATGAATATCCATATGGTGATTTTAAGACCAAGTTATGATTTTATTATTGATATGGCTCAATTTTCTTCAGATGATCATGATGCAGGGAAGGGGGCAAGTAGGGGAAGGGAAGATGAAGAAATTGGAAAAAGGTAAAAAAAAAAAAAAAAAAAGGAAGAGGAGGCACAAAGAGAGGAGAAGTAGAGAGATTAATAGAGAAATGAAAATCACAATCACTCAAATTTCATTCAACTAATTAATAATACCTTCAATATTAAAGTTAAGACTCTTATGTAGAGAAATCCTACTCCTAAATTAATTAAAAAATAAATATAATTTCTCAACTAAAAATAACATAATTTTCTAAAATAAAAAATAAAATATCATCAAATAAAATCTTTCAAATAAAATAAAATTTTTTTTAGTCCAATAAAATCAAATCTTTTTTAATTTGAAATATTTTCAATGTTTGCACCAAATTTGATGTAGGGAAAGGGGAAAAGGGAAGGAGAAGAAATTGAGAGAAGAGAAAGAAATAGAAAGAGGAGGAACAGAGGGAGGAAAAGCAGAGAAATCAACAGAAAGAAGAGAATCACAATTACTCAAATTTTATTCAACTCGTCAGCAATACCTTCAATATAAAATGTAGGATCCTTATATAGGAAAACCCTACTCCAAGGTTAATAAGGAAATATATATAATTTTTTAACTAAATACGACATCATTTTCTAAAATAAAAAATAAAATTTTTTTAAATAAAATTTCACAATAAAATCTTTCAAATAAAATAAAATCAAATGAAATAAAATCTTTTCTAATCAAATAAAATTAAATCTCTTCTAATTTAAAATATTTTCGATGTCCGCATCAGATCACCTTGGTCTATGTTTATTCCTTCCAACTAAAAGCTAACCAGTTCATTCAATTGTATCTATCCTTGAGTTTCAAGTTGTTTGTTATTCCATCATGATTTAATAGCCTTGAGGAATTGATGTTTGTGGTTGTCTTATTGGACTATTTGGATCTCACGGCTGTTATTGTAATATTTTCCGGTGTGAAATTCTTGACGTGATGTAATTGAAGGACTAGTAGTTAAAAGATTTGCAGATATTTATTTATTGATATTATGGGGCATATATTAGGCTATTTGTATCTCACCTTTATTTAATATTTTTAGATGTGGATTACACAAAGGTATCAATGATTGATTGAGATCTTAGTGCATGATAGAAGAAGCATAGATGATATATTTTGAAGGATTCAGTTTTTATAAAATCTGTAGACAAATATTTTAATTAAAATATAGGGAATATATTGGCTTATTCGATGTTGGCCTTGCAATTCATAGTGTACTTTTGAGTTTGTGGTGTGTGACAGGCTGATCCAGTAGGGCAGAATCAGGGAATACCATCTCGAACATCCCAACAGTTTAGAGAAGCATTTTCCAGGATTGCTTAAGCAGCTTATGTGGAAAATGGTTCAGATCATATTCCCAGATTCCTGGATTCCAACGGTATTTCTACAATAGGTATATTTCACATTTGAAATTTCCAGTTGTACGTATATGATTTCATTGAGTTGGTTGGGGCCCAAGATTTTTGTTCAGGGTCTCCAAGTTTAATTCTGTTTCAAGTGGAAAGCCTTAGAAACACTGATAAAAGAATAGAATGGAAGTCCTTTGGAAAAGTATCTGAATCAATACATAAACATAGGCTTCTATTGAATTTGGGATCTGCAAGTTCGTAGAATCTACAGGAAAAACATGAGGCCAATAGGCTTTAGAAAGAAACAAATAGGTGCCGTAGCATGAGGAGATTTTGTGGCATCAGAAATCTAAAACTTTGTAGCCAGAAAAGTCATCAGAATACAGTCTGGAAAATGCAATACGCGATGCAACTCTATCAACTTTTGAGGGCTAGAGGATGAGCTGCTTGTGGGCACAAGATAATATGATGAAGCTGTTTGCAGATCTTATGAAAATCTTTCCAGAAGAGTGCTATTGTTAGTTCAATGATTGATTGCTCGATTTGAATTCTACTCCCACCAAAGGCACCGGGGTGATGGGAGGTGAGTTTTCTGAATACGATTAGGGTAGCACTTTGAGTTGGATGCAAATGATTCTCCGGACACGAATGCTTCACTTTGACAGTTTGACTTAATTTCATCAAATGGGCGGCAGCAGCACACGTCGAGCTTGAATGAATACCCGAAGCAGATAGGAATTCCTGAAGATACCTGATGAATTATATCCAAGCCAGACCTCCATGCCAATGAAAATAAAAAAAAGAAGACATTAAGCCTAAACAAGAGCCAATCCAATCTCTGCTAAGGACCCCCTTCATATTTTCCCAGATTTAACCCTATCAGCTCCACTGTTCTGGCACCTATCAAACTCCATAAAGATTCCTTCGGTGGCATCACAAATCAAAGAGCAGTCTCCCATAAAATCCAGATGCCTCGTGCCTGTTCCTTCTCCTTTCTTGTAAAAACCACCATATCTCCATCTCCAGATATCTCATGCTCAGGTAAGAATAGAGTGCTTGCCTTCAATCTTGAAAGATTTCTTCAGCTATATTATAATTGCCAACAAAAGGGAACTCCATTAAATCGGGAATAATTGAATGGGATGTGGGATGTGTATACAGAGAAGGGGGGAGATAGAGAATGAGGGAATGGAACAGAGCAAGATGCGATTGAGGGAAGGAGATTGGGGAGGGAGGGAAAAGATAGAGATAATAGCAACACAGAGAGAATGACAGTGCCAATGGTGGCACCATCAATTGAGAAGAAAGCTGACTCTAGGGTTTAGGCAACTCAATCTAGTTTATTAACATGGAAAAAGATGCTACTGCAATTGTCAACTAGCCACCTTGTTTCATTAAAATTTTCACTTATCCATCAGTCAAACTCAGAGACTCAGGGTATGGCCATGATAGTTTCAGAACACTTGGGTTATAGCACATTCAAGTGACACGCACACAGGCATTAAGTTAACGTAAGTGTAATGCACCCAAATAGAAATTATGATATTCAACAGTATAAACTAAAAAAGCATATTAAAGGCCAAGATGCTCACCTCTCGAAAATAGCCAGCCATTATGGCATTGTACATACTTGCTGTAGGCATTAAATTCATTTCCATCAAATCCTTCAGCAAGATATATGCACCATCATACTGCAATTTGGAACAGGAAGCTGTAATTAATGGATTCACGTATGTTCTTCCCTACACATTTGAAGATATACTTGCCCACAAGCAACAATATTGTCAAAAGAGGAACAAATACAAGCACATATTAGTCTAATACAGAAACTTACATCTTTCATTCTGACATTCAAATTTATCATACTCCGGAAGGTCTCACTGTCTGGCTTCAAATTATGGGAATGGAGAACTGAATAGATCCGACGAACCTAAACAAGTGAAAATGTCAGCACAAAATAAATACATGCCACATTCAGGTGCAAGAACATGGCACTAAAAAGAGAAACACAAAGATGTCTTAAGCAAGTGAAAGATCAATCAAAACAACAAAATAAATTGATCTATGCACTAAGTACAAAGAATATTGATAAATAATCTACAGCCTCCTTGACTTCTTAACCAAAAAAAAAAAAAAAAAAAAGGAAGATGTATCTTAATACTCAAATAGCAATTTAACAAAGGGAACCAACTAGAGTTCACTCTAACGGCAGTCAAAAGGATGAAAAAGTCCAATGCAAATCTCCATGTAAAAACAGGCTCTCTGCAGTGATAAGTTCATAGCCAAAATCAGCAGTTTTGACCTATAGTAAAATAAAAATCCAAAAGTATCCCTCAATGGGAGGAAGACAAGCCTGTCAGGATTTTTAAGACCCAACAATGATCCCCTCTTCTCAATTAGATTCCCCAGTGTATACTTCAGAGTGATGTTAATTTATGCTTATGCAACAGAATTAACACAGAAAGCAGCACACACACAAATTAGAAGAAAAAGGACATAAAGCCTTGCATAACTTCATATCCAATATGACCAAATAGTCGCATCCATATGGGTCAATGATTTAGATCCAAAGTTAACAAAACATCAACTTAGCTAACATAAAAAATGAAAGCAGCACAGGACATGCAATCTTTTCTCAAGAAGCATGGCATGAAACATCTAGAGGTACTTAACCGGAACTTAACGCACCAAATTAAACTCACAACTTTCTTCACAAGCTTGTGAGATGTAATTAAGTGTTTCTGTTGAGATGGTCAATCCTGCTTGACACATTTGGTCAGCTACATCCAAAGCCAGATGCACCTAGACGAGACAAAATGGAAGAGAAGAAAAGGAGTTGGCAAGCAGAAAATTTAAACCAAAGCTCAGAATACGAAATGCAAAAAGAGCCCAATGTGAAATCACATTTTCGAATGTGGTGCAAGCAGTCACACCACAGGTGAATTTTCTCTCCATTTCTGTATTTACAAGTCTGTGTAGTAGATATAGCTCACATATCATGCGACTTTGAAATAAGATGTGTGCACACCTAACCAAAGAGACGCACACAAATACAAGTGCCATTTCAATAACCACAGCCACACTTGTGACTTACCTTGAGTGAATGACAACAGAACTTAATAAGTTTCTCATATGAGATAGACGTAGGCAACACCTCCAGTTTTGCATGCATGGCTTTGTACTTTAAAACAGTATCCTCAACCTTCAAGACCCAACATAGAGAAGTAAGAAAGCAGAAAGACTTCAATGAACAGTGTAGAACTAACATTAATTCCTACTTATTGCTGCATGCGAATCTCCATCAAAAAAGCATGTCTTTTGAATTCTGGAGCACAAAAGAACAAAACCATAATGTCATATCATTCTATTGTCAATAATATCTAATTTTAGTATATTATCTTCTTTTCTATATTCTAAGTATTGTTTTAATTGTTCTAAAATATTGATCTTATTTATTATTCTAATTTTAAATAGTAAATTGATGAAGATTTGTAGCAGCAAGTGTAGGAAATAAAAAGCAAGGCATAAAGGGTAAAGTAAACTACATATTTAGAAATTATTCTCACTTCTTCTGTTAATCATATGATGCATAGATAGTTATGAAGAAGAACTATTTCATGTAGCTACTCAAAACTCTACATGAAAAAGGTTCAAAAGAATAGAAATGTTTGTTACGTCAAACCATTTCTTGAAGAAAATTTGAATTTTGAATGGGATTCTCACAATCTAAAATTTCTCATGAAAACTTGGAAATTCAGCAAAAATAGCTTCTTTTCCCTAATGCCTGTCCATAGGTTTCGCGGTACTTAAGCAAACTGTTGGCACTCAGAGGCATCACCTATCGAAATCTTGATTTGTTTGAATATATTATTCTCTTTTCCAAAAAATTTTTCAGATTTGGTTATAAACGAGTATTTTAGATTGTTTTATCTCCTTTACAATAGTTCAACTCTAAACTTAGTGAAATAATTGAACATCACAACTATCAATAGCATAATATGTTAAAGATATATCAACGAAATCCATAAATAAATATTCTTATTCAGAAGTAGTCGATTCTTTTGAATCAGATATATGTAAATCATCAAAAGAAACTGTGAAATCATGTCCATCGTATATCCCATAAACATCTATGTAATTTGATCCTATGCTTACTACATCATCGTCTAAATTTTCAATTATATTTATTCTTTCTTGATATTTGGTTTTATTTTTCTCAGGGCATATTTGCTAAATGATTTGAGTTTCCCCAAATAAAACAGATGCATTTTTCCTTCCTTGATCTTTTTACATATTTATTTGTTATTTTTTTTTTTTTGTTTATCTTTATATGTTGTGCTTTTTTTCTTTTTCCTAAATTTTTATCTCTTAATTTTTCAAATATTTGTTTTTTAATATCTCTTCTTACATTGTCTTTGTTCTTGGTATTGTTGTGAATTATAAGTCATGTCTTTACAAAAATTGTACAATTGTTTCTTAATTGACTTCCCAATGATTCCTCCTATTATTAGAAGCATTGTTCTTGCAATTCAAAGCCTCAAATTCATTCAATCTCTTAGTTTCATTTGCCTAAAAAGGTTCATCACCATGTCATTGTTACCGGCAAAACAAAGACCCAAAAAACTTGGTAAGGCCCACTTTATACTGCAGCACAACTTCAGATTTTTTTAAATCTTGCACGAGTTACCTTGAAGCCCACTTAAATGGCATTCTATTAGCCCAAAGAAAAAGCATCCAGGCTCCAAACAGGATAACCATCCAGATTATTCTGTTGATTCAGCCAACTGGACTGCTCCCAAGTGGGCAAGACTCTCACAGGTTCAGAACAAGTCCCCATTTCGGAGGTACACCTGTACATGCGCAATGCTATAAGGAATATGAAGGTCCTTACCACCTTCAATGACAATCCTTCGCCACAGTATTAATCATCAGACCCATAACTAACAAAGCTACAAGGGGCAACGCAATTGAAAGGCAATAAGTTCTCATGCCAGAAAGCCATACATAGGTTGAGAAAATTAACATTGGACAATCTCGCCAGAGTACCAGTCCATAATTTTTCAGCCAATGAGGTAGATGCTGAAACAACAATACCAGACACAGGAAGCTCCTTGATCATGCGAACAGCAGTGTCACTAAAGTCTTACTTCTTTATTGAAAATAATACTGGAAGAAGGGACGCACCCAGGCAAACCCTCGTCCTTCCCACCAGTCAGAACCCCAATGTTATTAATAAAGCTAAACAACGTCTCCTAAAAATCTTAGTTCCCTTAAAAGCAATACCAAAAGAAAAGAATGCACAGTTAAAACACAAGAGGGACAAATTTAAGGCTTTGACTAAAATACAGCCAGCCTCTTAAACAAGGTTTAGTCAAACAACCCATAGTGGCAAGACAGCTCCGCTGCAAGTGAACCTCCATCCCCTACCTACATCAAAATCAATAAAATAAAAATCAGGCTTCACAGGCACTGAGACTGTAACAGCCAATAGCATCGCAGCTGCCCTAACATTATCCCCACCAAATCCAGCTTCAGTGAATGGTTTAACCCAGAGAACTACCCAACCCCTGCAATGAAGACAGCCACAACTGACCAACCAGACTCCAGAGAAGCCAAAAATGACCTCAAAACCCCAAGAACAAACTTCACCCACCCCTACCAGTGCTGCAACTGATGAATATAAGAAACATTCATTTACCTAATCGAAACCCAGCCTCAAGAAACAAACCTTTGTTGCTACACCCAAATTCAATCTCCAATTTACATGAAAAGTTTCTGCCTTACTCCCTCCATCTGAACACAAATCCAATTGACAGCCTCTCTCAACCCTTCTGTCAGTTCCTCTTCAAAAATCTCTCCTTGAACACACTGCCACCTCACTTCCAAACCTCTCAAGACCCAAAGCAAATAGCCAATATTCAATTTTCTAGAACTCTTCCCAACATACATCATTCTTGCAAAGAGAAATTGCCGAACTATATGCTACATGAAAAAATCCCAAGTTAACACATAATAATTATAGCAGCATAACACTCTAATGTTCATTCAGACTCAGCATCCTCCCAGATTGCTGAAGTATATGCTTCTGAAGACCACACCTAATGCTCATTCAGCCTCAACATCCACCGCAGATTGCTGAACTATATGTTTCTGAAGAGCACAAAAAAAATATCAGGGAATAATATTATAGTAACACAATTATTTGAATTTTAAATCTGGTAATAAATGTGAATTTTCAATACAGGCTAAGGATCTTCTTACGAAATCTTGATCATATGTAGTACACAGATAAATGTTGTAGGTGACCTCATGGTCGTAAGTTTGTAGTGCACTCTTAAACTTTGATTTCCCCTCTAAACAATCCTTTTGTACAACATTTAGTCTGCATTCAACTGGGAGTCTCAGGCAATGGGTTCTATTTACTAATTGGAACTGACCAATTAAGACCAATGATCCACTTTTAACAGAAAATCACTCAAACTAACCATATAAATCCACAAACATCAGATTAGGCCCAACACCAATAATAAATGTCATTATGAAAGGCAAAGGAGCAATGCAAATTACTGTGTCCAGTAACCATTCATACATGGCAATGGCTGTCTTTATGCCACACAACCATTCATTTTATTAGATGTTTATTTGACAAAAATTCTAATATCAAAGAGAATTTTATTTTAGGTTTATATTATGGCTTCATAAATAGTATATTTTAAAGTGAGAAAAACCCATAATGCTTGTGTGTAAGATGCACAAACCAAGCAAACTTTGTGTCATTATGCGTCCAAACAAGTGAACATTGTGGAAAAGAAACAGCAAACTGCATCTAGAGCTGTAACGCCTTGTAGAATCATAGTCTCAAGGGCATTACCAGGAGCATTCATGAGAAGTGCCTCACCGCTAAATTTGAAATGCTGGTAGCATAGAAGTAGATGAAGTATGATATGTTCTCAGCCCCATGACCTGTACAACGAATTTTTGAATATAATTAACTGTGGGTGATACAAAAAATACCCAAGGGACAAATAAAAATCCCTTTTCTTGTGATGCTCTTCTAACCAAAGAGGAAAATCATACAAATATAGTGAACAGTAGAGTGTGGTTGTCGCCTGGAAAGTCAGCAGATGCTAACCAACACATCAGTAACACCAGGGAATAAATTTAGAGAATTTCAAAAGAGTGCACTAACCAGATTTTATTAATTATTTCATTATAATGCTAGTTGAAATATGTAGCAGCATAGGCTTCATCTAAAATCATGATGCATCTGTCAATACGACAATAGGAAAAAGCTTTGCAAATCTCTCCATTTTCCTTTGTTTAGGTGTGTGCATGTGTGATTTGTACCATATTGCGTTGTTAGCACCGGCCAGATTACAGCGCTAAGAAATAAGAGTTAGTGCACAGACTTACATTTCAAGTTTCTTATTTCAAATATAAAGAAATAGGATTCATGCAAAATAAACATGCAGTTCAATGCGAAGTTGTGAACCTGACAGAATGGTTAATTGCTATCACATTGATTCAAGTTTCCAAGTAGCTCAAAGTGTTCCCCACCACTTACAAGTATTGGTAAAATTAATTAGAATATTTTTGAATAACAATCGCACAAGTGCATTAATTCCATGAACAGGTATAAAACAAGTTCTAATACAATTCAATGGCCACAACTAACATTAACATAAACCATGGATCTGAACTATGCCATTAAAGGCGCATCTAGGATCAGGACTTAAAGCCTAGCACTTTAACATATCTAGGCAAGGTTAAATTCAAGAGACATTTGCCATGAACGACTTAGAGAATTTTTCAAAAAGTCAATTCTTTCTTTATAAACCAGCCATTGGGTTAAATTATGACTTTTAACAAGTGTTTGTGACCATTGGATTTACGAATATGACTTTTAATAGGTGTTTGTGACCGTTGGATTTACGAAAGTAACAGATGGGTAACTAAAAAAATGGATAAAAACTATAATTAGGATAATGAATTTGCATTTGAGTGTAATTCTTTGATATAAGGTTCTACAACTAAAATTATTGGAGTAAACGAGGCTACACATGCATTAAATTGAAAAATAATATAAACCTTGTACAATAAGTGCCTCTAGGACTACTCCATTAGAGTTTATAAGAGAGAAAGATTCTAACATAAAGAACCATATAAAAATGAAGAAGTCATTCAAGATTATAAAATAAGGAGGAAAAAGAATATGATAAATTTTTATTTGCTAATGACTATTAAATACTACTATTTAATATGAGTATATCGATAACAATGTTTCAAATTTGTTAATGAATGCTGTTGTTCTTGTGTGATTGTGGTAAGTTGTACTTATTAATTGTCATCTTTTACATTGTTAATTAAATTATAAGTTTATAATTAACGTCAAAGCATTTTTTTGGTGTTTTATTATTCTATGATTAACTTTATCAATTGGAATTCAATACAGGAATCTCCTATAAACATATTTCATATGTGGGCTCTTTACTTCCATCAGGCTGCACCTATGTCATATGCCTAGGCTGCAGAAATCCTTCGCACCTTAATGCACCTTGCATCTTTAAAAACACTAGGGATGACCTAGCTTAGCAGACAAAAGGTATCTTGGCATCGTCCTAAAAGCTTGAGATTGGATTCTACTGGCATCTTTGTTCTACTTCTATTGGGTAACCTAAGGCCAGACACACTGAAAAAACACATAGATAGAGGAAACGTGATTTATAAAACCTCACCACAAATCTTCAAAACCATATCTACAAGGAGAATTACTTTTAATTGACAATATAGAAGCACCAAACAAACCAGAATGTCATCAAGGTCATCTAGAGCTCAAGCACAAAGCATAGAATAAAGAGAGGTCTACTAATCACAGCAGTGCAGCATGTTCTGAAAATTTCAAAAATATATTTAATTTAAAAAAATGCAAGAAAATTTACTTCCAATTTTGTAAAATGCATAACCATGAAACTGATCTTATGATGTGTACAGTGACCACCTGTGAATAGTTCCCCTGAAACAAAAATGCACCAGAAAAAAAAGCATCTGCCAATACACCCATCTCTCCTAAGAAACAGCTAATTCCTAAGTATTTTATCATGACAGCATAAGTAATACTAATGATCCTAAACTCATCTGACTCATGACATAGCAGAACATTATATGCATCCCTTTGCTTTAAAAATCTCTGTTGTTTTCCTCTAACTAGACCTACAATAACATGTGACAGTGAAAAGGATCTCTTGGTTCCAAAAGCTTCCCCTTCTTTGGCTCTTTTAGCTATAAAAACATCCTTGAGCCTGCATAGTGTCTTCACACAAATGCTCTACTATATTTTTTTATTGCACATGATGTGTGCATGACAAAGCCCCATAAATTATATTACATGTGTTTGATAATTCAGCAAAGAAAAAATAGTATATGTTATGCATAACTACACATTTAATGGTATTCCATAAAATAGAAAAAAAAAACTTCATAGTCCATACACAAATCAACTAGGAATACCCTACAAGCAAAAAGGTTATACACATCACTAAAAAAGATGTAATCTGAAAAACAGGGAAAAAAGGAATATACCATTTGTTTTCAATGTCAAAATAAACTTCTCCGCAGAAGACTGCAATGATAGCCTTCCCAAAGATTTGAAAATTCTAACTACATTATCCGATGAAAGTTTAGCTACATCTACAACCTCTAAAAGTTCCAAAAGTTCCTTCCTCCTGTCTCTTTCACATAGAGCCAGCAAATAATTTTCTGCAACATCAACCATAATTCAAGACTAAGGTGAGCAACAGCAAATAAAAAGGGAGAAAAGGGGATGATAGATCAGCTAAGCACAAGGAGCTTCATAGAAGAAATCTCATGAGAATCAAGGAAAATTTACAGTGCAAATGTACCTTTTATTAGTGTCAAAATATTTTTCCCCCAGAAAAGAGATGACGTTCAGCGTCAACATGGGAGGGTTCATCCACATGATTGAAATTCAAGTAAAAAAAAAAAAGAAGTGGCAACAAAAAAAATGTAAGAAAATAAAAAAGGAGTAGGGCTCCTGGACGTGCATATATATGCGCAGCAACATCCAGCTATCTGTTGTAGAGGTAGGTACAACCACCCACAATATTCAAAGAGCAATAACCCCCTATCAGTTTGCTTTCCTGCACCTACATGGAGTAACTGCTCCACTTGGCAAATTGCAACTGCTATATATGATATCTTGAGGAAATTTAAATTCCAGCAAGTAGCTTTAGTTTTATGTCATCTTTTCATTCTGGGATTTTAAGTTATGTAATGAATAAGAATAGAGAAAGCTATTTTAAAGGTTTTGAGGAATGATTTTAAGTAAATATACAGCAAGTATTTAAGAAAAAGAGCTAGTGAACTTGGTATTATGAAATCAAGGTTATTTAGTAGTAGAATTGAAGTGAAATGTAACAAGCATGCTAATTGAGGACAGTAGGTTTTGAGTGCCATAAAAGATGAATTGGAGAAATAAGAAAATATCATACTAATTTAACTCTTAAAAATATAGTCCTCAAACAGAAAGACATTTCACGCATCCAAGGCATTCTTGGGTTACTATCTTATCTAATTAAGAAACTGTAATATATCATGGTATGTTTTGTTTGGGTACAGGAGCAGATTTGGTTCAAAACACCACTTTGGAAACTTCAGTAAGCTAGGTATTATTGCGAGGTCTAGGTTGGTATATATTGTGTATAAGATTAACATGAATATTTTAATGATCATGTTTGAAAATTGGTTTTATCATTTGGAAAATGAAAACTATGATTTATGTTCATGAGGACTCTTATTTAATTTATAATCATTGACCGTCTTCAAAAATAACTTCCATTTGAACAATATTTCATATGGATATGAACCTAGTATCTAACAACTATATAACATGGTATGAGGTCATTGAGACCACATTGGTATACATAAACCCTTTGGGAGTATACCAGATGTCTTTGCATGACTTTGATAAACGACATGATAGGATTATAAAGATTCCTATGAGCTACAATATCTATGTGCTTGGCTCAATGTTTATGAAAAAAGGTAATCAGGTGACTATTTTATCAATTATATACATCATTATCAATATGGTGGAAGGGATTTTTGATAACTATTAACTAATGTGGACAATTTCATCAATGTTCATCATCCTTTCAAGTTTTATCGCATATTCCTATTCATTTTTCAATCATCAACATTCCTAGGCTAGAGATGCTTGTTAGTAACTAGGAATGCTAAGGTTGGGCAGTTAGGAGGACTTTCATGTCTTTTGGTTGTTTAGGCATATGTATGTATTGTTAACTCTATAATGTTTAGCTACCCATTTTTGGATAAGCTTCGGTTTTTCACTTACATATTAAATAGGTTGCTAGAGCCTCCCAAACAATCATGTTAAGTTTAAACATGCTTAAAAGATGTTATGATTCAAAGTAAGACAAGGCTTGAGATGGCTGGGGGCAAAACCAAGTTCATATTAGTCATTGTGCCATCCATGCCCTACATAGATAGGATCATGACAATATATGTGAAATCTTATTGTGTAAATTTGATTCAAAGTTTACACAACAATTAGCAAGTGAAATCATTTAAACACAATTGAAGGATGCCCAATTTATCAATACAGTTCCATGGATCTACATTTTAAAGGCCTCATAATAATAATAATAATAATAATAATTATTATTATTATTATTTACTTACCCAAAAAACAAATCTCATAATGCTAGTAGCAAAACGACTTTCTTAACTGGAATATCATCCATCATTATATTATATGAAACATGTGGCCATCATGATGCCTTTTTATCAACTTCAAAAAGGGAACAACAATCGAAAAAACAAGCCAGACATCATATTAGATTCTAAATTCACCATTAACATATGTAAAAATAATACTTGTGGCAATAATGATAACAACAATAATGTAAATTTCCCATTCAAGTACTGCTCCTTGCTGGATTAAAAAACCAAAGACAATAAACATCTAGGTAGCAAAGTATTGGCGCATTCCCGTGATCCTCCCTAATGGACTTAAAAGACAAATGTATCAGAACCACCAGCTTGCCTGTATCACTGATAGAGAAAATGATATTGCTTAGCCAAGAGTGTCACCTCTTTTGCATGAATGATCTGCATTCTTTAAAAAATACAATAAGAGTTTCTTTCTAATCCTGGTGCAAGCTAGATAACCAATTACTAACTAGGCTTGCATCTCTGCACTTAGTTTGCCTGTAGTTATACATCTTTATTTACTGCAGCAACATCTCCAGTTTGCATGCAGTTATACATCTATACTACTGCAGCAACATCTCCTGTTTCCCTCGCTGCATTCACCATTTCATAGAGGAAAAACTAATATCAAAAGAAAACAAAGTGCTAGCATCCTGCAACTGTGCAACATGACATTAAGGTT
The DNA here is from genome assembly GCA_033239525.1 of Nepenthes gracilis. Classification (NCBI taxonomy): domain Eukaryota; kingdom Viridiplantae; phylum Streptophyta; class Magnoliopsida; order Caryophyllales; family Nepenthaceae; genus Nepenthes; species Nepenthes gracilis. The sequence goes on from BSYO01000006.1 coordinate 3,949,338, forward strand.
CGTTTAGTATTTAGAGATAGCATGAATCATTAGACTTTGCAACAACCAATTGGCCCACTCCACAATTTTTTGTGCCACAATGCTTGCAAATTTTTAGTTGGCAAGACAATGTCAAAATATTTCTAGCTACATAGCAAAAATGCACAGACCTCGTAAATCAGATGCCCCTTCACCATCCACAGCAGTAATCTGGTCTAAAAGCTCATGAACTTTGTCTTCATTATCCACTTCTATCCAAAGCAGCAACTCATAGTAACCTAATCTTGTATATGAACTAGGATTCTCATCTTTGATGATTTCAAGAAAAAAATAAAACTCTTCTATCATATGCATGTCAATCAGATACATGAGAAATGGACCATAAGTTTCATCTTCTATCTGAAAACCCTGCTCCTTCATTGATTTGAAAAGCTGATAAGCCTTGTAAATCTGTTGCAGCGAAACTTCTTCATCGTCGCTTTTTTTAGCTGTTTCTATGCAGAGTCTTATGAGTGCATTGTACTCTTTCAAACCAGTCTCTCGGCCTAATTTACCAAATACCTGAATAGTAGCATCTGCACCAAGTTTTTCTGCACACATTGTCACCAACCAGCCAAACCAATTTTTTTGGGTATTCTTGAATATCCATTTTTGTTTCCGTCGCCGTGATATCTCTTTTCGACGCAATGATGTGCCATTGTGACACAAATTTGAAAACCATGGCAGCTCAAGAACCTTTTCTATAGGTTTCCTTGCGTCAGCCTCTCGTAAGTCAGACGAATCCAAGTCTCTGCTACCTAAAATGAATAAGTGCACTAACAACCAGGTCAATAAATAAACCGTGAAGTTATATATACAACAATAGCTAATATTTAACAATCATGTAACTTATAACAATGAAAACATATTTCTTCTAATCATACAAGGATAATGGTCAATATTAAATAAACCAAATTATTTTCCCTCCACGAAGTTCTCATGTTCAGTTCCTCATACTTTGAATTTTGGATTTTACTGTTGCCCTGGCTCCTATATCCCGTCATTAGTCCACCAGCCATCAATTATATAGCCACTCAATCTGATAATCACAAAGAATATGGCACATCAGTGACAAACCATGATCTAAGGACAACAATCTACCTGATGCATTTGGTTTAAGAGACTACCAAAGAGTCAATCTGACCCATAACTTACACGCCAAATTGCTATTCTAGTAGAGATCCATTGAAGTGTTGTGGAACAGGGATGTCAAGAAAGTCTTTTCACATATAAAACTTAATTGATTTCAAAATTCATCTTTTGTACAAGATATTCAAATAAGTTCCTAATTAAAAGCACTTCTAAACCACATTACATCTTCTTGGAAGACAGACTTATTTGTGATATAAACCCTGTCTGACCAGCTCCTTAGATGTGACTATAACAGTTTGGACACATTCTTCTTTGGCATACGATGAAAAACAATTAAATTCAATAATTTAAATCAGACATATTATATGCCAGTTAATTTAAGAAAGGATTTTCATGCCATAATGTTTGGGTACAAAAATACCCAAGAAGCAGAAATTTTCAATTATGAACTACAGAATGACTCTTAGCATACCTCAAAAAAAAAAACTTTTTTTACCGAAAAAATATATTGCAACAAAAATTATTGATTGGGATGAAATTCGAAATGGGGTAAGTTGATAATATGAAGCATATGGAAGACAAGCGTATTTGTAATATTTACTTTATCCGGGTTATTCGAGTCCTCAAAAAATTAGTTGGTTGAAAGAATTATGCAGTATAACAACTGATGTACAATGAAAATAGAAAGGTTTTCGCTTTTTTAGACAATAAAATAATTTTGTTTATAGGGAATAAAAACAGCACAACAACCAGATACAATAACTGAACTAAGAGCACTGCTTTCAAAGAAGCTACAAGTTTCTATCCAAATGGCATGAGTTGGAGAAGAACAACATTCAACACTAAAAAAAAACACATTCAACCATTGTTCAGATCATAATAATACAGGTTTTCACTGCATTCTCAAAACATTCTGTTTTTAAATCCAATAATCAACCACTCCTCAGCCAACAAATTTTCCAAACGTGGTTCTCCCTGAATCCAACTAATTTCCAGAAATCAACAACAACAGTCCATGATTCCAAGCCCAAACACCTCGAGAACATATCTTACACCTTAATCTAATTTGACATAATTAATTGAGAACACTACAACTGCTGCTTTTTCACTTCTTGCATGATCATGTATCACCATGATAGAACAGCATCTACTCTATGTTTGGTGGGATGGAATAGAAATTCCAGTCCTACCTTATTCTCATTGAAATTATTATTATACTGTTAGGTTACTCCAATAATAAGAATAACAATTCCTAGAGGGATTGTTATTCATTCAAAATAAGAAATAAAAAAAAAAAAAACCCAAAATCCCCTTTATTTTTTGATTCCTAATTATCTAAGAATAACTATTCCAAAATAATTTTCTCATTTACCCTTACCCCAAACCCTAATATCTCTTAGATATGATCAAATTCGAGTTTGGACTGAATACAGGTTAAATTTAAATGAAAATTTGAGACCATAAACTTAGGCTGAATTGGACACGACCGGTCACTAGGTCAAAAACCATAACCGTGCCCATCTGTAATCTAAGTTTAGCCAATTTAGGACAGTTAATAGACATTTTTATTTTTTAAACCTTTTTATTTAAATTTATATTTACATAAAAAATATCTAAAAATATATAATATTTTTAAAAATATATATTTAAATTAAAAGATTGCCATCATATATATTTAAATGAAGAATCTTTGCTACAAAAAGTTATTAATTACATAAAAATATAATCTATTAAAATGATTTTTAGGTATGGTATTTATTTAAAATTTAAAAAATAAATTCTCAAAAAAATTATAATCTCGACCGGGCCAAACTAGTCAATTCTCCAGTGACTTATTTTCAAATTTTATTTTTCATATTGTCGCTTGTTTATTGCGTATTTTTTTCTTATTTATTTTTTGATTATATCAAATTTGATTTTTTTTTCTTTTTTGGCATCCTAGTGATGGCCAGCTAATAGTTGTTTATGTAGATATTATAAAACATTATATTGCATGTTAAAATACTTTTGGATAATGGTGTAAAATAAAATTTTACACGAATTTTTTATTATTTCTCTTACTATTATTGCATAACGAATACTAAAATTAATTTTTGATTCAATTTTATCTATTCGATATGACTAACCAAATAACATAATAATAATTCTCAAGACTTGGAAATGTAGCACTGAAACGCTTGTGAAATTATCAACAAAAATAGGTCGAACATTAGCAATTTCATACAATTTTTCAATTCGTCTAAATTATCAGAGCAGTAGCATGGAATAATAATGATACGTACTACACAATATTGCCGATATCTCTCTGGATATCTCCTTTGCTGAATCCTCTGCACAAAATAAAGAAGTTCCAAAATATTACATCAGTAATTCAATATTTGCATGTTCCCTGTAGTATTTCACAGGCCCTATGCGTCAAACTAAGATGAACACAGTCCCCCCAACTAAACCAATTAAAGCCGTCATCAATTTCACTTAAAGCAGACTAAGAACTTCAAAAAAAGGGAAAATTAACTCTACAAATTAAACCGTCAATTCTTTTTCTTCGTTTTTATGTATATCAAACACGCATAAAGAAGCAACAAAAAATTTATGCACGCACCAGGGCTCTTTGTGGCGCCTTGTTTCGGGCTTAGGAGGACCAAATCACTGACTGAGTGTTTAGTCTCTCGCTTCGACTGAGGAAGTGATGAGTTCGGTGGCTTCTCAGAGAGCTGATGTTTATGTGGTGCCGATTTTAAAGTAGACGTGATCGGGGATGAAGTTCCGAGCAGAGAGAGGTATTGCTTCAGGGCTGTGTCCTCCGGTGGGGAAGTTTTCTTGGCTGGTTTAGCGGCGGTGGCGGTTTTAACGGCGGAGCGGAACAATGAGCTTAGGTTTTTGGCTCCTGAGGCGGGCATTTCATTTCTGAATCAACGATTTTTAAAAATCGTGGGGATATATAACCAATTTATGAAATTATTATTATGTATTTAATTGCAAGTTTAATTTGTTAATAAAATAAATACGAATTATTTAGTAATTGAATAGGTAGGAAATCTGATATTCTAATAGTGATCCCATAATAATTGTGATAAAAACAATATTTTAGTATTAATTTATTGTTAAAAGGAAAACATATTTTTATCCAGTTAAATTATTCAATAATTATTAAATTATTTTTAAAAACAAATAAATAAACTTATACTCATTAAATCAACATGTAAGAAAAATAAATCTGCTATATAATAATTTGATGCGTCTTTGGATCCGAACTTCAAAAAGATTCGGGTTGATCCGCTTGTCCTGATTCCGGCACCGTTCCCTGAGTTTGGATCCTACACACCACTAAAAAGAACATGAGGTCAGCGTGTCGGAGGGAAGTTGTCCCATTGAAAACACTTTGACGCTCAAGTCAGAAAACAGCTTTCGAAATACAAAATGGTTTCTAAAATTGAGAATTGAAAAAGAAACAGAGAGAGAGTGTGTGTTTCCAGATGAAAGAGAGATAAGGCTATCTTGAATGTGGAAGGTGGGAAGTCAGTAAACGGCCGTCAGATGCGCGTTTGTATGCCTTAGGTTTTTGAGTAGCAGAAAGTGGAGAAGTGTCGTTGTGGGCGTTGTATTAGCAACAGCTTGCGAGAGTCAGTGTTTGCGTGAGTATCAAATAGCACAAGTAACTGAAAGCGTGCCTGGAATGAGAATTCCAGGGATTACTTATGGTTGTGCGGGCGATCTTCCTTTCTTGGAAAGAGTGATCCCTATATGATTCTTTGGTTGGCCTGCCTTTTTGAGTTGATACCGGTTGCCAAAAGGATTGAAATAGTTTCCTTCCATGGCGGTCAGCGGCTTTCCAAATTGCTTACCTTTCTTCTGTGTATTTTACCGTTGGAATTCCCACTTCGCAGGAGATTGGAAAAATCCGGTGCCTTCCTTACGTGAAGGGCGCCGATTTTGTTAATGTCCATTTCGGGAGCCAGCTGGAATCATGGAATGTGTGAGGAGAGACGTTGCTGGTCGTTTAGTGGATCGCGGGCTCAAGTGGGCCAGATCCATAATTGTAAAAGAAGCCACTGTTGGGCCCATGCTTCAGTATGCAGACGGTCAACGTTGAGTTGACCGTCCGTGTGCGTGTTGGCCACCTGGACTGTCAATGCCAGCGTTGACCGTCCTAGGCTTTTCAGCTGTTAGGCCTGTTCTCTAATTGGGCCACTAGCAAGTTGACTGTTCGTTTTGGGCCTTTGTTGACTTTGGGCCAGCCCATTTTCGTATATCCATCATAATTATAAACTTTCAGATCGGTAAAATGGATTTGTTAGCCTTTCCGGTCAACTAATATCTAACATGTGACTATTTAAAATAATTGTTAGATATATGGACCGTAACTACACAAATGTATTATGGTTCCTCCTATCTATTTTCTAAAATTAATATTGATACATCCGAGAATCCCGATTATTGAACGGATAAGGAGATTTAAATTTTGTCCATCGAGCGTCAAACGTGTTCAGTCTATGTATGTCTTTAATTTGAATTCTGTACAATCACAAAATAATGTCAAATGATCGACAAGACTTACTTCCCGGTATATCCTCCAACGTTTAAATTGGTATTTTTTTTAAATAAGAGAAAATTTTGAGGATTTATATTAAGTATGTTTTTGTCCGATGACTTGCGCTCTTATTAAGACGCCTTAATCAGAGAGAGATTACGTTCTTGTCATTTTAAAGTTGTCTTTTTTCTTTATTTGAGAAAGTATTGAATAATCGTGGGATCCCATCTCCTGTTGAAGATGACGGGTTTTTATAGGAGTGAAGTTTAATTCCTCTTGTCAACCGTATATAAAATTGTTGGATCGATAAGTTTAATCCTAATGGCAGTTTCAATTAACGCACGAGGTTGTTACAAGATGATAATAAAAAACTGTCATGACCATTAAATTGGTTTTGGCTAAATCACAAAATTGATCTGCTCAATGGTGTCGGTCAAATTCGTTAAAATGGGCCGCGCAAATGTTTTGGGTCGTTGAAGCTTATTATCTGGCTTAGAATCATTTTAGGCTGATTTCTTTAGACTATCGGATATAATACTCTTCAAATATAGAATTTTATATATTCTTTTATACAAATACTGTTTCAAATTTGGTGAATACAAATTAATTTCTGAAAACAAATTGTATAATTTAATTGAATTGTAGTATTTATCATTGTGGAAATTTCAGGAAAAAAGAACATGCCTGTATAAATCATGGATCTAGATACTGTAATAGAAACAATTAACGTCCACGCAGTGAATTGTGTAAATAAAAGGGAACACACAATGTGATAATAAAAAAAATTATTAAACAACTCATTCGAATAAGAAAGCTTCACGGGCTTTGAGTTAACTTCTAGATTGACAAGCGGATTGGCTAAATTAACTTTTGGGTTGACAAATAGGCAAACTAAGACTCCTTTCTTGAGCAATACATAACACGTGACTATTTAAAGTACTAATTAAATCTGTAAAGTTATAAAGTATATGTGACCGATAATTTAGAAGATATAGACTAATTAAGTAATAATGTTTATTTTTTATGGATTCAATTTATTTGGTTCAGAAAGATGACTCACAAGTCTATGGAACAAGCTCAGAACCCAAACAATATCTTAGCCGCCCAGTCGGCCAAAGTGATTTTGCTAGTCCTTTCAATACGGCTCATGATCCTCTTCCCATATGTTGAAGAAACTTTTCGGAATAACCTAGCAAATATTCTAAGAATATTTACTCACGTTCGCACGGTCGCTCCTAAAATGAGAACGATTGCTTTGGGAATCTCCTTCCAGAGATAACTATCATACCGAGCACCTCCCATGATTGTGTCAAATAATGAAGGAAATTGCCGATGTCCTTATCCATCCAACTCAATGGACGATTGTCACCGGTTGAAGAAGATCGAATTATCCGCCGATACTATAAATGTGCCTTCACTATAATAGGGATAGGGATTGAGAAAAAAGACAACACGAACTCCGTCCAGGTGCCATGCCTTCCATCCAAGAGACCCTCCATCTAAGTGTCATAGCCTCCATCCAAGAAGCCTATTCTTTGTCTCATAAGCTGCTCTATAGTTGGGCGCATCTCTAAATCGCCCCACAGTTGGACGTATTGGACGCATTTCTAAACCATCCTACAGTTGGACGTATCCCATACTCAATCCCTATACACATGCATATATATATATTTTCTTTATGCTCCTATATTTCTTTCAACGTAGAAAGATTATTGATTTGAACATTAAAAAATAAATTAGAAAACCTGTCTCATTAATTCTCTAACATCTTGTTTTTAGTTGAATTGTACAGGTTCTAGGTTCGAGGTTTCCGGATTGGATCGGCTTCAATTTGACTCGTCAGAAAAAGATCACGTAACTATTTAACCCGTCAAACAATCCGAACCTAAGAACCTATCAATTCCATCCATAGTTGGACGTATCTCATACTCAATCCCTATACACATGCATCTATATATATTTCCTTTATACTCCTATATTTCTTTCAACGTAGAAAAATTATTAATTTGAACGTTAAAAGATAAATTAGCGAACGAATTTTATTAATTCCCTGACATCTTATTTTTAGTTGAATTACACAGGTTCTAGGTTCGAGATTTTCATATCAGATTAGCTCTAATTTGACTCATCAGAAAAAAAAATTGAGTAACTATTTAACCCGTTAGACAACCTGAACCTAAAAACCTATCAATTCCAATGAAACATTACACAAATATCAAACAAAAGTACTCAGTCCATATTTCGTTCGAGCCAAATTGAGGGTGAAAATCAATCTTCCAAACTCAATCTAATGTAAACTATAAAGTATGGATAGATAAGAAAAAGATTATAATAAAAATAATTACCACAATATACAATACAGTGCTACACATTTTGCCAATGCTAAAAAAAAATAATGAAATTTTCAAATGAGTATTTTTTATAATTTATTTAAAAAGTTTAATGTATAGGAAATGATACTTTTTGTGAAAAGTGAAAAAATTAAAAGAGGCGACAACTATGCTTACATAAAAATAGAAAGGGCAAAAAATTTGTAAAATGGTGGGATATTTTCACTGTATTTACTTAGAAAATTAGTTTTTTCGTGTTTTATTTTTCAGTTTTATTATATTCATTTTTTTAAAATTTCATTTTCATAGTTTATTAGGAAAAATACATTCATTATTTATTTAAAAATATAAATATTTTAATAGGATAATATTTATTAATAATTAACCATTTATTATAAGAGAAATATTATTAATTGAAAAATAATTGATAATTTTGCTCAAATATATTCATTTATAATAAGCATAATAATCAAATTTATTTTATGGTATTTTGATTTATAATTTCTAAAGGTTACACAAAAATCTAATGCGCCGTATAATAGCAAATATATATATTATACATATTTGACATTGTATCCTTAACTTTGTTAGAAGTTTAGGCTCATTTTATGGGAGTTAAACTTGTTAATCAATTGATTATAAGTCTTTTAATAGATAAATTTTTTATTGCATCACATATATATTTATTAAGTAAAAAGTAAAAAATAAAATATTTTTATTAAATTAATAATATATTGTATTTTATTAACTTATGAAAAAACATTTATTTATAGCACTAGAATATTTGAACCAAAGGGTAAAACTTAAACAACTAAACGTTAAAGGGACTATAATGAGTGGCTAAAAAGACGGTGAATCTGAAAATCAAACAATCCTATCATTAAATAGAGATGACTGTTATACACTGCTAACAATATCTTTTATCACTGGTCTAAAGTGACGTTGTATATATATCGATTTTAGGTGTCGATTAATCAAATAATACCTATAAGCTATAAAAAAAGTTTCTTCCTTGATGGGTACACCGAAATATGGCGATCCATGATAACTGAGCGGAGGCCCCAACGGCATGCGCAGGGACCGACTTAAAACTACCGGGACAAGACGTGAAGGCCCAAAATTTGAAAGGCTCAAGACGGTCAACGCCATCGTTGGATCAAGCCAGACCATTTCACTGCTATCTAATACGCGGATGACAGTTAACTCGAGCGTAGACTGGAATCACTGTAGTAACAAGCAAAATAATAAAAGGCTTTTCACAGGCCTGGCCCACTTAAACCCATGATCCATCAGAAGGCTACTAATGGCTCTCATAGCTATTTCCACGATCTCTGTAGGCTCCCCAAACGAATATTGATAAAATCGTCGCATTTCTCGTAAGGAATGGGCCAAATTTTTCCAATCTCTTTCCAACTGGGGCACTCCAACGGTAAAAAACACAAAAAGAATGTAAGTAATTTGGAAAGCTGCTGACCGCCGTGGAAGGAAACTATCTTAATCAATTTGGCAACTGGCATCAGCTCTATAAGACAAGCCAACCAAGAATCATGCAAGAGATCACTCCTTCCAAAGTAAGAAGATCACCATCTCAACCATAAATAAGCTCTGGAATCCTCATTCCAAGCACGCTTTCTGTTACGCAAACTCTTACTAAGGCTACTCATATAAGTTATTGCTTATACAACGCCTGCAACGACATAGACTTACACTACTCCATTTTCTGCTGTCACTCGAAAACCCAAGGCATACAAACGCGCTTCTGATGGTCATTTACTGCCTCCCCACCATTCAAATTCAAGAAGATAGCTTTGTCCCTCTTTTATCCGGAGATACACATACTCTCTTTCTTTCTCGATTTTCAGTTTCAGATATATTTTTATATCTCGAAGGCTGTTTATTGACTTGAGCGTCAGAGTGTTTTTGGTGGGACAACTTTCCGTCGACACATTGACCTCCTATTTTTTTAGTGGTATGTAGGATCCAAACTCAGTGAACGGTACTGGAACCAAAACAAGCGGATCAACCCGAATCTATTCGAAATTCGAATCCAGAACGCATGTTGTATATATATATTGGTTTTAGGTGTCGATTAATCAAATAATACCTTTAAGCTATAAATAAAGCTTCTCCCTATATAAAGCAAAAAAATAATAATAAAAGAGAAATAAAAATACTCAATTAAACGAATATATAAAATAAGTATAACCTTTTAAATAAACACTTACTTTCATCTTATTTCACACCCTACATTTTTTTTCCTCAGTGTCTTTTCAAATTTAATAGAAAGATCGTTAACTTGAGTATTAGAAAATATATTGGAGAGTGAGTTTTATATATATTTTATATTTATTTTTTTATTGTGGCATGCAGGATACCGATTCATAACTACTAAAATTAGACACGTTTGTATTCAGATATCAAAACGAAGTAGTTGTCTATCTAATTTACACAATAATTTGAATTGTCGAGACATATTAGGCCCATTAAAATTTAAAAATAAAAAAATAAAATAAACCTAATATATAAAAATGTATTATTTTAGTATGAGCTTCCAAGTTGTAAATTTGTTATACATAAGCTTACATTTTATTGTTAAATTTATGTTACACAGAAATATTATTGTAGTTTACATAACATACGTATAATATAAAAAAGGCATTAAGCATATATTTTTGAATTCTAGACTCTAAAAATTTAATGTAGTTAGTATATTATATAATTCTATAATATTAAATTCATCGAAAAATAAAATTATAGAGCCTTTTTATTTCTAAAATTAAGTAAATCTATAAAAAATTCCAAAAAATTTAAACTGATATTTATCAAATACAAAAATTAAAAACAATATTTATCAAAATAATTTTTCTAAAAACCATCATGCCTTAATTTTAAAAAATAAATTAAATATAAAATATTACAAATTAAAGTTAAAGATTGATGCGTACCTGGATCCGACTTCGAACAGATTCAGATTCTTCTGGATGGTTTGAATAGGCTCCGTTCACCGAGTACGAATCCTGCACACCACTAAAACGAACGAGAGGTCAGCGTTAACGGCGAGAAGTAATCCCACCGAAATCACTCCGACGCTCAAGTTAGCAAACAGCCTTCGATGGAAGGAACTGAAAGATAAAGAGAGCAATGAGAGAGGAAAAGAGTGTCTTGTTTCCCGATGTCGAAAGGCGCAGTCCTTTCTCGATCTCGGATGGTGGAAGGCGAACGTGTGTAAAGACCGTTCGTTGCCTTGGAGTTTTATCGTTTTTCAGAGTTTGGCTGCTGGGAACTAGAGCTTATTTCTCAGAGCACTTAGGTTTGAAGATGAACGTGTTTGAAGTAGCAGAGAGCTTGTGCAATTATGGGAGTTTTAATGTCTGAGAGTGCCCAAGAAAGCATCAATGAAGGCATGTAAGATAGCGTGCCCTGGATGGTGGATCCAGGGTCTCTTTTATGGCAAAGATGACGATCCCCCTTCTTTGGAAGGAGTGATCGTCCCTATGATCTGCTGTTGGCCTTCCTCCTGGAGGTCATGCTTGTTGCCCAATCGTGGAGGATTGTTTCTTCGAGGCGGTCACCATTTTCGAGTTAGGCTTTCCTTCCCGGCGTGTTACCGCGAGGTTCCTTGGGTGACAAGGAGTTGGGAGGATCTCGCGCCTTCCTTATTTGGGCGGCGCCATCTTCGAATATTTCTTTGAGATCGCGGGAGGTATCCTCGAGGATCGTGGTTGGCTTTTTTATGATGATGGACCCTAAACGGTCGGGCTCGTTCTTGTCGAAAGGCTTCTCGGGGCCCAATGTGCAAGCGCGACGGCCAACGCTTTGGGTCGTCACAGCGTGCGTTTGGCCGCCTTACGAAAGCGTCGTCGGCCTCGAAACGGGCTATGGGCTGAGTGGTGAGGCCATTCTTGTCAGAATGACCTTATTTGGGCCCAACATATAGGAAGGAGACTGTCCAACGCCCCAGTTGACCATCAATGTATTAGCGCCCGTGAGAACGGAGGAGAGCGGGCGATCAATCAATGGGCCGTGGGTTAGAAATGAATAAGCCCACCCTTGCTGCAAAGCCTCTAAAAGGCCCAACGATTGGTCAACGTTGAAATGGCCGTTTTGGAGTAAGTGCGTGCCGGGCGGCCAATCGGTAACGTTGACCATCTTGAACTTTCTGTTTCTCGGCCCATCTTCCTACCGGGCCGCGAAAATGTTGGCCCGCCTTCGGGCTTGACCTTTCTTTAGCCCCATTATCGGTGTACCCATCACTAGCCCCCATCACCGGTGGTCGATTGCCCTCCAAGATATTCATGATGGGACGTTTTTCCTTGCTTTGAGAATCTTGTGGGAAACTTATAAAAGCGTGAAGGAGGGTTTGGCCGGAATTGTTGACCCGTTTGGCCAATTTGAAGTACCGTAATTGTTTACCGTCTGGTGATTCCTTGTTCCAGAATTGTTGACCGTCTGGGCCAAATTAAGTACCGACTGTCGATTGTCTGGGTCAATTGGAGTACTGAGGTGTGACCATCCTTGGCCCAATTCAGGAATGATTTACTTGACCTTTGCCGGACCGCAAGGCGTAAATGACACGTGTCCTCCTTTGGTTGGGAGGAGATCCGGTCATGATAATGCGCCGGATCCGATCCTTTTGCGGGGTCGAGTAGAGTGGCGACACGTGGCAATCCCGACGGTTCATTAATGAGGGGTTTCAGCGAGAGTCTCGTCCTTTGGCAGTCAAATGAGGAGGTGACGTGTGGCGGGAGACCGACAAGCGTCCCTTTGCATGCTTGGCGCTTAAGTTTTCCTTCTCCGTTTTTTCTTAAATCGATTCACGCCTCAAACCTTCGTCTTCCCTCATTCTCAAGCCTCTCGAGTCCTTCGAAGAAACCTAAAAGCCTTTTCCGATTATGGCTTCCCTGTGGCGGATTTTTCATCTCGATTTGAGGGAGAATGATATTAAGGCTTTGTGCGTCGAGTTTAATATCCCTAAAGAGATGGCACTGAAGGTCCCAAAGGACGATAAAGCCCTTTGTCACCTAGGAGGCTATATTACCGTTTATGAGGCTCATTTGAGGAGCGGTCTCCGCCTGCCGTTGCTGGAGGAGCTTGAGTCGATCATGACGGCCCTGCACGTACCTATTTCCTAGCTTCATGCCAATGCAGTGAGGTATATTTACACTCTATGTATTTTTTTTCGGAAGCTTGGCCAAAAGTTTAGGATGTCCGGCCTTAAGGTTATTTTCAAAGTGACCCGAGGGGCCGGGAGTGGATTTCACTCGGCCCGTCTGTGATAAAAATAAATAAGGCCATCCATGACTCCCTTGAAGAACGAAAAAACCGATTCTTCTTTGTAAATGTGGGAGAGAAGTGGCCTATTGCGTGAGATCAAAAGGTCCCTACATACATTTGGGTACGCCTGCCGTCTGTGAAAGGCACTCGCCTACGCCCTAGCTGACCAAGGCGATACGGCAAAATCCCGACGAGTTTAGGAGGGATTTTTTGGTTTCCCCTGAGGAAACAAAAAAGGTTAAATAGGGACCGCCGTCCTCGGTTCAAAAGCCGCACCCTCCGATTAAAATGGTGAATCCCGAGGTCTCAAAGAAATTGATCATTCGACCAAGGTCTCCCGGAGGAGGCCAGAGGGGCGACCATACGCCCTCCTCTTCCTCATCGCAGATTGATCTCATGGCTGCCGGGATTTGCGGTGGTTCCGGCAGCACTTGTGGAGCGGAGAGGTCCATTGAGGGATGGGCGGCGGATGCCGTGGGGTTATTCCAGCTCGACTGCGGAAGCGATTCAGTATTGCCCGGATGGGATCCGCAGAGGAGCCACTCGCGACGTGCCCGAGGGTTCACGCGTTTGTATTGTAGGAGTCAGCCGTCGAGATCGATTCTCATTACTCTCCCAAAGGCAAATTGGGAGGAAGAAACCTCACGCACTGCTCCGGAGGTCGAAAGAGGAGCCCGCTGGGTTGAGACGATGAGCTCTTGGAGAGCATTCTCGATGAGGGCAATGGTGTTGGGCGCGAGAGGATGCTCCTAGTCCTCTGCCACCTGAGCTGGTCTGGAGGCCGGGTCTAAAAGGACCCGAGAAGTTTTGGAGGTATGATTCTTGACGGTTGATTCTCATACCTTGTCCCTTCAAGGTTTCTAACCTCTTCTATTAGATTTGTTTGTGCACCGTTGAAGGTTGCCTCTGCACTTTTGGCAATGATGTAGCGTGACGAGGCACCGGCCGAGAAGGAGGCGCAATGCTTTGCCTAGATGATGCCAAGCTAGCCGCCTCGGAGGGGGAGCTGAGCGGATGCATACCGCTTGGCCACATGGCGGCCCCGTGGAGGTAGAGAATGCTGAACTAAATGCAGAGAACGCTAAGTTGAAGGCGGAGGTTGCTCGCTTGAAGGAAGAGGATGATCGACTGAAAGCGAGCAACAAACGCCTTGCAGATCGAGCCGCCAAGGCGAACGCAGTTGGCCTCTCGGATGACCCATCATGCGAGGTTGAGCGCACTACACGCCCATCTCGTTGAGGGCTCAACATTGAGCCTTGCGTTACGCGGTTGATGGTCTCCGAACTTCCCAAAGGAGCTTATCAATCAAAGAAACTGCACAATGAATGCAAGGAAGATTTGGTGGGAGTGCCCCTGAGATGACTGTGGTGGTCGCCTGACCTCGTAGCCTTCGTATTTTTGTTTTTGGATTGTAACATACTTTTTGAGCAATAAAATGGAAGCTCTTTTGATCCGGTGTCCATTGCCTTTTATTGCTTTGTGTTTGTTGTTTGCATGAATCGTTGTATTGGGCGAACTGATCAGTTTGCCCGTTCCCATTTGGTGCTTAAGGTGAGCCCCGGAGCTTGGCGGTGGTTGCATTAACCAACCTTATGGTCTTTATCTAAAACTCGGGCAGCGGTGTTGAGAAGGCACGCTTCGTTTATCGTTTAATCATGCTATCCTGTCATAAAGAAGGTTGGTGCATGGGTAGCCAACTTGGTTGGCTGGCTGTCTAAGGAGTGAGATCCTTAAGTCAGGCAGGCGGTTGTAAGAACCAGCCTGGTGGCGCCGTGCAAGTGAAGACTCGGGCTGCCAATATTGGAGAAGAAATGCTTCTCCTTCGACTTAGCTGAATCGTGGTAGACGTTCTTTGCCCAGAAAGAGGTCGTCGCGTGTGCCATTCTTGCCCTAAGGTTTTTAGACCACTATGGGCCACTTGGATGACCAAGGTTTAGTACGACCGCTATTGGGCCGCTCGGATGACCGAGGTTTGCACCGCTCATGGGCCACCTGGATGACTAGGGTTTAAGACCACTTATGAGCCATTTGGATGACCAAGGTTTAAGATCGCTCATGGGCCACTGGATGACCAGGTTTCTGCATCGCTCATGGGCCACCTAGATGACTAGGGTTAAGACCGCTCACCCAGGCCACCTAGATGACTAGGGTTTAAAAGGCGCCTTATGGGCCACCCTGGATGACTAGAGTTTGAGACCACTTTTTGGGGCCACCTAGATGACTAGGGTTTAACGAGAGGATGAAGACCCTCCCGACTTAGGGCGAGTCTAGGTCGGGTGGATACACTGCAAGCAAACGCAGCTTTATATGGCCTAGGATTCTATATGCTAAGTAAACTCCTCATTTTATCAAAGTAAAAATAAGCATCGAATGAATGCCATGAGCGAGTAAGTGCGTACAGGTTCCCTATTGGAAGTAGCGCTTCGTGGGTTGCGTTCACGATCGTGGGACGACTTTCTTCCGCTGTTCCGAGTTTGTATGCTCCGTTGCACAGAGGATGGCGGAGATGAGAAAGGTCCCTCCCAGTTGGGAGAGAGCTTGTTTAGCCTGGGCCAACTTGCTGTGGCCTCGATGCCTCGTAGGACCGGTCCCCAACGGTGAATTGCCTAAGCTTTCACCTTTTTATTGTAGTATCGGGCAACTCGGTATTGGTATGCTGTTTGTCCAGTATTCTGCGTCGCGGGCTTCCTCTAGCAAGTCAAATGCTCCCGATTTTAAGGAGTTTCTGCATCCGGTCAAAGAACTCTACCCCGAGACTTGGGAGCCCAATTTCAACAGGAATTACCGCTTCAGTCCCGTAGCATAGGCTGAAAGGCGTCTCGCGCGTTGGTTCTTTCGGGGTTGTACGATAAGACCAGAGGACGGATGGGAGCTCGTCAGCCCAGGAGCCCCCGGTGTCCTCTAACTTAGTCTTTAACCCGTGGAGTAGCGTACGGTTTGTGACCTCCACTGCCGTTGCCACAGGGGAGTATGCTATCAAGTGTGGACCCGACTTGATTCCAAGGGCGTGCAATGTGTGAAGCATTTTCCGAAAATCGGTCCGTTGTCGGTCACCACGACTGGGGCCTTGACGCCAAATAGCGAGCAAATGCTCGCGAAGGAACTCAGAGCATTGTGTTAGTGATCTTTGTGCGGGGCGACCTCGACCCACTTTGTGAAGTAGTCCGATGCCCGCTATGATAAACTCTTTGTCCGTGGATGGGAAATGGGCCGAGAATGTCAAGCCCCCATGCGCGAAGGGCCACGGCCCTGAAGGGACTTTAGGTCGTGGACGGCCGGTGATGAAGGTTGCAGTGAAGTGGCGGCTCTCACACTTCTTTACAAACTCAAGCACGTCCTTTTTCATCGAGGGCGCAGGTAGCCTGCCGCATGATTTTGAAGGCGAGTTTTTCCGCTACGGTGATCCACAGATCTTGAGATGAACTTCGCCCAACGCGTAGTTAGCCTCCTCGGGAGATAGACGATGAGATACGGAGTTGAGTATCCGTGGCGATACGACCGCCCATAACCACTGTGTACCCGGCTAATTTGTCTTTTTAATCAGCTTGGCCTTTTCGGTGTCCTTTGGGAGTGTTTCGTCGGCCCAGTATCTAAGGTAAAGGCGTCGTCAGGTTTTTCGTCTTGGAAATCAAGATGGCCTCCTGTTTCTCTATGCTAGGAGCATTCGGGACCTCCCGCATGTCCTCAAATCTTTGTGCAGGTTCTTAGCGTGTTACTCTAGCCACCAGGCCTCGCCTTCCAATTTTTTGGCTCGAGGAATGTGAGCAGTCAGCTTGTCGAAGCCTGGATGGTCTCCTTGCCTTTGCAGTGCACAGCCAAGGAAGGGTTGTTTGCCTCGAAACCCTCAATGACTGTTGACGATTAATTCGAATCAGCTGATGGCCAACCTTTTAGCGAGCACTCCTTGCTAATCGCAAACCCGGTAGTAGGGCTTCGTGCTCAGCCGACGTTGTTGGTTGCTGGGAAATCAAGCTTTAGGGAATACTTGATTTCGAATCCATCAGGGGTCGTTAGGATTATCCCTGCCCCATTGCCACTGTCCGTGGATGATCCGTCCATGTGGAGCGTCCATTCCGGGGCCCCACCGGGCTGTTCTTCGCTTTCTGCGGGCTGCTCATCTTGAATTGGTGTTGTGGTCTCAACAATGAAGTCGGCGAGCTGTGCGCTTTGCGCGTGTCCGGGCTTGAACTCGATATTGAACTCACCCAACTCAATAGCCCACTTTACCAATCGTCCCGAAACGTCGGGCTTTTGGAGTATGCCTTTCAGCGGCTGGTCCGTAAGGGCCACTACGGGATGCGCCTGGAAGTATGGCCTTAATTTTTGCGCTGCGAAGATAAGCGCCAGTGCTATTTTTTCGATCTTTGCTTGAAGTTTCTAGGCAGTCAATGTTTTGCTCACATAGTAGACCATTTGTTGGATATCGGACTCTGGCGTACGAGACGGAGGCCGAGGGACGCTTACGTCTTGCAAGTAAAGGTACCCACTCCTCTCCATCTCTCGGGTGATGCTAACAACGGTGGCTTTGGCAGATCATCGCTTGAACTCATCGCCGAAGGCGGTTTGGCGGTCACCGTCCGTTGGAATCCGTTAGATTTTGTCCCTCTCCAGAGCTTTAAAGAAGGGTCACTTGTCTCCAGAACTTCGCAGGAAGCGGAGACGAGTATCGCCCGCCAATCGATGCGGACGTCTTTACGTTTCTTAGGGGAGCCATGTCACCAGGGCCTTAATCTTTCTGGTTTGTCTCGATCCCTCGAGAGACGATGAAACCCAAGAACTTTCCCGAGGCTACCCGAAGACATACTTAGCTGGATTTAGTTTTATTTGGTGCTGGCGGAGCACCCCAAATGACTCTTCCAGGTCGCGTATGTGGTCACCCGTGACTCTGCTCTTGACGAGCATGTCGTCGACGTAGACCTCGTGTGCGACCAATCGCTTTTCGAACGATACATTAACTAACCGGGTGGTAGGTGGCTCCAGTTCTTTAACCCGAAGGGCATGACCCTATAGCAGCAGGTGTCATGGTCCGTCATGAACGAGGTATGCTATTCGTCTTGGACTCATTCGATCCGGGCCCGAATAGCGTCCATGAAGCTTAGCGACTCATGCCTGCCGTGGAATCAACTAGTAGGTCAATCCGGGGCAAGGGAAAACTGTCTTTCGAGTAGGTCTTGTTGACGTCGGTAAAATCGACGCACATTCGCCATTTCCCTGTGCTCTTTTTAACCAATCGACGTTTGAGAGCCAATCAAGATGCTGGACTTCCTAATGAAGCTGCGTCAATAGATTTTCACCTCCTCTCGGATGGCGATCAGTTTTTCGATGGAGTGGTTCCTCCACTTATACATGCGACCTTTGGTCCGGATCGAGGCCCAGCTTGTGGACCATCACCTTAGCTAAAATCCCGGGCATGTCCACGGGAGTCCAGGCAAAAAGGTCCGCGTTCCTTCGTAGAAACGTGATCAATTCATCACGTAGTGGCCCGGTGAGTGAGCCAATCTGGACACTTATCGGGTTCCCGGGTCCAATGGGACCAGATCGTGGGTTCACCAGGCCGCGCCCGCCGCAAGGTGGTCTCGTCTCGGTGATCGAGTTCTCCCACCGTGCTGGATTACGCCACTAGGGCAACTGGGCCATGTAGTCAGTCCGCCCGGTGACGATCTCCCGAACTTCCCGACGCCATAGGCGTTGGGAATTTTATTTTAAGGTGTGGAATTCGCGTGATCGCTAAACGCGGTTAGGCACGGCTGCCTAGTATCGCGTTGTAAGCAGAGGGCATGTCAACTACTAGAAAGGTTAGCATGCAACTTGTTTTGGGTAGGTGCCTGTGGTGACTTCCATTAGATTGTCCATTGAATGGGCACGGTTCATTGTCAAGGCCGTATAAAGGTCCTTCAAAGGTTTTAGTTGATTCTTTTTAGGCCTAATCTAAAGAACGTCCAAATAAAGCAAGTCTTTAGAGCTACCATTATCAATAAAGACTCGCTTCAGCTGGTAGTCCGAAATACCATCTGAAACGAATGCCGAGATTACAAGGGGGTCAGCATGGGGGGAGATTACATGGTTCGAGTCACAATTACTAAAGCTAATGATGTTGTCTACTATGCGCTGCTTCTTCCTCCCAGTCTGCTACTCCTTGCTGTCCTCCGGGCTCCTGATAGGTCGGGTGGTAACCATATTGACTACTCCTGCCGCAATCCAGTTCCGGGGAGGCGTCTGCTCCTGCCCCTCTTCATCAGCTGCTCCTGAGTTTTGTCCAGGTCCCTTAACGAATCGAGTGAGGTGTCCTCTGCGAATCAGGTCTTCGATTTCCCTCTACAGCATCTTGCAGTCTTCGGTTGAGTGGCCAGCAGAGCGGTGGAAGTCACAGTATTTAGACTGATTTCTAGAGTCTTTTTTCAATGTCTTTGGCCACTTCAGAAACTTTTCTCCACGGATTTGCATTAGGACATTGGAGCGCGTGTCTGTCAAGGGTGTGAAGGTGGTGGGCCCGTAGTCTCTGCGTTCTGAGGGCCCAGTCCGGCGCTGTTTCTGGCGGGGGTGTTCTCCGCCCGCAAACTTTCTTTTTCCTTCTCCAGGGATTGGCCGAGGCTGATCCGCCCGTTCTGGACATTTTGCCTCGTTGGCCTCTTACGCGGCGTAGGCCACGGGTAATGGATTCCTTTCCTCGGAATGTTCGAGGATTTTGTGGGCCAAGTGCTTGAAAAAAATCTCCGTAGGGTCGATCTTGAGATGAAGCCGCCCAACTTCATCTCCTCGCAATCCCGAATCCTTCCCTGCCTTAGCCACGAAGCGATCTAGGAAGCGCCGTGGGTTCTCTCCCGGTTTCGCTTTATGTGGGAGAGGTGCCACTACTGTTTCTCTTCCCGGCGGCTCGATACATACCGAGCGGTAAGAGGTCCGTGAGTTCACTAAATAGCGATAGAGCACGAAGGGAGATGGTGAAACCAGATTAAGGCGTCTCTTCGGGCCCAAGTGAGCGGGAAGACGGCACACATCGCGATTTTTTCTAGCCCTTGTAGACTTAGATGGGTGTGAAAGTGATCCGGTGGTCAATCGGATCACACGCCCCATCGTATAAGTCAAGGGACGGCATTTTGAACTTAGATGGCAAAGTGGGCCGGCTCAAAATTTCACAAAGGAAAGGAGACTTGTCCAAGTCGATGGCACGCTCGTCATTCCGAACATGTGGTTCCAGATTTGGTCCACTCGTGGCCCGCCTGCAGTGGCGTTGGTGATCTCTTGGAATTGAGGAAATTCCTCGCTCCGTCTTGTTCCCAGGTTCAATGGCTGTCCGCCTTTGCCTCCCGTGGATCTGGCGATCCGGAGGCTCGCTCCGGACTATGACGGTCTTACGCCCCGAGAATATCGAGATTCCTCCTTTCGGGCTTTCACGGAGAAGTACTCTCGGAGCGCTCCATTGGCACATTACGGCCGAGGGGCGGGAGGATGTTGGGCAGTTGTTCCAGCTTTACGGGCCTCTTCTGGCTTCTTAACCTCTTGCCACCTTTTTGGTGGCGGGGAGGCGGGAATGACGGCTGGTGGATCCGCTTTGTTGTTATTGTTCTTTCAGGCGCAAGAAAGCTTGGAGCAGCGATTGTTGACCCGCATCTGCTCCACGATTTGTTGAATATAAGGCGGTGTAATTTCGCCTGTAGCCCAGGGTGACGGGGACATCGCCAGCATGGTCCCAGTGGGTTATGACATCTCTGGCTGAGGTCGCTTAGCCTTGTGCTCGTGTTCACCATTGTTGAAGTAGAAGGTGACAGAGAATTTGTGCGATTCTTTGTGGTAGGCTTTTCTTAAGCGTTTCCCACGACGACGCCAATGATGCGTCTGGATCCGAACTTGAGCAGTTCGGATTCTTCGGATGGTTTAAAACGGGCTCTCCTTCGCCGATGCGAATCCACGACACCACTAAAAACGAACGAGAGTCGGGCGTTAACGATGGGGGAAGTAATCTCATCAAATCACTCCGACTTTCAGTCGCTAAACCCCCGATGGAAGGAACTGAAAGATAAAGAGAGCAATGGGAGAGGGGAAAAGAGTGTCTTGTTCCAGATGTCAGAAACGCGCAGGTCCTTTCTCGTATCTGGATGGTGGGAAGGCAGAAAACGTGTGTAAAGACCCGTTCGTTGCCTTGGAGTTTTATCGTTTTTTCAGAGTTTGGCTGCTGGGAACCAGAGCTTATTTCTCAGAGCACTTAGGGTTGAAGATGAACGTGTTTGAAGTAGCAGAGAGCTTGTGCAATTCTGGGAGTTTTAATGTGTGAGAATGCCCAAGAAAGCATCAATGAAGGCATGTAAGATAGCGTGCCCTGGATGGTGGATCCAGGGCCTCTTTTATGGCAAAGATGGCGATCCGCCTTCTTTGGAAGGAGTGATCGTCCCTATGATCTGCTGTTGGCCTTCCTCACGGAGGCACGCTTTATTCCACGGTGGAGGATTGTTTCCCTTGTGAGGCGGTCAACCATTTTCCAAGTTAGCTTCTTTCCTTCCAAGTATGTTCTTGTTATGGTTCCTTGGTGAAGGAGTTGGGAGGATCTGGCGCCATGTATTTGAAGGCGCCTATCTTGCCAGAATATTTCTTTTGAGATCGTGGAATATCCTTGGAGAATCGCCATTGGCCTTTTTTGGTCGATGGGCCTAAACGGGTTAGGCCCATTCTTGTTGAAAGGCTTCTCGGGGCCCACGTACCGAGCGGCCGGCTCTCGCCTTTTGACCGGCCGTGCGTGCGTGTTGGCCGCCTTATGGCGTCAGTTCTTTGGCCTCGGATGGGCTATGAGCTGGCTGAGTGAGTCGGGCAGGTTCGGGGAAGAGCCACGTTTGGGCCCAATATATAGGGAGAGCCAGTTAACGTCTCGAGCCGTTGGCCGTCGATGTGTTGGCAGCCGTGGAAACGAACGGGAAGCGTGACGTCAGCTGATAAGCAGGTGGGCGAAAGAATATGCCGATCATTGCAGAGCTTTGTTTCAACAAATCCTGCTAACGTTGAGTTGGCCGTTTTGTGAAATAAGTCGGCCATGGAGACGGCTAACGAAAACGTTGGCCATCTTGAGAACTTTTCGCTTTTACAGGCCCCTTCTTCCCTCTTGGCCGTCAAATGTTGATTAGCGCTTCCGAACTTAGTTGGCCTTTTTTAGAAGTGGCCACCATTATTGATGTATCCATCAAGATATAAAATGTATTTTTTTTATTTAATTTTATATGTTATATATATGATATTAAAATTTACAAAACTGACGAATACAAATGAAATGCCAAAAAAAAAAAAAAAAAAAAGTGAAATTTAATATTTTTTTATTATTATTCCGTCGCAAGTCCGAACAACGAAGTCTGGACAACCGACATAACCCACCAACCATTCCTTATCTTCTCCCACTGTCTCCATTCGTGATTCCTGTGCTCAGACTCCTCCGATCTAGGGTTCCTGCATCTACCCTTTTCATCCGGATCAGGTACTTCCCCTGTTCATTTTCATTCGATTTCTTCTTCCTGAACAGAGATTTCGACTTCAGTTTTCCGACACCTTTGTTGATTTTATAAAATTATCTCCTTTCGCCTAGTTTAATTTGGTATAAAGATCGCTTAAGATGTGAAGTTGAAGTGATTTCTGTCCATAAGTATGTTTCTTACTGGTTTAAAATTTTTACAACAAAACAGGCTGTTTTATGCATGTTGCGTTCTGATGTTATCAGCTTTATAGAATCGACAAATTTTCTGTTTTTGGTGCATCTCCTGGTATTTGAGTGGTGATTCTTTTGGATGTATGTTTTTGGATTTTTTGTATTTTCTTTTATATTCTATTCGGACTTTTGAAATCTTATTATCGAATTCAGTCTTCGGCCTGGTGAAACGCAACGATTTTTTTTTTTTTTTTGGTCGTCTAAAACTCTTAATCTCAAAATTCGATTTATTATGGTAAAAGACGAATTCTAATAGCTAAACAATTGTGTAGACTAATTTTGTATTTTGTGTTCAGTCGTGCTTATTTGCTGCAAGAAAACTCAATTGTTCATTTGTCGTCGGATAGTGTTGGTCACTTGGTCAAACGTTGGTATCGATTGTGTTATTTAATTATTTGCTTAGGTGGTTTTGCTTTAAATTTTTCCGTGGCCGTTTCCTTCGTTTTTTCCCCCTAATTTGTTGGGAAAAGCTGGTTAAATGCTCAGGGGTATTGGTTTTACCAGGATGCTCCAGGTTTATTGCGGATTCTCCCAATTATTTTAAGTGATGAGTTCAAATTGCAGTCATTTCGGAACAATCTTTCTATTGCCTAATGATACGCTTTTTTAGAGCAAGTTAAGATGATTTTTGCATTTCAGAATACTTGGTCTTAAGGGTTTGAATTTTGATCTTTGCTATTGGTTCTTATTATGCAAGCCTGTTTTTTCTTGTTTCCCCCCATCTTCTAAAAGTCTTTGCGCCAGTGCCCAAGGCCGAGATCTTCCTCCTCGACAGAGAGGTGCATGGTATTCCAAGTGAGAGGTTTAACTAAAGAAAATGTGGCATGAATTGTGTGATTGGGATAATGAAGAAATTGAGCGTACCATGGCTGCTTAGCTTCCAAGTTCTGCAGCCTGAGCAAGGGGATGGTCCTAATTTACACACACACACACACACACACACACACACACACTCTTTCTCTGGTTTCTGCTGAAAAGTGATGCGAGCACGATCGGTGATGGCTCCAACAAGTGAGGATCGAAGGTGATATCAGCGACGGCGGTCGAGGAGGGGAGTTCCGCAGAGGGAAAAGGCGGTGAGAAAGAGAGAGAAGAGCATAGAAAGAGGGGGGAGAAGACAGAGGGATGGGGGAGAGGCAGCAAGAGGCAGGAAAAGAAATATCTCTTTGTTACCGCCCATCACACACGTACACAGTATATATAATCACACCGTAACGAAATTTTTGCTCCCGTAACCACGTAAGCAAGAGACAGTAACAGAATTGGTTGTCTTGTAATCAAACCGTAACCACGTAAATGAAATAAAAGTCGGGCCCGCAACATTGCCCTCTCCATCAAGAAAACATTGTCCTCAAGGTTAAGCAAGTGAATAGCTTGGTGAAATGTGGCCATTGGTAAACTACCGGACACCGGCTTCAGCGTTAAGCTCATCCAAAATCCCGCGTTCAACATAGCTACTCCTCTTAATTCGGGAGTTGCATGGGTACCACATGCTTCTGTTTCGGTCCACAGAGATAATTGTATCATCGAGTGTTACCAAGTCTCAGTTAAAGGTTGAAGAATTCTTGTAGCTTTTGGTATCTCCTCCTCAATGAAGTCCTGCTCTTGGTGGTGCAACGATTGGGATGAATGCCGCAATGCCTGGGATGATTGTCCAGTAAACAATGTACTTATGTGCCCAATTCGATCTAACTTTTGGGACCAATCTACCTTTTTAATCCTGCAGTAACCTCCTCTGAAAATGCAGACCTCATACACCCATCCCTGGTCACTTCCTGCCATCCCCTTGGGTAGTGTGTGGCCGTCTTTGGCAAAATTATTGTCATTATAGCCCTTACGTGTTAACAGTCTCACTGCGCCCAAGCTTTTGCACTGTGTGGTCCCGTGCGGGACATAAGGCCCTATGGTATTGCTGTTGGCTCTCTCCGGGACCAACTCAAGCACCCCTTGCTCATGATGAGCCTGCGTTCTGAAAAGTTCCAATAAAATCACCTCACCTTTGATTCTTGCTCTTGCCTCCTTGGGATCGTCCAACATATTAACAACGGAGGCATCAATAGGGTCCTGGTTTTCAACCCTGGAAGCTCTAGCAACTAGTAATACAAGAGCGTCCTTACCCACGTTCCTTGGGTACACCTCAATCAAGCTTTTGTCAACAGTAAGCTTGTTAAGAGTGAGAATCCCGGTCTTGTTACCGCAAAGGACATCCATACCTGCCAGGTTTTTGATGGCTGCCATCCTCTTGGTGATCGCTCCTTGTTAAGTTAGGCGGTGAAATTCAATAGTCATTGTCACAGACAAAACTGTTGGCATGGCAATTGGAATTCCTTCAACGGGAAGCACTAGTAGATTGTCAATGCCATCTCGGTATGCCTGTCTTTTGGGTTGGATATATCCCAATAATCCCTACCAAAGATTCTTTCAATAATGGAGTAAATATAGAAGTGGGATGATGGCGATCCAACACCTTTTGGAACCGAGAGAAGTGGCCATAATGACCAAGTGCTATCAACCAAGTGGGCAGCCTTGCCAAAGAAGGTGTACAGAAGGTGTACATAACAGCCGCACTTTGCCTTGCTTGCAGTGGGACCAGAGAAAGTCTCATCACCGGGTTCTTTGTGAATGGGAGGGATACACCGATAAGGGTAGCCTCGGTCGATCTTGAGGGGATTACCTTTCAACAATCGAGCATCTGCTGGAACAATATCTCCTAGTTTGATACTGATTACATCTTCGGGTCCAAGGATTGCTGCTTCTTTCTCGCTCCATTTTTTGCCTTGCAACACCTTAGTTTTGGAAACAAGATTTGCCATGAGTGCTGCTACAGCATTTCCCGCATTGTTTTCATCATTAAAGCCAATGACATCTGGATAGTGTGGTGGCTTGCCCCCTGCATTTGCTAAAGCAATGGTCATGATAGCTGCAGCCTCCATGACCCAAGACAGAGGATTCCACATGAATCCCAAAAACTTTAGAAATTTACTATCCTTTTTATCTTCACGTTTGTTCTGGCCAAAAATTTTGAGCCTCTTTTGACCTTCCTCTTTTGTCAAATCTTCTTTAAAACACTGGAGTTGCTTGAAAACTTCCTCCACGGGAGTCGTTTCCTGGGACATAAGGCAAGCTGTAACACACAGGTAGTAGGGGCGATGCCAATATCTATTGCCCCCCGTTGCCTCCTGAGCCTTCCAGTTGTAATTAGGCTGCCAAAATAATGAAAAAGATCTGAGGCAACTTCACAAATGACCCAACCAATTTTGTCTCTCAGTGGAGGGATAGATTCCCTTTCAAAGAAGTGCGAGCCCCTCATCACTGGGAAAACTCGGGCCACAATGCCGTTAAACAATTGCCCACATTTAGAAAATCAAGCAAAACCAACTTGGAATCATCAATTTACAACATCACGAACATCAAGTTGGTTGAGGAACGCCACATGAAATTTTAGAACAATAGGGAACTGAGGTGGACCGGTTTGCTTCCACCTAAGGGTTTGGCTAGTTGGAAATGGCAGAGGTAAGGAGAGCTCCAAGTTTTCCAAATTTACAAGTGCCCATCTCTGGATTTGGACTGGGTTTGGTGAGCATCTCCCTGTGGGGGTTTCATTTCTCGATTGGGGCATTTGTGCCTTAGTGGAAGTATCAGTGGTGCGGTTGTCCTGTGGAAGTACGGACGCCACGAAGGGAGCAATATCTGGTGGAGGTAAGGAAAGATGAAAAGCAATTGTGGTGCCTGGTGGTGAGGGTAGTTTGCTGGGTAAAGCTTGGGTTAGAGTTTGCGGTGGTGGGAGTGGTGGAGTTTGAGGAGACAGTTGTGGACTTACCTTCGAAGGCTTGGTGAACAATTTAGTGGCGGTGAATCCCGAGAGACTTGATTACATGTTTGGTTGAAGATGACCAATACATTTGCCTCATCAACGGAATCATGGGGTGGCGGTGTTGAACCGCCGTTTCATTTGGCAATAAGGTCTTCCAAACCCCAATCTCGCCCCTAGTCAAAGACTTTAGCATTAGGATTCCGTTGTTGAAGCCTCCAACTCGATGCTACTAGCTTTGCTCCAAGAGCCCATCCCATGCAAGTAAGCCCCGAGTCTTTGCGCCGAGATCAAGGTGAGCTTTTCAGAAACTTCATCAAGTTTCGATCGATCGAGAGGATGAAGAACAATCGCTTTCACTCGGCTGGGACCCCTACCGTCATGCAGACCGATCGAGAGTCGAGACACAAATGGAATCTTGGCAACGATCGCCGAAGATCGAGAGAGGGGCGCGACACAAATGGAATCTTTGAAGTCTCCAGTAGATGGGACAGAGCAGTCGGACGAGGGCGCCCAAATTGCTCAAGATCCCTCGAGAAAAATTCTCGATAGCAATTTGCGTGTTGCGCGCATCCACGTATATCATCGAGAGCATCACGGGACAAGTAGAGCGCGATGACTAATTTCAGTTCGAGTCAAGAATTGACGAGAGCGGTGAAATTTTTGCTCAAGATCCCTGGAGGCGAGAAAAAACGGGGTTGCTGTCGGGGTTGTAATCGAGGCGAAGAGGTGGGGAATGTTCAGGAGGCGCATGTTGTGCACGTTCGATTCGACCAAAGTTTGTGGTTTCGATGAGGGTTTGTCGTAGCATGAATCGCGTGACAAGTAGACGGTGTGGTTGGCCATTCACGACGCCCTTCTTCCGACTTCGAAACTAATTGCCCGGTGGACCCTACGATGTGATCCTCCAAAGGATTGTAGTGCATCGAAAGCCCTCTGCCATGCTCTCAATGAAAGCATCGATGATGCGAGCACGATCGGTGATGGCTCGACAAGTGAGGATCGGTGGTATCAAGATCGGCTGACGAGGAGGGGAGTTCCGAGAGGAAAAGGCGGTGAGAAAGAGAGAGAAGAGCATAGAAAGAGGGGGAGAACGGGGATGGGGAGAGCAAAGTGTTATCGGGGACACCTGGTAATCGAAGAGTACTCGACCACCCAAACGCCCCGGTGCGAAGATTATGTTCGGAACTAGCGGTTATCGTTAAATGGCGAAGTTTTTGTGGAAAGCATCCACGAGCTGTCCACGTGCATGTTCGAGCATTCTCGGCTAACAAACCGCCAACCGCCGTGCTCCTTTCTCCTTTTTTTTTAGCTTAATTTTTCTGTTGCATCAATTTCGTTTTGCTGATTTGGCTGGTTCTGTGTTGGTTGTAATTCTTGAAAGGAGAATATATCTTTGTTCACACGTGAGAGGAATATAGAAAAATTATCTCAATTCTCATTCTTCCTCTTCTCTTCTCTAAGTCTTCTCCTTCTCCCCTCGACCCGTCTCCCGCTTATCCCCCTTCTTGTTCCCTCTCTCATCACTTTCGATTTCCTCACATTAGAGTCGACCTGACTTTCTCGGATTTGTTCATCGAATCGGTGCTTTCATTGAGAGGCAATGGCGGCATGACTACCGGATCTGGCTCTGGCGCCATTCAAGTCAAGGACATTCGGCGATTCAACCTTCTTTCCGAACAGATTCAAAAAGCTCCAAGACTTTCAAAGAATCCTTCGTGATATTCCAAAGGCCATTGTTCCTTCCTCCAACCCACCATTATTACCAACCCCGTGACTCCTCATCCTTCCTCGAGTTCTTTCGTGCCTACCTCCCAATTTGTTAATCCATGCTCTTCAATGAAAGCAGCCACACCGATGATGCGAAGTCCCATTCTTGGCCGGTGATAACGTGGTGGGATGGCTCCGGATGGAGCGTTTCTTCTGTATCACTACACTGAGGATCGAACTGCCCTCCAATGGTTCCACCGGGATGCACGCCACCCGACGGCTTTCATCCTCGGGGAGGTATTCTCTCGGAGTTAAGATTTGGCCCTTCTTCGTATATAAATCATGAGGCCACCTTGTATAAACTACGGCGGATATATGAAAGAGCCATCTCCACACGAAGAGCATAGAAAGATCTCGGGGGGATGATATCAAGACAAACCCCGAGGGATGGAATAGCCAAATTGGTGGAAGAGAAGCTTGATAGAACCGTTCACTAAAAGAAATATCTTCCCAAAGTGTACTACCCTTAAAACTACTAAACAGCCCATCAAAAGACTTACACCACGAAATGGCAGCTAGAAGGAAAAGGGCCTATGCTTCAAACCAGTGATGAAAATTCACACCGGGCTTGCTCCCCTCCCAATTTCTATGTATGATGGTGGAGGAGGATCACAACGGCCCACAGAGAATTTGATAGCGAATCGATCCTACGTTCGGTTGGCCAATCTTGTAATTGCACGCATTAGAGGGCCATTTTGTTCCTTCTACTCTGATCAGCAAGGCTCCATCGACCACCCCTGTCAATCTTGGTATGAAATAAAAGCTCTAGACATGTGCCCAATCTGCCTGTCCTCAACACCTCAACGTTTGCTTTTTTGAAGGATTGTGCACCAATGTCGAAACTTCCAAATTCAATGCTCTACTAATATGGCTTGTGGAGTCCAATGGTTAGCATCCATGGCATGATGATTATAAGGCACTATGGATGCAATGCAAGAAGGAGACTCCATCACACTGGATTAAGAGCAACCATGGCCACCATGACTTTGGATTGATAGGAGGAGTTTTCGATTGCCACATGTCTCCAACTCAAAGTTCGGAGAACTGGGATCCGGGAAGATAACGTTTAAATTTAAGCTCCACGAAATCTGTGTAATGTTACCCTCCACACTCTCCTCTTATCCTTGGCCAACCTCCACACCGAAATAGCCACCACATACCTCTCCAACCCAACTCCGCCCCGAGTCTGCTATCCTCATTTTGTAAGATTGAGAAACTCGCTTCGAACATGATGAAGGCATAATCCAACCTAGTGGGAAAGAAGAAGGATGGTACATGGCGCTCGTGTTATAAATGCAATCAAAGACAAATTTCCCCTACCAACAATCGTGAATTCAGAGCTTCATGGTGCGAAATTCTTCTCCAAACTGGATTTGAGGCGGGATATCACCAAATGAGAGTGGATCCTGACGACATTCATAAAACGGCATTTCGAACTCACGAAGGCCACTATGAATTCTTGGTTATGCCATTCGGGAACATTTCAAGTGAGATGAACAACATATTCGAGACATGTTCAAAAGTTCATTCTTCTTCTTCTTCCTACACCTCATGGGAGCATCATCTTCAACATCTCCAATCGGCTTCACACGTTGCGAATAACTCCTTCTACGCAAAGCCCTTGAGTTTGGATGTTCTTCTATAGCATATCTCTATAGTCACCGACCAAGGAGTTATGGTGGATCCTCGATTAAGCGGTCGACATGCAAATGGTCACCACCGAGAGAATGTCAAACAGCCGGGGTTTCTGTGGCTGGCTACTAAAATTTGTGGCATTAAATTTCAGCCCCTCTCACCCAATTACTACGCCAGACGGCCTTTGTCTGATCTTTCAGAGGAAGCATTTCAAGCCCTCAAAAAGGCCCTCACTACTACCCCTGTTTTAACATTACTGATTTCTCCCAACCCTTCACCATTCACACTGATGCTTCGACGCCGCCCTAACATTCATCCAATTGCATTTATAGCAAACAATTGTCACCAATGCGTAACTCTTCCACTTATGTCGAGAACTTTGGGGGAAGCAAGTAAGTGCGCACCTCCATTTTGGGGGTCCAAATTTACCATACAACAGATCACCAACCCCCTTAAGGCTTTGTTAGCACAAACAATCCACACTCTTTCATCTCTTAGGCTATGATTTTGAGATCATATATCGGCTCCTGGACCACTTTCTCGCCGCTGGGATTCATCTTACCTTGCTCTACTCTGGTGTCTCTGCATTAATTGCATCGCTAGAAGCATTGCGACACTTCCACCAACATAACTCCATCTCAAGTGATCTCATCAATGCCATACTAATCACTAACAACCATGCCGATTACTCGGTGAAAGAGGGACTCATCTTCTACGTAACCAAAATTTTGGTACCTCTCCAACCACAACATCTTATTATGCAAGAATATCACAATTCACCTACTCTTGGATTCCAGCGCACCTACACCCGCATTGCCCACATATTCTATTGGCCAGATGCGCCAAGAAACTGAATTTATACAGCAAGCACCATTTGCCAGCAGGGACAACCGCACCACAAGGATTATTACAAGAATTCCAGGGAAAATTTGGGAATCCATTTCCATGGATTTCATCACTCACTTGCCCCCTTCCCATGGAAAAACAAGAATTCTAGTGGTGGTAGATCGCCTTTCCAAATACTATTTTTCCTCATTACACACACAATTTACTGACTCAAGAAAGATTTTGTTCTATGCCGCTTACATGGTTTTCCAATGGAATTGGTAAATTTTCATGAGCCATTTTTGGCGTGAGCAAGCTCCATGGAACCAAATCAGCCACAGTGCAACAAGCAACCTTCACCCACAAAAATGTAGTGAACCGTTGTCTCGGACTACTTACGTTGCTTTGTGGCATCACCCCACCTCCTGGATTCAATATCTCCCTGGGCTGAATGGAATTATAATACCTCATGGCATTCATTCAAAATGAGCCCATTTGAGGCGGTTTTATGGTCGAAGACTATACACAAGGCACTTTGGCAGCCATTGATGAACTTCTCACCGATCGAACCAACCTACTCACCACCCTCCGATTCAATCTACAGACCACAAAACATGAAAGATTTCTCACGCCGAGAAGGTGTATCAAGTAGGTGATTGGGTTCAGGTACTGCAATCTACTGCAGCCCACCGACAATCCAACAAATTAGCTAAGCGATTCTATGGACCCTTCCAAATTCGGATCGCATCGGATCAGATACCGAGTACAATGGCTCCAAGATCCACAATGTCTTCCATGTTTCTCTCCTAAAACACTTCGAGGTGATCCTTCCACTACATCAATGATGAAGAAAACCACGACTCCCACCCACTCCTCCAACCTCGCTGTCCGGGCTTCGAAAAATACTATACAGACCACTTCGTTCTCGCTTTTGCACAAAGGCAAGCACAAACTCCAAGTGAGGCTACCTCGGGAAAAGTAGACTTCATTCAGATTTCACTGAATTTCACCTTGAGGACAAGGTCGTTTTTGATGGCGACGGCAATGTTAGTTGATCAACGGGGACACCTCAATGGTACGGAAGAGTACTGACCACCCAAACGCCCGGAGGGATTATGTTCGGAACTAGCCAATTCGTTAAATGGCCGGGTTTGTCAGGTTTGAGCTGTCCACGTGCAGCTCTTTGTTCGAGCATTCATACAAAAACCGCCAACTGGCCGTGTTCCTTTTTTTTTTTTCGCTAATTTTCTGTTGCATCAATTTCGTTTGCTGATTTGGCTGGTTCTGCAAGCTAGTGTTGGTTGTAATTGGCTTTAAAGGGAGAATATATACCTCACACAAGAATGAGAGAGAATATAGAAAATTATCTCAATTCTCATTCTTCCTCTTCTCTTCTCTAAGTCTTCCTTCTCCCCTCGAATTGTGCTTATCCCCTTCTTGTTCCCTCTGGGCTCGATTTCCTCACATTAGAGTCGAATTTGACTCTTCTCGTTCACTCTGCGATCGTATCGGGCAGCAAGAGGCAGAAAGAAATATCTCTTTGTTACCGCCATCACACACGCATACGTATATATAATCAAACCGGAAGGGCTCCCGTAACCACGTAAGCAAGAGACAGTAACAGAATTGGTTGTCTTGTAATCAAACTGTAACCACGTAAATGAAATAAAAGTCGGGCCCGTAACAAAAAGTTTGTTTTTTTTGGCTTGAATCAAAACTTTAAAGCTCTTAATATGGCTTGTGTATTGTGATTGGCATGATGATACGATGCTGAGTCCATTGGATTAAGTGCAGGCTATCTTTGGATTGATATTTTTTGTGAGAAAGTTCGGTAGGATAGTGTTTAAATTCTATGAATGTAATGTTATTTTCTATGTTGGCCAACGAAAATAGCCATTTTTTGGGAGTCTGAATTTTGTAAGATTGACCAAAGATTAGTGGGATGACTCGTGTCTAAATGCAATTTGTCAGCGGGAAAGTTGATATTGTAATTGAGTTTTGCTTGTGTATCAATTGTCATGGGAAGTGATAGGCACTGACATGTTCTTTTTTTCTCTTACACCTTGCCATCATGCTGAAGTTCATGTGCGATTTTGGTCATACTCTCTAATGTAGGTCTGAGCATCTGTGCTTAAAATCATTAAAGCTTTGGTCAGTCATCTTCAACATCCAACGCCAAGTTTCATGTCTGATCTTGACGTCCAGATTCCCAATGCTTTTGGTATGTTTATTTTCTTCGGTACTAATGATGCTTTAGTGTATACTTTCATATAGCAGCAGCTCATTTCATCCATAAACACCTGATACATTAGAATTTGGGGAAAACAAGTAGAGTGTGTCCATTAAATTCCACCCTTGATTTCTTCAATGTATTTCTGCTCTTCATTGCTTCTAGATATGTCTCCTGATCTTTTGTTTATGGATTATTTGTGGTGCTATCCGCTGATTGAGTTATCCTAAACACTAGATCCGTTTGCTGAGGCAAATGCTGAGGACTCGGGTGCAGGAACAAAAGAGTATGTGCACATTCGTGTACAACAGCGCAATGGTAGGAAAAGCCTGACAACTGTCCAAGGGTTGAAGAAAGAGTTTAGCTACAACAAGATTCTAAAAGACCTCAAGAAAGATTTCTGCTGCAATGGTACTGTTGTTCAGGACCCAGAACTAGGCCAGGTATGCAACCTCGGCCCTTTCTTGCTGGAAATGGTCCGGTGAATCTTTTTTTCTCATTCTCACTTGGGATGATCTGTGATTTTGTGTAGGTTATCCAGCTGCAAGGTGACCAGAGGAAGAATGTTTCCACCTTCCTTGTTCAGGTAAATAGTTGTTTGCATGATTGGTGTTTTTAGAATGGGAGCTTTGGCGCAACTTGTAGATTTGTCGTTGTGTGATCCGATGGTCATAGGTTCGAGAAATGGAAATATACTCTTGTATAATATAAGGTAAGATCACGTATAATAGAGTCCAAGTGGTTTGACATTTTTATGGAACCCACTCGCAACAATAGGTTCATACATTGGGTTGTTTTTTTTTTTTTACTGTTGTTGTTTTCTTGGTAGTAGTGAGTTGTGAATATCCTGAGTGGTTTAATAATCGTATGCTCTATTAGTGTGTGTTAGGGGGAGGGACTGGAGGGTTTTAAAGATTTCTGTAAACAGAAAGGGAAGGGCAACTTGGTGGAAGGAAGGATTTCTCTTTTTCCAAATTGGGCGGATAGGTGATTCTCTGCTTCTCCGTTGCAAGAGCTCCTTTTCCTTTGTTCATATCCAGAGTGGTGGGAATGACAATGAGGGAAACAATATATATCTAATATTTTTCCCTTTTCAAGCGCTGGCTTTGGTCATGTATAAAAAAAGGCAAATTAATTAACGATTACTTGGCATTTACTTCAATTCCCTCACTGTTAAATAAAGTCCGTTCTTTTCTATTTTAAGAACATAGCATTGTCAACAAGAATCATAATATTACCCTTCCACTTGTGTTTATGTCATAACCAATCAATGGTGAGTTCTATTCCCTTCTCTCCCTCTATAAATCCAGACAAGGGGAAGGTCAATATCTTCTCCTTCCTCACTTTAACCTCCCTTCCTCATCATCCGCTACCATTCTTCCCCATGTTTTTATGGGGGGAAGAAATCTCCCCTATTCCAATGTCGGGTCTATTGGCCGATATCATCACAATTTTGTCAAGTTTTGGGGAAAGATCATTATATAGGGGGTCGGATACATATATTTCGGTCGATATTTCATTCCATGATCGGAAGTGCTGACCTCTTGTAACTCTGTTTCTGCCGTGTGCACCTGATATCTCTCATAACAGGCTGGCATTGTCAAGAAGGAGCATATCAAGATTCATGGTTTCTGAGTTCTAGTGGATGATCAAACATGCAGATGGTTGGCCGGTGTTTTTATGTGATTGTGGAACTTTCTCTTTGATCGCTAAGTTCTTAGCTCCTTTATAATAATACCTGTCATGTTGTCGAGTGTTCTACTACTACTACTACTGTAATGGCAGGATTATGTGGGATTCAGACTTCCTTTGACAATTATTTCTGCTATATTATTATGACGACGATGAACTTATATATATTTATAATCCTCTAACTCTTTACAGCTCCGTGTGGCTTCGTTGCAGATTGAAGCCCAGTACCTGGGATTTTGTTAGTTTTCTCTTATGTTGCATTCTTTTTTTCACTTCCTATGATGATAATTTCATGTAGGCAATTTGAGGGGTTGGGATTATACGATGAGTTAATTAAATTTTAATATATTATTATAATTTTAGCTGTCTAAGTTGATATGATGAGGTACAGCCTAGGTTTCTGAAGGTGGGGCGCAAACCTGAGGGCAGTTGGGGGAATTGGTTAGCTGGTTGTCGTTGTCGGTGGGGGTCACTAGTTGTAAATTGATGTCGTAGGTGAGTCGGTGCCTACGGGTGACTAGGGTGTGGCACGATCTGTCGGGGCCGGCTGGATTAGTAATTAATTTTCTTATTTGTTTGATGATACATTTAGATATAATATTTGTAGTAGAGAAATAATATTTATATATTTATTTATATATTTATTGTTATTAAAATTATTAAATTTAGTGTGGAGAGAGATGGGATGGAGTAAAAATTACTTGCACCAATGTTCATTTCTTGTCTAGTAATTTTATCATGAGTCATAGTTCGAGTTACATATTAAATAAGGTTAAATAAGGTCTTTACGTTGAGTAGGATTGTTATTTTATTATATAAAATTATATGCTATAAAATAAAAATAAAATTTGATGCGCTTTTGAATTTGAACTTTGAACATATTAGAACTGATTCGTTTGTCCTGATTCTGACTTTATTCACTGAGTTTGGATCCTGCACACCATTGAAACGAACAGGAGGTCAGTGTATCGGCAGGAAGTCCCAGCGAAAACACTCCAACGCTCAAGCCAGTAAACAGTCTTCGAAATCTGGAAAGGTAATTGTAAACGAGAATTGAGAAGGTGAGTATGAGAGTGTGTGGGTTTTTAGATAAAAAAGAGGTAATGCTGTCTCTTGAATCTAGTTGGTGGGTGAAGGTAGTAGGCGTCTGTCAACAAGAGGAGTACCTGTATGCTTTTGATTGATGTTCTTTCTCTCAGCCTATTAGGAAGCTTTG
Organism: Nepenthes gracilis; assembly: GCA_033239525.1. NCBI lineage: Eukaryota > Viridiplantae > Streptophyta > Magnoliopsida > Caryophyllales > Nepenthaceae > Nepenthes > Nepenthes gracilis. The sequence goes on from BSYO01000006.1 coordinate 3,985,447, forward strand.
CAAAGAGAGAGTATGAAATCGTTCTGAGGTGCGTAGTTGAGAGCACAGTAGCAGGTGTTGTGTGAGTGATTGTTTGCGTGTGTCCCGTATGAGGATTCTAGGGCTTACTTAAACGGCGGTAGGATGATCTTCCTTGGTAGGTGTGATCCCCTACGCCATTTTGGGCGGCTTTCTTTCTGCAGGAAAGTACAGGTTGCCTAACTTGTTGAGATTGCTTCATTTCCTGGTGGTCAGCTGTTTTTCAAATTGTCCACCTTCCTTTCATGCACTCTACCATTGGAGAGCCCCAATTGGCAGGAAATTGAAAAAATCTAGTGCCTTATGGGAAAGGTGCTGATTTTGTCAATATCATTTTTGGGTGTTGGCTGAGTTTATGAAAAGCGCTGGTTAGGGAAAGAGCCGTTGCTGGCCATCTGTTCGGTCGTGGGCCCAAGTGGGCCAAGCCTTTGAAAAGTCTTTTTATTTTTGGTCTGTTGCTACAGTGATTCTTGTCAACGCACGGGTTGACCGTCCTGGGCGCTAGTTGGCCGCCCACCTGTGTCTTAGTCGGTCAACGCTGACATTAACTGTCGGGTGAGCATTCGGGCCTTTCAGGATTTGGGCCTTCACCTCCTGTTGGGCCAACATTGGAGTTGGCCGTCCAACAGGCTATTTGGGCCTTCTTTAATTGTTGGGCTGGTTTGGCTACGGTATACCGATAATAATTTATATTAAATAGATAATTCTAATTGTATAACTTTTTGATTATTTATTTATATCAATAAATTTATATAAATATTAATAAATAAATAAATATTACATAATTGACAAAGGCTTTTAAAATAATCAAGGATGTTCTTAGATATTTTTCATTATGTATCTTCCATTGCTGCCAACTAGCAAATTGAAAAATAAGTAAATAAATAAAAAATAAATAAATAAATAAACTTTTTATTAAGATTTGCTGACGTCATACTACAAACTTTCAAATAAAAAATTGACTCCTCTTGGATAATGATGCAATTAAAAAATAGTTTATTATTTGGGGGGATGTGTCATAGTAGCTGTACCATGCATGTGACATAGTGGCTGTATTGTCCTGATCTCCGTTAGATTTAATCCAACGGTAGGAAAGGTTAACCTTTTTTATTTTCTTTTTCTTTTGTTTTCTAAACTTTAAAATATTTATTTATTTTTTCTTTTATATAACAATATTTTTAAAATTATTAATCATAAAATTTGATGGGAGATACCAATAACGGCCACTACTACTTCAAAGAAAGTAAACTAAACCTACATGACGGCTAACATTTTTGAGGCTCAGTAGTTAAGACGGCCCTTTCTGAAAGCCAAGACGGCCAACTTCAACGTTGACCGCCTTGCTGCCAACTTATTCACAAACGGCCAACTTAACGCTGACTCGCTTTGCCGGCTTTTAAAGCAGAACAACATGGGATGTCTATTCCATTATTTACATAAATTTATCAATATCGCTACCGCTTCTCCTTCAAGCGCGCTAATAAATCGACGGCCAACTCGACACGCTGACTGCTCGCTTCCCTATACGTGGGGCCCAAATAAGGCTCTTTCTACGTAAAACGGGCCTCGACTCGCTTGCGCCCATGGCCCATCTCGGGAGGCCGACGACGATACCTTCCATAAGGGCGGCTAACACGCACGCAGCGGCCAACCCGGGAAGGCTGACCGTCCGCGCAGCACGCTGGGCCCCAAGAAGCCTCTTCAACAAGAACGCCCGACTCCATCTAGCCTACGAATCATCAAAATGTCAACAACAGCTCCAAGGATACTCCACGATCCCACTTGGCACCAAAATATACTCTGGTAATATTAGCGCCCCACATAAGGAAGGCGCCGATTTCTCCAAATCTTTGCCAACCCAGGATTTCCAACGGTAGCATGCACGTGGCGAAGGTGCCTAACTCAAAAAGCGGTTGGCCGCCTCGGAAAACAATCCTCCACAATCGTGGCAACAAGATCGCCTCCAAAAGGAAGGCTAAGCAATAGATCACGTGAACGATCACTCCTTCTAGAGGAGGAGGATCGCCATCTTTGCCATAAAGAGGCCCTGGATTCACCATCCGTGACATGCTTTCATTGATACTGATTCGTGCTTTCACTCGCACGTAAAACCCTGTCTCCGGTAAAACAAGCTCTCCGTTCCTAAGCACCAAACTCTCAAACACGATCAAACTCCAAGGCAACAGACGGTCTTTACACTCGTTCTCTGCCTTCCCCACCATCCAGAGATACGAGCGCCAGCCATTGCTTCTCTCGACATCCTAACAAAGACTCTCTTCCCTCTCCTATCGCTTCTCTTTTTTTGCTTCCTTCCATCAAGGCTTTTCTTACTTCTGTGAGTGTTTTGAATTTCATGATTACCTCCCGCCGCACGCCGACCTCTTGCTCGTTTTAGTGGTGTGCGAGATTATGATTCGTGGACGGAGTTGGTTCACATCATTCGAAGAATCCGAACTGTCGTCGGATACAGTGACGCATCAAAATTATTATTCAGTAAGTTTATAAAATATAATTTTATTTATTTAATAATATTTTAATAATATATAATTATAAAATTATTATTTTAAAATATAATTATATTTAATAAATATTTTAAAATATATAATTATAAAAATATTATTTTATAACTTTATAAAATATAAATCCAAATGTATATATTTAATAAATAATAAAATTTTAATTTAATTTATAACTAAATGAATTAATGTTTTTTTTATTTTTTATATGTTAATGAACTAAATATATAAAATAGAAATACAAAACAAAAAAAAAGTCCCCCCCCCCCGGCCTTTTTATTTTAAAATAACTAAAAATTTTTTTTCTCTTAAAAGATAAATATTATATTTTTTAAATTTAAATTGTTAATTTTTAGATAAGTTATTATGATTAAAAAAATAAATTTAATTAAATTGTAATTTTTTTAAAATAATGAAATAATAATTATTTATTTAAAATAAATAATTTCAATTAAAAAAAAAGCCAACAAACTTGCTTAGCCTTCTTCTAGACCCTACGTTTTTAATCTGGCCTGCACTGTCATCCTCATCCCCTCAAACCAGATGCAACTTCTCCCTCTATAAAAATCCACCGTATCTGTCCGCTTCCACACTGCCTTGATCTTCTCTCTCTTCTTAGCTCTGCAAGTCAGTTTCATCGTCGTTGAGAGAGCTTAGCAGACATGGCTTCCATGGCCACCGCCTTCACCGCTACAAGCAAGCCGACCGTTTTGGACGGCGGCCACCGGCCCTTCTACGGCAAGCCCATCTCATCACCGGCCGGTGGAAGAATCCGAAACGTCAATGCGTTCCCTCAAAAGATATCGAATTCCATGTCCGCGAACTCTGTCCCTTACAACCTCAACAGCTTCAAGTTCGAGCCCATCAAGGAGTCGATCGTATCCCGCGAGATGACCCGCCGCTACATGACAGACATGATCACCTACGCCGACACCGACGTTGTCATCGTCGGCGCCGGGTCTGCGGGGCTTTCGTGCGCCTACGAGCTCAGCAAGAACCCTGACGTCCAAGTCGCTATCATCGAGCAGTCTGTCAGCCCCGGCGGAGGCGCGTGGCTTGGCGGACAGCTCTTCTCCGCCATGGTTGTCCGAAAGCCGGCGGACAAATTCCTTGACGAATTGGGTATCGAGTACGACGAGCAGGCAAGTAAAACACCGTATTCATATTTCTAATCTTTGAGTATAAGGTTAATTCCCCTCCCCCCCCCCCCAATCAACTAGTTCTAACAAATTAGTTCAGGTCATATTCAATTAGGGTAACAAAATATTTTTTTTTTTTTCAATAAAGCAGCGAACCAAATTTATTATTATTTATTTCAATCTACATTCAATTTCTGTGAAAAAAGCTGAAAACATTAGGGTGTTGTTAATGGTAGAGCAAAATTTGTTAATTTCAAGTACTTTACGTTCTTTGATTCTCGTTTGAAATCAGTAAAAATTGTTCTATAACTTCATTCATCCATAATACACATTTCGCCCTTCATGGCGACATAATACACATTTCGCTTTTGTAAATTCGATAATTTCGCACGATATCCCGCGAGCAGGACAACTACGTCGTAATTAAGCACGCTGCTCTCTTCACATCGACGATCATGTCGAAGCTATTGGCGAGGCCGAATGTGAAACTGTTCAACGCGGTGGCGGCGGAGGATTTGATTGTGAAGGAGGGGAGAGTCGGCGGCGTGGTGACGAACTGGGCGCTGGTGTCGATGAACCACGACACACAGTCGTGTATGGATCCGAACGTTATGGAGGCGAAGGTGGTGGTGAGCTCTTGCGGGCACGATGGGCCGTTCGGGGCGACGGGGGTCAAGAGGTTGAAGAGCATTGGGATGATCGACAGCGTGCCGGGGATGAAGGCGCTTGATATGAACGTCGCCGAGGATGCCATTGTTAAGCTGACGAGGGAAATTGTGCCGGGTATGATTGTCACTGGCATGGAGGTTGCAGAGATCGATGGAGCACCTAGAATGGTGAATTCTCTATCTCGTTATCATTTAGAATGTGCAGTAGAACATTTGGATCATTGACCTTCATATTGACAACTGCAGGGGCCAACGTTTGGAGCAATGATGATATCAGGGCAGAAGGCTGCTCATCTGGCGTTGAAGTCATTGGGCCTGCCCAATGCCATTGACGGGACCTCCGTCGGCACCATCCACCCTGAGCTGGTAAATTGATGGTGATTGTCCGCTGCAGATTTTTGTTGTCTGTAGGAAAGCGGTGGATGACAGAGGTCAGACGTTGACCGCTCGATCACGGGCTTGCCAAGTCTTGATCTTGTTGCATCTTCATGAATAAAAATTGAGTCTTCTCGTATTTATAAATATTATATAATATATATAGATATATTAAAATTTTATAATAATTATCACTATTGAGTTGATCGAGTTGATCATTTGAATTCAATTTAGTCCACTAAATATGGATCTTGCATACCATTATAATAAAAGGTGGCGGTGGGATTTTCTGATAATCACTTTTTACTTCGACGCTGTCAATAATCTTTGGAATCCAGAAGGTAAATGAAACGAATGAAATGTGAATGCTGAGAAAGTGTTTTGGACAGTGGGCTGCTCATGTTGAGACAGGCTTTTCGTGGGTTTGTGAGGGACGTCGACTCTTAGCACTATGTTTGCTGGGAACGTGGCGACAAATAGCAAATTATTTATTGAAAGCGTGAGAGTTTCGCATCAAAGAGAGAGAGCTTGATGACGAAAGCGACTGTGAATATTAAGGATGTTTTTGTCTGAGATTGAATGTTTCGCTTAGAGTGAGAACTCCATGAGGTTTCATAGATGTGCTGCTGTGCGGTCTCCTTTGAGTAGGAAGGCTTGATTCTTACGCTCTGTTGGGATGACTTCATTTCTTGGCGTGGGAGCTTTAATCGACGCTGTTATGCGGCCACCACTGCTCCTCATTGCAACCCGCTCCTCGCGCGGTTTCTCTCCTCACACGTCGTGCCACCGCTGACTACCATCGCCGCGGATCTTCTACGTTGCCGCCGCTATTTCTTCCCTTCTCCTCTCCTTTCTTCTTCGCCAGCGAACCCTCCTTCCTCTCTCTCCTCTTCTCCCTCTCTCTCACCGATCCCTTCTCTTCTCTTTTTTCTTTTATTATTATTATTACTATTATAATATATAATGTATTAAATTGTAAAATTCAAATCGGTTTTCGGACAATAGCACGGGCACCCTCTGGGCACCACTTCGAAATTTCGATCATTCCTTAAAAAGTCACAATATTTTAATTTAATTTCATCACGTCTAAAATATTTAAAATCACAATAAATATTAAAATAATCTAAATTGCGATCTGAATATTACAGTTGTGTTCTGTGATTTTGGCCAGTGGGACGGCTCCTGCCCACTTGGTAAAATAATCGATATCTGCGATAATAAACTTCTTTTGCCCTGTTATGGTGGGAAACAGGTCGAGACTGTCAAGCCCTATTGCGTAAAGGGCTAAGGGGCCCGAAGGGATTTCAACTCAGCGGGTGGCCGGTGGTGAAAATTGTCATGAAGCTGGCTATTCTCATACCTCTTTATGAACTTGAATGCATCCTTCTTCATTATCGACCAGAGTAAACATAGACCTATGATCTTGAATGCCAAGTTCTTGTCGCCGATGTGCGACCCAAAATCCCAAGGTGGACTTCGCCTAGGGCATAGTTGGCCTCCTTGGGAGTGAGGCACCGAAGGTGCGGAGTCAAATTACCACGGTGATATAGCCGTCCATCGACTATGATGTACGAGTCAGCCGTCTTTTTGATCTACTTGGCTTCATTTTCGTTTTCTAAGAGTGCTTCGTCGGTCAGTTATCTTTGGTACAGTGTCTTCTAATTTTCTGCTATGAAGATTTGTATTGCTTCTAGTTCCTCTTTGCTAAGAGCACTCAGAATGTCTTGCATGTCCCTCGAGTATTATTCTGGGTTTTCGGCTGCTGTCGCTGTGACAAGTTGGTCGGCCTTTTAGTTCTCAGTTCTGGGAATATGAACGAGGGTCATCTTATCAAATCTCCGACTGGCTTCTTTTACCTTGGCCAAGTACTTATCCAAGTGGGGATTGCATGCCTCGAAATTTCTGTTGACTTAATTGACGACCAGTTCAAAGTCGCCGTAGATGGTTAGTCGCTTAGCGGAGCATTCTTTAGCAAGTCTTAATTCAGCCAATAGGGTTTTGTATTTGGCAACGTTGTTGGTGGCCAAAAAATCGAGTCGATCCGTGTACGTTGAGAACCCATTTCGGTCCTTCCTCAAAACCATCTTGAGAATTAGGATCGTGGTCTCGACAATAAAGTCGGCCAGGGCCTGTCCTTTGATGGTTGGTTTAGGCCAAAACTCAAAGTCAAACTCTCCCAACTTGATTGCCCATTTTACCAGTCGCCCGATGTCGTCGGGTTTGTAGAGAATGCTCTTCAAAGGTTGATCGGTTAGAACTACCACACGGTTAGCCTAGAAATAAGGCCTCAATTTTCGGGTGGAGAAGATAAGTGCCAAGGCTAACTTCTCCGCGCGTGGGTAGCGCATTTCTATGCCGGTCAACGTTTTGTACACGTAGTAAACTGGCCGTTGAATGTCGAAATCCTGGTGTGCGAGGACGGAGCTGAGAGCCGCATATAATACTGCCAAGTACAGGTACAACTCTTCTCCATCTTTGGGTGACGTCAGTAACGGTGGATTGGGCAGATACTGCTTCAATTCGTTGAAAGCCGTCTGGCATTCTGCAGTTCACTAGAATCCGTTCGCTTTCGTCCCCCTTAGGGCCTTGAAGAACGGCTAGTACTTGTCTCCCGTCTTGGCTAGGAAACATGACAGAGCTGCCAGTCTTCTCGTTAGCCTTTGGACGTCTTTGACATTCCGGGGCAGTGTCATGTCCACAAGGGCCTTAATCTTTTTTGGGTTCGCTTTGATTTTCCGTTGGGAGACAATGAACCTCAAAAATGTGACGGAACGGACTCTTTTTTTTTTCCAAAAGCTTCCGTCAAGACAGGAACAAGATTAACAGACTAAATTATAAGGCAAGACTTCTGAAGGAATTTTGACAGAGTCTCCTTTGTAATTGGATAAAAATCCAAAAATATAACCTGTAAGATCAACCATCATAAGCACATAACTATCGATTATCCATAATTTTTCCTACAGCATGCATACACAGGATCACATATGTCATCCATGGCATAAATCTATAAAACTATCAGCTACACTAACAGTTCAATAACGAGATGCCATCTAGGATCTGTGCAACATATACAAAAGTTTAGAGTGGAAGCTAAACTATTAACCTGCAGAAGTATAATTTTCCTTTCTACCATCTTATACATCATATGCATTCTATACAAAACTCTCCTGTATATGAACATCCATAAATACAAGTACAAAATCACATGATCAGACAAGTCTTTACGTCAACTGCTCTCCCAAAATAGCCCCAAGTGCTTCAGGTCCTCAAAAGTTTTCAGAAATTTTTCTTGATCACTCTTTCTCGTCAGGCAATAATTCTAATGTCTTACTTGGAGGGAAAAAATAATAAAACAGTGAGCCGGGGACCAGCAAGGTTCGTGCATATGAGCGGTAAAATAATGATGCAGAACGGTCATATAATTGTGCAGAAACAGAACGGTCATGCAAAACATAATCTAGAAAATAGAGAAGGCATACTTTGATGATATAAAACCTCATAATTAGAAATCAGTAATTGGTAAATTGTAAATGGTAAACTCAGAACGAATCGTAATCGGTACACCGCAAGTCGTAAATTATAAACTCAGAAATCGTAATCGGTACAATCGTAAGTTGTAAATGGTAAACAGAAATCGTAAATTGTAATCGTAATCGTATAATCGTAAGTCGTAAATGGTAAACTCAGAACCAGAATCTAAAATCGTAATTGGTACGATGTAATTCCAGAATTGTAATAGGTAACATATCATAACGCTGAATATGCACTCGCCAAGATACCCTACTAGTTGAGGGGGTGAATAATCGAGGATAGATTGTGTTCACTCCACACAATCCAAGGCCTATCACTGTAATATGTATATCCCACCCCGAGGGATTTGTATTGTTGTCACCCGAAGGTAGGCCTGTAACTGTGATTCCTCCTAACTTTAACGCCCCGAGAAAGAGCAGACCACAAATAATTTCATGGATAGAGTTATCCTCGATTATCACCGTAAAATCCTAAGGCATGTCGGAGAACCTATTCTGATCAGAGTCGATCTTAAAATAAGTAGCCTCAACCTTCCTTCCTTATTGAAATATCCTATCATATACGTAGTCCGTCATAACTAAGCCTCCTTGGCCGGGAGCTTCACCAAATGTCTCGTGCCTCGGATCACATAAACGACTTTACTGATCTCTGGAATTTTTATCTGGTCCCGTAGTGATCCCGCCCCCGGCACAAATTATATGGTTAGTTTTATTTCAATGCCCGGGTTCATGGTTTACAATATACGAGCTACACAAACATACATATTTATTTTCGTCCTAGGGTCCAAAATCCCTCCAAATTATAAATACCAAGCTTATAAAATCACCGCACAACCGATAAAATATAAATCATGCATGTAACCAAAATTGATAAATTTTGAGTTATGGTTTATAAAAATATATGCACAAATTAGTAAAATCTCCCACAAAGAGTCAAATGTGAAACTTGAAATTAAATCGTACGAAATCTATAACAATCTAGAGGATACTTGCTTTTAACATTATACTTTGCAGATTTGAAGAAAGGATGTCCCAAAAAACACTCCAATCAAGCCTTTCTCTTCGCTTCTACGTGCACCCGATTTTCCTTTCTCTTCTTCTTCTTCTTCTTCTTTCTCTCCTTCGTGCGTGGTTTGCTCTCTCTCTCTCGCCACTGGGCCTTCATTTTATAACCACCGTGAAGCTAGCCTTCCTGGGCGACAACCGCCATCGCCGCCGCCTCCCATCCGCCGCCATCCTCTCTCTCGCTAAACGCTTCTCTCGCGCGCACCGTTGTCGATCTCTCGCACAACCCACACCGCACGCCACCGCGCCCACCCACGAAAGGCCACGCACGCTGCGACCACCGCACACCATATTTTTTCAACTTTTACACCAATCTCATTTTTACTACCGACGGCCGTTGTCGACTCATTCCTAACCGACTTTCAATTTTCACGATTTTCCTCAACCCGCAATCGCCCACAAATAAATTTCGTCAAAATTAAAATAACACCCACAAACACCATCGACCTTGCCTGCTCACCTACGACGCCGCGCGCCTTCCTCTCCCTTCTCCTCTTCCTCCTCATTCTCCTCGCGGGCGAACCCTTGATCCCTTTTTCCCCCTCTCTCTCCTCTTCTCCCTCTCTCTCTCCCCGACTCTTTTCTCCCCCTTTTTCTTTTTCTCATTCCATTTTCCTTTTTTTTCTTTTTTTTATTTACTTTAAACTATTATTATTATTATTATTATTATTATTATTATTATTATTATTATTATATAACTTTCTTTTTAACTTTTAAATCCAACTCCCGATTCTTTCCAAAATTTCAACAACATTACGGTGCACCCTGGCACCACTCCGCACCTCCGATCATTCTCAAAATTTTATAATATTTTAATTTATTTCCACCACGTCCAAATATCTAAAAATCAAAATTAATATTAAAATAATCCAATCGGGATCTGAAATATTACAGTTTCTTCCACAATCTTTGGGCCCAAAATCTTTTTGTCTCCGGTTTCCTCTCAGTGAATCGGCGACCTACACTTTCTCCCATGCAATAACTCAAAAGGTGCTATGCCGATACTAGCTTGATAGCTGTTATTATAAGCGAATTCAGATAGTGTCAGATAAGTATCCCAAGTTCCTTTCATCTCCAAAATAGAGGCCCTCAACATATCCTCAAGAATTTGAATGGTACGCTCAGATTGGCCATCGGTCTAGGGGTGATACACAGTACTGAACTTTAACTTTGTCCGCCACTCCTTATGCAAGCTCTCCCAAAACCTCGAGATAAAACGTGGATATCTATCAGACACAATGGAGGCAGAAACTCCATGAAACCTCACGATCTTATTTACATACAACTGAGCCAACCTATCAGGCGAATAGGTTGTCCTGATCGCCAAGAAGTGGGCTGATTTCGTCAATCGATCAACTATAACCCATACGGCATTATGATTCCTAAGAGTCCTTGGTAAATCCGATACAAAGTCCATGGCAATGTCCTCCCATTTCCAGCTCGGGATTAACATTGGCTGTAACAATCCAGAAGGCTTCCTCCTTTCATCCTTCAATTGCTGACATACCAGGCATCTCTCCACGTAAGGCATGATATCTCTCTTCATATTTCTCTATCAGAAGGTTTTCTTCAGATCCTGATACATTTTATTCGTCCCTGGGTGGATAGTAACCGAGATCGGTGAGCCTCCTTCAAAATCTTCTCCTTCAACCCTTTATCATCCAGTACACATAATCGATCTTTAAACCTTAACACACTATCAGCCTGGACGTTAAAATCAGCTCGGGACTCTTTACTCAAATCACTAACAATATCCATGAGGAACGGATCATTCACCTGCTTCTCTTTAATTTTTCTAACTACTTCCGGTTGAATCTGAAGGTACGACAGGAGCATCCTATTACCTTTAGTATAACGTTGGATATCACACTACTTCAGATAATCCAACATTTTCATCTGCTTGACCTGCAAGTGTGCCACATAACCCGATCGGCAACTCAATGAGTTCGTAACTATGTTGGCCTTCCCTGGCTTATACTATATTTCCCCGAGGATACTCCAAAGACGGATTTAGAGGGATTGAGTTTCATCTGATGCGCGTGGAGCACCTCAGAGGGTTCGGCTAGATCGCAAATATGATTGTTGTTGGTCTTACTCTTGATGAACATGTCGTCAACGTACACCTCCATATTGCGACCGATCTGATTTTTGAATATCTTGTTCACAAGCTGTTGATAAGTCGCACCTGCGTTCTTTAGATCAAAAGGCATTATCTTATAGCAGTAGGTGCCATGGTATGTCATGAACGAAGTGTGTTCCTCTTCCTTAGGACTCATTCAGATCTGGTTATAATTCGAGTAAGTATTCATGAAGCTTAGGAGCTTGTGTTCGGATGTCGAGTCCACCAAGAGGTCGATCCTGGGTAAAGGAAAGCCGTCTTTCGGGTAGGCTTTGTTGACGTTGGTAAAGTCAACGCATATTCACCATTTTCCGTTGCTTTTTTTGACCAGGACGACGTTGAAGACTCCGTTTGGGTATTGGAATTCTCTGATGAAGTCGGCATTCAGTAGCTTATTCACTTCCTCCCAGATGGCGATCAACTTTTCTACGGAGTGGTTCATTCGTTTCGCCTTGATGGGCTTGGGGCCGGGATCGAGACCTAACTTGTAGACCATTACTCTTGCCGGAAACCCAAGTATATCCGTGAGTGTCCATGCGAAAACGTCAGCATTCTGTCGTAAGAACGTGATCAACTTGTCGCGCAGTGTTCCAGTGAGCGATCCCGTGATCTGTACGCACCTCTCCGAGTCCTTCAAATTCAGTGGGATTAGGTCGGTGGCTTCATTGGACTGTGCTTGTTGTAGAGTTGTTTCGTCTCGATGATCAAGTTCTCCTACCATTTTTACACGTCCACTGGGAGCGTTCTAGGACATATAGCATGACCTTCCAATGACTTGGTCGCCCAACACTTCACTGATATTGCATGCTGTTGGGGATTTCATCTTAAGATGTGGCATTAAGGTGACGGCTCCAAATGCTATTAGGGACGGGCAGCCTAGAATGGCATTGTATACGGAGGGCAGATCGACGACCAAGAAGGCGAGCGTGCGATTTGCCATTCTAGGATATGTGCCCAGGATGACCTCCAATTGGATGGTCCCTTAGATGGTCACTGGCTCGCTGTCCAAGCCATAGAGTGTGCTTTCGGTAAGCTTCAATTAACTCTTTTTGAAACCAAGTTTAAAAAATGTATCAAGGTAAAGCAAATTATGCGAGTTTCTATTATCAATGAAGACTTGTTTCAGTTGGTAGTCGATACTACCATTTAAAACGAGAACAGATACAACAAGGGGGTCAGTATGGGGGGTGACTACATGGTCTAAGTCATTGTCACTAAAGCTAATGACATTATCTTCCGTGTGCGGCTTCTTTCGCATAGCGTGTCTCTCCTTGTGATCTGTTAGGGTCTTAGTTGGTTGAGTAGTGACCATATTGACTACTCCGGCTGTGACCCCATTTCGCATTAGGGAAGGCTCCGATCGTTTCCCTCCTGAGGTTCCCAAGCTCTGACCGGGGTTCTTGACGAACCTAGTGAGGTCCCCTACGGATGAGCTTCTCGATCTCTCCTTGGAGTGTCTTGCAGTCTTTCAAAGAGTATCTGACATCGATGGAATTCGCAATATTTAGATGGATTTTCTCCTCCTTAAGTGGTTTCGCAATTTAAGGAAATTTTCCCACGGATCTTTATGATGGCATTGCACGCATATTTGTTAGGGGTGTCGTCACCGGCCCGTAGTCCCTCCTTTTTGCACTCGGCCTTGTGGCCGCCTCCGAAAGTGGTCTCCGCCATTATGCTTCCTATTTCTCGTAGTCGGGAAAGAACAAGGTCGTTCGTCCACTTAGCCTCGCTTGCTTCCTCCGCCGCCGTGTAGCCCCCGGTGATTGACTCCGCCTCCCCAAGGTTTGCGCTTCTTGGGGCTGATGATGAAAGAAGTCCCCACGCGTTAAGATAGAGATGAAACTGCCAAACTTCATCTTCTCTGTTAGCTGGTGGATTCTCCTCACCTTCTCTACGAAGCGATCCAGAAACGTCTGCGGATTCTCCCCCCACTTCTATTTGATATGGGAGAGATGCTAGGATTGTTTATATTCTCGGCGGCTTGAGGCATACTACATCAGGAAAAGGTCAAAGAGCTCTCGGGAGCTTCAGATAGAGTTCATGGGAAGGTCGTGAAACCAGATACAGCGCCCCTTTCTCAGCGTTAGAGGGAAACAGTGGCACATGGCATCGTCGTCCAACCTTTGTAGACTTAGATGGGCGTGAAAGTCATTTAGGTGATCCATAGGATCAGCACTCCAATCGTAAGAGTCAAAGGTTAACATTTTGAACTTTGTCAGCATGGGTCGTTTCAAAATCTGGGCCGTGAAGGGAGATCTGTTGAGATCCGTGGCGTGCTTGTTGCCGTTGAGCATGCGCCTTAGGATCTTTCCACTCGTACTTTCATAGGGACGGCGTTGCCAGTCTTTTTGTAGTTGATGAAGGTCCTCAAATCCGTCCTCTCCCTTACGTTACGGGCAGTAGGCTGGCTACTTCCCCCAGCGGACTTGACGAACCTTGAGGCCCCCTCTTAGTGCGGATGAGTGGCTTCTGCCTAAGAGTATCGGGGGTTCATGAGTTTCAGACTTTCTTTTGGAGTCTTGCTGCCCAGACACCCTTCGAGCCTTGATCGGCCTCGGGCCTCGCGAGGCATCCGTGTCGGAATGTCGGGCCTCGCCTCTTCTTCGCGCCTTCTTCTTCCACTGCCCTCCCTTTTGGAAGCAAGGAGAGCCGCCGGCAGCCCCGATGGGCGTTCTCTGACGGCGGAGAGGATCTCGAGCATCTTGTTCTTATTGCACATGTTCTCCCCGGGGTTTGGAAGAATGGCACTGCACGCAGCTAACCACCCCGCTGACTGGGCGCCACGCAATGGCCCCGGTCGGGGTGAGGTTACTACTCTGATGGGTTCGCTCGCTTGTGCTCTTGTGTTAACCATAGTGGATGATGGCAAGAAAAGCTGAGAGAGTGAGATTGTGTGAAGTTGTTTAGGAAAATGGTTTACTTTTTGTAAGCTTCTCACAGATGGTGCCAATGGTGCGTCATGGATTTAAGTTTCAAACTGATTCTGATCGAGTGGATCGTTTGAGTCCGTCTCCGTCCATTGAGTTCGGATGTTGCACACTACAACTAAGAACAAGAGTTCAGGCATCGGTGGGATGTTATCCCATCAAAAATACTCCGACACTTAAATCAATAAACAGCTTTCGAGCTTGGAAGATAAAAGTAACGAAAGCGGTGTAGATGTAGGGAGTGCTGAGATGGGTGTCTGCTCTCGATGAGGGAGGCTTTGGTGCTCATGAGAAGCGTAATTTCTGAAAACTGTGTTCACTGGAAATGTAGTAACAGAGATGAAGAGAGTTCGCTTTCTGAAAGCATGAGAGCTTTACAGAAGAAAACTTCTCGTGGGCAAAGAGAGTGATTGAGAGCGTAAGAGCTTTGCTGTAGAGAATGCAAAGTTCACGAGTGTTTGTGAGCAATTTTGAGTGTGTCTGGAAGTGTAGGCTTCGTGGCCTTTTTATAGGCGTTGTCCTGGGCTGCCTTCTTTGCGTGGAAGGGCTTGAATCTCGTACCCTACTGGGATAGCTTCCTCTTTTGGCGAAGAGCATTTATGATTGTAACGGTTGTTGCCTTGATTGCCTTCCTTCTGCGTTTTGTAACTATTGGGGTTAGCAGCAGATAGGGGGAGGATTCTGACGCCTTCCTTTAGGGATGCACGTTGGATTTGCTGATGACCGTTATAGAAAGGATTGCCTTCTGTGAGAGCGTGTAATCAGGGGAGAAGACCGTTGCTGATTGTGGACAGTAGAGTGGGCCAAGCTGGGCTTGGGCTGCATTAGGCTTGGTCTGTAAGCGGTCAGACTTTCGGTCAATAGAAGTATTGACCGTCTTGGAGGCTAACTGTCCAAGCTGTCGGTCCTGATTTCTTCACCTTCTTTAGTTTGTCAACCGGTCAACGCGGGGCGTTGACTATCCCGAAACAAATGGGCTGCAACAACTCTAGGCCGTTTTTTTCTTTCCGGGCCAACTCATTACTGGCGTATCTATTAGGGTATTGTTAATTGGAGAGCAAAATTTGTTAATTTCAAGTACTTTCGTTCTTTGATTCTCGTCTGAAATCAGTAAAAATTGTCCTATAATTTCATTCATCTGAACATTTCGCCCTTCAAGGCAGCAGAATATCACATTTCGCTTTTGTAAATTCGATAATTTTTGCAAGATATCTTTGCGAGCAGGACAATTATGTCATAATTAAGCACACTGCTCTCTTCACATCGACGATCATGTCAAAGGTATTGACGAGGCCAAATGTGAAGTTCTTCAAAGCGGTGGCGGCAGAGGATTTGGATTGTGAGGGAGGGAGAGTCGGCGGCGTGGTGATGAACTATGCGCTGGTGTCAATGAACCACAACACACAGTCTTGTATGGATCCGAACATTATGGAGGCGAAGGTGGTGGTGAGCTCTTGCGGGCACGATGGGCCGTTTGGGGCGATGGGGGTCAAGAGGTTGAAGAGCATTGGAATAGTCGACAGTGTGCCGGGGATGAAGGCGCTTGACATGAACACCGCCAAGGATGCCATTGTTAAACTGACGAGGGAAATTGTGCCGGGTATGATTGTCACTGGCATGGAGGTTGTAGAGGTCGATGGAGCACCTAGAATGGTGAATTCTCTATCTCGCTATCATTTAGAATGTGCAGTAGAACATTTGGATCATTGACCTTCATCTTGACAACTGCAGGGGCCAACGTTTGAAGCAATGACGATTTCGGGGCGGAAGGTCGCTCAGATGCTTCACTCGGCCGGCCGTGAGCCCACCAGCCGCTTGCCAGCCGGCTTCTTCAGCCGTTTGAGTCGACACTTAGCCGATTCACTCTTTCTCTTCGTTTCATCTTCACGACGGCTGATCTCCATCTTCCGTTCCCTTTAATTGATTGTTGAAATATTAGTGGTCCAATTAAATGATGATAACTGTCCCATTACTGTGCTCATCAATATTGGCCGACTGTTCATTGGTAACATTTGGTGAAGGCATTTGATGGAATTGCCTTATAAATTATGCAATTGATTTTGTCGCAGGCACCCCATTCAAATAATACACCATCTAGAAAGAGAAAGGCGTGTCCAGAAACTCAAAATCGGTCCGAATCTCAAAGCTCAAAAACAGAGTAAGCAAATGGCTAGAGGTATAAAACTCGATCCTTTATTCCGCTTTCGTGGTTGTTTAAGCCACATAAATTGCTTACATTTGGTATCAGAGAGAGGCATCGCCTCTGCCTTTGTCGTTCGCCACTTTTTCGTTTTTTGCTCGTAAATTAAAATTTTTAAATTTTTCGTTTTTATAATAACTCGGTAAAAATGAGCGCCGAAAATTGTTGAAAAATTCAATTTTCGACATTTTCATATAATTTTTATCAATTTTGGTGTTCAGATGGCATTGTTTTAATCGGGTATGGAAAATTGGTCGAATTGGGTGGGTGTTGTCAGGTTTGGGCGAACCCGGCGAAGGTAGGAGACGACCTAAACGGCGTCGTTTAACTGTTGCTACAGTTTGATAAACGGCATCATTTTGTCTTCGGTTATAAGTATCCTGAACGGCGTTGTTTTGTCTGTTGCTACAGTGTCAAAAATAACGTCGTTCTGCTACAGTGCATTTAAAAAAAAATAAAACGGTTTTGGACTTGGGCCGTTTTCGTTCGCGGCTCAAATCCCGCGTCCGCGTTTTGGTGTCTACGCGGCAGTGGATTGGCGGCCTGTTTCGTGCGCAGCCCACACGCCTCCTAGCCCATCACTGTAGCAATCCGAAAAATGTATAAAATGCTGCAAACACGCGTTGAGCAGTTTTGAACGCGGCTCGTACGGGCTGAAGTCGGTTTGACATTGCATTGAACGCTCTGTTGGCGTTTTTATGGGCTGTGTAATTGCTTTTATACTTTTAGATAATACGTATATATATATACATGTATATATTTATATATATCTTTTGGATATTTCGTTACATTTTCAGAGTTATTTTTCAGTTTACATTATAAGTCTGATATCATTTGGGAATTCAGACATCATTCGATGGTTTTTATTACTTAAATTTATAAAATAATACCTCTTTTAATATTGTGCATACTGATGTTGGCATTAAGCGATGTGTTATGAATGAATGTTCCCCTATGTTGTGGCATAGGATATTATGTCATATCTCCATTGAAAGAATCAAAAGACTGAAAAATGATGGAGTATATAATACTGTATATTTTACTGACTTTGAGACTTGTATGGACTGTATTAAAAGAAAGCAGACCAACAAGACTATGAAAAATACCAAGAGAAATTCGGACATATTAGAAATCATATATACTGATATTTGTAATCCTGATATTGACTCGTATGACCCAAAATATTTCATCGTCTTTATTGATGATTTCTCACGATATATGTATCTCTACTTGCTTCATAATAAGAATAAAGCCTTAGATATTTTTAAATTATTTAAAGCAAAAGTAGAAAAATAATGTGAAAAATAAATCAAGATTATGAGATCAAATAGAGATGGAGAGTATTATGAAAGATATACTGAAGATGGACAAATGCCTAGTCCATTTGTAAGGTTTCTTCAAGAACATGAGATTGTTGCCCAAAATACTATACCTGGTTCTTCGGACCAAAATTATACAGTAGAAAGAAGAAATCGAATATTATTGGATAAGGAGTATGCTTAATAACTCCGAACTTCTAAAATTCTTGTGGAGTAAAGCTCTTAAAACGGTAGTATATATATTAAATCGGGTCCTTTTGAGTTGTGAAAAGGTTAAAAATCGAGTTTACAACATGTACGCGTATGGGGATGCCCATCTGAAGTAAGAGTTTATAATCCACATGAGAAGAAGTTGGATCTAAGGATTATTAGTAGGCATTTCATTGGATATGCTGAACGGTCCAAGGGATTCAGATTTTACTGTCCATCTCACAGCACTAGGGTTGTAGAATCAAGAAATATAAAATTTCTTAAGAATGACTTAATGAGTGGGAGAAAACGATCAAGAAATTTGATTTCTGCTAATGATCATTTGATTTTTTAACTTTTCACTTTAAATGATAGGTTGATTGTTGTACGCAACACCCTTTAAGATCAAATTGGTATTGAACAACAAATCAATGTCATTCCATAAAATGATGATCCTATTTCAGTTGACCATAAAATTCAGGATTTATCTGAAATAGTTGTACAACATACTGCTGTTGAGAATGATGATACAATATTGAGAAAGTCTTCTAGAATGAGGAAGTCAGCAATCCCTGGTGATTATATGGTATATCTATAAGAGTCAGACTATTATATTGGAGCCGAAAATGATCCTGAAACGTTTTCACAAGCTATGAGTTGTAATGAATCACAATTATGGTACGATACCATGAAAGAAGAGATAAATTCCATAAGTTGTAATGGAGTCTGGGATCTTGTTGAGTTGCCTAAATGGGCGAAAGTCATAGGGTGTAAATGGGTCTTTAAAACAAAGGAAGACTCATTAGGCAATATTAAAATATATAAAGTAAAAGTCGTTGTTAAGGGATATACTCAAAAGGAGGGAATTGATTACACGGAGACTTTTTCTAATGTATCTAAAAAGGATCCTCTTCGTATAATTTTGACATTGGTTGCTCATTTTGATATTGAATTACAACAAATAGATGTAAAAATAGTATTTTTAAATGGTGATCTAGAAGCAGAGGTTTGCATGAAATAACTAGAAGGATTCTCCTCCAGTGATGGTGAGCAATTGGTATGCAAACTCAATAAGTCCATATATGGATTGAAACAAGCCACCCGTCAATGGTATTTAAAATTTGATGAAATTGTCTCTTCATTTGGTTTTGAAGAGAATATTTTGGATCAATGTATATATGCCAGAAGGTCAGTGGGAGTAAGATTTGTTTCCTTATTTTGTATGTGGACGATATTTTACTTACATCCAATGATAAAGTGTTACTGTATGAGGTGAAATAATTTCTCTCTGATAAATTTAAAATAAAAGATATGGGTGATGCATCTTATGTCATTGATATTAAGATACTTCGAGACAGACCACGATGTGTTCTGGGTTTGTCTCAAGAGACCTATATCAATAAAGTTTTACAGAGATTTCGGATGAAAGATTATTCACCAAGTGTAGCACCCATTTTGAAGGGTGATAGGTTCAATTTTAGCCAATGCCCAAAAAATAATTTAAAACGGAAATAGATGAAAAACATTCCATATGCTTCCGTTGTTGGAAGTTTGATGTATGCTCAAGTATGTACAAGATATGATATAGTATTTACAGTTAGAATGTTGGAAAGATTTCAGAGTAATACAGGTATGGAACACTGAAAAGCTGTTAAGAAAGTGATAATGTATCTTTAAGGTACCAAAGACTATATCTTACATATAGATGGACTGACGATTTGGAAGTATTGGGGTACTCCGATTCAGATATCGTTGGATGTGTTAATTTACGTAAATCAACATCCGGTTATATATTTTTGTTTGCCGGTGGAGCTGTATCCTGGTGGAGTGCAAAGCAAACCTTGATTGCTATTTCCACTATGAAAGTCGAGTTCGTTGTTTGTTTCGAGACTACAAAGTATGGTGTATGTATAAGGAATTTCATGTCTAGGCTTAGAGTGGTTGATTCCATCTCAAGGCCATTAAAGATATATTGCGATAATTCAGCTATTATTTTTCTGGCTAAAAATAATAAAAATAGTAGTCGAAGTAAATACATCGACATTCAGTTTTTAGCCATAAAGGCGCGCATTAAAGGAAAGGAAATTTCTATTGAGCATATTAGCATTGAATTGATGATCGCTGATCTTTTGACAAAATGCATGCCACCATTGAGGTTCAAGGACCTTGTAACAGAAATGAGACTAAGTTCTATTTAGTAATTTTCATTGTATGAATAATGATATTTAATAAAATTTTTATTTATCTGTTGTGATATTTCTCAAAATTGTGTACACATTGGTTGTTTTGAGAATGTCATTAATTGTTAGACAAAGAATAAATATAAGGTTTATTCATAAAGTAATGTTATCGGATATGGACATGACTTGAGAAATGTAATATTTTGTAATACATGGAAGATATTACTCATTATTAGAGGACTTATCGCCATGATTCGTATTTTTATTTCTTAAGTTTGAGAATTGATAATTTTGGTTATCACATCAAATAAAACATGGACCAAGTGGAAGAATGTAGATGCTTCAGCTTAGCCGAAGTCATGAACCCAGCCGCTTGCTAGCTGGCTTCTTCAGCCGTTTGAGCCGACACTCAGCCGATTCACTCCTTCTCTTCGTTTCATCTTCACGACGGCTGATCTCATTCTTCCATTCCCTTCAATTGATTGCTGAAATATTAGTGGTCCATTTAAATGATGATAACTTTCCCATTACTGTGTTCATCAATCTCGGTTGGCTGTTCATTGGTAATGTTCGCTGAAGGCATTTGATGGAATTGCGTTATAAATTATGCAATTGGTTTTGTCCCTGCCACCCCACTCAAACAATACACTATCTAGAAAGAAAAAGGCGTGTCCAGAAGCTCAAAACCGGTTTGAATCTCAGAGCTCAAAAATAGAGCAAGCAAATGGCTGGAGGTATAAAACTTGATCATTTATTTCGCTTTTATAGTTGTTTAAGTTACATAAATTACTTACATGCTCACCTGGCATTGAAGTCATTGGAGTTGCCCAATGGCATTGAAACTTTATACATGTATTTGAAATAATTTGACCAAAACTTTATAATTATGAAAAAACTAATGATATTTTTTTTAAAATGAAAAAGTATAATAAAATATTTGAAATTTATGTGGAGTTTTTTGTTTTTCATTATATATTGGACCATTATAAGAAATCAACGATAATATATTATGAAGGTGGAGCACAAAGTTGAGGACAGTTGGGGAAATTGGTTAGCTGGTTGTCGTCGTTGGTGGTCACTAGAGGTAAATTGATGTCGATGGTGAGTTGGTGCCTACGGGTCACTAGGGTGTGGCACAGGCTGTAGGGGCCGGCCGGATTAGTAATTAATTTTCTTATTTGTTTGGTGATAGACTTAGGTATAATATTTGTCATGGAGAAATAATATTTATATATTTATTTGTATGTTTATTTTTACTAAAATGATCAAAACTAGAGTGGAGAGAGATGGGAGGGAGTAAAAAATACGTGTATAACGTTTAAAAATAAAATAGTTTAAAGTCCCAAAAAATAAATTTATATTAAATATAAAAATAAAATTACGTGTATATGATATATTTTTCTGTCCCAAAAAAATATAGTTTAAAGTCCATAATAATTTATCTTAAATAGATAATTCTAATTGTATAACTTTTTAATTATTTATTTATATCAATAAATTTATATAAATATAAATAAATAAATAGTACATAATAAATAAAGGTCTTTGTTGCGTCTATGGGTCTAGGTTCTATAGCGGACAGTGAGCGCTTCAATTCTACGCCCCTGGTAGGATCTTGAACGAGTCCGATCTCTACTCTTTTCAACTTTGATCTTGTGCAATACAAATTACAGATAAGGGGTCGAAGGTTAACGGGATGTTCTTTCACCGAAAATATTTCGACGCTTAAGTCAGTAATGTTTCCTTAAGAACGAAAAGATACAGAAGTGAATGTAAAAATACGGTGGGGAATAAAGGGATGCAAGGATGCAAAATACGTTGAGCGGTTATGGGAAATTGGGCTCCTTGGTTTGCACTGTCGAGAGTGGCTCATTAAGGTTACTCGATAGAGACTTTTGGATCAATGGTATCCGATTGATCGGGGATCACCTTCGCTGTTAAAGGAAGGGATATTTGTAGGCTCTATGGTGGAAGTCCTTAGGCACGGGAATCACCAAAATGTGGCAAGTAGGAATTCTTCGGCTGTTGGTGGTGGCCTGCAGTGTCAGTTGTCGCTTTGCGGTGGCGCTGAAACCGTTGCAAGGCATGGCTGGCAACGGTCCGTTTAACTTTGCATAGATTGATTAAGAGGCTATTGGGGCAACATTCGTTACGGGTGGCCAACATTGACCTTGTTTCCCATTACGTAGCAGTTCCTGTGCTGGTGTCCCTGCACTGGCAAAACTGCAACGACTGTAATGGAGATGCATTTAAAGCTGATTGGCCTTGTCGCTACTGCCTTGTCACCTTGTGTCCAAGTTTATCCTCGTGGATTGGGCTTCTCTACTGATAGACGTTCTTCTCTCAGTTAGGCCTAGCCAATCTCAGCCAAATTTCATATCGAACCCAACAGTTTTTGAAATAATCAATAATGTTGTTAGATATTATTCATTATATATATATATTCATTGTATCCTGCCTCGTTGAAAAAAGCAGAATTCTTACCTTTTTATTAATTATTATTAAATTATTTTTATTTAATAATAATAATTTAAATACTAAATCACATGGGATTCTTGCAGATCCTACATTTTTAATCACGCCTCAATTTCCTGAACTGTCATCCTCATCCCCTCAAACCAGATGCAACTTCTCCCTCTATAAAAATCCACCGTATCTGTCCGCTTCCACACTGCCTTGATCTTCTCTCTCTTCTTAGCTCTGCAAGTCAGTTTCATCGTCGTTGAGAGAGCTTAGCAGACATGGCTTCCATGGCCACCGCCTTCACCGCTACAAGCAAGCCGACCGTTTTGGACGGCGGCCACCGGTCCTTCTACGGCAAGCCCATCTCATCACCGGCTGGTGGAAGAATCCGAAACGTCAATGCGTTCCCTCAAAAGATATCGAATTCCATGTCCGCGAACTCTGTCCCTTACAACCTCAACAGCTTCAAGTTCGAGCCCATCAAGGAGTCGATCGTATCCCGCGAGATGACCCGCCGCTACATGACAGACATGATCACCTACGCCGACACCGACGTTGTCATCGTCGGCGCCGGGTCTGCGGGGCTTTCGTGCGCCTACGAGCTCAGCAAGAACCCTGACGTCCAAGTCGCTATCATCGAGCAGTCTGTCAGCCCCGGCGGAGGGGCGTGGCTTGGCGGACAGCTCTTCTCCGCCATGGTTGTCCGAAAGCCGGCGGACAAATTCCTTGACGAATTGGGTATCGAGTACGACGAGCAGGCAAGTAAAACACCGTATTCATATTTCTAATCTTTGAGTATAAGGTTAATTCCCTCCCCCAATCAACTAGTTCTAACAAATTAGTTCAGGTCATATTCAATTAGGTTAACAAAATAATTTTTTTTTTCAATAAAGCAGCGAACCAAATTTATTATTATTTATTTCAATCTACATTCAATTTCTGTGAAAAAAGCTGAAAACATTAGGGTGTTGTTAATGGGAGAGCAAAATTTGTTAATTTCAAGTACTTTACGTTCTTTGATTCTCGTTTGAAATCAGTAAAAATTGTTCTATAACTTCATTCATCCATAATACACATTTCGCCCTTCATGGCGACATAATACACATTTCGCTTTTGTAAATTCGATAATTTCGCACGATATCCCACGAGCAGGACAACTACGTCGTAATTAAGCACGCTGCTCTCTTCACATCGACGATCATGTCGAAGCTATTGGCGAGGCCGAATGTGAAACTGTTCAACGCGGTGGCGGCGGAGGATTTGATTGTGAAGGAGGGGAGAGTCGGCGGCGTGGTGACGAACTGGGCGCTGGTGTCGATGAACCACGACACACAGTCGTGTATGGATCCGAACGTTATGGAGGCGAAGGTGGTGGTGAGCTCTTGCGGGCACGATGGGCCGTTCGGGGCGACGGGGGTCAAGAGGTTGAAGAGCATTGGGATGATCGACAGCGTGCCGGGGATGAAGGCGCTTGATATGAACGTCGCCGAGGATGCCATTGTTAAGCTGACGAGGGAAATTGTGCCGGGTATGATTGTCACTGGCATGGAGGTTGCAGAGATCGACGGAGCACCTAGAATGGTGAATTCTCTATCTCGTTATCATTTGGAATGTGCAGTAGAACATTTGGATCATTGACCTTCATATTGACAACTGCAGGGGCCAACGTTTGGAGCAATGATGATATCAGGGCAGAAGGCTGCTCATCTGGCGTTGAAGTCATTGGGCCTGCCCAATGCCATTGACGGGACCTCCGTCGGCACCATCCACCCTGAGCTGGTAAATTGATGGTGATTGTCCGCTGCAGATTTTTGTTGTCTGTAGGAAAGCGGTGGATGACAGAGGTCAGACGTTGACCGCTCGATCACGGGCTTGCCAAGTCTTGATCACGGTTGCATCTTCATGAATAAAAATTGAGTCTTCTCGTATTTATAAATATTATATAATATATATAGATATATTAAAATTTTATAATAATTATCACTATTGAGTTGATCGAGTTGATCATTTGAATTCAATTTAGTCCACTAAATCTGGATATTGCATACCATTATAATAAAAGGTCAGGTGACAGTGGGAGATTACACCGAAAACACTTTGACGCTCAAGTCAGTAAATAACTTGGAATCCAGAAGGTAAATGAAACGAATGAAATGTGAATGCTGAGAAAGTGTTTTGGACAGTGGGCTGCTCATGTTGAGACATGCTTTTCGTGGGTTTGTGAGGGACATCGACTCTTAGCACTATGTTTGCTGGGAACGTGACGACAAATAGCAAATTATTTATTGAAAGCGTGAGAGTTTCGCATCAAAGAGAGAGAGCTTGATGACGAAAGCGATTGTGAGTATTAAGGATGTTTTTGTCTAAGATTGAATGTTTCGCTTAGAGTGAGAACTCCATGGGCTTTCATAGCTGTGCTGTTGGGCGGCCTCTCTTGAGCAGGAAGGCTTGATTCTCACGCTCTATTGGGATGACTTCATTTCTTGGCGTGGGAGCTTTAATCAACGTTGTTACGCGGCCGCCGCTGCTCCTCATTGCAACCCGCTCCTCGCGCGGTTTCTCTTCTCACACGCCGCGCCACCGCTGACTACCATCGCAGCGAATCTTCTACGTTGCCGCCGCTATTTCTTCCCTTCTCCTCCTCCTTCGCCTGCGAACCCTCCTTCCTCTCTCCTCTTCTCCCTCTCTCTCACCGATCCCTTTTCTTCTCTTTTTTCTTTTATTATTATTATTATTATTATTATTATTATTATTATTATTATACATTATTTATTAATTTGTAAAATTCAAATCGGTTTTCGGACAACAGCACAGGCGCCCTCTAGGCACCACTCCGAAATTTCTATCATTTCTTAAAAAGTCACAATATTTTAATTTAATTTTATCACATCTGAAATATTTAAAATCATAATAAATATTAAAATAATGTAAATTGGGATCTGAATATTACAGTTGTGCTCCGTGATTTTGGCCAGTTGGACGGCTCCTGCCCACTTGGTAAAATAGTCGATATCCGTGATAATAACTTCCTTTGCCCTGTTATGGTGGGAAACAGGTTGAGAATGTCAAGCCCCATTGCGTAAAGGGCTGAGGGGCCTGGAGGGATTTCAACTCAGCGGGTGGCCAGTTGTGAAGATTGCCATAAAGCTGGCTATTCTCACACCTCTTTATGAACTTGAGCGCATCCTTCTTCATTGTCGACCAATAGTAACATAGGCACATAATTTTGAATGCCAAGTTCTTGTCGCCGATGTGCGACCCACAAATCCCAAGGTGGACTTCGCCTAGGGTATAGTCGGCCTCCTTGGGAGTGAGGCACCGAAGGTACGAAGTCAAATAACCACGGTGATATAGCCGTCCATTGACCATGATGTACCAGCCAGCCGTCTTTTTGATTGCTTGGCTTCATCTCGTTTTTCTAAGAGTGCTCCGTCAGTCAGGTATCTTTGGTACGGTGTCATCTAATTTTCTGCTATGAAGATTTGTATTGCTTCCAGTTCCTCTATGCTAGGAGCACTTAGAATGTTTTGCATGTCCCTCGAGTATTATTTTGGGTTTTCGGCCGCTATCACTGTGGCAAGTTGGTCGGCCTTGTAGTTCTTAGTTCTAGGAACATGAACGAGGGTCATCTTATCAAATCTCCGGCTGGCTTCTTTTACCTTGGCCAAATACTTGGCCAAGTGGGGATTGCATGCTTCAAAATTTCTGTTGACTTAATTGACGACCAGTTCAAAGTTACTGTAGATGGTTAGTCGCTCAGCGGAGCATTCTTTAGCAAGTCTTATTTCAACCAATAGGGTTTTGTATTTGGCAACGTTGTTGGTGGCCAAAAAATCGAGTCGATCCGTGTACGTTGAGAACTCATTTCGGTCCTTCCTCAAAACCATCTTGAGAATTAGGATCGTGGTCTCGACAATAAAATCGGCCAGGGTACATACAAAAGTTTAGAGCGGAAGCTAAACTATTGACATGCAGAAGCATAGTTTTTCTTTTTACCATCTTATACATCATATGCATTCTATACAAAACCCTCATGTGTATGAACGACTTCACCTCGACGGTTATACCACGATGCTCTTAAAGTAAAGCCTATATGCGATGGATAGACTCTTCTAACCATGACATATTTGCTATTTGCTTACATGAACATAATTTCTTCCTAAATGAAAAAGAATGGTTAATTCCACAAAAGAAGTCTTTTTTTTACGAGGTCTTTGACTAGAAATTCCAATTTCTTTGTTCGCCACCATAGAACAATGAGCTTTAAAAATGTGATTACACCGACTTTTTTTTCCGCTATACTTAGATTCCGCTCTTTAAAAGGAACATCGGCTCTAACAATTCCGTCTCCGTCTATCAAAACGATAACTGAAATGTTTCAAAAAAAGTAGGCATACGTCGTATAAAGAGTTCACGTCCTTCTTTATCTCTAAATATAGGGTGTCCTAACCATCCAATAACGAGATATTCCATCCCCGTTGTCATTTAGAGCCTCGCTAAACTCTTGAATAATCCTCCTTTTGCTTTTTTCTTGCCAATGTAATCATAAAAAGCTAATTATAAATACAAGTACAAAATCATATGATCAGGCAAGTCTTTACGTTAACTGCTCTTCCAAAATAGCTCCAAGTGCTTTAGGTCCTCAAAAGTTTTCAGAAATTTTTTTGATCACTCTTTCTCGTCGCACTAACTCTACTGTCTTATTTGGAGGGAAAAAAAATAATAAAATAGTGAGTTGGGGGCCAACAAGGTACATGCATATTAGCGGTAAAACAATGATGCAGAACGGTCATATAACTGTGCAGAAACAGAACGGTCATACAAGACATAATCTAGAAAATAGAGAAGGCATACTTTGACGATATTAAACCTCATAATTAGAAATCAGTAATTGGTAAACTCAGAAATGGTAATCAGAAATCGGGTGATTAATCGTAAGTCGTAAGTGGTAAATCGTAAACCGAAAATTATAATCGAGAATCGTAATCGGTACAATCGTAAGTTGTAAACGGTAAAAATCAGAAATTGTAATCGAGAATCGTAATCGCACATCGTAAGTTGTAAATTATAAATCAGAAATTGTAATCGATAACTATAATCGGTACACTGTAATCTGTAAATTGTAATCGGTAACATATCATAACGGTAACAGACCTTGCCAGTATACCCTACTAAGTGAGGGGGCGAATAATCGAGGATAGATTGTGTTCACTCCACACAATCCAAGGCCTATCACTGTAACATGTATATCCCACCCCGAGGGATATGTATTGTATGTCACTCGAAGGTAGGCATGTAACTATGATTCCTTCTGACTTTAACGCCCCGAGGAAGAGCGGACCATAAATAATTCCATGGATAGAGTTATCCTCGATTACCACCGTAAAGTCCTAAGGCATGCCGGAGAATTTATCCGGACTGTAGTCAGTCCCGGGTCTTAAATAACAGTAACGGAAATAACCTCTTTATTGAAAACCTTCTTTCATAATCATAGTTTCATAATTTACTTTCAGTTAACTTCAAAACGTACGGTATCGGTCTAAAAACTCCTTCAGTTTTACTTCAACGGTGCATGGAATTTTTATCGGTATAAGTTCGTGCAAATTTTCAAAAACAAATTATACCGGGAGTTTTATTTCAATGTCAATTAACTTTTATATAACGAGAGCTACGGTTAAAAATTATTAAAACCCCTTTATTTTCGTACCTAGGGCTTTGCCAAAACTTTCTTCAAATCGATCACTAAATATGTGCTTATTCATGAAATTAATGCCATAAATTCATACACATATACTAAATCATGCAATTTAACCAAAAATCCCCAAACTTTTTGAGTTATGGTTTCACACATACTTTCGGAACCAAATCGAACATTGTTTACATGCTTGTACATGAAATCGAAGCCAAAACTTGCAATAAATATGGGTAAACACGAAATCTAGCCCAACAATCGAAGGAAACATGCTTCATTTAGTTTAAACATGCATCAACATCATTTTAGAGTATCTTTATCAACTTTAAAGCAAGAGGAAACGGTAAAAATGAAAAACAACGTCCGAAGTACACTTGCGTTGGCCCGATTTATCGCTATTTTTACCTGGTGCGGATTGGAACAAATGATTTTCCTTTCTCTTCTCTTCTTCCTCTTCTTTCTCTCCTTCGTGCGTGGTTTGCTCTCTCTCTCTCCCTTTTCCTTTTTCCTCTTCATTTTATAATAAAAATGAAGACAGCGCGCGGGCAAAAGTAGGGGCCCCGCTCGAGCGTGTCTCGAGTGCGCGGCGAGTGGGCTACATTCTGCTAAACGCGCTCGAGCGCTCAGCAAGTGCGTGGCGAGCGGGGTAGCTACTGGATTTTGCGATCGCTGCAGCGCCTCGGGCGCAAAGCAGGCGCCACGCGGCTGCTTGCTGAACTAGGATATTTTTTTCAACTTTTTACTTTTAATCATCATTTTTTACTACATGTTTGGCCTGTTAATGATACTCATCATTCTAATTACTTTCAATTTTCACGATTTTCGGTTTCAGGGCCTCACACTCTCCCCCACTTAAATAAATTTCGTCCTCAAAATTAAATAAACTACATACCTCAAGAGAACAAGTGGGGATACTTGCTTCGGATCTCTTCTTCGTGTTCCCAAGTGGCCTCCTCCGGTGAATGATTTCTTCAAAGCACTTTCACTTGGGGGATGATCTTCGTACGCAACTTCTGATCCTTTTGGTCTACAATTTGTAGGGGTTCCTCAATGTAGGACAAATCCTTGTCAATAACCAAAGATTCGTAGTCAATCACGTGCGTAGGATCATAGACGCACTTTCAAAGTATCGATACATGAAACACATCATGTACGCCCGTCAGATTAGGTGGTAACTCCAACCTATAGGCTACCTCCCCGATTCTTTCCAAATTTTCAAAAGGGCCAATGAACCGTAGCTTCAGTTTCCCCTTCACTCCAAATCGGAACGTGCCCTTGGATGGTGAGACCTTCAGAAATACAAGATCTCCTACCTCGAAATTCAATTCTATCCTTCGCCTATCCGCATAACTTTTCTGTTGGCTCTGAGCAACCTTCAAATTGTCGTGAATCACTTTAATCTTCTCTGCTATTTCTTTCACAATCTTTGGGCCCAAAATCCTTTTGTCTCCGGTCTCCTCTCAGTGAATTGGCGACCTACACTTTCTCCCATACAATGCCTCAAAAGGTGCCATGCCGATACTAACTTGATAGCTGTTATTATAAGCGAATTCAGCTAGTGCCAGATAAGTATCCCAAGTTCCTTTCATTTCCAAAACAGAGGCCCTCAACATATCCTCAAGAATCTGAATGGTACGCTCAGATTGGCCATCGGTCTGGGGGTGATACACAGTACTGAACTTCAACTCTGTCCCCAACTCCTTATGCAAGCTCTCCCAAAACCTCGAGACAAAATGTGGATATCTATCAGACACAATGGAGACAGCAACTCCATGAAGCCTCACGATCTTATTTACATACAACTGAGCCAACCTATCACGCGAATAGTTCATCCTAATCACCAGAAAGTGGGCTGATTTCGTCAATTGATCAACTATAACCCATACGGCGTCATGATTCCTAGGAGTCCTTGGTAAACCCGATACAAAGTCCATGGTAATGTCCTCCCATTTTCAAAGGATTAACATTGGGTCAGAATAATCCGTAAGGCTTCCTCCTTTCAAATTGATTCTTTGACATACCAAGCATCTCTCCACGTAAGCCATGATATCTCTCTTCATATTTCTCCACCAGAAGGTTTTCTTCAGATCCTGATACATTTTATTCGTCCCCGAGTGGATAGTAATCGAGACCAGTGAGTTTCCTTCAAAATCTTCTTCTTCAACCCTTTATCATCCAGTACACATAATCGATCTCTAAACCTCAATACACCATCAGCCCGGACGTTAAAATCAGCTCGTGACTCTTTACTCAAATCACTAACAATATCCATGAGGAATGGATCATTCACCTGCTTCTCTTTAATTTCGCTAATTACTTCCGGTTGAATCTGAAGGTACGATAGGAGCATTCTATCACCTTTAGCATAACGTTGGATATCACACTACTTCAGATAATCCAACATTTCCATCTGCTTGACTTGCAAGTGTGCCACATAACCCGATCGGCGACTCAATGCGTCCGCAACTACGTTGGCCTTCCCTGGCTTATACTGTATTTCCCCGAGGATACTCCAAAGACGCATTTAGAGGGATTGAGTTTCATCTGATGTGGGCGGAGCACCTCAGAGGGTTCGGCTAGATTGCGAATATGATTGTTATTGGTCTTACTCTTGACGAGCATGTCGTCAACGCACACCTCCATATTGCGACCGATCTGATTTTCGAATATCTTGTTCACGTGCCGCTGATAAGTCGCACCAACGTTCTTTAGATCAAAAGGCATTATCTTATAACAGTAGGTGCCTTAGTATATCATGAACGAAGTGTGTTCCTCATCCTCAAGACTCATTCTGATCTTGTTATAACCCGAGTAAACGTTCATGAAGCTTAAAAGCTTGTGTTTGGATGTCGAGTCCACCAAGAGATCGATCCTGGGTAAAGGAAAGCTGTCTTTCGGGTAGGCTTTGTTGATGTTGGTAAAGTCGACGCATATTCACCATTTTCCTTGCTTTTTTTGACCAGGACGACGTTGAAGACTCCGTTTGGGTATTGGAGTTCTCTGATGAAGTCGGCATCTAGTAGCTTTTTCACTTCCTCCCAAATGGCGATCAACTTTTCTACGGAGTGGTTCCTTCGTTTCTGCTTGATGGGCTTGCGGTCGGGATCGAGACCCAACTTGTAGACCATTACTCTTGTCGAAAACCCAGGTATATTCGCGAGTGTCCATGCGAAAATGTCAGCATTCTGTCGTAAGAACGTGATCAACTTATCGCGCAGTGTTCCAGTGAGCGAGCCCGTGATCTGTACGCACCTCTCCGAGTCCTTCAAATTCTATGGGATTAGGTCGGTGGCTTCACCGGACTGTGCTTGTTGCAGAGTTGTTTCGTCTCGATGATCAAGTTCTCCTGCCATTTTTACACTGCCACTGGGAGCGATCTGGGACATATTACATGTCCTTCCAATGACTTGGTCGCCCAACACTTCACTGATACCGCATGCATTTGGGAATTTCATCTTAAGATGCGGCATTAAGATGACTGCTCCGAATGCCTTTAGGGACGGGTAGCCTAGAATGGCATTGTATACGGAGGGCAGATTGACGACCAAGAAGGCGAGCGTGCGACTTTCCATTCTAGGATATGTGCCTAGGATGACCTCCAATTGGATGGTCACTGGCTCGTTGTCCAAGCCGTCGAGCGTGCTTTCGGTAAGCTTCAATTAACTCTTTTTGAAACCAAGTTTAAAAAATGTATCAAGGTAAAGCAAATTATACGAGTTTCTATTATCAATGAAGACTTGTTTCAGTTGGTAGTCGATACTACCATTTAAAATGAGAGTAGATACAACAAGGGGGTTAGTATGTCTAAGTCATTGTCACTAAAGCTAATGACATTATTTTTCGTGTGCGGTTTCTTTCGCTCAGCGTGTCTCTCCTTGTGATCTGTTAGGGTCTTAGTTGGTTGAGTAGTGACCATATTGACTACTCCGGCCGTGACCCCATTCCGCATTAGGGAAGGCTCCGATCATTTCCTGCCTGAGGTTCCCAAGCTCTGACCGGGGTTCTTGACGAACCTAGTGAGGTCCCCTACGGATGAACTTTTCGATCTCTCCCTGGAGGGTCTTGCAGTCTTCCGTGGAGTATCTTGAAGATCGATGGAATTCGCAATATTTAGATGGATTTTCTCCCTCCTTAAGTGGTTTCGGCAATTTAAGGAAATTTTCCCCACGGATCTTTATGATGGCATTGGCACGCATATTTGTTAGGGGTGTCAGGTTGGCTGGCCCGTAGTCCCTCTTTTTGGCACTCTGGCCTTGTGTTGCTTCCGGTGAAAGTGGTCTCTGCCATTATGCTTCCTATTTCTCGTAGTTGGGAAAGAATGAGGTTGTTCGGTCCGCTTAGCCTCGTTGGCTTCCTCCGCCGCTGTGTATGCCTTGGTGATTGACTCCGCCTCCCTGAAGGTCTGCAGGTTCTTGTGGGCCAGATGACGAAAGAAGTCCCCACGCGTTAACATAGAGATGAAACTGCCAAGCCTCATCTTCTCTGTTAGCTGGCGGATTCTCCTCGCCTTCTCTACGAAGCGATCCAGAAACGTCCGTGGATTCTCTCCCTACTTCTGTTTGATGTGGGAGAGATGCTAGGATTGTTTATATTCTCGGCGGCTTGAGGCATACTACATCAGGAAATGGTCAAAGAGCTCTCGGGAGCTTCGGATTGAGTTCGTGGGGATGCTGTGAAACCAGATATAGGCGTCCCCTTTCTGCGTTAGAGGGAAACAGTGGCACATGGTGTCGTCGTCCAACCTTTGTAGACTCAGATGGGCATGAAAATCATTCAGGTGATCCATAGGATTAGCACTCCAATCGTAAGAGTCAAAGGTTAATATTTTGAACTTTGTCAGCATGGGTCGGTTCAAAATCTGGGCCGTGAAGGGAGATCTGTTGAGATCCGTGGCGTGCTTGTCGGCTTTGAGCATGCGCCTTAGGATCTTTCCACTCGTACTTTCGTAGGGACGGCGTTGCCAGTCCTTTTGGAGTTGATGAAAGTCCTCAACTTCGTCCTCTCCCTTACATTACGGGCAGTAGGTCGGCTACTTCCCCAGGCGGACCTGACGAACCTTAAGGCCCCCTCCTAGGGCAGATGAGTAGCTTCTGCCTAAGAGTATTGGGGGTTCATGCATTTCAGGCTTTCTTTTGGAGTCTTGCTGCCCTGACGCCCTTCGAGCCTTGATTGGCTCTGGGCCTGCGAGGCGTCTGGTGTCGGAACGTTGTCCTGCTTCGGGGTCTTCTTGGCCAGCTTCTTCTTCCACTGTCCTCCCTTTTTGGAGGCAAGGAGAGCTGCTGGCAGAGCCCCCTGATGGGCGTTCTCCTGACGGGCGGAGAGGATCTCGAGCATCTTGTTCTTATTGCACATGTTCTCCCCCAGGGTTTAGAAGAATGGCACCGGCATGCAGTTGACCACCTTGTTGACCTGGGCGCTGACAGCGTAGCCCTGGTCGGGTGAGGTCACTGCTCTGATGGGTTCGCTCGCTTGTGCTCTTGTGTTAACCATAGTGGATGATGGCAAGAAAAGCTGAGAGAGTGAGATCGTGTGAAGTTGTTTAGGAAAATAGTTGACTTTTCGTAAGCTTCTCACAGATGGCGCCAATGGTGCGTCCTGGATCTAAGTTTTAAACTGATTCTGGTCGAGTTGATCGTTTGAGTCCGTTTTCGTCCATTGAGTTCGGATGCTACACACTACAACTAAGAACAAGAGGTCAAGCGTCGCTGGGATGTTGTCCCATCGAAAATACTCCGATACTTAAATCAATAAACAGCTTTTGAGCTTGGAAGATAAAAGTAACGAAAGCGGTGAAGATGTAGGGAGTGCTGAGATGGGTGTTTGCTCTCGATGAGGGAGGCTTTGGTGCTCATGAGAAGCGTAATTTCTAAAAACTGTGTTCACTGGAAATGTAGTAACAGAGATGAAGAGAGTTCGCTTTCTGAAAGCGTGAGAGCTTTACAGAAGAAAACTTCTCGTGGGCAAAGAGAGTGATTGAGAGCGTAAGAGCGTTGCTGTAGAGAATGCAAAGTTCACGAGTGTTTGTGAGCAATTTTGAGTGTGTCTGGAAGTGTAGGCTTCGTGGCCTTTTTATAGGTGTTATCCTGGGCTGACTTCATTGCGTGGAAGGGCTTGAATCTTGTACCCTACTGGGATAGCTTCCTCTTTTGGCGAAGAGCATTTATGATAATAATGGTTGCTGCCTTGATTGCCTTCCTTCTACGTTTTGTAACTATTGGGGTTAGCAACAGATAGGGAGAGGATTCTGTCACCTTCCTTTAGGGATGCACGTTGGATTTGCTGATGACCGTTATAGAAAGGATTGCCTTCTGTGAGGGCGTGTAATCAGGGGAGAAGACCGTTGTTGGTTGTGGACAGTAGAGTGGGCCAAGTTGGGCTTGGGCTGCATTAGGCTTGGTCTGTAAGCGGTCAGACTTCCGGTGAATGGAAGTGTTGACCATCTTGGAGGCTAACT
Organism: Nepenthes gracilis; assembly: GCA_033239525.1. NCBI lineage: Eukaryota > Viridiplantae > Streptophyta > Magnoliopsida > Caryophyllales > Nepenthaceae > Nepenthes > Nepenthes gracilis. The sequence continues at coordinate 4,020,301 of BSYO01000006.1, forward strand.
GTCCAAGCTGTCAGTCCTGATTTCTTCACCTTCTTTAGTTTTCCAACCGGTCAACGCGGGACGTTGACTGTCCCGAAACAAATGGGCTACAACAACTCTGGGCTGTTTTTTTTCTTTCTGGGCCAACTCATTACTGGCATATCTATTAGAGTATTGTTAATTGGAGAGCAAAATTTGTTAATTTTAAGTACTTTACGTTCTTTGATTCTCGTCTGAAATCAGTAAAAATTGTCCTATAATTTCATTCATCTGAACATTTCGCCCTTCATGGCGGCAGAATATCACATTTCGCTTTTGTAAATTCGATAATTTCTCAAGATATCTTTGCGAGCAGGACAACTATGTCATAATTAAGCACACTGCTCTCTTCACATCGACGATCATGTCAAAGGTATTAACGAGGCCAAATGTGAAGTTGTTCAAAGCGGTGGCGGCGGAGGATTTGATTGTGAGGGAGGGGAGGGACGACGGTGTGGTGAGGAACTATGCGTTGGTGTCAATGAACCACAACACACAGTCTTGTATGGATCCGAACGTTATGGAGGCGAAGGTGGTGGTGTGCTCTTGCGGGCATGATGGGCCGTTTGGGGCGATGGGGGTCAAGAGGTTGAAGAGCATTGGAATGATCGACAGTGTGCTGGGGATGAATGCGCTTGACATGAACACCGCCGAGGATGCCATTGTTAAGCTGACGAGGGAAATTGTGCCGGGTATGATTGTCACTGGCATGGAGGTTGCAGAGGTCGATGGAGCACCTAGAATGGTGAATTCTCTATCTCGCTATCATTTAGAATGTGCAGTAGAACATTTGGATCATCGACCTTCATATTGACAACTACAGGGGCGAACGTTTGAAGCAATGACGATATCATGGCGGAAGGCTGCTCTGTAGATGCTTCAGCTCAGCCAAAGCCGTGAGGCCAGCCGCTTGCCAGCCGGCTTCTTCAGCCGTTTGAGCCGACACTTAGCCGATTCACTCTTTCTCTTCGTTTCATCTTCACGACGGCTGATCTCCTTCTTTCGTTCCCTTCAATTGATTGCTGAAGTATTAGTGGTCCATTTAAATGATGATAACTCTCCCATTACTGTGCTCATCAATTTTGACCGACTGTTCATTGGTAACGTTTGGTGAAGGCATTTGATGGAATTGCTTTATAAATTATGCAATTGGTTTTGTCTCTGGCACCCCACTCAAATAATACACCATCTAGAAAGAGAAAGGCGTGTCCAGAAGCTCAAAACCGGTCCGAATCTCGGAGCTAAAAAACAGAGCAAGCAAATGGCTAGAGGTATAAAACTCGATCTTTTATTCCGCTTTTGCAGTTGTTTAAGCCACATAAATTGTTTACATTTGGTATCAGAGAGAGGCATCGCCTCTGCCTTTGCCTTTGCCGTTCTGCCATTTTTCTGTTTTTGCCCGTAAATTAAAATTTTTAAAGTTTTTGTTTTTATAATAATTCGGTAAAAATGAGCGTCGAAAATTGTTTGAAAATTCAATTTTCGGCATTTTCATATAATTTTCATCAATTTTGGTGTTCAGATGACGTTGTTTTAATTGGGTCTGAAAAACTGGTCGAATTGGGTGTTGTCAGGTTTGGGCGAACCCGGCGTAGGTAGAAGACGACCTGAACGGCGTCGTTTAACTGTTGCTACAGTTTGATAAACGGCGTCATTTTGTCTTCGATTATTAGTATCCTGAACGGCGTTGTTTTGTCTGTTGCTATAGTTTCAAAAACGTCGTTCTGCTGCAGTGTATTTAAAAAAAAATAAAATATTTTGGACTTGGGCCGTTTTCGTTCGCGGCCCACATCCCGCATCCGCGTTTTGGTGTTTGCGCGGCAGTGGATTGGCGCCTGTTTCGTGGCGCGGCCCACACGCCTCCTAGCCCATCACTGTAGCAATCCGAAAAATGTATAAAATGCTGCAAACGCGCGGTGAGCATTTTCGAACGCGTGTCGTACGGGCTGAAGCCGGTTTGACACTGCGTTGAACGCTCTGTTGGCGTTTTTATGGGCTGTGTAATTGCTTTTATACTTTTAGATAGTACGTGTGTGTATATATATATATACACACGTATATATTTATATATATTTTTTGAATATTTCGTTACATTTTTAGACTCATTTTTCAATTTATATTATAAGTCTGATATTATTGGGAATAGTACATTGTCTGATGGTCTTTATTATTTAAATTTATAAAATAATATCTCTTTCAATACTGTGCATGCTGATGTTGGCATTAAGCGATGTGTTATGAATGAATGTTCATCTATATTGTAACATAGGAGATTAGGTCATATCTCCATTGAAAGTATCAAAAGACTGATAAATGATGGAGTACATAGTACTCTAGATTTTATTGACTTTGAGACTCGTATGGACTGTATTAAAGGAAAGCAGATCAACAAGACTAAGAAAAATACCAAGAGGAGTTCGGATATATTAGAAATCATACATACTGATATTTGTAGTCCTGATATTGACTCGTATGATCCAAAATATTTCATCATCTTTATTGATGATTTCTCACGATATATGTATCGCTACTTACTTCATAATAAGAATAAAGCCTTAGATACTTTTAAATTATTTAAAATAAAAGTAGAGAAATAATATGGAAAATAAATCAAGATTATGAGATCAAATAGAGGTGGAGAGTATTATGGAAGATATATTGAAGATGGACAAATGCCTGGTCCATTTGTAGGGTTTCTTTAAGAATATGAGATTGTTGCCTAACATATTATACCGGTTCTTCCGGACCAAAATGGTGTGGTAGAAAGAAGAAATCAAACATTATTGGATAAGGAGTATGCTTAGTAACTCCGAACTTTTAAAATTTTGTGGAGTAAAGCCCTTAAAAACGGTAGTGTATATATTAATCCGGGTCCCAATAAAAGCTGTTCTAAAATCTCTTTTTGAGTTATGAAAAGGTTGAAAACTGAGTTTACAACATGTACGCGTATGGGGATGCCCATCTGAAGTAAGAGTTTATAATCCACATGAGAAGAAATTGGATCTAAGGATTATTAGTAGGCATTTCATTGGATATGCTGAACGGTCTAAGGGATTCAATTTTACTGTCTATCTCACAGCACTAGGATTGTGGAATCAAAAAATGTAAAATTTCTTGAGAATGACTTAATGAGTGGGAGAAAACGATCAAGAAATTTGATTTCTGATAATGATCATTTGATTTCTCAACTTTTCACTTGAAATGATAGGTTGATTGTTGTACGCAACACCCTTTAAGATCAAATCAGTGTTGAACAACTAATCAATGTCATTCCACAAAATGCTGATCCTATTTCAGTTGACCATAAAATTCAGGATTGATCTGAAATAGTTGTACAACATACTCCTATTGAGAATGATGATGTAATATTGAGAAGGTCTTCTAGAATGAGGAATTCAACAATCCCTAGTGATTATATCGTATATCTACAAGAGTTAGATTACAATATTGGAGCCGAAAATGTTCCTGAAACATTTTTACAAGCTATAAGTTGTAATGAATCACAATTATGGTACAATACCATGAAAGAAGAGATGAATTCCATAAGTTGCAATGGAGTCTGCGATCTTGTTGAGTTACCTAAAGGGGCGAAAGCCATAGGGTGTAAATGAGTCTTTAAAACAAAGGAAGACTCATTAGGTAATATTGAAAGATATATAGTAAAACTCGTTGCTAAGGGATATACTCAAAAGGAGGGAATTGATTACACCGAGACTTTTTCTCATGTATCTAGAAAGGATTCTCTTCGCATAATTTTGACATTGGTTGCTCATTTTGATTTGGAATTACAACAAATAGATGTAAAAATAGCATTTTTAAATGATGATCTAGAGGAAGAGGTTTACATGAAACAACTAGAAGGATTCTTCTCTAGTGATGATGAGCAATTGGTATGCAAACTCAAGAAGTCCATATATGGATTGAAACAAACCTCCCGTCAATGGTATTTAAAATTTGATAAAATTATCTATTCATTTGGTTTTAAAGAGAATATTTTGGATCAATGTATATATACCGAAGGTCAAGTGGGAGTAAGATTTGTTTTCTTATTTTGTATGTGGACGATATTTTACTTGCATCCAGTAATAAAGGGTTGCTGTATGAGGTGAAATAATTTCTCTCTGATAAATTTATAATGAAAGATATGGGTGATGTATCTTGTGTCATTGGTATCAAGATACATCGAGACAGACCACGATGTATTTTGGGTTTGTCTCAAAAGACCAATATCAATAAAGTTTTATAGAGATTTCGGATAAAAAATTATTCATCAAGTGTAGCACCCATTTTGAAGGGTGATAGGTTCAATTTGAGCAAATGCCCAAAACATGATTTAAAACGGGAATAGATGAAAAACATTCTATATGCTTCCGTTGTTTGAAGTTTGATGTATACTGAAGTATGTACAAGACATGATATAGTATTTGCAGTTGGAATGTTGAAAAGATTTTAGAGTAATCCAGGTATAAAATACTGGAAAGATGTTAAGAAAGTGATAAGGTATCTTCAAGGTACCAAAAACTACATGCTTTCATATAGACGGACTGACGATTTGGAAGTATTGGGGTACTCCGATTCAGACTTCGTTGGATATGTTGATTTACGTAAATCAACATCCGGTAACATATTTTTGTTTGTCCGTGGAGCTGTATCCTGGCGGAGTGCAAAGCAAACCTTGATTGCTACTTCCATTATGGAAGTCGAGTTTGTTGTATGTTTCGAGGCTACAAAGCATGGTGTATAGATGAGGAATTTCATGTCTAGACTTAGAGTGATTGATTCCAACTCAAGGCCATTAAAGATATATTACGATAATTTAGCTGTTATTTTTTTGGCTAAAAATAATAAAAATAACAGTCGAAGTAAACACATCGACATTCAGTTTTTAGCAATAAATGAGTGCATTAAAGGAAAGGAAATTTCTATTGAGCATATTAGTATTGAATTGATGATCGCTGATCCTTTGACAAAAGACATACCACCATTGAGGTTCAAGGATCTTATAATAGAAATGAGACTAAGTTCTATTTAGTAATTTTTCATTATATGGATAACGATATTTAATAAAATTTCTATTTATCTGTTGTGATATTTCTCAAAATTGTGTACACATTAGTTGTTTTGAGAATGTCATTAATTGTTGGACAAAGAATAAATATAAGGTTTATTCATAAAATAATGTTACCGGATAGGGACATGACTTAAGAAATGTAATATAATGTAATACATGGAAGATATTACTCATTATTAGAGGACTTATCGCCATAATTCGTATATTTATTTCTTAAGTTTGAGAATTGATGGTTTTGGTTATCATATCAAATTAAACATGGACCAAGTGGAAGAATGTAGATGTTTCAGCTCAGCCGAAGCCGTGAGCCCATCCACTTGCTAGCTAGCTTCTTCAGCCGTTTGAGCCGGCACTCAGCCGATTCACTCATTCTCTTCGTTTCATCTTCACGACGGCTGATCTCATTCTTCCGTTCCTTTTAATTGGTTGCTGAAGTGTTAGTGGTCCATTTAAATTATAATAACTCTCCCATTACTGTGTTCATCAATCTCGGCCGGCTGTTCATTGGTAACGTTTGGTGAAGGCATTTGATGGAATTGCCTTATAAATTATGCAATTGGTTTTGTCACTGGCACCCCACTCAAACAATACATCATCTAGAAAGAGAAAGGCGTGTCTAAAAGCTCAAAACCGGTCCAAATCTCAGAGCCCAAAAATAGAGCAAGCAAATGGCTGGAGGTATAAAACTTGATCATTTATTCCGCTTTCGTGGTTATTTAAGTTACATAAATTGCTTACATGCTCACCTGACATTGAAGTCATTGGAGTTGCCCAATGCCATTGAAACTTTATACATGTATTTGAAATAATTTGACCAAAACTTTATAATTAAGAAAAAACTAAGGATATTTTCTTTAAAATGAAAAAGTATAATAAAATATTTGAAATTTATGTGGAGTTTTTTGCTTTTCATTATATATTGGACCATTATAAGAAATCAACGATAATATATTATGAAGGTGGAGCACAAAGTTGAGGACAGTTGGGGAAATTAGGTAGCTGGTTGTCGTCGTTGGTGGTCACTAGAGGTAAATTGATGTCGATGGTGAGTCGGTGCCTACGGGCCACTAGGGTGTGGCACAGGCTGTAGGGGCCGGCCAGATTAGTAATTAATTTTCTTATTTGTTTGGTGATAGACTTAGGTATAATATTTGTCATGGAGAAATAATATTTATATATTTATTTGTATGTTTATTTTTACTAAAATTATCAAAACTAGTGTGGAGAGAGATGGGAGGGAGTAAAAAATACCTGCACCAATGTTCATTTCTTGTCTAGTAATTTTATCATGAGTCATAGTTCAAGTTACATATTAAATAAGATCTTTAAGATGAGTAGGATTATTATTTTATTATACAAAATTATATGCTATAATATAAAAATAAAATTACATGTATATGATATATTTTTCTGTCCCAAAAAAATATAGTTTAAAGTCCATAATAATTTATCTTAAATAGATAATTCTAATTGTATAACTTTTTAATTATTTATTTATATCAATAAATTTATATAAATATAAATAAATAAATAGTACATAATAAATAAAGGTCTTTGTTGCGTCTATGGGTCTAGGTTCTATAGCGGATTAGGGAGCCTTCGAATTCTACGCCTGGGTTGGATCTTGAACGAGTCCGATCTCTACTCTTTTCAACTTTGATCTTGTGCAATACAAATTACAGATAAGGGGTCGAAGGTTGACGGGATATTCTTTCACCGAAAATATTTCGACGCTTAAGTCAGTAATGTTTCCTTAAGAACGAAAAGATACAGAAGTGAATGTAAAAATACGGTGGGGAATAAAGGGATGCAAGGATGCAAAATACGTTGAGCGGTTATGGGAAATTGGGCTCCTTGGTTTGCACTGTAGAAAGTGGCTCATTAAGGTTACTCGATAGAGACTTTTGGATCAATGGTGTTCGATTGATCGGGGATCACCTTCGCTGTTAAAGGAAGGGATATTTGTAGGCTCTATGGTGGAAGTCCTTAGGCACGGGAATCATCAAAATGTGGCAAACAGGAATTCTTCGGCTGTTGGTGGTGGCCCGCAGTGTCAGTTGTCGCTTTGCGGTGGATGGTAACAGTTCGTTTAACTTTGCTTAGATTGATTAAGAGGCTGTTGGGGCAACGCTCGTTGCGACTGGCCAATATTGACCTTGTTTCCCATTAGGTAGCAGTTCCTGTGCTAGTGTCCCCTGCACTGGCAAAACTGTGATGACTGTAATGGAGATGCATGTAAAGCTGATTGGCCTTGTCGCTACTACCTTGTCACCTTGTGTCCAAGTTTATCCTCGTGGACTGGGCTTCTCTACTGATGGACATTCTTCTCTCAGTTAGGCCTAGCCAATCTTGGCCACATTTCATATTGGACTCAATAGTTTTTAAAATAATCAATAATGTTGTTAGATATTATTCATTATATATATATATATATATATATATTCATTGTATCCTGCCTCATTAAAAAGGCAAAATTCTTACCTTTTTATTAATTATTATTAAATTATTTTTATTTAATAATGATAATTTAAATACTAAATCACTTGGGATTTTTGTAGATCCTAATTCAGCTGAGGGGGGCTGCAACGCGGGAAGGACATTGCAGCCTGTACAACGGTCGGGCAGCCGTCGGATACGAAAATCGACGGCTATATATATATATTTTTAAAAAATAATTTAATATTATTTTTTGATATTTTTTTAATATTTGATTTTAAAATAAAAATAATAATTATTATTTTTTTAATTTTTTATAATTTTTTTTAAATATTAGCCATCAGATTTTTTATTCGACAATAATTTTAAAGTCGAAGAAACTGTGGCGCCTTTTCTACCTCGCAGTCCCCCGGATCCTTTTTAGTCGGCCTCAATTTCCTGAACTGTCATCCTCATCTCGTCAAACCAGATGCATCTGCTCCCTCTATAAAATCCCACCGTATCTGCCCACTTCCACACTGCCTCGATCTTCTCTCATTGGACCCAATAGTTTTTACAGTAATCAAGGATGCTGTGAGATATTTTTCATTATATATATTCATTGTATCCTGCCTCGTTAGGAAAAGCAGAATTCCAACCTTTTTATTAATTATTATTAAATTATTTTTAATTTAATAATGATGATTTAAATACTAAATCACATGGGATTCTTGCAGATCCTACATTTTTAATCAGGCCTCAATTTCCTGAACTATCATCCTCATCCCCTCAAACCGGAATCAGGGGAAATCCTTCGCCTGAGGGGCGAAGGACCCCCCTTCGCGAGATGAGAGCCGTTGGAATCTCGCGAGTCGTTGGATTCAAAATTCCGACGGCTCTCATTTTATATTAAAAAAAATATAAATTTTTTAAATATTATTTTTTAAAAATAATTTTTTTTATTTTTGATTATAAAAATATAATTTTTAATTTTTTTTTTTAAATTTGATAAACTTTCGAAAATGGGAGAAGGGGCGTCCTTCTCCCCTCCCGCGAAGGACGCCCCCCGGGTCCCCTCAAACCAGATGCATTTTCTCCCTCTATAAATATCCACCGTATCTGCCCGCTTCCACACTGCCTTGATCTTCTCTCTCTTCCTAGTTCTGCAAGTCAGTTTCATCGTCGTTGAGAGAGCTTAACAGTCATGGTTTCCATGGCCACCGCCTTCACCGCTACAAACAAGCCGACCTTTTTGGACGGCGGCCGCCTGTCCTCCTACGGCGAGCCCATCTTATCACCGGCTGGTGGAAGAATCCGAAATGTCAATGCCTTCCCTCAAAAGATATCGAACTCCATGTCCGCGAACTCTATCCCTTACAACCTCAACAGCTTCAAGTTCAAGCCCATCAAGGAGTCGATCGTATCCCGCGAGATGACCCGCCGCTACATGACAGACATGATCACCTACGCCGACACCGACGTTGTCGTTGTCGGCGCCGGGTCTGCGGGGCTTTCCTGCGCCTACGAGCTCAGCAAGAACCCTGACGTCCAAGTCGCTATCATTGAGCAGTCTGTCAGCCCCGGCGGAGGCGCGTGGCTCGGCGGACAGCTCTTCTCTGCCATGGTTGTCCGAAAGCCGGCGGACAGATTCCTTGACGAATTGGGTATCGAGTACGACGAGCAGGCAAGTAAAACACCGTATTTCATCTTTCCAATCTTTGAGTATAAGGATAATCGTCTCCCCCCCTCCAAATATCAACTAGTTATAACAAATTAGTTCAGGTCATATTCAATTAGGATAGCAAAATAATTTTTTTTTTCAATAAAGCAGCGAACTAAACTTATTATTATTTGTTTCAATCTACAATCAATTTCTGTGAAAAAGGCTGAAAACATTAGGGCCTTGTTAATTGGAGAGCAAAATTTGTTAATTTCAAGTACAATCAAGTAATTTAAACGAAAAGAATTGTCTGAATGCTCATTGCCACACCCACATATAAATTGTTCTGCCAATTTCATTCGTCCGATCATTTCACCCTTCATGGCGACATAATATCACATTTCGCTTTTGTAAATTCGATAATTTCTCGCAAAGATGCAAAGATATCCCCAAAGACGCAAAGAGTACTCGTCCATTCCTTCTCTGAGTCCGCAGGACATTCCACTCAGGAGTACAAAAGGCTGAAAACATTAGGGCCTTGTTAATTGAGAGCAAAATTTGTTAATTTCAAGTACTTTACGTTGTCTCTTAGTATAAATTGTTCTATAATTTCATTCGATCATGTAATATCACATTTCGCTTTTAAAATTCTAATTGGCGAGGCAACGAATGTGAAGCTGTTCTCTTCAATCGCGGTGGCGGGCGGAGGTTCATTTTGATTGTGAAGGAGGGGAGAGTCGGCGGCGTGGTGACGAACTGGGCGCTGGTGTCGATGAACCACGACACACAGTCGTGTATGGATCCTAACGTTATGGAGGCGAAGGTGGTGGTGAGCTCTTGCGGGCACGATGGACCGTTCGGGGCGACGGGGGTCAAGAGGTTGAAGAGCATTGGGATGATCGACAGCGTGCCGGGGATGAAGGCGCTTGATATGAACGCCGCCGAGGATGCCATTGTTAAGCTGACGAGGGAAATTGTGCCGGGTATGATTGTGACTGGCATGGAGGTTGCAGAGATCGATGGAGCACCTAGAATGGTGAATTCTCTGTCTCGTTATCATTTAGAATGTGCAGTAGAACGTTTGGATCATTAACCTTCATCTTGACAACTGCAGGGGCCAACGTTTGGAGCAATGATGATATCAGGGCAGAAGGCTGCTCATCTGGCGTTGAAGTCATTGGGCCTGCCCAATGCCATTGACGGGACCTCCGTCGGCACCATCCACCCTGAGCTGGTCCTGGCGGCTGCCGCCGAGTCTGCCGCCATTGCAGATGCTTGAGCATGTGCCTTCATTAGTCGGATGAGCTGTATACTGTTCACCAAAAAAACTGAAAATAATAATGCAAAAAGTTAATTTGGTACATTGATGTTGATTGTCCGCTGCAGATTTTTGTTGTCTGTAGGAAAGGCGGTGGGTGACGGAGGTCAGACGTTGATCGCTCGATCACGGGCTTGCCAAGTCTTTATCACAGTTGCATCTTCGTGAATAAAAATTGAGTCTTCTCGTATTTATAAATATTATATAATATATATAGATATATTAAAATTTTGTAATAATTATCAATATAAAATTTAAAATATTATCTATAAAATTTAAAATTAAAAAATATATTTAATACATCTTTAAATTTAGATTATTAAATAAGTTAGTAAGCAACGTAATTTTTTCGAGATGTCGAGTTGAAGGGAGTCCGATTCTCATTATTTCAAATATAAATCCTATACATCATAATTAATAAATAATATGTCAAAGGACGACGAAAACTTTCTTTTAAGTATATTCTTCAATGGTCAAGTTAAAAATTTTTCTCATATGAATATAAAGATGGGAGGATGTATAAATAATGACCCATAAATGTATATTTTAGGAGATTAAGTGTGAGCGAATGGCTAGGTTTTGGTAGGTGCGATTGATTTGGGAGCTGCTTAGAGAGGGGGGATTGTGTTCTGATGGTGTGCTCGTCCGGGGAGCGATTTTATGGTGGAGGACTCTGTTCCGATGAGTGTGCTCGATTGGGGAGCAGTTTAAAGATAGATGATCAAACTCTGACAGATATGTTTAGCTAGGGAGTAGCTTTGAGACAAAGGATTGAGTTTCGATAGGTGCGCTCGGTTGGGAAGCGGCTTTTAGATAAAAGATTGAACTCGACATTGTACACTCGGTTGGGTCGAGTGGCTTTAAGAGAAAAGCGCGCTCGATGGGGGTGGCGAGAGAGAGATGTATCCTTGACGGGGAACGGTTTGGCGGTGTCTTGTCGTATATCAAAGTTTGAGGATTTGGAGAGCGCCTTAAAATCTGGAATTAGGAATGCATTTGTGAGCCCAAAAGTCTCCCCTCGGTAGAGGTAAAGGGAGGATTTATAGCGCTAGAGTCAGTGTAGCCTTCCTTGAGCTTTACGGCTATTGACAGCTGCCCACGTAGATTCGTTGAGTTGTTCCAGTGATCATGGGGATAGGCTACGAAAATCGCTATTGTTTGGGAATATTCTTTCTACTGCTAGAGTGATCGCAAAGGGTGTTATATGGTAATTTCCGTCTGAGAAGATTTGTTGAGTCATAACTATCATCCTGAGATAATGAGTAATTAAAGGCAATATTTCAGAAATATTTGTTAAGCTGTTAGAGTAGCTGTTGTGGCCACGTTATAACAAGTTCCGTGTGCGTTGTGTTGTCGGCGACTATGCAAGAGGGACAACCATGGGCGTGGTGATATGCAATCTTAATCACCCACTCCTAACTAAATAGCTTTGGGTCAACCTGCCTTGGCCATCTACGATACTTGCTTGGCTTTGGGCTTGGAAAAAGCTCTAGCGGGTCGCCGATTTGCTTCAATTTGGACTCTGGGCCGACTCACGGTACCGGACCCATTAATATTTTATCTAAATAATAGTAAATTTGAATATAGTATAAATTTGGTGCCTTAAAAAGACTATTTTTATACTTTATCTTTTATAAATTTTAATTGCAAATAAAGTATGTTTTCTAAAATTTTATTTTAGTAGTTGCAAAAATGCATAGGTTCTACACCTTCTGATCTCATCTGGGCCTCATCAAAGTTAAAATATAATCGTTCTAATTTGATCAATCTAAATTTTATATAATGTTTAGTTAATATATTAAAATATCATCAATCCTATTAAAAAATTAAGACAGTTTAATTTTTTTTAGGTAAGGTATGATCACAAATGAAAGTATCCGATTTTATCTAACTCAGTCGAGATTATAATTTCTTATAAATATATTTTTTATTTTAAATAAATAATGGGTTTAAAATTTATTTTAATATATTATATTTTTATATAATTAATAATTTTTATACAATACTTTTCATTAGTATTTACAATTAAATAATATTTTATCCTAAATATTATAATTTTTAAAAATATTATATATTTTAGGTATATTTTATGTGCATATAAGATTTTAAATAAATATACTAAAAAAATGTTCAGCGATTAGTTTAAATTGATCTAATTTGGCTCATAAATGGACACTGTTAAATTTTTTGGTCCGAGTGACTGAACATTATCCAGTCCAGTTTGATATATTTGTTATAAATTCGATTATTGTTTGGCTTGGATTTAGTTTTAATCAAATCTTGCGTATTTGAATATTTGACATATTTGAATCATTTATTATATTTGATTTCTTACATGTTTTATTATTTTTTATTTATTTGCTCTAATTTGTGGACTTGTATTTATTATAGTGTGTATATATATATTATATTATTATGAGTTTCAAAATTTTAGATTTTATTATGATTAAATTTGTTTTAGAAGAAGAAATCTTGAGGTTTAATAAGAAAATTGGGTTAAAATCAACTTTGAATCTAATCATATTAGATTAAATTATGCTTGACCGTTGCTTGACGCGCGTACCTATTTGTTTTGGGCAAAGAGATCGTATTTGAAGGATGCCTGATCGGAATTCGAGTGTGTTTTGGTAGAATGTTCACGCCAAATGCGCACCCAAAAGATTCTTCCACACATTTTTTTGTAAATTCTCGATTCTTAATGTGCGTCTAAAGTGACGCTCGTGTGTTAAAATATTTTATCATGGTGCCTAATATGTGCCTTTTTTTTTTTTTTATAAAAGTCCCGTTTAATTGATTTTTAATTATTTTCTGCTAAATTTTGAGAAAAGGGAGAGAAGGAGAAAAGAGAGAAAAGGAAAAGAGGAAAAAAAAAGGAGAGAGAAAATATAAGAAGAGGTCATTTGAGGTGAACCTAAGAAAGATTTTAATAAATTTAAAGTCAAAGTAAATGTATCCCAAATCTCATTTTCCTTATTGTTGATATTTCTTTATTCTATTGAGTATTTATTATCTCAAATAATTATACATACTATATTTTTATATTTAAGATATTTATTCATCATATGCATGTACTATTATTTTCATTCTTTTGTAATATTATATGAAATTCATGTCTTAACTTTTGTACATTATATTGTTTAGTTGGTTTTCTACACTAAAACTCAAATATGTTATGAAACTTTAATTTAATACTCTTACATAGTTGATTTTCGTATATAATGTCTAATATGTTTAAAATCTCTAAGGTTTATACTTGGTTGTCATGCAATTATTATAAATTGGCCTTGCATGTTTATTAATAAAAATAAAGTGTTTGAACTATAAAATTTTACTAATTTTTTTCTACAATTTTGCTATAGATAGGCCACATATGGAGAAATTTTATAGTATAACTTTAGAATTTCTTAAACTGAGCAAGCTCAAGTTTTTGCTTAAAGTTAAGGCATTATATGGCATGTATTTAAAATAATTTGATAGAAGTTCTATAATTTGTGAATGAACTAAGGATATTTTCTCCAAAATGAGAAAGTATAATGAAATATTTAAAATTGTGTGGAGTTTTTCCTTCGTTATGTATTAGATTATTGTAAGAAATTAGCGGTAATATATTATGACATATCTTAGTATATTATAGTGATAATTGAGGTTTGAACCTATCATCCGTGTTATATCGTTGGAATATAAACGCAGGTCAAAAATAAAATCTATAACATACGATCCAATAAATACATCAATAACGATAAAACCAACTCAGACGTGACAATCCATACTTACATTGACCCAATATTATACAGCTCGTACAGGACCTCATCGGATATAATTTTAGACAGCATAATATATGAGCTTTTATCTATAAGTCAAAAAAGGGATATCCAACAAAATAACAACTCATTAATATAACATAAATATCCCACAATCCTTATCACATGATCCAACGGCCAACATCAGGCCAAATACAAACCAAATACACCCCGAGATTAAAAGCCAAACAGGCATAAACATCCATACTCACCAGGAAAAATAATGTCACATTAGATACAGTCCAAACTCTTATAATTGTATCTAAGTCACTAGTTTGAAGGAATAAAATATGAGAGCATGAGCTTAAAACTCAACAAATATCATCACATATAAAACAACACATATAAATTAGAGGAAAGGATAACACATTACAACCGTGTAAAATAAAAACACAAGGCCCATGAAATCCTTAAAAATTGTGAAATAGTCTCATACTAAATTATCGTCCGTATCAAATCATCTCTTTAGGACATGATCATAATAAATTACGATCCGATCAAATCTCATAGACAATATCATATCATATTATAGTATATTGTGATCCGAGGTCATATCGTATAGACTGTAACCATCACTACATCTGCATAGGACACATATCATCGTTTAGATCCAAATCTCATAATATCATATACAAATATCTAGAAAAATCAGAACCAAAACATATCCGAGCTTTACACATAATCACGTACAAGACATTCCTATCACTTAATTTGTATGCTAATCCGCGCATTTGAAATCATAGTTCAATGCAAATCCATGTAGAAATATAAATCATGCATGAAATCGAAGAATTAGAGATTATTGAATCAATTTGAGGAAGGTTACACTTATCTGGTAACCTTAGCTGTATCGATTGTGTTTTAGATCGGTAGTTTAAGGCCATCTATGTACCTTGTCTTTATAGATTAGAAATTTACTCACTATATTTTACCACCTGCGACTTTAGGTGCAACATCAAATTTAGTTAATATTAGGATGTTCAAATATATTAAATTTTAGTTAATTTTTTACGATGATTTTCAGTAAAATATACAGCGGAGGTAAGTCAAATACAATACGTCTCAACTTTCTTGCTGGCAAAAGTGAGACAATATATATCACTTACGTTTCCGTTAGAACTAACCCCTATCCAGAACAGTACCAAATGCCATATATCTTGGATCACATATATCGATCCCTCAGGTTTTAAACCGTCGCGGTCTCGTAGTGACCTTACCCTCGGCAGTATGTATATGAACTAATGTAAGGCATGTTTCATGGTTTTATAACATATTGATATACAATATATATTTATATTGTTCCGGGTTTTCATGAATCGTAAAACTGTCTAAAATTACAAATACTAGTGAAAATCTATCAAATAACTGGTAAAATATACATGTATGTAAATAATAAACAAGAAGGGGTGCACGAAAATTACATGATGTAACAAAATCTCTAAAACATGCATAAATATCGACGGACACAAAAATAGACTAAGGATTTGGTTTACAGATACTTGTCTCAACCTTATACTCAACAGATCTGATGAAAGGATACTCCGAGATGCCCGATCGCCACTTTATCTTTATTCTTTTCCTCCTCTTCCTCTCTCCTTTTGCCTTGGCTGCGCGAAAATGGTGAAACCCTAACCTGCACATAATTTTACACCCAACCTCACGCTAGAGCACGCCTTTGGCGTGCCTCGGACGTGAGCTCTCGGGTAGCCTTGCGCTGGAGCACTGCTGAGTGCATACCCTCTGGAATTAGCACTCGAGCAAGCTCTTGGATAGCCTTGCGTTCGAGCGTCATTCGAACACCACTCAAGCGCACACTCTCCTTGGAGACACCTTTGGAAACACATGATATCACACATTGAACCTCAGGTCGGTTCTCCTTCTGTTGGTATAGCTTTTCTGGAGACTTTAAATCACAATCAGTTAATCTCAAATAATCTTAACCAAGTCCGAGATATCTTGAATAATGTCGGGGCCCAAAAGACTGCGATAACCGATCTCTTCCCAATTGATAGGAGACCTATTTCTTCGTCTATATAAAACCTCAAAAGGGGCTATCCCGATACTTAACTGATAACTGTTATTATACATAAACTCAGTAAGCGATAGATAATTATTCTAATTTTTGCTTCTCCAAAACTGATACCTTCAATATATCCTCCAAAATTTAGATGATCCTCTTAGATTGGCCATCTATTAGATGATGAAACACCAAACTAAATTTTAACTTGGTACCCAACTCTTTATACAAACTTTTTAAGAACTTTGATGCAAACCTCGAATCACGATCAAAGACTATTGAAGTTGGAATATCATGCAACCTTACAATTTCATTGAAGTACATACACGCCAATTTATACATCGAATACGTCATCTTGACTGACAATAAATGAGTTAACTTGGTCAATTTATCCACAATCACCCAAACTATATCCAAATTCCTTGTCATCCTAACAAATTTAAAATAAAATCTATCATAATATAGTCCCATTTCCAAATAAGAATTGGTAGAGGATGAAAAAACCTTGGAGGCTTCTTATACTCATCTTTAAATTGTTGACATATAATGCACTTAGTCACAAATGCTGCAATCTCCCACCTCATATTCTACCACTAGAAATTTTTCTTCATATCCTGGTATATCTTATTTATTTTGAAATAAATAATATACCTCGATCTTTGAGCCGTATTCAAAATTTTTTCCTTAAACTCCTCAATATTCAAAATACAAATTCTATCTCAAAAATAAAGAATTTCATTTACCAGTAGTTAAAATCCACACGCAACCTATTACCCAAATCTCCAACAATTTTCATCAAGTATGGGTCGCTCATCTGAATCTTCTTAATTTTTTTTCCAAAATCACTAGTTGCACTTAGAGATATGATAACATCACCTTCGACTCCTGTGAGTACAATCGAATACTATAACTCTTTATTCCATTTAATAATTTCCATTCTTTAATCATTGTGTCATCAAACTAGAAAATCTCCGACTCAAAGCATTGGCAACCATATTTGCCTTTTCTAACTAATATTGGATTTCACAATCAAAATCATTAAACAAATCCATCAACCTATGCTGTCGCATATTTAATTCCTTTTACGAAAATAGATACTTTCAACTCTTATGATCTAAATATACGACAAATTTATCTCCATATAAATAATGCATCCAAATTTTTAACGCGAATATCACGGCCATCAACTCCAAATCATGGGTATGGTAATTCTATTTATAAACTTTTAACTGCCTTGACCCATTGGCAACCACTTGACCACGTTGTATCAGCACGCAATCCAAACCTTTCATAGAAGTATCAAAGTACACGATAAATCCTCTGATCTATCAGGGATCGATAAAATTGGTGTCGACGTCAATCTAATCTTCAATTCCTGGAATCTCTTCTCACAATCATCATTTCAAATAAATATCGTTCAATTCTACATCAAGCACATTAATGGCACTGCAAACCGCAAAAAAATTTTCATAAATCGCTTGTAATATCTAGTCAAATCCAAGAAACCACGCACCTCAGTTATATTGGTCGGTCTAACCCAATTTGCCACTACTTCAACCTTCTTTGGATTCACAAACACACTACCTTTAGAAAAAATATGCCTAAAAAATAATACTTTTTTCAACTAAAACTTGCACTTTTTTAACTTAGCAAGTAACTGCTTTTCCCTCAAAGTTTACAACGCAATCCTCAAATGGGTCTCTTGTTTTTCAAAACTCATCGAATAGATCAAAATATTATTGATAAAGATCACTACAAATTGATCTAAGTATGAATAAAAAACCTAATTTATAACATCCATAAAAGATGTTTGTGCATTCATTAATCTAAAAGGCATTACCGAAAATTCATAATGGCCGTACTTTATCCAAAAGATCGTCTTAGGCACATCCTCACGCTTGATCCTCAATCGATGATACTTTGAACGCAGATTAATATTAGAGAAGACCTAAACTCCTTACAATTGGTCGAACAAGTTATTTATTCTTGAGAGAGGATACTTATTCTTGATCTTGATAATATTCAACTCCCAATAGTCCAGACATAGCCTCATCGACCTATCCTTCTTTTTCACAAAAGCATCGGAGCATTCCATGGAAAAACACTTAGTCGAATGAAATATTTCTCTGACAAATCTTGTAACTGCTACTTCAACTCCTTCAATTTGGACGGAGCCATTCTATAAGGAGCCATCGAAATCCTTGCAGATCATCACACAATATCAATAGTGAACTTAATCTCTTAATCACGAGATAATCCAAACAAATCCTCCGAAAAGATATTCTCGAATTCATACATTATCGAAATATTCTCAATGGCTATAAAAAGACTTCCGGATGTGGTCACATAGGCCAAATAATTTTGACATCCATTTTTCATCAAATGACTCGTGTGTAAGGCCAAAATCAGTTCAATCATTTCTCTTCCAACTCTACCTTGAAACTCAAATGACTCATAATACGGGATGTAAAATAGAACAAACTTATTGAAGTAATCTACTATAGTATGATAGGACACCAACTAATCTATCCCCAAAATAACATTAATGACCGGCATGTCATGCAAAATCAAATTCGCTATCAACTCATATCCACTAACTTAAATCGGATACTGAGGATACATAATATCAGCAAATAAAGATTTACCTCCAAGGTAGACACCATCAATGCATAACCCAAAAATAGAGGGGGCACAAATAAATTGTACATAGATCTAGGGGCCATAAAAGAATGTGTAGTCTAATCAAAATATGAGCCATAAAATCAAATATTCGCTTAGTACCTTCCACAATTGATGGATTCACTTTAGCATCTGAGGTTGTCATTGCAAAAGCTCTGTCGAGGGCCATTGTCCTCCTATCCAGACGTCACAGATTCAGGCAATCTTTCACCTAGTGGTTCATCTTGTCACAATTAAAGTAAGTTCCACTTTAGCAAAAATACACTCTCCTGGCATGGCTCTTCCCACAAAATTTGCATACAGACCTCATTAACTGGGGCTTCGGTAGAGAATACTTTACCATGATGATTTTTCTTTATCTTGACCTTTGGACCTCGAATGGGAGCCTCTGGCCCTAGAACTCTAACCACTATGCTCCGACCTCCTTTCAAAATACTTTTCACGTAATTGTTTTTACTTGATCAATAAAGCCCGATCAAGCACTTTATTGTAGGTCCGCAAATGAAGAGACACTATCTGCTTCTTGATCAAAACATGAAGCCCTTACAGAAACTTTCAAGCTCTCAGGGTCTCACCCACCACAACATAAGGAGAAAATCGAGATATTCCGTAAACTTCGTATCGTACTCTATCACAGTCTTATTGCCTTACTTCAACTAACTAAATTTATCCTCAATGATCTTTCAGACATTGGACGGGAAAAACTTCTTCAGAAATGCTTCTACAAAAATATCCCAAGAAATCTCATCATTTTTCATTTCCAAAATTTGACATTGAGTGGCCCACCACCGGCTCACCTCGCCCTCCAACTTATTAGCAGCAAACTTGACTTTGTCTTCATTCGGGTAACCAATAACCTCAAACACCTTCGCTATCTTCTAAAGCCAATTCTTGGCTTTTATCGGATCAAACTCTCCTATGAACTTTGGAACAACCTCACTCTTAAATTGGTTGAAGGGCGTTCTACTTTGCCCCTGACCAGCCATCCTCCTCATAGCAGCCAAATCCTAATCTTGCCGCAGAATTATGAGGTCAATTATATCACTTATGCAAACCATCATAGCTAAATAGTTGTCCTCTCTGTTTGAACCTGAATCTCCATAACCCGAATATCTATTATCCGCTATGGAATGACCTATTATACAAAATATCTAATTAATTATTTTTTTAAAAATGACTCAAAATATCTCTCATCATGACTCTTCTTTGATACCACAGCTATTATAAATCCATACCAAAATAGGTTTAATTAATTTTAATTCATAAAAATTAAAAATTTTAAAATTAATACCACAATAATTAACAAATTTCAAACTTAGGCGTGACAAAATAAATATCCACATGACTTGATAAGACAATCATAAAATAATAATTCGCATAAGATATCATTGGACAATCGTTAAAACAATATTATATATATGTCCTGCTCCATAAATATCGTAAGGGATATGACAAATTAACCATAACAACTAAAACTCAATATACATAATCAAATTGTTCTCAATATACAACTATGGGACTAGACTTGGCCAATCCCGATATCCAAAATAAATTTGATTCAAACCTAAACCAAAATGAAACTAAAACTTACCAAAATAAACGAATGATAATCAGATCATGTCCAAACTCCTATAATATATCAGTCCGAAATGAAATCATATAAGAATCAAATAAGTTTTAAAATAAAATCACATATCTGATAAACGAGACTAACCAAATCCTATTCGTGGACAAATTTGCGAATATCAAATCAAAATTCAAAAATAAATTAATGCTTGAATATAAATAATACACAAAATTAGAGAACCAATGATCAAGTGTGGCGACCTGAGCCTTAACACTGAAAAACACGGCTCCAGCCGTACACGCGGACTAAAAATTTAAGTAGTATATGATAATTTCATATTTTCAGGTTGCCTCATCATTAATTTAGCTATAATATGATAAGTTCGTTTAACATCTATAAAAACATGCTAAAGGAAAGAAAACTCAAACAAAGGAAAATACATCAAATTCTATGGTAATCTAAACTCGAATGACTCCACGGAATAAGTTTGCTGACCACCGAGACCTTCCTCTCTACTTGAAATTTCTTCCTGCGGTAACAGATGTTTTTCCCACCGAGCTAAATGTTGTCTACTCAATTTGAAGTTAAGAAAATGCAGTGGTGGCCCAAAACCCAACAAGTGATAATAATAAAAAATACTAATAGTAATAATAATCTCGAATATTAAATTATAAAGGTCTCAATTTTACTTTAACCATCTACTATATCTAAGAAAACCATAACATGTCGTAGACATGACTCTAAGTAAGATAGGTCACACTTGACTCGTATATTACAAAGACAATAAGAGTATTAATAACTAACAGTAATTTTCTGGAATCCGATGTCAAGGATGAGTGGAGATTCCCAGGTCCATATATCAGCGAGAATGACCGACATAACAATGATAATAACTAATATGGATTCCACTGAAACTGGATATCATAGGATCCAACACTATGAGACTACCAACACAACTCATGAGGTACCCACAATCATAAAATATCATGAGGAAACTCCTGGATCTTATTTCGCTACTGTGAATTAAAGGCCGCATATATCCCCCAACAGCTGGGTACTTGCACGGGCTACCCAATGCTTGCAAGTTTGACCCCCGACCAAAATCTATGGTCCACAGAAACTTTGCCCAACAAAGTACAAACGTCTCTCTAGCATGCTCATCATCTGACTCAACCAAGTACAGATGATCTCATCAAGATGTTTCTCTTCCGACTCTATAAGGTACGGAAGGTATCCCATACGTCAAAACTAGCATCTCCCGCCATGATACCCTCGATATCATGAATTACGATGGTCACATGGTCATAAGTATCGCCAATCTAGATAATGTACCTCAACACCATCATGATATGAAAATCGTAATCAGACAAGCGTAGACCATATTAAAGTACCGTAACCTCCCATTTGACTAGATACCTTAATGTTTTCTAACACTATCCTCAACCTTAACCGTAGGAAGCCAATAATCTAAATAGTCACACAATCGAGTATAATGTAAAGAAAGCTTTGTAATTTCAATGATAGAATTGTCGTTCAGTGCTGACAAAAACCGTACTCATGCCATCAAATCTAACATAAAGGAATTTATTATGGAACAAAGAATAGATAAACTCAAACCGAGATATAATTTGTTTTACTTAATTCAACTATTTAACTATTCTTCCATTTTATTCCAGTGCGATACCTACTACTAAGGTCAACATTTAATGATCACTTACAGATGAGCCAAAATAAATCAACTGATTCTAACATATATAATATTTTATTTTATTTCATTTTATTTATTAATATTATTAAATTATGATCTCCACCTCACCCTTTAAAATTTAACATTCACGATCACCGTACGGGTTCTTCCATGCACGACCCATTCATAATAATTTGCACCCATTCTACTAACACACCCTTAGACATACATCGTTACTCAAAAATATAAATACACATACTGCACATACAATGATAAATATATATGTATTTATATACAACCCACATATATATATATATAGTATATAGTTATATGTGTATATACATATATATACATGGTAATACACACACCGCCCGTAGCAGTACCACACCTCCATACTACCCACTGCAATGTCACACACACCTCTACTCACACACCCACACACGCGGTTACGCACACCCACACACACAATACACACATGGCTACACACCCGGTCGTTCACACCCATGCCATCACACACTTTCCCACTGCTACACACATGCATTGCCACACTACCAACCACACGGTTACACTCATGCACAACACAAGCACACCCACACTGCTCACACACACACTACACACACAACCGTAGACACGCACACAAATACACACATTACACATGCCCACACTGCTAGCATACGAAGCAACCCCATCTCTTCTGGACATAGCACTACGCCCCACAAATACAAGCAATACGCCACTCATTGAGGTGGAGACAGGGAAATGGGTAGTTACATAAAGGGCGATTGGTTAGGGTTGGTTGAAGATTTGAACGGCAATTGTTGGAGCCGTTGCGAGAGAGAGAAAGGAATATGGAAACCGAAGAGAAAGAGAGAGGCGTGCGAAGCTTCAAGAGCGAGAGGGAGGGAGATGAGGTGGAACGGGGAAGAGAGTACACCAGAACGAGGGAGAGAGAGAGATGGGGTGGGGGTAGTAGTTGTTGTTATTATTATTATTATTATTATTATTAAATAATTTATTATTCTTACGAACATACCAATATTTTATTCACACGCTCAAGAATTAGGTCCACCCGATTAAATTTATAATTCATTGTCGAAAATATCCGGGTATTACATCAAGAAACCAACTTGAGAAAGAGTTACACATACTCCTGGTAATGTTAAACCAAATTATCTACTATGTAGACCAACAGCTTAGGCCATTTATGTACACTGCTTCCTATAGATAAGAAACATGCTCACTATATTTATCCATTTGTGGGGTTGGGTGCAATCCTCAAATTTAGTATTTATATTATGATATCCGAATATATTAGTTTTTGCTTAATTTGTTTATGATGGTTCTTATTAAAATATAAATAGAGTGGGTCATCTATAAACAATGCTTTTTCCTATTGGTGAAAAAGGGAGTTACAAATATTTTTTCATCGGAAACAAAGCTCTCCTTATTGGGAGAGGGTCACATATTACACATTGAATCGTATCACAAAGGTAGATACCTCGATCCCTAGGCAGCAATACATGAGTACCAATGTATGGTCCATACAGATTTTTATGCATTTTTTATATAAATATACTGATATATAAACATATAGATTTAAATATTTACCTATTTTTCTATAAAATACACAAAATTCTTAAATACTTGCAATACATGTTCTAAAATATAATTTCATATGAATTACACAAACACAAACATACATATGAAAATCCATGAAGCATATGAAAAATGTGGGAAGACTAAGAAACATCTACAACCGTATTTTAAAATATGAAAATTGAAGGATTGTATTGAAAATATATAAAAATTTAAGAATCAATGATAAGTAACTCACACATTGGATAATCAAACAATAAATTTTAAAGTATAGGTTATACATATTTTTGATAACCTGAGATCAATATATTATTATTCAAAACCCATAATAATAGGCCATTAACTATATTTTTTAAATGGGAACGAATACCATTTTCCTTTTTTATATGTAGATAATATGTGCGAATTTTCAAATTGTGTATAGTATATTAGGATGTATCTAAATGTTGCAGCTACGGATCCGAATTAAATTAGAGCTGACTGATTCTTCGTTACTTTAACCTAGGACCTGCACAACACCAAAGAAAATAAGAGAATTAAAGGGCTAAAAAGGACAATTTTCCTGTAGGCTCTCCGATACTCAAGTCAGTAATATCCTTGTTTTAATTAAAACGGAAAGGAAAGATGTATTTTTAAGTGAGAATACTTGAAATCATCCTTTGTCTCCTTTGGAATTAAAGTCCCTCCTCCTTTTCAACTGAAAGATTGCTGTGTACTTATAAGAGGCCATTTTTTTGATTTCATAACTATTTCGAATAAGGATGGTCGATTGGTTTAACTTCAGATTGGTTATTGTCTTTTTTACTCAAAGTGAAACGTGGGAGTTATCCAGAACGTTTCTAACTAGCCTCATGGGCTGTTACTTATGGATTTTAGTAGTTCGTATTGGACTTTAATTAATGGGCCAATGTATTGGATTGTTCAGATGAGTGTACCCATCACTAAATATAATCTATCCGTATATAATTTTTTTAATAAAAACTTTACATTACACATTATATATCAACAAAATTTTTAAATCAGTAGAAAAATAAATTTATTTTATTTTATAAAGTAGAGTTCTAGTCTAATATTTGTATAAAAATAGCTTGTAAAGTTAAAACTTAAAAATTTTATGATTTTTTTAACAATATATTTAAATGTAAATATCAACATTTAAAAATATCCGAACATTAGTAAAAATTGATATGCATGTAATAAATATTTAAAAAGGGGTGCAAATGAAGACAGCTATATACATTTAAATGATAATCAAAAGAAAAACCAAAAGATTTCATAATAGAACAAATATGAGCTTTGATATATTTGACTCAAATAAAACATTTATCAGATTCGAAACAAAATAATATCAAAATCAATTGTTTTTACATTCTCTCTTCTTTTTATCTCTCTTTTTCTCCCTCTTCCCTCATCTTTTTGGCGAAAATGCCCAAAAATTCTGGTGAAGGACTTTAAATATCCGAATTGACACATGAGTGCCAATCAGACATACATTAGACACCAAAATAAAACACATACACACACGAGCATCAGTTAACCCACGTATAAGCATGACCTATTCTACCCAGACCCCACCAAGAGCCAATATTGTGCATCTCAGGTGTGGTGATTTTGCCCCAAATGTGTATATATGTAACTTTTGCGTTTATTAGACAGCAGTTCCCATTTTTTAAAATTTAATTTTTATCAAATTTTTTATTATTTAATTAATTTTCTCATTTACTTAATGCATAAAATTATGATATTATAAGTATAAATTAAAAAATTTAGTGTTACATTCATATCATCCATTGATAGTATATTTTTTTGGTATTCTTATAGCTTGTGTGTATTTTATTATATTTATATAGGTACCATAAAAGGAGATAAAATATTAAATCCTTATCATAATAGGAAGAAATAATCCCACAAATTTACTTTACTTCAATAAATTTAGTAATCGACAGTCAATCAATATAGATTGATATGAAATTTGACTCAAGCCCAATATAACACTTATGGATATATAAAAAGTATATTGAACCGATTTTTTTTAATGAATATATCTTATTGAGTAAGAGGATTTATTTGAAAATTAAGAAATCCCAATGATATATCTTCATTTGTAAAGAACTATTGATATAAAAATTACAGAATAACCGTTTTATTATGAATTGAAAATTTGTTGATGTAAAAAAATTTTCCTCCATTCGGCTTTCAAATAAAGCATTAATGTTGCAAATGAAAAATATTTGAGAAATTGTCTATACATATAATAATTATTATAAAAAATTTCTGCTATTAGTTTTGAGGTGAGTGTGATGTACTTCAGCATCAATGAATAATATTGCATAGGCCACTTTTTTGTCCCATTCTTAGGCCATTTATTTTTATATAATATTTTAGTTATTTATCTATTTTTATAAAAATTTAAATAAATAATATATTATATCATAAAAGAATATTTAGATTACTGTTCCTAAATATTTTCCCCCTGAAAATTTAGGCTTATTTGAGATATTGAACTATTATAACATGATTTATATCTAAAAAAGGGTTTGATAGTCATATGGTTATGTAAGATTTAAAAGATTGATATAATTATTTTTTTTACAGATTAAACTTTTTAATAATAATAAAATTATTCTATTATGATCTGATTATTACTATTTTAAACTATAAAAATTATCTTTTTTAAATATAGGAATGAAATTCTAACATCTCATAATTTTAAAACCTTAGGATGCAATAACTTTTATATATTATGACCATCAATAAATTACAAAAAAAAAAAAACCTATCTATTGAATTTCCTCCTTAACTCCTCTCCCACTAGAAGTCAATTTCAATGAATTTGTTGAGTTTCGAAGTCAGCATATCCCCATTTGAGATATTATTTATTTTACAAAACATATGTGACACATCAGGTAAATTCTGTACGCTTTTGCCACTAAAAAGATGGTTTGAGAAATAAAGAATGTTTTTTCACTTATAAAATTCATTTCTTTATTTAGCTAATGTATGAGAATTTATTCCTACAATATAGTCTCCAACAAAGAGGTGACCATATTACTATATTGGGAGCGTAAACATAGATTTTCATAAATAACACTATTGTTGAGTTTTAAAATTTAGCTTGCTTTGGTTCAATATATTGTCCATATTGAAAAAGAGACGTATTCGGTGGCCATTCATTTTCATACAATTTGGCAATTGAAAATGCAAATCTAAAAAAAAATAAGTCTTATCTTTTATAGGTATTAAACCATCTAATCATATAACCAGTGTTGCATAATCTACCTCCAATAAGGAGTTGACTAAATTGCTATACTAGGAGTGCTGGTATAAATTTTCTTATAGGGTATCAAATGTTGAGTTTTAATATTTGATCTATTTTTATTTGAGATATTGTATGCTTTTAGAGAAAAACAGACACATACAGTTACTAATTTCGTTTGTGCATGGTTTTGTTCTTGGAAAGGCACATCAAAGGAAGGATGAAATCTTCTCACTTATAAGTAGGATATTATTTTCTTACATAATTAATACAAAACTATCCAATTCCATGATAAAGTTATTGGCCAAATAACATACCTTTATGAGGGTTCATCAACTCATTTTTGAAAAGTCTAATTTGAGCTTGCATTCAACACACAAAGAAATAACACCATCAAAACACATGAGAAGGAATTAATTTGTTAAAATAAAAACTTATTATTATCTTTTGCTATGTTAAATTGTTATTGTTTACTGTCAATGTTAAATAAAAAAATAATTTTTAGTTTTGAATGATGTGAGATGTCACTGATAAATGTCAACTGTTAAATAACTAACAAAGTATTAATTATTTTATCTGATATATTAGTTTGTTTCTTATTTTTTCAAAAAGGGGATGCCAAATAGGTACTTAAAAATACTTAATAAATATACTTTTTTCATATTGTACATGCAAAGTAAAACTGATATGGTAACATGATTTGTAAAAACTTATAATTTCAGACTTGTAAATTAACTAGTTGAATTTAATATTATTTTCAATCTGTTAAGTTAATATTTAAAATTAGGCAAAATGATATAGGTAGCCAAGGGAAGTTGTAGTCAAGGAGTCAGATGTGTCATATATTTGAGTTGTTCTATCGGTTAGAGCTTCCCAATCTTCCTCGATCGGGTTGAATTTATGCGGGTCCGATCTCTATCTCCGATAACCTGGATCATATGTAATACAAATGAAAATAAGAAATTAGAGGATTGACAGGACTTACTCTCCCATATATCCTTCAACGCTCAAATAAAAAATCTTTATCAACGAATAGGAAGATGTAAGAATATAAGAGAAATATTTGGATACATGTTATTGAAGATTGAATGTTTAGTGTGTCTGATAGAGGGGTGGTTTAGAGGTTCGACAGCGTGAGGAGCAGTTTGGAGGTGCGTCTGCTTGAGGGGCATTTTGGAGACATGCTCGCTAGAGAGGTGTCTCAAAGGTACATTCGCCTGATGGGCGGCTTTGGAGATGGAGGATTTGGTTCTTGTTGAAGATAAGATTTTGAAGAGAGCGATACCTCTGCCGCAGGGTAGCTGACTGATGAATGTCTTCGCAGGGAGTGGCTGACTGGAGGAAGAATGGAACATCATGTGTTGGCAGAGAGAAGGAAATATGTCGGTCTCTTCTCTATACTCGTAAATGATTTTCTCTCTCCTTTTTATTCTATTACCTTCCCTTTTCTGTGAGTCCAAAGTCCTTTGGCTTCTTAGTCCCTTATCATGGAGAAAATGGTGTATAGTTATAGCGAGAGAGCCAACTAGCTTTGTCTCATACACCAAGGCCGGCGACAACTGTCTTTCACGATTTGTTGAGTCGTTCATACCATTCTGGGGAGATGTACTGTTCGACAGATATTCTACAATAATTTGTCGAGCTGATTATGGCAAGTCGTCGATGTTGCATATGGCAGTTGCCTTCTTAGGGGTGATAGCGTGATCAGGGACAATATTCGTTGAGTTGTGACTACTCGTCCCATTATGGCAAGCGTTGCCAAAGGGCTTTCTCTGGGCCTAGCCGTTGAGTTGCCGAGCTGTCTTTAGATCAAGCAACTTGAGCTACTGATTGGGCATACCTTGGTGCCTTCCGAACTTCGAGGGCCTTCTCATAAACTACGATTTTTAGACGACCTTTTCACTGTGTGTTTTGATATTTGGGTCGGTCCACGGGTGACGGACCTATCAGAGTCTATGAAGCCATTGTATGAATAATTTGCAACCTATCTTTCTAGAGGTGGGATAAATTTAATTTTTTTAATCATGATTATTTAATATTAATTAAATAATTATATAAATTTTCAAAAAAGTTAATTAGTTTACAAAAAATTAATTATTTAATATTAATTAAATAATTATAATTAAAAAAAATTAAATCAACTATCTAAATAGCGAGAGAGAACCCAAATTCGTTGCATAAAAAGTAAAATACAAAAAAAAAAAAAAAAAAAAAATGGAAGAAGAAGAAGAAAAGAAGAAGAAAAGGACGTCGGCGTTTTGCTGAACGTACTTTGTTCATCGCTCTCGGAAAAAGGCCTTACAGAAGGAAACGGCTTTCCCGCTGTCAACAGAATTCGCTGAGTCGGGTTCCGGGTAATTTCTGTAATCGCAATTTCTCAAAATATTTAGCAAAAAAGGTCATTTGAAGATCCACTTTCAATCGCGTAATCGTTTTATCAGAAGATTTGTATAGTCTATTACGTGCTCCGGAAAAGTTACCCGCTTGTTTTTAGGTTTGTACTGTGGATTTATTTGAGATGCAAACAAAGTAGAGCGAACAAGACAAGTAGAGCAGACTAAGAGTCCACCCAGTTGTTGAAAATATGAAATTTGCTTCCGATAGTGTCAATTTTCATGAGTAGGGCATCTAATATTGAAATACGTGCTGATCATAATGCTGTTTTTGGGGGACAGCCAGTAAATTTGAAAGATGGAGGATATTGTTGTGGCAATTCTTTCTATGCTTCTTGTATTGGCGTTAGTTCCGCTCTATCTATGGAAGCATCGGCAGGGTTCTAAATCTGCTATTGGACATGAAGAAGAACGTCAGGTCTGATTCTCTTTTAATTTCTCGATTTTTATTTTTTACTTTTATTATTTTTTTCCTGGGAGGAGGGGGGTTAATTATTAATTTCTGCTTTATAATCGTCTTATTGCACTTATTACTGGAAATACAGAATTAAGAGTCAGTTTCCTTTACTGCCTTTTGCGTTTGTCAAAGTTCTATTTGTTTAATCATGGTTTTTGGGTTCCTGAATTTCTAATTTGACTCAAATCTTGAATTTTTTGCTGATATTTTCCAAGAAGATGGAGCAATGTGTTAGCAACACCAAGCTTAATGGATCTCTAGTCTGCAAATATGTTCAAGAATATATTCTGAAATTTGAACATGATTAGTATGGCTTTTGTTGATCAAGTTTTAGTTGAAATTTGAAGATTGTACTTAACTTCAGAACAAGATGTAAATGGACTTGAGTGATAACAAATAAAATGTCACATAGCACAAAAAGGTTCAAAGGGAACGGGCCAAATTTCATTTTACAGTGTTATGATTTTTGAAATTCATTGATTGTTTGATATGTTTGCTATTGATTATTTGAGAAGTTAAGGTTTTGCAATTTGTCATAAATACTTCAGAATCTTATGCTGTAATGCAAAATATAGGTTCCACGGAGAGAAAATGTGGTGCAGGCTACTGGGACTCGTCGCATGCGTCGAAGACCTACTACAGGTGCTAGCACATCTACAGCTATGGCAACTATTGAGGGTTGGTTTTCTTCTCTCTCTCATCTCACTAGTTCAAATATCAATCGGGGCTATTTATATCTTAGATGTCTTATCGGTTGAGAAATTTGTGCATGCCATATTTGGTTAGGCTGATCAATGTCAGTTAGTGTGACCATCAGCATAAAAGCTTCTACCTCACCACAGAAAACACAAGTAAGAAGAAGCACAGCATAAAGCCCATAGGATTCAAATGATCCTCTCACAGAATAAATAAACTAGGGGTGGTTAGTGTAAGAACAAATAGTAAGTTATATTTTTATAATATCCGTAAAAGTGTGTTGGAAATGTGGTTTTAATGAAGTGATCTGAATATGTGAAATTTGCATGATATTCCTTTTTGTTATGTGGGTTGAAGCCTTCAATTTGATGATGAACAGGATGCAGCACATGCTGTATTAGGGGTCTTGATTGGCACTGTACAATTCTGCATCTGATTTGAGATTTGTTAAACATTTAAGGATCATATACTTGTCTTATTATCAAATTCTCTTTTATTTTTTCTCTTCATCTTCTGTGTATAGTGGTGTTGCGGTGTGGTGATACTATGGTGTATGAATTGTAAATTGTATTGTGCATGCAGAAACAGTTGATGATAGTGGTGATGAAGCTGGTGAGGGTGAGTACCATGGTGAAAAGGTATCAAAGAAAAAAGGAAAGAAACGGCAGGAGCGGGAGGCCCAACGGCAGGTAAAACTTCTTTCTTTCCATGTTCCTTTCTCCTATGCTTTCACAATCTTTTTGATAGTTATTCAAATAGTAATTGAGACCTTGGTCCCTGGGAGTATCATATACTTTGGCTTGAAATCCATTAGGGCTTGAAGCTTAACAAAATTGAGGCTGTTTCTAAAAGAATATTTGAATAAACAAAAAATTTGGAAAATATATTCAAATTTATCTATTTTTCATTTGACAAAATAGATAGCAGAGTTTTCTAGCTTTTCAACTTTCAACAGAATTTTGAAAACATCAATAAAGTGTTTTTTCAGAATTTTTGAATGGTCATTTAGAAATATGTTTCACAATTTTTAAAGTTAATTTATACACCAATTGTTTGAGAATCGGTGATTGTATAATTATGAGTTTATAAGTTTATAAATATACATTTATCCCATGTTTGAAGTAATATTAATAAGAACAATGAAGTTTTGATTTAATTTCATAGCTTATTTTATTTTAAAACTTTTATATTTTCCATATAAGTAATCTAACAATTTTACATAGCTATTAGATCTTTACAAATGATCATTTTTTTACACATTAGGGAATAGTAAATTTGTGTTGATTTGTCATGTTGAGATATGAGTGTGATAGTATACATGCCAACACGAACATGATACGATTAATAATCATGCCAATTAACCAAACATGATTGTGACCCATTGATTAAACAAATAACACCAAACCACATGTATAACTCATTTAATAAACATGATGTATTCAGTGATACAATAAATTGTATTCAAAATGTTAATATAATACGACAAGCTGCACTTAATATGAGACCTATTATACGACAGTACATTTCTAGCACTAGAAGAAACATTTAAAATGTTTACCGATAGTACAAAACATATTAACCCGATAGGTTTATTAATCTTGTTATAGCACTATATTTTTGGGTTAGGGAGTCAACACGGCACACAACAAGATTAATTCATGTGATAGACGTGTCGACTCATTAATGAAATGAAGCCCTTCAATATGAATCTAAATCTTCTTATTTTGTGTCGTGATTGTGTCATTTTTGGTGTCGTTTATAATATTGCCCTCACTAGTAATAGGGTTATATCACTTGATATGAAGGGCTAACAGTGTAATCTTTTTGTGAATCTTAGGTTATCATCTAAAGTTCTCCATAATGTAAAAAAAATTATCATTTTTGCATCATTGACTTGATGGCAAATTAAACTAAATTATATTGTGATAATTTAAAGTTTTATCACTATTTGAAAACAATATGCCAGTGATACTAACAGTTGTTCTATTGACAATTGAATACCATAGCTAAGAATATGAATGAATTTGGTATTATTTTACTAAGACTCAACTGGTAACAATTTAAATGAATATAATACAAGAGTATCATTTCCTAGTTTTATTAAAGGTTTGATTGCTATTTGAATTAAACCGTAGTTAATATAATTATGTCCCTTATGTTTAAATTTGTCAATCGATAAAGTTTATAATAATCTTATTTATTCATTTTCATTTTTTATAGATTTACTTTGTTTATGATCTTGATTGTTAAAGTAGTTTTAAAATTAAATGTGCCTATTTTATAAATTTTTTCTACCTGTTAAGTAGGGATAGTCCAACTTGAATAATCTTGAGTAGTTGGGATTATGATCGACTCTCTTAAGTTAGCTGTTGTATTAGAATTTGAACTACTTTTTCTGAACATCTGTCTGAATCTAGGCACCATTATTAATTAATTACTGCATAGATAAAACAAAACTCAACCTACACGGACCTAATGACCGGGAACACCAATCACCGGCTAACCAATGGAATTACTAGGCTTACCAACGGTGCACCAAGTGTTATGCAGATGGAATATGCCTTAATGCATGTAGAAATTAAATAATATGGCCACCTTTGATGCCAAAATGTATGTAGGATCGATAATTCAAAATTCAAACAAAACAAACTAATAAAGAGAAAGGAAATGTACTAGAAATGCTTGAACAAAATTCTTCAAACTTGATTAATTGCAGAAAAGTTTACAAACTTTACAATACTTGGATAGGGAATTTGCAGAAGGGGTTGGAGTAAAGAGATACAAAATTTGAAGAGGAATTTTATGGGGGCATGAGTCGCAGGGTTAGGAGGCTTTATGCGCTAGCTAACTTGCAATATTTTGAACGATACCTTGAGTATCTTTTTATAGGCTTTAGTCTTCAATCCTGACTGTTTCTCGTGAAATAATCTGAATCGTCCCTTTTGTGGAGTAGGTGGAATCTTGAGTAGGTGGAATCACGTGTCTATGTATCCGTCATTCCATCAGTCATGAAAAGTTGATAATATTGTTGTTGCGAATCTACTGTTTATTGTTGGCATCACTGTTGAGAATCTGCTTTTACTATTTGAATAAGCTTTGCTTTGTCTTGTCTATAAGTGGAGGTTGATGTTTGATGACATTCACTATATAAGATGGATGGTCTAGATATGTGATCAAATAGCATGGAGAATTTGCAATACGATACAAATATTGGTAAGTTTTTTTTGTAGCTTAGAAGTCAAAAGGATCCACAGCCAGTGGGCCTCTATATGGATCAGAAGTCTGTGGACTGACAAGTTAAGATAGAGGTTGAGTAGAAGAGTTGAGGAGTCCTCGTCTACAATATCGGTCCATTTTTGCATAGTTTTTTGCATGTGGGCCAAGAATTCCCCAATCTGGGCTTTTTGGGCCTTCTTTGAAGTTGTCTTAGATGAGACCAAACCAGTGGGAGACTTGGACTGGGTTGGTGGAGTAGAGGTTGTAGCGGGCTCTGGAGGAGCCATTAGGGTTGGCATAGATGGCATCTGTGATGTTACTACTGGAGGGGGTAGTTGAAGAGATACCTCCCATATTGTCTTCTTAATAGTGGCTAGCTGTTGAAAATGAGATTGGAGATAGGCGGGAGTAATTTTTGAATGGTCGAATTTGTCTTACTATTTGACGCGAAATTCTCACAAAATTGATAAAGGAGTGCCTTTATAAAATTGTTGATAGGTGAATACTCATGCAATAATCCATGGGTTTTTATAATTTATATGGAAGCATATTTTTTTGTGGAAAGGAAAAATATCTGTGCATAGTTTCTTGTAATACAAACGAGACTTTGAATATTGTATGGATATATTGTTAATATAGCCACCATTTTGTAAACCAATTAGGTAGAGTTTTGGGACAAGATTTGTCAAATTTTAGAAATCAGGAATAATTATAGGAACACAGGTAAAATATATTATACAATGCATCCTTATAATCTTGATAATTATAGCCCATTAGATAATAGTTGATAAAAAATGGTTTATGTCCCAAGCATTGAGAGCAATCTCATTGCCTTACTAGCATGATTTTACAAATGGAATACACAATTGAATTGTCTTAGGGGTTCCTATGGTGTTTGAGTTCAATAGATCCTAAATCTATCAGGATCAATTCATAGTATTGTTGGGCTTTGGCTATATTAGTTGTGTTGAAAAGGCAATTATCATAAAACATCCTATTAGTAATCGCTAGCAAATCTTTGAGTAAAGGTTGTTGAATAAGGGCGGTTATGACTACATGAATTGTGAGAGGTTTGGTAATACAATTTGATGATGCATATGTGGGTTTGTTAGAGGTTGAAGATGATGGAGCTTGGTTAGGCTTTGGTGTTTGAACAACATCTTTAAAAGATAGTGGTAGATAATCTCAAAGTGTTGAACAATTATTTTCCCACGGGCTATAATTATCATGACTATAAAAATGAATGGTACAATACATTTTACTTGTGTTTTTATAGTCATTCCTAGGTTTCTCAAATTTGACAAATCTTGTCCCAAAACTCTACCTAACTAGTTTATAAAATAGTGACTATTTGGGACCCATTTCAACAATGTATCCATCCAATATTCAAGAGTCTCATTTGTATTACAAGAAACCATGAACAAATATTTTCTTTCCACAAAATAATATGCTTCCATATAGATTATGACATCCAATGGATTATGGCATGGACATTCATCTGTCAATAATTTTATGAAGGCACTCCTTTATCAATTGTGAGAGAATTTCGTGTCAAATGGTAGGACAAATTTTGACCATTCAAAAATTACCCTCGCTTATATCCAATCTCATTTTCGACAGTTAGCCACTATCAAGAAGACAATACGGGAGGTATCTCTTCAGCTACCCTCTCTAGCAGTAGCATCACTAACGCCATCCACGCCAACCCATCAGCTCTTCCAGAGCCCACTACAACTACTCTACCAGCTTAGTCCAAGTCTCCCACTACTTTGGTCTCATCTAAGAAATCTTCAAAGAAGGCCCAGAAAGCCCGGATTGGGGAATCTTGGCCCATATGCAAAGGCTATGAAAAAATGGGTCGATATTATAAACAAGGACTCCTTCGACTCTTCTATTCACCCTCCATATCAACCTGTCAGTCCACAGGCCTATGACCCTTATGGAGGTCCATTCGCTCATGATCCTTTCGACTTCTAAGCTATTAAAAAAAATACTTACCAATATTTTTACCGTATTGCATACTCTCCATGCTATTAGATCACATATCTAGACCATCCATCTTAAATAGTGAATGCTATCAAAATCAACCTCCGCTTATAGACAAGATA
Source organism: Nepenthes gracilis (assembly GCA_033239525.1). Taxonomy (NCBI): domain Eukaryota; kingdom Viridiplantae; phylum Streptophyta; class Magnoliopsida; order Caryophyllales; family Nepenthaceae; genus Nepenthes; species Nepenthes gracilis. Next base: position 4,056,255 of record BSYO01000006.1, read on the forward strand.
AAGCAAAGTTTATTCAAATAGCAAAAGCAGATTCACAATAGTTACGCCAACATTAAAAAGCATATTCGCAACAGTAAAAAGTAGATTCGTAACAGTAAAAAATAGATTCATGGCAACAATATCATCAACTTTTTATGACTGATTGTAAAGTTTGTAAACTTTTCTACAATTAATCAAGTTAGAAGAATTTTATTCAAGCATTTCTAGTACATTTCCTCTCTCTTTATTAGTTTGTTTTGTTAGAATTTTGAATTATCAATCTTGCATACGTTTTGGTCCTTTTATGAATCTTAGATTATCATCTAAAGTTCTCCATAATGTAAAAAAATTATCATTTTTGTATAATTGACTTGATGACAAATTAGACTAAATTATATTGTGATAATTTAAAGTTTTATCACTATTTGAAAACAATATGCCAGTTATACTAACAGTTGGGCTATTGACAATTGAATACTATAGTTAAGAATATAAATGAATTTAGTATTATTTTGCTAAGACTCAACTGGCAACAATATAGATGAATTATTATTTTACTAAGACTCAACTCATTAGTTTGGCTCATGCTTTTAATGAGCATCGTTATTGGTTTAGTTCAGTATCCACTACTTGTGACATGGTATGCAATATGTAGGAAATTATCACTTTACATAAGAAATTATCATTTACATCTTTGTTATGTGGTATGTCCGTCACAATACATAGGGTTTGCCAAAATTTAGGTAAATATGGCCGGAGTTATCATAAATTGAGATAGATTAGTTACCTTTTATACCCAGTAATACCTTGCTTAATGTTTCTGCTCAACTAAGCAAGCACATAGAATAAACCTGATTCTACTTGTTAATCTTATTAAGTTAATTTCAAATAAGCTTCAACAAATAATTTTGAGTCAAAATTCACATAAATGTGCTTGATAAATAACCCTTAATATGCAGAGTTGTTTATACTTGATGAACAATAATTAATAAATATTAACTTGTTGAAATATGAACGTTTCTATTAGAAACAAATGAACTTGTTTTTCTGAAAAGATTATGGAAAATTGAGAATTGAATGGGGGAAAAAAAACTAGACAATGAAAAACAGAAAGCTGTTTTCTAAACTAAATAGTCTTAGATTTTAGAACTATCATATATTATTCTTATAAGTATGCATGCTGGGTGATAATCATAAGGGATGCTAATGAAAACATGAAAAGTCTAGATGAGCCTTGTCAAAATGATGCAAATTATTAGGAAATTTGAAGAACCAAATGAGTGTGCTTTTGCTAACTTGAAAAAAATACAGTACTATTAGTTACAAAAATCTATAACAATAACATATGCTACTGATCGGAAAGTTGTAATTACTATAGATGAAGAGATATTTTTAAAAAGCATGTTAACAAAACCTGTAATAATGCTTATTCATTTACCTCTCTTTATAATTCATCAGTCTTGCTCTCCTCTCTCTTTTGGTGTCTGGGTTTCCCAACAGGGTACCCACCTACGTGGACCACCACAATTGCAATGATTAATGGTGTGAAAATATAGAAAATGAAAACCAACAACATTTTCTTGAAGAAAATTCTCACAACTCATGTGGAAAGATTGCCACCTCCTACTGGAAGGGAAAAGATGAAGAGGATATATATTTTTTTTCAATAACTGTCCAGTTGTTGTGGTATTCTCATTTCGCTTTACTCCTTTTCTCCCAGTTCTATCTACTTGTCGGTCTTCACATTTCGTTTTCAGTTTAAATTGCTTCATTTGTCCTTTATCCTTTGTTTGGTTCTAAGAAAATGTTAATGAAAAATAATAATAATGGAAAATTAAAGAAGAAAGAATATTAAAAAAATATTTTCTTTCCTTTATTTGGATTTTGAGGAAAAGTTACAAATGCAAGAAAATAAAAATAGAGGGAAAATAAACACCTTTTTTGGGAAAAAGAAAAATATAGAAAAAATATAAATCCAAGTATTTATTTCTTTCTTCCTAAAGGCAATGTATTTATGAAGTGCAAAAAAATATATACATACACATTCTGGCATTCTCATCCTTTTTAATAGTAAATCATATTCAATTGCCTATGATTACAAGCATATCATGCATCAGTATCATTCAACGGTTGATGTTCACCGAATCATGACAATTTCACCAAAGAAAATTGCATTGAACTATTTTTTGAAAACCTTTTCAAACCATCTAAACTTAATTTGAAATTATAGCTAAATCAAAGCTTCTTTGTCTTCTTGTACCATGTCCTCCATAAATAAAAGATGTTAGGTAGAGGGAAACGCAGAGAGATGCAAGGCTCATTCTCTGCTCTTGGAGTCAGACTTAGTGCCTCTGTCCCAAAAAGGAGAAACTAGAGGGCACATCTGCCTAAACAATAATATAGAACTTATTGAGGCCTTTCATCATGTTGTTTACACTACTCTTGCTTTCAGGAACCAACATCATAAACAAAACTGTATTTTCATCATGACGTTCCCAATTAAATCAATGTTAAATTGATCAGCAGAGAGGATCAATTGAACAATTGGTAATATTTGTTGGTGAGCCAACTTACAAGAGTTTGGGATTTGGACACCATGAGAACAAGAGGTAAGTACAAAGGAAATGAGAGGAACAGGAGGTAGATTAGAGGGGGAAGAAGGAGAAGGTATGTACTTGCTAGGAACGGGAAAGGTTAATCGGGTTGGAGCTTGATGGAAATTTCCAATGTTCTTTCTCCCACTATCCCTTGATTTTTAAAAGGGAAATGATTTTTCACAAGCATGGGTATTTTGGTATCACATTTTCTGTTTGAACTTTTTCCCATGTAATTTCCATGTAAATCAAATGGTGGAAAATACTTCTCTTTTGCCTTTTTTTACATCTAACAAAATTTTCTAGAACCCAATAGAGTATTAAAGTTTTGATTTTTATAGGTTAGATATAGTTTCCAATGATAGGTTTACTCCATTTAAATTTAGTTTACTCCATTTAGTTTTGTAGTTTTTGTATAACTTTCAGTTTGGTTGATGTAGAATTGTTGGTAATTGGTGTAAATTACACTTACAATTTGATGGGAAGAAAGGGTTTACTTCCATTCCTGTTGAGATTCTTGTTATGGAAGTTTATTATTTTTCTTATCAATTTGATAATTGATTAGTTGATTGCAAATGATGGTGGTTGATGGTAATGGTGAGCTAATAAGGAGGTCTAAGATTTGACCAATAGAACAATTTTTGCTAAGCTACATAGGTGATTCTTAGATCTTAATTGCTAAGATGGTTGATATCATCGGACCAAATAGAAGCCGATATAAATCGATATCGACCCCTTGATATTGATATTTCCCAGTTATGTTGAAAAATCATGATATACCTCCATAATGGAAATGTATCCGTCGAATATTTGGAGGCTCTATTTCTTTTAGTATATAACTCAATTTTGAGAGTTTTAATATATGACTATTCAAAGATGCAAATAATGGTTAATATCCATTGTTGATTGATAATTATATCTATGGCTTATTGAATTATCGACCTAAAGCTATATTTCTTTTGTATTCGAAATATCTGATACTAGTATATATGGCCCAATATGTCTGTGACTAATGCCCATATTTAAATCCATGATTGGCAATATTATTGCTTGACGATGGTGATGCTTCCAGGTTTTATTGTGGTGGGTAAGTTAGATAATATTATTGTTCAGGCTTATTATTGTGGTCCATTGATGTGGTGGCTATTGGGTGAAGTTGGGGGTGGTTCATTGGCAGTGGCTATGTAAAGATGGTTGATGGCAGTATTGGGAATGGTTTTTCTGGTTGGGGCTGGAGGATTTAGGCTGAGGAAGGAGAGGTGTAGGGGGTGGGGGGTGGAAAGAGGCAAAAATTGGATGTTTTAACAAATGTGACTGAGTGAACACAATTGTACTTCGGCTTTGATTAATGGAAAAGGTAACAGAAGGTGCATTTGAACAGAAACATTTAAGTTTAGGGTTGTTTATTAGGTTTTATAGTTCGGGGTTTTTACTACCAATTTGAAATACCTCAAGATACCAGTGTATGAATTACCCAATTAAGAAGTAATATATGATTACAGATATGACCTGAGACCATGCCTTTATTTCTTTGTTAGATGGCATCTGTGTAGTTTTCGAATGCTGAACAACTTATTCACATTTACACATCACCTGTTAACTAATTACTCTCTTCTATGTGCTTGTTTATGAAGGCTGAACAAGCTGCACGTGAATCATCTCAAACTAAACAAGACTGGTATGCAGAAATGCGGAGGAGGAGAGATGAGGAGCATGAAGCAAAAGAACATCAGCTTGTATGTTGATTTCCTCTCTCTGGTGTTCTTCATAAAATATCTCTGATGGTTTTCTCGATGAAGAAATCAGTTATATTACTTTAGGAGGAAGAAGCAAAGGCTCGGCAAGCCAAGGAAGAGGAAGCTGCTGGATTAGAGTTTGAGAAATGGAAAGGGGAATTTTCTGTGGATGCTGAAGGCACAACTGAAAATGAAGTGCAAGAGAACCAGGATTTACTTTCTGAATTCGTGGAATACATAAAGGTAGTATCTAATTGGTTGAACTATATTTTCCCTTTGATTACTGCAGAAATTCTCCAATTGAATATATGCTAGGACCTTGAGTAATATATGGTGTCGGTCTATCTTTTTGTCTGGCTGTTGATCTGTCTTCCTGCCATGTATCTTCTTTTAATCAAACCCGAAACTAATAATTGTCTATATCGTGTATGCTTTCCATGGAGCAATTAGTGAAATGCATGGGGATGGAGTTATAGCTAATCCATTTTGGAGTATGACAATATCAGTGTTTTATAGTGAAATCCATCACACCACTGATGTCCTTGCTCATTGCTGCAGAAGCACAAGTGTGTACCCTTGGAAGACCTTTCTGCAGAATTCAGATTAAGGACTCAGGTACTTCCCCTAAACACACATTTTCTGTACTTGCTTCTTCCTGTTTTTACGTGTTTTGCTGGGTGCGAGTTGAGGCTTAAGTGATTTAGTAGCATGAATTTGTGTGATATGTCTCCATATAACTGTGATTGGGTTCAGTTCACCTTCAGCCATTGGATTATTTTCTTGCCAATTTAGGTTGGAAATGGACACATGTTTGTCGGATGATTCTTGAATTTTCTGACTTAAAGTTTTGTTTAGAATCATATATTATAGTGAACTATCAGCATATTATTGCCTACCGAAAAAAGTTTCATCATATCCAATCATATTTTTAACTCTAAAATTCCCATCCCGAGCTACCCCCAACTTCTGTGGGTTCCCCACTGGTCTAGCTGCTTGATACCATAATCCAATATCTGAAATGATGGATTAAATACTGGAAGCTGTCATTGACAATGGGAGATTTAGGTGTTTGATTTTGAATGCATGCACAGGATGTGGCAGCTGAAATGTGTGGCATCTGTGCAACTTCATCTGATTGAGTCTGTCCAGTGTGTTGAATGTCCACATTTGCTGTCTCTCATTAAATCACATAATTGAACAAAGGCTTTTTCCTCGTTTATTGACAATTAAAGCAAGAATAGAGGGACACCGCATTGTTTATGACATGAATCAATTTAGTGACTTAAGGTTTTGTTGGCAATTGATTTTTTGATAAGAAAACTTCTGCTTTCATAATCATCATCAAATGTAGGGGTTAAAAAAGATCCCAATTCGATTTAGGGTTCATCAAACAAAACCAAGTCCTGCTGATGTGACAGAAAACAACAAAGCTATATTAAAGTCAACAAAAGCAGCTCTGGACTTTATTACAATGCTTCAAATCACTGTTGGTCTCCTCGGTATTGTCAAAGGCATTCCGGGCGCTTGAGCAAGGCGAGGCAAGGCACGGGTGCCTGGATCATGTCTAAGGGAGGTGAAACTAGGCAATCGCCTGAGACAAGGCAATCTGGCAACCTCTTTTTTTAAAAAAACAATTTTTTGTTAGTTTTCCTATAATGTCTATGAACTTTTAAAAAATTGTTATTTTGTAATTCTTTTAAATGTATTTGCCCTTTTAACATCACAACCTGCAAGATACAACCTTCCTCTCTTTTTGCTGTTTCATTCGCACAACACAAAATGACCATGTTTATCATCTTCATTGTTAGTTGAGGTCATGAATAACAAATCTTGAGCGAAAACAAATGCTTTGAGTTCTAGAGAGTAGGTGCAAAACCTTTGAGTTTTTGTGTCACGGACTTAGACCAAAAGTAGGTAATAGAAAAATTATTAATAATAATGATCCACAAAATAAAATCCCAAAATAAGGACACCGAAACATGACACCCAAATCTGAGCTAGACCTAACAAAATATCCATACATATCCCCAATGATAATCGCAAGAATAGGTAATAATAATAACCACCATAGAATCACTCCGAACTACCCATCCGGACAAAAATAATCATGACCTGCTCGAATGACTATAAGGAAAAATTGACCATCCAAAAATACAAACTAAGCGCCACAATTAACCAAACAACAGAAATAATTCAAATGTCAATTTCATAACAATAAATCATGCTAGCATCAATCTATCTGTCGTCCAATTGGTGCCGAAATACATCAAATACAATTACAAAATAATCACAAAACTAGTATAAACCAACAATGAAACTGATGCGTTCTAGATTCGAGTCTTGGATGGATTCGGGTTCAACCGCTCCTTTGGGTCTTGTCACAGTCCTGTGCACCTAGGATCCTACACACCACAACAGGCGACAAGAAATCAGAGGAAAACGACAGAACTTACTTCCCGGTTTATCCTCCGATACTCAAGTCAGTGAATTATTTTCCAAGGAAAAGAAGGTAAAAAACATAGTATGCTCGAATGAATGCAATGAGAGGGATTTGAGAGTAAGAATCGAATGTGCATTTGTTGAGAGTGGTTTTAGTTGTGAAGTGCTCGTCAAGAGCGGTCTCTCTATTTACTGAGGTCGCGGGGAATTAGTAGTGGAAGAGAGGGTAGAATGATTGGACACTCGAGAATTGGAAAGCTTATGCAAGTTTGAGTATGCCAAAAAGCGTGTCTATGGAGTGCGCAAGATCTTTTATAATCGTGGGCTCCTGTTGCCTTTCTTAGATGGTGAGGCGGGATGCCCGCCTTTTGAGATGATCTTTTCCCTTCCTCACGTGGATGCGGGGGTCATTCTAGGTTGCAACGATCGGGAAGGAGGATTTCTCCCTCCGCGAAAATGTCTCGCGCAGTGAATGCTGAGGTTGCCATTGCGAGCAAGTGCGTTGATCTACGGGCTTTCCTTCCGGGATGCGCTTTGATTTTGGAGGGTTTTCGTTATAGAGGGGACCATCTTAGTGTTGTGGCCAATTAGAGTAGATAACCGTTGTCCATAGGAAAGGGTGTGTGGGCCAATTTCAGTTTGAGCCGTGTTTATTTTGGGCTGCATCCTGTCTGTTTGGGAGCCTTCTTCGGTCAACTAGAGCGTTGACTTTCCTATGGGCAAGTGGGCCACGATACATTCTGGGCCATTTGCCCCTTTGGGCAGGCCTGTTACAGCCGTCCCCATTAGAAACTAATACTGAAAAAATATAAATCAAATATTTTCCAACGATCATGTCCAAACTTTGCACGATACCTGCAGCTCTCTAATTTGGAAGGGATAAAAAACAATAAAAACGTGAGTCGAATACTCGGTAAGTATCAGTATATCATATATAATAAACAGTATATCCAAAATCAAAGCGAAGTGACAAATCAATAAAATAAAATCCATAAAAGCTGAAATTCAAATATTTGATATGCCAAACCAACGAATGTTCGAATGTGATCTTGTACTCAAAAGTATAATCCAAAAATAATGGCCAAATGTTCAAAATGTACGAAACTAAACAAATTCGATATCTAATCAATCGGCAATCAAAACCTGCAAATCTCAAATCGAAATATCAAGTATTCAAATCAATGCTGGTAAAGCATATCGAAAATCTAAAACATGCTCAAATCGAAAAATCGAAGACCGAAAGATTGACTTTAAAAAGGGTTACTCCTAATCTTGATAACTTTAGGTTATATCATTACTATTTAGACCTGTAGGCTGGCCGTCTATATATTTTTCCCTATAGACGTGGTCGAAGCCACTTTATTTTGCCACTTGTGGATATAGGGTGCAATCCTCCAGTTTGTCTAAATATATTAGTTTCGTTTAATTCCTTACGATAGTTTTCATAAAAATATAAATTGGGAAAAGTCTCTATATTACATGTCCAAAACTTTTTCTATCTAGTAGAAAAATATGAAACTTTCACTCGAGAAGGTCAAACACAAAGCTTTCCACTGAGAAAAAGTACACATATCAAATTAAATACACAAATATAGAGCCCGGCCTGAAGCACATGCATGGATATCACATGTAAGGCCCATATATAAGTTTTCATGACTTTTTCCTTACCAATATAGTTGTACATAAACATAATATCTCAAAATATATATTCATTTTCACAAAACAAGCAAAAGTCCTCAGATAATAACAAAATTGGAGCAATTCTTAAACAACCGGTAAAAATAACATGCATGCACGAGAAACTAAAATAGGGTGAGTGAATTGACATGTATGTACAATAAATCCAACCAACGTAAACAAAACTAAACAAAAATGGAAATAGATTTATGATAGTGCGTAAGAATATTTGTCTTAACCTCAAATCTTACAGATTCGACCAAATGATACTTCAAATTCTCTCTTCTTCTCTTCCTTTCTCTTCCTTCCCTTCTCTTTCTCTCTACTTTTTCTCGTGAAAATGACGGAAATAGTGCACGTCGTCATTTATATAATTGAATTTCCGCATGACCGCTGCCTTAGGCAAATGTCAGGCGCCATGCCTAACCTCTCCACCCATGATCGCCGCCTCAATCGCTCCTCGAACGCGAGCAATTTGTAATTCATGCTCTAGTGCCGCCTCGGGCGTGCATCGGGTGACTTTCAATCTGCCTAAATTTCACTCAAGCGGTCCAAGGGTGCTCCTCGAGCATGCTTACTGTGCCAAAAGCACATGAGTGAGTGTTGGGCGTGCCTCAGGCACCAAATTTGCTTCCTTATTCCGAGTTTTCTTTTAAATTCATATTGCACAATTATTTCTAATATACTCAAAATAAACTAATAATTATCAAATTATTCGAACGGGAAACGAGGTATTACATCTTGAGCAATAAGCGTAGGGGAGGAATAGGCTGATTTAGAGGAATCAAAGGAGGTTGATGGCTACAGCTGTTAAAATGGATTTTATGAGAGATTTATCGGTGATGATAACAGTGATGAGGGTGATGTGATGAATTTTGATAATGATTAAAATTAGAATATCTTAGTATTGTACATACGCTAGAAAATACATTTTGCAGACTAGCACTTTTATTAATTGTATTGCGTGTGATGACGTAATACTTATTTATATAGATATATTACTAGTTATTTGAGTCTTGATTAATTTTTTTTACACAGCTTTTAGACATCTTTTTATATATTAATTAATGCTTCACTTGTCTTGGGCAATGTAGTGTCTTAGCGATTTAGCTTGTCTAGCGCCTTTGACAATACTAGGTCTACTACAATCTGTAACAAAGAGCTTTAAGCCACTGTTGGTCTACTATAGTTTTCAATCTCCACTTTTTGAATTTTTTTACATTTGGCTTGCAGTTCGCCTTGCAGCACTGAAAATTATATTATTTCTTTCAACTCAAATCCCATACATAGCTGCAGTAAAGGCCTCTCTCTCTGAAATTGCCTGAAATCTGCCCGGACCCATTTAAGCATAGAATCCCATCAATAGTCTTCCATGGACTCCAAGCTGCGACCAAATTTGCCTTCGAAAGTGTTGGTGATTCTCTTCAGGGCCATCACATAATACTCAATTTGTTGAATAACTCTCCATTCCATTAGTGGAGTGATGGATAATGAACTTATAAAGGACCTATCTATATTTTCATGATTTGAACCCATAACGTTATAACAGTGAAGCACCTTACCATTGTGCAGAATCAATTGCAAAAGAAGTTGCACTTGGAGAATATCCTTTAGATTTAATTTTTACTTGTATATTTTGGGTTATCAAAGGAAAATGTGTATCCGCAGGGAACTTGTATCCCGTTTGCTGTTTTCTTTTTTTCATGCAATTGATAAAAGAAGCTTAATTACGACCCAATCTGTGATCAATTAGCACTCAGCTTATGGGATTTCCACCCGAAATGGAAGCCTTGCTCGCTTGCTTACCCTTGTACACATAAATCTAGCTTTATATCATCACTTCCGAGTTCAAAAAAAGGACATTTTAGGGAGAAGACTTTTTAGAAGTCAGATAACATCACATAATATCTTAAGGAGTTACCATTTTTTCGAGGGATTCAGGCTAAAAGCCAGCAAGTTGCAAAAGTAGCAAATCCGGCTTAAATCCATTTAAGATGTCATCCAACTATCGCAAATGTCATTTAATTTTTACTTATAATTTTTGGGTTATTTAAAGGAAAATTTATAAGCCCCAGGAACTTGTATCCGTTTATTATCTTTGTTTCATGCAATTGATTGCTTCTATGTTTCCTCTTGATCCTTGAAACTTGTGTGTGATACAGGACTGCATCAATCGTATTACATCACTGGAGAGTATAGGTATGTGGCAATTTCCTTATCTTTTAAGTTGTTCATTTATCCGTAGAACTGGTTCATTCTAATACTTGTTATGGATGTCACAACTGCATTATTTTAGCAAATCACCACACAACAATACCTATGAGAGCGTAATGGTTTAACCTCTTAGCTGCTTTTTATCGTGGAGTTTCTTTTTTATTTTACTTTCTGGTATGTATGCTTGAAGGCACTTTTTCCTTTGCAAGAAAGGGCTTTTCCCGATATGATTCTAAGAGCACTCATATTAGACTGTCTAAAATATCTAAATTAAATTATTTATGCTATTGTTTTAAATTTAGACGTCCACTATGGTTCATGTGATACATTATATTGTCTATACTGACTGTCTATACTCATTAAATAATATTTTTTGGGACATTGTAAAAATAATTAAATACATTTTTTAAACCTATCTCTTAATTGTCGAATTTCATTTGTTATGTCATCCAATGACATTATATAAAAAAAAAATTTTTTTACGTGAGGGGGATGCAGTTGGAGTTGAGATGATCGGTGGTGGTGATAATGACAATTGCGAAGAGAATAACAAACATGGAAGAGAAAAAAAAGGAAAGTGCAAAGAAAATGTGCTAGCAGGAAGAGGAAAGAATACAGGAGCAAGTAGAAATCCGGCGTTCTCGAGGATGAATATATGTCAGAATTTGGAGTGTCTAAATTGAACATTTCTACTCATAAGTTTCAAATTTTAGACAGTTTAAAAAAATTTAGAGGGTCAAATATGACATCCTTTTTAGTTTGAATGTCCGTATTTAGACATTAATACTCATTTAGATGGGCGGATCTGAGTGCTTTATCGGCTCTTGTTATGCCTCTTGACATGACAGAAAATTTGAACAACTCTAATAATATATTTGACAAGGAAGCTGTGATGTGCATATCATTGTGCTCTTTTCAGTCATAATAATAATAATAATAATCACAACATCAAAATATTATGTTTTATTAGGTGGGTCAGCTATAATTTTTTTATTTTTTTATAATTTCACTTAATTTAGTACAATATTATCTGATAGTACAAGTTATTTTAAATCGTTTTAAGTTTTTCTATGTCCCCCTCTCTATTCTTTTCCTCTAACAACAACTAACTCATATTTTTTATATATGTATATTTCATTTGACCTATGTTTTAAGTGTCCTTATCATCTTAAACATTCTTCATTCTTCTTTTTTATAGGTATAATTTTTAAACGTCTTCTAATATTGTTATTCTTTATCTTCTCTTTTACAGTGACTCCGATGATCAATTTTAGCATTCTCAATCCCTCTAATGTTTTTTGTATATGCTATTTAATTATCTAACACTTGGATTCATAAAATATAGCATATATAATAGTCATTTTGTAAAATTTTCTTTTCAATTTTGATGGTATAGTTCGAACATAAAGTACACTTGATGAAGTTTTTTTATTTTAGCCTACTTATATTAAATCTATATGATGCTTCTTTATTTAGCTAATTTTGACAATTTCTTCTATAGTTTACGTGCATCCAGAAGCTCAAAACGATTGTCATGGTGGCATATTTTTGTACCGATAAAAGGTAACAATTTTCTTTATCCCTAATTACTTACAGGTAGACTTTCAGGCGTCATGGATGACAGAGGGAAGTACATATACATCTCGCCGGAAGAAATGAAAGCCGTTGCCGATTATATTAAGCGTCAAGGAAGAGTTAGCATCTCCCATTTAGCTAGCAAGTCCAATCAGTTCATCGACTTGGAGCCCAAAGCTGCTCAGTTCGCTGATGAAATTGCCGGCACAGAAGAGATAGTTGCTACTTGATTTCTACACCATTTGATCATCGAGAGGAAACATCAAGTAAGCTTGTCGATAACTGATACTCAATTGACTTCTTCCATTAGCTTGCAGCAGATTTTCATGAATAGAAGAGTGATCTCTCATAACGTAAAAGTGAAAATCCGTACAAAAGTCTGATACATACTGAATCTATACGGTCGAGCTAAATTAAGCCTCGGCACACAGGCATGTATAGATTTTGTGAACCTTGAATGCGGAACAAGGATATGAATCTGTAAAGAGTTTGTTTTTCTGCTTAAATTATCAGAGATACCTTTGGCCGCCATTGAAATACCTTTGACGGCATGGCTTCCTGTTCATCTATACTAAGATGGGGGTAGATGGTCTTGTGCTTGCTAGTCAGATGATTTCCTTCTCATCTCGCTGTGGGACAAAGCAGTGTAGGACAGGACAAGTCGACTGTATGCATCCCACACCTTTTCCAAAAGCAGACAATATTTCGAACAAGAATAAATTCGACAGATACCAACAGGCTCATTGAACACACGGAGGATTTCGAGCAAAATGGGATGAGTGTTGCTTAGTGAGGTCTTGATGTGTGCACAAGTTCGAGGGCAGAGCTTACTCCAAAAGGACTTCCTATGGATGGGAAAGTTTTTCAAACTTATAAGTTAGAAGTTTTGTCTTAAATTTTCTGATATAGGATACGCATCAGGTCTCTACATAATAACCCACTAGAGGGAAGATTTTGTATGTTGCTATTTGGGCTGCAAAATTTGCTTTGGGTATATTCATTAGCAATTTGGGGTTCAAAAAAGTAATAATATTAATACATACGATCTTATTTTAAATTATATAAAGGCCATTTTTAGGACCTAAATTTGTAATTACTGTGTCATATGGTGATAAATTTATCATTTTTATAATTGTATTTGTGCTAAAAATCTCAATTTATTTCACCTTCATGGGGAATGATGCTTTGATAATAAATCCTTACATAAAATGTCAAAATGTTTTATAATTTTTTTTTCCAAATTGAGAATAAAATGTATTATTTATTGTTATTGTTGTTGATGATGATGATTTAAAGTTGGAGAATCCATGGGAAAATTAAGTAAAATATTTCATGATATATTGCTTTCTTTTATAGCTCAAAGTTACGAGTCCTCAATTACTCATGTGCCAGTCAAATTACTCCACTAAAGTGGGAGACGATTTAAATTTCCTTCAAGAAATGAGCAAAATCCAAATGCTCTACGAACTAGAAATTAATTAATTAATTAATTAAGTAATTAGTTTTAAAAAGCAAATTACCATTCACACCAAATTGCTATCATTCTATGAGGTATATGAGAACTGAAACAATCTTAATCACGAAATAGTCATAGGATCTCATTACTCATGAAGACCAGAGCAACGGCTGAGATTGAAAGAAATGGCAGAAGGCCGATCATCGGAGTAGATCGACGTGACCCACTCTTTGAAGGGATGCCCTTAGGAAGGGCACACTCTTCGCCGTTGAAAAGAACGCTCGTAGGGAATCCATCCCCTCCTGGTATATCCAACCCCCATTGCAGCTTCTTCGTGAAGGAGATAACCGACTGCTGCTTTCCCGGCACTCTCGGATCCGCCGGTCGTGACCCGTTTGTCTCTGCGATCAAGTAGTTCAAACCCGGTAGGCCCTGAAAGCAAGGATTTAAATGTCATTAAATATAGGGTTCCATTGTACTTGGGTTTCCAGGTGGGTCGGACCACCCGTCGGCCTAATTTAATCAATTTCATAACTCTTAACCTATGAACACCAAATAATACAATGATAGCTCTAATATTGCATTAAGTAGGGGTGGATAGCTGAAGAATTGTTAGCGAAATCTTAAATTTTGATCTCGGTTTTATTTTTTGGCAAAATTACGAAATTGATCATGGTTATGATGCTCGGTGTAGGTCGATAGTGCCTACGACAGAATTAGAATTGGCAAAAATAGAAGATAAAATTTTAATTTTTAAGTTTAATAAATTCATTGTAACAGTGAGTATATAAAACAGGTCAAATTTTCACACACAACACTATAAGTTTTTAATATTTTAATAAATATAAACTTTAACAATATTTATGGACCTTATAATATATGTTGTAGGCAGATAAACAAAACATATAGCTTAAGCCAATGAAACTTGATTCGACTCTTGCCTTTCTGAAAAGAAATGAAACTAGTGGGGCTGGGAGATTTTGATTTAGAACAAGCCATTGCATAAGGGAATGAAGAAGAGTCTTAATACAAAAATAAAATTATTGTTGTGTAATCTAGAGGTCGTAAATTCTAATGGGAACGGATGGAATGGGCCAACCCAAAGAGGCGATCAACCTAAAAATATCGCGTCCAACTTGCCCAAAGAACGATCAATACCCCAATTGACCGGGAGAGGGTCTTTAGGTAGCCGAGTGCGGTCCCAACTAGATACGGTCCTAGCCAGAAGCGGCCCACGAGCCCTTTCCCATGTACAACGGTCTTCTACCTTAATTGGTTGTGATGTTGAAAATCTCCCAAATAGCAACATCCTCTGAAATGGAAGTCCCAAAATTGGTGCGCATTTCAGAAGGGAAGCCTTCAAATCAACACATGACTCGCAGTGGAAACTTTAGCATTCACGGCATGCAACATTTTCGTGGAGGAGAAATTCTCCTTCCCGACCGTTGCGACCCTAAATGACGTCTACATCCTATCGATGGATGGAAAGGATCCTCTCAAACGGCTGGCAACCCGCCTTGCCGTCTAAGGAAGGTGACAAGGTCTGATGGCTATAAAAAACTCCGAGGACACACTCCAAAGACACGCTCTCCTCAACACTCAAACTCACACAAGCAATCTATCCTTCAAGCAACCCATTACTATTCTTTTTCCCACTGCTCATTCCTAGAAAAACCGGTGGTTTAAAAAGCTGCTCTATAGGAGCGCATTACAATCTAAAGCCATTCCACACAGAGTGTACCTCCGAATTAGACTCACAAATTTCCTTCTCAGTATTAACTCTAGCATATTATGTTTTTACTTTTTTCATCTTGGAAAGAAGATTACTGACTTAAGCGTCGAAAGATAAATGGGGGAGTGAGTTTCACCGTTTTTCTTTGATTTCTCGTCTTTTATTATGATGTGCAGGATCTAAACTACAAAATACGGAGATTGGACCTGACGTTAGCACGAGGCCAAAGAATAGCCGAACTCGAATCCGTTCAAAATTCAGATTCAGGACGCATTAAATTCTAATAATAAAAATATTTTTTATATAATATAAGATAAAATAATATATAATAGATATAAAAATAATCAAAAATTGTGACCTATCAAGTTTGTATTAGAGAATCTAAAACTAGTAATTAAGAAGTATGGACACTAACACGTTGATAGGTTATTCTTTTTTAAAAATAATGATATGATATATTATGGACATATTAATTAAAATTTACAATCTATTTATATATATGATAATATAATTCATGAACAATATCATTTTATAATAAATTGTCAAAAAATATATTTTTATTTTCTCATTTAAAAAAAAATAAAAAACTGAATATAAGTTAGGTGAGCCAATATCAATGAAAAACATCTTTCAAAACACCCATATTTTCTATAATTTATATTGCAAACTATAATTTTTAAAATTATAAAATCATCAATATGTTCAAAATATGACCCAAATGTGTTCAAAGCACATCAGAACCAAATAAAAAAAATTCAATGCATAATCCCACACTGGAACTAAGGGGTCAACCCAAAGGAAACCCGCATTCCCAAATTCAACGATTTTTATTTTATATTTTTTTAAAAAATTAAAGAATATGATAATAATTTTACTTTTTGAGTGATTTTTTCACCATATATATATATTGCAATATTTTAATAATTTATAAAAAAATTAAAAATATAACTTATTTTATAATATTTTAGCTATAATATAAAATAAGAATCATTATATTTTCAGGATGGAGAAGTGAATATACTTCCAGACTAACCTGGAGTAAGACGGTGTTGTTCTGATCTGGTAGGATCGTGCCATTGAAAGAATAAGCCTTTTCATAACCTTGGAACGCCTTCCCCATCTGAACGGCGGTAAACCAGTCACCGAACGGCATTTCGCCCCAGTTGAAGAGCGTGATCCTCGCCGTCCATCCGTTCTTATAGTCGGAATCAACGTGCCAGTTGATGCTGACCCCACAATTGTCCGGGCAGGGCAAGGGATCATAGATGGGCAGATGCTTGATTTTGGCCCACGCTTTGGCCTTCTCCGTCCGGTTATCGAACGGCACAAGGAGCGCCTCCGCCGGCAGGAGCATCGCCGGAGCTTTGGCGTTGCACCTCCTAGTCTGCTCCCCGCAGCCGCATGCGCAAGTGTTGCATGGGATGACGGAGCCGTTGTAGTAGCCGGAGAAGGAAACGCAGCAGCTCGACGGCTTGTTCTTCGGCCGGGATATGTTGCAGACCACCTGCCAGCTGGCGATGGCTATGCTTCTGGCGTCAAGCCCACTCGGGTCAGGAAATTCTGTAGGGTCGACCCGAACAGGCGGCCCGCATTTGTACAGTGGGTTGAGGACGCCGTTGATCTTCCAGTTCTGCGGCGGGTAGAGGGACGTTCGGTTCAAGTCCGGTGGAAGCTTGAACACCTGTTAACCATCCAAATTTATAAATTTATTTTAGATATTATTTTTTAAAAAAAAATCATATTTATAGATTTTATTTAAAAAAAATAAGATCATACATTTTATTAGGATAAGTAGGATAGCATCTCACTTGAATTTTTTTGAAATTAAATATAATTTTTTATTTTTAAATAATATTCTAATCTAAAATATTAAATTTATTATTCAACATATATATTAATTTAAAAAATTTAAAAATAAAAAATCATTAATATTTTTAAACTTTTAAATTTTAAAAATTAGACACGTTGGTTGGATGACAAGCGAACGTCTCGTTAGAGGCTTACCTGTAATTGGAAGACAGACATAGCCTCGCTCTCGTTCATCGTCTTAGGCAAGATTGTGCCGTTCCGGCAACAATAGGGCAGTTTGCCGACCTTCTCGTCGTCTTTCCTCTCGCGGGGGAGATCGGAGATGACCGGCTTTCTCTGGCAGTTGACCTTTGAGAAGTCCATGTCCTGATAGTAGAGGCCGGCGGCGCCGTAGATGCACTCGGAGGGGTCCATTTCGTGGGTGAAGGCACCGCGCATGGCGTAAATGAACTCCCCTCGCATCCACTCCCACGTTAAGTTCCAGTGGTCCAGGCGGCCGAGCTGGTGGTCGTTGTCGACTGTGACCTGCGCCAGGTAGTTGTTGCCGTAGGCTTGGAGGACGTCGTACATGATGTTCAGGTCTCCGTACTTGCGCGCCGCGTACTTCGTCTTCGTCCTCTTCGATCTGTATTTCTTGTCCTTTCGACAGCACATATACATGTTCTTCTCTGCATCATTTCATTTCCGAAAGGAGCATGAAATTACCCGCCGTTAAGTTAAAAATAATGTGATTTTATTTTTACTAATATTAAAATAAAATCTAAAAATATATTTTTATTCAAAAAACAAAAATTAGAGAATATATTTTATATTGTTCACTGTCAAAGTAACTAGTACCAAGAAAAAAAGCACCCTCTTACTGTGCATGGTGGGTTTAGGGCAGGTGAACCCTTCATCGATTAGCTTGATGGTCTTTGGCAATGGCGTCCCGTTCTTGAGCCCAAACTGTGTCCCCTTGAGCTCCACGTTCACGGACATTTGGCTCATATCTCCGGCGGTCTCGATCCCCGTCTTCAGATCCGACTGCGGATACCCGGCTAACGTGGTCCCGTTGTTCCCCACCTGAGCCGGGAACTCGTCTCCGTTGATCAATACGCCGCCGTCTGCCGACACCAATATCTCATCGTACTGAAACCCAACAAACACCTTCCATGACTTGAGCTCCGTCGCCCCCATGTTCACCAGCTGCAGCTGCGACCGGAACGCCCACGACTGCGCCGACACGTTCTTCACGTGAGGGTACGTCTTCTCCCTTGCGATGAAGTTGTACGCCACGTATATGCCGTCACAGCTGTCGAGCTCCTTCGGCACAGTCGGATCGTCCGCGCCCGATTCGGATCCCGACCCGAATATCGTCGATGCGCCGGCCTTCTTCGGGTCACCGAACTCGTCGTAGTCCTGCGCTCGACATAGTATCATTGATGCTGATACCAACAACAGCAACAACAGAAAATACAACGGCGCTGCAGCTTGTGGCGGTTTCATCCATGGCATCTTCACCCAGGAATTAGAATTTGGCATTATATTTATTTAATTTCCTGTCTGTTATTTCAGGGATACAAAAGAACCGGACAGATCTATACCCGTGTATTCTTCTTGTTTGTTGATGCGGAGGAGAAATGTAGGAGAGAAGATGAGGTGGTAGCAAGGTCTTTATGCCGGAGGTGGCCGGACACCTGGCGGCGGAAGGGAAATACCTCAGGAGAGAAAGATGAATGAATAGAGGAGGAGGGGGAAGGTGGGAGGCGCAATTCACTCGCAACTCCCTCAGAAAGGCATTGGAATCGGTTTCTTTAGGGGAGAAGGAGTGGAGGAGATGGGTGGCGCATGTGATTTTGTAATGGTTGAATCGCCGGTTTACTCCCTTCAGCTGGTTTTTCATTTTTCCGACGACTTCGGAGCTGCGTTTACTGCTTTTCCTGGTGCAGAGAAATAGACGGAGCTTTGCATGAAGAAGCAAAACCGCTGGCTATTAATGGCCCTTTCCCCTTTCTTTTCTTTTCATTCTTCCTCTGATCTTACGGCCCACGCGATTTTTATACGAAATTTAATCTCAACTGTATGATTTTAAATTTAATTCAATAACTAAGGTTAAATTTTATCTAATAAAATCTTGACCGTCCATTTTATTAAATCCGACGACCAAAATTAGTGCACAGTAAACCCTTAAATTTAAACAAGGAAAGAGAGACATACGTTCCTCGGTCTCCCAAAGCTTCTTCCTCTGCTTGTGCAAACTTCTCTCTCTCTCCCCTCCTCTTTCGGTTTCGATCTGTTTTCCTGTTTTGCTCCAAATCTCTGGTGGCCGGTTCTTTAATCTGGTAATTTCTTCCCTCTCTTACCTTAGTCAGCATTGTTATTTGCTGTGTGTCCACCATATCTGCCCCGATCTACATGCTTGAGAGAGAGAGAGGGGGGCGATGAGAGAGAACCAGAAGCCCTAATCTGCTATATGCTTGAGACGGAGAGAGAGAGAGAGAGCGCGCTTTGTGTTACGTACTCGTCTATACACCCTCCAAAGTTGGATGACAATCTTCGGCATAGTAATTGAACCGGATATGACGGATCTCATTTTTTGTTTTTATTCCCTTTGGTTGTTTCCCGTTTCCCGTGTCCCGTTTCCCGTTTCCCATTTTCCGTTTCCCGTGTCCCTTATATATTATGCAGATAAGAGTATAATGAAAGAAGAGAATATTTTGCCTCAACTCTCTCTCTCTCCCTATTTTCTCCTCTCTCGTTCTGTTTTCTCTCCCTCTTTCCTTAGCCTACTTCTCTTAACCCTAATCCTTCCTCCTCCACCAAGTCCCTCTCCCTTCATTTTTTAACAATGATTTCTATAAAAGCACGGATATTTAGTTCTCAAAATTAAAAACTGATAAATAAAGAAAAGAATGGAAGTCTAAAAAACCGCGAAGTCACATCGAACTCAGCTCGCGTTTGGAACTAAGGGGTTAGCAATACACTTAAAACTCTTAGACTCGATGGCTTTCCATAATTATTCCTCTCGCTTGCATTCTATTTTTTATTACAACCTTGTCCCCAAATAGAATTAAAAATTAGGTTATCTAATTCTAAACTACCATCAACTATAAATTCCCGTTCTTGACTTCATCACCGATTTCGGCTTCCACCTTTGCAAATTTTCCTCAAAAAAGATAACAAATCGCTTCCCTCCGTTTCTACCCTCACACAAATTCGGCGCTCCCACACGGACTTTTTCCTTCCTTGGACCAAATCCACCTCCTCGAGAGCATATCCACAAAATTGTCACCGCATCTAGTTCCTGCTTGCATTTACTCTGAACAAATTCTAACCTCCATCACTGAAATTGGTCACCCTTTGTATCAAGGCAATCCAACTCTTCTAGAACCTCCAATCATCGCCGATCGTCCACTAAACCACTACTTTCACAATTCAAAATCGAAATCCTACCATCACTAAACCACATCTAACAACCGAGGATCGCCCGCAAGTTTCCCCATTCTTCACGTTCTGTTATTGATCATGACTTATGTACATCATAGTCCTCCTTACCGAGAATTATAAATATACTTTGTGAGTGTGGCCCCAGGACCTTCTTGTGGTGGTCCTTGGGGGTGCGGCGTCACACACCTACACTTTTGCATATGTTTTCTTGACTCCATTGTAAATACTTGAGACTTGAACGCAAGTTGTTATGATGCCATGCCTTCGAATTTGGAGCCAAGCCAGAAATTGGGAAGGCAAGCGTGATGTTGATTTCACGTTCGATTGGAATAAAGACAAGCAAAACCAATCATTCATGACAAAATTATTTGATGACACTTCTTGGACTTATCTTGTTGTTTTGTTAATTTGGAAACGCCCGGGGTGTTTGTATTCCTATTTTTTGAATTAGGAAATTTCGACATCCATCGCTACATACCTCATCCGACAGAGAAATCAGTGCGGATGCATTCTATTTCAATCATTCATTCATTCCTAGTAGTGATTTGGCCTGGATTTGTCATGCGAGTCATTAATATATTCTGAATGATCACCGGAACTAATTTAAACTAAAATACCGACATTATTATAGATTATGTTGCCATAAGTTTCCTCAAAAATTATTGCTATCCAGGTTTCCTCGTTGGTCTTGGTAAAATTCCATTGTGATAGTGATGCTTGTGGAGGATCATCTTCGTAGAAGTAAACTATACGGTGGAAAGACCACCCTTATATTGCATATGATTGCGGTAGCTCGGACAAAAATGTAATGCTTTAAAGAAAGTTACATTTGAAGATATCCCAAGCCATTGTGTGGGGATGTTATTTAATCATTTGCCACTGATAAGGAAGAAATAGCATTTGAGCTTGTACATCTGGTGCCATCCACCAAATCTGTGAAAAATTGGAGGTGAGCATTGGAAAACAAATGGGTTTGCAAAATTGTTTCAGATTGCTCTCAAAAGAAAATAAATGCAATTCTTTAGCAAAGGAAAAACTCGCCTTCAAAAGTCAAAATGCTATGGTAAAATCATCCATTACCTTCAAGAGGAGAAACAGGTGGATAGAATAATTGCCGAAAATGTTATCATCTGACAAATGTAATTGGAACTATCCCTACGGTGAATAGAGAACCTATCACCGGTGGATCTGTAGGTAAATTTGATGAGGAACCCTTGGAAGAGGATAGGATGCTTACTTTTGAAGAAAAATAACGAGATTCTTTCGCTTGTCTTGCGAAATATCCCGAGAATCAACAAAAGATCCCGGCAAAGAAGGGGTTATGATTCAAAACTTTGATTTTGGTTAAAATAGAGACTATAAAGCTCCAGAAATGTCCCTAAATTGGAGTATGGTTTTGGGCTGATTTATTAATATTGCCTCATTTGGGGCTGATGAGTCAATACAAATAGTAAAATGGCGCTAGAGGATTTGCAAACACAATTGGTGAGTCAAGCTTTGTGTAAAATATCCGGAATGCTTCAAACATTGGGTGTACCCTCATTTTTATGCACCCGATAAGACGTAAGAGTGATGCCTCTTATGGCAATTAGTGGAGGAATTACTTTAAAATTTATGGCATCATTTTGCCTTGAGATACTTCAGAAAGATAATGGGAATGAAGATGGTGCGTCTTTGGGCCAGTCGTTGCGATTATAATTGGTGCGGGAGTGACAAAGCCGGGTTACATTTTCACTGGTACTGAGGTGATAGGTGTTGCGGCAAGGAAGCGGCCATGGAATAGCTATAGGGATCCTTTGTGCGGAGAGATTGAGAAGGTAGCTCGATCCCTGATGTTAGTGGGGATTGGGCAAGTCAGTTCTTCATATGCTGGACACTTATCCCTGGTGTTACAGCAGCAAGAGCATGATTTAATTGTGGAGGAAATACCAACAGTAATAAGACTTCCTCAGCCTGCAGTTACAGTCTGGGCAGTGCGTGTTGACACTTCCATCTCTGCGGCCTAAACCACACGCATGTGGAACCCATGCCGTTCATGACTCGGGAGGCAAAGCTACAACGAACATGGGATTCTGGATGAGTTTTTACTAAAGTTGGTGTTGGACAGTTTAACCGTGGCAAAATATCGTCAAGCCCTTCTCTTGATCAACCTTGAGGACAATGTTGTTTTGATGGGAACGGCAATGTTACGTACTCGTCCATACACCCTCTAAAGCTGGATGACAATCTTCGGCACAGTAATTGAACCGGATGTGACGGATCTCATTTTTTGCTTTTATTCCCTTTGGTTGTTTCCCGTTTCCCGTGTCCCTTATATATTATGCAGATAAGAGTATAATGAAAGAAGAGAATATTTTGCCTCAACTCTCTCTCTCTCTCTTCCTTTTCTCTCCTCTCTCGTTCTGTTTCCTCTCCCTCTTCCCTTAGCCTACTTCTCTTTATCTCTGTTTACCCTAATTGCCTTCCTCCTCTACCAGAACTTTCCTCTCCCTTCACTCCGTTTGCCATTAATGATGAATTTGCCAGACACCACAGAGAAGCACGCATCACTTCGGGAGAGAGATATTCTTTTCCCAGAAAAAAGGTTGAGGGATACTTCTTTTTCATATGAATTTTTAGTGCGTTAAATCTTCAACCCAGATTTTTTTATTTCTATAAAATATTTTATTCTCAAAATTAAAAACTGATAAATAAAGAAAAGAATGGGAGAATGCGAAGTCACTGCGTTTGGATAAGGGGTTAGAAATTAAAATTTTAGACGTAATTTTAATTATATTATTTTTTATTAGAATGAATTAAATTACTAATTCTAATATCAAATTTTTTAAAATCAACAAAGATAATAGAATATTTTTTTGAGCTAATGGGAATGGAGATCCTGCTTCTCCCTATTCCCTGTTTCTCCCCTGCTTCTCTAACATATTAAAAATATTATATATAATTAATTTTTTAATATAATATTAATATTTAATAAATATTAAATTAAATATTAAAAAAATTTTAATAAAAATTTATATTTAAATATTTTTATTTAATATTTAAATTACTATTATTGAATTAAGGATAATCCAATAGTGATAGATGAAAAAGTAGGATCTTACTTCTTTCAAGAAGAAGCAGGATCCTCTGATCCCTCCATCTCAAGGAATGGGGATCCTGAGATGGAGAGCGCGTAACCAAAGGGCGAGTAATTCTATTTTTGAGAGAGAGAGAGAGAGAGAGAGAGAGACAACCAGAAATGTTGATTTCTGGATTAAAAAGTCAACATTTTTTGTATTGTTTGCTCATTTGGTTTTAGGGTTGTGATTTTTGAATTAATTTATATGTGAAAATATTAGTATTATTTTGTAATATTATATTAATATATCCGTAATTATTGAACTAATCCAAATTAAATTTTATAGATTATGGATAATTAAATATTATTAGTTGGTATGAAATTTGTAGAAATGCTGCGTAGGATTTTAGAAGGTATATGGTAAAAAAGTAAGTTTTGGTATACGAAAAATTTTTTTTAAAGAAAGTTTAAGATTAATTATGTTAAAATTTGTAAGAGGTTTACTCATATAAAAGAACGTAAACAAAAAATAGATAAAATAAGAAGAAAAAATTCAATAAAAAGGTAAAAATTTCAATGTGGATGTAAGACAATGTTAGAAGTGATGTATGCTAGAGAGATGATAAAAGTTATTGTTAAAGCATTCGTTTTAGAATACGATTACGAACTTAAACTACCTAAAACAAGACATTTTTTAAAATCATAAAGAGAAATGTCAATCATGTAGGGCCAATTTATTAATATGGCTCATGATATCAGATTAAGGCCAAGTGATACAGTGGAGCTCATAGTGATAGAAGCTGGTGGTAGTTGGTCAATTGGCAAATATTTGCCAACTATCTTCAAGATAATATAGTATGAGATGGTGAAAGTATGAGCTTTGCGTATTGTATCATGACAAGACCCCAAATATATTTTCGCATCTCATGTTAATCCGAAACTTTCGGTTAAGCTTATTTTTAAACATGAAATTGAGGTGAATGAATGTGAATGTTCGTTGATGGAGACTAACAAAATCCTTTGTGCATATGTCTTCAAAGTTTTCAGTATTCATGATCTGATCACTATATCTGATAAGTATATATTTAGTAGGTGGACAAGAAACGCAAGATCTTACACACATATTTTGTGTTCTGATTGTACAATACCAGATAATGACTTACAGTTGTAGTTAGGAAAGATAATATCCAAGGTTATAAGAAATTATTTGTTAATTAGAGGTACCTCGTTGTGTATCATGTCCAACTTATTATTATTATTTTTTATGTGCGTGTCATATAACTAGTTCTAATTTACTTGATTATTTTGTAGGAACAATATACGACTGTGTCCCAACATCTAAGGAGCACCGGTTAGCTGATGTAGAAATTTTTGAACAGCGAAAGCAGAATTTCTTGGGCAAAGCTTTAGCAGTCCTTTGAAAATGACTTGAAAGAAATTCAAGAAATGCTCGATAAATTGAAGATCGAGAAGGAAAAAGCCAAAGAGCTGTTGAAGGAGAAACATAAGATGCTCGAGACCCACGATATGCATCAGCAGAAGCTTCAGATTGCTGCAAAGAAAAGCATAATATTTCCTGCAATTTGACTAAGCAGTGATCCAATTGGTGCAAAGCATTTTAAGTTCAAGTACCATCACTTTCTTTTACTGCATGAATGATTTTGGCACAAATTAAGCTGATTTTCTATCTCTTTTTCCTTTTTCTTTGTACTTGTTTTAAGGTGCTTTTGAGTCGTCTGAATCTCATTATTGTTAGAAGAAACCCTTAACTGGTTGCTGGTTCTGTACCCTCAGGATGGCATGAATTTTTGGTTTGATTTGTCTTGCTGGTCTAGCCTTGATCCTGCCTCAGGCCTCCATGGGTAAATTGCCAGATTATTTCGATGATTGCAAACAAGTTAATTAATTCCTGTCAATTAATCAGTTTGGCGTCTCTGCGTTATTTGTTTTTTGGCTCAAGTTAACTTTGTTCTTGTGTACATTTTCAGACTTTGGGGTTTCAATTGTGTCTGCTGCAAGCAGATTGTCAGGTTAATTAATTGCTTTCTGATACAATGGCTATTGTACATAATATTATAAATTCTATAGCTGGCAAAAGTTTCATGTGCCAATTTTCTTTGATGAAACTTCAGCAATTTGCCTTTGTAAAATTTTTTAGTAATGTTCGCATAAATTTTTAGTTGAATGAAACTTTTTTTTTGATGATTTTACGAAAAAATCATGAAACGGTGGGCTTTAGTAACAAATCTCTAGGTTCATTTAGTATGATTCCCCCGTGATAAATGTTCGAGTGACTTATGGGTATAAGTATATACTTTATTTTTAGATCATCTAATCATAAATCTTTTTAAATATAATAGAAGCCAAATAGACAGACGGAAAAGAGGCTTTGATACAATGGTCGAGTAATATAATAATTTTATAAATATAAGTATATATGTTTTAAGACTTTGACTAAGCTTAGAAGGTACGAGGAGAACAAACAACTAAAATGAACAAATTATATTTATGCAAGAAATAAAACAAATTTTTTTAAAAATAAATTAGCAAGTACCTGTATAATAAAGAAAAATTTCATCACTTAGCATCAACTAAGATGAAGTTAATTTTCATTGTTAAAGAAATAGTTGATAAATTTATGTACATGACACAAAGCAATTATAAGAATATCATTACAATCAATAAAATCTATAAATAATAAATCAATAAAGTAAGAGTCTGCTATCTTTCTCGTATAAACTTCCATGTCACTACAACAAAGTTACATTCATTTGCTCCATCTTGATGATCCTCCATGGTCCCAATCACTCTATCTTCCATGAGTTCAAAAATGTGGTCGTCTTTAAAAAATCTTTACAATATATATTCTGAACAAATTGGTAAATGACTTCCTTTATCTCTAAAGATGATAGTCGCGACAGTTTAGATACTTGCACATATAAAATGCAGATCAGATAAAGTAAATCCAACTATAACCAAGAAAGCAGTTCTTTTCCACCATTACTATGAAGGTAAAATTTTAAAAAATTATCATATCAGACTTCAAAGATCTCAAATACTTTATCTATTTTTTATCACTCAATCTTGACCATTGGAATGACAAAGAGCTCCATTTGTACGAGGGTTAGGATATGACTCTTTGGTCATATGTAGCTCAGTCACGCATCATCAGCGATGCAGCCTCTCCATTCAATGGATCTGGTGGGTTAGGATACATAAGAAGTTGTGGAAGGAACACCTCAAAGACATCTACCAAATCTGGAAAATATAAACATTACCAATGTAAACGAATTGCTCTTAACAATTTTTTATCTTCTCATTATAACATAAGCAAGTTGAAAGGCAAGCATAAGGGACTTTGCATTACCAAACACCGGACTCCAAGTCTAGTTAATAACATCCAAACAAACAGATCCTGACCTGAAATTTATAACATCCATGAGAGTAGAACCATACAAATTCTTTCATTGTGAATAAACGTACTTTTAGATTACTACATAGGTAAAACTATCGCATCACAATACTAAATAGCTCACATCTCATCAACATCTGGATGGTAAATCTTGTTGACAAAACCAATCGATGGAGATTTATATGGATAAGCATCTGGAAGTTCAACCCTCACCTTCCACACACCTCCATGATACTAGATTTTGCTGGTACATTACTGACTGTCAGTTGACATGCCCCAGTCATGTGTAGGAAGGTTGCAATTGATCCGATTTCAAAGAAATAATATTTATTTTTCTCCTAACTATTGTTCTGTGATTAACTCCATAGTCCATATTTTTTCACTAAGGGTAATCTCATTCTCATGGACTAGCTCTATTGTCAGCCGGCATCCAACTCCCTTCTCTGTCCAACCATTGTTTTCGTGATAAAGTATAGTCAATTGCTAAGCAGAAGCCCCACCAAAAGTTTTAACAGAGATTAATCTTGTACCGGATTTGACAAAGTTCTATCTTTGCTATTGGCAACCTAACACAACCCTTTTCCTTAATCTTGGATTGGGATCAAATGTTAGTTCAAATAAAAACTACAATAAATGTGACTTTATGATAAGTTAGATCACTACCCACAAAAAATAATAGAGCAAAAGAAGAAATAGGGTGCATAATTTCTTATTTTTGGGGAGAAGGCAAAAATAAGCAACAAAATCACACCACAGAATTCCTTAGAGGATAAAAGCAAAGACTAACATGGTGAACTGAGGATTACCTAACACTGCAAGAGCTCTCCACTGGACCAAACGTCCAAGCAAATAGGCCAGCACTGTCCCAATAGTGACCGAGAGCTAGCAGTCAAGAAATAATAACTTAATCAATAAGCCAAACACCCTGAGTATGTCCAAAACACAATAGTGCAACAAATTCAGTCAGGGAAAGAAGGTAACCAGTCACTCATAGTCAACCTAGTTAACTGAACCCAAGTCTGCCCCTCAAGTTTTGTGGCGCTATCTCAGCAATATACATTGGCACCTAGAAAAATAAAAGATGTAGCAAATTTAAATACTCGGCAATCTGACCGCTAGCAATTGCCCCGATCATCACACCCACATTGGATAGATAACCAAATAAGGAGAACTGACAGAAACTTCACTTTAGAAATCAAATTTTAACAAACCCACATGAATAATAGCAGCAAAAGGCTGATTCAAACCTCTGAAACTATTAGAAAATATGTAATCTTCCCACTTTGTAAATATTTTTTTTAGACACTTGTATTTTAGGTCACATATAATTTATTTCTTCCTTTGTAATATTGTATAGTTATTTTAGGATATTAGGAAATTTATTTCTTTTTGTTATTTTGATTTCTTTCGTTGGTTTGTAATATAAGGGGCGGCATCCCACCATCCCTGTACGAAAATTTTTCAGATGCAATAATGGAGTGCAGAGCTTCGCCTCTTTCTACTGTTCGCAATTGATTTTCTCCCTTCCAGAATCATCTTCCTTCTTCGTCCTCTCCCTCCTTCATTCTGGTTTCGTTTCTTACATGGCATCAGAGAAATAGCATCACACCACACTGAAAACACATCCAGCCATAACAGCCCAGATCTCGACTGCTCACAAACCCTACAATTTCAAAACCTTTCAGATTCGACCAACCCTTTTTAACTGGAAGCCGGCGATAGTCCGGCCGTCACTTTGGTCACCAATTTGCTTACCGTCGACAACTATTTTATTTGATCGAGAACCATGCGTCAAGCCTTGAGGGCTAAAAACAAACTCCAGTTTATTGACAGTACTGTTCCTAAACTCGTCGATTCCACCGACCCCCTCTTTGAAGCCTGGGAACGATGCAATGACATGGTGGTTTCCTGGATTCATAACTCCATCAGTCCATCCATTAAATCCAGTGTTGTTTTCATTGATGATGCTTCCGAAATCTGGAATGAATTACGAGACGGGTTCACTCAACAAAATAGACGACGTATTTTCCAACTCAAGGAATTCCTGGCGGCCCTCTTGCAATAACAAGATCCGGTAAGTGTGTATTCTGGTAAACTAAAAACAATTTGGGATGAACTCCTTATATACGACCCTCTCCCAGATTGCGATTGCGGTAAAATCAAATTGCTCATCGAGCGCTATCAGAGGGATTGTGTCATTCAATTTTTAATGGATCTCAATGACTCATATATCAATGTACGAAATCAGATCATGTTGATGGACCCTCTTCCGTCGATCAACAAGGTCTTCTCTATCGTCCAACAGCAAGAACGGTAACATCAAATGTTGTCTGTTGTGCATCTTTCAGAAACGTTGACTTTGGCTGCGAAACGAACTATTAATAACCCTAAAAACGCCATGAAAAATAACCATATGCCCAAAAAGGATAGATCCTTTTGTATTCATTGCCGTGTTCCAGGACACACGTTACAGCAATATTTCAAAATTGGGAATGCTGAGATTCCCACATGTGCTCATTGTCATAAACCTGGACATGTTATTGATAAATGTTATCAACTTTACGGTTTTCCTCCCAACCACAAACTGTATGGTAAGTCTGAGACCACATCCCTTTTGGCTTATTACTCGAGTTACACCACCATGTCTAACCATAAAGCTAATGAGGATGATAAAGTTGCATTGACCAAAGGGCAGTTCCAGCAACTCATGAATTTGCTTCAATCTAAAAACCCTGTCGCAGTGTCTTCTCCTCAAACGGGTAAACAAAATTTAACCCCTTTTGATTCGCTTCAAGTTCAATCCACGGCGGCCAATATGAACGGTACTAATTTCTATTCTATCTCTTCCCCTTATAATAGGAAGCAGATCTGGATCCTTGATACATGGGCTACTGATCATATGATCTGCGACCCCTCTTTATACCTTCATAAGGAGATAATAATCTCCAACTCTGTCAAACTTCTTGACGGAAGTAAAGCCTCTACTTCCCATATTGGGGCTGTTAAATTGACCGATAAAATAACGTTGCAAAATGTATTATATGTCCATTCATTTACTTTTAATCTAGTTTCTGTGAAGCAACTTGCTGATATTCTCAATTGCAGTTTATTTTTCTTCTCTGACATTTGCCTAATTCAGGACCTTGCCTCTTAGACAACGATTGGGATGGATGAAGAGAAAAATAGTTTATATTATTTGATGAATAATGAAGTCCATCCAAATATCTTGGCTGTTCTTCTCTCAAAATACTCCAGTCACGTCGAGAAGCCTTTTGCTAATTTTGTTAATTTTGTCTCATCGCTAGTAGATTTATGGCATTGTCAATTAGGACACATTTCACATTCTAGGCTCAAATTAATAAGCGATCCCCTTGTAAAAGAAGCAGTGCATTCTATTAATCATAATTCCTATTTTATTTGTTACATGGCTAAATAACGTCGCCTTTCCTTTTCTCCCAGAAGCCATAAGTCACACACCTTATTCGACATAGTGCATTGTGACTTGTGGGGACCTTGCTCTGAAATTTTTTATGATGGATATAAATATTTCTTGACCATTGTTGATGACTTTTCAAGAAGTACCTGGATTTATCTTCTAAAACAAAAATCAGATACAAAATTGTGCTTGGAATCCCTTTATAATCTAGTTGCCGCACAATTTAACGTAAAAATTAAAGTCATTCAAAGTGACAATGGATCTGAATTTTTCCTGGGAGATTTCTACAATAAAAGAGGTGTTATCTATCAACGAAATTACGTTGAAACACAACAATAAAATAATGTTGTTGAACGTAAATACCAACATTTATTAAACGTCGCTAGGGCTATTAGATTTCAATCGGGACTCCCCTTAAAATTCTGGAGTGATTGCATACTTACTGCTGCCTATATTATAAACAGAATTTCTACTCCATTACTGGACAACAAGACTCCATATAAAATTTTATTTGAAGTCAAACGAAATTATGACAACTTTTGTATATTTGGTTGTTTATGTTTTGCTTCCACCCTCTCCCATGGGCGAAAGAAATTTGACTCCAAAAGTAAAACATGTATCTTTCTGGAATATCCTTTTAAAATTAAAGGATACAAATTGTTTGATTTGTATAGTCATGTTATATTTTATTCCAGGGATGTTATCTTTCATAAGAATATCTTTTCCTACCAGAAAAACGAAACTGCTCCTAATAATACGATGCCTTCCGCAGTGACCACTACTGATCCTCCTCTTACTCAGGACTCACCTACAATACATAACTTAGATGTACATCTGGTCACCAATCCTATACTAGATAATGCTCCACCAACTGCCATCATTCATCATGATGAAGAGGACTCCAATTCGCCCTTTGTTCATGACCAACTGACGAATAGTCAAGAATCTTTAAGTGATAATCTACAATCCAGTACTCCTCTTCCAAATATTTAATCCCCAGCAAGAGAAAACATCACCGTTCGCAGAACCACCAGAGCTAGGAAAGCCCCAAAATATTTGAAAGATTTTCATTGTCACCACGCATCGTAAGCTACACCTACCCAACCAACAGCACACATTTCTCCAAGCAAACCTTATCCCCTTACAAATTACATATCATATCACAAATTATCCCATGCTTATTTCAAGCTAAACCACAAACTTACGCACAAATCACAGTGATCCCAATTGGCGGACAGCCATTAACGATGAACTACAAGCTTTAGAATCCAATAAAACATGGATTATCACTGACTTATCTCCGGTGAAGAAAGCTATCGACTGTCGATACGTATTCAAATTAAAATTGAATAGTGATGCGAGTATTGAACGATACAAATGTCGATTAGCGGCTAAAGGATACACCCAAGAGGCAGGGGTAGATTACCATGAAACATTTTCTCCTGTTGCTAAACTCACCACAGTTTGGTGTCTCTTGGCTGTCGCTGCCATACACGGATGGCATTAATATCATTTCGATGTAAATAACGCATTTCTAAATGGAGCCTTAGATGAAGAAATCTATATGCAATAACGTCCCGATTACACCAAAGGAAAACCCCACCAGGTGTGCAGGTTGCTAAAAAGCATATATGGTCTTAAATAGGCCTCTAGACAATGGTATACCAAACTTTCTACCTCTCTTATCACGTGTGGCTTTATTCAATCTAAGACCGATTACAGTTTGTTTACCAAACAAGATGACAAATCATTCACAGTTATCTAGTCTATGTTGATGACATAATTGTCGCAAGTAATTGTTTGTATGCCATTGCATCTCTCAAATCCTTCCTTAACCAAGCTTTCGAGATTAAAGACCTTGGGATACTGCGATACTTCCTTGGCATAGAAGTTGTAACGTCCCTGGCACATCCGCATGACGATATTATCCCGCTTTGGGTTGGGGAATTTCACGGCATCCCAAGCCACACGCGATCTGACGTTTTTTGTTCTGGCGGACGGCCCACTTAGCCAAACGCGTCCTCGAGGAGAGGTATCCACACCCTTATAATAAGGCATGCCCGTTCACCTCCCTGCTCCGGTAGGACTCTACAGTCCACCCCCTCGGGGACCAGCGTCCCCGTTGGCACACTGGATCGGATCCCTCGATACCATCTCTTAACGTCCGCGCATCCGCATGACGATATTGTTCGCTTTGGGCTGGGGGAACTTCACGGCGTCCCAGGCCAACACGCAGTCCGCACGGTTTTGTTCCTGGTAGACGGCCCAGCCGCCCCCAAAACGGGTCCTCAAGGGAGAGGTATCCACATCCTTATAATAAGGCATGCTTCGTTCACCTCCCCATCCGATGTGGGACTCTACAGAAGTCGCACGATCGGCAAAAGGTATACACATTTGTCAGCGAAAATACACTCTTGATATTTTAGCCGATTCTGGCTCCATTGGTGACAAACCTCTCAAACTACCATTGGACCAAAACTTGAGATTAAATAAGCAAATTGGAGTCGCCTTGCAGAATCCAAGTGTATATAGAAGGCTTATTGGCCGCCTTTTTTATCTCACCGTCACAAGACCAGATATAGCCTATGCAGTACACATCTTAAGTCAATTTATGGATCAGCCCACTTTGAGTCATATGAATGCTGCATACCAAATTTTGCGATATTTAAAATTAAATCCAGGACAATGTATATTATTTTCTTCCACCTCTAACATGCAACTAGGAGCTTTTGTGATGCAGATTGGGCTTCGTGTCCAGACACACGAAGATCTATTACCGGTTACTGTGTTTTTATTGAAAATTCTCTTGTTTCATGGAAATGCAAGAAACAGTCAGTGGTCTCTCGATCTTCTGCCGAGGCCGAATATAGATCTATGGCCACAACTTGTTGTGAATTGTTTTGGCTACGTTATATTTTGCGTGACTTGTAGGTTTCACATCCATATGCAGCATACTTATATTGTGATAATCAAGCGGCACTTCACATTGCAGCCAACCCCGTTTTTCATGAATGCACTAAACACATCGAGTTGAATTGTCATCTCATCCGTGACAAGATTCAAAAAGAGAGTATTCGTACACACTACGTTACCACATATAATCAGCTGGCAAATATATTCACTAAAATTTTACCGTCCCACCGGCTCAATTCACATCTATCCAAGATGAGCACTATCAATATATATACTCCATTTTGCGAGGGTGTATTAGAAAATATGTAATCTTCCTACTTTATAAGCATTTTTTTTTAGACATTTGTATTTTAGGTCACATATAATTTGTTTCTTCTTTTATAATATTATATAGTTATTTTAGGATATTAGGAGATTTATTTATTTTTTTGTTATTTTGATTTCTTTTGTTGGTTTGTAATATAATGGGCAGCGTCCCACCATCCCTGTACGAAAATTTTTCAGACGCAATAATAGAGTGCAGAGCTTCGCCACTTTACAATGTTCGCAATTGATTTT
Organism: Nepenthes gracilis; assembly: GCA_033239525.1. Lineage (NCBI taxonomy): Eukaryota > Viridiplantae > Streptophyta > Magnoliopsida > Caryophyllales > Nepenthaceae > Nepenthes > Nepenthes gracilis. The sequence goes on from BSYO01000006.1 coordinate 4,090,269, forward strand.
TTTCCTTCCAGAATCATCTTCCTTCGTCGTCCTCTCCATCTTTCATTCTAGTTTCGTTTCTTACAGAAACCATGAGACTAAGATCTTCGATGATTGTAGATTGAGTTGGGGACGAATCAACAGACTAAAACCATTAAAAACAAATGCCAGAAAGAAAAATGGGCTAAGCCGTTCGAATAAAAATTTAAAATCTAGGACTTCCAGAGAAACTTTCCATTTCTAAAATGTAATTGTAAGAAGGCATAATCAAGCATAAAGGAGAGGTGAAGATGAATTCGTTTTTCAATTTCTTAGGGAAAAAGCAAACAATTGGAGCAAATAAAAGCAGCCAAAAAAGAGATAGCAGGGCCGTATGGTAAAACCGAACTGAATAGGACCCAATGCGACGATGAGAACGCAAGCGACAACAGATATAGAGCCGTCACGAATGATCTGGGTGGAGCCCATGATACTCGATTGCCTCGACCCCATTCGATACCAACTTCCGGTATGCAGAAAAGGCTTTCTAAAATCCCCTCCTCCTTCCGTTCCATCATCTCTAATACTCATCTTCTCTCATTCCCTACACCCTTGAGAAAGAAATTCAATCGTTGACGTGTAGACAGCAGACACAAAAATCAAAATTCCGAAGAAAAGAGATGGAGAATTACCCCACACCTCATCTGGTGCAGCGTTGCCTTCGACAAATCAGTTCTATCGTTAATTGGTTGTCTTCTCAGCTCTGTAGTGCAATGTTGGAAGTTATGGCCCCCTATCGTAAGCATGCAAATTAGGACAGATACGATATGGTGGGAACACAATAATAAATCAGCCACCAAAGGTTTAGAGCAAAGCACCACTGGAGAACAGATCAAAAATAGAGAGGAGATTCCGCAGAAGAAAATAAAAATTATCGTCGCACCGTCTTCCTGTTTGAATTTTAAATTTACCGTACACTGAAATTTCAGCCATTGGAGTGAGAGTAATGGACAAGCAAGTTCTTGTCAAATGAAATTTAATCTTAACCATTGAAATAAATTAAAAATCAAATAATTGAGACTAAATCATGCCAAATAAATATATAGGCCGTCCGATTAAAATCAGCTGGTCCATATTGAAGGCTTTATTATTATTATTATTATTATTATTATGTGATAGTCATCTTATGATTTAGCTAAGAAAAGTGAAATAGAAATGGGAATGACGAGGTTTATATCTATTAAAGGAGTAAGATGAGCTATTTTTTAAAATTATATTATCTATTTTTAAATAAATAATTATAATTTAATAACTAATTTTAATTTATTTTTTTATTTTTTTAAAAATAATTAAATTATAATTATTTATTTAAAAATAAATATCTCAATTATAGAAAATAATCAACTCCGCCTCTTTGTGATAAAATTATTTCAAGCCGATTCATTAAGTAATTGTCTGTTTATTCACAAGTAAAAAGTCATTTGACTATGGTTATAATTGTCTTATTTGTATAAATTTATTTTTAAAATGAGATTTTAAAAAAAGAAGAAAATATTTTTATTTATAAGCATTAAACTGTTTGTTTACTCAATTAATTTGTAATAATTCACACAATAAAATATTAAAATATAAATGACAACATTGTTAAAAACATTCATATCTTTTAAATCGAGTGAAATTATATAGATACTATTTAACCATCAATAGGACAATATTAATAATGAAACGAATTCACATACAAATATATAGCTATATGAACACTACTCTGTTTAAGAATAATCTAAGAGAATAAAGAATATCTATAGAATATTTTTCTTAAATTAATTTTATTATTTATTTTATTTTATTTAATAAAATTATCAATTTAACAATTAATGTTTTATTTATTTAATTGAATATAATATAAAATCCCATTGGTACAAAAAGATCTCATATTTTGTTAATATAATATAATATAAAAAATTGAGTATACTAAATTATTATTTTTGAGACCGATTAGAACTACAAATTTTTTAATTTGATAAGAAAAAAAATCAAATGATAATAAAATAATGTAATACTAATTCAATTTAAATTACAGCCTAAAATAACAAATATATATTTCTTTCATTTGCAAATAAAACAATGTGATTTAATGGTAAATCATTTAAACATCTTTTTAAGATGACACGGGAGATTAAATTTCTTTCGTAAATGGATTATTTGGAGGGGTTTAGAGTCCCTATCCTTCTATAAAAAGGATTAATTTTGATAGGTCTAGTATGAATTTGGGTCAAAATTAATAATACCTAATTGGAAGAAGATGGGTCCGATCAGTAGAGGAGCTTAACCCAGCAACGGCGTCTTAGGAGATTCAAAAGCAATGCCCACTGGGTGCCCATGATAAGTAACCAATTAATGTTACTCACACCCCTGCAAAAACAACTACAAAATGTTGGCGTAGGGAATGTTGGCCAATAGGAGATAAGGTCAACACTGACAAGCCGCAATACATGCCGCCCCAATAACAGCTTAGCCAATCCAAGTAGAATCAAACAGATCTGCGACGGTCGTGCCCTGCAACGGTCTCCCCGCCTTCATAAGGCGATAACCAACACCCTGACCACTAACAGCACTCAATCGCTGACAAATCCCGACAAGTCACTTGTCAAAAATTTTGACTCCCAAAGCACCCCCAAAGGAGCCTACAATGACCCTCTCTAGCAATTGAGAGAGAGAATCCACACTTCCACAAAACCCCCTAAGCGGTGATCTGAGATCAAAATCCTAATTCTAGCACCTTGGGCTCAAAGTAACGAGGAGAAAGAACCAACTCTCTTCCTTTGAAGCACCGTCACCCTACGACAACGATAGTAAGCTACTCCTAGCAATGCACCAAAGGGAGCACTAACCTCCTTCGAACATTCCACGCACTCCCCGCATTCTAGTATTTCTATTTCATCACGTTTACTTCCACGTATACATCTTTTCGTTCATAGAAAAATATTTCTAATTTGTACGTCAGAATGTTTACGGTGAGACAACATTTCACCATCCTCTAACCTCTTATTTATAATTTGTGGTGCACAAAATTCATGTTGAGAAACGCAAAAAATTGGACCCGTTTATAATCCAACCCAATCGAGAAATTCGAAAGCTACCGAATCTGCACGAAAACCCAAATTCAGAAACGTATCAAGCTCAACTCCTCTAAATAATAATTATTTAATTAATATTAAACAATTAATTTCTTAAAAAACTAATTAGTTTTATATATTTTTTAAGAAAAATAATATAATAATTTTATCAACGATTCCCTTTCTAGAAAGATAGAATCCCGAAGAGTACACATGGAGACAAGGATCTTCCGGGTGGATTTAAAAACTCTACAAAGCTCCCCAAAAATGTTTAATTCGGTATTATTGGAGAAAAGAATAAACAGCTGCCCTAGAAATTCGAGTGATATAATAATAAAAAAAAAAAACCATCAAAAATTACTTATACCCTTAAAAAATATTATTAAAAAAATTACACAAATTACGAAAATAAGTTTATATCATCCACCAGATTTAATAAGACGAACGTTTATCAGCATACATCTGACTACCTTAAGACCCGATGACAGGGAAGCAAAAATCTCAATTGTGTAACGGCTTACCTTATTATGTGTCCCATGTCCTCATCTTCATCAAAACTCAACAAGGCATTGACCCAAAACCCATACTAAATGTGCAGAACAATTTCTTTCTCTTTTTTTTTTTTTAAAAAAGTAATTAATTTATGTGAAGGAGAATGTATAAAACACACTCAGGAATCTCTCTTGCTACTCTTCTCTAGGTTTTTAACAATAGAATTTTTGGCTAAGGTCAAAATGAACACTTTGGTGTATATAAATTTCTCACTATATGAGTCTCGTAAAAGATTGGACTATTTTTAGGTCTATTATAAGTCTTATTTTATATTATGTAAGAGATTATTTCAACAGTTCTAGTGGTCATATAATAATATTAAAGATATAGCAATTCATACTAACAAGAGATCATTAATGAAATGATAGTCATCTCTCCTAAGTCTAGCGCATGAAGCTACAGCACGCTATACGTAAGGTTTGGGAAAATGTCGAATTGTTTTTAAGTCAATTATGTGCGGTCTTACATTAAGTAAGAGATAGTATTAACAACATGAACCTAAGATCACCGGATCACATAACGACAATCCTATCATGTACCTTCGGCAAAAAGCATGTTAAAGATGCTGCAACTCATACTAACTAGAGATCATTAACGAAATGAAATCCAGTCCACTTACAAACAATCTCATAGCACAGCTGGGACACGGCTTATCAAACACCGTTTTTGATAAACACCATTATTTGATAAACACCGCTAAGGCACCCTCAAATGATACGATATTCCATCTATTTATCTATATTAATAAGTCAATATAAAAATAGATAGATTGATAGATGAATACCACATCGCCTGTGGGTGTCTTATGAATATCATCAAAACATTTCTCTTTTACATGATAATGATCAGAACGGATTCTATTATAAACCTCCCAAAAGCTAGGCTCTATCAGTGTTATATGTTGTTTTAATCATATCATTCCATTTTGTAATGATGAATCTCAATTCATTCAAGAACAAAAAAGCCTAATATTTAAAATAATCATAACAATACTGAATCAACAAAAGCAACACAGTTTACCTGACACATTCAGCTTCTGCACAGTATCTCAAGATAGAAATATGCCTGGCAACAAAACATACTATGAAACATTTTTTAGACCAATTATAACTGGATATAACACCTAAAACAAGAAGTTTGTGTAACACTGCGTGCATTATTCTAAAAACTTCCGGTATCTTAAATTCACTAGTGTAGTATCATAATTGAAGATATGGATACCAAAAGATGATAAACACTTGGAGCCTTTTTTCTGCTTGTTCTGTGCATTAATGTTGATTATAGAGCAGGCAGGCGCTCTTGTTTCTCTAGTCACTCTTTCAAGAACGTTAGGTGTGTAAAACGTGGACCATCTAAAAAGACAGTAAAACAATCCTTACTTCCTATCAAAAATTCTTCCCTAACTCAATTTTCTTCATTATCCTCATTGTATTGTGCAAAACTGAATCCATAATCCCAGCAACCTGAAATAACCAAGAAATAGTGTTCATTAAGTATAATTCATAAACTGATACTATAGAGCCAGAGATGAGAACACACTAACCGTGAAAACACCCCCAATAATGGCACAGACATTGGTAATGAAGTGCCAAAAGGACTTGGAATTTTCTGTCACCAAAACCTGGTTACACCAAAAAAGGTAAAGGGTCACAGCCATGAATGATAATATTGACATTGATCACCTCTGAATCGGTGCTGGACGCCCAAAAAAAAAAAAAAAAAAGAGAGAGAGAGTAAAAAAAAGCAAAGCAGAAGGTGATGAGCTGGGGAGAAAACATCTGTCATATCAGGCATGTGGGCTGATATTTTAAACATCGGACAATTATACCGCAGATATGATGGCACATCATATTTTTCACAGTATTGGGGTAGCCTGACACCAATATATATTGGCCAATATTTGATGCTAAGGTCACAACTCAATGATGTAAATATCAATCTAGTGTCAGTAGATTAAATGACAAATTTTGTTCCATCACCTGCATCGGAGAGAGCTCAAAGTGAAATTTTGCCGCTGGGATGTCAAGACTGTGAGCCAAACTACTATGAGCAGTGTACTCATACTCCTCGACCAATGTATGCTTTCCACTTACTACCTCTGTTTTTACGATTTGAAGATAATGCTCAATCTGCAGAAAGTCTGGAATCAGAAGGGCAAAAAAACCAATTCCAGTTTGGTTGTAGTCCTTCTAAATGGATGAGACGGTGGTAACTACTTGGACAGTGAGAGGAATTAATAATCAGCAGTGTATCAGCTAGTAGAAGTTATATAGAACTATTCATGTCTAGGATATACATGGTCATATAGATTTTGACAAACAAATATATATATCAGAAGAGGCAACTAGAAGTGCCTTGCAGTGGATTACACAAGTCTCATCCAACCTTTCAAGTTGATAATACTTCGTTTGTGTAAACGTTTAGAAGTTGTACTTAAAAAAAATAAGAAAACAATGAATAAGGTGGTTTGGACACAAAACATAGGCCAAATGACACAAATGTGATGAGAGATAAGTTTGTTGCGGTTGGAAGGAAGAAAAGAAGGGGTGGACCTAGGAAAACTTGAGATAAGGTAATAATAAATTATTTGTAATTACTTCTACTATGGGAGATATTGCAATTAATCGAGTACAATAATGAAAGTGAATTTATATAGCCAATTCCAATTAGCAGGACTTGAGGCTTTATTGTTATAACACTTCATCTATAATAGAAAGAAGGAACAGTAAATGACATTATTACACAATGCCTGTGGTATCGGTCTGAGACAACACACAGAGGCAACTGAACAGAAATGGAGGCAATAAGTATAGGAAATTAAGACAGCCCAGAGCTTGATGTTGCTAAGAACTAGGAAGTGATCATAACACAAGGAAATGAAAATTTTCAAACTGTGCGTTTCTCAGGTAAAGAGCAGCTTTCAATAACTCCAAACAGGTATTACAGTTACTGTTAAACACTCATCTTCCAAACATCATACCATTGTGTCAAAAGTTGCTCGGTTCACCTGAGCATTGTACACTAATCAGAAAATGAAGAAATAAACAAAACACACATAGAAAAACAAATTCATCCTTGAAGACAGAAATTCCAAACAGAACATAGATGTAGGTCTTTACAAAAAAGCATTTTGAGATGATCTTGTCCAGTATGTTACACTCTCTGAAACTATGCCCATAACAAATTGCCCTTTTAACCAGCATACCACAACATACCACAAAAAATTGGTTCCTTTAAATTGCATGCCAACAGCCAAACACAAAAGAGGTTATTGGATACAAAATTCCACTAAGAGAGAATTACACAGGTTATAGTCAGAAACTTACAGTCACATTGGCATCTAAAGCCTCATGCTGGGTGATATATGCCCGTCCATTCAATTTATCATGGCTTGCACCAAGATATGGTAGGATTCTCTTTACATCACTCATTTGCCTAGGTGTAATTTTCTTACCAAATGTAAGATGGGAAATGAAATGTGACATGTTCATCCTAGATGCATCAAAGGAATGTGATCCAGAACGAGCAGTGATGATAAGATTGCCTGGAACCTGCAAAGTACAGGACACAGATCAATTTCCCTTGGTATTACTAAATACACATACAAAAGTGCATCTCAGGAATTATGATCTTCTGTAATTCAATATTTAGGTTCCAGAAATTACTAGAAGGTATACCTTATGCCAAGGGAAACATGATCTTGTATGTATATATAGACATTAGAACAACACTGAGATGTAAGGTTAAAAAGACCTCACTTTAGACTGAAATATTAGCAAAATGAAACATACTGTTCAGTAATCTATAGACAAGAAGTTCACCTTCTACATTCTTTCCTTTTCCTTACAAGTCAGAAGCTCACCTTCTTAACACGCACAAAGCCTTCAATTCTACATCCTCCTGCCGCTGGTGCTGCTTGCTTCACAGTTTCAGTTCCATTGCCCGACTTATTCTCCAAAGCCAGCCCGTGAGTCCCCACCGGAATTGGGGCAACCAAAGTTTCCATAAACTATAAAGCAAGTAAGCTCTAAAATAAACCAAATTTGCACACTTTAAGACTCGCAAAAGGGAGAGGAGGAGAGACCTACGGAAAATCACACTTCCTTGATCATTTTTCCAACTAAATTAACAGGAATGCAACTTCAAACTAGCTGTAGCCAGTTTAAAAAGATCATGCTCGTACCTTGACCAGACTATCTGTGTCTCGATCTCCGTAGTAAGATTCATGATCATGGTGCCCATGGTCATTCCTGTTTTAGGGGCAAAATTAAAAGTGGGACAAGTATATTAGACAATCTTCGTTGAGCAAAATTGCAATGATATGGACTATAAAATATGTGCTAGACAGTTGTCCAGGAAGTGGAGAGTATTGGGGCAAATATAGAATTTGATATCTACAAGGAATATTTTTATATTAATTAACAAAAGAAATAGACAGGTCATTGTTTAGGATAACAACTTTTGCACCAAATAAGCATATCTCTAGACCATAAAACTGTGTTCTAGATGCACTAGCTTCTGGGAGACAATCATCAAAGAATTTGCAAGAAAATTCGGTCCGCCACCCCTCCCACCCTCAAATTTCTAAAGGATGAAAGATACGTAAGAGTAAAATGGAGCAAACAAAATATAATTAGTAACTCTAGGAAGAATGATGAGCACATCAAAAATAATCATCAAATAGTTCTACAATGAAATAGATTTGGCTCTCTTGGGTCTATAATTCAAGAAAATGAAGATATAGAAGAAGATAAAATGCATAACATCCTATGGAACAAGGGTGGTCATACTATAATTCATTGGGAGAAAATATGCAAAAATTCTTATATTGGTCAAAATGGAAAAAATGCATTGGGAGAGTTGTTTGATTGTCAAGTACCTCTAAAATTCTTAAAATATAACAGTATCTGTATTAAGTGGATTAGATGTTGGAACCCTTATGAAAAAAAACATACAAAAAGAGAATGGAACAAGGAAAACATTAGGATGGATAAGAGAAACGGTCAAAAAATGAAAAGTTATTTAATTCAGGTCACCTATATAGAACCATCCAAATCTCTTGGTTACCCAGCCAATTTGACAGTGATGAAATTTAGTGAGAAATTACTAAAAGTTTCTTCTAATTGATATGATTTGTTATCACATCTCCCTCGATACCCCCTCTACCTTCCTCTCTTTTCTTTCTTCTTTCCAAGTTCCACTCTTCCCCTCTTGTTCCACATCAATAACTTTATGAAAAAACTGCATGCGGTAAAATTAATATTGATTGCATCCACATATGTGAAATCTACAGCCTGGAGTTTTTGATTGCTATCACGTGTGTGATATTGAGATGCTGCTCTCAGGAAAAAAACAGGTACAACAAAATTTGATACATCGCTGTCCAAATATGAAAATCACAAACAATTGAAACATAATAATGGCACATGAAGAGTAAAGAAAATGGTAATGATAAATTAAATATATTCAATCTACCTAACATCACTTCCTTTCCGAAAAATTCGAATAGACGGATACCCTTGTATATGATGCCTGAAAAAAAATCATAGGGAAATGTTAATGCCTGAACAGGAATATTCAAAAGCAGCTGCAACCAATTCTTAACTCCCACCTAAAAGACTTTCAAACAGCTAAAGATAAATATGAGATTAAATCCCAGGTAAACATACATCAACCACATTCACAGAATATCAACCAGCAGAAAACAGCCAATCAATCTGACAGGATTCCATAAAACCCATATAATCGTAATCCAAACAACCACTAATCAATACCACCAAAACATTTTATATAATTAGACACCTCAATGCAAAGTATTTTAGCTATAGACGGCATAACACTGACTACACAATAAATATAATGTACTTGGTGAAAATCAAGCACAGTAACACATTGCAAGGCAACAGGAATTTTGATCTACAAATGAGTAGGATATTGACATAGTATAATACCTCCTGCATAAATCACCTTCCACTGTGCAGTCAACTTTTCCCAAAAGAATACGCCCATCATTTTCTGGATCATATCTGAAAAGGGAAAATGATAATAAGTCTATTTGCAAAGGTATTTTGTTGAAATATGGTCAACTCAACATTTGATGATGGAAAGTGTATTATCAACAGAATCCATTTTCAAGGACAAAAGAAATAGAGGCCTACTTCTCACTCATTATTTTCGCAGCTTTTTCCCATGAAGGTTTCTGCAATAAGAAATAAAAAGAAAAGAAAAAAACACAGTTAACATATACTGCCCAGTGGATATGTTCCTAACACTTTCCAAACCTCATTTAGATAAAAGTATGACACCATCACCGGCAACAAAAGCAGCAAGCAACAGTCAAAAACTATAAGTTATGGCATAGATCTAGCAAGAAAATAAATGTAAATCGATTAATCTTCCCTATATCAGGTTTGAATAGCATTTGCCCCCTCCCCCTACCTTTGGCGGAGGAACTGAGATAACTAATTATTAAAGACTTTCAAAAACAACCATTTTAATAGTATAAACATAAAAACATCATGTATTTTTCATAATTGAAGCAAGCATACAGTTTTCAGCAATGCAAACTTTTGCAAATTGATTCATAATGCATTAAAGACCACAATGCCATCTGAATTTAGAGTGGGATTGACAACACAACTGATTTTTCAAATGCAGCACAAGGGTTCACTTTTTGAAATGCTATAGTAAAGAAATTTATACCCTTGCAGTGAAATAATCAAAATCTCAATTTCTTTACCTACATGCATTAAAGATGAAACTTAACCCTTATTGATCAAAAAAAGGGGAAGGGATGCCAGTGTTATTTTCCAATAGGAAGTACTACTCTGTTGGTCATCTAAACTTACCCCAAAAGGATCAAAAAACATTTTTTTTCTTGTGGGGAGAAGATTATTTTTGTCTATATACACAGTGGTTGAAGTGATACTGAAGGTTCACCAAATTGTAGTGCTGGTCGAAGCGTAGAAGTGAAATAACAGGTTTTGATATGCACATATACCTAAATTAATAGCTAGGTATGCAAGCTTGTCAAATACTTCACAGTCAACTGCATCTAAGGTTTTCAATTGTAAGCCCAAAGAATATATATTTTTGGTGAAATGTATCAAATTGAAGATCTTTCAAAGTCAAGGCATGCTTCCATCACAAGAATACAATTTGAGGGTGCAATTTATGAAGTTTTCAACTGTCAAAGATAATTTCAGAAGTTCAGGTCTTGGAAAAAGCCACTTCGTAGAAAATGCAAAAAGTTCGTACCATATATAGCTTAACCCTTATATACACTATACTATACGAGCAACAGGTTTTGATATACACTACACTATATGAGCAAAATGTTAGTACCATAATCACCAAATCATAGTGCTGGTCGAAGTGTACAAGTGAAATAACAGGTTTTGATATGCATATATACCTAAATTGATAGCTAGAGGTATGCAAGCTTGTCAAATACTTCGCAGTCAACTGCAACTAAGGTTTACAATTATAAATAGAAAGGCAATATATTTTTGGTGAAAAAGTATCAAATTCAAGATCTTTCAAAGTCAAGGATGCTTTCATCATAAGAATACAATTTGATGGTGCAATTTATGAAGTATTGAACTATCAAGGACAAGTTTGGAAGTTCAGGTCTTGAAGCAATCAACCTTGTAGAAAATACAAAATGTTTGTGCCATATCCAGCTTAAAACTTATAAAGGAGCTAATTGAGCCGTGCCAGGCACAGCCAACAAACAGTATTGGACCGTGATTGCAAAGCCCAACACTTTAGTCTATATCAGGCTGCAAATTAGTTGACCAGCATGCCGTATTGGCCTGCAGCAAGAATGGGTTATACTTGGCACAGCCCGTTAATTTATTTTTTTTAAATTTACAATGGTCACGTGAGCATTTGGAGCTCGGGAGGGAGGGTGTTTCCCCTTTTTATAAAAAAAAATTAATTAAACAAAAAAACTATAAATACCCTAACTAACCACCCCCTTCTACTTACAACTCATTTCTCAACTCTCTCTCTCTCTCTACTTTCTCACTCTTATACAATAAGTGATAGTGTAATACTGATATAATTGTATCATTGTTATTAGATTTATCTATAATTTATATATTGATATTATTATTTTATAATTTAATTATTAATTATGACACATAATTTTTCTAGTTTTAATAATAAATGGATATGAAAAAATTATTACGATACTCCCACACAATTACACCATATACACATACTGATAGTTGTTCTGAAATATCAAAATCACAACTTACTACAAATACCACCACTACTCATTCTAGTTCTAGCCACCCCCTAGAAAACATTCTAGTATTGTATGGCAAATTTTTGAAATTAAATTAATGTTAAGAGCAAGCCGTTCGTAATAAATGTAAAAAAATTATAATTGCAAAAATTCTAAAGGTATCAAACACCTAAAGCGACACATAAAAAAATACAAGAAACAACGATTATCCTCAACTTAAGCTAAACTTACATTTTCAGGCAGTGCAAAATTAAAAGTTTTTCAATACAATCAAAAGCTAAATCAGAAAGAACTGACAAAATATATAATTTATTTTTAGAGCCCTTTTTTTATTAGGAAATATTATAAATTTAAAATATACGTGCAAAAGTGCTTGCAATCTAGATATGCAAAAATATCTTAATATACTATTAAAAGTGATGCGATCTATCTTTTTTTATAATTTAAACAATAATTAATTTTAAAATTAATACAAGTAAATTCTAATATTTTTTAATTAGTGATATATGATCATTACGTAATAACTTACCTTATATTTATCTTATTGTACACTGGATTCTTGAAAATTAGGAATAACAAAAAAAATTATTGGTTTTAAAATTTAAGGGCACCCACACACTATTTCTACAATTTTTAAAACAATCAATACTATTATAACGTGGAATATTTAATAAGATTTCTTCATTATTTTTTATAATACTTCAAATAATAATATTGTTATTTCATTATTTAAATCACATTTTTCTTTAATTTTGAATGATGAATTATTTATACAAATGGTGCATGTCATATTATTAACATTTGTGTCACGGATGTTTTGTAATTTATTTCTCATTAGTTGGAGAAATTAAAGAATATTATCCTATTTACTAGAACATCTTCCTTTTGGGAATAACAGTTTAAGACATTATGCTAACAAAACAAACTCAACTACAATAAAATAAAAATCGATTTTGCAACATTATGGATCTCTACTTATTAGATGTTGGACACCGCATATACTTTTCGTTTAATTTTAACTATCTTCCGTAACAAAAATATCAAAAAGATCGAGCAAATAATAAATGTCGATTGGAAGTTCATTGAGTTGATTAAACATTTTTTAGAAATATTTTATTTTATTATTAACAAACTTGTAGGTATCCATTACAAAGCACAAAATCTATTATTGAGCTAATTATTATCATTTAATGACAACTTTGCATTTTATCGGGATAATTATGATTCTCACTGTATAATACCGATGATAGAGGTAAATAAGAAATTTAAAAAAATAATGTTAAATAAATATTAAAATTATTAAAAATTACATATTTACAAATATTATATTTAATTATATTTTTCAGGAAAAACATTGCAGAAATCTCCCAATGCTAACCTTTTTCACCATAATCATGAACCCCGCTAAATTTACGTAGAATATATATCCATCTTGAAAAAATCTATATCAACATGGAGATGGCTGATAAAACAGAAGAAATGAAGGCACGAGTCCATTGCATCATATATGCAATGTAAAACTTGTATACATCATAATTAATATTGAAATCGTGCAGTCCAATAGCAGCGGTGGTGGTGGTCCAAGACCTTCCAATAGACAAGATTTGTATTCTTTGTACGAACTTAATGTGGAACACGACGGTTAGTAAAAATATAACACCAATTGAATTTCTTCACTATTTGCAGTTCAACCACGTTTTCAACTTCACAAGCAACAGATTAGATTTTAAGATTCTGAATTGGTGGAAAGCTAACAAGCATGACCCAGCCCCTTTAACAACACTAACCATACTATACTATATGAGCAATACTTGTTTATTCCTATATCTCCAATACAATAAACTTTGACAAGACATAATTCAATTAGACAATGTATCGGTACCGGTCATTATTCTATCGATATTGAACATATTAGACAATGCATATCGGTATTGGATATATTAGATGATTTTTTTTTTTGAAAATTGAATACTAATATAGTTACATCCGTTGATATATCAACTAAATATCAACTATATTAATATTAGCTACATCAAATGATACGAAAACATATCCCGACATTGTCACCTCGAAAAATATTGGTATTGAAGAGCCTTAACAACGATACATATTAACCGATATATATCATATCAGTTGATATTTACATCAATGCAACGTAGTCATGCACGTCACTAAAATCAGACTTCACAATGATTAGATCTCATTAACATAAAACTTGAAGTAATTTTTTTGTCACAACATACTAAAAATGCCAAAAAAAAAAGATTGACTTTGAAATTTTAGCATGAGGGACAAAAGAATTAGAAAATTTGATACAATAATTGGTTCTTCAAAATATGAATCGATTTCATAGGATAGGCTCACACAAGAAAGAAAGAAAGCACTCCCTATAACACCCAAATCTTCGGATTTTGTTACTATGGTAAAAGTATAATTAAGGCTACAATCCTCTATTACTAGGTTGAAGATTTATATGTAATCAGGATATATATTGTGACATGTTTATAACATAATTCGAACAAGGGCTTCATTTTTTCTATATCTAGGAATTATTTATCTCATCTCTAAACTTGAAATTAAGCCTGATTGGAATTCAATATATTTGGCTTATAGGGATCTAAATTTTAGCAGTGGATAATCTAATCCAGGCCTTTAAGATGGCCTAAGGGGTGTTAAAGGTTGCCTAAGGGGCAAGTTAGCCTAATGTCTGGGTTCGTAAGAACCATACAAGATTTAATGGATTAGTGTTTGGATGACACAAAAAATAATTGGTTTATTAGGTGCCTTGATTCTATGCTCAATTCCAAATATCTTAAAGGGAAAAGTGACAAAATCTACTAGTGGGGATAAAATTAAAAGGGTTATTGGTGGAGGAGCTTACACATAAGCTAGAGAAGCCTTGGTTTACATTTGGGATGCCCTCAGCCAAGTGCTTTGGCAGAATAGAGGAGGAAAAAGAGAAGAGGAGACAGGAATGAGAGGACAAAGAAGAAGAAAGAGAGAAAAAGAGAAAAAAAAAAGGGAGGACGGTATGCTGACAGCCGAGAGCAACAAGGAAGAGAAAGAAGAAGAAATGAAGGAAGAAGAAGAAATTAGGAAGAAGGGAGAAAGAAGGATGGAAGGTAAATTGGTAACCTTATCCTAATTCTTGTTAAGAAGTTTGATGTCGGCATCTTATTTCAATTCCTGTTATGTTTTGAGTATACATTGGCTATTATTGTTGGAGACTAGCTTGCATGTGAATTTAATAAGGGAATAATGATTCATTTGTGTTACTGTTAGTTATGGAAGCAAATTGATGGTTAAATTATGTTGCATGTTAGATTAAGAAAGCAAATTAACGGTTAGGTTGGTTGCATGTTGGTTTTTAGATGTAAATTGATGGTTACATAGTGTTGCATGTGGTTAAACATGCTTTCTAAAGTTTCTCTTGTGCAGGTCTTGAGTGTCATTCGAACGACAGCCTTTAATTTCAGATTTTTGGTTGAGCGAAATTGTGTTTGAGGCTTTCGATGAAGTCTAGCTCAATTGTATGCTTGAGCATGGGAGGGACCCTTTTGCTCAAGCGTTGCGAAGATCGAGTGAATCAAACTCTTCAAATGTTTGCATGAATTCTGTATACATTTTAGGTTGGCAGGCTTTGGTCAGAATTGTTCCAGAGTCTTTTTGTTGCTCTATTTGACAATGTTATTCTTGGGATCCAATCAAGTAAGATTAAGGCTTATTTGTGGGTCCCAATAGAGGCTTATGATCGACCATTAGTGACTCAACAAAACATAAGAAAACATGATGTGATGATATGATGTGCTTGTGTTGTGTCTTGGGTATTGGTGATGATTTAACCACACTATGAAATCAGGTTTGAATGAGGCTTAGCAAATATGAGAGAGATGAGAAGACTGGGGCAATTGATGAAATAAAATGAAGAAGTCTATTTGCAATGATGGAGACTAGCAAGTAAAGTATATATTATGAACTCCTTGTTTCGCAATTATATCATGTGACTCTCTTTACGTTGCAAAACACATTTCACGATTGTCCTCTGTCACTAAGTAAACATCATTTGCCTGTTAGTTGAACTTATAAATTTTGCCCATAAGTCTCCATATATATTTGTCACCTTTTATCAGTATGTTATGGTCATATGTATTTGCTTTCCTTCTACACTTATTTCTCTTGTTTGAATATGTGATGGTCTTAAATATCTGTTTTCCTTCCTTCAGTTCCCTTGAGTATGTCATTCTCTTTATGCCCTTATATTTGTTCTTATGGCTTCCATCCTTACTTGCCCTATGGTTCCCATGGAATTCATCATGTAGTTTTGGATGTATTCTAAGAACTCCTTTCTTGTACCTTGGGAAGCCTTAGAAGAGAATAACTCTATTTTATATTGAGTCCAAGTCATGTTGTTCATAATGGCCCCTGCTTTGTTAAGGCATAACTTTGGAGGATTTCTTCGGAGCTTGGCCTAAGTTATTCTCTTAACTTGGGTTCTTATAATTTAAATTGTACTTTGCCACTTTGCTAAATTCATAGCATGATTCTTGGCTTTGATATTATGGGATTATTTATTCATTGACACATGATCATAGCTTAAATAGAACTTTTTTTTTGGAGGGAACGTTGGTTATTTGAAATGTTCCTTTGATTCATTGTCACATTTGATTTTTATGGATGGGTTAAGTACATAAAATGGGGGAATATGGAATCCAAAAATCATTAGTATAGTCTACATTGTACAAAGCCTAATCTATTTCAATTTATGTTAGCCCAGTTTGATGATTCACTACATAATAGAATTCCACATCATGATTCTTATCTTTTGATGTTGTGGAGTTATGTAGATGTAGAAATTATAGTATAAGCGAACCATTAAAAAGTAATTGACAATTAGTATAGCATATGACATGTCTTATATTTTTAAATGGAAGACAGGGGAAGGCCCACCCATGGTATATAATAGCGGCTTACATTCCCATCTATTGGGCTACAATTTATGAATATATCAATCTTCCATTTTGACCCTACAAATGGGGGTTTTTTGTTAGTCCTTAATTCAAACATTCAGGAGATCATTTGATGGTATTTGGATTTTGTTTCCTTTAAGATTAGTATTTTGTTACCTTCGTATTATGACATTCAACTCCATTTGATATTCGTTCCATTCATAGCATTTGTGACCCTTTATTGCATTTTGAGCTTTATCATTTTTAGGGCCTATATCATTTGTAATATGTTCCTGATATTACTTTCCGAGCTTTTGACTCACCCTTGAGTTCTCTCCGTTTCAGATTTAGTGATAGGTGCGATGAATGGAAATGTTGCTTTGGTAAAGAACAAGTTGAAGACTTATGTTAGTTGTCGTGGAAGGTTTTGTTTATTAGCTATTTTACAAGATTTCTTTTTCTGGAATGTACATGTTCACGTATATTTGTGGTTAATTACTTAAATGATGTAAAATTATTATGTCGTACTGTCTGTGGCAATCAGAATTGAGCAGCCGAAACATGGTAATTTGTATTTTGGACTATTGAACTTTAATCAAGTTTTGCAGCATGGTCTACAATGATTTCATCAACATATAAGGTTTATTAACATGACGTCTTCATCCGGTCTTTTAAGTCTTAATGTTTTGTGTTATATGCCAGGACATTATACTCCCACTCTCCTCAAGACAAACACAAAGGCAATCTTAGAGAGAGCAAATCAGGACAAAAGGTCATGCACAAAAACTGTACTTTGTTAAAGATACAATGCAATAAAAGCACGTGTGATTAAAAACAACAATCCTAATCATATACTTCATAAAATGAGAGGACTTCATAAACAGAAATACCAGGCGGTTACTCCAGGGACACCAAGGAGCATGAAAATTGACAACCAAAATCTCATATCTGCATAAGACAAACTTATGTATCAATGAAATAAATTTTCTAGCATAACTTATGGCATGAAGGACCACAGGTTTCAATCAGGCTAGAAATATATGAATTTTTTTTAAAGTTTTCTTTAAAAAAAGGAAAAGAAAATAGAGTATCCAATAAACTTACTCATGAGCAATACTATCAAAATTATGAGCATTTAGAACAATAGAGCCTTCAGCATATCCTTCATCACTTTCATCATCATGCTTGATGAATTTAGCAATTGGTCTTGAGTGAAACTCAGAGCCAGTTGGTCTTAAATTTGAATCTATTGAAAACTTGCGAATTGTTTTCGTTATGTTCAACCTGTTCTGCAAATGTGATCAAATAACTTCAGACAATTCATGATGCATTACCAAGTGGCAAAAGAGAAAATATGATCATAAACAAAGTTTAGAGCACAAACAAGTAGATGGTAGAAACTGAACAGCATACTTAAGCCCCCACAGTACTATTGTCATGATAAGACATTGGTTACATGATATAGGAAGACGCATGTATGATACATAGTAGAGATAGTTATGTTTCCAACTTTCCATAAATCATCCAGACAACAGTCAATTTTTTCTCTGATAAATCATAAAATAGTTAGAGAGAAACTTAAATGCCATAGCTTAAACAACAAGAGGACACCTTACAGCAACCTCCCACATTCTGCCTTAAAAAGGTAGATACAAAATATTGCCAGGGGAGATGTATATACAACGAGCATAATCTTCTCCACAAGACTGAAATATCATAGATAAAAAGCTAACTAATTCACTGGCATTGCCACAATAACATAAAGTGACACTGTACATGATCACCCTCAGTCTATCCTATTTTGTCCAAAATTATCCCCACAGAGGAGACCAAGGGCAAGAGAAATTTATTTTAAGGGTTCCTAATGAGTAACAATATTAAACAGTAGTCATTGTTGGTTATAATTCTTATTCTGCTGACACATTACAATTTATCTCCTGATTTCCTTTTCCCCACATACAATCTTATTCTTCCCTCATATCAGTGCTTTCTACAATAAGAGACCAGATAGCAATTCTGAGTATCACAAGGAAACAGAAACTATCCAGTAAGGAAAATACCTAAAGAAATTACAAGCTTCTCTTTTTCTTTTCTTATTATTTTTTATTACAAGGTTAATAAGTGGTAGCTGAGTTGTTTTTTGGTTTTATTTTGAGACAACTTTGGGTAGGGTATATTGTTGCAATTAGGTGACACCCCCTTGGTGTTGCTTTGGAATATAATGTTTACTTTCTTACTAGGACAACAAATAATACAAAATAAACAAAAGTCCAGAGGAAACTCAAAACCACAGACTATTTCAAGCAAGTAAAGAGACAAGGCCCTTTCGCATTTTTTAATACCCGACACAAAATTATCTCCATGAATATTGTCTATATAAGAGATGGAATACATATTTGGTCTAGCTTCTCTACTCCATCAGCTGAAGCCAGGCAAGTGTATGTCAGAAACAGTTAAGACAGATTGCATATGGGTTCAACTTAAATATCAATTTACATAAGCCAATATTTAATTTCAAATATAAATTGTTTCTAGTTTCTACCTTGCCTTTTTATGAAGCTAAAATAAGCTTCTACGCAATAATTTGGAACTTCTATGAACAAATTTCCAAGAAGCAGAAAGTAAATAAATGAAAAATTCTCGTGTAGCAAAGCACTCCTAAAATGGAACTTATATCACTTCTATAAACATAGCATTTTGCAAAAAGCTTAGCAAAATCTAAAAGGATAATGCATTGTCATAGCACAAAAAGAAGGAACAGATAGTTACTTAAAACAGTCTATAATCCTACATATCATCAACAAATGTGATGACAATCAGTCTTAGTCACCATGTTAATATAATAAAATGAAGAAGCTAGTATTTACCGTTCCCAAGACATCACTAACATCAACTGATGCAAATTCACAGGACAACACCGGAAAGCTACACAAAAATTTTCATGGAAAATGTCAGGAATATAAAAAAAAAAAACTTGCAAAAAAGATGATATAAGCAATGTTACAAAAAAAAAAAAAAAAGCTGTACTGCAATGTACAATTCATATAAAAAAGTGAACACATGATGGCAACAGTAACAATAGAGAAAAATCAGGCCGAAAAACAACAACTCAGCTTGCAATGGGATAAAAAAATCTATGCATAGATTAGTTGAAAAGTCAACAATCATTAGCAAAGAAAGTTGTGCATGCATGAACTGTTCCCCTTTGTCTTTGTGGTACCTTAAAAGGCCAAGTATGAGAATTTTCTTAGGCATGGCAATGAATCTGCAGTGATTACATATAACTCCAGAAATTTGGCATTCCCTTGTCGTGGTGCTTTTATGAAAACCCTTGATACGTTGACCATAGGAAGCATGCAATAGACATCCTTTCTTTCAATAGTTTTTTGGTTGATAGAGTTTCTTCTTTCCTGTACCTAAGCTTGCACAGATCAAGTACAGTTGGTGGGAAAAAAGGTACTCCCAGAAACCATGCAAGAGCATGAAAAATTCATATTCACGTGGCCTATATCTAGCCATATCTTACAATAGTAATCATGCAAAATTTAATTGGCAGGAAACAAATACCATAAAGGAGAACTCATTCTCATGCCCCATTCTGCTTGAAGAAGCTGCATATCCCCATCATGCTTAGCATTAATCACAATTTCAGACAGCTGAAGTGAATTTGACATGATATATTCACCTAAACATCATATGTGACAGCCGGAATTTCAACTACAAAGGATGGGGTATAAGTAGGCATGCCCAACACTCAACGAATCCATCCCAATCAAATGCCCAACCATTGTATTCCCCCAGAAGACCACCAGCTAATTAAAGTTGGCAGGTAAAAAGTCATCATGAAGTCAACTGCCCCAAGGCTATCCTGAGATTAGTCTTCTCCCTACATAAATTCCTCAAAATTCCTTGTTTCTTCAGTCCTCTCCCTATAATTTCCTTGAAATTCCTTACTATTTTAATCATCTCCCTATGATTTCTTGTAAATTCCTTGCTACAAGTTTCTTTTACTTTTTCTTTCTCATTTGAACTTCTACTCTTCAATCACCATTTCCCCTTTTCAATTTCCTCCTCCTATCTCCCCACAGTTATGCCTTTTGTCATTCTTGCTTCTGCATCATTCCTAGAGGTTTGACTTTTCTGTACTCTCCCATGTCCAGTCCTGTATATTCCACTCCATTACTCCCTTCCCCTGGAAAGTCAAAATACAGCTCTGAAATTGAACTACTCAGGGCAATCATCACCAGTTCATAATCTCAAGTCTCTTTTCAAGGGATTTCAATCTTCAAATACCAGTTGATTACAAGTTTTTTTTTTCCAAAGGTTTGAAGATTTTAGCTAGTATATCTCTCCTGATTACAATATTTCAATAGCTGTTCATCTTCAAAATATTCTCACATATAATTAGAACAGTTAGCTTCATATACAGTGTGCAGCTGCTTGCCAGGACCCATTTTCATCATATTATCAGCATCTCTCACAATTTTGGATGGATGATAATTTTGTTTGATTCGCTTATTGGAGCTTTTATTCTGATAGTTTAGATGTTTCTTGTACTTCATTACCTCTAACTACTCCTCAAGCTTAACTCTTTGCATCTCCCAACTCTTTACTTTAAAATGAAATCTTAACATTGAATAGCAGGGAAGAAAAAGGGAAAAATGATCATCTAAACTAAATGTAGCATCCAGTCATTTCAAAAGCTTTCAATTATGGTGTGTTATTTGGGGCATCAGGATTAGCAGCACTATCTTATTCAGGAGAAGCAGCTGGAATTCCTCTTACGATTACAAAGAGAGAAAGGAACACAATTGACCAACTTTGTACCCATGAGATGCAGAAAAGAGTGAAATTTTAAATAGATTGGCACAGTGAGAATATCCAGAAATTGTACAGCAACATCAAAATGTGCTCATGCAAAATACAATCTCCTATTGGTTTGCAGTCAATCAGAGGGAGAAAAAAGATCAAATTTTGTTACTGGACATTTGTCTACATGGGCATCTCAAATCACTTTTTTCAGCTAGATAAAATTAAGGGAGGGAAATTGAACCTAAGATCTTTTGGTTTCAAGGATTTAGCCTTAACTAACTTTGCTAAGGCCTCATTGGCTCCAACTTATTTTATAGATGTGAAAAGGTAACAATTACTATAATAAGGTTACTCCATGAGAACTTGGAGGTCACACGTTTGAATATGGAAGGTCTCTCTCTATGATGCTAGAGTAAATCTTCAATTTTATCACTCCTCAAACTTCACGATGAAGGAGCCTCATACATTGAACCATATTTATAAGGCTCAAGTTCTTAATTTATGGTAATTATGATTAATTAAGCTAAAATAATTAAAATTAAGGTCAAATAATATAAAAATTAGATTAACAAATCAAAGTTAAACTGAACTACTCAGTGAAGGATGCTCGAAAGCCAAAAGTCGTGAGCTTAGCGCCTGAGACATGCCCAAGTAGTGCTCGAGCGCTATAGTCCATAACCTCGGCGCTTGAGAGCCACACGGTATATAAAAAGACCACCAACTGATTTCTGTCATTTTTCTAAGCCATCTTGAGAGAGGAGAGAGAAGTAGATGGGGAGAAGAGAAAGAAAGCCAAAGAATTCCAAATTAAGTTGATCAAAGCTAGAATTTAGTGAGAATCAAGTTAAGGCAAGTGTATTTCAAGCCTCTCATTCTATTATTGTTGTTCTTTGCTGAATTCCTTAAGCAATTTTTGTTCTATTGCTCATGCATGTCCTAATTTTCGAAGTTATGGTGATTTGTTTAACTTGCATGTATAATTCTCTTTATTTTGTTGTAAAAATGCATGAAATTTATATCTAAATTTATGAACATTGTCCTAGCTGAATTCTGAAATTCCTTCCTATGCATGTGTTAAATTCATGATTTAATGATCACATATGAGATGAATTTCGTAACTCTTGCTACTGTACCTTCTAGATTCAAAATATAGGCTTGCATGTTTAGAATTTTGATAAATTAGGCCTTGCATGTGTGTTATATGAACTGAAATTGCAGAAATAACTTCCATGCTACTGATTTTCTACATTTTTTACTGAACTTTTCTGCACTATCATGTTTAAATTCGTGTACAACAATCCAGTATGTTTATAAATTGTCAAATATATATTCTATATGTTCTGAAATTCATGTAGTTTTTCCGCATGCTTGTGGAACAAGCTGAATGTTGCTGAAATTCTGCATTTGTTGAACTTTGCTGCACTATATGCTAAATTAACATCCCATGTGTTTAAAATTTATCATAGTTTAATTTCTACAGAAATTATAAGTTGATATGATGAGAAATTACTGAATTTTGAAGGAAAACTCAACTGTAAGTTATGAAATATAATCATTTTCTCCAAGATTAAGAAAAATGAAGAAAAGTGCAGATTTTTTCTAAAAATATGCATTAAACCATAGTTAAATTTTAACACGTAATATATTATGGCATGCCTTAATATATTATAGTGGTATATCGAGGTTCAAACCTATCACCCGTGGGTGATAATGGCATTCAGCCCCGTCTACAGGGTTATAAGTATGACAGCTCACATACGAGTTTTAAATAGTAGCGTATAACCTTTGGTTGTGTAAAAACAAACATAACCCGGGCTTCGATTGTCTACTCCTTTAGTCGGTAAAACCTATCGGCCCTTGGTCCCTAAAAAAATCAAATTTTAGTATGTTTTGATGATAAGAAATAAATAATAACATGATAAGAATTCTGGAAATATATAAACTGAATTTCCTACACAAGTATTATGAAAATTCTATATCATTGCATCAGATCATGATCTATTTTCATTCCGATATGTTTTAAATGCAAATTATATATGATCAATTGATATATTACATGTCTCACTGAACTTTTGGCTCACTCCTTACTTTATTTTACTAACCCTTCAGATGATATGCACGAATATTTTCTGGATGAACAGGAATGAAGAACGATTGTGTTTGAAGAGTTTGTAGTCTGAGATTATGCAATGTTTAATGTTTTTGGACAGTTTTAGAATGTTTAAAATGTTGTAATATGGCTTTCGGATAGTAGTTAATGAATTGTGTTGAGTTTCGGACAGCTTAGTATCTTGTTTTTATATTCTGGACAGCTTTTGAATATGATTAATGATGTATTTTAGTTCAAGTTTAGATTTAGGACAGCTATAGTTGACGTTTTAAGTTATTCAAATTATGTTTACATATGTGAGATGTCATGAACTCTCGAATTTAGTAATGTTTCATCTAATTTTAGTTGTCGATTGTCGGTTGTTCAACAGATGGATCAGCTGTTATCAGAATATGTTTATGGTTTATATTTCCGTGGTTTGTATACTCTGATTTTTTATGACAAGTATAACTCATTACTTAAACTCCAACGTCACAATTTAGGTTAGTGTCAAATCCACATAACAATGTGGTGTAAATTTGGATTTTGTGTATGATTTATTTTATTTTATTATAGTCGGTCGAGATATCAATGTAAAGTTCACGTCCGAATGTTAATTAGATGATAATTTAGTTATCTAATAATAATTGGATAAATGTTAATAATGGGAAAGGGATTTGGGACATGACAATATTTTTCTATAAGGTCAAATTTGGTAGGGGATAAAGGGAGACATTATCAGGGTAACCTTGCCCCTTCTCTTTACCCTTGTATACTAAAGAAGAGAATAGGAACTGTGGGAGTATATATGCCCTATATATCCTTAACCCTCCACCCCCTAGGATAGAGAATTCATTCCTGGGGAAGAAGATCGCGTGAAAGGAACTAGACTTCATTCCTTCTCAAACCATAGCTTTGCCTCAACCTCCTTGTGGGACCAAAAGTGAAAAAACAAATAGCGGTATGAGGAAAAACAAAAACCGAACAGAATCAGGAGCCAAGAGCATAAGCAAACTAATGAGTCCCTAGATCCGGGTTGTTGTACTGATTAGGAATCCACCCGATCTTCTGCGTCAGGTCGAACTGAGGTGGGTCCGATCTCCATCCGTGATAACCTGGGTCTTACGTAATACGACTAGAAAACAAGAGGTCAAATGATTGACAGGACTCACTCTCCGATTTATCCTCCGATATTCAAATCAAAAATCTTTCAAGAGAATAGAAAAATAAATGATGCAAAAATGCACAGATTCACGTGAAAGGGGAATATGAGTAAAGTTGGAGGGCCTGACTCCGGTAATGTACTCGGCGGGGAGCATCTTAGAATAGTGCGTTCGACGGGAAGCGTCTTAAAGAATGGCGGAGGGCTATACTCCTGTGGTGTGCTCGGTAGGGAGCATCTTAGAATAAAATACTTGACAGGAGCATCTTAGAGAATGGCGGAGGGCTATGCTCCGACGGTGTGCTCGACAAGGAGCGTCTTAGAGAATGGAAGATGTGCTCTTGGAGCGAGTGAGATCGCTTAGCTTTTCCTGGGAGAGGGGGAGAGATTGGATCACCATTTCTCTCCTTGTGAGTTTTTGAGAAAGGATTCTCCTGGAGGAATTGACAGTCCAGGATCCTTGAGGAATTGAGAAGTTCCCTTCCCCTTCACAGTAGGGGTGAAAGATATTCGTAATATTGGTGGCGATGTGGTTTGGCAC
The DNA here is from genome assembly GCA_033239525.1 of Nepenthes gracilis. NCBI lineage: Eukaryota > Viridiplantae > Streptophyta > Magnoliopsida > Caryophyllales > Nepenthaceae > Nepenthes > Nepenthes gracilis. Next base: position 4,115,696 of record BSYO01000006.1, read on the forward strand.
CAAACCTGGAGACAGCTATCTTGCTAGGATTTGCCGGACTGGCCTGGCACCGTCAGAAGCCGCGGATGTTAGTTGTCGCTTTGCCCGGGCAATGCAACCATGAGTGGTCATTTCTAGGTGTCTGTCAGTCTACCGTGATGACGATTGCAGGTGGCGCCTGCATACGCATGCTCGAGTGCACTATCAACTACTGGGTTGGAAGGCTTCCTAATTAGTTTGACCATCTACATTGCCAACTGAGCCACTTGAAGCTTGTCCCCTGGGCACATCACACGTTGGGCCTCAATTGAGTCACTGTAGCTGCCGTTGGGCCTCGACTAGGCCGGCCTCCTGCCTTATGTCCCGGTAGCCGCTTGTTGGGCCTTCAGCCCCCTTGCATGCTAATGGCTGGGCTTGGTGCTAGGTTGGCCCGTGATCTAACTGGACCCATCAAAAACAAAGGAAAAACGGAAGAGATTGGAAACAGGTCACCTTGGCCACTTGTCAGCTCCAAAAGGTGGGCTGATGTATGGCGCAGCCACCCGGCACATAAGGAAATAAAAAAGGGTGAGGTAGGAGAAACTAAAGAGAATGGCAGAAGGAAAAATACAAAGAAGAAAGAACGAAGGAAAAAGAAAAGAGAAAAAGGGGGGAGCCAAGAATGGAGGAAATGAAAAGAGGAAAAAAACTAAGGAAATAAATGATATAGAATTTATGGTATTGGTGAACTAGACATTTTGGATAAGTGGACATTTAGTGTTCTCTCATCCCCTTCCCCATCGAATCTCATGTGTCCATTTTATATGTTTTAAATTAATATTCAGTTTACATGATATGCTTTTGAATTTAATTCATTTGTTGAGCTTATCCTTAGATGTCTCAGAAGTTGTATTCCTATGATTTCTTTCAGTTACTGGAAATCATCAATTATATATGAAATATATATTATTTCATTAAGAAAAGAATTTATTGAAGCCATATTAAGAAAGAGGATAGATACAGTATTGCTTTCAGCCTAGTCACAGAAAGGGCTACCTTAAAGAGGGTCAAAGGTAGCCATCCCAGAGCAGGAAAAGTTATCTACTATCATTCTGAAACTTCCTGAGATGGAGCTACCGGGTTAATGGTTACAAGGTGACATATATGTCATGAATATCAACATGATGGCTTCATGAAAGATTGTTATTCATTATGGATATAGATCCAATTCTTGAGACATGCTCGTGATGTATATGTTTGTTTCCTCCAACAACAATCTGATTACATGGGCTAACTGTTTCCATCTTTAGATTTGAAGTTGAGTTTATTATTCCATCATTATTTATTGGCCCCAAGGAATGGATGTATGTGGTTTTCTTACTTACTAGGTTATTGGTGGCTCATCCCTTAATATTTTCAGAGTGAATTTGTACGAGTTATGGATTAATTATGGCCACAGTGCATAGCGGAAGCACACATATTAATAATTTTTCAGATGATGTAACTAAAGGATCTACTGTAATGTAATATATAAATATTAATTGATATTGTTAGTCGTCTTGTGTATTGTCCTATTCCATGACCGCATGGGAGCGTTCAATATCTATGCCGTCATTCTTGCCTAGTAGAGCTTCATCAGTTTCATACTTGCATGCCTAAAGGTCGTACACAACATATTCTCAGCGTTCCCGCCTCCCAATCCTCCGTTCCGCCCCTTCTCCGAATTTGCACTTGATGGGTGCCCGATGCGCCAACTAGGCGCACTTTCTAGAACCGGGCGCCCGAGGTGCCAACTAGGCGCACTTTCCAAAACCGGGCGCTCATCATGCGCCCGAGGCACCACCTAGGCGCCACCTAGGTGCATTTTCCAGAATCGGGCGCTTGATGAGCGCCTGATCCGCACTAGCGCCCGAGGCTCGAAAACCCCGAACCCCATCCTACCCTCGCTGAGCGCTCGAGCGGCGTGGCCCTTTTGTTCCCAATGGATATTTTATTTTTCAAACCTTGTGGGCTCCTTTATATATATGAGTTTTTCCTCTACAACTTTAGGGTTTGAGAAAAAAAATTTTGAGACACAAAAAGGCAAATTTCATTATCTTGAGCAAAGATTTTGTGCCCACCGGAGAAAGCTTCACCGTTTATATGTGCTAGTTTGCCAAAGCATTCTTTTCCTCTTATACTATTCGACTACACCATCTTCCTTGCTTGCAATCCCTCGTGAGTTACGTGAGAGGCGTGGAAACTGAGCTCCAACGGTTCTTGTAGGAAAATTGACATGAAGACCGGAAGGCGTCCAGTTTTATTACTGTGGACAAATCTAAAGAGTTCTTTAGTAAAAATCACGAGACGAGAGTAAGTCGACTAGGTTAGCACGTCGTTACCACCCGATCTGTAAGTTGATTTTTATAGTGAATATTTTCCCTTGCCATTGAAACCCGGAGGATTTTTCTCGATAGCCGCTGGTTATTGAGTCTTCCCTTAGTCACCAAAAATTGTCCCTGTCTTATTATTTATCATTGCCTTAATTTTTATACTGTGGAATATTTATATCATCTAGATCTAAATATTCTTTACGTATATTAAATAATTATATTTGTACTTTTTCAAAAAATTATCAAGGGGTTAAAACTTTCATGTGGTTTGGGACGTATAATTCCTTTCAGATATGTTGGGGAATGTATCTATTTATGCCATACACACTCCAAAACTCACATAACATCAACAATGGCTGGCGGGAACACCACGACCACCACCCACCACCAGGGTTACTGCCACCACCCCTCTCTCCCTTCCTCTCCCACCGATTGCTGCCCAAATCACTATTAGACGATTCAGAAGATATCAACAACCTCCACCATAGACATCACAATCTCTCTCTCGCTCTCTCCCCCTTCCCTGTTGAGCACAATGGAGGTGGCTTGCTGATGCTGGTGTGGTTGTGATTATGGTAGGGCATCATGTAGTTCTTATTTGTTAGTTTTTGATCTTATGCTTATTCCATTCCTCTTTACCCATGTGCATCCAAACACACTAGAAAAGGGACGTGCATGCTGACTTTTTCCACATCTTGGGATCTATGGATGGTCAGATATATTAAATCTATCCTCAGCACAGCAATGGGGTTATTTCATGTGTTTATCGCTTTTCCAAGACTCACCCTCAATCCATATATATTGGAAGGGGGAAAATATCCCCTGTTTTACTACATTACAATTTGTTTGGGAGGGGTGCATGCGGGAAAAACAAAGAGAAAGGAGGAACTTGTTTAACCTTGTTTTGGGGCATTTTGTTTACAAGGGGAATACAAGTGAATGGGTATTAATTGTTAACTCACCAAATAAGTGAAGATATCCACCTCTCATTCCCTCAATCCCCCCACACCCTTCACATTAACTATATTCCCAGTGAAGTGTTAACCTACTATAAAGCCTAGTGAACTGCTGAATAATCACAAAAACACCATGATCTTAGGAAAATTTATTCAATATTACAATGTCACTAAAGGGCTAAACCTTTTATTATTTTACAACATTTTGCCCACAAGTGGATGAGGTAAGTGCTAAAGGACAGATGAAAGGATAAGAAATATAGCCATTAAATAGCAACTAATGAGAACAGAATCATTGATTGACTGTTTTTTGGTGCAACAGAACCCTACCTAATATTGAACTCTATGCGCAGAAAATCCCCATCGGAACTTCTATCAACAACTATGGATGTAGTGGTGCTCACAGCCAAATAATTATTCAGTTCCTGCAAAATGATGACTTTAGTTGATAAAGCAAATCAATTGGCACCACCAGAAAAGCTAGTAATGACAAATTTAGAAGAGATTTGGCAGGTCAAAGTAGCTTAATATTACCTCAGTTGTTGGTATGATTAAACATGAAACAGTTATTAAATGGATAATGACAGAAAACCATCCCCCTCAAGCAGAAGAAAAGGAAAATAACAAAATTTGATCATACATCAAGAGCCTTTGTGGGTGCCCACAATCAACATATTAACCATAAATCTTCAACAAGATGAGACATAAGCTACCCACCATTCCAAATAAGAAAACCATGGACAATGCAGCAATGATAGATAATCCTGCACCTGACAACGATGCTTCTGTCAAATCTCTGGGAATTTTCCTGTATACAACGGGAGAATGAAATCAGCAGATAAGATATTAGTTGTTTACTACTCTGAGGCATATTAAAGGCATCAAATATTACAGCACATGCTCATTTCGAGGGGGGACAATTGCACTTCGTTCTTCACGAGATTTTATGAAATCTCATGCAACTCTACTACATACTGCAAAAACTACATCTAGCAATAGAGTAATCCAATAGAATATTCACATTTGATTTTATTCATCCAGTCATTCTATAGAATGGGTTTGAGTTCATTCATTTGGTTTTGATTGAAACCTGAATTATTTGATACCTGTTATTCTTCAAAATGTTATGTATCAAATTTGATCAAAAAATGCAAATTCAAAATAATAAACCTCTGTTCCGCCATCCACAAGGGCTGCATTCTTTTATTGGTAAATTACAACAAAATAAAAACATTCAATTACCATCTTAATGGCTAAGAACAACAAACTACAATGCTAAATACAATTCCAGTAAAAATTCAGCAAAACCCTTACTAGATGGAGGGCATTCAAAGTTGACCTAGGAATGCAAAAGATCAGCCCAACCACCAGGAGTACTACATGCTAGATCAAAAGGTCTATGATATGATCGATCCAGCTCAGAATAACTTCCAAAAGAGTAGAACCATCCATGAGAACATACTACTCTGTCATGAGCTCATCAAGGCCAGCAAAAGGAAGATATCCCTAGAGTACAGCTTAAAGTAAAAATCCATAAAACTTTGAATCATTGAGTTGGGGATTTCTTAAGAATATCCATGAGATGTGTGTTTCCACTTCATTCCTATCATGATCTATGGCAGCCTGGAAAGCCACTTCAACAGAGGAAAGGACTAAGACAAGTGCCTCACTCTTACATTGTATCTTTGTTCCGGTCATTCAATACCTTGCAAGGAGCTTCAAATCATTTCAATCAAACCCCAATTTCAATTTCCATCCTAAATGTGAAAAGATGGGGTCAGTATATTTGGCTTTGGCAAGCAACTTTGTCATTGCAAGGGTGACAATAGTCAATTCGACCTATTTTGGATGTTTTGGGCAGTTCTCCATGGTGTTTTCCTGAAAGCCAGCACAAGGAAAAGTAATACTATCTTTGACAGCACCATTGATTGAGAAAATGATGAAACCCTTGGCATTTTGTGGTACTGTGAAGGAATGATGCCCATGAACTTGGTTTCCTTCGTTAGCGGTTGTCATTCAAAAGAATCCTAGAATTTCTGGAGTCAATCACTTCATTTTCTAATTCAATCCCAAACAATGTCCTTGCTATACTCAAAATTGGAAGTTGCTGATTGCAAGCCTATCCTAGATAAGATCCTATGCAGGGCGACTCATGCTAGTCAAATCAGTGCTGCTTCCTATCCAAATTTACTGGGAGTCAACCTTCCTACTACTGAAATAGAGTACTACAGAAGTGGAGAGGAAATGCATGGAATTCTTGTGGTTGGTAGTTGAGCTTAAGAAAGGAAAGCATCTTACTGTCTAGAAGCAAGACATCAAACTGCATGATGGGGGAGAACTGGGAATAATCCACTTCAAATCATGGAACAAAGCAACAGTTTGCAAGACCCTCTACACACTCTGAGTGATATGGATACATGCCTAACACCTCCACTGCTTGCAGTAATGGACTATACACAAGAAAAATACTGATAGTTAGGTATGGAGAAACTTTTAAATCAAATTGGAGCATAAAACATCAAAAAGACAAAAGCTCCTTCTCCGTCAAACCGGCATATGACACAAAACAATGTAAGTTCAAAAGTACCATGATGGGACTGTGTGGCACAAGATCATTATTACTAAACATGAATTCCTTCTTTGGATAACATTAAAAAAATCTCTACACCAAATATATAAATGTAGGTCAGGAGAAGGCAGTTGATCCTACATGTAAGCTAATCAATCCAGCAAATGAATCTATGATTGCCCTTTTTTATGGATAGCCCTTACTCCAATGAGGTCTATACTTGCCGTTAATGCTGTAACTGAGCATCATCATCAGAGAAGCAGAAATTAATCTATTTCTCGTGGATACTATAAACATAGTAGAGGATATTACCATAGTGTAATTTGCATCCACAATCTATAATATCTTGAAGGATAGGAGTTCTAGAGAGTTTAGGGATAAAAGTTTGAAGTTTACTCAAATGGCCCAAATCAAACAAAAGAGCTTATAGAAATCTACGAATTGGCTAGTGTTATATTGTTGTTTTTGATATTGTACATTAGCTTGTTAGCATTCTTGTTGACTTTTGCTGCTCGGGATTTACTCCTGGGAGTACAAGCTTTTTGCTTACCAAATAATTACCTCGAGCTATATGTTATCCCACTAGATCTCCATGCTTTCCTTGCAAAAAATATAGAAAAACTACGAAAAACTGTGGAAGCTTGTTATAAATCCCGCAGAATAACATAAGTTTCAACCCTCATTATTGTGAGCATCATTTGTACTGCCAAAAATTATATATCACGAAAGGCGTAAATGTAGAAAAATAACCAAATAGATAGGTCAATCAAAGAGGAAACACGAATGTTTCTAGCAAGGTCTTGGCAGCCTAAACCGACGAATAGAACTGATATATTTTGCAAGCAATTGAACGCCACTAAAGATGAAATCAGACGTTGCCACGGAATATCATAGCCATATTCAGCTTAAGCCTTCATAAACACGTGAAACCTACCTATACAAATGCAAACTAAATCACTTTTTTAATACCAGAAAACGCATTATCAATTACTAGTATATTTAAAAGAAAAAACGAAACGCATGAAAATTATATCAATTATCAGACAGACCTGTAAAAATCAACAGATTTGAGTTTGCTCGTCGAAATCATGGCTGGAATGAAGCAATTTACACACTACTTTCCAGAGAAACAATGCACAACAAGATTTGCGGCTGATGAGAACGCGATGGATCTATAAAACGACAGATCAATAATCAGAAACCGTGGCTACGCTCTCTCGCGAATCTCCTTCTGACCAAATGAAGTGAGAAGGAGCTCTCTCGCGCATTCGAACCCAATCGAATGTAATGAAATGGACACTAGATAATTTGCCTCTTGAAATTCTGAATGCTCTTTCCCTTTCAATAATTTTGTGTTTTTATTGACAAAATTTTGAATTATTTTCACTCTTCTATTTTGTAAGTAATTATCCGTCTATTTAATTTAAATTATTTTTTATTTTTTGGCTAAGATTTGTCGGTCAATACTTTTCATATTAAATTAATATATTTTTACTTTGATCGGGCTTGAAACATGATATTTTGACATAATTAGTTTTTTATTTAATATTTTATATAGATCATTTAATATTAAATTTTATCTAATAAACAATATAGTTTTAAATTTGAATAGAGATTCATAATTAAAATTCTTTAATATTTCAATCGTGATGGGTTCAATAAGCCGAAACTAAGAAGAAAATTTACGGATAAAATAAAGGCTCAATAAAATTTAGCTCAAAGATGACCCAACAACTCAATGATTCTGATCTAGAAAACGAGCCCATGTGTCATGCACAATCTACCCATTCATCCTTATCTATGAAGACGACTCAACAGGTAGTTATATTATCTAATAATCCAACCGCACACTCATTTATTAATATTTCTTTTATTCTCACAGGAAAAAGAAAAAAGGGTTGAAAGGATTAGAGTGGGGAGAATAACTAGAGTGGGGAGAATAATGGAAATAATGAGAAAGAAGGAATCCATAAAAGAAAGAAAGAAAATGGACCCAGAAGGGAGGAGCAGGACAATTCAAAAGGAAGCCAGTTGTAATATTTTAAATATTTTTTTTAATTTATTTGGATTTATTTATTTTTAAATAATTTAAATATGATAGAAAATTAATTAAATATTATAAATTTTGAAGAATATTTAAAATTATTAGGCCGTACTTAGGGTGCACCCATTTGATCGTCTGAGTATCAATTTAAATTTTAAAATTAAAGAAAATGATAATAATAATAATAATAATAATAATAATAATAATAATAATAATAATACATAGAAGTAGAAAACATAGAAGCAGGAAGGAAAAGAAAACAAGAAACAAAAGCTTCGGGAGGCAGAAATGCATGAAGGGAATATATATATATATATAATAATAATAATATTATTATTATTATTAACGATGATAATAGAAACAGAATGGGAAAAACAAGAGAGCAGGGGAAAGGAGAGCTCGAGCGAGGGTTTTGGCGAGGAAGAAAGGGAGAAGAAGAGAAAAAGGAAGGGAATGAAGCTGTCTAATCCGATCAGGGTAAGAAAAACAATTAATTAGGCAAGGTAAGTATATCATAATCGGTTATTTTCGTTTTTATTGGTTTTAATTTACTAAATAATATCCCCCTTTTAAAATTTGCATATAATACCCCATATTTTTTCATTTTTCTCATGATATTATGAATAAATGCATGATTATTTATATGTATTATGAACGGCGCGGTCATTTTCAGTGTAAATATTGCGTATCGCATCCAAATACCCTTCTGAGTATTGTTTATTACTGTTCATCTGAGCCCTAACATGGAAAATATGAAAAATAAATATGAAGAAAAATAAAAATAAGATATGGGTATATTATATTGTGAAGTCCTTAAGATAATTGATGTATTAATTATATTATTGTTAAAATTAGACTATGAAATGTTACTGAAGACTGACTGAAGGATTAAAAGATTGAACGAAATGGCTTCAAGTATTAAGAAATAAAATCTTTGTTATGAAGAATAATCTGAAAAGGCCATTAATAAATGAGAATAAAGATTTTAAGAAGTAAGAATTAAAAATTAAGTAAAAACGATAAGAAAACTGGATCAAATATCGTTCAACAGGTAACCTTCTTTGGCCTACCATGAATATCAAGGTAGAGACCCGAGGACACCCTGGCCACGTGTCCTGACTGCTTATGGGAAGCGGACGATATTCCGGACAAGTTATAAGAAGTTACAGTAATAATCAAAGATAATTTCGTCCATGAAGTAATACGTGGTCCATCGTCCTCGATGTGCTGTATAAGGAGGACAAAACCCAAGAACCCACCATAAACCTACCCAAGAACCCACCATAAACATGAATGAATGGTCCTCATAATGAGGACACATGATATGAAGGAATGACCCATAAAATGAATGAATGGTATTCGTGATGAGGAGGACATATGAAATAAACCATGTATACAAGAACAAGAACTCATGGTCTTTGATTGTGTGGATTAAATATAATCTATCATCAATTATTTACTCCATCCGCTAATAAGATCTACTAGCTCTAATCCCTCAAGATAAATAAAGATTAAGTAGAAAGAAAACAAGTCAAAGAAAGAAGAAAACGAGCACAATAAAGATTTGATTACTTTATAAAAATATGCATTTTCTTATTCTCGTATCATTTGCATTAATGCATGCAATTTGTTCTCTAAACTTTTCTTATAATTTTCTTATATATATATATATATATATTTCTTGTTAGTATAGTTATGGTACCTTGTTGAGCTTCTTACTCATGCCTCTGTTGTTTACTCTCCTCCCCAAATAATCCTAATGAGCTGACTCCTAACAAAAAGGAATGAAGATAGAGATTATTTATAGGAAAAACTGTTGAATTTTGAAGACTAGTAATTAGTTGTTTATTTGAAGTATGTGCACAAACGAATTATATTTTGAATGAATGTTATAAAACTAAGTAATGATATGATTGTATGCTTTTTTTTGTAGGCATAGTTATGCTTCCGCAGGTATGTTTATGGGTTGTGTAGGTTGAAGGTCTCTCTCTTATGATCCAATATAGTAATAGAAATTATTGTATCGGATTGTGATCCTATAGATGTGTAGTGATGGGATTGTGGATGTTTGTGAATGTGTTAAGAATGTGAAAGGGATGAATTTTGTGTTTCCATTATTTGAATATTATATACATGATATTATTAACAGGTTATATTTTTAGTTTTTGCCCAATTATAAAAAAAATTCTATCAAAATTTTTGTAGATTATTATGTATAAATTAATAAATCATTAGTGTTTATATGTTATTAATGGAAGATCTTAAAGGATAGGACATGTTCCGTTATAAAGAAAACCAAAAATACAACCCGTTAATAATATCTTGTATATAATAGTCAAACAATAGAAACACAAAATTCATCATTTTCACATTCTCAACACATTCACAAACATCCACAATCCCACCACTATACATCTACATGATCATGATCTGATACAATAATTTTTACTACTATATTGGATCATAAGAGAGATATCTTCTACAACCTGCATAACCCATAAACATACTTGTAAAAGCATAACTATGCCTACAAAAAAAGCATACAATCATATCATCACTTAGTTTTACAACATTCATTCAAAACATAATTCGTTCGTACACATACTTCAAATAAACAACTAATTACTAGTCTTCAAAATTTAACAATTTTTCCTGTAAATAATCTCTATCTTCACTCCTTTTTATCAGGAATCAGCTCATCAGGATTATCTGGGGAGAGTAAACAACAGAGGGGTGAGCAAAAAGTTCAACAAGGTACCATAACCATATTGACAAGAAATGCATATATATTAGAAAATTATAAGAAAAGTTTAGAGAACAAATTGCATGCATTAATGCCAATGATACAGGACATAAGAAAATGCATATTTTCATAAAGTAATCAAATCTTTCTTGTGTTCATTTTTTTTTCTTTCTTTGACTTATTTTTTTTCCACTTAACATTTATTTATCTTGAGAGATCAGAGTTAGTAGACTCTACTAGCGGATGGAGCAAATAATCGATGATAGATTGTATTCAATTCACACAATCAAAGGCCATAAGTTCTTATTCTTGCATACATGGTTTATTTCATATGTCCTCCTCATCACGATGACCATTCATTCATTTCATGGGTCATTCCTTTATATCATGTGTCCTCATTATGAGGACCATTTATTCATGTTCTTGGTGGGTTCTTGGGTAGGTTCATGGTGGGTTCTTGGGTTTTATTCTCTTTGTACAGTGCCTTGAGAACGGTGGACCAAGTATTACTCCATGGATGAAATTATCTTCGATTATCACTGTAACTTCCTATGGCTTGTTAGGAATATCACTCGCTTCCTATAAGCAGCCAGGACATATGGCCAGGGTGTCCTCGGGTCTCTACCGTAATATTCATGGCAGGCCAAAGAAGATTACTTACTGAAATATCCTTGGTCCAATTTTCTTATTGTTTTTACTTAATCTTTAATTCTTTCTTCTTAAAATCTTTATTCTCATTTATTAATGACCTTTTCAAATTCTTCTTCATTACAAAGTTTTTATTTCTTAATGTTTGGGGTCATTTCGTTCAATCTTTTAATCCTTCAATTAGTCTTCAGTAATATTTCACAGTCCCACTTTAATAATAATATAATTAATACATCCATTAGCTTAAGAACTTCACAATATAATATACACATATCTCCTTTTTATTTTCTTCATATTTAGTTTCCATATTTTCCATGTTAGGGCTCGGATGAACAATGATAAATAGTACCTGGAAGGGTATTCGGATGCGATATACAATATTTACACTGAAAATGACCTCACCGTTCATAATACATATGAATAATCATGCATTTATTCATAATATCATGAGAAAATTTAAAAATATGGGATATTATATACAAATTTCAAAAGATGTATATTTTTTAGTAAACTAAAATCAATAAAAACGAAAATAACCGATTATGATACACTTGCCTCTACCTGATTAACTGTTTTCCTTACTCTGATCGGACCGGACAGGACAGCTTCATTCCTCTCCTTTTTCTCTTCTTCCTTCTCCCTTTCTTCCTCACCAAAACCCTCACCCAAGCTCTTCTTTCCCCCTGCTCTCTCACTTTCCTATTTTCTATTATTATTATTATTATTACTATTATTATTATTATTATATTATTTTTTTTTAATTCCAAAATTCGAATCGATATTCGGACGATAGAACGGGCACACCCTGAGTGCGGCCCAACAATTTTAAATATTTTTTAAAATTTTTATAATATTTAATTAATTTTCTATCACACCTAAATTACCCAAAAATAAATAAACTTAAATAAATCTAATAAAAATATTAGGAATATTATACCAGCCATCCATCTTAAGGAGGCCAGCCTCCATCTCATGAGATCATCCCTCATCCCAGGAGGCTTTGTCCTCGTTTAAGGCAACTCTTCCTTGTCTAATGAGCCCCTGTCCTCCAATTATTCCAAACACTATATCTCCACTCTCTCGAGGAGATCTTCTATTCAAGTGACAAGTTAGAGTACTCCCGTGATCCTTAGATAACCGTACAATCTATCTAAACCGCCCTTCTACGGGCGCATTCTTAAGCCGCCCACCAGCTAGACACAATTCTAAGTCATCCCTCTGTGGACACACCTCTAAGCCTTCCATCAGTAGGGCATACCCAAAAACTCAATCCACAGCACATACATCTTCCATGCATCTTTCTATACTCTTGGAAAGACATTTGACCTGAATGCCAAATGATTTATGGTGGGAACAACTCCCGCTGTCTTTTGACCGTTTGTTTTCAATTGTGTTGTGCAGGGTTTAGGTTCAAGGTTATGAAAATCAAATCCGCATCAGATCGACCAACACGGAGATCCCATTCGTGGCCCCCAATCTGTAGGATAACCCGAATTCTTAGAACGCAATAAATTGTAATACTTTATATCATAAATTTAAATAAGATATCACATATATAAAAATGACTCTCTAATTTTTCATCTAATATTCAAATTAATATCATATTATCAAAACCCAAGAGCGGTAAATTAAAGAGAGATTTAGGCTTCCGGAAAACATACTCATACATTAGAATATTTACATACGGAAAAAGTTATCTGGATGATAAGCTTTTAATATTTACAACAATATTATTTATACAGATAATTGTATATTCAATTATATTAAAATTACTATTTTTGTGTGGAGAAAATGGGCATAGAGAGAATAAAAACTAAAATATGATATGACCCACACATATTTCTAATAATTTCAGTACAATTGGTTATTTAATTAGATATACGAGTAATATTTCTCTAACATTTATATGTAAAATGTTATGAGACTTGTATATAATAAATATTTTTTAAAACCCGCAGTTATTTTAAAAAATATACTATCTTTTAAATATTTAAATTATTAAAATACTAGATGATTTTCTTGTACTAGAGGACTTTATATTTATAAAATGATAAAGCCACATTGATAGTGGTTTAATAGTGCCCCCTCGGGCCAATAGCTGAGAATGACAATTATTGAAAAACCATTCACCTTTAGTCATACTACATAAGTGTATTTACTATGATTTTACACAGCTTTTTGTGCATTGTGCAATGTTTCCTTAAATTCTAGTGTTGCGTCCATAGTTTTAAATTATCTAATGGGTTAGGGAGCTATTTAATTTTTCAGGTGGGTTAAATCAGAGTGGATATGATTCCCATATCTTTTAACCTAGAACATGTACAATACAATATAAAACAATAGGTCAACGAAAAACGGTGGGACTCGCTTTTCGATTTATCATCTAACTCTCAAGTTAGTAATCCTTATTTATAGAAAGAAAGATAAAATACCTTTTGAATAAAATATGCGTGGAGAATTGTGTATTTGAGTATACCCGATTTAGTAACCTTTTAGATGGACGATATCCTAGAGGGATGACTTTTCATTGTTCAAGGACTTCATGACAGGCATTCTAGAGGGGGAGTCTTTCCTGTTAGGTTGGCCTCTTTCTCCTCTCTTCCTCCTCTTCCTTTTTATCCACGAGGACTTCCCTCTTTGCTGGGATAAAGGGAGAATTAAAGAATAGGCAAATGGTTGCTATTATCTATTGACAACTGTCCATGACAATCACCCACGGATAAGACAAAACCGTTGAGTGATTTCTCTTCCTGAGCTGGGTATACCGAACCCATCATCTAGTATAAATGATTATCTCAAATATCATGGGCATTTTTGAATAGTTTATCATATGCATTACTCTTTTATTTTAATCATAGTTGACATGGACGCGCCAAATTTTATTGGCATTTTGACTATAGTTAATAGTTTGGATTAATTTTACATTTTATTCGACATATTAATAATAAACTTTGACATATCTTTTGATACCTTGCTCCTACAAGCAGGTATTGACAATCGAGTCTCTTTAGTCGAGGCAAGCTGGTCTAATAGCCAAATTGTTTGACAACATGATGCTTGATAGTTTGGTAGCTTGAATAGCTTGATGCCTCGACATCTAAGAGGCTTGTGTGATTTGATGGAACAATAATATGGTTGCTCAACCTTATGGCCATTCTATCACTATTTTCATTAAATATATTAGACAACTGAATCAAATATTTTTTTAACCATGTATATAAAGAGTATCATTTGTAACTAATATTAACGACACGTTTGATTATTAGAATATAATAATATAGAAATAGAATAATTATTTTTAAAGAATAGAATAAGATGAAAATAGAATTAAGAATTTTTATCATCGTATTTAGTTATTAGAATAGAAGAAGTTGAGAATTAGTATTCTAATATTTGATATGTAATAATAGTATGAGAAATATAATAAAATTTATAATAATAATGATAATAATAATATGAAAATAATTATTTCTTATATGTAAGGAATAATATGAGAATAAAAAATATTTAAGAGTATGTGACATTTTTTATTTTTTAAGTTGGAAGAATAAATATTCATTTAAAAATATTTATTTCATATTAAAAAGTAACTAAATAGTATAATAAATATTTTATTGAGAATAATGTATTCCCACCAATTAAACAAACACTAAAAAATATACTAGCAGAAAACATAAATCTTCTAACATCTTTCCAACATCACTTTGTAATATGTCAATAAATATGCGAGTTTTTGACATGTAAAATATGTTATGGAACCTTGAAGTTAGTTTTCACATATCTACCATTCATCCCATCGAATAATAACCTAGGTCCATAATTTGAAATAAACACCGCATATTCTTAATCAGTGATTCATACTTACTAAATGTGTACAAGCTTAGTAGGCACTGCAAAATTTGAGTTCTATAATTATATTAATCATGATTAATTAAGATAATATAATAAAAAATAAAATTAAATAATATAGAAAATTAGGTCAAAGAGTCAAAAATTAGGTTGGATTGAATCTAGGCCTGATGCGTGTTTAAATTGGGTTTGAGCTTGAGTGGGGCCTGTTGCAAGCCTAATAGGGTGCTCAAGCCCCAAAAATAGTAGTACCTGTACTTGAAGCATGTCTAGGTACGCTTGAACTTGAATTCTTAAGAGCTTTTGTACTTCAATAGTGCTCGAGGGGAGCTCAAGTGTCGAAAACAGAACCGCGACACTCGATGCACGCCCGAGTTGCGCTCGAGCACAGGCCTGTTATAAAAAAATTCGATTAAGGATCAGTTTCACCGCATTTTTAAGCAGTGGAATATAAAGGGAGAGAGAAATAAGAGAGAGAAAGGCTAAAGAGAGAGAGAAGAAGAGAGAGAAAAGGGAGAAAACTTCCGAGTAGTTCGATTAAGGACGTTCAGAGTAAAAATTTTAATAAATCAGGTTGAGGTAAGTGCACATTTAATTCCTATTTTCCTTTGTTATGATTTATTTCTATTTTTTGAATATTATTATTCTAATACTCATCCAAATTAAAATTTTGAAGTAGAAGTATGAAAAATCAACATATTTATCGGTTTATCATAATTTTATAGTAAAATTTATCAAGAACTCATATTTAATTATTTGTATCATAATCATATATATTATTTTAAATTTTTTTTATGTTTAGAAATATAAAAATAATTCATACACGTTTATACTTCATAGTTATCAATTTTGAAGTATTATATACTATTTGTATATGTTAAAAATTATACTGTAAATTTAATTATGTGATATATACTTATTAAATTTGTATTAAAAATTTTAAATTTCTACTGTTTGATTTTTTATCAAAATTTTATGTTTATGAATTGAAATAATAATATTGTATATGACATTATGAAAAGAAAGATGAAATTCTGCAATTATGTTAAGATAAATATGAATTATTTTTTAAAATGGTGAGAATTAAGAACTAATAATTATTCAATAAATAGTATATTCTGATATGCATTAGTATATTATAGTTAAAAAATATTATCTGATAAGTACTGCAATGCGGTTTTGACTCAATCTACATGGATAATATATATATGTCCCACTTTAAATCCTTAAATAGGAGGTTAGACCTTTAATTGTGTAAAAAGAATACAATCTGAGTTTTAATTGATCGCTTCTTTAACTAATAAAGCCTATTGGCTCTAATTTCTAAAGATAAGTAAATTTTTAACATGTTTTGACAAATAAGAATAAAGAAGAATAAGAAACATATTTTGATGGTTAATGGTAAGAAAAGAATAAGATAATGAACCAAAATATTGTATTTGTATTTATATTATATTGTCCAATATAATTCCTATTTCCTACGATTTGATTTTAAGATTAAATATGTATATGTATATTCTTTGTTATTTATAGTGTTTTGTTGAATATTTGGTTCACTCTTTTACTATTTTATTAATTTTTGAGATGATTCGCACAAGTTCTTACCTGATGAGTATGAGTGAAGACGGAAGGACTTAATTTAGGCATCTGGATTTATTATTTTTTCTACCCTAATAAATTTGGATAGTATATACTGTCAATAGTTATTAGTTGCAGTTTAAATTCAATTTTAAATTATAACGGAATTGATGTGGAGTTTTGAACTATTTTGATGCCTAGGATAATGTTGTATAATTTAGTATCAGTTGTATGATAATTATATATGGCAGTTGACATATATAATGAACAGTATATCTCAATAATGATTCTAATTTCAGATGGATACATTTTATGAATGTTTATTTCTTTCGCATATTAATATATGATTGATTTTAGTAATAATAGGTATTTTTCCTCAATAAAAATTTGACGTCATATAGTTTGGATTGACGACAGAATCACAGATGAAATGACAATGTATTAGGATTCTATATATATTGTATTGTTTATACACAGGTTATTGTGATATTGACAAGAAAAGCTCATATCCAATGGGTTAATATTTTATTTATTGATAAAATTAATAATTAAAAGATAATAAGTTATGATTATGATTAATAATGGATTTTAAGACGTGATCTGTCACAGGCAACTCATATTCCTTGATTCTCTCTTTAACACCAAGTATGCTCACTAATGTTATTGCTTTTTATTGTTTTGTGATAAGAAAATTATATATTTATTATTATAAAAGATCTTTAGCAATCTTTTTCGTTGAATAGAAAATTTTAAGACCATCAAGAAAAATTCTCAACAATAATGCATGTGTAGCAGTTTCACAGCATGTGATAAATTTCACATACAAAATAAACACAGTTACAATAATTGCTTATAAGTTTTTAAGATATAATTCTATCAATAAGGGTAAATATTATATATATTGTTGCGTCCCGGGCCCAAAGTTGTCGTACGGATTAGGGAGCCTTCGGATTCCTAAGCTTGCGGTCGCTCCGGAAGAAGGGTCCGGTCTTCGTCTCTATGAACCTGGACCTGCACAATACAAACAACAAACAAGAGGTGAATGGTCTGGCAGGATTTCTCCCACCGATGCCGCTCCGACGCTCAAGTCAGCAATATTCCCGCAATGAACGGAAATGGCGCACGCTAAGGTGGTGCGCGGAGAAATGTTGTGAAAGCGTAGAAGTGCTTATGCGATGATGCGGGGAAATGTAGTGAGCAGGTGTTTGAAGGCCTGGCTTCCGTAATGCACCGCAGCGGGTGGCTAACTTTCCCGTGATCTCAGAGGATGTTGGGATGGTGAGCGAGTCAGCTAGATGAGGCAATACTCTACTTTGACTCGTCACTCTTGTGTTTTTAAAGAAAGGGAAGGAAGATGATCAATGACGCTTGAAGCGATGTTCAGTGAGGATCGTAGTTTGATCGAGGAGTTCAAGGTCTCAAGATTGATCGTAGAGTCGAAGAAGATCGAAAGTCCTTTTCTCTGTGGGGTGTGAGAGTTTTTATACGCCTCACCCCGTTGGATTATTGGGCGCCAAAACGCCCGTTGCTTGGGCCCGTTGGCACATGGTATCACATGTCATGGACCGCGGTCACGCCGGCCGCCACACTGTGCCGTCTTGTACGCCGAGCGTTGTTGATCACGCCCGATTTTCCCCGAGCGGATTGGTTGGCGTCTGTCTGCGAGACGGTGGCAGGGTGGCGTTAGCGCCGCCCCGGCCACGCCCTATTGGCTAGCCTTTCCCCCTTTTTGTCCTGTTCCCGGCGACGCATTTAATGCGCCGCAGGTTACCGTTGCCTCCTTCCGTTGTGGGCTTGCGCCATTCACCCCTTGGGTTGGGCTTACTGCCTCACGTGGGCTTCTGATCCTCTCATGAGCCGCGACCTGCTTCGTGGGCCTGGGCCTGTCTTATGGGTCAGGACATGGGACCCAACATATATAGATTTACAAAATCCAAATATGAATAGCTTACATTTTTAGAAAATCGATTATTTGCATGTCAATATGAAATATTTGGTTTCTTATAAGTATCACATAATTTTCTTTGCAGTATTTCAGTGATCCTAACCATGGGCTAGTTTGATATCAGCTCAATAAGCACACTACAAAGCTATTATAGTGTTTAGTGTAAACTTATGCATACATTAGGTTTCCTAGTATATATATATATATATATAAGGTATGTTTTTTATCTACTTCTTGTCAAATTCATTTTAAAGACCCCAGAACTTTATTAAAGTTTCTCATTGGCCAATAAATTCTACTAAAAGAAAATATATTTTCATCCTAGTGTTATTTAAAACTCTTTAAATATAAACTTTTGAAACAATTATAATTTTTTGTTACATGTCTTTATGAATCTCTATAATTATCGCATAAAAGGCATAACCCAAATTTATCATTCCATATTTCACTGGAAAATATTATTTACTTCTACAAAGCAAACTTAAATTAACATCTATTAGTTAATATTGACTTGTCATTTTCAACTTGTATGATTTTTATCTGCTCAAATAAGTGTTACTATAGGTTTATATTAACACGTTTGAAGTATTCTAGTTGATCGGTTTCAAAATTATTTGCTAAGGAAATGATGTTGTATGAGCCGATAAATCCTTTTAGGCTATAGGGTACTTGGAGGGTTGGTTTCTTTCATGCAGAAGCTCTAGCACATCTAACTACTGTTCTAGTTTAAGGTACTGTAGAACACGATACCTTTCTGTGTTGCTAAGGAAATAAATTGTCCATGGTTTGAACAACTCCTTAAAGAGAGTAGATGCAATGATTTAAAATTGGATAATTTTTATATTATAAATTTATTGTGTCATCAGATCCTAATTGTTGAACGAATTAGGAATCTAAATGCTATTTGAGGCGGGTCCAGTCTTTGTTTGCTCAAATTTGAATCCTGTGTAACACAATAACACGGTCAAAGGATTGGCAGGATTAGCTCATCGATATATCTTCCGACATTCAACTCAATAATTGCCTTTTATAAGAAAACAAATAGATGATGCATTTTAGAAATTAAATTAACTTTGTATTTGAGAGCTTATTCTCGAAGTGTTTTTAGAAAGAATGAGATATCTTTTTTGTTAGAAGGGAGTGTTCTCTCATGCCCTGCTAGTAGAGCGTCTTTTTATAGTTATTATGAATAAATTGATTCTTTTAATCAATTGTCCAAAAAATCATTCAGAAAATCGTTGAATGGATAAAATTTTATTCATATTTCAGTTTTAACTATTCGAGGCCGTTAAGATAAAGAAAAACTGCTCGGTCGTTATCTTTAATTTTAATTTTTCTTCGGACGGGTCATTTGATTAGGCCAATTTAGCCTCTTAGATTTTTTTGATATATAAGCCAAACATTAGAAATAAGCTTTCTCATTGGGCCATTGGCATCGGTACTCATCAAAACTCATAATAATCTAAATTGTTAGTGCCTTTAATACCTTCTTAAAAAAAGTAATTACAACCATTTAGATTGGATTACTTTTTTATATCAGGAGCTTATAACTTAGCTCTTGACATAAAAAAAAAAAAAAACAATGATAAAAATATTTTCTTATTGTTAGGATATAAAAGATAAGTAATGTCCCATTTAAATTACGAAATTGGGTCATAAAATTCGAAATTAAAATTAGAATTACAGTTCAATTTCCAATTCGAATGTTTGGCATATGAATGAATTTGAATTATAGCTTCATATTCCATTTCATTAGAATTAAGACCAGTATGGAATAATTATTAGAATTTTTATGGATATACTTATTAGGCCGAAAATTACCTTTCAATTAAGTTAATAAAATTGAATAAAGTGAGGCCCATTAAATAAAATATTTTTAATTATTTGAATGGGATAGAAGTGAACTAATAATGATTTTATTATTTATTTATTTTATTAAAAATTACATAAAAGTATTATTCATAAAGTAAAAAATTAATATTCTAATAAATATTTTTTTTAAAAATAAATTAAAACAAAATTTATTAATAAAATATTACCTATATTCAAAATGAAAATTTTAAAATTATATTATATCAAATTTTATATATTAAAATTTTAAAATTTATATTTAGCTATTTATTTCTTTTATTTTATATATGTATTAAAAATAAATATGCCTTAATTTTTTTTAAAAAAATTATAATTATTTATACAATTTAAATAGTAGAACTAAAATTCTACCTAATTTTAATTTTAATAAAGTCAAAATTAGATTTATATGTCACCCAAATAAAGATACGTCGGTAATTTAAAATGCGAAAATTTCCTTTTAAGTGAAATAAATTCATAATATGTCACCCAAATTTTTTTAAAAAATTATATTTAATTTAAAAAAAAAAATTAAAAATATGATAGAATTCATACAGTCGGGTAACCCACCAATACATAACTACGCACATCAGGAAAGAAGGAGAAGAAGATTGAGACTTTATTGTCTTCGATCTGCCGTATTTCTCTCTCCCATCCAGTTATTTGAGTTCTTACGGGTCACGATTTCTTCGAAAAGCAGTGGAAAGCTATTCGCAGCCCTATATGAAAGAGATCTATCCATTAAAGGCTTAACCATCTTCTAGCCAAACTTTCTTGGCAGTAATCTTCCATTTTCCGTGTGATAAGCAGGTAATCAAACTTTTATAATCATTATAAATGTGTGCGGAGGATTAAATATTTAGATTATTTAGCATTTGATTCTATCTCTCTCGTTCGGATTTACTAATTTATTTGTCTTGATAGGCGCTTTGAATTTTGCCTAATTTTTAGGCTAAGAGATGAAAGCGGGCGGTATAGATGGAGTTAAGAGCTATAGAAGTGAGAAAATGTCGAATTCTGGATCCACTAATGCGCCGCCACTTATTCTGGACATAGAGGATTTCAAGGTAATTTGCTTAAAACTGCCCTCTTTGCGTGTCTATTATGTGTAAAGCAGTTTGATGGTTATTGATGTGAAAGTTTAGGGTAATTGTAAACTTTGGTGTAATTTTATTTTTTTTAAAATGGTTGTTCAAACTGAATTTGCGTGTTTGGCAGCGAAAACTACATCAAGTTGAGTAAAATATTGGTAGGCCTAATATCTTGTGAATTTCATTAAAAACGCTCCATGTAGAGCAAT
The DNA here is from genome assembly GCA_033239525.1 of Nepenthes gracilis. Classification (NCBI taxonomy): domain Eukaryota; kingdom Viridiplantae; phylum Streptophyta; class Magnoliopsida; order Caryophyllales; family Nepenthaceae; genus Nepenthes; species Nepenthes gracilis. The sequence continues at coordinate 4,137,509 of BSYO01000006.1, forward strand.
TGCACTTCTGGTTTCCATTTACCAAGTGTATGAATTTGTGTAGGAGTATGAAAAACCTGGGACTTGTAAAATTCTGTGATGTTTGGTTGTTGAGGAGGAAAACTTATGTACATCTCAACTGTGCGAATACGGAGAGCTATATTTATTTTTAACTATATATTTACCATTTTAGATGATGAACCTTATTGTGACTTGGAGGTCACGTGATCAAGCAATGGAAATAGCTTCTATGCAACCTTGCTTTATGCAACACGGGGTAATGCTTCGTACAATTGACCCCTCCTAGACCACATTATGGAAATGCCCTTTTTCAGACTTCTTTAGTTTTCCTCATAAAACTGATTGGAAAAATATGTAAAACATCAAAACATCTGATATACCTCGTAGATAAGAAGTTAGATGTCGATATTATACACCATGACAGACCAAACTAAATTCGTTTTATAGGTATCCTTATTTATTTTTTCCTAGATTTTGTACAGTTTTAGTTCTCCATAGTTTTCCTCATTATAATTATGCTGGTGGTCTTACATTCATGAGCTTCTAAGGTACTTGCTACCAAGGAGTGAATTTGAGGTGTAGTTGGTTTCTGCAGGGGGATTTTTCATTTGATGCATTGTTTGGGAATTTGGTCAATGAACTGTTGCCATCTTTTCAAGAGGAAGACACAGATACGATGGGACACAGTAAAACTGGTACCAATGATGTATTGCCAAATGGGTCTCTCCGAACTCCGTCTGATGCGGGAAAATCAGCTCAAGGGCTTAGTATGCCTTTATTTCCGGAAGTAGATGCTTTATCAGAACTGTTCAAAGTTTCTTGTAAGGAGTTAATGGAGCTCCAAACACAGGTATCTTTTATTGCCAATGCGGTTAGATTCAGTCAAATGTATGACAGTTTTCAGTTCACACGAGACTTACCCTTTACCTGCCATCTTTCCTTTCCTGTATCTCTATTCCTCTTTTGGAACTGAGATTGATGCAAGGCTCAACAATGTTAAAAAGGAGGTTTCAGTACAAGATTCTAAGCACCGCAAGACACTAGCTGAGGTTAGTTTACGAATTGCAATTGTCTTTATGTCAGTATCTTTGTGTACTAAATGAAGATTGAACCTTGTTGTTGGAGCTATAATACTCCGTAAGTATCTTGCGTCCTGGTTATTTGAGACTTGTCCTCTTTCTTTTCCTCTTCTGTTCTCTCCGTCGTCCCTTGACACTTGTTCTCTTTCTTTTCCTCTTCTGTTCTCTCTATCATCCCTTGAGACTCATCCTTTTTTTCCCTCTTCTGTTCTCTTTATCATCACTTCCTCTTTCAATGAAGTTTGATGTAAGCATAACTATATTTGAAAGGAGGTCTCAGATTCTTATGCTTTTCTCTTATGGTCAGCCAAGAAGTTAGTGGATCACGGGAGATCTGTTCAACAATACACTTTCTAGAACTTAGATAACTTGTCCAGTGGGAAGAAAAAATATCTGAAGGATGATTTAAATCCATCCGTTGTTGGTAGAGAATGTTATAATCAAACAGCTAATGGAGTGAAGTAGTATTCTGATATCATCTCTCTTATTTCTCAGCTGGAAAAAGGTGTAGATGGTTTGTTTGATAGTTTTGCAAGGTTGGATTCACGCATCTCAAGTGTTGGACAGACCGCAGCTAAAATTGGGGACCATCTCCAGGTGATATTCATTTTAGTTTGTAGTTTCATTTTAAGCTATCATCTTTTATATTTTCTGATCTTTCTTGTTCCTTGGCTCCCCTTCACAAAACAAAAAAAATGGAATTTTTGTATGATTGCCCTAATTTTGCTGCCTGGAGTTAACATCACTGTGTATTAAGATCATTTTCTTTTCAGAGTGCCGATGCTCAGCGAGAAACTGCTACTCAAACAATAGATCTCATCAAGGTACTATCACTTGTGTTAAATTTGATTTTTTTTTTTTTTTCATGTAACATCACCCTTTGTCTACCTTTTTGTTTTTTTTCAATTGTGCAGTATTTGATGGAGTTCAATAGCAGTCCAGGGGATCTTATGGAACTCTCACCTCTGTTTTCTGATGACAGTCGTGTTTCCGAGGCTGCTTCAATTGCACAGAAATTGCGTAAGATGCTTTAATCATGACATAAAGCTCTCACCATGTTGCATGATTGTTTTTATTAGTAGGATTGAATTGATTTAAATTCTTACGCCTGGCAATTCTAGATAATAATGAGTACTACTAATTTTATTTCTCCCTTATTTTTGTATTTCTGCTGGTCGCTACTCCATGCCTACTAAGGAGAATAAATAAGGTTGCTTAACTTGATTACTTATGGTCCTCTCCTTGAGTTCCTGCCAGCTTCTGGGCTCTGCTTATAAAATATTGATCGCAGTTGATTATATGTACTGCTGTAGTGTTGTACCATCTTTAGACTGCATTATATTTGGGTGACCAGAGCATTATAGTAAATTTTGACATCCAGCTCCCACGTCTCTCAGCTTTCCCCTATTTTTTCTTTGGTACTCATGAACTAATGATTATTTTGGACATTTCTTCTGAAATTTGTTGAGCCTCATTATTCTGTCATATTGGACAAATTCCATTTTCCCCACTTAATGATACTTCTGGAAACATTATTACACCCATAGAAAAATATGAAGGCTAAGTTAGCTGCATCCAAACTGTAAGGCCAATCTAGGCATGACATAGTTAGGTGCATAATGCGCTTAATTGATTTGGCTGTTACTCATTACCTTATTTGTAAGTCAAGGCCGTTGTGAAGTTGATCAGCAAAGGTAAAACAAGTGTTTGCATACCATCTTTCACTGGTGGTCATGTCAACTAGGCAATTGACCTATCAAGTGGAAGTGGATTTCACGGCATTCAACATTGAGGTTCAAACAGGCTTGTGTGGAAGACAGTTAACACTATCATAGATGGGTGACTAGGGCAGTTGTTCCACTTACTGTACTTGCAGGAGCATCATAGTCTTAGGTACTAGCCCCCAGGGCTGAGGCCATACAGCATATGCAACCTTGAGATTATGGCTACTTTGCCTCTGGCACGTTGAGAGTGTCAAAACTTGAGTCTCAGTTGCCTAAGAGGTCTCGCGGATCAAAGTTGTATTCTTGAATTTGAGACGTTACTTTTCTAGGAGCTAATGGGCTCAGTGTCAATAACTATGTAACATGCCCTGGATGGAGTGCATACTCATGGGCCTAGGCACCCTTTAGAAGTTTCTATGAGCTCGGGTGCTCCACATGCAAGTGCACAGTTAGTGTCCTGATTTGCATGATCAGGTTGCCAACAAGGCCTTGTTGGAAAGCTGTTCAGTGTTGTTCTTCTACTTGGAAGTAATGTGGTTTGGACGTTTCATAGATGTGGTTGTATTGCAACATTCCAGCGAGAGTGGTCATGCAAGTGTTGAGTACGGGTGATATTGGTCACTATTGTGGTATTTGTGGTTGAGGCAGTGTCTTTCTCTTTTTGAGTTTGGTGCTGGGGAGCAATGGGTTGCTGCTAATAAGTTAGCTTAGGTGCAGGAGAGCCAAGTGAGATTGATTGATGTGTGACTCTTGTTGAAGGGTTCAATGACTCGCTTTTGCACAACTTGATATTTGTGGATGGGGATTTTTGAAGCCTTGAGGAGATGTTTGTGTTTAGTTGGCCTGGACTTGGAGTTGCATGGTCTATTTTAATTGTTTTGTAGATCCATGGCACTTAGCATATGACCTCTTTCAAAAATAACGAGCCAAACCTCTTCCTTTTTAGCTTTGATGGAAGTCATTGCATGAAGCATTGGTACTGTCAGTAATGCACAGATGTTTCTTTTCCTGTTCTTCTCTGCATCCATTCCTTCCCCTCATTTCTACTTGTCTCAATTGGATGGTCAAAAGTGCCTCATGTCTTAAAAGAATTTGTTAATTTTTAATTGAGTTATATAATAACCGAACTGAAATATTGGTGATTCCTTTTCTTCTTATTGTTTTTTGTTGTCTGATAGTGGATAGATTCATCATACAACAGGGTCATTTGCTGAGGAAGATGTTGGAAGACAAGGCTTAGGTGTTGCATCAACCACAGGTAATGCAACTGCTAGCAGAGGATTAGAAGTTGCAGTTGCTAATCTCCAGGACTATTGCAATGGTAAGTTGGTTTTTGTTTCATTACTAGACATGGGTTTGTTACAGGAAGCTGCTTATACATGAAGATTGACTAATATCAAGTTATTTGATTGACTGCATGGACTTTTTTGCATATAAATCAATTGAATAACCACTTCATTTGTCTTCTTCTTTTCCTTCACACAAAAAAGCTTAGTTGAATTTGATTTTTGATAAGAGATGTATTTCTTTAGCCTAGTGTTTGATGAACCCGGGGGGGTTTGATATGCGGGTGTGTAGTGGATCCTGCTACATGGTTTCCATCCGTTGGATTTCACCTTAAGAAAAAAGTTTTAAAATATGTAAATAGGTTTTTAAAATAATATTATGTGTATTTGAGTATTTTAACATATGAAAAAAAATAAAATACTATACTATATTTTTTTAAATATTAAATTCCACCAGTTGGATAGGCTTGCTCCACGTAGCAGCTCCCCTTCAATTTAGTGTTTGACTACTAATTTGTCCAGACTGGTGATTTGGGTTCAATTCTCACCAATTCTCCCTTCCCTCCGGTCTCCTATCCTCTTTGAAATGTTTAATGTATATGTGTTCTTACTAGTTTGGTTACTCTCATGTAGAGTTGGAGAATAGGTTGTTGGCTAGGTTTGATGCAGCATCACAAAGAAGAGAACTTTCAACCATGGCAGAATGTGGAAAAATATTGTCTAAGGTAATTTGTTAAGATTGTTTCCCTCCCTGTCCCAGTGTAAATTCACTACCTGGGAAAAATGTACCTGCCAACAAAAGTTTGTTTCTTGTAGAAAGCAAAGAAAGTCGCATATAATGCTCATGAATGGCTTGCAACAAACAACAGAAGAATGTTGGCCTTTTCCTTAGAATTGTCTCTGACCTGTTGAAATGCTGATTGGTCATTATATTTCTTATTCTCCCCTTTTAGTTTTATATCTCCCCCTTTTCCATGCTTTACTTTGAAGGGCATTTTGTGCATGATGTTCAGTGTTGGAATCCTGCTTCCCTCTTAAACTCTCGGTTACTTGTGTTAGTGATTCGACCATGTGTGCGCCTGGTGATAAGATAAACCTGGGTGACAGGATTTGACCTCCGTCTTCTCTCTCAGTCATGCAATGACATTTAACACCTTCCTGTTACTAATTAAGGATTTTTGCTGTACAGTGCACTGCCAGGATAGACATTTTCTCTTGAAGCATGGGACACAAGTGCCTTAGTTGGACAATGAGTGTAGTCAAGTAATTCACACAAGCATTTGTTGTTGTCTTCGCATGTAGTGCCTTGTTTCTAAAGTCATTGTGGACTCAACCTTTATCCTAATTGCTTGATACAACACTGTGAATTTCTTTTTTGCTGATTGAACTTTCTGGTTTGTCCTATATTTGTTTGGTGTTTGGCTTGCCTGTTTTCCAATACCAGCTCTCATCTATGATCTTTGTGTCATAGGTTCCACTAAACCAATCTGAAACTCTTTTCCTTTCCACTTAATTGTATCTTACACAACTGTGTTGATTCGCTTTTTTTCTTGATTTGTTCCTTGAAATTTGCAAGAGTAGATTATTAGGTTTAGTGCTCTCCGTGGTCAAGACAGTTGGTTGAATCCTGTGCAACTACATAAAAGTTCATTGACATCTTTTTATGCAACAAATTGACTTCCTCGCAGATGCATATTTGAGAAAATTCAAGTCTGTTTTTAACTAAATGAATTTTGATATACTGATCATATCACACTTCTACTCTTTTAAAAAATGATAACTGTCTCAATCGCATCACTTACAGTTTAAATACGATGTGAAACTAAATGTTGGAAGGAAGTATGCCCATTATCCTTGTGTGAAGATCATATCATAGCTTATCTATTACTAAATTGCCTGGGTCATGGGGGATATGGTGTGTGCTCCAATGTTAATTGTCTCCTATGCATATGTTTTAAGGGTTCGTTTTGTTTAATGCTATTTTACCAAGTAAGTTTAATCAGTTGCAGATATTTTCCAACAATTAATTTTATGTTTCCGCTTGGCAGTCTAATCTTTGATCGCTGTGGGCCTGCCTTTGGTCCTACCAAAATGGGTTTGGATACTTTGGTTTTGAAGTTGAGTTCAAGTGTCTCTGCCCTTCTCATGCAGACCTAATTTGATAAATGATACGTAGAGGCTGCAATGCTAGTATTTGCATAATTGGGGGTCTATTAAATTTTGCATTACAGCTGTGTTTACTGAGTGGTTCTTATTTATTTGCATTATAACTGTATTTGCATAATTTATTTGTTTCCATTTTTAGAGAGTGGTTCTTATTTTCTTTACTTGTGATTTCCACTTATTATAAACCATAATGTGATGATTTATTAGATTTAATTCTTAGATTTCTCATCAGCTTGTAGAGCAGTTACCTATTTTCTTCTGCTACACAGTTTAACCGGGGCAGCAGCGCCATGCAGCATTATGTGGCAACACGTCCGATGTTTATTGATGTGGAGGTCATGAATGCAGACACTAGATTGGTTCTTGGTGACCAAGGTTCTCAAGTTAGTCCTAGCAATGTTGCACGTGGACTTTCTTCGTTGTATAAAGAAATCATAGGTTTGAACATTTTCTTGAAATCTTACCTGAAAGGGCAGTATGCAATTTTTCCATGTACCTTTTGATAGGTGTGTTGAATACTTTAATTTAAATAATTTTGCTTTACCTGGCAGACACTGTAAGGAAAGAGTCTGCCACAATAATGGCTGTATTTCCCTCTCCAAATGAAGTCATGGCAATCCTTGTGCAGGTACCAAAAGAGGATGTTTTTCTTCGTTCTTGGGCTGGTTGTTATATGTCGTTGTTTGTGAACAAATGCCAGCATATTATTGTTGTGACTTTTGCTTGCTGAGTGATTTCTAGTTTGATGCAGAGGGTTTTGGAACAGCGCGTCACAGCACTTCTGGACAAGCTGTTACAGAAACCATCTCTCCTAAATCCACCTCCAATGGAAGAAGGGGGACTTCTATTGGTCAGTTTTGATCCCCTTGGCTCCTTTTCAGGCTTTCGTAAGCTTAATTGATAATTCATATTGGTATATCACTTTCTTTTCCTGGATTTGTGGCTTCAGTACCTTAGAATGCTGGCAGTGGCGTATGAAAAGACACAGGAACTTGCTAGAGATCTCCGAACATTGGGCTGTGGTGACTTGGATGTTGAGGGTAATTCATTGCCTCCTGCATATTCTAAAAGGGAACCAATTTGATGTGAATATGTCAAGTAAAACTGTAGCTATTTTGATAACAAAGGACGATAAACTAAATGTGATGTAATTCTGGATAACATCAAAGGACATGGATAGCTGGATGTGATGCAATTCTGTACTAATCTGAAAAGAATTTGATCCTTTCTCTTCTAGTACCATGAACATTTTTTTTTGGATTTCTTTTTTGGGGGCTTAAAATGTGAGAAGCTTTATGTACTGAACTATCCTTTTTTTGAGGAGGGGTGCATTGGAACCATGGGTAGCTCTTGCATAATGTTACAGTCATGACGAGGTGACGTGCATAGTGCATCATGTTGGGAAGCGTGCACTTGGTTCAAAGTGGTTATAGTAGGTCTTAGGTCTTAAAATCTCCATACAGGTTATTGAAATTATCTTGAATGAAATATGTTATTTGACACTCAGAATTGTTAAAGCCTCATCTCAACAGTTGACTACCACTTCGGTACTATTCAGGAAACGTGGCTGATGTTTATCAATTTCTATAATGGCATATAATGCAGTTAAGCAGCAAGAACTGGATAACACAGTTTATCTATATTGTGACTGCTATTCTGAGATTTGTTGTTGCACGTGTAAAGCAATAAACTTGCAGCATCTTGGATCTATTATCCAAAACAAATGAGGATGCATAGTGTGAAGGCAGGTTGGTTGAAAACGAGAAACACATTTAGAGTGTTATTAGATTGTCAAGTACGTCTAAATTAAAAGAAAGCAGTAAGACCAGCTGACTATTGTAAAGGCCTGAATGTTGGGCAATTAACCAACATATTTTAAAAGCAACTGTGTTGAAATAATGATGCTAACGTCGTAGTTGGTACAAGTGCACCTGAAGCTTGGCCTCGGCACCTAGGGTATGCCGCCTCATTGAACAGGCACACGCCTGTAGCATCTAGGCGTGGTGTGTAGGGCACATGCAAGGCATGTCTTGTTGGAAAACACTGCCAAGGTTCTTTTCAGAGCAAAATTGTTTTTAAAAAGAAACTGAATATATGCTAAGCCCAAACTATAAACTCTCCTAAGAATCTCAGAACCCTTTTTTGCTTTCCATTAAACGATCTCCTCATCTCCTCTGACTCTGGCATGTACCTGCAGATATGGCTCCTGGTCCTTTTCTTCCTCTTTTATTTCTCCTTTTTTCTGTCACTCGTGTGGGTTTTTTTTTTTTTTTGGTTTTTGTTTATTCTTCAACTTCTTGTTTTCTGTTTCTTCTTCCTTTTTTTTTCTGCTGATTTTTTTTTTCATCCTTTTTTTCTGCTCTCTTTTTTTCATACATTCTGCCCCTGTTGCCTTTTTTTCAATTTGCTGCTTCTTCCTCTGTGGTATTTTTCCTCCAAATCTTTGATTGGCAAGATTAGCTATCATCTACGTAATCTCTGTGTTGCTTAATATAGTTGTTTTTAAAAATTTTAAACTCTTGCATGCCTTTATTTTCTTGCTCATCATGTATTATCTATTTCTGCTTCTTTTATCATATGCTTTTGTTTATGCTTATTTCAATTTGTTTTTTGGATGGTGACTGATCAATTGTGCTTGTAGATTTTTTGCTCTTGCATTTCCTCATTTCCGTTTTCTAGTTATTTTATGAAATTATGATTTTTGTTATTGTGGATACCTTTCTTTGAAAAGGTGCGTGTTCACCTTGTGCCTTTTCCCAAGATGTGTACTGCAAGCATCGTTAAAACTTAAGATGGTTGAGTATTGTAATTCTAGCAGATGAAATAAGACATCAGAACATAATTAGGAAACTAGGAGCAGTATTTATGGGAGGTTAGATGAGTGGAAGGATGTGGTTCAGGCCCCTAAGGTGTGAGTTATATGGTCCTCCTGTTGGAATATGTAATTTCATTGTGGTTAAAGCCATAAAATAACATACGGGCTGCCAACTTGGCCGTAACACACCAGTATTTGAAGTTGCTGTGATTGTTACGATATGCCTCCAAAGCCTGCGTCTTCATCGCAGATGTTTACACTATGCCTATGACGCTGTGACATTGTCCCGCTACACTGTGATTTAGTTATATGATCAGAGCAAATTAGAAGGGGAAGGTATGTTAGAAAGACTTAGTTTGAGATTGTAAAAGTGGATTTGACTATGCTTCATCTTGTGGAGGATGGTGCCTAAAAGGGGTTGAGTGGTAGAACAAACTTCATATAGCTGTCTAAATATAGTGGGATTTGAGGCCTTCTTGTTGTATTTTGTAGTTAATCATCTACTTGTGCATGGAGAGACTTACTGAGGGACCATCAGGGGATGTATATTCTTCATGTTGTAGGGTCTGTGGGGGAAGCAATCTTTACCATAGTTGAAACCCAATATGTTTATAAAAAAATGTGATGGGCCGAAATGGTTAATGGTTATCTCTTTGAATATTTCAGGCCTAACAGAATCGCTGTTTTCTGCGCATAAAGAGGATTATCCAGAGCATGAACAGGCCTCACTTGGACAACTATACAAAGCAAAGGTGTTAACTGAATGTTGCATTTATTGCTTGCTTTCTTGTAATTTTTATTCAATCTTGCGCTAATAGTTTTTCTTAATAATGATCTTTCTTAACATACAATGTACTATGCAGATGGAAGAATTACGTGCTGAAGGCCAGCTCTCTGAATCAAGTGGGACTGGGACCATTGGACGGTCTAAAGGAGCTTCATTATCTTCTTCCCATCAGCAGATATCTGTTACAGTGGTGACAGAGTTTGTGCGTTGGAACGAGGAAGCAATATCTAGATGTGTTTTGTTTTCATCTCAGGTGATCGCTATTTCTGAATGTGACTTTTTCCCCTCCCAAGATGCCTGAACAAATTACTTGCCCCTTGTTCTAAATGCCTGAATATGTCTCTAAAAAAATTGATAAAAAATTACCATTCTTTCTTGCAAGTTTATTGGTGTGTAAGAGGTATACATTTTGTTTGTGTGATTTCCGTTGACTGCCTGTGGGGTGACCTGGAGCAGGTGAGTTTATTACGAAGTCTTTGTTTTTTGGAAGTTAAACTTGACATTGATCTCCCAATATCATGAACCTCATGTACCCCCTTGCACTCATTGGTGTTGCATGCATGATGATAAATGGGCATCTTATAGTTTATCTTAGCCCCGCTTTTATCAGGAAACAAAATCCAGATTTTGTTTCATTTCTCTTTGTACTGCATTATTGGGGAGAGCATAAGTTTGGTCAAGTAGTCAGTATCCTGAATTAAAATACCCAACGAGAGATGCTCTTTTGTCCTGATAACCCATGCTTTGCATTCATTTGGCTGAACTGGCAGGCACCACAACCTGTCTGCTTATCCCACTATGTTGTACACTATCCTCTTAGTCATCACCTCCCTGCGGCCAACGTTCTATGATAGAATCAATTTATATAGTCCAGCAGAGTGATAGAAGGAATACCATTGCTATTTCAAAATATGTCACCAAAACCTTTATGAGGCTGAATTACAGAATACTTGGTGGCCAGATCGCCGCTATTGTACTTATTATATGAGGAAGTTCTCATATACACACTGCGGCGTTAGTTGCTTTTTTTCATCCTGAAGAAATTCAGTTCTACATCATTGTGAATCCTTCATGGAAACGTTTTTTGGTAGATATTACAAAACCTCCTTCAATTACACTCATGCTTAAGTAATCAATAATTGCAGGCAAAGTAATTTTGGTTATTTTTCAAATTCTTTTCCTTCTCACAGAACAATCAAAAGATCCTCTATTCTAGAATAGGAGCTATCAATGTCATATGTTAGGAAACATGCATCTCTTGGTCAAATCTCATCCTTTAGTTTGGCGTTGGTCAGATGTTCTTAATCTGCTTCATCCTCTTGGTGATGATATTTGAAATCCATGTTAATCTGGACCGTTGTGGTTTTTGAATGTTAGCAGAGATCCTTTAAATTTCTATGCTGGGAGGGGAGGCCAGACATAGCTATTTTTACTTTTCATGAGTTTCACAGCAACCCCACAGTGTGGGGATCTCTTGCATTGAACCATCAATTTATTTTATTTTTCATTTATTTGTACTCAATGGTGATATTTTGTAGGTTAGATTTCATTTAATAGAGCTGCCTGTGGCCCTGGACATCCTTGATAGCTTTACACTTCCATGGATATCTATGATATAGTCATTTTGTGTTTTGCATTACTCAGTGATGCTCAATGCTTGCAGATTCTACTGGAGATCTATATAATGATTACTTGGAGCATATAAATTGTTGTATCCCATGACATTGACCTTTGCCATCTTTCTTTACAGCCTTCAATTCTTGCATCCAATGTGAAAGCTGTTTTCACCTGTCTTCTAGACCAAGTAAGTTGGTCATAATTAGATTATCAGCTTAATAAATAAACAGGGAACAATCCAGTGACTTCTTATGATCATTACTTGCATTGTCTTGCTGCAGGTCAGTCAATATACAACAGATGGGCTTGAACGGGCTAGAGATGGCCTGACCGAAGCTGCAGCTTTGAGAGAGAGATTTGTGCTGGGCACAAGCGTCAGTAGAAGAGTAGCTGTTGCTGCTGCTTCTGCTGTAACTACTTCATGGCTGGCTTGCACAAACATATGACATAAATCATCTGTGAACGTTTTCATTTCTGTATCTCTGAATTACATTATTGGCTCAACTGAGATGAATTGGTTGTGTGCAGGCGGAAGCTGCTGCTGCTGCTGGTGAAAGCAGTTTCAGATCTTTCATGGTGGCTGTTCAACGCTGCGCGAGTAGTGTGGCTATAGTTCAGCAAGTATGTCTGGATGCAGTTGCTGCTACTACCTTACCGCCAGCTCTCCCTCTTCATCTTACCTTCCAAAAAGAAGAAACAATATTAGTGAACACAATATGAAGTATGATTCCCTTTTTTTGATGCAGTATTTTGCGAATAATATTTCTCGGCTTTTATTACCTGTGGATGGAGTACATGCCGCGTCATGTGAAGAAATGGCCACAGCTATGTCTAGTGCTGAGGCTGCTGCTTACAAGGGACTTCAACAGTGCATTGATACGGTCATGGCTGAGGTCTGTACTTCAATTACTTTTCAGCAATGTTGGAGATTACTATTTTCTGCAAGAAATTTCTCAAGATATTATTTATTGCTTATGGTGGTTGTTTTTCCTTATGTTATCTGCGTTTGTCCTTTTTCTCTGGCCTATTTCTATGGTTAAAATCTCCTCTTCATTTCCCGTGTTTGTTGACACTAACCTTGCTGGATTTGGTTTATGATGGAACTCTTATGCAGGTAGAGAGACTGCTGTCAGTGGAGCAGAAGTCAACTGACTATCGATCACCTGATGATGGAATTGCTCCTGATCATAGGCAGACAAATGCCTGCACTAGGTATGCATTTCTTTAGCTTCTGTGAGGCTTGTAGTAAATTTGAAAAGTATCGCTGATTTTTCTACAATCTCTTGTAAGTTGCATCGATATAAAGTCAGTCCAAAGCTACACGAAGCACTTGCAACAACGTTAATGTGTTGAATTGTAATCTCATAAATACTGCATTTTGCATTAAAAGCTGAACTGAGAACATAAGATGGAAGAGACCACTTAAGATGGTTTGGGTACTTGAAAGTAGGGTGGATAATACACCGATGAGGAAGAGTTATTTAATTTGAGTCAGAGGCTATGAGAAGGCTGAAAAAATTTTTGATTGAAGTTGCCAAAAGGACATGATAGGACTTCAACTCTACAAGATGTTTCGTTGGTACAAGAATAATAGTGGAAGAGAATTCATATAGCCAGCCTCGTGTAATGGCCCTTGAGGCTTTTAACCTACATGCTGAGGAATGAATTCATATGCATTGCTTTGCATCTTTTTTTTTTCCGTTAATTTATTTTGAACTCTTGGATATTACTGAATCTATGCCTCAAAATTCAGTAAGTGAATTCATGTGATTTCCTAATGCATCTATGATGAATCATGGCACCTATGAGGTCCTAATGCGTGTGATTTCCACTCCATGGACAGAGTGGTGGCATACCTTTCCCGTGTGCTTGAGGCAGCATTCACTGCTTTAGAGGGTCTCAACAAGCAAGCCTTTCTTACTGAACTGGTACTTAATATTTATCAGCATCCTGTTCTATTTGTTTTAAAGCACATTTTTACTTGAGGTGCTGTTGTCAGCAAAATCTCGTAATATTTCCTGATCTTGCAGTCATGTTGACGCCAAATCTCCTGATTTTACCTGTTTATGCAGGCATTCTTGCTGTTGTAACATTCCCTGTGTATGATTTGGATATGGTTTTATATTTATGGTTCAAGTATAACCACTAGTAGTATCACCTTCAAGCACTAGTTCAAAACAGAAAATTGATCAAAGAGATACCAAACTTATCAAGTGCAATCTATCAAGGGATCTGTATCAGTGCAACACGTGCTTGCCTTGTAATTGTGTTAGGCTGATGATGACAGCTTGTAATTTTTCATTTTGTGCATCGGGTGTCCTAAATTTGGCATGTTGGTGTATGTATGTATAGATATCCTCTACCATTTTTGGGGTAAACCAAAATTCAGACAATGTTAATGATACATAGAGAGGAGAGAAATCAGAAAATACAATGCTGTGTTTGTAAGATGTAGGAAGAATGCATTTAATAATTTACCTCATTTGCTGAATTGACTGTTATTTGTGCCATTTCAAACAATTGATGATTTGAATGTGTAATATTTATACTAAAATCTCTTAGCCATCCTTTCTATCGATATTATCCATAGTTTTTGTAGTCATCCTTTCATTGTTTCACTGGGAATAACTTGGCACCTTGCCGTCTGAAGTCTTAACAAGGCAAAATCTGTTGCCCCAGGGGAACCGCTTGCATAAGTTGCTGCTTAGTCATTGGCAAAAATACACTTTTAATCCAAGGTAAATATTCTCTCTCTTTGCCCATCCACCTTTTTGATTCCAATGAAATTTGTATGCCTGTTTATATAGAATTTGTCAAGAAATTTGTAGGGAACATCCTTTAGTCACCTAGGGGTCATTATTCAGTGTCATTCATCCATTCATCCATATATTCTTGTATAGATTTGTTTTTGTGGATAGATAAATAAGATGCCACGTTATTGAGGGTTTCCTAATGATGTCTAAAGTGTGTCTCCCTAACACCACCGTGTTTAATTTAGGAATGGCCGCCTCCGTTTCTATTGGTTAGTCAAACACCCAAGGTTGGAGCTGTTGATTGGATTTTATCCTCCTTTCATGGTGGTTTTGTATAGAGTTTTGTTAGTACTTTTTCTGCTATTTTGAGGAACTTGCCTTTCACATTGCTCTGAGATGCCATTTCCACATCAAGTCTAAAGAGTGTCCTAATGATGTCTAAAGGGTGTCCTCTTGACACCACCCTGTTTCCTTTAGGAATGGCCTTCTCCATCTCTGTTGGTTAGTCAAACACCCAAGGGTGGAGCTGTTGCTTGGATTTCATCCGCCTTTTGTGGTGGTTTCGTATAGAGTTTTGTCAATATTTTTTCTACTATTTTGAGGAACTTGTCTTTCATATTGCTCTGAGATGAAGTCTAGGTGCTCATTTTTTCGCCCTTGATATGATGATGTGAAAAGGTTGGGTTTGGAAGTGTCCCATTTTGAAATTACCAGGAAATTCTAAAAATGTTGGAATTGTAAATGATGGGAAATAAAGTGCCAGGAATTGTAATTTTCATTGTTTGGTATTAATGACACAGTAACTGAAATTTATGAACAGGCATGAAAAACACATATTTTCTTCTTTCCTAAATTAAAATTTGAAACATGGAACATTTCTGTTCAGTCTAAGTTTTTTGCTAAATCGGCTACCGTATATCCTTGGGGTATCGGAGCAAAGGCTTGCTAAATCGTAACCAGAAATTTAACAAGCATCCTCTAACAACAGCAGATTTGTCATCCTATATTCTATCGCTCATCTTCTGCCTGGTATTTTCAAAACCCAGTTCAATTGATTACTCCTCTTTCAGCCAAGTCTTAAGATCGCTAACATTCTCGATTTTCTTCCCTTGCTTGTGCTTTCCTTCATCTTCCTGCTCTGAACCCAAGGAAGACATCTCACTTTTCCACTTAAAGAGAAATAGAAAGAAGTAAGTTTCATTAAGCTGCATGTAGCAATTTTCCCCTATCAATAATCTTCCGATTCCACTTTAATACCCTCCAAAGTTCTATGTTCGTTCTATTATAGGAAAGGAATTTCTAAAGTCCAAATGCTATAAGCTACATAAAATGGTGAAAATGTTGAGCTTTTATTGATGGCTTTGTCTTTTGGGTGGTGGTTTTATTTATTTATTTATTTGTGCCAGGAGAGAAGGGGGGAGCTTCCTACTATTCTCTGAGAAATGAGCTTTTTGAACCAGGGCACAGTTCTGATATCAAATCAGGCAAAAGAGGACAGGGGTCTGCCTTTCGAGAAATGAAAGTTCCAGGAATCAAGTTATATTGATATTCCTTACTTTTTGTGCTAGATTGGAATGAAGTATTAGTGATATGTATAATGTCGGTTGATATATATTAATATTGGATCCTCTGATATCGCGACAAACTCATGATATGTCACTGTATCATCCATATGTCCCTGTAACTCCTTATCTTCTGCTTCACAAAAACTTTTTTGTATGTTATACGTCCAATAATAATATGGCCGTAATATTCTCATCCATGCTAGCATGTCAAGATGTATGGATTTTGGTCTCCCACTCAAGCACCACTCATTCATTTCCTTCTCAACTCCTTTCTTTTTACAGTGGTGGGCTGCGATTGAAACGTGACATAACCGAGTATGGGGAATTTGTGCGCAGCTTCAATGCTCCTTCTGTCGATGAAAAATTCGAATTACTCGGAATGTAAGTTGCATATGACTTGAAAAACTTTGGGCTCATTTACTGGGATTTTATGTTCTTGACTAACTCAAAAGCAACCCTTTTCTCTAGCATGGCCAACGTCTTCATCGTTGCCCCTGAAAGTCTTTCCACTTTGTTCGAGGGGACTCCGAGTATCCGGAAAGATGCACAAAGGTACAAAAGAATTAAATCATTTGCAAAACATGTCACATGAGAGGACTCATATAACCCTAGGTTCTTACTTATTTACCATCTTGCAATTTAGCTTTAAACCAAACAACTTCCTCTCTTTCTCTAATGACATGATGGTAAATAAGTTGGCATTTGCGGTCATATGAGTCATTTTACGTCACCTATTTGTGAACAAGATTTAAAACCTGACATTTTGGTAATATGATTTTTCTCAAACTTATCCCAATTTGTAATTATTCATATGTGATTGAATAAGTAGCTTGTGTCAGAATTGAAATTTTTTATATATTTTTGTCCAGAATCTGCAGTACAAAGTTGTAATTATCCCATCCATACTTCCCCTAGCCTGTCCAATTGTCCATTGTTCTGCTTCAAACAGGAGAAGCTCTGTGCTGAAATTCAAGAAATAGTTATTCTTATTTTCAATTTTTTTTTTTAATTTTCTGTTTATTCAGTCACCTCTCATCTGATTGCCTACTTCAGATTTATTCAGCTTCGAGATGACTACAAATCTGCAAAACTTGCTGCCAAGCTCAGCTCTCTCTGGCCAAGCTCGAGTTAATTTCAGAGTTGCCCGTTGAAGATAGGATGCTTTTACGCTTCTTTTTTAAGCGCTCATGCTTCTCGAGCATTCGAAACGGTGGTTTAGTCGAAACTCTCGAGTTGGGTTGCATTCATTCTACACAGGAGCCAAGAGCCCGAATCATTGTCCGAATTCTTCAGACCAATGTGACACCTCTCAGTTGTCGGCTCATCTCGTGGCCAACGGCTCTATTTTGCATGACAAATTCGGACTTCCCTTTCTATTTTAGTATCCATGAGCTGATGATCTTTGTAGATGGTCATTTAAGATCCGGTTATTGTTGATAATTTGGGATCAAATTTTCAATCCGCAAGGTTTATTAGTGAGTGAGGTGCTGGATCGATCTGAATACAAACGATCGCGATTTGTAATCTCGGGTCTTAGAAATTTTTACATATTATTTTTTCTTTGCTTTTGTGTGCTCCAATGTGGATCTTGTGTTCGGGTTATGTCATGCTATTTTAATTATTTGACCCCTTTATCTTTTTAATAGTATGGTGATTGATTTTTATTTTTCACGAATTATATATAATCGATATTGAGACGTGTCAAAAATAAAATCGAAATTCGATAAAAATATTTTCGGATAATTTTCATTTATACTTAATTTCTCAGCCTGTGGAAATTAAATTATATAATTTAAAGATAATTTTGAGATTTCACAGTCAACTCCGCGCATCTGGTGTAGTGGTATCATAGTACCCTCCCACGGTACTGACCGGGGTTCGATTCCCCGGATGCGCATGGCCTTTTTTTTTTCCTTTTTGCACTTAAAAAAAAAAAAGTTACATATAATATTTTTTTATAAATTTATTAGTATAATATTAATATTTAATAATAATAATAAATTATAAAATGATAACCATTTAAATAATTTTTTTTTAAATTTAAATTTTATTTATTTATATTTTCATCTAATAAATAAATAATATAAAGATATATTGATTACGTCTAATGTACAAACATCCAAAATCCATTTCATCCCCTCTAATAATATTATGTCCCGTGTCAAGGAAATTCTACCTTGAAGCAGCGGCATATACGGAGAGTGGCCAGCACGGGCCTTTCAAAAAACGCCACGTTAGAGATTGATTTCACGCTCTGAAAGTTCAGGAAAACAAAAGTCAAGTTTCTTCTCACACGTCTTGTCTCCCTCTTCTCCACGGCGGTTTGAATCGCAAGAGAAGTTCTTCCGTCTGTCCTCTCTCTCTCTCTCTCTCTCTCTCTCTCACGCCGCTCGAGGGAGAAAGTACCGTCCGCACAGAGAAGCTTTCTCTGGCTAATCTGATTGTTCTTTTGTTGAATATGAAAAGAAAGGCAGAGGTGGTTCCCTCGCGAACCTGTTATTCTTTGACTGACTAGTTCGCTTCTAGAAAAAAATATTGATATCTTTGTTTGATCTATGGTGGATGTTGTGTTGAATAGCTTGAATGATGAATACATTTCCTGAATTCTAATTAGGTTTGATCATTAGGGGGAATAGAGTTTGCAGACACGTATTATGGAGAGAGCTTTGCGATAGAACTCCATGACTTTTAGCATACCGTAATATCTGCAGGTTCCGATATTATTCGTTTTGGAAAGTCGTTCCTCTGTTTATGCATTATGTTGATGTTGATGGACCGGCTTGTCCGTTGTTCATGTCAACGAGTTTTGAGAGAAAAAAGCGTACGGACGGATTAAAAATGAACATGGATCCGTGTATAAGGTGGGGCGTAGTAAACCTTTGTATATGGTTTTCTCTTGTAGAGTAAACATTTTCATGTTTTACCGATACACGGGAGATGCTGCTTTATCTTTTTTTTACAGACAGAGGGATGCTTGTCTTTGATTTTGGAATAAACTAAAGTTTGTATTATCTGCGGAAGGTACTTTTTTGGGTGTTTTTTTAAAAAAACAAATGAAATTTGTTAAGAAACCTACAACAACTTGCGAATCAGTTCATAAGCAGTTGTCTCATATTTGCTCAAATCACAAGCAGGAGCTTCCTTAATAGTTATGCTCTAGTCCATTGAGTGTCTTGATTTGCTGCTCTTGTTTGGTATTCTTGTTCTGTGACCGGGATGAACTCAGGTTTCTTGCACTTCAAATGAATGATTGAAGAGAACAAATTCTTACTCTCTAGTTAGTTGGCTATTCGGAAGGACTTTGAATTTTGAGGTATAGCTACTATCATTTTGAGAATGTATATTTAAGTTGGGAAACCTCTCTCTTTTCGGCCCTTGCGAGCTTTTTAGGTTTTGAATAAAAAGCATTACCTTTTTAAATTAAGCATTACTTTTTGTTGATTTGGACGATTCAATTTCATTAATTGGTTTATACCTTGCAAAGAATCACGGATCTAGTCTTTCTTTCATGTTAGTGATGTACTAATTATAGTCTAGGATAGCTTGTTCCATTAATTTATGATCAATCCCATATTTCTCTTTTAGGATGTGATTTGAAATAATGGCGGGTCGTAAGAAGCAGAAACTAGTCGAGGAACAAGGTATTGATGGTGCCAGAGATATAATCAGCGGCTTACCTGATTGTATATTACAACATATTCTTTCATTTCTACCCACGAAAGATGCCGTTGCTACTTGTATCTTGTCAACAAGGTGGACATATCTTTGGACGGCCATACCCAACATTGATCTCGATGATAGTCTCATCTACTTTGGCGAGGTAGACAGTTGGTATCCAATAGAGAGAGTTTCCTTCATGAATTTTGTCGAAAGAGTACTCATTCACCGGGATGTATCAAGCATGAACAAATTTCGCCTCTCATGTACGGTGTGCTTCTATGCATCTCGTGTTAATGCATGGATCTCTGCCGCAATCAGGCACAATGTGAAAGAGCTTGATCTCCAGCTTGATGTAGAAAAGCCATTTATGCTGCCGCATTGTGTTTACACTTGTGAATCTCTTGAAGTGTTGAAAATTGAGATGGAGTGTGTACTCAAGCTTCCTTCATCCATATCCTTGCCTAACCTGAAGACCTTGCACTTATGTCTTGTAACATTTTCAGATGAAAACTCACTCCACAGGCTATTTTCAAGCTGCCATGTCCTTCAGGAATTGTCTTTGTCAGATTGTGACTGGAGGGACATGACAAATGTTACAATTTCTATTCCAACACTCAAGAATTTGAAAGTAGAAGATCTACCTTATTGCCTGTCACTAAATGAATCTAGTGGTTGTGTGATCAAGGTGAATGCACCAAATCTTGTTTATTTGGAGTACTTTGGTGATCTCCCAAATGAAATTTTGCTAGCTAACCAATTGTCACTAGCAAATGCATCTGTTCAAGTTTGCAATCTAAGTGAAAGGCAATCTGAAACTGCTTGCCGTGCAGTTAAGCTACTTCAAGGTCTTCAATACATTAAATGTTTGAAGATATCTGCTGAGACAATCAAGGTGCACTTTTACAGTTGATCCTTTTCAATAACATGGATAGAATTTCTTGGAAGTATCTGGGGGCTTCCTGTTTCAGTTTCTCTCAATGTATCACTTTTCCATACAAAGCTCTTATTGTATTTCCCTTTTGTTTTTTTCCCAAACGTGCAGACCCTTGGTCTTGCTGAAAACTCCTTAGATCACCTTCCCGTGTTCCAGAACTTGACTCACATGGAGTTAAGTGTGGAAATTGAGAGTCATACATTTGAGGCTTTATTGGAATTTCTGCAGGGAATACATCCACCTGAATTTCTGTCTTTCCCCGAGGTAATTTCGATTATTTAGAATTTGAAGTTGCATTTTTAAGACACTCAATCCGCACTCATGCTTTGCATTCTTGCAGGGACTTGACCCTCCAATGTGTCTGTGCAAAGATGAGTGGGTTTTGACTTCAGCTTCTAGTTGCTCTTTGTCGAACCTTAAAACCATTAACCTTCAGAATCTTTGTGGAACTGAGACAGAGCTGAATATTTTGAAATCTTTGCTGAAAAGGGCACCTGTTTTGGGGAGAATCCGTATTATTTGCTCAAAGAACATTTCTATAGATTTGAAGAAGCCAAGAGAGGTGATACTTAGAGTACAAACGCAACTTGGTAGATCAAGGTGGAGTCCTGTAGTGCTTTCACGCTAAAAGGGCAGCCTGTCTATGGGTAAGCAACATCATGTCCTTGGATTTGTTCTTATCATGATATGTTACTTCTACATCTGCCTCGCCCATATGATCTTGATCACAGATTTGCTGCCCCTTTTGGAGGTGGGCTGGGGAAGAACCTGTTATGGATAGAACAATTTATTGCATTGCACTAGGAGTGAAACATATAAAAATTACTGACCAATTTGTTCCTTGTGATCATTAATGAATGGAGGTTGATAGAAAGAATTTGTGCAGTCTGAAAAGTATTTAGAATCTGTTTATTCACCATTATTAGATTATAGGTTTAGAATAATGCAACATACCGAGTTCATGATTAGTTATTAATCAAAAGGCGCAATTAAAAAAGGACTCATTGTTGAAGGACTTGAATTGTTTGTATCTACTGTAAATCTTTGAAAAAATCTAGTATATCTTTCTTAGGAAATAACTCTCTTTTCAGAGAATGAACTTCCCAAATCTTCTTATTTCTGTGAATATCAAACTGCCTCATCATTGGAATTTAAGACTTTATTACTACTCTTGTTAAAATTGGAGTCATGTTTTCTTTGTTAACTTAAATTAATGCATTAAATAGCTGCAAGGGACTAATATTATGTTTTCGAAGATGAGCTATAATAATGCTAAAAACTTGGAGACAGAACTTGTCTTCCAAGCCTCCCTCTCTTACTCCGGACTTGCTGTGTTGGATTTCATTCCATTTAACTCAGAGTGAAACTTTACCCAAAGAATTGGCATTGGTGCTGTCTTGATGCTATTCGTCTTGTGAACTTGAGAAAACTTGAGAATAGCAGTTATACAACAACTACAAAACCTTGACTTAGGCTTAAATTCTTTTGGGATGTCATATGTTCAATGAAGAGTGTAGCTTCGGGTCTACAGCTTTGTTGACATGCCGTTTTGTTGATGTCTACAGCTTTATAGCCTGTTCAGTCGTATCGGTTAATCTAATATTCAGCAAGGCAAGTCGTGTTGCTCGTCGTTAAGCTTATAGCGATGATTGTGAAGACTTCTTTTTGATCGAACCAACCTTCTTCTGCTGCTGCATGCTTGGGAGCTTTTAGAAGTAGACGTTTGGTTGGTGGTAAGTAACGTTTAATCAAGCATTTGACGTATAAGGTGTACGGAGCTGGTAGCTGGACTTCAACAGTGTCTTGCTGGGACTGTTGAATTTCCATCTCCTTTTCCTCTTTTGTACTCTCTGCATTTTCCTTCTGTGACGTCTCTCCATTTTCTGATGACATCGGTGGTGTTGGTTTTTGATTATGATTAAAAAATGGGAAAAGAGGATATGAAAAACACGTCTGGTGAATAAAATAATATATTAATGGCATGTTTAATTTGTGAGAATAAAATTTTAATCATATATTTATTAATAATAAATGGTCCGTGTCCCCACAATCTAACTTCGCATGGTCTAAAATATTAGACCGTTATAATATATGTATATATATAATATAAAAAATAATAAAATATGTGTATTTAAAGTCAAATGTCGGATTACCGTGCACGTGCAACGGTCGGCAGGCTACCGAATGTTTTATATATTTCTTAATTCATTTTTGAAAATTAAAAATAATAATGATAAATTTACATTTTACCCTCTCTATAAATTTTTTATAAATACTTACCTGTTTTTCTTTTTTCTTATTTTTTAAAACAAATATCTTTACACGCCCGCATAATATCTAAGTAATTGTTATTTCTGTTGATTTTAATTGTAATTTAAATATTAATAATTTTTTTTAAAATTTTAATTATTAATTGTTACAGAATTTTTTAAAATTTGACATAAAATATTTTAAAAAATTATCATAATATTTTAGTATTTATTACATTATATATTGATAGTAATTTTAAAATATTAAAATATAATTTATTATCAAAACTGTTATTTTTTCTAGTTTTAGTCAACCCTAGAAAACATTTTAATAATATATATCAATTTTTTAAATTAAATTAATTAATTATCATGAAAATAGTCGTTCATGTATATATATATTTAATATCATACATGTAAAAGTTTAAAATATACCAAATATATAAAATAATATATAAAAATATAAGAAATAATGATTATTATCGGCTCAAGTTGAACTAATATTTATTTATAGGCAGTGAGAATTAAAAGTTATTTTATATGATCAGATGTTAGAGAATAACTGATAGAACATATTATTTATTGAAAGAGTTATTTTCTTATAATAAAATACTATAAATTTAAAAAATTTGCGTAGAATTGCATGTAGCATTGGCATATAAAAGTATTTCGACATATTATTAAATAAAATATTATTTGTTTTTTTCAACAATTTAAAGAAAAATAAATTTTCAAAAATACAAGTGAAATCTCTTTTTTTTTTTATTTTAAATTTTGAAGTGAAGTCATCACGTAATAACTTATTATATATTTGTGTTTTCGTACACTAGATTTTTAAAAATTAAAAATCATAAAAAATTATTAATTTAAAAATTTTTAAGCACTCATATACTAATTTTATAATTTTTTAAATAATTAATATTATTATAAATAAATATAAAATTTATATGTACAATTTTTATAATTTATTTGTTCTTATGTGGAGGAATTAAATTATTATATTTATTATAACATCTTTTTTTTTTTTAAAAATAATTATTTTAGACATTACACAGAAAAAAACAATCTTAACTACAAGAAGTTAAAGACTAATAGCACAATATGGTAAAACCCTATTTATCAGATACTGGATACTGTATATCCTTTTTATTTTATTTTAATAATATTTCATAATAAAAATATCTTATCGTCTAAATCGACTGTATATACATATTAGAAAATGATTAAAATAAATAGTTCTTGGAATATTTTACTTTTCTATTAATAAACTAACAAGATCCACAAAATAATACAAAGTTTTTGTTGCGCTAATTATTACTATTTACTAACTACTTTGCGCTTTGCTAATATGATTATAACATTATGATTATAATATTTAGCATATTATATTAATGATTGAAGTAAATATAAGATTTAGAAAAATAAATTTGCATAAATATTCAAATATATTAAAAATAAAATATTTATTAATATTATATTTAGATATATTGGTCAAAAAAATTTTAATAGATAGAAAAATTGTTACAATCTTAAACCAAAAATGCGTACTAATTAATGATAATAATTTAAATCTACAAAATAAATTCCTAAGTGAAAAGAAAACACCCAAATTCAATAGTCAATGCCGAATTAAACCTAACAAAAGTATCAAAATATCATCAATTTACATAACAATTACCATAAGATCATTTTGAATTATCTGTCTAGATGCCAATAACACTGATTATAATTTGCTACATAAATCATAAAAAAAGAGACAATATAATAATATAAAATCTTATCATCGATCCTGCATAAGTCACAAAATTCTACAATGCTAAAACCAATGGAATCTAAAGCATGCCTCCATCAAAACTACGTACTAGCACCAACTTGTACATAATTCTTTTGTACAAAGGTTTTAAAAATATAAATATAGACCTAAATATAAATTTAAGAATTATAAAGTATAAATAAAATCCATATCAACGTCTTCATCTGAGTTCCCTATAAGTTATCCATAACTTTCTAATTTAAAAAGGTTAGAAATAATAAAATTATTAGTCAAACACTCAAAAAATATCAGTATATATATAACAGAATGAATATATATCTGTAAATCAGAGCAAAAAAATGAGAACAATAAAGTATGTACAAAATTCAGTACAAATCAGTGGTTCAAACATGCCAAATGTCCAAATGTGATTTTTACTACAAAGTTCGTAATCCTAAATACGAATATCAAATAGTTTGAATATATAAAATCATCTAAAGTCTAGTGTCATAAATCTGAATAGTGATGAAAACCTACTGATACATCTCTTGATACGGGTTATTGAACGAATTAGGGAGCCATTTGGCCAATCGAATTGAAGCAAATTCGATTTTTGTTACTCCGAGTCTAGATCTTATACATTACAATTGAAAAATAAAAGATCAGAGGATGGTGTGACTCACTCCCCAATATGTCCTCTAACACTTTAATTAGAAGTCTTTCTGAGGCATATAGAAAGATAGGAGAATGAATGCATAATGCACGGATACTTATTTCGAGAGATTGAGTGTTTACGGAAGGTTGAGTTCCGATGAGTGCGCTCAATTGGGAAACAACTTATAGATGAAAGATTGAGTTCTGATAAATGCACTTAGTTAGAAAGCGGCTTGGAGATGAAAAATTGAGCTTTGATATGTGTGCTCGACTGAGGAGCAGTTTAGAGACGAAGTTTAGAGACGAAGAATTGAACTCTGGTGAGTGCATTTGGTTGAAGAGTAGTTTAAAAAGGAAAAACTAAGCTCCGATGAGTGCTCTCGGTTGGGGAGCGACTTGGAGACGGAGAATGGAGGATTAAGTTCCAATAAGTATGTTCGGTTGAGGAGCGGCTTAGAAATGGAGAATTGAGTTTCAACGAGTGCACTCTGTAGAGGAGTGATTTGAAAATGAAGGTCTCATGAGAGCATGGCTCAGAGAAAGGGCTTCCTTCATCTCAGACCTCTGAGGGCTCAAGGTTATCTTTTGCGGGTTAGGCCTGGTTGCCTTCGTTTCCTCTGGAGGTTTCCTTTGGCTGCAGGGATGCTATGAGGCTTCGCCCGAGGGCCCCCCCCGCTAGCCAGGCTCTCTCTTCCCCCTTTTGAGATGGAGAGAAGATATCTTTTTGCTAAGAGGGTGTTCGCTAGCTGTCAATAGGGCTATTGATTGCGTTACGATCACTAACCTTCCAAAGGAGATTGTTCCTTGTTTCCCTGTCAAGCTTTACCTTTTTAGATGGTCTGGATATGATAGACTAGCAGTCACACGAGCTTACTTGCTGAATTGGGATTGCTGAAAGGATATCCTTGGGTTATGTTTGTGAGCCTATCAAAAGGGATAACTCTCATGGCCCGTATTCAACTTAGAGGATCTGGGCCGCGCTGTCCAAACCCTAGGCTGTGAGGACGTTTCGCTGGGCTGCTACCTCTGAGATGGTCTTCCTTGCATGCCAAATCATGGGCCAATCTATGGACTATCGGATCCATCACTTATAAATTTTAAATCAAACATCTTGAATATCAAATCAGATATATATATAAATATTTAAAATCTAAAATATATTAAAATTTGAGAACTAAAGATCAAAAAATTAACTTTGAGGAACGGTTCTACATAATCTTGATAACATTATACCAAATTACTACTATTTAGACTATAAGCGAACAGTCTACATATTTTTTTCTATAGAAGGGTCAAACACTAATTTTTCTACCTGTAGATAATAGGTGCAAATTTTAAATATATCAAAATATATTAGAACGTTCAAATATATTAGTTTTGTTTAATTTTTTTACAATGATTCTTAACAAAATACCGAATTGGGAGACTTTATAACAAATGTTTAAATCTTTTTTGCTTTGACGAAAAAGTATAAAACTTTTACTTCGAGAAATTACAAATATAAAAATAAATAATAAAATAGAGTCCGACCAAAAACATATACATAAAATGCAGCATGCAAGACCGAGTGCAAGCTTTCATGACTATCTTACTACAAATATTTTATATATCAATGTAATATTTTAAAATATTTACTCCTTTAGCATAAAATGAGTAAACTCCTCAAAGATTAGGCAAAATTAAAACAAAATCTCAAAATACCTTTTAAAATTACATGCATGCACACAAATTCAAAATAGGAAAAGTAAGAGATGACACATATATACAATAAAAATACCAAAATGTAAACAAAATTAGAAAAAAAAAATTGAAATATATCAAATATCAGATTTAAAAAAACTTAACTATTAAATCTGACAGATTCGATAAAATGAAATTTTAAAATTATCATTCTCTTCCTCTCTCTTCTTTCTCATCTCTTTCTCTCTCCTTTCTTTACTTTCATGTAAAAATGTTCCAAAATAGTATTAGGCATGCTTATATAAGCAAATTGGCGCAAAAATGCTGCTCAGGTGTGCATTAGGTATTACTTTATTTCGCAGTCATATACAAGTGTTGCATTGGATACAGCTCAAGCATGAACAATCAGTCAATTTTAAGCATTATACACCACACAATTTGTCTAAAATACAGTCAATCACTCTAATGGAATATTTGGTTAGAAGAAATAAGGTGTGAATAAAATTTTTATTCCATAGGAATAAAAATTTATCTGTTTGATTACAAATTTAATCAGAAATAAATATTTTTTAAAAATTATTATTCTCACAAATGTAAGAATAATAATTTTTACAATTTATATGAGAATTGTTATTACAATTTCTATATATTATTATTATTATTATTATTATTATTATTATTATTATATTTAATTATTATTATTATTATTTATTTAGTATTATTATTATTGTTATTATTATTTTACCTTATTCCTCATACTATTCTACAAACTAAATAATAAAATATTAATTTTTACTTTTTTTTGCTCTAACAACCAAATATAAAAATAATAATTTTAACTCCATTTTCATTCTTTTCTATTTCCTGAAATAATTATTCTATTCTCACCTTATTTCATTCCAATAACGAAACGTACTGTAAAAACATTCTTCAGGCAACGATTCTATTTGAAATGCACATGAGTACACGTCAGATGTGTGTTAAGTGCCAAGCCTGCTTTAATTTCAGATTTTTTCCTTCCTATTTTTATAGTATAAATATTTTTAATAGACCAAAATAAACTGATATGTGATATTTTGGATCTCATCTGGATTATTTTAATATTAATTGTGATTTTTGAGTATTTCGGACGTGGTGAAAATAAGTGAGAATATCGTAAAATTTTCGGGAATGATCGGAGGTGCGGAGTGGGGCCCGGTGTGTGCCTGTAATGTTGTACGGAGGCCGAGTTGGAATTAATAATAAAGGAAAGTTATATATATATATAATAATAATAATAATAATAATATATATATATATAAAGTAAATGAAAAGAAAAAAAAAAAAGAGAAAAAGGGGAAGAAATGAATCGGGGAGAGAGGGGGAAGAGGAGAGAGGGGGAAAAAGGGGATTAGGGTTTGCAGAAGGAGGAAGAGGAGAAGGAAGAGGAAGGAGGCGGCGGCTGCGTGGGTGAACGCCGGCGACGGTGGTTGTGGGTGACGTCGTGGCGGTTGTGAGCTGCGGCGTGAGGTGATGCTGCGAGGAGAGGGAGATCGACGGCGCGCGCGGCTTGGAGAGAGAAGCCGGCGCGAGAGAGGTCAACGGCCGAGCAGGAGGAGGAAGCAACGGCGATGGTCGCCGGGATGGCCGGTGACTGTGGTTCGAGGTGGCAGGTAGCAGCAGCGGCGTGGTGTGAGCCGTGCGCAGGGGAGATGTTGCACGGGAGAGAGAGGGTGACGACGGGAGAGAGGAGGCGGCAGGTTTCGGCGTCGACGGTGGCTGGGTGGTGCCGGGGAGGCCGGTGACGGCTAGACGAGCGGCGCGGTGGTGGAGCCGCGGCAGCAGATCGGCCGGCAGTGGGCTGTGCGCGGAGGTGAGAGAGAGGACGCGCGCAGTAGAGAGAGAAAGGCTCGATTGGAGCACTTCGGGACATCTTTTCTTCAGATCTGCAGAGTATGATGTTGAGGCAAGATCCTCTGAAATTTCTATTCTCGGCCTGATTTAATTTTCGATCATTTTAACTATCATGAGATTTTACTAACACGTCATGTATTTTTAAATACCCTCAATTTATCAATCAGATACGTGCACGTATGTTTTATCGGTTGTGTGGTGGTTTTGTCTTGTATTTATGATTTACGATTTGGAGGGGTTTGGACCTTGGACGATATATACGTACATTTGTGTATCCGTATATTGTGGAAACCACGAACTGCGCCTTGCACTAACCATGCATGTCGGGGTGGGATCACTACGGGGCTTGGTGGTCCGAGACCCTAGGGGTCGATTTGTGATCCGAGGCATTGGCTACTTCCGGCCAGAAGGAAGATGAGGCATTGGCTACTTCCGCCGAAGGAGATTGAGGCATTGGCTACTTCCTGCCGAAGGAAGATATTTGTGGTGACCCGCCCCATTGTGTATTTAATTGGTAACCATCGTAAGGAATTGACGGAAAAACTAATGTATTCGGACGTCCTAATATATAACTAAAACTCGAGGTTGCACAAAGGCCATGGGTGGTAAACATAATGAAGCGAGCCTCTAATCTATGGGAGACAGAAGCATAATGGATGGCTCCAGCCCATCGGCTAATTCGTAGCCGATATATAGCCGTGGTTCACGGACGAGGGTAACCCTTCCTCAAGTTGGTATCATTAATCTTTGGTTCTCCGATTTCGCGCATCTTTATATTTACGCACGTATTTGGGTGTATTGTGATTTGAGATATCGTAGTTTAGCCTGGATGGGCGATAGGAATGTCTCGTGACGTCTTGACGTGATAAACCCTAACGTGTTTTGATTTATGTTTTAGTTCCTGAGTTTTCTTTGATTTCAGACATGAGTTTTAGATCCTGGACGACGGTATGTGTCTCCACGTGGATGTGGTGACGGTTGCGGCGTATGTGACCTCGGATCATATGATATGATATCGTCTACTTAGATTTCACCGGATCGTGGTTTATATGATTTTGTCCATGAGGGACGAGTTAATGCGACGACGATTTAGTACGGGACATCTCCTCATTTTCAGGATTTCACTGACTTGGTGTTTTGTTTTACGTGATTCTTTATCGCGATATCCCCGCTTCGATTTATGTGTATCGTTTTATACGATTAACGATATCATTTGTGCCTCACGCGTTTTAAATGTTTTTATCCCTTCGCACTAGTGGTATGGATACGCTTGCAGGAGCTCGGACGTGATCGGGCTCAGATATTCCTTTTGGCGAGTGGAGATGTTACATTTGATATATTTTTGGTTTCGAGGATATGTTATGATTATTATTTATGGCCGGATGGTGGCCTTGATCATTGTATGTAAAATATTGAAGTTATAGTATTATGTGGATGAGTTGTTGTAAATGTGGATACCTCCCTTGCGATCGTGGTTAGCAGGTCGTGTATTATGTTTGTCCGGATTCTTATCCGATGAGATCTTGTGTGGGTTTTATTTATATTGGATCCTGCATGTGCATAATTGTCACACCCGATTGGATTATTATGGTTGATGGAAATATATATTATTAATTTTATTTTGACCTGCGAATATTGTGTTTCCGGACCGTGACATGATAATATCGAATTAAATTAATTAACAATTGGGCGTTATAGAAATCTTCCAGTGTTAGATTGTCTAGTTATAATTGTGGATCCTTATGTAAATTTATATGGAGCATTTGTCTGTATTAAATAATTTTACACTCCTCTAATCGCAAGTAATGATAAATATTGGGTCTACCCATCGGCCTTCTCGTGTTAACACATTCACAAATGAGTCAATAGTGAAAACCACTTTTTTTTTGAAAAGCATTAGTTAAAATGTTATGATCCCGATATGAGTAAATAATAATATTACTAAATATTAAACATGACTAAAATTAAGGTCCCACAATCAAAGCCGGGTCACTATATACTAGTACTTTAAACAAGATATTCTAATAAAAATACTGCAGTTTTAAAAATGGCTAAATTATTCTCGTCTGGCCCAAGTTAACACTATTTCTACTCAATCTACAAATTATTGTAAGAAAAAGACTCTAACTCAAATCTAAATATATATATAGCAAAAATTAAATATTTATTCTATCCATTGCACGGATTTCAAAAATTAAGTCCAAAACCAAAAATAAAATTCATAACTATAATTCTTTGATAGTACTCCATCAAATCCTGTAAAAAACTAATATCCGTTAATTTGGAAGAGTTTTTTTAAATATTATAATTGTGAATCTAACGATTAATAAAGTATATATTAAATATATCAATATACATGAATAAAATAATTACAAAATAATAATAAGTTATGACCATGTGCAAAAATATAAAGTATCCAATTATTAATAAATATGTTCTAAGATATAATTTTATATAAAAATATTTTATGTATATGAATATATAAAATCTATGAATGTCTATGAAACATATGTGAAAACATATCAAAAATATAAAAAGTTTGAGAATTATATTGAAAACATGTAAAAATTTAAAAACTAATAACAGACAACTCATATGGCAACTAATCGAAGGACAAATTTTGAATAATAGGCTATATATATATATTTTTATAACTTAAGACCAATACACTGCAATTTGAACTTATAGGTGGGCCATCTACAATGCCTTATAAACAAGATCGAATGCTACTTCTTTTATCAGTGGATAATAGATATGATTTTCAAATTGTGTATTCTATATTAGGATATGTTTAAATAAAATTTTTATATAGTTATAATGGTTCTTAAAAAACTCTATACCATATATTAAATATATGAAACCTTTTCAATTTTGAAAAAATAAAATCTCTATTCTATTTCACAATGTTAAGATTTTGTAAAATATTTATATAAAAATAGTATGAAGTTTAAATACATAAAGATCTTATAATTTTTTAACATTATTTAAAATGTAAATATAAATCTTTGAAAATATTCAAAATTTTAATAATAACAATATACATATAATAATATTTAAAAGAGAATAAATGACAACATGTAGTATATTTAAATGATGATAATTAAAAGAAAACATTAAAAAATTTTATAATAAATTAAATAATAAACTTATATGCTCTTGCCTTGAATTGAAAATGTATCCAATTTGACAAAATTTACCTCAAAATCATATTCCTTCACCTTCTATATTCAATTCCCTTTCATCTTTCTCTCTTCTCTCCCTTTTTTCACAAAAAAAAATGCACGAAAATCAAATGAAATGATTTATATACCAATTGATGAACAAACACTGATCAGGTATACAAATAGTGTAATGCACAATTACATGTCCACATATGAGTGTAACTCATTTTGTTCAAACCATGTATAAGAGCCTATCATGCGTACTTCAAGTGTAAGGCTTGGGTATTTGATTAATGATAATCTTAAATGATTAAATTAATATAATTAACATTAATATCAAATGATGATAAAAAATTTAGTCAAAAGTTAAATTTGGACCGGATTGGGCCAAAAGAATTGGCACCTAATGAAGAACCAACTCGAGCCTGAATGTCAAAACTTGTGGAATTAGTGCTTGTGATGAGTTTGATATGCGCACAAGCGTAGGTTGGTAAAATATTTACGTTTGATATACGCCCGAGAAATACTCAAGCAATCAAAGGCAGTAGCTATGCGCCTGAGTCACACTTGAGCACACAGCTATATAAATGCAGTATCCGATTTGATTTCAGTTATTTTTGCTATAGTTCTCCATAGAAGAGAGAAAACGGACCAATGAGAAAAAGAGAAAAAGAGAGAAAGTTTGGGAAAGCTTAATTCAAGTGAATCAATGCTAAAATTGGATAAATCAAAGTCAAAATAAGTGTACTCTAAACTCTTCTTTCATTTGTTACTATTTTTTGTCAAATCTCCTAAGTATTCTCATTTTAATATTCATCTAAGTTATAATTTTGAAACTAGTATGTTTATATTGAGCATGCATGATAATTTTTCATAATTTTATAGAGTCATTTTATAAGAACTCATACTTAAACTAAGTATAATATATATATATATATATATGTGCTGAATTTTATATTCTAACTTCATGCATATTCTAAAATCCTCGTTTAATGGTCATGCGTATTTAATTTCATGAAATTCCATCTTGCATCTTAAAAATAGTATAGTATATATTCTAAAAGTCAATAAAATCATCTATATGCCAACTAATTTCTACACTAGCTATTAAATTCTCTTGCTGAATTGCTGAAGTTATGCAACTCTAAATTTTTATTGTTTAAAAATTAAAATTTTATTTCTACATATTTGAAATTTATACTCAATATGTTGCATGATTATAAAGTATTGAGTGCAGGTTCTAATATGTTAAATTATGAACTATATACTTTAAATTTTAATAAGATGTTCTACATATTTGTTGAGTTATTTATTACTTGTTAAATTTTTCTACATTACATACTAATTTAGCATCACTTATGTTAAAATATTATCATAGCATAATGTCTACAGAAAGTAAGTGTTTCATGAAATAAAAATAAAAAATTATGAAAAAAATTCTATAATTATGTTATAAAATATGGATATTCTCTCCATAAGTGAGAAAATTAATAATTATGAAGAAAAATATAAAATTTTTTTAAGAATAAGTATTGGTCCTAGGTTATTATTTAACGAATAGTATATTTTGGTTTGTCTTAATATATTATAGTGATATATCAATATTCGACTCTATATAATTATAGGGTTAAGAAGTAGCGTTTAATCCTATCTATAGGGTTATATATAAACGGCTCACCTTCGACTATTGAATAAAAACTTATAAACTTTGGTTGAATGAAAAGATATATAATCCGGCATTCGATTATCTACTCTTTTAATTAGTAAGACCTACAAGCCGTAATCCTTAAGAAGAATAAAAATTAAGCATATATAAATATCAACCCATCCTTAATAAATCCTTAATATATATAAATATATATATATTAACCAAAATCATTTCAACTATTGTTAATAGATCATATTGAAATCGACCCATCCTCAAACCTGAATCTAACTTAGTTGTAGAGCAAGATTAGGTGGAATTATGCCAGCAGTAAAATTGTACCAACAAACCTAATATGTAATGTAAGAAAAAATTACGTATAATAGACTTATTGTAATCTAACTCCCTTTTTCAATCTTATATGTAACAAAAATTTTATTCACCCGACTCTCTCTTTTGAACATGATAGCTATTCCTCCAACCTATAATTAGCTCAAATTCATAGATTTAATAACATAGGAAAAAAAAAAAGTTGCAATGTAAGCTATGTACTTAGGAAAGCAACTACTTCCCTCGGTGCAAATATACCCATATTTTTATATATCTAAGTGATTTAGTTTGCTCACTAATCATTAATATTTGTATCATTTGTAGGGTTAGGTCAAATATAAATGCATATATAGTATCTAGACACATTTTTGTCAAATATGCAATTAGGACTAATTCAAAAAAAAAAAAAGTCTGTATTTTTCTGAAGTATTACTTAATCATTAGAAAATACACAACTATCACTTTGTTTCTGAATTCTAAGGCCCAGAATCTAGGTTCTTTCACTAAATCAATTTAACCCTAATTAACCTAGGACATTTTCCAGGTTAAATTGTTAAGCATTCAGTTATAAAGTTGAACGATTGACGGTCCATGATTAAAGACTGTTAATTGCTGATAACACTCCATAATTGTTCTCCATTATTCTCCATTAATTCTCATTGGTAACGCATCAATGAGATAATTGATTAATTATCTTTAAATAAGTGAGTTGGTTTTGTCGCTGAGTATCTTCTCTACAATACACCATCAATAGAGAGAAGTCGTGCTTGGAAGCTTCAAAACCCTGAAAATCAGGGGAGTAGAAAAAAGAGCTGAAATTAATGGCGGAAGATTAGTTAGTGATCTTTAATTCTACATTTTGGTCTTTTGTAATTATTTAGACAGTTTAAATTACTATCATAAATAAGAAAGATTTTATCCTTATCTCATAAAGAGGAGATATATGTTTAGTATGAACACATACGGTAAGAAATTAGGCCTCATTATTTTTGGATTGTGTATGGATACGAATGAAAATGACTAGACTGGTCTGTCCATATTAATTTTTTTTATAAATATAATATTTTATTTTATTAAAAATTAAATTTTAGAAAAAAAAATAATCTCAATAAACAATTTTTTATGTAATACATAAATTTTTTTATGTCAAGATTATTCATATAAAATAGTTTTATCTAGATATTATTTTTGGAGATATTTAATAGTTTTTAGGTTTTTTTTATGTAAACATAAATTTTTGAATAAAACTGCATGAAAAAGTTATAGCCTATGCAACAGCCCAAATCAGGTCAAATTTAATTAGAGATGGGCATAATTATTGTTTTTGGCTTGAAAAATTAGGCCTAACACAACTCCATCTGATTTAACGATTTCTATTTCTCATTTAAATCCTGTCTTAGTTCGAGCCAAATCTAGTTTTGATGGACCCTTCTTAAAGACATCTAAAGAGTAATTAAACCATGTCTCTAGCTATTTCTCAATAACTAATTAACAGATAAGTGGAGAAGGAATGGCTGTGGTCAGTTTAACTAATTTGGTTCAAGTTTGATTGATACTAAAGTTGAGTCATTTTTTCCATAAAGAATAACTAAATGAGTATGGATTGACGATTTTTAAAGTTTATTATATTGTAAATTTTATTGATTTAATATTTTTTAAAAATATATTCGGAAATTTTAAAAATGATGTTTTAAAATATTATTTTATGATTTTAAGAAATGGTGTTTTAAAAATGATGACTTTAGTGGCATCTGCCCAGTAACATGTTGCCCATCATCTAACCCCAGCACGTTCCCAAGCCTCCACTTAGCACCAGCCACCATGGACACCACCACCGAACACCTTCCCAAGAGTCCAGCCACCATGCAGAGCTCCCATGAGCATCCACTGTGGCACCACGCTTAAGCCCAAACGCTCACAAAGACAGCTAATGGCATCACAGACTACGCTACAACAAATACAATTCACAGCCAATAGGGGCAGCCCTTTGCCTGATGACCTCAACTTAGAGCCAACATGGTCTCACTGAGCATAGATTGTAAGCGGCTGCACCACCTTGCTCATCTGCCTGGCCAAGGCCATAAACACCGCAGCCACAACCCACATGTGGTTCAAGCCCATATTAGTTTGCTTGATTGAATATTTTATAGCTGACTTTTTTGTAGGCGTCTTCTATTGAGTTATTGACAATTCTAAAGTGCCAATATTAAAGGAGCCAAAAACCATCATCAAAGACCCTGAGACTTAGCCGGATGGCAGTTTGTCGACCACTTACACCAATTTGCTAGGGTTTTGACCTTCGTCATGTACCCTATTGATCTCACATGTTACAACCGAACTTTGCTAGGATTCAATGGACTATGCATCAGCTGTATAATATATCATTTCTCATCAAAGCTCAGTTCATTGATTTCATGGTTAATATTGGATAAAATTATTACATATTTAATGTTGGATTGATAGTTAATATGAATGTCCAATACTTGATATATAATAAAAATATATATATAATTAAGTCTGAAATACATATAATATATCATTTGAATCTGCTTTTTATAACACTTGTCATCTTTATCTTCTTGCCAGTATTTCATATCATGCATTTTTCATTAAAATCAATGACCCCTAATAACCATTGTCAGAGCTTGTTTTCTTAGAATCCATTTTGACAACTTATATCTTTTAGCCAGAAGGGTTTGAATCAACTCCACTTTTAAAGGGGTAAGCTTTTCGAATCCAATTATATTTTTTAACAACTTATATCTTTTGATTGAATGGCTTTGAGACTATTTTTTGCGACATCTGAATATTTTGGATTTGGTTTTCAAAAACTTAGAAAATCATATAAATATCTTTTCTTTAAAGATCTAGTGTTTATTTTTTAATAATAAATAATATAATTATTTGATTAATGACAGACGACTATAATTAAAAAAAATTAAATTAATATATCTTTAAGAAGAATTGGCTCTCTGAATCCACTCACTAACACTTCTATAATGTTTCAAGGAGTTGCAATAATGCAGCTGTAAGTTTCAAGGAGCATCGTCGATGTTCATTTTGCACCGATCTAATGGTATTATTTATAGTATTTTGTCCCCTTTTTTGCTATTTAAAAATTTAAATAAATTTTTTTTAATTTTTTAAAAATTAAAAAAATATTAAAAATTGGGCAGTCTTCTCGTTTAGGTAAAATAATAATAATTAAAAAAAAGGTATTTATTTATTTTTTAATGTGAAAATTAGAGGACAAATTGTCCTGTAGTGAAGGTGAATGATGAGGTCAAAGGAAGCCATTCCGGATGTCTATGTGCACACATGAGCCTCACGTTTTCGAGCACCGCTGCAGCGTACAATACCTACAATATGATTATTTAATTATTAAATTATATTATAATTTAGTAATTAACATTTAATATATTAAAATAATATAATATATATAAATATTTTTATTAAGATTTTCATAAAATTTTAAAATACTTGTATGAAAAAAAATAATATAAAAAGATTTATTATTTTTATTAATGGGTACGATTGGGGAAACCATAGAAAAAAGCCCATCAACAAAAAGAATTGGTTCAAAATTGAAAAATGTCCTAGTCGACCCATATGGCCTAAAGTAAAAAAATGAGCCTATCGGCTCTATCAGAACGGTCCACTTCCCGTGCATTAAAAGGACATACCATAATCGATCGGAATGAATAAACTTTTCTTATTCTGACTGCTTAATGGATACGGTCACCGGTAAAAAACTATCGATTAAACGATATATTTTTATCTATTCAGGTGGTTTCATGAGTAATTAATAGAAGAGATCAACTACTCTTTAACTTTATATATATCTTTCCTTCTCAGTAGGAGAGGAGGAAGACGAACAACAAAAAAGACAGCCAAGTAAAAATATATTACTATCACAAATCATCCTCTAACAGAATTCCAACAGCCAACTAGCGACAGTTTCAAGACATTCCCATTTGAGCACATTTTTTTCTCTTTTTAAGACGATTTCTATCAAGTGTACCACATAATGTCTATCTACATATGCATTAGCATTTTCATTTTACATCATCTATCACTCTTTTCTTATAAAAAGATACTAAATTAAACGTCGAAAGATAAATTGAGGTATAAGTCTCGTCAATCTTTTAAACATCTTATTTGTCACAGGATCCAGATTCAAAGCAGACGGAGATTAGACCCACTCTAAATCAACCAATCCAGGAAATTTAATTTTTGGCTCTCTAATCTGTATAATAATTCGAATCCGAAAATATATCATTTATATTTTAAAAATATTTTTTATATTAACTTTTATCTATTAAGTCTCAATTCAACATATATATAAAAATCACAGGGGCTACGACACCTTATGCATCGCACAAATTTAATTAGAAACAAACATAGTAACTTTTTTGCCTTTGAAAATTAGGCCTAACCAGGCTCGGTTCAATTGAATTATTACCCTTCCTCCTACGAGTTTGGCTTGAGCCTTACCTAAACCTAATTTTGATCATTTTATCATCGAGGATTCTTTTAAGATTGGATCGGACTAATAAAAGGAGTCTTATTTTTACGATCATTACACCACAAATTTTATTTTTACCCTTCTTTGTAAAAATAATATCTACTGTTATTTCTCCCATAAACATGTTATCACCCTTTCTTTGGGTCGTAGGACTAAGTTCAAGGATTTGGGATTTCTACTTCTCCATCAAAGAAACAAAAATTTATTTCTTCAATTTATATCATTTAATAGAAAAAATATAACGGTCTAAATATAAATATTAGATAATACTATTTAAATAATTATTTTATTAAAATTTATACTAAATTTAATATTTAATAAATATTACTATTATAAAAAATAATAAAAAAATATAATTATTTTTATATATTTTTATATTAAAATGTTGGCAATTAATTTTTAATCTAATGGTCAAGATGAAAGGTATAGGGTCTCACTTCTATTTAAAAGTAGATTCCCCAGCCTGATATGTTGGGGGAGGAAAATTTTCAACGTACTTAACTGTAAAAGTGGCATGGTACTTATACGCAGAAGTCCTTTCGTTTCTTCAACAGCTCTTTTCAATTCAAAAAGTGCTTGGATTGTAGACATCTCATTTTAAAATATTAAAACTCTCAAAATTACTGCTAATGAATGAATTATGTATGGGGACATATATACTATCCCATAGATTATCTATCAATTTTAATCTGAATTAACTAATTTGATATATTTTTTAAATACATATAAAATGACTTTTTTTATATTATCTAAAAAATAATATTTTAACATATAAAGGTAAAACTTGTATAAAGGTTTGCGGCAGATCTAATCAAAATTATGTCATTCAATTAGCCCGTTTACACATGTTGAAAATTCTATAAGATTTGTTCTAGATATTATCAGTATTATAGACAAAAATAAATAAAATATTATACTTGACTAATTGTTTAGATCAGGTATAATTATGAGTAAAGCTTATGCATCATTAGTATCCGGATTATTGTACGAATTAAGGAGGCACTTGATCTTTCACTATGGGTTGAATTAAAGTATGTTCAGTCTCTATCTTTATTAACCTGAAATCTAAGAGGTCAGAGTATTTGTGGGACTCGCTTTTCTATTTATTCTCTGACGTTTAAGTTAGAAACTTTTTTAAGAAAATAGAAAAATATAAAAAGGATGTGAAAGAATATAGAGTTACATTTATGTGTGAGATGTGAAAGGAGGATTGGGCTCCCATTATACGCCCAACGATGGGTGGTTTGAAAAGATGGAGAATCGGGCTCCGATAGGTTGCACACGGTTGGTGGCTTATTAGGGTTACATTTGATAAGTGGTTCATTAGGGATACATTCGAAAAATGACTCGGTAACGGTATACTTAAAAAATAGTTCACTAGGGATGCATTTGGTGAGTGGTTCATTAGGAATGCAGAAAGAGAGTTGTATCAAGGAAAGAGGACTTAGCTTTATTCTAGCATTTCGAGAGGTCAGGGGGTTTCGCCTTGGTTCGAATGAGCTTAGGAGATTCAAAGAGGGCTCTCCATAGGATGCAGAAAACCCCCCCTCACTTTGTGATGGTGAAAAATATTTGTAATGCTTCATGGTGAAGGCCCTTGGTCCCAAAATTTGTGACAGGTATAGTCTCTGGGTTCGCTAGCTGTTGGGGCGCTGATAGAAGTCGTCTTTGTCAAACGTCGCCTTGCAACGGTGAGGCAATCGTGAGTAGTCCCCTCTCCAAGCCGTCAGACTGTTGGAGCAATTGCTTCAGATGGCGCCTATATACGTGTGCTTTAAGTGCCGTAGATCCATACTCTGATTAATCTATTGGCTGCTCGAGAACCTTTCAGATCAGTCTATCCGTCTATGTTGCTGATTCGACCATTGATACTTATCCCTTTAGCCCATTGCTCCTTGAGCCTCACATTGGTTGCTATGGTGGTGGTTGTGTTAGGCTTGATCAATCTCCTTCCGGGAGCTTTGTTCATTGCTCACTAGGCTCATCGCTCATCCCTACACATTGGTGGTTAGACCTAGGATTGGGTCGGCTCATGGTCTTATTGAACCCATAAAAAATGATCTAGTTAAACCAATCTATCCTAAATTATAATTTTTTTACAAAAATATTTTTGTTTCAAATTGATGTAAAATTTTAAAATCATTTGGATAAATTATATTTTTATGAAATTAATAATTTTCATATGAATGCTTTTTATACAAATATTATGTAACTCTGAATTTTTTAAGAAAAATACTTTAAAAAATATTTATGTCACGGCCTAAATCGATTTGATTTAAATTATGAACGTGCATGATTTTGGTCTAAGTGACCAAGCCTTATCCAACTCGATCTGACTTAATAATTATAAATTTTTATTTAAATGTGGTAATTGCTCACTTAAGTGTTATTTTGAACTAGTTTGAGCAGGATAAGGTTAAATAAAAAAAATATATCTAAATAGTTATTTTTAAATGATCAAATTTTTTTAAAAAAAAATACTATGAGTGTTAATGTTTTTAATTTTTTTATTTTAAAAGAATAATAATTTATTTTAAAAGTATTACTCATATTACTAAGATAAGCAAAGAATAAAATTATTGAGATAATATAAGAATTAAATTTTTATTTCATTCTTTAAATATAATATAAATTTAAAAAAGATAGTGTGTTATTTTCCTTCTACCATAAATAATTAATAAATTATCAGTCATTGATTGTTAATCACTCTTCTTCACTTACCTTCCTCTACCAAAAAACACAATCTAGTTAATTACTTCATCCACAATGAGAAAGAAACTAATGCACATCTTTAAACACACATATCTAAACTCCTATTTAACGATTTTTTAATAAGTAATTAACTTACATTGATACAAATCTATATAGTTAAAATGAATGATCAGCTTACAAATACAGATATATCATAGTTATTTAACCTCAACATTTAAATCGGGTATCTGCTTTGTACACAGAATATGCTTATACGTAATACGTCTGCATGGATTTCAAAGAAAGCATAAAATGCGAATCTACTCGTCTTCTTCTTCAGTTGGAAATTTTTAATTGTACGGCGTAGCAGTCTTAACGGTTTTCCGTTGCCCACGTGAAAGTTTAAACGTATAGCGATACGATATCAGCGATTAGTCTGTCGCACAAGTAGGAACAATTACTCTTACATGGTTTATATATAGTTTGTATGAAAAATACGACATAATATTATTATTATCATATTATTTAAAATCAATAATATAGCAAGACCTATATATAATATATATATATATATATATAATATTTTTGATGATATTTTTTATTTATTTTTAGATCGTTTTTAAATTATATAATATATATTTAGATATTTATTATTATATAAATTTATTAATATATAAACAAATAAGATATGGCTTTGCTGTTTTAAAATTGGAAATAAGTGAAGGCGCCAGGGAATATGTCCGACGTGTCTTTCAATCTATAACTGTTTGGGAACCATCGCAACCCATCGAACGTCACCCAAAACGTTTCCCTTGCTCTTCCCCTCTTCCCTTACTATAAAATGGGATTCTTCGTCGTCTCCATCTCCATCATCTTGATGATCAGCATCTCTCTTTCTCTTACTCTCTCCGTGAATCTCTCTGCACAAGCAGAGAGGAAAAATGGCAGGCGGTCAAGATTTCTTCTCTTTCCTTCCAGACTCTCTCATCATCATCATCATCTCTTTCCTCCCGGTCAGAGACGCAGTTAGAACTGCCGTCCTGTCGCGGCGCTGGCGCCACGCTTGGCGTTCGACGCCAAACGTCGAACTAAATGAGCAGCATTTCGCCGCTCTTCGGAGTCCACTTCAGAGGATTTCTTGCATC
This sequence comes from Nepenthes gracilis, assembly GCA_033239525.1. NCBI lineage: Eukaryota > Viridiplantae > Streptophyta > Magnoliopsida > Caryophyllales > Nepenthaceae > Nepenthes > Nepenthes gracilis. Next base: position 4,179,621 of record BSYO01000006.1, read on the forward strand.
AACTTCGCCCGCCAGTGGCTTCAAAATTACGAGGGCTCCACCATATCGAATTTCACTCTCGCCTTCTCGAGGCCACACGATTTCGAAAAAGACATGGACCGATTCATCAAATTCGCGATCGATCGCAGGACTAAAGGCCTCGAACTCGACTTCTCCGATCCCCACAGTCCGGGAGATCTCCCCGTAGGTGCTAAAACTCCAGACCGTCCCTTCGAACTACCGGAATTCGTCTATCGATTCCAGTCACTGGAATCGCTGAAATTATCCTCGTGCAGTTTTAGAGTGACGAATGCCGTGAATCTGTGCGGCCTGAAGAGTCTGTCGTTAGGGTGGATGGAAGTGAAGGCTTCGACGATACAGAATTTAAGTACGGCGTGTCCTTCGCTCGAGAACTTGAGTCTGATCAAGTGCTTCAACGAGACGGTGTACGTGTTCGTCTCATCGAGACTGCGGACGCTGGTGGTTGACAGGTGCGTCGACCTTCTGATACTTAATCTCTGCACTCCGAACTTGCGATGCTTCAAGTACTCTGGGACAGTGGTGGAGTTCGGGGCCGAATATCTGCGTCGGTTGGAAGAAGCGGATCTGGATTTCGGGTTGGCTCCGTTTTATGACTTTGAAAAGGTCGATACCGTCGTCGATATGCTCGATCGTGTCAAGCACGCCAAAGTCCTCACTGCGTGCAGTTATGTAACACAGGTACGTTCGTCGTCCATTCCTTAGAAGTGAGAAATAATAATTTATATGTATAACTTTTCATAATAACTTGTTTTAATTTTTTTATATAGATTAAAAATAATTATCTAAAATTATCATGGAAAACACCCATTAGAAATTTAAATGATCACTTGCTCTATGGAACGAGGGGCCCTGCACCGCAGCTCTGCGGCACAGGGCCAATGCCACAGGGAGTTCATCTGACGGCTCCCGTATTAATATAATTTTTTTTAAATATGTATTAAAATAAAAAAAAAGTATATTGTAATGGGCGTCGTCAGATGAAAATCCAACGGCCCCCATCACGCGGCACAGGCCCTGTGCCGCATCTCTGCGGTGCAGGGCCCCTGCTTCCCTTACTCTATATGCTCTATTTTAATTGTAATTTAATTTATCTATTTATATTATTATACATAAATAAAAAATAAACAGATTGTTTCGTTAACCCTTAAAAACATTTGACTAAAAATTATCTCAAAAGCAACCATTTATTAAATGATATGATTATTTAGGAAATGATATGACAATTAATTTCATCCATTTTTTCTCTAATGTTTTATTGATTATTTTTAAAATTTCCATACAGTTGGTTTCTAAGAAAATCATAAAAAGAATACATTAAATGATATAAAATAAAAATATGTATAATTCTAAACAGAATGTAAATGAGTTTGGAAAATAGATTTTAATAAAATATTTATTTCGACAATAATTAATTTAAATAATCCAATAGGGTATGCTTTAATTCTTTTTAAATTTTACGATATGGTATTTTTTATATTGCAAAAGAAAAAGCAAGAAAATTCTACATTTTTATTTTTCTCTCATTTCAAATCATGAGGTATATTTTTCTCTAATTAGATTATCAAATTTAAATTAGGTAATTGTTTTCTTTTGTATGAAAAATTAATCAAATTCACTACATATGGGCGTGGAACCAGGGGGGCTGCGACGCGTACGAATGTTGCAGCCCCTTGCGATGCCTTTTCGGCCGTTGGATTGAAAAATTCAACGGCCGAGTGTTATATATATTAAAAAAAAAGGTTTTTAGTTATTTTTTTATTTTGATATTTTTTTACATTTAATTTTAAAAAATAATAATTTAATATATATATTTTTGATTTTATAATTTTTTTAAAAAAAAATGGGAGCCGTCAGATGTAAATCTGACTATAATTTGGATAATTTTCATATAAATATGTATATAATTAAATATATAAATATTATTTTTTCTAAAATTTAGGATGTCTTATGGGCTTGGTCCAATCTGATTGTTGGGCTCGTTTGATTGTTGGGCTCGAAGCCTTCCCTAAGAAAAAAATAATAAAAAACTTGGAAAATAATTTAATTTGATATGTTGATGTTATGCGTGTATATGTGAAGATTCTTGCTGCCGCGTCAGAACTATCGACTCTTCCAAGGCGTGGGAATGTCCGGCACCTGACGATCAAATCCGCACTGCACCCCTTCGAATACTTCGGAATAGCATGCTTGCTGAATACCTATCCGTACATCGAGAAACTTCGGCTTGATATCGGAGACGAGTTTATATTCAATGAGGTTCGCCAACCCCGTCCCCATTTCCTCTCGTTTCTGTTCAAAAGCGGTATTAGATCACACGGACGCCCTTTTGAAATATTTTAAATTATATAATAATTTATTTATTTATCTATTTTATATAAAAAATTATTTAATAAATAAATATATTATATTATATAAAATATCTTTAAAATATTTTAAAAATACCGTTTAAATATCGGGCATATAATGAGAATTTTGTTATAGAATCGATTGTATTTATAGTGAGGATGTCATTTGTTTGCCAGATTCTTAATTTAATATATGAACGTTATGTCTTTATAATTATGGGAGGAGTTACCTGTATAATAGTTATCTATATTTGATGGTTAGACTGTACTATTTTGGACCATTGAATTGGCACGATAATTGTCTATAACAATTATTTTTTTTTGTCTCTGAGAGATTTCTGATGGATCGCCGTTGTTTTGACATTTTTTTTTTTCAAAGCATTGGGTTTTTGAGCCTGTCTATATACTATCGTATCTGTACATATAAAATTTTTTTAAAAATATTTAAAAAAATATATCATGCAAATATTTCTTAATTACTAACAATTAATGTGGATTTGTTTAGGATGATAATTGTTTTGCCATACCTGAATTAATGGAAGAGCCAGAGTCCTTTTGGTCGAGCATGGAGACGCCTCCCTGGTGCGTGCGGCACAGATTGAAAGTGGTAGAAATCAACGGCTACAAAAAGGTAGGAAATCAGCTCTGCTTCATCAACTATCTGTGCAAATTTGGAGCTGCTTTGCGCTGCCTCAAGCTGCGGACTGATCATCCACACGATCATCATCATCTTGATCATGATGATGGCCAATCAACGGCTCTAGATTTACTCCATCGCCCAAATCTCCAGATTTTTCTCGAGAGCCTTTGACCCCATAAATAACAGAGATAATTTGTCATTTTTTAACTAAATGGGAAGAAAATAGCTACTTTTGAAAAATTTTAAATTTTCTCTATTTACAGGGATGAAAAATTGAAAAAACGTTGAATATATTATATTTAATATTTTATTTAAAATTTTATGAGATTTAATGATAGTAAGTATTATAGGTAAATATAATAAGAAAAGTTAGGCTCCATTAATTTTTTTTGACGGCATGGTCAACGAACGGTTTAAGTTTGGATTTGTAAACTTGGATTATAAATTTTTTATAATTCTTATTTTAAAAAAATATATTAAATTTAAAAATTGTTTTAATAGATTATTTTTTAGTTAATAAGTTATATGTAAATATTTTTTATTTAAATATATACTTAGATACCTACCTGAATTGGATGGAAAGGTTTTTATATAAATATATATATTTTTATTTGAAAATAAATAGTAAATTTTTTTAAAAAAATATTTTAATAGATTAAATATTAAATATCTAACAACTATTTTATGTAGATGCTCACTATTTAAATATATGCTTAAATAATATTTTAATATAAATTTTATTGTTTTAATTTTTTTATTTTAAGTAATTTTTATTTAAATATAATTTTTAAATAAATATATATTTTTAATAAAAAATTTTATAAACTAATTTGAATCAATCCAATTTAAATTATGAACAAATATAATTTTGAAAATTGGTCCAAACGACCAAACGGCACCGTATCCAACCCAAATTACTGATTATAATTTTAAATTTTTCCTATTTTGTATAATTTAAATAATCAATATTATTGTATAGTATCTTAATTATCCAAATCTTTCCTATTTTGTGTAATTTTAAATCTAAACATGATACAAACATGATTTGTTCATTTGTGGTAACTTTATGAAAATAATATTATCACCAATAAAATGTGTGATGGAACGACTTTTAAATCCGTCATTAATTTATCTATGATAATAATTAATCTATTAATCAAATCTAATAAATGTATGCTAACATATACATGATTCACAACACAATATCATGATATTGTGGCTTCGGCAACAAACTAAAATATAATACCCTGCCGAACCTAAATCGAAAAGATATCTGCAAATACTTTCAGACCTACAAAAACATTTAAATAGTCCAGATATGTTAGGTTTTAACCCAAAACATACATTAGCTATCCTAATTATATAATAATACATGCATCCAACCTTTCAACTTATACGGGAACAACTAACGTATCAAAAATACAAATGATGGTGTCTAAATACATCTAGGAAATCCACAAGACATAAAACTAAGCACCGATTCTTTAATCCTACTTGTTAGGTATAAACTCGTGCCGATCATCTGAAGGATTAAAAATAATAATAAGAAAGTGAGCCAAATATTTAGTAAAACACATATACAAATTAAAGAATATACATACTTAATACTTGAAATATAACGGTACATATTAAAAGAAATAGGGATAAATTGATAATCATATAATATCATCAGAAAATACTTTAATAAAACATTCTAAATTCTTTGTCTTATTCTTTCATTATCTTACTTATCAAATCGTGTTGAAGACTTATTTTTCTTTGAGGATCAAGGCCAGTAAGCCTTACTAATTAAATGAGCAGTGAATCAAAACCTGGATTGTATTTACTCCTACACAATTAAAAGCTTTCTCTTCCTATTCAAGATCCAGAGACGGGCCGTCTATATATAACCATATAAACAGGACCTTAACCGCAGAGCGATTTTTAGTAGACAACGATCTTCTACTATAATATATTAAGACATATCGAAATATACTATCTGTCAAATATTTCTTGGTCTAGTTTCTTAATTTCATAAGAAATTTTGCATTTAATTTTATACATTATTAATTCTCATCTTTTTGGAGAATAATTCATAAATTCTTAACATAATTGTAAAATATTTTTTCAAAAATTCTTTTTCATAGGGTTTACACATTTTTATCATGATAAATTTCTTAGTTATGAAAATCCATCAATAATACAAATAAGATAAAATATCAAAATGGTAAGAAGAATGCTATAGAAAATTAAATATACAATATATTTTAAAGGTACATAAATAATAGAGAATAATTTAAAAATTATAAACTTGAAGTACAACTATGTGGAAATAAAATTTTAGACTTCTAAACGTGGAGAGAAAAGTTTCATAATATGTATATTTGATTTTCATACTTTTATTTCAAAATCTCAATTATGATGAGTATTAGAATAATAATATTCAAAATAAACGAGAAAAAACAATAATAATCGAAAAAGAAAACATAGAGTAAATTTACCTTAATCTGATCTACTAATTTTCTCACTTAGATCGCATGGATTCAAGCTCTCGGAGCCTCTTCCTTCACTTCTCTCTCTTCTCTTCCTCTCCCCTTTGTCTCTCTCTCTCTCTCTTGCAAAAGTCGAGCAATAATGGCGGTGAGGGAGAAGATACGACTTTTTAACCACTCCGGTACTTGAGTACCAGTTAAGAGACACTCGGGCACAAACATACTGAAAATCACGCTCGAGCACTCATCGGGTGTGATGGTTCTAGAAAATCCACTCGAGTATGCATTAAGCACTCATCAGGCATAAAGGTTCTAGAAAATACGCTTCGGGTGCTGGTCAAGCCCTGGTCAGACGCTAGGATTTTGGAAATCACGCCTGCTCTGCACCTGGGTTGCGCTTCGGGTGCTTTACTGGCCTACACTAGGCCAAGTTACCCGGTTCAAATTTTAAACCTCTCGACCCAATTCACACATCCATTATCCTTAACATCAATTATATTAACTAGTACATCACAATTTTATAAAATTTAAAAACTCAAACCTTACAACCTGCATGTGCTAATGATATAGATCATTGTTGTTAAAATTATTCTAAAAATACTCATAGAAGGTTATTAGCTGAGTTGATCTCAATCATCTAGTCATAAGTTATACCACACTGATCCAATGACATTCTTTCGAATATGATGAAAAATAATTAATTCAATCCTCCTTGGATCGAAATATATATATACGTATATTTTATAAGTGTAATTTTATTATTTTAGATAAATATTGAGATTAAAAAAAATCATATCAATAAATCACATAACAACTTTTTATGTAATATTTTAATCAAAAAATATTATATTCTTAAAATATTTTATATTTTTAGACTTTTTGTGTAAAAAATTTAAAAAAAAAATTATTTTTTTTTTTAAAAAAAATATCCATATACCAATTTGAACAGGCTGTTTTTAATTATAATAGGAGACAATTATAAATTTTATCCCGGGTGTTCAAGCCGAGCCTGAATCGACCCAAGTCAACATTTAGAAAGTTTTATCAAAACCCGATCTATGTCCGAGTTGAACTAAAATTTGATCATATCAGCATTAAACTAAGCTCAAGGAAACAACATTAACACATTCAGTATAAACTTTCCTCATAAGGATCACCTTTTCATATGTAAAAAAAAAAAAAAGAGGGGTGATCTCCACCTCACAATTTGTTCTCAATCTATCCTTACAAGAGACCGAGGACATCAACTTCAATCGACGGTTCAGAATGTCAGCTGCTTTTTTTTTTTTTTCCTTTTTAATTTTATTTTTTAGTTTTTATTTTTTATACCTTATGTACAAAAAGATCAACGGGTATTAGAAATCAATGATGGGCTCTCCAACGGTGAGATTTCTCTGCAGCGACCACGGCAAGTTGAAGAGCTTTGCCATGATGAACTTGAAGACCTTGTTCACGTTTATGTTGTGGATTGCACTTGAGAAGAACAATGCCGCCTTCATTGCCCTTGCATAAGCTCTTGCCTGTTCACACATTCATTTTCCAAAAACCCATCAACCAAATTCATTTCTCATGTCATAAACCTCAAAATCATTCCAACATTAACGCACTAATCAAACATGGAATCGAATAATTGTATCAGTCCGATGAATTTTCTCTATTGCAATCGAGTGTTGAAGAAAACGACCGACCCAATAATCCAATCCAAAACCGTTTAAACCGAAACGAAAGCTAGGATAACTGCACCATTTTTTGAATTTCAGTTCGATTTAAAGTTACCGATTTTTAAGTAAGCGATTATCTGAACTGACCATATCGTATATATATACAAAAAGTAACAGGTAAAAAGTTTATAATTTTGCTTAAGCATCTTACTTTATTACTTGTAGAGATACTTTGCCTGATAAATAGGTATAATCTTATTGGTATTGATGATTTTGAGTGGATGAGAACTTGTAAGGCATGTCAAATTGATATAGATAGGAATTTATCGTTATATGAAACTTATATTTTTAACCATTGGTTCCTAAATTATTATCCCAAATTGTATTTTATATATAAATGCATTATATCAGTGTTTTGAAATTGTGTATTTTCTACATTATATTTTTATAATTTTAATTAAAATTCTATAAAGTTTAAAATTGATCAACCAGTATTACTGAGTTGATTTAACCAGTCCAATTAATTTGATTACTTTTTCAGCTTTTACCGAATCAATTTGACCGATTCATATTGAAAAAACGGTTCATCCAAGCCAAAATCTTTCAAACCATGCCCCATTTTTTTATTACCATCAACTTTACATGAATATGATCAAGCCTTTCAAAGTCTGATTATATTTTATTTATTAAGATAATGACATAACTATTTTAAATTTACAGCCCTAAAACCAATTAAAATTACAAAATTATTAAACATAATTTAAAAAAAAAAAATTCTTAATCAAAATGTGACTCAAACATCCCCATGTTTTTCTGGTCAAATTGGGTCGATTAGGCCCGGTGGGTCCCCCTAGCAATAGCAAGATGGCCCACTTCTTTCCTTCACAACTAAAGTCCAACATTAAGGTTGAGTATCAGGCCCAGGGAAGCATGCATCACACATTCAATTATTAGCAAGTAAGATCAAATATATGGAGAAATTGGTGCAAAATTAATTGTAAAAAAAGGAAAATAAAAAGGAAGAAAATTTATTTTATTAGTATGCCATAATTTTTGGATTTAGCCGTGCCCATCGGATGGAGCATAATTCCGGTATCTCGATCTAGTAATCATGAAAATTACAATACGTCGAAAAAACTAAAGAGATCAAATTTATATAGTCAATCCCAGTTAATATGATATATGATTTTAAAGCTTTAGTGGTCTAGTCATTACCCATAAAATAAGTGATTTTTTTTTTTTTTTGGGAATAATGAGTGAGCAAATAGGATACTCCATCTATGAATTTGTCAATTTCTAAGGGCCAAACACCTAAGAATGAATCTAAATGGGGCCCCACCACAACCGTGTCGGGGACCGTATGCAACTCACAATCAGTTACCGGCAAGAAACCCGAGCCAAAGTGTTAATTGATGAAGGTTAAACTCGTTACCATGGAACCAACCCGTCGCGGGTTGACAGAGAAAACAAAAGGGAAGAGTTTCAAAGGTCTTTCCCACAAGCATGCCTTGATTTTCATAAGCTGTTAGATTATTAAAGTGACATCATCATTTGATCAAATAACAAGTAGAATGGGCCGACCATGACATCATTGTTAAGGTGCTGTTTGGTTGGCCTTATTTCGAAAACCTATCCAACTAGGTAAATTTGGTCAAAATTAAATTTAGACAGTATATGAACCCAATTTAGGTAAAAATTTATTACCACTAAGCCGGGTCATGCCAAGACGGACACGACATGGTCATTCAAATGAAAAGCCATAACCATAACCGTCCGTCAAATTGGGATGGTTCGGACTAATATATGAGTATTTTTTTTTTTTAATATTTTGATTTTAAAAATCATATTTACATAAAAAATTTCTAAAATTATAAAATGCTTTAAAAATTATAATATTTAAATTAAAATATTATCTATGTATATATATCTAAATAAAAAAATATTCACACAAAAAGTTATTAATTACATAAAAATATAATTAATTCAAATGATTTTTAACTTGAAATTTATTTGAAATAAATAAAATATTTACAACAAATTTATAATCCAAAATGGGCCGCCGGAACATGTCACTTTTCCTTTTAGGCTGCTCAATGATATTTATTGTGTCCATCTATAATACTGATATATTTTAACTAAACCTTATAAAATTTTAGGCTGCTCGGTGATCGGGACTACTTGAGATAAGCTGCAGTTTCTGTTTCAATCATTTCAACTCTTTATGGGCATTTTCACAGTGTGTGCTATACAGGTTACCGGTAGCCATACCTCAGTCACAATTGTCCACTGTATATCTGGAGGAAGCCGAATGAAATCATCAAATTTAGTCCCAATTAGTACTGGAATTGCTGTCTGCAAAACAAACATAGTATAGCAATTTAATAGCGCATTTATCCAAGTTTGTGCAAATGTTTGTATCAAAGCCGAGCATGTGCTATTCTCATTGAATTATCGAAGCAAACGAGCAACGATCGGTGCAGCTGTTTGTATCGTTTGCATTGAATTGACAGTAAGGATGCAAACGAATTGAGCTGAAAAGTATTCTTTTAGCTAGAGTTCATACCCGCTATTCTTATATTAAACTTGAGCTTGGCTTGGTTTTTTCGGCTCGACTCATAAAGTAGGAATGAGCTTTACTGAACCGAGCCTCTGAACCTACTTACTACTAGGCTTATTTGAAATCTAAGCAACAGGGTTCATTTGAAGTGAGTAAATGTAGGAAACATTGGCATCACAACAATTATTACAAAACTAAAAGTCACACAGTTCTTCAAATCATTTATTTTTGTCCTATTAATGGCATACCTACCAAGGGATTTTTCTAATTCTTGTCCTTTTTAATACAAATGGACGGTCTAGATTAATTTGATTCCCACACAAACCTAAATAATGGAGTTCCACTATCTGTGTGGCGTCATTTCATTTTAATGTTTTTTATATGCCAAGAAATTATGCTGGAAGTCATAAATCTGACAATGGATACCACCCAATTTGTATGGTGGTAGAACATATCAAACACCCATCATCAATACCTATCAATCTATTGAAATATGTAGCCCAACCTCCCCCCCCCAAAAAAAAAAGAACAATTTTATTATTATAATGGTTACAAAATATAAGCTTTGCTTTTGACAACAAATAATTCTATACGTAAAATCAAAGAGACAATTACAATTAAATAGAAAGTTCTAGGAGTCAAATTTAGGAACCCAAACTATATGATTAAATAAATCAATTGAAAAAGACGATTCTATCTATCTTTGAGAGAAAGGAATTATTGCTAAGATCGGATATGTCAAATTTGAACTGAGAGGTGTCAGGTCTCGTCTAAGCCATTTTGTGGATTCTCAAGCAACAAGAAAGAGAGTGGGGCCCACTAAGACATGCTATAGAAGATGAGCCTTCATTGTAATCGAAGGTACAAATTCAAACTACGAAAACAATCTCCTTTTTATCCAATTGCCTGACATTCAAGACCTTTCTGACCAAATGACCTCGCTCTCGAATTTTACGACCTTATTCTGTTGAGTTGAGAACAGGACTCTATCAAAGGAAACAGTTATGCGTTTAGTACCTGATTCCACTTCCTTGCTTGACTATACCATCCAATAACACTGTAAACAGACGGATAATATCAAATTATCAAAGGTAATTAATCAAAACATATATTGAAAATAAATAAGAAAATTGATTGACTAGATCAATAAACGGAAGCAGACCTCTGAAGGGTACACCTGCTAGTAAGATCAAACATGAAGAAAATTGCAACCGCATCCTTACAAGCAATTGGGACATGATCAAGTGAATTATGGTCACCTGCATTCAAATATCATCAAAATATTCAACGCATTTAACCTTCATGGGAAAAGAAGCAATTTAGTCCAAAAGAAATTATAGCTATCAAGTATGAATAAAATGGCAGCCCTGTGTAATGGATTTGGAGATGGTCAGTTATATACAGTCATATCTATACATAAAGCAGATACTATGTTCATAGTTAGACTTCCGATCTCTATGTCAAAGTGAAATAGCGTTGCGACAAGTAATTCAACAAGATGAAATACCTCCAACGTCCCATATACTAAATGAAATTCTTGCCCCACGTACAAGCAATGTCTTATCCATCAAATTTAATCCATTCATCTGCAAGCATTTTCTCTCCTGCTCATCCCCTACATACTTGACCTTCATGAAAAATTTAAAAACAAACAGGCTTAGTTTGTATGAATGGAAACAGCATTGAAACTTCGCATTCAACAAGGGTAGATTTAATTTGATAATATAATACAATAAGAATCTCTTTTCTTTCTACAGTGTTTAAAGGACTTATTCAAATTCTGAATTATTAAAGGGGAAAAAATTAGAGAAAAATATGATGACAAGACAAAGTAATCTATCTCTGAACAAAAATTTCACTTTACTTTCCTTCAAATTATCTGGAGTCTTGTATATCAGAAAAAATCAAGGGAGAGTAAGAATATAAAATTCGCCATCGATCCAATTTTCTTACAAAATTTTTCTATTTTTCTTCTATATCATAACAGAGAATAAACATAAATCAAAGAATAAGGAAACTGACAATACTTACTAGAAAGCTTGTTTTTCCAATTTGGCAATCACCCAATAAACTAATCTTCAGAGTCACCAAATCTGAATCTGTCTCATACCCACTATGATTCCCGTGCTGAACTTCCTCCGGAGGCACAGGCAGAGGCAGAGGCAGAGGCGGGGGCGATGAAGGCCGCCGTGCCAGCAGCCTATACTTAGCTGGCTTAATAGAACAAACAAAAATCCTCTCACATAAGTACCGGAAAAACCGCGGGATAATCGACACCCGGTCGAGGATGCTCCACTCGATCTTCACCTGCACAATTTTTCGGCATAGCCGCGTCATCTTCTCGCCGACTTCATTGAATTTTCGGTCCATGAATGTGGAAGAACAACAGGAAACCTCCCGCTTTCATGTCTCCTTCACTCTCATGTTTTTTCCTTGAACAGCCTCCTTCATTATTGGCGGGCTGACACTCGTATTAGGATAATTGACCCTTCGTACTTCAGGGTTACTTCCTGAATCAGAATGCCCCAGATTACTACCCCACTGGGTAGCGTAGAATGGGTATTTTCGAGTAACTCTAGGGTTTGTTGAGGGTTGGGGGATGCTCTTATTGCATTTGGGTCAATGATACTTTGGTCATTTTCTGCTATAAAGGACACTGTAAGGTAAAATTTGTTGGCTGAATAGATTACAAGCGCAGGGATCGGTTGAAGTGTGCTAATCATGTAAGAAAAATCAATAATGTAAGTTTGTATGATGGGTGATGTTCTTTTGTTAAATATTACATTAAAATATTAATATTACTTTTATTTTAAAATACATAGTTATTTTATATAATTATAATATGTTGAATGGTATTCCTCCTTAAAATATATACCAACATATATTTAATAATTAATTAATATCAAAAGAATAACATACTGTATGATGGTCCAACTCCAATAAATTTAAGCATACTGTATGATTCCTAATTGCATCAATTAAACCGTAACACAATATTGACACACAGAACTACTATTGAGTTTCATTGTATCATATTTCCCAATTCAAAATATTACCCGATTTAGGATATCGATGGCCACAAAATGGGACTTATGCTATATGCTCGATTTTTGCTTTGTAAAGACTCCTCTTTGAAAGAAAATCTAACTCGGATTGTGGACTTTTTGCATTATTGATCTTAGGGAAAATGATATATCTATAGTTGATATGTGCAAGTAATACACAAATTTGGTTAAAATTTGAAAAGCTGAAGGAAATAAAAATAAAATTATTTTTTTTATATTTTATTGCATAAAAATTATAAAAATAATATATATATTAAAACATCTACATTTGAGAAAATTTATTTTTTATTTTACATATTTATTTTTTTCTTAAATGTTATTTTTTAATATTTTTTTAAATTCATAAAAGTCATTGCATGTAAAAAGAAAGAAAAAGAAGTGACAAAGAAAAGGAAAAGTAACCAAATGACTACCGAAGTGAAGAAAAATATAAATAATTGATTTAAAAGAAGAGCAATGCTTTAAAAATATTATTTAATTATTATTTAAAATATTTTTTAATATTATATTTTATTTACTTTTTCACAAATATAAAAGTGGATAGGTGCGGGACGCATGTTTAAGTGAATGGGGCCTAATGACCCAATTTAACAAATTTTAATATAAACACATAAAATTATATATAAATATATTAATAATTAAATTAAAATTTTTATTAATGATATTAAAAATTTTCAATAAACCTCATAAAAATTATTATTTAATTATTATTGTTTACTTATTTTTTTAAAATTAATCAAAAAATTTCAAAATCCACTCTTAATAAATAGAAGTTAAGTTATATTAAAAATGTAATAAAAATAATTAAATTATGTTAGATAAGAGTGAAGGCTAAAGGCTGCTAGATCTAAAGTTCCAGTGGGTATAAATTTAAGGCCCCTGAAACCCTTTGGAATAAAGCAAAAGCTGCCGACGCCCTCCGATTTGACCCATTGAGAGATAATTTATCCCTTAAAAAGATAAAAAGATTTATTTTTTTATATTAATAATTTATTTTTAAATAAATAATTATAATTTAATTATTTTAAAATTAATCATTTTAATTAAATTTTAAAATTTTAAATATTATTAAATTATAATTATTTTTTTAAAATTATATATTTAAGATAAAAATAATAAATCTTTTGATCGTTATAAGTCAGATGAGTTCTTCTCTTACTTTTTTATAAATCATTAAATAATTATCAAAAATCATTTTTAAATTAACCAAATGGCCCCACCAAATATAAATAAATCTAGTGGGATGTATTTTATTCTATTTTATATATAAAAATAACATATTAATAAATATCATATTATTTAATTTATATACGAAATATTATTGTATCTTACAGTAATTATTATCACAACCATTTTTCCATCATTACTGTCTACCGTTAAAATATTTATTCCACTTATTTTAATAATAGATGGTCTCATTATTTTTTAATATTAGTTATTTTTTACATTTTTAAATAATAAATATGTCGTCGAACTTTCAACATTTGGCTCACCTGATAAAATATCATTTTTATACCAATAACATATATTACAAATATCATAAATACTATTTGATCTATACGTGGATCCGGGTTCTCGTATAGATTATAAAGCATTCGAATACCTCAACTGGGTCGGATGGTGAATAAGTCTGATCTCCGCATCTCTAAACCTGAATCTTACGCACCACAAATTATAAATAAGAGATTAGATGACGGTAGGAGGTTGTTCCACTGTAAACACTCTGACGCTCAAGTCAGAAATCTTTCCCAATAAACAGAAAGATACATGCCTTCGGATTCCTCAATTGGGTCAAATGGCGAATAGGTCTAATCTCCACGTCTCTCAACCTGAATCCTACGCACCATAAATTATAAATGAGAGATCAGATGACGATGAGAGGTTGTTCCACCGTAAACACTCCGACGTTCAAATCAAAAATTTATTCCAATAAACGAAAAAATACAAGCGTGGTAGTAAACGTGATGAGAATGTAGAGATGTAGGAATGAGGAAAGTGTGTGGGATGTTTAAAGGAGGTTTAGACTCTGTGGATTGCGCCGCTATGAGTGGCTCACAATTGCCGTCGTAGGGAGGCGGTGGCTCAAGAGAAGAGAGCTAATTCTTTATTCTCAAAGCTTTAGGCGCTAGGTGAAGGATCGAGCGCTTGAACTCAGGTCACCGTTTTGGCTCTTTCAGGGAAGTTGGAATCGGATTGAGAGATCAAGATTTCTCTTTGTTGTAGGAAAGAGTATTCGTAGGCGCCTCGAGGGAGGCTTTAGGAGCCAGAATCTCTGACAAGAGGCTTACTGGGATTTATCGGTCGCTACGCGTTAGTGGTGGCCAGCGGTGACAATTATCGCCTTGTGGAGGTAGGGAGACCGTTATCGGGCATGGCCAACATAAGACTGTTGACTTTGCTTGAATTGGCTAAGTGGCTGCGGGGATTGCGAGTATTGCGGCTTGTCAACGTTGACCCCATCTTTCATTGATTGACATCTTTTGAGCTAACGCCTCTTGCGTAGACCGCCTGCGGTCGCTTCTACAGGGGCACGCGTGCTAATTAGCTGTGCACCTTGAGTGCTCATTGGGGCCTCGTCTCTGGTTCTCCTGGGACGCCACTGTTGGGCTTAGATCTTTGTGCTAGTTAGACTCGCCTCCTTTCAGTTCGGCAAAGCTGGTTTTGACCGAGATCTGTGCTGGACCCATCACTATTGAAGTAAATATTTATTGATATAATTAGAGTGTAATGAAAATTTAATATGTTTTATTTATCTAATATTATCTTGAATTAATTAAATTAGAATTATAATTTTGTTATCAGTTTTTGTTAATTTCTGTTCCATTATAAGTAAAATCTACTTATATATTGAAGCAGAGCTAGAGTATAATCAAGATTTCGCTACCCAATTGGTGAAAAATACGAGATTTGAATTCTTTTGAAGTATTAACTTATAAAAATTAATTATCGACAATATTATCTCTACTGCCCATTAAGAGATTTCATGCAACAAAAAAAAAGAGGAAAATATATTATATTTTATTCAAAAATTATTACTAATATTTTGTTAAATTGAGAAAAAATGTTAAAATTATTATCATACTTCAAAAATCTATTTTAGTTTAAATTTTAATTAAAAGTTTATTAATTAATTTTTTTAATGAATGTGATATAACACAACATCACATTGTTCATAATTAATGTAAATTTTTCTTGATATAACATATTATGACTAAATATGTATAAATCTATGTTAATGATGGTGAAGGTTATCCGCTAAGTCCTAAGTTGACATTAAATAATGACTTCAATAGTTAATACTGAAACATAATTATTATGTCTCTGACTGACATAATCTCTGTATAAGTCTTTTAAGTTTAAATTAAAACAACACCATTAAAAATTTATAAAATTAAAAATATAAAAAAAAAATTAATTATAATATTTTATAAATTGTGGAACATATAATATTTTTGCTATAATATGATTTTATATTTAAAAAAATTAAATTATTTGAAATGGGGCCCTTAATTTTCTATCATACATAAACATTTCATAATCATCCCTAACTCCAATTAATTCTCCTATAAATAAAATATAAAAACGTGACATCTTATCTATTTATTATTTTTATTAACTTGTCAGTATAAATTTTAATATAAAAATACCCATTTAATTATTTTTTTAAATAAATAGTTTAATTTAATTAATTTTCTCACCTACGAACATAGAAAAATCAATAATGTAAATATAGAAAATTGTGGGTATCAATCAACTAATGCCATTATTATTATTATTATTATTATTATTTTATTATTATTATTATTATAAGAATTTGTCATATATATATAATAATTTAATTGATTTATATAAGTTTAGTCAAGAGAAGAAGGTTAGCTGAATTATATAATATTATTAGGCGGCGTTTGGCGAGAGGAAAATCCCAAACTTGACGCGTAGAGATTAGAACTGCCTAACAGCCATTTATTAGTATTTTTTTAAAATAAATAAATAATATCATGGATTGGGGTGACTCGATTGGTTAAATTAGGTTGATAGATAACTTAGATTAGGCCACAATGATTGTTTATTTAGATAATATGAAAGTCTAGATTCTAATTATAAAAGTAAACTATTTATAATATTGAATAAAGCTGGGCATATTTAACTATTTCAAATTAAGTATAGTATATTAATTATATTAAAATATGTTTATTAGAGATTTATTTTATTTTATATGTTATTTTCCATCGATCTCAAAAAAATAAAACAAATATCTAAATCTTCTGGATAAAACACAATAAATAAATAAATAAGCTAATAATTAATTATGATGCGTCCTCGGGTTCGAATTGTTATTGGGATTAGAGAGTCAATAATTGTTCGATCTGTCTGACGCAGGTCCAATTTTCGTACGCTTTTAATTTGAATCTTATACAATATAATAAAAGTACGGTCAAATGATTGGTGGACTCATTCATCGATATATTTTACGACACTCAAGTCAATATCTTTATTTGAGAAAAATAAAATGAATGATGCAATTGTAAATACTTATAAAAATAATTTTTGTTTGTGGTGTGCGCTTTTTAGAAAGTTCTTTATGAGAGAGTGTGTGCGCTTTTAGTGTATTAAGATTATCTTTGGTTAGTTTTTGTTTGGTTGATCATTGTCCAATTTTTCTGTTGAGAAGTAGGGGTTTATATAAAAGTTAGAGAGCGGTTGACTTTTTCTACTAACCGCTTAAAAAACCAGTGGGTGGATAAAAAGATGTCATTCAGCTAGCGGTTTCTAACTGACAACCGAGTCCGTTGAGTCAGATAAGAGAAGAAAATTGCTTCGGTCAATTAGGGTTGGTTCCGTCTTCCTTCAATGAGTAAACCGCTCGAATAGAACTGACGGGTTCGTCCACCGATTTTAGGTTGACTGGGCCTCTATTTTATTATAGGCTAAATCTTTCGATAGACATTTTCACCTACGTCGTCAACAACTATACCCATCACTAGCCCCTATGCTGGAAGGCTTGAAGTTCAGCTTTATGGTATGATATTCGAGGATAGTCATTTACCTGAACCCGTGCTCAGTCTGAAGGATTTCGTTGACTAGCCAGACGAGACTTCAATCCGATGAGCTCCATCAGACGAAGGCAGTTAATCCGCCGAATTTCATTTGTGCCGCCAGTAGTGGCAATAAATGCAAGTCTCTTTGAATCCCATGCCGTTCTAAGAATTGCACAATCATCATTACTGATTTCGAACGATTGATGTGCGCCATAAACTACAAGGTGCTGACACATATCACCGTCATGATGAGGGGCATCTTTTTGAATATTTCTCTCTACGGCGTCGTTTTGACTCAAAATGCCCTGCTATAAATAAGTTCAAATCATTCATTCTCTCACTTTCTAAAACATTTTGTTCCTTGCTCTCTTCAAAACCCTTTCATCTTCTTCTTCCTCTGAAATCCGTCATCTTTTCTAATGGCTCCCGGCGTTTATGACATCCGTTGGTCCTTACATCCGTTGACATCGACTACCTCCGTGCTCGGTATAAGATTCCGAGCTCCTTGGTGTACCTCTTGCTTGGAGTTGGTGGTAGAACATGCTCTCCACCAGAAGGATATGTTATCGTCTATGAAATTCATCTTAAAGGAGGCCTCCGATATCCTATGGCATCGGAGTTGTACAGAATAATAATGGCTCTTCATATTTCGGTCGCCAAATTGTAACCCAATGCAGTTAGGTATTTAGTTTCTTTATGTAATTTTACTCGCATTCATGGCCTCGTGTTGGACACCAAGGCCGTAAATGTTATTTTTTGTTTTCACCACGAAAGCAGACTGGATTTCAGTCTCTCCACGTCCTGACTTTGTATTGAGTAGAGAAATCCTTACTCAACCAAGAGATGGAAGGACCGATTGTTTTACTTGATGACTCCCTCTAGATGGGAGCTCTCTAATGAATGAGGTCAAGTCTCAACATTTTTTAATTCCAAGGTGATGGAGCATGAGAAGGAGTTGGTTAAGGAGCTGATAAATCTTCTTAAGAAAAAAGTCGGCTCTTTTAATAAGAATAAAAAGAACCGATGGATGCTAGTTGAGTCTCTTACTCAGGTCAAATGAGAGCCTGTATTAGAGGGGCAGAACATGCCTCCTACATCGTCGGTTCATAAAAGGAATTAGAAGAGAAAACAAATGCCCCTTAAAATAAACAGACTACTAGCCCAAGTGCCCGAGCAAAAAGATGCCACAGCCAGGTCCTTTTCTGACAACAAAGCCACTATTGATCAGTTTATAAGGAGAAAAGGGCCGTCGGTGAGGATGGACCCAACTCCTACATCTTTCCTAACCAAAATGTTTAGGGCCGTTGGTTCGGATGAAGGCTGTGAGCCTTCGGAATCTGCTACTAAAGTTAGAGGAAAATGTTTTCATCTCTCTGCTCCAATCCTTCCTTTATTTGGGGTGTTGGCTGTTCTGCCATTCTTGACTGAGGAGCCCCTGCCCGATCTTTCTATCAGTTTTGATGATGGCACTTCCTGGATCAATGAGACTCAATCCGAGGAGGCCAAGGAGGTGCCTCGAATTGAGTTTTTGGAGGCCAGCATCCAAGAGGTGGTTGTCCCAGAGCTTCATGCTGAAGTTGTCGAGATACCTTCTTCTGAGGCCCCCAACGTCGAGGCCATAGTTGAAGAAGAGGCTGAAGGACAAGTCAAGGTGGTAGACGTACCTCTCTTGGAGGTCCCCACTACCAAGGCTGAGTCGGAAGCAACTTTTGAGGCAGCAGTTGAGAACATTTGGTTCGAGCCCTTAGCATTTAAGGTCTAGGGGTGTTTTTGACAAATGAGTTTTTTTTTACAAGTAAGTAAATTGAATTGAAATAAAAGAAAAATAAAATCTGTATTCTATTTTCAAGTGTTTTTTTTTTGAAGAAAGAATAGAGACATTGGGGTATATTCCGAACAATATGAAAATGTTACGAAAGATAAAGAAAAAACGTAGGATACAACTAACAAACATCCGTCTAAAACCTACAATCTATCCACAAAAGTCGGTCAACCAGCTGACCAGCACAAACCTGCCTCTTTTTTTATTTTTTTTATTTTTAAGGGTGCTACCGAGCATAGTAACCATCCCGTCATTGCACCTATACTGGCAATTCTACATCATCTCAGCCAAAGCGATACCGGTAAAGTTGCAAACCTGACAAAATATCCATCCCGGCACATGTGCTACATGTTGGTGCAGACTAGTCAACAGGAACGCCGCCACCTTAATTCACTTTGGCCAAAGAGACCATACCGGATAGTTCACCCAATCCGACATTCTGCATCATGGAGGCCGAAAGCTGCGAACCAAATTGCCAGGCCGGCATTCTCAGCATAATAAGAAAACCGGTCAATTGAACCAATCTGAAAATTGCACCATTCAACAAACCGGGCACAGTGACCATCCCGTCATTGCACCCATATCATCCCGGCAGAATATTACATCAGAAAATCGAGCAAAATGCCATCCCTGCAATATACAGCATACCGGGCAATATCCTCATACCGGTTAATTGAACCATTCCGAAAATTGCACCATATCAACAAACTAGACAATGTATACATATAACAACATCTCCATTAGCTTCAACTTCCAACCTGATATCGACTAACAGCAACCAACAGAAACAACAAGGGACGGTCAGCGCGTTGACCGACCAGAACCCCCCCTGTTTTGTTTTTTTCTAATCACTAAGAAATGTCATTGGTGCAAACCAATTCAACCTAGCACACCAGACCATCTCGGCAATGCCACCCATCCCGGCAAATCATCCTAGCATATCAAATCCATCTTAGCAGCTGAGCCATTCCAACCATCAGCCTCCATACCAACCTCAGTCAAGCATTTTGGGATGCCTCAAATCAGCCCCCTTATTTTTTTTTTTTTTTTTCTGCAAAGGAGCATACCGGCAAAAAGATGCACTCCGGCACCACATAGAGCAAAACGCATATCGACCGGAAAGTTTTTGACAGAGGAGTTGATGAGACGATTGATGTAGCCACTACAGAGCCCTCGATGCCAGAGGACCAGGAGGTTCTAAAGGTTCCCATGAGTGATACACCCGCAGGGAGCTCTTCTTTTTCCGAGGTATTTGCCAAACCTTTCTTTAATTCTTTTATTATTTTCTTTATAGTTTCTAACTTGTTCTTTTCTTATGATTTCAAGAATTGGCCCATTGTCTCATCTCCAATGCTAATCGCCTATCTCACAATTTCATTGAGAAAGAGAAGTTTCTACCTTGGAGGAGCGTATTTTTCGTCTCGAACACAAGTCATCTGAGACAAAGTAGAAGTACGCCCTCCATCATGACGAGAACTTTAAGTTAGAGTGTAGTTTCGGATATATATCAGTTCAAATGACATCAGATTGGTGATGGAGTACAAGTATTGGGGCAATATCGGTCTCTACCAACACATTATCAAGATGGTGGCTCCTAACATTCCCATTCCCATTTCCATATTCCATTCTATGAACATCAGTGCTCGACATAGTTCAAATCCACTGTACCATCCCAAAAATGATGTGAACTCTTGGAAGCCTTTGTCGAAGACTTTGCAACCTCATCCTCCTCCGAAATACACACACACACACACACACACACACACACACACACACACACACACACACACACACACACACGTATAAAGTACTTGACCGACCAATATAGGTTTAAATGCCAAGCTCTTAAGATGACTTAAGTCGTTGTCCATATGTGACTTCTGTTGCTCGAACATGCCAAATGGTATCAAAATTCTTGTGTGTCTAATTTAAAGTTTTTGGACCACGGTCAACTAACGATACTATCTTCTTTTAATTGGGGATCTTTACATTTGCACTTTAAGGAAACCTCCTAAATTTTTAGTCTTTAGCCTCATGAGGGTCGCTTGGTCTCCTGACCAAGTTTTACAATCCGACCTCATTAAGGTCGCTCGATAATATGATCGAATTTTATTAACCACCAAGTGATGATTTAAGAGGCAGGTGAATGGATCTCACCGACTTATGGGCAATTTAGGTCATATAATATTATAAATGACAAACAAGTACTCACATGAATATTAAATAATTATTTTATTAATAAAATGTAACATATTTTACAAGTACTCCAGATGATATAAACTAATATTTCCTGGTCAAACGTGCATTTATTGGTAATACTTTTTGAGGTGAGATGCATTCCAAGTCCTAGGGACAAGTTTATCATTTTAGGTACGTGAAAAGGACGTTTCGTCCCAAATTGCACACTAATATTTCGACCTCATGTAAGATTCGCAGAAGTAGTACGAAATTAAATATTCAATATGAGTAAAGAATATTTGTATTTAGATGATATGAGTAATAACATGCATAAAAAGTATACGATAATAAATAATAATAAAAAGAGATAATTTTTTGGTGACGAAAGGAAAATTCGATACCCACAGTAATCGAGATAAAACCCTCTGGGTTTTAATGGATAGGAAAGAAATGCATTATAAAAACCAACTTATAAATCGGGTGGTAACGATGCGCTAACCTAGCCGATTTATTCAAATCTTGTGATTTCTACCAAGGAACTACTTAGATTTGCCTGCAACAACGGAACCGGATACCTTTTGGTCTTCATGCTAATATTTCTTCTCGAGCCACTTAAATTGCCGAACACCACTGGAACCCAATGTCCACACTATCAACATCGTCAGAAAGGTTATCAAGCGGGAGAAGAGAAAGCACAACATTGAGAGAAAACTTTGTCAATCAGAGCACAATGGTTGAAATAAGGTTTTCTTGATTTACGGAGCACAAGTATGAAAGGATTTTCATGTGAAGAGGCTCCTCAAAAGTCTACAGAAAAGTTAGGGTTCAAATCATAAGACAACTATATATATGGAGCCTCAAAATTAATTTTAAAAATGGAGCCGTTGGAGACACACGGGCCGCGCTGCTTGAGCTTGCGGCGGGCACCGGATAGGGTTCGGTGTTTTGGTGCCCTGGCGCTCAAGCATGGATTATGGACAATACACCCCGATGGCACCTCGAGCGTGCATCAAGCGCAAGGCGCCTCGTGCGAAAAACAGGCACAAGGCTCGAGGAAGGTCGGAACGGAAGATGGGGAGGCGGGAACGCTGAGGATGTGACGCGAATGACCTTCGGGCATGAAAATGAGGAAGCTCCACCAGGCAAGAATGATATCGCTGATATTGAACGTTCTCACGTGGTCACGGAATATTCCAATACACAAAACGACTAACAGTATGTAATTTTTTTGGTAAGTAAGGTGTGTAACTTGTATGCCCGATTTTGAAAAATGGGGCTGATATTGAACGCTCCACTAGGCAAGAATGATATCGCTGATATTGAATGCTCTTACGTGGTCACAGAATATGCCAATACACAAGACGACTAACAGTATGTAACTTTTTTGGTAAGTAAGGTGCTTAACTTGTATGCCCCATTTTGAAAAATGGTCAAGACTAGGAAAGGTCCCTCCCAATTAGGTGAGAGTTTATTCCGGTCGGCACTCTTGTCGGTAGTTTTAATACTTTGTAGCACTAAGTCTTCCACTTCAAATTGGCGTGCTCTCACCTTCTTATTATAATATCTTGCAACCCGTTGCGGATAAGCCGTCATCCGCAATCGTACCATATCCTGAGTCTCTTCAAGTAGATCAAGGTTTTTTCAGAGCCTTTGTGAAATGTTAAGTGAATCAAAATATTCGATCCCAAGATTAGACAGTCCAACCTTTATTTGTATGATAGTCTTGGTCCCATAATATAGGCTAAAGGGTGTCTCTCTAGGCGTTCTGTATGACCATAAGACAGATGACAGTTCGTCCACTCATGAGCCCCCAACACTTTCAAGTTTCATTTTCAAATCATGTAATAGTGTACAATTGATAACCTCTACTTGTCCATTGATTTTGGGTAGGCAATGGAGTTGTAGACCAACCTTATCTTCAAATTAGTACAATACTTTGTGAACCATTAGCTAATGAATTGGGTGTCATTGTTGATTACTATAATTTTAAAAATGCCAAATCTACATAGTATGCTCTAATGGACGAACTCTATTGTATTTTACTCAGTGATCCAAACCAGTGGGATGGCCTCGACCCACTTCATGAAATAGTTGACCCCGACGATCATGAACTTTCTTTATCCGAACACAATTGGAAGAGATCCGAGGATATCAAGTTCCTATTGTGCAAATGGCTAGGAAATTGTAGGGTTCAGAGTTTTGTATGTGATTAATGGGCAAGGTTCCCATAGATCTAACAATTCTCACATTTTTGTACGAAATCAATAGTATCGTGCTTCACGGTGGGTTAGTAGTAACCTTATCGCATAAGTTTGAAAGTAAGGTTCTTGCCCCAATATGGGACCTGCAAATGTCAAGGTATACTTCTCCGAGCACGTAGTTAGATTCTTCTAGCGTGAAACACCGTAGGTATGGGATGGAGTACCTATGTTGGTATAACTTTTCATCCATAATAGTGTACCAGCTTGCTATCATTTTCACGCGCTTAGTCTCATCCGAATTCTCTGGTAACGTGCAATCGGACAAGTATCTCATGTAGGGAGTCATCCAGCTATCGGCATTGGCTATCTGCAATATCTCAAACTCTGGGTCGTTTATGCTCGGAATTTCAAAGATTTCACATATTTTTCGTGCGTACTGCTCAAGGTCCTTGGTTGCTGCGGCCCTTCCTAGACGGTTTACTTTTTCGATCTCTTTTTTTGGAATGTGGGTCATCTCCATAAAAATTTTTTTGGACCTAATTGACAACCAATTTTGAGTCACTGTAGACAATAAGGTTCTTGGCCGAGCACTCTTCTCCCAATCTTAGTACAACAAGTAATGCCTCATACCGTCCGAGGTGGGTTCATGTCAAGGATAACCTTGAATTTTTTAGAGTTTGCTTCAATCCCTTGATGTGAAATAATAGAATCAAAAAACTTTTTTGATATTATTTCGAATATACACTTTGTTAGATTGTGCTTCATTTGGTGTGTCTGGAGGACATTAAACGTCTTGTCTAGATCGCAAATATGGTCATTAATCGCTCTACTCTTGATGAGCATATCGTTCATTTACACTTTCATATTTTATCCGATTTGGATTTCAAACATCTTGTTAACAAATCGTTAGTAGGTGACACCGGCATTATTTAGCCCGAAGGATTTAAATTTATAATAGCATGTTCCTTGGTCGATTATGAACGTCGTATACTCCTTATCCTTTAGGCTCATCCGAACCTAGTTGTAACCTAAATATGTATCAATGAAGCTCAACAATGCGTGTTCGCACTCTAAGTCCATGAGCAGATAATCCTTGGTAACGGAAAGTTATTCTTCAGACATACTTTGTTGACATCGATGAAGTCGACGCATATCTTCCACTTTTCATTATTTTTCTTGACCAGGACGACATTAGACAACCAATTTGGATATTGAACCTCTTTGATGAATCTAGCGTCGAGCAATTTCTTCACCTCCTCACGAATAACAACCAGTTTCTCAATCGAATGATTTTTTTATTTCTACCAGACAAGTTTATGACCGAAATTTAGGCTCAATTTATGGACTATTACTCCAATTAGTATTCCTGATTTGTCTCTAGGTGTCTAGGTAAAAATAATAAAATTCTATTAGAGAAAATTGATAAGCTGGTTTCGGAGGGGTTCTAGTAGAGAACTTTTGATTTGAATTTACTTCTCTGGATCATTGGAATCCAAAGGGATCCGATTTGTAGATTCTTCAAACTGCGCTTGTAACAAAGTAGTCTCGTCACCGAAGTCGAGGCCTTCTATTGGTTGACCGGGGTTGTTTGAGTGATTTGGGACAAGTAATATGTCCATTCGGTCATTTGATCACCAAGAACCTCTCCTACACCGTACGAAGTGAAGAACTTTATTTTCAAATACAAAATTGAAGTCACTGTAGATCGAGAAAAGGTCTTCTATCAAGAAAGAATTTTGGAGGTTGTCCTCGAATAGGTACTCGACGTAACATCAAGCTAGGTGACCCCTTGAACAAGTATCGACTCGTTATCCAGTCCATAAAGGGGTCTCTAGTAGGTTTTATCTAACTTCTTTTTAGACTCAATTTAAAATAAGTATCCAAATAAAATAAATTTTTTAAACTTTCATTATCAATAAATACTCGTTTTAACTGATAGTTTACGTTACCGTTAGAGACGAGTACAAATACAACAAATAAATCAAAATAAGGAGAGGTTATATGAGTCTTATCTTTGTTACTAAAACTAATGATATCATTCCTAACTCCTACCAATGCCTATTGTGACCGATAGCCATATTTGAGTGTTTTGGGAGGTTGTCCCGCGTTGGTCATGTTGTAATCATATTAACAACCCTGACTGTCACTTGATTTCTTGGCTACTTGGTTTCATCAACATCTGCTCCTCCAGAGGTCTATTTTGGTCTTTGCAAAAATCAATAAAGTGTCCTTTTCGAATCAATTCTTCAATTTCCTTCTGTAACCGTCGACATTCTTCAGTGCTGTGACCCCCTACCGATGGTAGTAACAATACTTTGACTGATAACCTTCATCTAGATTTTTCAATTTCTTTGACCATTTGAAGAATTTTTATCCCAAATTTATATCAGGATATTGGTATGATAGTCTTTTAAAGGAGTCAAGCCTAGGGGCTGAACTCCCTTTGTGCTGTTGGCTCTGACTTCTATTGCTTTCTCGGTTTTTGAGAGCCCATGTGATCCCTATTCTTCCTCTTTTCATCCATCGTCCTTTGGCAAAAATGATCCACACGCTCGACCATTTCACTTTATTGACCTCTTCACCGCTATGTATGCTCGAGTAATGGCCTCGTCCTTTTGGAACGTCTGTGGGTCCTTAAGGGTTAGATACTTGAAAAAGTCCCCAGGCTCTAATGTTGATATGAGGGCACTCAGTTTTACCTCATCGATGAGCTTGGGCATTGTTTGGGCCTCGTTCATAAACTGAGCTAGAAATTTCTTTAAACTTTTGTTTGGCCTTTACTTGACACGGTCATGTACCATGGTTACTTCTCCTCCCTCCGACTGGAGGCGAAATGGGATAAAAAGCCGTTGGTCAGATCCTAGAACACCCAAATCGAGTTAGCTTGAAGCCAATAAAACCATACTCGAGTCTCCTCTTTGAGAGTCATGGGAAAGCATAGACACATTGTTGTCTCGTCCAGGCCTTGAAAGTTCAAGAGAATGTATTAATGGTCTAGGTAATCCATCGGATCAGTATCTCTATCATAAGGATCTAGTGCCGGCATCTTGAATTTATGAGGGAGATGATGTATTCGGTTCTCCATCGTGAATGAAGATCTCCGCAAGTCAACATTTTGTCCTCCGGGTCTCCTCCAAAAAACATGCTGTCATATTTTTTTAACTTTCTCTTCCATTTGCGGAGGAGCTGCCAACCTATTCTCATTAAAGAAGATCCTCAATTTCGAACGAATCTGTATGGCATGAGAGATTGGGCAGCTCACAACCTTTGAAGGGTGTGCACTGTGAGAAGGTTTATGCTTGGTATGAGGGCTCCATATTGTCATGAGAATAATGAAGATTTTGCCTCTCAGGGTCATTTTATCGGGTTCTATAACTCAGACGACCCTCCAAGCACGTCGAGACCTTGTTGCTTGAGACTGCTTGGATCCCGAGGTCTTCAGGCCATTTGTCCTTATCGGTCAGGCACTTCCTTTCCCCTCTTCCTTCATTTAGAAGTCGCTATTTGGGAAGTGGAAGATGAAGCCCTCTTCAATCGTTGGTCGAGTCGTGTGCAAATCGTCTCGATAGTCTTAGAGATGTTCATTTTTATCGCTAGTGCTCGCACATAGGGATTGGGAATGATCATCCACTAGGATGGCAATTGCCCCATAAGGTGACATCTTTGATTGATGCACTGACTTGTACTTATATGTTCACCATATTAGTCTTAACAGAAATGTGGTAGTCAGACTTTTTAATCGATTCTCACAAATGGCGCTAATAATGTGTCATTGGGTCTAGATTGTTATACGAATTAATGAGCCAAGAATTATCTGATTGATCTGACGCGGGTTCGGTCTCCGTACATTCTTAATCTATGTCTTGTACAATACAACAAAAGTACAGTCAAAGGATTAACGTGACTCAATTATCGGTATATCCTTTGGCATTCAAGTCAATATCTTTCTTTAAAGAAAGAAAAGAGTGGATGCAAGTGTAAATAATTGTAAAAATAATTTTTGGTTATGGTATGCGAGTTTTAGAAAACGTATTTATAAGAAAGAATGTGTGCACTTTTAGCATTTTAAAATTATCTTTGGTTAGCTTTTATTTAATTAAGTATCGTCTTATTTTTTTATTGAGAATGAGGGGTTTATATAGAAGTTAGGGGACTGTTGACTTTTCCTACTAACCGCTTAAAAAACCGTTGAGTGAATAATAAGACGCCGTTCAGCTGGTGGTTTTTAACTGGCAACCAAGACCGTTAAGTCAGATAAAAGAAGGAAACCACTTTGGTCGGTTAGGGTTGGTTCCGTTTTCCAATCAGTAAACCGCTCGGATAGAACCAACTAGTTCGTTCATCAATTTTGGGCCATATGGGACGACTGGGCCTCTACTTTATTATAGGTCAAATTCATTGATGTATTTTTTCTCTTAGGCCGTCAACAACTATAGTCATCAAACTAATTAATTATTGCCCAAATTTCTAACACTGTACATGTCAACATGGCACAAACAATATTTCTCTACTGATCGATCACGTCCACATTTTCTTAATTATATTATATTATATTATAATTTAGCATACAAAATTATCATTAAACTTAAAAAGGGTGGGATTATATTATATTATATTATAATTTAGCATACAAAATTATCATTAAACTTAAAAAAGGGTGGGATTATTTTTAACCCATTACATGCGGCACTGCATTATTAAACTCAGCGAACAGAGATTAAGTGAAATTAATAAAATGAAACAATTGTGAGATTAAGAGAAAGGAATCAATTTTAGTTTATTAGGGTTGAGTTTTTTAGAGCTATTGAAAACAGAAATTCCGATACATCAATATTACATTCGATACATCAAGTTCATTATATTTCGACACATCAACGATAGAAGAATGTAGCCGAAATTCCGCCATATGGAAAAATGCCTGAAGAAGCAGAGAAATAGAACCAGTGAATCTGGCATCATCTATTTGAAACATTTCGACACAAATTCTCATAAAGTAAAATGTTGTAATCTTTCAACCAAAAATTTTGATTATTTTTCCGAAAAAGAGAATGCAGTCTAATGGGTAGTAATCTATGATCAGCCGATGGAGAGCCATTCAAAATTTACTTGTCATCGGATCTTGCTTGCTGCTGGACTCTATGAGCACATTCTTTAAACTTTTCGACAGCATCTGCACATCGCAGCGGATCCTTGACATGCTCCTTGTAGCATGCCAAGCAAGCATCTTTCTCGGCCAAGCAGGGCATAGGCTGGCGGTAAGGAAGCCTGAACTCCTTTTCATGGAGTTGCTTTGCCCTTTGGGCCACTTGTTTAGACATGTCGTCCTCGTGCTTTTGCAATTTTTCCAGGACTCCTTCGCTCTCTCGAAGAACGGATTGAATTGCTTCCAGTTCTGCGTTTGTAGATTGAGGCGGTGGCACAGGCAAAAAAAATGGAGGCTGCGGTGGCCATCCCATTGGAGAAGACGTCTTCTGAGTTTCCGGGTCCTCAGAAATCTGCTTCTGGGGCACCTTTGTTTGTGGTGACTGAGATTTCCGAGATATATTTGGTTTCGGTTTCCTTACTTTCTTCTTCGACTTCTCATCATCTTCAATCAGTCGATTGACTAAGTTGCTGCTGATCTGAATTGTAAATGCCTCACCCATTTCCTAAGAATCGGGTTTACCTGGAAACATTCAGGTTATAGTCCCACTAGTTAAGAATCGAAGCAAACGGAAATGCTAAACTTTTCCCAAGGATTATGGCCGGAAAAACATATAGCAAAACTCAAATAAGATAAAACCCACATTTAGCACTGCTTCAATACAACAGAAGAAATTGCAGAAAATGTAAATCTATCATAATAGAATAAATTTAAGCGGAAAACCTCTTCAAATCAAAAGGGCAAACCACAAACTTTGGCAACCAAACAGAGCCTCACTTTATTAAGTCAGTTACGCACTCTATCACTCAACGTGAATTCATAACTCTCTTCTCAATAAAATTTCACACACCACTACACGAGTGGAAATTTGAGAATCACACCAAAAGAAAGTGAAAACAAGAAATCTAAATCAATAAAAGTACTGTACACAATTTAATACAACATATTGAAATTGTAAATCCAGACAAAGATGTTGTCTGGATATGTGAATTTCTTCTTTCCCTTTTTCCATTGATTCTCCTCTCTCCCTCTCTTGTTTATCCTTTAAAATAGAAGTAAAACTAATAAGATAACAGTGAAAAACTGTACAATTAGACTCAGTTCATATAAAACCCATCTGATGCTAGAACGTAAATTGTGTGCTGTTCATGTGCCAGAAATCTGCCAATCTCCTACTCAGGCGCTAATTGAGCGAACCTCACAGGTGGACCTTTGGCCAGTTTCTCACTAGAGCACAAATCACGCGAGCATCAACAGCCAAAATCCTCAAACCGTCCTCTTCTGCTCAAGAGGGAATCACAACCCAACACCATAAAACCAAAAGTTCATCCATATACAACAGGCCTTTGGTTCAACATGGGACTAACCCATCCTAACATGAGCAGGTTGACAGGTTCATGTCACACTTAACCTCTCCACATTCTAGCACACAGCCTACAGATTCATGTAGACAACATTTGCTAAAAAGTAAATCCTGTTTTTCACTTTTTTTAGTATATCCCATTTTTCACTATCCACATATGATACTCGATGCTTCTCACCTACCTTACTCAGAGTCTAAGATATGTAGCAAAAAGTACAGAAAAGGCGCACACATGAAAAAATACAAATAAGCAGATATTTTGCAGTCAACGCTAGGAAACTTGACTCTGAACACACGAAAAAAGATGATGGAAACTCAGACCAACCTACACACTGCAGTAGGGGAAATACCATTAGTGTTGGTTGATCACCAACTCACAGCCTGGACATCTAAAAGCGGCCAATTTGTGGACATCACAGGGCAAGAATAGGCACTAGCAGGTGATCAGAATCAGACAGCTAAAAGTGGGATATTCTTGCAAAGACTAAAAAACTCCTCCCTGAGATGCTACGTGTAGCAACTTGTCCAATTAAGTAAAGGCTAGACGGAGGTAAATATTATATGGATACACAGAAATATATATATATAGCATGTGAAATCTTTGCAATCTCCTGTTTTAACCAAACAAGTACTGCTTCAGCGCAAAATTCTGCTTGTAAGTATTTTTCCAAAGCCTTTTTACAAGTGTCTGACCCAAGACAACCATGGTTGACCACTGATTAACCCCATTAAGCTGACCTCAACACGTTAGCTGGGACCAAGTTCTAGAGGTGTTAAATGGACTGTGTAGCCCGTGCCACGGCACGGCCAAGCCTGACATGGACTATGCCGCCTGTGGCACAGTACAGCATGGCCTAGCCTGTGTATACACGGCAACATTTTAGATCGTGTCAGGCCACGCAGTAGGTAGCCTACAGACCGTGGAGGCTATATTTAAAAAAATCTAGCCAAGAGGGCAGGGGAGTGAAAGAAGTAGGGGCAATGGTCAATTATATATTAAAAAAATCTATATATACCCCCTCCCTCCACATAACTCATACAACACACACAATCTCTCTCTATTCTCTACTCACTCACAGTATACAGTGATATTAGTGTAATACTGATATATTTATATTAATTTTATTAATTTTTACATATAATTTATATATTAATATTGTCATTTTATAAATTAATTATCAATTATGGAATACAAATTTTTTGATTTTGATAATGAAAAAATATGAAAAAATTATTCTGATACTCTCATACCAATTACATTACATACAAACATTGATAGTGGTTCCGAAATCTCATAATCACAATCTAGTTCTGGCCAATATACCACTGCTACTTCTAATTCTGGCTGCCCGCGTAGAAAACATCCTAGTAATGTATTGCAACTTTTTATAATAAATTAATTAACAATTAGGAACTGGCTGTTTGTAAAAAAAATGTAAAAAAATATTATACATGTGAAATTCTAAGGGCACAGGATACTTGAAAAGAAACATGGAAAAACATCAAATACAATAATTATCTTCAAGTTAAACTGAACTAACATTTTCAAATAGTGCTAGTCCAAGAGTCTTTCAATATGAGCAGCGACTAAATTGAGAGGAACTGACGGAATATATAGTTCAATCAGAGAGCCTTTTTCTCATGGCGAAAGATTACAAATTTGAAAGATAAGTGCCGAAGTGCTTACAACCCAAATATGTAAAAATGCCCCCACAAACTGTTAAATGTGAAGCTATTAGTCTTTTTTTACAATTAGAATTAATTCCTACATTAATACACGTAAAATCTAATATTTCTTTAACTAATAATGTATAGTCATCATGTAATAATTTACCTTATATTTATGTTATATCATATTGGGATTCTGAAAATTCAAAATTGCAAAAAAGAATTAATAGTTTTAAATTTTTGAATACCCACACACTGTTTGTACAATTTCTAAAATAATTAATGATACTATAAATGAATTTGAAATATTTAATAATATTTTTCCTATCATTCTTTACAATACTTTAAATAACAATTATGCTATTTTTTATTTAAATCACATTTTTTAATTTTGAATGGTGAATTATTCTATATAAGATGTGCATGTCATATTATTAACATTTGTACTAAAGATATTTTGTAGTTTACTTCTCCTTATGAGAAGAAAATAAAGAATATTGTTCTATTTATTAAAACATATTCTTGTCAAGAGTAACAATTCAAAACATTGTACAGACAAACAAGCTAAACTATAAGAAGATGAATATTGACTGCCCAACAAGATGAAACTCGATATACCAAATGCTGGTGATCGTGTATCATTTTCGTTCTGTTTTAATTATCTTTCACAATGAAAATATTCTAACAGTCGAGTTGATTACAAATATTGATTAGAAGATGTTTGAAATGATAAAATATTTTTTAGAAATATTTTATTTTGCTACTAACGAATTTATAAGTATACATTACACCACCCAAAATCTATTGTTAAACTAATTATTGTCACTTATTAACATGATTTGCCTTTTTTGGAAAGATTATGATAGAGATAAATATATTATATAAAATTTAAATAAATAAATTTAAGTAAATATTAAAATTATTAAATATAGTATATTTGCTAATATTTATATTTAGCTATATTTTCAGAAAAAAATTTTAAAATAATGGAAAAATTCTCCAATACTGACCTGCCTTGCAACAATTATGGACTACCATGTAAATTTACATGGGATATACATATGTCTTAAAGAATTCTATGACATGAGGATAATCAACAATACGGAAGAAATGAAGGTCTATGTCTATCACAATTTGCATGCAATATACAACTTGTATGTATCATAGTCAATATCAAAGCTTTCCACCCTAACAGCAGAGGTGGATAATGAGATTTGCTTTCATTGGTATGAACTCAATATAGAATACAACTAATATGGTTAGTGAAAATACAACACTAGATGAACTTTCTTTTTTACTATTTACAGTCAAATTATGTTTCCAACACAGCAGCAGAGTTCTAGATTTTGGATTATTGAAATGTTAACAAGCATACATTTCCCGTACTTGCATTAATGGCACAGGACCTCTTAGTCCCATCAACGAGTACAGTGTCATTGCAGTCAACATTCAGTGTTAGGGTCAAATAGTTGACAAAAAAAAGCAGTATAATACCAAAGACCGTAGAAATGTACATTATTTTAAAAAATTAGCTAGACGCAAAAAAATCGTGTCGAAAATCAAATTATTTTTAGTTCCAATGAAGGCAATGACTTTAGAAGTAGCGATAGTGAAAATGTGAGACTAAAAATAACCGAATTATCATTAGACGTATTTTTTTCTACTTTTTAAAATTATAGTATCAAAAATATTTCATGAAATAAATAAAACGTTATGTATTTTTTTTATAATGTTTTGTATAATTTTATTTTTTAGTATTTTTTTTTTTATTTTTAAAAATTTGGACAGTTCCATGCTAGCCCGTGGCATGGCATGGCCCATAGGCATGCCAAGCCCAGCACAGCGTGGGCCACATGCCGTGCTTGTCCGGGACATATAAGTCCCATACCGTGTCAGCACGACACATTTACGTGCAAACAGCCTGAATAAATGGGTTGTGCCGAGTCGACATAGCTCATTTAACACCACAACCAAGTTCTCCTCAGGTTGTGCTCCTTAAACCACATTGGATGTGACTAGACACTTGGAAATGGCTTCAATTAAGAAGGTACGAAAAGAACTGGGTATAAGATTCTTAACAAGAACTGTTGTCCATCAATTTGATTCAGCAACATTCTAACAACCCAAAGAAAAACTGTGCATATTCAAACACAAAATTACTTGGGTATTTAGTGTTTAGGAGGAGGGATGCCATTCTTAGCCAGTTGAAGAGGTTAAACTTGCCATAGTTAGTACCACCAAGGTCTCTAGCAGATGCCAAGTATCCTTGACTCTACTTTTCCCATTAGACAAGGACAAAAAATGAAGTTGTCCACATTTGATGTTCACGGAACCAAAATTCCACTTATTTACATTCTGGAGTTGCATTCTCACTTTCAGAGTATTCTTTGATACTATGCTCCGCACATCTTAGCACTAGTCTATCAGATAGTAATTGCAAGCATTAATGCCAGGATGAAAAACAGTAGTACAGAACATGAAACTGTGTGACATTAAATTTAACTGGACATGAGGGTGAAATATCGCAATAAGCATAAGGTCATGAAATGATAGCTCAATCAGATCATAGATTTCTGAAAGCATTTTTATTTGCTTTCCAATAAAAGTGAAATAGTACTTGTAAAACAATATTGGGGGTCCTCAGACATAGAAATACAATCTAATGAAACAAAGTAGATATCGGCTATAATGATATCATTTGCAGCAGAAGTATCAAGAGATTTGAAGCCACAACAATAAATTCTAAGCAGAGTACTTAGCAGTTTTCAATATAACACCAATGGCCAGTAGGAAATAGAGTCTGTACAGAAACCTCAGTGGCGAAGGTTCAGCCCATGTTCACACCATGGTAACACATATATCAAATTGCTGACATCTTAGGAGGTCAAATATAACCTGAGTCCACCAATCAAAATGCTAATTGCATTTGGGACCCCGAACTATTAAAAATATGCAATCAAGTGTGTCAATTCATCAATTGACTGCAGTTGAGTCAGTTCAATGACATACTGACCAAATTAGGCCAAATAGTCACGTGATTTATATGATGCAAATGTACACCCCCCCTGACTTCCTTTCTAGTTGTTCAGTTTGACTCCACATTAGCTTAAATGACTATCACATGTGAATCACCTAACTATTTCCAGCCTAAGTGTGTCAAAATGCCACTTAACTCAATTCCAACCAATTTATAAACTAATGGAGTTGATTAAAACTTTTAATATCAACAGGTTGTCTTGGATCAACAATAAGATTTTTAGGGGCGATGGACTGTTCGGGAAATCATGGGTTTAAACAACAAAAATATCCTATCGATAATTGTGAAGATAAAGCAATATAGATTTGACACTTCTAGGCTCTGAAAATCGGGAGCCCAATGCATCCAGCCACAAGTCCATAATGAACTAACTAACTATTATTGTCGTGTTAAATTGATTGGGTGACTTTAGGTATTTTTGTCCATCTAAGGAAGGCTCAAATCTCATATGCAGATCATGTCCATGCCAAATTAAATCTAGAAAAGTATGTCAAAGACATCAAACTAGTATGTAAGGACATCAAATCCACCAAAACTTTTTGAGACTTACAAGCCATCAAAGTTCAACAAAAGAACAAATCAACCAAATTAGAAAGAAGTGATGGAGAGCATAGAATTTGATGAGACTTAAAATCCATCAATCCATTCTTTTCTTCTATTTATCTAACTTTGACTGCTTTTGAATCCCAAAAAATGTTTGAAGGCTTTCATGTCAACTTCTTACTAGTTTGATGGCTTCTGCAAACTTGAAAGAATTTGATATTAGTTGACTTAAAAGCCAGACTGATGGCTTTATTGATAGTGGCAATGATAATAATAATAATACACAGAGTGTCCCAAAAAACTGAGTGATGCTGAAGAACTAATATATCAACAGAACAGTTTATCATAACTCCAGTTTTAAAATGAATGTACAATTCAAAGCTAAATCCAACTTCTAGATTCTACTTATACAAGAGGAGATGGGAGTTTTATCATGAAAAGGTACAACTAATCTAACAATCCATTAGTTGGACCATTTAAAATCTGACCCCAATACAATTTCACGGAACACAAGCAAATTAATAGCAACCATCAGTTTAAAGAATGAATAGATAAATGGACATAACGAAAGATACCACAGATACACCAAAATCTATCTGAACTCTATTATCTACATTAGCTATTTTATTTAATTTTTTTAGGGTGGGGAATGACTGCATTCAGAGATAGAATTTCGTTGAGTTGATTTTCATTTGGAATGATTAGCTTCTGTCTTTCATGGCTTAGGTGTTCAGCTTCTTTCACAGATGTACAAATTGCTGAATCCCTTGAGAGCTTATAACAAGGTGATCGGTGTTCCGCGGTGCCATGGCGTTTTTATCATCCATTAATAAACTTCATTTCTTACCGATATAAAAGATAAGTTCTATCTGACAACGATGAGACGAAACGGAGATATCTTACCTCAAGAATCGAATAAATCCCTCCCGAACCTTCAATTCTGCGCACTACGACCTGGATTTTAATCAAATAAATGAAATTAAAATTCATTATTTGGCCCATATTAGGACCCGGAATTAAGCAAAAACCAACAACATATATGCGATTGGATGATTCCCTTCAATAGTGCAAGTATGCAAAATATATAGAGTTACTCCAAGATCCGAGTGAACGAAGATAGACAACAACACAGGGGGAGAGAAAGAGTGTATTTGACAACTTGCCAAAAGTGGAGATACAATCGCCGGCCGTCAAAAGCCGCCGCCGCCGCTCTCCGGTTAATCTCCGTTGTCGCGAGAATCGCTTCAACGAAAATTTTTCAGCGGAGACGCGGCGTCGTTCTTCTTGATCGATGGGAGGACATTATAGTCAATTTATTTAAAGTGTCAAGGTATAAACGTAGTTTCAAAAACCCTTTAAATGTATACGAAGGAGAGATAAATAAAATTTTTTTATAATTTTTTTATATATAAATAATATAATGAATTATTTTTTATGGGAAAAAGGTTAATTACATAAAAATAAAATAATAAGTAATTGTATAAATTATATTAATTGGTAAAATTTAGAAGATATTAACTAACCTAATATTAAAGATGAATCTCACAAATTTAAAAGTGTATATATATATATATATATATATATATATTATCATCTGTAAATTCAAAGCGGTGTCAAAAATATTAATTGGAGTATGAAAATTAAATCATGA
The DNA here is from genome assembly GCA_033239525.1 of Nepenthes gracilis. Taxonomy (NCBI): domain Eukaryota; kingdom Viridiplantae; phylum Streptophyta; class Magnoliopsida; order Caryophyllales; family Nepenthaceae; genus Nepenthes; species Nepenthes gracilis. The sequence continues at coordinate 4,217,026 of BSYO01000006.1, forward strand.
TAATGACCAGACAAAGGTTTCTTCGTAAATATATCAACTAACTGGTTAGTCGAAGAGGTAAAATGTATCCTCCTTGAGTTGATGACTTATAAAATAGCAATTAATTTTAATGTATTCTATATGTTTATGAAAGATATAATTATGAGCAATTTAAATTGTACTATGTTTGTTGCAATAAACGGTAAGCAACTTATGGTTGATGAATATTCATATCCTATAAAAGTTAAATAAACTCAAATAAAATATTAATAAGAGGGTGATACACAGTCTCAATGTTGAAATGAATAATAATGATATGTTTCTATTGTGTCCTAAGTTCCCAGTTGTCGTACAGATTAGAAAATTTTAAATTCCTTGTCGTCTAGAGGTGGTCGCGACTGGGGCCGATCTCCGTCTCTATTAACCCGGAATCTGCACAACACAACTAATAAATAGGATATCAGAGACATAGCAGGATTTCTTCTACTGAAAATACTTCAATACTCAAAACATCAACTTTTCGTAATTAATGAAAAGGGGCGCATATTTAGAGGTGTGCAAAAATATACTACAAATGCGTTGGGAGTGTGTATGTAAGAATGGGAGATTAGTAAACGGGTAATGGGAGACTTGATTCCTGAAATGCACCGCAACGAGTGGCTAACTCTCGTTACCTATGAAGGTTGAGAATGTCAGATCTGAAAAATGGTTTTGGAGTTTAACTTGCATGATATAGAGTCGATTATCTAGGATCCAATCTCATCCCCTGTAAAAGGAGAATGATTTTATAGGCCCCCTGGTTGGTGGCTTAGGGCGTGAGAATCTTTGTCGTAGGGATTTGTTTGTTGATGATTGTTGACGGCGGTGGTCGGTGTATCAGTTATCGTCTTACAGTGACAAGTAGACCGCCGGTTATTGTAGGTCACGTTTGGTCTACCTCTTGCATTTGGATTAGCCGGAGAACTATAGGTAACAGCGTGAGCCGTAACTGGCAGCGCTGAACTTCTCCTCATTAGCTTGTTTCCTCTGCGCCACCACTATTGCCTGATAGCCACATTAATGGGCTGCAAGCGATGCCCATTAGCTGCGAGTATGGGCCGCCACGTAGGCTGTTTTGGGACACTAGGCTGGATCCGCCGTTTAAACTGTTGCTTCACTGGTTGGGTTTCGAACTTCTTTGGGCCTTTGCACTGAATCCAACAATTTCGTATCACATTAATAATATTATAAAAAATAAAATAAAAATTATAATTCAGCTCTCGCTCAAACAAAAGTAAAAAAAAAAAATCAAAATATGCCAATAAAGACACCGTAGGTCAATAGGAACATCATGTGGTTTTTAAGTAGGGGATCCTATTTCGCGAAGTCGGTGTTTTATCATTTTTGTAATTTTTTTGTATTATAAATTTTGTATTTTAAAAAAAATTAAAAGAAATGTGAAACACCTATTTTTCCAAACAAAAAATCAGGTCTCATTTGGCCCCTTGATCAATGCTTATTCTTGCACCCCTTGCCATTAGCCACAGAAAATAGTGTTAAAAAATGGTGAATTTTATTATTTGAACTCAAATCATTAAATTGAAATTAAAACCCAAGATAATTAAACTGAATAGTTGGAATGTGATTTTTTTATGGTTTTTGGTTCAATGTTGGGGTAACCCTTTTCAAATAAATGATTACCCGAATTAACCTTATCGAATATATATCTAAAAAACAAGAGTAAGCTTTCAATCTTGTATTATGTCTTATTTTATCATATGTAAAAATAATTTGTTCGATTAATGAATATAATCTTATTAATATTGATGATCAATTGAGCAGATATCAATTTTTAAGGCATCTGAAATAAATAAAGATGATTATTTATGGTTTTATAAAATTTATATTATTAAAAGATGATTATTAAATTATTATTTAAAATTATAATTTATATATTAATATATTATATGATATTTTAAAATCATAGATTTTATATACTATATTTTTGCAATTTTAGTTGAGATGTTTAAAGCATAGCATAGAAGAAGCAATTTGACCTATTCATATCAACAACAAAAAAAAAAAAAAAGGATTCACAGCCCAAAGGTGGTTGCTCAACGGGGGTGGGGAAGGGAGCTTAACATAGACTCAATATGTTAAGCTTTCTAAGCTGGGTTTAAACAAATTTATTTTTTTAAACAATGAAAATTGGAAGGTGAAAGAATTCTTCATTTTATTAATTTATTTAAATTCCTTGCAAAAAAAAAAGGGGCAAATGATACAATCAACCAAAAAATTGTGTCAGATGATGACGAATTTGGCATTTGAATATTTTTGTGTATTCATGATTTGGATAAGAGGGATTTCTAATATAGACATAATCAAACTAGACCAAGTCTTTTTCCTACTCACTAGAGCCACTTACATGAACTATGGGACTCTGTTCAGTTCTATTATAGGCTGTGTCTTCTACTAAGTTCTCCTAATATAAATGAAACAATATTTGTTTTAGCCTGCCCAAAAAATAATAATTAAACAAGTCGGTCCAATTTGATAGATGGCATCAACACTCATGAGAATGCTCTGGTGGGCTCAACAGTTTCATAGTTTTTCTAGTTTCTAATAGAGTAAATTTGAAATAACTATGTTTTGTTTAATAATTATGATGAAAACCAGAATCATAGAGATAAGTATATTATAGTGGGGACAGTTGATCCGACACACAACCATGTAGATCGATGCAGCCGAAAGAAGCACTAGAATTTCTGAATGAATATGAGAAAAAGATCTCCAACATACACACAGCCAAATTATCTGAACATCGAAACAAAAACACAAGCAAATTGCAGAGGACAAAATGGAGGGAGAAATCCATGATTACTGTTCAAAATCAAGCCTTCTGTGTTTGGAAACTGAGAATGAAATCCTTGATTTCATCACTGGCTCTATCAAGAGCAGTTCGTCCTTCGGCATCCTTGACAGTGTAGGTGGCTCCAGCTCTCAACAGCTCTTCAATTTTCGGCTTGTCACCCTCTGAGGCAGCCATCAATAGTAGGATGTCTACTGGGTGGATGTTCTGGCTCAAAAGTGCTTCCATCTTAGCATATGAACCCTCAACAGCAAGCATCCCCATGTAATTGAAGTACTGCAAGAGCAGTGATCCTTGTTACCATGGGTGAAAATATCAATACGTGGCTTTAAGTTTGATCCTTTCGTCCTATTAACAGATACCGCAACTAAACTTGCAGCTCCTTCATTTGCAAAGGATGTCATTTTCAGTACATTACATGGAAATATGTTAGAAGTATGATGAAATTATCGGTACCAGTCACATCTATATATATATATATATATATGTCTGTAACATCATGTGCTTAGTATGGAACTTGCAGCACCTTCACTTGCAAAGGATTAATTTCTAGTACTTTATGTGAAAATGTGTTGGAAACATGATGAAATTATCGGTATCAGTCACAGCCTCATAGGTATTTATAATATCAGGTGATATGCATCAACATTGAACATATAAACTACAAATTTTCTTTTGAATCAGAGCCTTGCAACGAAATATCGACCAAATATTAGGAAATATCGATTATATTAGCCAATACTTTGAATATCGACAAATATATTGTGATATATCACCGCAATGGAAATATAATAAGACTTTCACATGGTATCAGAAAACATTAGTATCGGGGCTCCTATATCGATATTTATCATCCGATAAGTTGTTCTTTCTCGGAAGGCATCAAAAGTGGGATATCGCAACATAACATGAAAGGAGTTTATCTGAAGTCTTTTCCTGACTTTTTCTACTAGTCTGTCCATAAGTACAGTTACATGCATTTTGCATTTTGTCTATAGTAATTGGATGGCAATTACCCCAAACAATCACTATGCTTGAAGGTTATCAAATTTATTCTTGGTATCATCCTAAAATGCAGACTAATTGGAGACGTACAAGACTCTGGCATTGCAAGCTTTGAACAGTGTTAGATATACATCATTAGCCCGGTATTTCAGAGAAACTCTCTCCTTAATTTAAGCCCATAAACTCTATTTCAAACTATAATTTACACTTGCACCAAGACTCATCCTCTTAAACTCATAAATCATAATGCAAAACTAAAATGAAGCTGGGTTGTTTGAAAACAATGACTAGAAAGCCTACCATTAAAACAGAACTAAAAGCCTACCCCAGAGGTTCAATTGCTACTTGAACTAGCAACAGTATCAAAATTGGCTATATCCTTTTGGTAACAAGATCTACTAAGGTATTATTCAAGATGAACTAAATTTCCAGGAAGAATTTTAGTCCTTAACATATCCCTTGATTCATGAAAATCACTGGACATTCTTAAGTTCGACCCTACATTCAAATCATCTTGACTAAGATAAATCACAGAACAGAAACATGGGATAAATAGCCCTACTAGAAGAGAACACAAACTTCTTGTGGTTGTTAGTTCCTATCAAGAAATTGCACCCAAATCCACGAACCCTATAAATGTAATGTTCACAAATTCTTCAAGATACTGGAGAAGTGAGTGAGGAACCTGTTCGACGTCGTCCCTGTCGAAATCATCACGTGACTGACTACCATAAATCCCAGCACCTTCCGCATCAACGCCATTTTTTCCGAACCTGAACCAACACTTTGCTCTGCCGCCTCCGCCGAAATTTGGCCATATTTGTCTGGAGTAGGCTAACCCACGAAGCCTTTTTGGGGTACCCAGAAACCTAGTTCCCAGTTTTATCAATCCGGGTACAGTGGATTTTGATTGTGAAGACGACGAAGGCCGTGAATTGGATGAAAATTGAATGGTTGTGCATGGTACGGACGCCATGGCAGCTGTAAACGAGAGCTCCTACCGCCTGTGTTATGAGTGAAAACTGAAATCTATCCACTTGAAAAGGATGATTATAGAATACCACACGGCCCGTCGATGTGTAGCATCTGCGGGCCTTGCTGCATCACTGGCTACGCCAACTCATGTGCTCGCTTCTGTAAACAAAAGCAATTGATATAATTACATCAAAAATTACTTTTTTATTCAGTATGGATAAAAAATCTTCTTACATTACACTTTTTAATTCACAATGATAAATTGATTTGATATCTTAGATATTGTCACTCATAATATTGATTTGATTCAATATCATTGATATATAATTCATTCCCTTAAATTTATAGGTAAAAATTTGATCATTTCTATAGGATTAAATCTCAAATTATTGTAAAATGAAAAATAAAGAGATTATAAAAGTAAATATTCTCACATTTATTGTGACTGCACTCTTTATTCTGGTTCCTAAAATGTCTTTGTTCTATTTCTGATGTATTAAGATTCTCAACTTGAAATTATTATAATAAATATATAGATTTTCTTTTTCTTTTCTCCCTTTCTAGCAACTTTCTTTTTACTTATGTATTATCCTGATTAATGACTTTTCTTATTTTATTAGGATTTTTTTTCTATAAATGATCATCTTAGTCAATTAAGCTTTCAACGAGTAACTCCGAGTTACAGGGGCTAAGGAAGGGATCAACTATTTACTTATCCGTGAAAGGAAAAATTAGAGAAGAAGAATGCTTAACAATGTCAGTGCAACGATTATTGTGACAGAAGAAGAAAAACACCAAACTTACTATTCATAAAAAAAGGATTAGATTGCCCACTGTATCAATCTCAATCCTCGGATTTAATATCCAAGGAATGCTATTTTATTTTAAAAAATTATCCCATAAATTATTTTTTTTAATTAATTTTATATTTGGATATTATATTAACTGATGTTAACGCTTCAAAAAATATTTAAAAAAATCCATCTTCATAATTTTTTTTTTTTTTTTATAATCTTAATCTATACGGGTTCATAATTGACATTGATTCAACAAGATGTACACCCCCATTTTTTTTTTTACAAACAAAGCATAGCTTTTCACATAAAATATAAATGGACAGTAGAAACATTACAGATAGAACATGACTCATGAGGGCCATTTACTCCTCCCATGCATCCATAACACAGGAATTCAAGTTCTGAAAAAGTTCTGATGACTTAAAATTTAACTCAAGCACAGGAATTCTGTGAACATAACTTATGAAAAGGTGAAGAATCATGTGAGCAAATCTCATATAAATATCCACAGCACTGTTTTCCTCAGATCAAAGCAATCTCCCCAGCACTCCATTCTTTAAGCAAAAGCAAACATAACCCTTCAAACCATGGCAGCAGAAACTCCTGCAAAAGTAGGCACCAGAGGAACCGTCGGATCCCTTTTCAAGCAAGAAATCGGGCATTTTAGTAAGCCCAATGCATGTTGCAGAGGCGGTGCTAAAAACACCCAGAAACGAGTTGGAAAGGTGACATTTTCTAGCAGTCATTCTATACCCATATTTGGATTAATCTTCACAGCTTCAAGGAAGAAGAAGATGATGATGAAGAAAAATAAGAGAGGAGGAACTGGCCTGCTATCTAATATGTGCTCCGTTGTAGATGTTTCAGGTAGCATTAGCAACAGGTTGAACTGGGCTTCTTCATCTAACTACACAAGCCTGAAGACTGACTCCAAGAAGCTACAAACTTAGACGAAGCTCTGAGACAGTTTAGAAAAACCGAGCTTCTTTAGTCTATTAGCTAAAGAACCAGAAGAGCTCCCACAATTAATGTCCACGACATTGACGACATTGTATCGTTTCTTGGAAGGCATCTCTCGATTAGGTGTTTTATCCAAAGCAATATTCTCGAAGCTGAGCATTGGAATTTGATGTGTTCCTTTATAGCTTTTAGTTTTCCAATCTGGGCTCCTCCTGCTGATCAAAAAGTATAGTTCACCATTAAAAATGACAACCCAGTACATAAAACTTCTGCTGTGTGTCGGATCTGGAAAATAGTCAAAGACCACCTTAGATTTAGTGTACACAGTCTCACATTACATTATATAAAAAATCATTTCTACGATTTGAGCCTATAACCTTCAAGTCACACAACGATAACTCTATCAATTGCGCTAATGCTCCCCTTCATATAAGGGAGATTATGGTAAAAGTAATTATTTCTCCAGATAAAAAACACAAAGTAACTTCTTAAATAATGCTTTACACAGATCTTACTCATTTGATAAGCTTGGTATATTCTTGCTGCCACCTCTACCACTTTCTTTCACCGGTGACTTTCTCCGCCTATGTCGCTTGGGCATTGTAGCTCTATGGATTCGGATTTGATGCTGATTTTTGCCCCTAGTTTCCTGAATAGTCTCAGGACTTCTGTATTTGATACCGCTGCTGCTAGCTTCATCCTTGGAGGACGAAATTGACACGGTTTGAGAACTATAAGATGACGACGAAGGTGCAACAGATGTAGAAGATGCATATTCCAATTCCCTTGTCATCAAGGAACTAATTATCCCAATAGTCCCTACCTTAATTAAGTCAGCACCACATTTTGTAGCTTCTAGAGTCTGAACCATTTCTTCCCCACCTCCCCACAGCAAGCAAAAATGTTGGTAGATCTTCGAAGAAGTTCTTGGTCTCAAGAGCTAGATGAAGCAATGTTGGATCAAATTATCCACACATTCAACAGCCTGTTCATCAATAAAAAAAAACCAGCACATTATAAATCCGTTTGTAGATCTCAGCTGACTAGTAGTAGATTATTCACCTCAATTTAGAATCTCCAATTTTGGCCATAGTCCTCATTATGGATGAACATCCAAGTATGGGTATCAGTGTTGCTCGTGATCATAATTGTATTAGGCTTTCAAATAGATTGATATCAAATATATCAAAAGAAAAATATTTCTAAGAATTGTAAGTTGATAAAAAAATATTAGCCTATATATAGCAACATAGAGTCGATATAGTGACATATCACGAAATTATCGTAATATCAAAAAATATTGATATTAATAGAATCTAATACCGATACACGTCAACGGATATTTCCATCTTGGTCCTCATTCATCAGTCGGGAGTCTTGCATGAAATAAAGTACAGAAAGGTTCAAACAATTGACAATAATGGAGGGAATGGGGGTGTCATCACGCTTCCAGAAAAGGTTGGGCTAATGCAAGCCTACCACATCATGTGATCCAAGAAAGATTATCTGTCCACAGCTTTACTATAGCACTATCGTGATGCAATTTTCATAGTTTGAGCATGTGATCTCCAGATTATAATGGAGAAATCTTGCTATTATGTGAACCGTATTCAAGACCCTTAGTTGTTGGATCAAGTTACTATGCTTTTCAGTTCCCTAGATGGGAAGCTATGACTCAAGCAATAAGTCGTGCTTGTGCGGCGACAGTATCTCCTTACTATGCTCAAAATCTGCATTCATGACTTATTCAAAACTAATAACAGCAAGACAACTCTATCTAACTTTGGGGTTCTGTAATGTCTCATTGTAAAACCTCCCAATGAGCAGCGGTACCCTCCTTAATCCACCCAATTTTACAAGGAGCTGGATGTTTCCCCATAGGTAATTTTAACAATTTCACAATATCCCTAGAGATGTTCTTTTTGCAGCTACCGTTATCAATATGAAGATCGAAGAAATTAATTTTTTTTTGAAATTTGTGCAGCTGCTTTGAAACATATTGTTCGCTGTGTAACCTCTTATTTTGGCACCAGCATCAACTTCCTCACCAAACAGGGATATGCCATGGAATGAAATACTAGTAAATATGTAAAATATCGGCCAAGCTATATTGGTAGCATGCCCCCAATAACGATATTTTATAGTACCACAATAAAATCTTGATTTGTCATTGTATTATAATATATCATGATATATTAGTTAATATTCAAAATATCGACTGTTGCACCCTTATTGGCAACATTTTCTCCAAGTTCTGATTCCCAAATAATTTTGCATCCAATTGCAACACATATTGTCTAATACAACCATGACCAATACTGATACCGAGACTTTCATTCATTTGCATACATCATTGTCCTCTTCACCTTTGGTTGCACAAACAGCTTCATCTCTCATCCTAGGATCCTATGTCCATCCGCCTTCCTCATGAACATGTTCTGTCTGGTTCAGCCGAATGTCTACTAGGGCACTCATTGGAGCTGTGGTCTAGCTTTCTACACCTGAAGCAGGTTTTTTTTTTTTGAAGTGAGCCTGGCATATGGATTGGTGTTCTTTGGTTCCTCTTGATTGACAAATCACGTCTGTCTATCTCTCTTATCATCTCTACTAACTGCTTTTGATGGACCAAAGCCAATTTTCCTTTATTTTTTTTATGTTTTTGTGGGAGGGTGACACTTTTCTTTCTTACTACTCGTATCACAACCCAAAGCTAAGCAAGTCAGATTAATTATTACTTATAAAATTAAATCCCAAATAATTACAATAATAAATGCTAAATTCCAAAAACTCAGGTGTGACAAACCCAAAATAGAGGACCCAACAACCTCATCGGATAACCGTTTGGACAAAAACATATAACATGTCCTACAAACAATTGTAAGGGAAAAATCACCAATTAATACAACAACTCATTCTACATAAAGGGAGGAAAAATCATAAGTTTTCTATAAACGGATCAAAGCTTACACTAGACAGAAACCAAGACCGAAGTATAACCCAATCAAACCCCGAACCAGAGAATTGAATACGACTGGATCCACTGAAATGTATAGACAAAATACTCACCGGGAAATACCGTACCACGTTGAATCCTGTCCAACTCCTACAGCAAATCCAAGCCTTTACTTTAAAGAAGAGAAAACAAAAAACGCGAGCTTATAGCTCAACAAATATCGTCATATATATATATAAAACAGCATATATAAATCAGAGGGAAAGCACGTAATTAATCAAACATCGAAGTAGACAGCAAATCCAATTTGTCAAAATTAGAATTCAACTCATCAACCCTGAACCAAATCTACTGGCCAGAAACAAATATTTAATCCAACCGCACCGTTCTGCCGAAACATACTCAGAACAAATCGCGTTCTAATACTCTGCCACATATATCGAAACCCACCGCACACCCATAACAGACGCAAATCAAAATTCGAATCTGCACATCATAACGGCTACGTTTTAGGTCGACAGCTCTAGGCCATCACATATTATCTGCGTCCGGCTACATTTTAAACCCGCAACTCTCAACCATCTCTTAATCATAATCAACTAAAGGTGAGGCCTGCCACTCTCAACCACTTTTTCATCATTATCTGCTACAATTTAGACCTACAACTCTTGGCCACCTTTTTATCATTATCGGCTACAGTTTAAGCCTACAACTCTCAACTACCTTTTCATCATTATCAATTACAGTTTAGACTTGCAGCCCTAAACCAACTTTTTATATCATTAGATCCCAAATATATTTTAGGCCTGTAACTCTCGATTATCTCATATCATTGGCTTTATTAGCCGGTTACATTTTCACTTGTAGCTCTCGGTCACATCTTTATCATCATTGGTTACAATTTAGATCTACAACTTTCGGCCATCTCATATTATCATTAGTGCCCAGCCACATATTGGCCCACTAGGGCCTTGGACTACCAAGGTCTCACACACATGTCAATCCTCCAAAACTACCACAGTCTCACACATATATATTGACCCATCAAGGCCTTGTCCCAGCAACATGCATGTACACTGATGCAATGCCTAAGGCAAGTTTTTATACCGATTTTCACACAAATATACTGATATAAAATTTTATAGTATCAGATATTTTATAAGGTTTCATAAAATAATAAAATCTTCCAAAAATCACGAAGCCCAAACCAAAAACCCGCAAATCGACCCGTAAATCATACATGCATATACATAATAAGCAAATTAAGTATATAAAAATAACATGCATGTTAGTAAAATTTTCAAACAGTAATCAAACATCATCAAACACGAAATCAAACAAATGATAGGACTAGAGGATACTTACCTCAACCTTATACTCCACAAATCGGAAGAAATGATACTCCAAGTTACCCAAATTGTGCTTTTCTCTCTCCCCTCTTCGCGTGCACCATTCTATCTCTTCCTCTTTCTCTCTCCTGCAGCGCGCTCCTCCTCCGCACTGCCCTGCTCGCACGCTACCTCTCTGCCACACGTGCCCCCTTCTTCTCCTTCATTTTCTCTTCTTCTCTCTCGTGCTACTCCCTCTCTCCCTTCTTTCTCTCCCTCTCTCCTCACTTTTCTTTTCTTCTCCCTCCCTGCTTCTGCTTTTGCCCAATTCTCCTCTCTTGCCCCCTTTTATCTCTTTTGCCTTTTTTTTCCTTTTCATTTTTCTTATTTATTTATTATTATTATCATTATATTTTCTATTTCTCTTTTTATTATCCAATCAATGATCAGGCGCCAACACAAATGCACCTCGGGCACAAGGCCCACCAGAATCAGCACTTAGGCACCTCTCAAGTGCGCTTCAGACAACAGCCCAACTAATCGAATATCCTCCAAAATTTCAATATATATATAATTTGTTTTCATCACATCTAAAATAAATCAAATGGAATTCGGGGTATTACAACTTGTGGAGAATTAAAACGACCTTCTATCTTCAGGTAAAAGCATAAATTCAGAATAGGGAAAAACAAACAATATGCTCCGGAAGATCTTCTGCTCAGGCCTCTACCTTCTCCTCTATACCCAATTCTTTCAAGCATCAATCCTGCCTTCAAAGCTGTGTTCGAAGCCTCTGCTTTACTCAGGAACAGTTGACAACCAATCACTCTCTTACTAAATGCTTTAACAAATCTTTCCACTTTGTTGTCCCTTAGTCTCCATCAGGTCATGACAGGCTAATAACCTGATAAATTCTGAGTACATTCTTCAACAGATTGCTGGCCTTGCATACATTTATTGAACCAAATAATACTCAGTCTGGAGGCAGGAATCTCCTGGTAAGCATCTGTTTTTTATATGTCAAAGTCGGATTAGTGGCCTGACTTGCCATTCTCTGTTATTCTGTTGCCGTTCCCACCAAGCGAAGCACTGACCCTAAATTTGTAAGCTACCAATCTCACCTTTCCCTCCTCTAGAATCTCTATATAATTGAAGAATCGTTCTACTTCGGTCAATCAATCCAGGAAATCTTCATGCAAATTTCCATTGATGTGCATAATATCCACCTTCAGGTGGAATTCATGTATTTTCCCTCCAAAACAATTGGAAATCTTCCTCCAAGAATTCAACCACAGGGAGTGTAAGCCCACTAGGATTATTAGGAAAACTTGAAATGGCCGGTTGGTCATGAGTGATTGTAATTCTTTGACATGATCCTAAATATAAAATGAAACATCAACCAATATATATAGATATTAACTCCTAATACCCTGATAAAATCATGATACATCATCATTGCAATATATCGGTTGATATTCTATCCCACTTCATTTTGTTTTGCCTTGCAAAAAAATTTTACATCCGATATGCATTACCAAATATGGTCAATATTGATATGGCTACAACCAATACAGATATTATCGACCATAATCCCAAAATTGTTGCAGTTCTTGTGTCCCTGCAACCTTAAGCTGACATAAGATGTCTGTGATTTCTGGCCAATACATTGAGCTTGGTCTTGCAGCTCACTTGTAGGGCTTGCACCCCACAAAAGTCATCACCAAGGTGGTTGTTTTTTCCCATAGATCAAATCAGATGAATTCCTAATCCCATATTACTTGATGCGACAGAGAAATAACGAGATTAGTGAACACCTAAAACCCAAAATCCTTGCGCACAAGGTACAAGAAACCCCAGAGGGAATAAGAAGAAAACATTCTACAAATATTATTTCAATTTAATTACTTATGCCTTGGCATTTAATGACTAAGAGCTCATAGATAAATCAAAAGATAAATAGATTAAAATTGTCCCATACACGACACACGGTTATTTATTGGAATGATCAAAGATTACAGTCTTTTATAGTATAATTATAATTATTCTTAGAGCAGTTATTTCCTTAATTGACTCAATCTTTGATGGAAGTAAAGACATTTAAGTAATTGAAGAACCAACTCTCTTCCCACCCCATAAATGAAAGAAACATCCATCACTTTTGCATATTAAAATAGCAGTTTTTCTGTCACAATAAACAGGTAGTTTTGCAAAAGTTGTTTGTCCACCCAATGCAACTACCCACTTCTACTATGGATAAGCTTAATAGGTGACACACTAGCATTTCTGGATTCGGTTCTGAAGCAGAATATATAAGGGGTCCTTAACACATTTTATGTACTCTCATTATTGCAAAGAGAGAAGTGGAGAAGGGGAGAGATTGACCTCATGTTATTCAAGAAAATAATGTTGTGATCTCATACATTGATATTAAAAGAACACTAGCATGAATTCAGGTATGTTGTTCACGTTCAATTCCGTACTATTGTTTGTGAATAATAAGTTAATTAAATGATTTACATAATGGTTTAACCTCCTAAAGTTTTATAAAAGATAAGATAAATGCATCTTGTGATATGTCAGAAAATGATAAAGTCAAACAATAATAGCAAAATCAAAGCGATAGCTGGACTTAGTGGGCCAGTACACAACCAAACATTTCAGGCTGATTTGGATTTCTGATTTTTAGTTCGCTCCAATTACTTTTGTAACTAGTTTCACATGCCTAACGCTTCGGTTCAATTCTACCACAAATGTCCCTCCTAATGAAACGAATACAGTTAGAAGAATGTGATAACCAGTAAACCCAGTAATATGTATGATGTGTGTGTGTGTGTGTGTGTGTGTGTGTGTGTGTGTGTGTGTGTGTGTGTGTGAGAGAGAGAGAGAGAGAGAGAGAGATTTAAGATATTATTTCTTTTCTCCGAATAGTAATTTAACAACAATGATTTCATAATCAGGAAAAAGTATGAACCAATGAATTTTGCCGAAAAAAATTGAGTAGTGGAGGTCAATACTCATTCTACGTCGAAATTATAAACCTAATTCCTGATCCACCAAAGTATAATCAAAAGCTTCAAATCAAACATAACATGAAAATCAAACAAATAATCACAAAGATACACAATAAACCAATCATTAATCCCAAAAATCAAGCACCCATTTCAAACATTTTAACACCGTAAAGCACAAGCGAAAGATTCCCAACACACTGAATCTACCAGCCAAGCACCCATAATCAGCGTTAATATACTAAAGCACAAATCTAATTGAAGTCAGAATAGGCTCTTATTTGGAGAAAAGGTAAACTTACCCAGGAGCCACCCAAGAACTACTAGCTGGCTTCAAGGGCCAAATCAGAGACGGGGCACTTCGAATTCTTTCTCAACAAGAAAAATGGAAAGTTGCGCACTTAAAAGAGTAGATCGCTGTCAGGACATACAATGATAGTTTAACTGCTTGAAATTGAAACATTACAACGTATCAGTTTCAGATGCAAAAGTAAACGGCACCGCTCCTCCGACCAGTCGTCGTTGACGGTTAGCCCCCGATAGCATCGTTGTATCTTGTGTTTGATACGAATGCTAATTGGGTGACTGACAAATTTGAAGCCCGAATTTTATCGTGGCGCATTGATTGATGTAATTGCCTTCCCCAATAATTTAAAACCAAACAATGTGGATTTAGGCAGTGTAATTGTCATGTACATCGATAAAGACTTGGTTGACATTTTAGATACAAATAAAAAGATTCTTTTTCCAATTTAAAATATTTATAAAAAAAAAAAAAAACAGTGTCAAAATAAAATTAATGAGCAAATAAGACTCACGCCTTCCTCCTAAAATAGACAATTTTTAAATGAAAATAAGTCTAATTTTAAATTTTAATAAAGAAATGACTTCTTATTTATAAATAAAATTATTTTTTATCTCATCAAGTTGACCTTTTAATGATGAACTCATGTGGGATAAAGTTAAAAATCAATTGCGTGGCACGGCTTTTCTTCAAAACAAACAACATTTTGAATAGGAACAAGCTGGCATCAATCTAAGCAATGGCATTATTTTTTTGAAAATTCATACAATCCACTGTATGATAACATGATCACCCCTTTATGAAAATATTATATTATGATGAGTGAATTGTCACACATTAATTAAATAAATATATAATTTTATAGTTATAAGTATAAAACTTACATTTTCCATTCGAGTTGCTTTTTAAATGGTAAATTCTTATGGAGCAGTGTTAATAACCGGCTATATCTAAAGTTTTTTCACAAAATGAACAATAATTTGAATAGGAATAGATCTTATCTCAAAACTCAATAATGATGTTTTTATGAGATTTATAAATGCACCTCAAATAGAAAACATAATAAACTCTTCACCGGTTGCTATATTATAAAATATATTGTCTTATATTTATTCAATAAAAATATACTGTTTGATTATAAGTAAAAAATTTTCTTCCCGTTTTAAAATGTCCGTGAGGAGACAATGTAAGAAACTTTAGTGAAATAAAACTTTACTCCATAAGATCTTTATTACCATATTTATTCATTAATTAATTAAGTATAAAAATAAATTTACGTACCTGAATCCATAATCGTTAAATCTTTATGCAAACCGTAATTATTCTTATCTCAAATAATCAAAAAATAATTTTTCTCTCCTCCTTAAATTTGTAAAAATATTATACAAATCTTATGTGTTTTAAAATGATGACCAAGGACGTTCTTTTATAAAGGAAAAGAAGACCATTCTCAAAATTATCAAAATGTCCATCATTTCGCCTAAGAAATGCATTATAAATAGGCATAACCATTTCGAAATGATATTCATTCACTCAACGAATATATCTTAAAAAGGCATATCTATTCACTAAAGTAATATCTTAATTAAAAATAATATATTCTTTTCATCAAAAGATACGTCTTAAATGAACGTGTTATTTAAAAAATTTCTATTTAATGTATATAAACTAATAGGATTATATTTATTTAATCAATTTAATAACTCATTCATATGTCTCATCATACGGAATATTTTTTAACATTCTCCTACTTAACCCATATAATAATAATATTTATCAGAATTAATTAAAATAAACTTTAAGCGCGCAACGTTACCATTTTATAATAGTTTATATGTATATGTCATAATATTACAATCAAGTAATCGATAAATGGAAGTCATGACGGTTCCACATCATTATGTGTCATAGTTATTTTTATATACCACAACACCTATAAATCACATAATTAAGCTTTAAATGATAAATATTCATACTGTCCAACAATGATGTCTTAGTGAGAGATTATTTTCGTTATCATCAATTCAAAGTTAATGTTTGAATAATATGAAATAAATAGGAGATATCAAAAACATATCATGTGAGAAGCTTGCCAAGCGCTACTACGGGCCATACCGCATATTGGAGCGCGTGGCTGTCGTTGCCTACCTCTTAGAGCTGCCAGCAGAGTCCAAGACACATAATGTATTTCACGTTTCACTGCTCAAACGATGCCCGCCAAATCATGAACAACAGTTGGAACTGCCAACCGCAACACTCGGATCCCAGCCACTCTTAAAACCCAAACGACTCCTGGGCATCCGGCAGATCCTCCGCAACAACCAAGCCCTCTTGCAAGTACTTGTTTAGTGGGAAACGCAGACCATTGAGGATGCCACTTGGGAGGACATCGCTGCCCTCCATCAAGACTTTTCGGATTTCAACCTTAAGGATAAGGTTCTGTTCGATGAGGGTGGCAATATTACAAGCATTGCCAAGTCACCTTCAGAAACGGCATCTCCTCCTTCAACAGCTACCACGTGGACCAACCGTCGTAACAACCGCTCCACACGGCTTCCACTGAAATTCAGAGATTACGTCTAACCAACTGCACATGCTACTTCAATTAGTCTAACCAAATGCACATGTTACTTGCACATGATGCTTCTGGTTTTGTTTCTCCATTTTTCTATTTTTCTGTTCACTGCTTTGCTTTTGCTTGGTTTACACGGGCCGTAGCTCAATACTGTATAAAGCTATTACTGATGAATGAGAAGAGGAGGAATTGCTCTCCACTCTCTCTCTTTGTTTTTCTCCTACCTCTTCTCTCCCTACCTCGATCTCTTCTCTCCCCTACCTCGGTTTTTCTCTTCCTCACCTCAGTCTCTTTTACCATCTCGACCGTTTCACCTCTATTTACTCCCTCGTCTGAATTCCCCTCCTTGATTTCTTCCACCGGAACTTGCACCAGCCAACGATGAGCATATCACTGTCTTTTTCCTCAGTCTAACCTCCTACTTCAGTTCTAGCTCTTTTGCAGATTTGCCACAGATATGTAACAATGCGTTCTCAAGGACCCAGATCCTCAAAATCCACAAAACCCACAAACCAATCAACCCCATTACCAAGATCTTATTCGTCCTTGCTCTCCTCCCACCTCCGATGGTCGAGCTCAAGCAGCGCATCCTCTATTATCTCTCCAATCTCTCCGACCGTGATACATACCAGATCGCCATTGAAGAGCTCGAGACCCTCATCCGATCCATCCATGACGACCCAGTTCCAAAGCTACTCAAATGCCTCTTCCACGCCTCCTCCACTGACCCCAAACCCACCATCCTCTATTATGTATTTAAGTTAAAAGTATGCATATGTTTTTCTATATTGTACGCTGGTGAGTATTTGACTCATTTTTTTTATTATTTTTACTAACCTTTGCATTAAGATTAAAGGGTAAAGAGGCTAAATTATTATGATTATGAGTGATTTATATTGTTTAGCATTTTCGGATAATGTTTATTGTATCTAAATACTATAGTTTAGTTTAATTTCAGCTCCGAATGATGGATGTAAAGCAAATAAGCTGTGTCCGCTGTCTAAAAGGTTGAGTTGTTGTATTATGAATTTTTGAGCGATATTATTTGTGATGTCCAGAACCGTAAGTGTTACATTTGATCATAGACAGGATTATTATTTTGTAATCCCTCCACCTACTCTCAGTCCCCTGCACCCTGATTCCGCTTCGACACACCTCATCAAGATCATTGCCCACATCTCCAAGAGTCTCAGGGACCCCGATTCTAGGTCAGGGATGCATGTCGTGATGCCATTGGCTTGTTATCGACGGTTTATGTGAAGGGTGAGGGCAAAAATTGCGTGATTGCTCTGTTCGTGAGGCCATTATTTGATGCAATCGGAGAGAATAGCAAAGGGGCTCCAGTATGTGGCGCAATGTGCTTGGGAAGAGTGGTGTGTGCCAAGTGCTCGCCTGCCTCGGCCTTTCAGAAGCTAAGCCCTAGGCTCTCCAAGTACTTGAACAGACAAAACATCGTGGCAAAATCGACGCTGTTGTTGTTCGGATAGGTCACTCCCTTGTGGATGATTCAACAAACTAGTTGGTCATCAGGGTGCATTAGCCGGTCAACAAATGTTGATCTGTTGGAAGGCAAAAACGGTCAATGAAGATTAACCAGCGGACGGTCAACTGAATCCGGTCAACAGAAGGTTAACCGTCTGAGGGCTACAGGAGCGCTACTGGATGGCGGACGGGTGACAAAGACGATCAACAGGAAGGTTGACTGGATGGCTGTAAATCTGGTCAACGGAAGGTTAACCGACTAAAGTTGGAAAGGAAATCGGGAGAGGATTTCCTGCTAGTATTTTCATAGTAGAAAATACTGGAGTGCCTTTGAGTTTCCGGCTAACATGTTAACCGGATGGGAAGGAAGAATTTACCAGTTGGTATTACTGGTATGAAATCAACCAAGAAATGTCGGAAAACTCTTGTGATAACCAATGGGCACAGATGGCCAAGGGACTTGACTGTAGTAACGACTGAGGACGTCGTGGACAGCTGGCAACAAGTTGTTGGACAGCAGAGCAGGTGGCAGACCTACAGTGTATGCGCCGTCTGTACAAGCGGCAGGTTGCAGAATTGGTGGATAAAGTTGTTGGCAGGTTGCAGAGCAGGTGGCAGGCTTTTGACCACACTCAACCGGCCTATTGGTTGAAGGTCTCTAGGTAGACCATCATATATACACATGCTGGGCATGCAGATGTAAGAGAGAAAGAGGGAGCATCTGAGCACGGTAAAGTGTAAGGAGGAAAGATCCATGGGTGAAAGAAAAGAGAAGAGTGCACCACCGATGAGGAAGAATAATTCTCGGGTGTGTAGCGGATACTCCATTTTGGAGGTTTTGTAACCTATTTCACATAGTGGATTTGCTGTAAACTCTACTCCCGTGATTTTTTCTTGATTCATAAGGGTTTCCACGTAAAACGTGTGTACTTCTTCTTTCTCTTTCCCTTCACTGTGTATTATTTTGTCCGACCGACCTTTTATCCCAACAGTTGTCAGTTTTAGCAAGTTTATCCCACGTTGGATTAAATTGTTTATGCTAATTACCCAGTCTGGTCAATGCTTTACTTAGAAAAAGGCAAATTTCCCTAATCACAACCATTCTAAAAGGATGTGACATTGTGTTACGATTTTCACATCGGGGATGTAGCTCTCTGCCTTATAAGTATGAGGGGTTCTTCCCTCTCAGGGCGTCCTTTTAGGCGGGCTCTCACCAGCAACTTGAGCTCGCAACAGTGGTGCTTTTATGGAGACCGGTCTCCGCTTAAAAGGGGCTACTTGCGAAAAGGTTGACCTACTACCAGTGTGCGGAGACGGAGTAAAGCACCATAGAGTAAAAGCCATCGAGGTCGGTGGCCAAAGAAGGAGGGAGGAATGTTGCAAATCTTACATTGAGAAAGCAATTCTAGAAGAGCTGTCTTATAAGTATAAGAGGGCTCTCCCCCCTCAGGGCATCCTTTTGGGGTGGGCTCTCTCCATCAACTTGTGCTTATGTTGTGAGTCTCATAGCGAAGAAATAGCTCCAGAAGAGCTGCCTTATAAGTATCGGGTGCTCTCCCCCCTCAAGGCGTTCTTTTGGAGTAGGCTTTCCCCAGCAACTTGTGCTAGCAACAGTAGTGCTTTCATGAGACTGGCCCCCACACCGAAAGAGCTACTTGCGAAAAGGTTGACCTACTATCAGTGTGTCGGGGTGGAATAAAGCGCTGTAGAGTGAAAACCGCCGAGACCAGAGGTCAAATGAGAGAGGAATGTTGCAAGTCCCACATTAGGAAGATAGCTCCAGAATAGCTGCCTTATAAGTATAAGGGGCTCTCCCCCTTAGGGTGTCCTTTTGGGGTGAGCTCTCCTCAACAACTTGTGCTTGCAATAATAGTGCTTTTATTGAGATCGGTTCCGGCTCGAAAAGGGCTACCTGCGGAGGGGTTGACCCATTGTCAGTGCGTCAGAACGGAGTAAAATGCCGTAGAGTAAAAGTTGTCGAGGTCGGCTATCGGAGAAGGAAGAAGGAATGTTGCGAATCCCACATCGAGGAGACAGTTTCAAAAAAATTGTCTTATAAGTACGAGAGACTCTCCCTTCTGAGCGTCCTTTTACGGTGGGTTCTCTCCAACAGCTTGGCTAGTAATAGTAGTGCTTTTATTGAGACCAACCCCCGCCCAAAAAGGTTACCTACGGAGAGGTTGATCTGCTGCCGGTATGCCAAGTCGAAGCAAAACGCCTTAGAATGAAAGCCGCCGAAGTTAGCGGCTGGAGGAATGAGGAATGTTGCAAGTCCCACATCAGGGAGGTAGCTCCAGAAGAGCTGCTTTATAAGTTTGAGGGGTTCTCCCCCCCCCCTCAGGACGTCCTTTGGGGATGGGCTCTCCCACATTGCCTGAAATCATTGGATGTAGCATGCAGTTTACAAGTAGGCTGGTGCAAAATCATTTTGAAGCATATTCATGTTGCTTTGCTTTGTTGGCTTATAAATTTAGAGATTCCATTCGGTAAAGAAAGGATGTACCTATGTTTAATGGAGGAAGATATGGATAAGTGACTATAATTGATGATAAGTGGATATCATTTTTCGTCATTTAGAGTTAATTTAGATTGCACGATTAGTTTTTTTGATGGCTCGATTGACCTAGCTGGATAGCTAGGACCTGCCATGTTCAGTTGCTCTTTAATAGTTAAATGCTGTTATATGTAATGAATCTACTGCAGGTAGGGGCCATTGCACCTCAAGGCTTGGAGCCTTTGCTGCAAAGCATCTATGAATGCCTAGCTAGTGCAGATTGGGATACTCATAAGGCCAATGCTGATACATTGGCTGCCTTGGCATTGCATTCAAGTGACTTGATTAAAGATGGAGCAACTTCAACCCTGACAATTCTCGAGACTTGTCCAAGGTTTCCTATCCACATCTATATCTGGAATCTGTCGGCTTCAAACAACTTGTTTATGGTATATATTGTGTATTTTTATTTTTAATTTTTTAAAATTTATAGGCACTTTGTGCCACCTTGCAGACATCAAAGTTTGATATTGGTTAAAAGGTTGTTCAGTGTGGAAACTTCTTATAATAATGCATTAGTTCTGGATCAAGGCCAGTTCTATGGACATGGATTTGGACAACATTGGTTTGTGTAACCTTTTTTTTGTGGCTTTGTGCTTGTGGCAGATCACTAGTGTACTATCTGGCATCCCCTCTATCTATAGGATGTGTTTGAGCTCTTTTGATTCTAATAAAGCCCACGAGGGAAAAAATAGAATAAATTTTGGTGACTTGTAAAGTTTGAGTTGGCCCATAACCTGAGCTTATGTTTTCCATCCCAATTTAGTAAAACCCTACTTTGTGTACATGCTGCATGGACTTGCATGGCTTAGAACTCCCCCGATTTTGTTATGCCAAGACTAGGAAAATCGCCACAATTTTGATTTTACATTCAAAAGTCTCTCAATGTGATGAAAAACCATGGGAGATAGAGAATGGAATTCACTATAATCAATCAAGGGGTTACAAGCTTGAACACAAGTGCTCAAAGCAGAATAGCCATTATAGTCAAAATAACCACTTGCCTCTCTTTCATGGAAGAATTCTCAGAATATGCCGCATAAATACCCTGCCTTCCAACCATTGTTCTATGTCCTTCAGTTGTTATGTCATCGTCGCATTCTTATATGGCCATTGTTCTATGTTCTATGTTCCAACCATTCTTCTATGTACTATGTCCTTCAGTTGTTATGTCCTAAAAAATCATCGCATCATGTCTTCCAAAGAGAAAGACATTTTTTGTGTGGGCACAAGGGTACTGGAGCTACCTAGGTGCAAAGGATCCTTGGGGTGACAGCAACAAAAAAAAATCTCACTCACTACGCATAAACGATGAGCTAACACTTGAACTTGAGTGTGCCTTAAGTTTTTCACGTAACACCCAGGATGAGCCCTAGCCAGATCTTTTTATAAAAGCTGAAGTAGTCCATTTATGATGGTTTATGGCGGTAACAAGAGACCTAGGTAGAGTATAGAATGTAGATGCATTTCTTTATTATTATGAACTCACCCAATTCGTGAGTCATTGCTCGGTATCTGAAATTCATTGAAATTGCTTTGTGTATAATTTTATCAGATAAAGCCTGTCAGAGACAGGATGACAGAGGCATTGGAGCTATGGAAGAAGATTGGGGGAAAAGCAATGGAGCCTCTGATGAATAAAAAACGTCATCTCATGGCAAGGGTCATTGCTTAGGTAGCTGGCAAAAAAAGATGCAAGAAAATATTCTAACTACGGTTGAAAATCTCTGTCAATATGTATCGGCTTTAAGCCTCCTTACCAATATTTTCTAATACCATAACAATTTTATGATATATCGGCTAATATGACTATATTAATTTTCAATTCTTATAATTTGTTTTTCTTTCGATATATTTGATATTGATACGTATTGTCCAATATAGTCAACTAACATAGATATTGATATTTTTTTTCATGATTCTATTGTTATCTCTTCCACTTTGGTGAATGGCAGCATGAAACTCATTGGAAGCTGTCCTTCTGTATATAGTTTTTTGTCCTTATCGTTTCATCTTTTTGTGGGCAAAGCTTCAGATGCTTAAAATCCTGGACTTGTGGACTCGTGTAAGACAAATCAAAAAGCTGCAGACATCAATGAGAGCAATACTGCATCTCTGAGGAAGGATTCATCAAATACTGATTCCTCAATATCTGATCCTGAGGAGAAAATGAAGAATGGAACGATCTTGGATAAAAAAAGTTGGCATATTGAAGATAAAGGTGCCTGCTTTAAATGACAAATACTTGAGCTATGAGCTCTTTCAAAAACTTGAAACAAGTTGTTTGGGTGATTTACCTGTGGAAGTCATTGTCCCACGCAAATGTCCCACTTTGTCAAACTCCAATAAAGAAGATACAGACTCCTGCAGATACCAGCCACAACAATGATACAGGAGCTAGCAGTTTACATTCAAAACGTGATTTTGATGGTTTTGCACGTGGTAGGTGGGTTGATACTATGTTCAATGGAAAAGAACAGAGAGGAAGGGCATTCTATGCCAATCATAGGAATCTGAGTTTTCCTAAAGTTGAGGGTCAGTCTGAAGGACTTCGATGAGTAATGAAGGAAATTGGCTAGCCATTCAGAGGCAGCTGCTGCAGTTGGAGAGACAACAGGCTCATCTGATGAATATGTTTCAGGTTTGTTTTATTTTTCCTGCATTAAGATTCTTGATCCCGGCATAGATGAAAATATTTGCACTTGTATCAATATCATTTTCAGCATCAGCTGTATCATGTGATACAGTATTAGTATCAAACATGTTAGAGGTATTATTATTTTTTTTTTTTTTTTGGTAAATCAAAACTTAGGTCAAATATCAACCAATATATAAGAAAATATTTGGTATATCGGCTAATATATTATGATATATTACTAATACGGTAATTTATAATCATATCTAGGTATTCCCTATCAGAAATTTCTGTTTCAGGATTTCACGGGCAAGTCTCACGACAACATGGTAACCTCGGAGAACAGAGTAAGAGGTCTTGAAAGGGTGATTGAAGACATGGCACGGGATTTATCAATATCATCTGGCAGGAGAGTTGGTGCTTTAATGCCTGGATTTGAAGGATCGAGCACTAGGCCGATAAGGTGTAGCAGCTCGTTGACTGAAGTGCTAGGTTTGTAAGGGGTGGTGGTGGGAGGTTTCTGTTCGGGGATACATTTGCCCTTCATGATGGTGTTGCCACAAGCATGATTGGACGAGGACCACCTTTGAGGTCTGACCTAAAAGAATATCCAGATTTTCACTCCTTCGGCGCTTCAAAATCTGGGCAAACCGGTGCTAGATGGGGCATATGGACGATAGATCCCCTTGATATGGTCATGAAAACAATCATGTTGATGTTTGCCGATCATTGGATAAAAGGGTGGGACCTGTTAGGCACGGTGAGGGTCCATCTGCGAGGAGTGTTTGGCTGGCATTGAAGGACGAGGCTACTCCAGAAGCAATCCGAGTGGCTAGGGAAGATAATGGAACTGCTAAAGCTGCAAGAGTAGCTGTCCCTGAATCAAGCGCAGAGGCAATGGGTGGTGACAATATCAAGAAAGAACAGGAACCAATTTGGATTTCTTGGAAGAATGCGATGCGTTGATAATTTGGAATCAGCCTATGCTGAAGTTTTGCCAACAAGTGATGATTTCTTGCTTCTCAAGCTAATCGACTGGTCAGGCCCCGTGCTCGATCTACTGTCAAATGAAATGGCTATCAAGGTTTCGAATGTTGTCATTTAGCTTTTATTGGAGCAGAACTTCTGTGAGATCTGTTTATCTTGGATTCATCATGTATGGCTTTTTCTCTACTCCTATTGATATTCTTCGAGCTAGCTATGTTGCCTGTTAAATCAAAGAAGCATATGCACTCCTTTACCACTTTGAAAAGCTCTAAATTTTCATTACATTTGACCCTTTAATTGTCTTTAAACTACTTACTTCTTAGAAAGTTGTAGCACAATGCTCTTAGAATCTCCAGGGCCACTTTGTTGAGAGATTACTCAATGGTGAGAGCACCTACATATCAGGGTAACACAGTGCCTGATCCCTACAGATATGTATTTGAGAAAGGATTTAGTGGGGTCAATAAAATTATTTGTTCAATTATTAATATATTTGTATCTAATTTATTTTTATTTATAAAAAAAATTTCACTAGATCGATTGTAAAATTCAGACCTAAAGTGGGCCGAATACCTTTTTGATAGCCTCAACCACAACCAACCTAGCCAATGCACCCGATAGGCATCATTAGGGAGACTGATTTTATTTAACAGCACATAACGAAGGATTTCTTTCCAGAGGAAGCTTTGTGCTAATGTCATCATAACTGGCTATTTTGCTTCTGCAGTTGGCTGGTACAGTGATGGAAAATGGGGCAGATGATGGGTTTGTAATCCCCGTGGAAACAGAGAGCTTTTGTTTGGTTTGCATGAAGCTTCATCGACCAATGAGCTTCCAGAGGACAGGGAAGCTGCAACGCCCGAGCAGCTCATGCTGCAGATTGCAGCTGCTTGGGGCATTGATCTGCAACAGCTCATGAAGCTTCTTCGACCAATGAGCTTCCAGAGGACCGGGAAGCTGCAACGCCCGAGCAGCTCATGCTGCAGATGGCAGCTGCGTGGGGCATTGATCTGCAACAGCAATGGCAACAGCTAGTTAGCTTACTGACACAGATTGTTCCATGGCAACATAAAGTGATTGTTCCATGCAGAAAACAAATAACTTAATATTTATTTTATCTTATTTTTAGATAATATATGTTGCATTTACCTCTTATTTTGAGGTAATTTATATACATTTCCTTAGAATATCTAGCATTATATGAAGCTTTGTTTTATCTTACAGCTGACTGCAACATGTCTATTTATAGACAACCCAAGCAACCGGAAAACGATATTTATTTATATAAAACAACAGTTTGAAAATTATCAGTTAAAAATCAAACCACCATAAAAAATAACTTTTAAATGTCACGGAGGCATTACATCTGTCTCACATTCATTGTTCCAGCATTAATGTGAACTTACCTCCTATCTTTGCACAATGTCAGTGCCTGCAAAACTTCGGTTTCAATAGCATCAACACCAATCCTCAAATCTGCATAACTGTCTTATTTCCAGAGAGAGACAGATTGTCAAATGCTGCAAGAATGATACTCATGATTATATTCATAAATATAAATAATGAATTTATCATAAATGTATTTATTAAATCTTATCGATTAAGATGTTAATCGAATATCAATTGCGACCCTTTCGATGTTGCACAAAAGCCATTACTATACTATCAACCAGCACAAAAGGGGCTACTCCTAGTGAAGTTATTATGTATTCCCCCCCCCAAAAAAAAGCCAAAAAAGAGTCTTGACCGGAATCGAAAGAAAGATGCATTCATAAAAGCAAGGTATCACTTTACTTTTCTTATAACGCAAAGTGCAAGATTTTTTTGATTTACACCTTGTCAGATTCATAAAGGAAATGGAGAATAGAATTTGACGATTTACCAAAGTCACTAGATTTTGCTCTCCAATTGGTCAGCATGTACACCACTTCGAAGCTACACACATTCATTCGACGCATTGAAATCTCTATAAATCAGAATTGGATTAGCTGTTCCATGTAAGTATTCAAGACCCATTGCTGCTCCCTGTGCTATAATCATCCTTGTGGACCAGATCCAATGGCTTCTTATTTGGCAAGACATCTGAAAATCAACTCTCATTATCACTACATTTATCAATGAAATATCCCTGTAATTTCATGGGAAGAATGATTTGGAAAGTGAAGAACCATGAGCTTATAAAAACTTCAGAATCATAAAGAAGGCCAAATTAATGACAGACTACATAGTAATGGACATAGCAACAAGGTGATCCTCCAAAGAGTTATTGCACATGTATTCATACAGAAAAAAAATCCTCTGATCACCCCCAAAAAGCCATGGGACAATTGTCACATTATCACATTGTGATAATGTGACAATGTAGGCGGTTAAACATCCAAAGTTCTGAAATCAATGGCTTTCAAGAGCATGACGAATAAATAAAAAAAAAAAAAAAGAACTACTGGTCTTCTAATAACTATTTCAATAATTAATAGAAATATTGGCCGATATGTATCGGTATCGGAATTCCCGATAGGCCAGTATTGATATTACAATTATATTGTGATATGTTTTCGTATTCACCAATATAACGTTGTTAGCTTACAATTTTGAAAATTTTTTTTCCATATGATATATTTGAAACCAATATGTATTATTCGATACGTCCAAGACCGATATGATTGCAACCAATATAATATTGATATTTTCATCAGTGACTTCCATGCAATTTTATTGGAAGCTAGTAGATACAACCAACACTTACTGTTGAAAAGCAAAAAAAGCCAAAAGAAGGAAACAGAAGCATGCTCTGAATAAAAGAACCAAAAAAAAAAAACAGCTTCTCTTCTGAAACCCGAAAAGGCACATCAAAGCTATTAGAGCACTCCAATTGGACTGTCTAAATGAATGTCTAAAACTAGATTTAAAGCCTCAGGCCAAAAAATATACTACATTGGACCACCTAAATTTAAAATTGACTGTTTAACTTTTAGACATAGGTAAAGGGATAGGCTCAATTTAGACATTTATAAAAGAGGCTTCTATATTAAAACAAAGGAACCCATTTGCTTCTCTCTCTCATGCCCCTATTCTCTTCACTTAGGAGCCCATTTTTCTTCCATCACCACTGCTTCTCTTCTCTTCCTCCATCCCGTAGGATTTGCTGCCAGTGACGCCAACACCATCTATCTTATATTTTTAGAATTTCTAGAAATGTTTTCTGCTCAAGTGTTATGCTGATTTGGATTTTTAAAGTGAATCCTGTTGTTATTGCTAAAATTTTAGTAACAACGTATTGTTTTTATGCGCTATTAACCCCTTCAAAGTATACAACTATTGAGAGGGTAGGTTAAAAAATGTAAGAAAATATTTTCAAAAAATAATGAAGGAAATTTTTTTTTTCAAAAATAAAAAATATTATTTAATTGGTATAGGCTTTCAATATAGACGGTTTAGTATGTCACATATTATTATAACAAATGTCTAAATTTAGAATAGTACTATAGACAATTAACTTAGATATTTTGGACAACCAGTCCAACGGGAGTGCTCTTATGCCGTGCTTCTATCAAAAGGGAAAATCCATGGCATGGAGGAAAGGAAACAATAACTAGTTAAATTATGCCCATCGGATTTCATCATTCATCAAATAATATGTGGATACTTTTACCGTTATCACAGGGGCCAACGTACTGCAGAACCTTGAAAAGGAAATAGCTAAATTGTAGGAAAAGATGCAAGTATGGAAACAACATATCTCATGAATAAAACATCATCTGATGGCATGTTGCACACATATAATTTCAAGCATATGTTTCACTTGATTATACAGTATCCAAGATGATCTATGTCATTTAGAAGCAACACACCAAAATAAAATATGTTTGTTTGTGTAAATGCCAAAATAACTCTATGATTAAGATTATAAAGGACATTAATATGAAGTTCTCAAGTGAAAGAACTTAGAACTGACATTTATGCACTAGAGATAAATATCAGACAATCTGAGCTTGATGAGTGGGGGTGATAAAAAATGATTCAATTGAACTTCAACTATTAGAGGATGTTGCAATATACCAAGAGAAATGAAAAATCAGGCTTCGTTTTCATGTTATTTACCTTATATTTAGTTTCCAATAAAAGTGAAGGAATGGAAAAGCGATGGAACTCCAATTCCTTTGGGCAATTTTATTAGAACATATTTTCTATGGAAAAACAGAGTCCATTAGTTTGCTTACTCGTTTAAAACATTTTTTACACAACAACAACTATTTTTTTCTTATCCAATTTATAATTTAATCCACGGTCCATGTAATAAACAATTTAAACATGTAAGGCTACCTCACAACAATTTAAAAATCAAAATTCCTAAGGCAATGCCAACAAAATTAAAGCATGGGTCTTTCAATGCATGCACAAATTTAAGCATAGAAGCATCATGTGAAGTAGAAATTTGTGTAAACCTTGCAATTTAATTCACTGATATCAACATCGAGTTACTTCTAGCTTAAAATCAGATTGCAAAGGTAAATATTCCACAACCCAAGCATAAAATCTACTACCACAAAATCATCTAATAGAAGATTGTACTACAAGAACTTTTCTTGGAGTATCTTAGATGAGAATAATAGGATTCTCATCACATCCCAGCTGCATGCGAAACAAATTTATTCAATTACATGTTGGAAATTATTAAACAATCAGATTTTTTTTCACCACATATGTATTTGCCTTGAAGACATTCCACATGCTAAGCTCTAATCATTTCTAGGTCCTTTCAATATATAGCTTACAGAAGTATAACAATTACATATGAACAAAACAGAGGCATCCTAGTATTGCAGTTAGCACTTTTGCATCTCTACTCCAATTTATTTTGTGTTCTACACTTCACTACTGATTGAAGGCAACACAATATGTGCAGTAAAGATGCAATACAACTATAAATCATTGCACCAGAGTATCCAAATATCCAACAAATATGAGCAAAGAAACTTAAGGGTAATCCAAACTAAAATCCTCATATTTTCACAATTTTATATTTTCAAACTTGTTTTAACTAGAACCAAACATGGCAAAAGTTTTGAACTAGCCCATGATAGTTGTATTCAACAGTAAGCCTACACTGGAAAACATTACAGCAATAATGAACTTCATCACAAGGCAACAATTAAGGGTTTAGATGGAAATTAATCCAAAACAATTAAAAGTGCAATGATGAATGATCACAGACCAAGTGGAATGCTAAAAGAACATGTTTCACCTGCTAAATTTCCCTTCACTCATATCAACAACAAGAAGGAATGTATGACAACTGCCTGCCATTTGCATAGGAACTCCATAAGAATTGATATGAACAGAATGTGAATTTAATGGATGCAGCTAGAGCTGCAAAATCTGAATCTTTGGCTAAATATCTTCCTTCTGGAATCTTCCATTTTCCATGAAGAGCATAAACAAGTGCTGCCTTTTACTCTTCACAGCAACCATGCCAATTAGGTGAAGTAGAATGGCAACTTTATAAATACGGTTTCCCTATCCATGAAAGCGCCACCTAGGAAACTATTAGTTCTCATAAAATGAGATATAAACTCCAAGATTTCATGCAAAACATGACTCTGTAGCTTGAAATTAGTTAGCACTGACAAGACTTTCCAATATAGCATATATTTCTTCTGTTTTGGGATGCTTGTTACAAGCAGAATGGAACTGATGAACTTGGCTATCAACTTCAATCCAGCTACAGCCAGGGATCTTCTGAGCATTACTCTCCTTCAACATCTTCCTCACATCAACCACCTCATCCCATCTAGCTAACTTCACGTATAAATTCGCCAACATTATAATATAACCCCCGTTATTTGGATCAATCTCAATCAACTTTCTTATAACAAATTCTGCCAAATCAGTATTGCCATGTATTTTACATCCATTAAGCAGAGAACCCCATATTACCTCATCAGGTTCAATCTTCATTTTACTAATAACTTCCATGGCTTCTCCAAACCAACCTGCACGACCAAGAAGATCAATTAGACACCCGTAATGCTCCATATGAGGCTCAATGCCATAAACCTTACTCATTAAGTCAAAATAAAAGTAGCCTTTCTCAACCAATCCTCCATGGGTGCATGCATTCAACAAACTAACGAAAGTAATTTCATCAGGCTTCACATCCTCCTCAGATTGTATCATTTTCTCAAATATATCAACTGCCCTCCAGCATTGACCATGGAGGGCATAACTATTGATCATGGAATTCCATGATGTCAAACCTCTTTCTCGCATTTTGTCAAAAACATTTTTAGCTGCCCTAAGATTACCGCATTTCCCATACATATCTACTAAGGCATTTGAGATAAAAGAACAGGGACCAAAACTATTTTTTAAAATGTAAACATGAATCCACTTCCCAAGCTGAAGCATGCCCGTATGGCCACAAGCAGAAAGTGCACACACTGAGGTAACCTCATTGGGTAAATTGTGCCAATGCTGCGTCACTGTCAGGTTTAGCATTTTTCTGAAGAAAAAAATCGCCTCCATGAACATTCCATTCTGCACACACCCCGCAATAATGGCATTCCAGGATGGGACGTCTCTAAGGGGCATCTCTTCAAATAGCAAAATTGCATTTCCCATCTCTCCATATCTGGAATAACCAGAAATCATAGCTGTCCAAGAGACAACATTTTTATTAAGCATTTCTTCAAATATCTGTCGGGCAGTCCAAATACCAGAACTGAACCTTGAGTATGAATCAATCAAAGCCGTTTGAACAACTGCATTTAACCCAAAGCCAGACTTCATTATCTGCGTATGCACTGATTCAGTACCATTAGAATCGAAGACTTCCAAGCTTGATTTTAAGACGTGAGGATAGACATATTCATTGGGGAGGAAACAACCCTGCCGAAACAAGTTCCTATACAACCAAAGCACTGACCTATGATCAGAGTGTGAAGCATAAGCAGTGATCATCGCACTATAAAGATAGACATTGGGAGAGCTCAAGTGGTTGAAAATAAAGCGAGCATATTCAAGATTGGCAAGAGAAACAGCACAGCGAATCAGTTTGAAGGCAAAAAACTGTGTTTGACCATGACCGAGAGTTATGAGAAAGGCTTGAAGCTGCTTGAGATGGTTGAAAGCACTGCATTTTTCAAGTAAGGATTGGACCCACTTATTTAGGCTCAAATGGTAACAAACAGCAACCATACTCCGTGTTTACACACACCAGCCAGTAATACTCGCACTGCTGCTGGGTTGACATCCTGGCACTCGTTGCAAGAGTTCTACCATTGTGGTCGTTACATCGATACAACAATGGTTTCCACAAATAGTAGCTTTCCAAAACGATATTTATCATGTGCGGAGGCTTGCAACTTTCAACGTGCCACTGCCAGTGATATATAAAGCATATTACAAATTTATACATAATCTATTATGTTATAAAATAAAACATAGCTACACTCTGGAATTTGGCATACGTTAACTTCCAACAATACCAAGACACATACCCATAGATATGCAAGCAATAATTATATGAAGATGATGTACAGGCCGCTGAAGGAGGATTGCAGAGATGCAAATAAGTTTCCACCATTCATTGTACTCCAACCAATCACACTAGCGATATTAAATTTTGACGAGAAATCATCCTTCAAACTAAGGTTTTGCTTGCTTGTTGGAAAATAACTTGCTGGAATTTTTTTTTTTTTTTTGGCATTTTACAGTGTTTGGTGCGAAAAATAAAATATTTTCTATATTTTCCAATGTTTAGCACATGCCAGAAAATAATTCTACAGAATATATTTTCCTATTCAATGGAAAATCATCCACTACTCACCATAAACCACCAACATCTATTAATCAAAGTTTTCTACCTGAATATAACGTCATCATTGACCACGACATCTCTGATAACCACCGCTGGCTAAAGCCAACAACACCCTAGACCCCACCACCGATCTTGGCCGATGACAGCTCGAACCCCTTCCCTAACTGCTAGCCCCAGCGCACTATCCTCACCCCTGGTCACTGCCAGATGAAGCCCCTAGCTACTGCCATTGACCACCATCACCCTAGCCCCTAGCCAACAGCACCCTAGACCCCACCCCTACTTTTGGTTGCCAATACGAGACGCCCACAATCCCATCATTAGACACAGTGTTGTGAGCCCCACATCGGGAAGGCAGCTCTACAATGACTACTTTATAAGTTGCAAAAATTCTCCTCCCTCAGGATGCACCTTTTAGGGGAGGCTTGGGCTCCAACAGCTCGCGCTCGCAATAGTAGTGCTCCTATTAAAACATGACAAAGGGCATGACGACGAGGTACAAATAACTGTAAGATTTGATCTCTAGGCTAAAGAAGATGATGGTCACCTTACAACAACAGTTCGAGAGTATTGTCACTACTTTATAGCATCACTCTAAAGGTATTTCTTCGAACGCCTCCATTAATGAACATTTACAGAAATCCCTAGCCAATATTTTTCATTCCTTGGCATGAATCAAAGATCAACCTAAATCGCCAGTAAATCCACCACCGTTGCGAGCACAAGTCGCTGGTGCCCGAGCCTCCCCCAAAAGATGCACCATGAGGGAGGAGAACCCTCCCGACTTATAAGGCAGCCCTTGTGAAGCTGCCTCCTCGATATGGGACTCGCAACATTCTTCCCCCTTTTAACAGCCACAGACCTTAGTGGCACTTCACTCGACGGCTTTCCCTCTGTGATGCTTCGTTCCACCCCTACGCACTAGCAGCAGGTCGACCCCTCCGCAAGTATCCCTTTCCGATTAGAACTCTCCGCAGGTAGTCCTTTTCGAGTCGAGACCGATCTCAATAAAAGCACCATTGTTGCAAGCACAAGCTAATGTTGCAAGTCCTACATTGTGGAGACAGCTCCACAAAGGCTGACTTATAAGTTGGGAGGATTCTCCTCTCTTAGGATGTACCTTTTGGGAGAAGTTCGGGCCCCAATAACTTGTACTTGTAACAGTGGTGCTTTTATTGAGTCCGACCCCGGCCCGGAGAGGGCTATCTGCGAAGGAGATGACCTGCTGCCGTTGCGTCAGGATGAAGTGATGTGTCGCAGAATGAAAGCTGCCAAGTGCAACCGCCGAAGTTTGCGGCTATCGAAGGAGGAAAGTTGCAAGTCTCATATCGAAAAGGTAGCTCCATAATTACTGCCTTATAAGTTGGGGGGATTCTCCACCCTCATGGTGTACATTTTAGGGAAGGATCGGGCCACTGTTACGAGCACAAGCCGTTGGGGCCCGAGCCTTCCACAAAAGGTGCACCCTGAGGGAAGAGAATCTCCCCCACTTATAAGGCAGCTCTTGTGGAGCTGCTTTCCCAATGTGGGACTTGCAACACACAGCTGCCCCAACCTTTTCTACAGTCACCGATGCAACAACCCCTGCCTCTGACCGCTAGTCACCGAAACCCATAACTCTAATTGCTGGCCATTGAAACTCCCAACTTCCACTGCTTGCCGCCAGTCACATATGCCCCAACACCCGCCTTCGGATCTTGATCATCAATGCCCCAACTCCCCCAAGGTCACAGGCTGGCTACAACCCCAAATCTCATCACCTGCCACAAACTCACGCTACTGAACATTGGCTAGCGCTGCTCCCAACCCACAACAAATAGGAAATTCACCACATTGATGAGCAATCATTTGTCACTCAAATTTTACTTTACTGTAAAGTAAAATGACTGATAAGAAATATCATTACTAGAAATATTACCATATGAATATCTGCAAATATTCACTATTGTTGATCGATTTGTTTGATATTCTAAATTTTCTTGTACACGCCAAGTATTGAAAAATATTATGAGAATTTATTTTCTTTGGAAACAATTCTAGGAATATATTTTCCATAAATAAATCGAGCCTAAGGAAGCTATATTTAAGTTGTCAATTTATAGCACACAGATTTTCTAGTGGTCTAATAACAAAATCATAATACAACATGGCACATCATCTTTGTACCAAAACCCAAAAAATATGTTCTATAATCTGCCATAACGTTAGAAGTTTCTTAGCATATTTATATTGAAAAATCCTCTCAATTGTGCACCCCCATACTTATGTTCACAAACAATTCAGGGCTATCATTTACTTTCTTTTGAGAAAAAAATTGCAAATAGTGTCTTAGCATTTTACAAACATTCTATCCCATCAACAAAAAATCATTCATCAATCATGGACTTCATCAGTATAATTTGCCTCCCATAAAATCAATAACAATATAGAGAAGACGTGGAAAATAGCCAAGAATGAATTGTCCAAAGAATTGCTAGATTCAAAGAAAAAATGGCAAAGAAATCTAGATTAGGGATTGCCTTCCCCACATCTGACCCGCATGAAATAACTCCCCAGCTCATGTAGCCCGATTTTGGTAGAATCTAATTGCACAAGATGACGACCCCCATTTCCCTCACAGGCACCCTAATCCTAATAAAACTTCCCCCTGTTATCCACTGATTTGCCATGCAACTGAACACCCACAATCCAAAAAAGGGGCAGAAAAGAAAGGATGAGAAAGGAACACAAAGTAAGATACAACTGAAAGAATAAGTAATTCTGTCAACAGTATTACATGTAAAAAAATCATAAATACTTAACTAGCAGTTCAAAACAGGGTGATACAAGTCACATAATAGCCAAGGTAGGAGGACTATGGAAGTGAACTTCAAGAATTCTCAACAAAGAGACAAGCCAGGGGAGGCCCCATACAAAGTGTTACCAATTGTGTGTGTTTATGACATGGAGAGAGAGAGAGACTGATGAGAGGTATATGCAAGGAAGCACCAAACCACGCTTTGTTAAATAAAAACTGAGGTTCCACAAAATACATCCGGCTGGCTGGTGGAAGCAATATAGTTTAACCATTCCTAGTAGAGAAAGAGGTGTCTCGTTTAAATGGTAGCACCAGCACAATTTCCAGATGGGCAGTAGGGCAAGTGGTGGATCCTGGTGCTCATGTACTTTGGGGTGGGCAGGCATATTATCCCACACGCATGGAGAGTGGATAGCCATGTATACATAAGGCGCATCTTAAAATTTGTCAGTTCTGTACCAGATGCACCCACAAGTTTTGTCCTGCCAACTTTGCCTACTGTCATGACTTGTCAACATGCAGAAACTCTCAGTCGACAAGCATATATGCATTTTGAGTGTCTAGAATAATAGATGGAGAGGAGGAAAAGAGAAAGGGCAGGAAGGAGACAAAATAAGGCATCCCTCAGACATAATTGCTCTTCAAATTAAGTATCAGTCCACTACTTTTAATCCACACAGCAATCTTCACAGGGATGCAGTAAGAGAATTTCTAAGAAAGAAAAAGCAACTAAGGGCGGCAGGTGGGGGTTAGAACAGGAGCATGAACTTACAAAAACCACCTATTTACCAAAACCCCAAACTATTATACAAATGGAAGAGATGTAAGACAAAACTAACAAAGCATACCCCTCATAGTTAATCAGTCATCAAATTGAATCAGTGTGGGCTCCAATTAGCATATCTAGTATTGCTTACCAGTATCATTCCAAGAGACCTAGGATGGAACTCTAACCACAAGGTTTAAGGGTTAGGGAAACTTCCCCTCATGGTGTAGCAAGGCCAGGTAGGCCTCATAATGAAGCCCAAATGAAATAGAAGTAATTAGAAAAAGCAGGGTGCTGGACTAGCAATGCCCGCTCTATAATTGCGAGCCAACTACTGTTCTCTTAGACATGGTAGCTATGACTAAGGGAGCGCTTTAATATTTTTTCTTGGGAACCATAAATAGAAAAAAACTGCATGCTCCAATAACTAAAAAAATAACCAAAAATAACCAAAAGGAGAAAACAGCCCCCATAAGAATAATTTGGGGCAGAGAGAAGTCAATATGAGGCTCTGGAAATCAGAATATTCACCTGACAACCTCAGATTGAGTTGCCAGTGACATTGCCATGGAATATCTTGGTAGAATGATAAATTATGCAGGCTTCGATTTGACTGATGACACTAGAATCTGCAAAAAATAATTTGGAAGAGATAACTTTTTCTCAGAATATGTTTAACATTAAAAAAGGGGTCCATTTGTTTGGTAGCACTCTAAGAATTTTTAAATATGCCTTGACATGGGGAGCAACATGAAGTAAGGATTTAAATTTTGAATCAGTTTTTTTAAAAAAAAAATAATAATAAGATTGCATACCACTATCTATTTATTTGGCATGATTAAAGTTGGACCTAAAGGTCCCATATCTTGTTTAGCATAGAGAATAATATAATAGAACATTGAATTTCTTTAAAAAAAACGACACAGTAAAGTTAATAAGTTTTATATAATTTTTACTGCAAGCCAATCATCATGTCAAAACATATTAACGGTAGAAAACATTTCCACGAAAAATACTCTTATAATTATATTTTAATTTGCAACAGGAACACCACTGAGATCAGCACCCATATCTCAATTTGCATAACAAAATCTATGGGTAACCAGTTCATCTCTTCCTTGCCTCATTTTCATCAAAATAGTATTAGATATGACTACATTGCATCAAACTTTGAAGCTCTACACCACATGATGGTAAAATGAAGTGCAAATGAATTGCCACAATTTAGCTCAACATTTGTTAGAAACTCCCACCAAAATATTACTGTAAAATCAAGAAAACAACTACAGTTAATGTCAAGAACCACATATGGACCTCACCAACTCAAATAAAGCAATAACCAAATGCCCATTTATCCCTATCCATGTCATCTGTATGCAGGATAAATAATAAATCCATTTACACTTGAAGAATCAAATTTAAGCATCACCTCAAAACACCAGCTCCACTGCCGCAGAAATTGATAAAGAATTTTCATTAGAACTTAATTATGTATTGAAAAAATAAGAACACATCACACTGTTAGTATTCTTCAAAGCTCGGTACAGCCATAAGCTCTACCTCACCAACCATAGTTACGTTCTTTATATCATTTGCAATTTGTTAAGTCACACGTCACGCTAGTACAGATCCATGTAACAGACCATGCTCAACACATAAATTCCAAAAAGAAGTTCCAGAGATGCCATGTAAAATCCCAAATAGGGATTTGAGTAGGCAGTAGGAACTAGTACGAACACAACAAATTTCGAGTTAGCACTAAACATGCTCTAAAAAGATCAACCAAACTCTCCACCAAATGACAAGTAACATAAATTTCGAATAACTTATAAATTTGAATGAGTTTAACACAGTAAGGGCATTATACAGCAATAACAATCAACATAATTAATGAAGAATAAGAAGTATACTCGGCCAACGGGTAACTAAATGATTAAACATCTATCGCAATAAAGCAATAATCATTCAAATGGTTG
Source organism: Nepenthes gracilis (assembly GCA_033239525.1). NCBI lineage: Eukaryota > Viridiplantae > Streptophyta > Magnoliopsida > Caryophyllales > Nepenthaceae > Nepenthes > Nepenthes gracilis. Next base: position 4,254,774 of record BSYO01000006.1, read on the forward strand.
AAATATTACAGTTCGATATAGGTCCCTGCGTTGAGCGAGCGAGCCAGAGATGCCTGAGTTAAAAGGCTGAAATTTGTGGGCCCTGGAGCAGAGGGGAAGATAAAAGAGGGACGACTGCAGTACTACAAGCTAGCTAGATTTGACACGGAGCAATCTGAAGCGCTTTACATATGTAGTGCTCTATCCGAAGTTTGAAACCCTAGGTCAGTACAGCGGCGGCCGAGACACCGAAGCGACCCGACGAGTACGGACCACCGGGTTTAACGCTTTCAAATCTTGGAGCAGACAAGTAAAAATATACAAATAACATTAACTTAAAATTTATATTAAGAATATATTAGTTGTTTGTTTATATAGAGATTAAGCAATTGCAATTAGTAATAATATTTTTTATTGCACTTAATTTTTTATAATTTACATATTGATCCCGATGATTATAATTTATTTTAATTAAAAGATTAACAATAATAATTTTTTTAATTTGTTTTTTAAGTAATATGGCTTCTTTAACTCTATGCCATTCATTTTAATGAAAATAAATAATTTTTTTTTATATCATACTTATCTTTAAATAAATAAATCATGGTCAATTTTCTTATATGATTTTGATTAAGGACAAAATTAGATTTTTCATCGATTGTTTATTTAAAAAAATAATTTTTTGGCAATAAATAATCAAATTTAGTAGAGTTGATTTGATTTTATTATTAAATTATGCAACTAAATAATAATTTATTATATATTTGAGAGATTAGTGTGAATTAATTTATATTTATAAATAATGGATACCATTTTTAAATAATAATGTCATAATATATCTTAAAATCTCTCATTTAAACGTTATTTATAATATTGATTTTTGTCAATTTAAATTGCACCAATCAACTAGGTGAATGGGTTTTAATCAAATTTCCAATCAACTAGATGAATGGGTTTTAATTCGTATATTTGTTGCATTAAGATTAAACGAGTAAAATTTAATATTAAAAAATATTTAAAAATATAAAAAAATATACTTTTTGATATTATTTTTTATTATATAAGTATTTAAATATTTTAATATTTTTAAAAAAAATTATTAAAATTTCTTATATATTATATTATTTTAACATATTAAATAAAATTTATTAGATAGCAAATGATTTAATAATTGGAGAGCCCTATTGAAGGTGCTGGGTGTTGCAAGCCCCTTGCGATGTACATCAAAGTAGTAAAAAAGAAGAGTTGCTAAATATTACTTTTATGACATCTCATAGTAAATGTTATAAAAGTAAATATATTTGAAAAACCTCACTTAAAATTTTATTATGTGGTGCAGATTTGAATCCAAATTACTGAAATAATTAGGCAATCATTATATTTAGAAATTTGATTAGAAGCAGGTTTGATTTTTGTTACTCTGAACCTAAATACTGCATACTACAACTAACGAATAAGAAGTTAAGGAAATATGATATTTGCTCACCGATATATCTTCCAAAATTCGAATCAGTGATCTTTCAATTAGTAGAGAAGGATGAGAAAGAATGTATTGATGTAAGAGTGTAAGGGGGGATTGAATGTATAGTGGAGACTCGCTCACTGATATATTTTTTAAAACTTAAATCAGTAATCTTTTAATTAGTAAAGAAGGATGAGAAAGAATGTGTTGATGCAAGAGTATAAGGGGGATTGAGTATATAGTGGAGACTTTCTCACCGATATATTTTTCAAAATTCAAGTCAGTAATATTTTAATTAGTAGAGAAGGATGATAGAATGATAAAAAATGCATTGATGTAAGAGTGTAAGAAGGATTGAGTGTATAGTGAATGATTGGACTCCCTTTGATACTCTTAAAGGGGTGAGCAGTTTTGAAGTGTTACACTCGTAAGAAGTGTAGCTTTGAAAGATATACACTCGAGAGCTTGCCTGAGCATTTATTCTGATTGAGGGATTCATTTACCTGTGGAAAAAAGGAGATATTTATAAAGTGGGTGTCGATTTAGTTGTCCATGAACGTTACAGCTCTACAATCATAAGGGATAGTACTCGTATAACTGTCGACTGTCATTTATGTTCTAGTAATTATGAGGGTAATATGTTGATAACAATCGTTTACAATTATTCATTAAACTATAAAGATTGTCAGTTGTTAATTTGAAATGGTAATCGTTGGGACAACTCATTGATAAACCATAATTTGCCCATTCTCTATAGGATGGTTTCAAACAGGACTGCTTAGGTCAATCGCAATATTTTTTGAAATTTAGACTCGAAGGGTCTTTTGGCGGGCCGCACTATTTGGATATTTTTTTCTTCAACAGACTGAATTTTGGACCGACCTATAGATTTTCATACCATCACTATAGATATTAAAAAATACATTTTGTATAATTATAATTTTTTAAAATAATTTTAAAATATAAAAAAATAATAAAAGGACTAATTTTTCACCCACACATATAAGGACATTTCTTAATAAAAAAATAAATGAGAAACACACAAGGAAATGGCCACTCAAGCAAGCAAAGCAAGTAGACGAAAGAGAAGATCTAAGCGACTTTACCCACAAATCGACTTTTCTAGAGGAGTCGTCGGCAATAATTTCAGCTTAAGCAGGCCTCGGAGAGCAGCTGCGATGAGGAAAAGCCCGAGAATTCTTCTGCTAGCTGTTCACCTTCTCACGATTTCAGTGTCGAATGTGATTGCTTGGACTGGTGAAATTCACGGCCGAGTTGTCTGTGATGTCTGTGGCGATTCTTCGATTGGCCCCGAAGACCACGTCTTAGAAGGTCTCTCTCTCTTTCTTTCTCTCTCTCTCCCCCCTCCCCGCATCATCTCTCTTCACCGTGTCTCGTGTTCATGACTGAGTGAATTGCTATTTTGTTATTTGATTGGGTGATTCCTGGGTATGTTGTTTGAGGATTGATGGATTTAGGTAATGTTTGATATCTGTAATTGATGGTCGATTTGAGATTATTTTTAACTATGATTGATTCGGATGATTCATAATTATTTCGTGGAAGCATGGATGTCACTGCCTCATAATTATTCTGCTGTATTAAGAGGCACCATTGTGCACTTCGTTGTCCACTTGCACTGATACAATGATTAAGTTAATATTTGGTTCTTTATTTCTGCTCACAATGATGATGAGTTTACTCCGTGCAGTTGAAGTCTGAAGGTGAAAATCTTGAAAATATTTAGTTAATATTTGGTTCTTTTTTCCCATACTGCAAAAAGTTCGCTCATTCATCTATTTTTACGTTTGTCTATGTACGGATAAAGAAAGGGGGTATCAATGTTACTCCATTTCTGCTAGGAGTCCACAAGGAAATCTCGTATAAGAACAATAATAAGTCACACGAGATGGGGTCTGCCATATAAATTTACTGTTGCCATTTCACTCAATCCAGAGGAAAACATTTGCAAAAGTAATAAAAGAAGCTATGATGTATCTGCACAACATGTAGATGTCTCTAATTAATAGTATTATCCCCAAATCTGGGAAAAGATTCTTTCCCTCGAAAATGCGCTGGTTCCTCTCTTCTCACAAAAGCACCAAAGTGAGAATAAATTCAATTCTGTTGTCTTTCTGTCTTGTCTCTGCCTTCATATCCTCATCTCCAGGAACGTGCAAAGGAACCCCCCCCCCCGCCCCACATAATGAAGAAAATAATAAATTAAGGTGGGCAAGTACATATCATAAATCCAGAGTTAGTTCACGATAAGTTGATTGCTCCGGCTTTCCTCTCTTTTTTATGCTTTGCATGCAATAATTCTTTTAGGCTTTGAAATTTAACGTAATTTGCAGTCCAGAGGTCAAGCAATAGATTTTATTTTCAATGGGGCTAGATTGAACTGCCTTCCATTGCTCTTTCATATCCTTACAGTTAAGGATCAAATCGGATGATTTCATTTGAAATGTCATTTCTTTTGAATTCGTACAAATGGATCCTTTGTTACCTTGCATAAGTTTCACCAGGTGACGTTTGCTTTATAACTGGTTTCTCAGTTTAGTAAAATATTCGCTGAAAGTATAAGCAACTTGATGTAATTCTTTGTTACCCCACTCCAAATTTTTCTTTACTTACCACTCCCTTTTTCGTTGCCTCTAGCTCAATCGAATCATCTTTTCCCATTGGTCTTTCATTTGGTTTATGTTGTCGAAACAATTTTAAATGTTATTCTCTTATCTTTTCTTCAATAAATACAAGTTCAAATTAATAATATGCTCACTTTTTATCTTATCTTGTAGAGTGACCTCTAACATCAATTTTAACATTCTCATTTTCACAACAATTATTTTTCGAATATGCTTTTTAAACTGTCCAACATTCTAATCTACAAGGCATAAATAGTCCAATACTTGTCTCATATGATTTTTATTTGAATTTTATACCTATTTTCTTATCACAAATTGCTCTTGATGTTTCTCTCAATTTTAACTAGCATGCATTATTTTGTGCATCTCTCTTGAATTATATATTCAAGGCAGCTAAGACTATTTATTTTAGGAATCTTCTGATCTTTAATGTCGATTTGTTCTTTGTTCAGTCTAAAAATAATAAAATCACACTTTATGTATTCTGCTTTATTTCTACTTGTTTTGAGCTCTTTGGACTGCAATATCTTTGTCCATTTTCCAAATTTTGCTTCCACTTCCTCTTTAGTTTGGTCTATTGGAACAATATCATCCAGCAACAACATATGATTGTGTTGGATATGTTTGTAAGTTCATTATGACTAAGGAAGGAATATAAGGATTCAAAGTTGATCTTTGATGCAATCTATAATAATAGGGAAATCTCGTGTCTTTTCCTACAGTTCTGACAGTAGTAATTACACCTTCAGACCTATCGTTACTGACAACTTATATTCTATGCAATTATTTTCTCTTATGACATTCACAATAAGGCTTCACTTGGCGGTTGGCACCCTATTACAAGCCTTCTATAAGTCAAAGAAAGCCATGCTTAGATTCTTTTTCTTTCCCTCTATCTCCATTAACCTTCATAGTAGATATTATGGCTTCAATGGTTGAATGCTTGGCATGAAACAAAAATTGATTTTCAAACACATTTGTTCCTTGTCTTGTAGTTTTTCTTTGATGACTCTTTCCAAAATTTCATTGACTCATTAATTTAATGCCACGATAAGTATTATAATTTCACTATCCATCTTCATATATTAGATATTAAAGTGCTTCTTCTTTATTCATGTTGATTTATTTAGTTCTTAAGATCATAATAGATAGATTAGTTGACCAAACAGCGCTATGATCTCCTACTTATGCCGATCTTCAATAAGTACACCATTTTGTCATGTTGATTTACCCTTTTTCATCTTTTTAATTACACATTTGATTTTTTGAACTCTAATTTTACAAACACATTTGAAATTTGCAATCTTTCCATCCTTATTAACCATTAGATTTAGGCCTTCTACTTACTGAATTGCAAATCAAATTCCATCATTTTTATTTTTGTTGCATCTTGGGTTCCCGATTGTCGTACAGATTAGAGACTCTTCGGGTTTCTCGTCATCCGGAGGTGATCGTGAGTGGGTCCAGTCTTCGTCATTATAAACCTGGAACCTGCACAACACGAATAACAAATAAGATGTCAGAGGTCAATGGGGGGCTATCCCCTGTTGATTCTCCAACGCTCAAGTCAGAAACATTTCGCAATAAACGGAGGAATGCATGCTTAAGATACAGGAATGAGGAAAGTGTGAGAGGGACGTGTTTGAAGGCTTGAGCTCCATAAATGCATCCGCGGAGGGCGGCTTAGAGGTGCGCTCACGGAGGACAGCTTAGAGGCTCGCCCATGGAAGGGCGGCTTAAAGGTGTGCCCGCGGAGGGCGGCTAGGAGATGTCCCTGCTTGGGGGTGCACTCGTGGAGGGCTGCTTAGAAGTGTGCCCGCAGAGGGCAGCTCCGAGATGTCCCCGTTTGGGGGTGCTTCCGTCAAGGGCGGCTAAGAGATGCCCCCGTGGAAGATAGTTTGGAGATGTCCCTGCTTGGGGGTACGCCCGTGGAGGGCGGCTTAGAGGTGCGCTTGCGAAGGGCGGCTTGGAGATGCCTCCGCTTGGGGGTGCGCCCGCGGAGGGTGGCTTGGAGATGTTCCCGCTTGGGAGTGCGTTAGCGGAGGGCGGCTTAGAGGTGCACCCACGGAGGGCGACACGATATGCCTGAGATTCGGGATGAGACGCTGGATGTTGGACATGGCCCGTGAGGCGAAGGACCTCTGGTATCCTCACTGTAGGCTTCGGATGAGGCACTAGGACCTTGGGCCTTATTCAAAACTTAAGGTTGCGGGCTTTTAGGCGTGATTTAGGAACCGCGGACTGTCGGGCGAAGGTTAAGGGCCGCGGCCTTTAGGTGTGAGAGAAAGAGAGGAAGGCACTGTACACCTACTCTACCCTCTGCTGAACGACTCTACGCCATTTTGGGGAAACACCATTTCTGCCTTGATTTGGGAGGAATGGCCGAGTGCTATTCTTGGAGACCACCTGGTCCTGCTGAGAGCACAGTGAGTGTGGGTTGCCATTTTCAGGAAGCATTGGGCTCCCTTGTCAGGAGAGTCTCGTGCCTTTGTTTGACCGAGGAGAAAAACGGAGGAGCTGGGCATCAAGCTCCGTTTCCTGAAAACAGGGACGGAGGCGCCGAGCGCCATTGATGGAGGGGGCCTCAAGCTCCACTGCACAGAGCTTGGGAACAGCGGAACTGGGAGCCGTTGGATGGGCTTTGCTGAGCTCACTTCAGCGGAAAAAGTTAGATGTGCGCCATTGACGGGGAGCTTTGTGCCCTATTTCGTTTCGACTTGAGGGTGAATGGTTGGATTTGGTTGCAGGGATTGCCGTGTGCTTTGTTTGGGTCGAGAGCAGCGGAGATGAGCCAGTCGCCATGAATGGAGAGCGTTGGGCTCTGTCTGATGCGGACGCCTAAGCGCCGTCACAGTGGAACTTCGGATCCCATTCTATCGGAGATAGGAACAGGGGACTTGGCGCCATTAACGTGGATTTGTGCTGCTCTATGTCATAGGTGAGCTTAGAATTAGAGCAGGGAGGTCAGGGCGCTGCGTTTGGAGCTTCTGGGCTCTGATTGGTGAGAACAGAGCCAGGGCACCAGCCGCCATTTACAGGATTTCGCTCCCCTGTATAGGGATTTGTTTTTCTCCCCTTGTTGTCCATTCTTCCCTTTTTATCTAGAGAAGGGATGAAAATTTTCCCTCCAAGATGAGTTCCAATTTCCCGCCAAGGGAAATTTCTCCCGCCAAAATGAAATATTTCCCTCCATGACGAAGCTTCTTTGACACGCTTCGGGTTTCGAGTCGCCCCACGATACTGGACCCATCAATTTTAGTTATCTTCTCTCACTAAAACTTAATTAACCTCACCTTTTCTGCTTCTAAAATTACCTAGATTTCCATTCCTTCTTTCTCTTGCACTAACCAGTTTCTGTGTCTTTCTCTCCAGCTTTGACTTCCAACCTCATTTAGCGCTCATTACAAGCTTTTAGACTTTGGTTTCACTTGCCACTTTCTTTGCAAATCGCTTTGCCTCGTTTTTTCAACTTCTCATTATTCTTACAGTGCTGCCATTCCTTGCAAGATACTCTTCATCATTGCTGCTTTTTGGGAAATAATTTCCCCAACAACTCTCCTCTGCTCATACATTTCAACTTTTGGATTCTCCTGAAATTTCCATCGCTATAACCTTAAGAGCTATCCATCTTATCCCATTACACTATTTACGTCTTTTTTATTATCTACTCCCAAATTTCTTCTTTCAATATAGTATCTCTGAATTTGTTGTACTTTTTTCCATCATCAAGTTCTCTTTCATTAAATATGATATATTGATGCTCACTTCTATCATGAAGATGTGTTGGATTACAATGTGTGCAGAAGTGAAGAAATCCGTGAGCAGAATTTGTTTAGATGTTCAACAAGCTCCATATTACCATCATTGTAACTGAATTATGCTCTTGAATCTGAAATTACAAGGGTAGATTAATAGCTATTCACGAAGGACTATCCGATTAGCAGATTCATCATGCACTTCAGATTTGGATCCAGGTTTGTTACCCACGTGAAGTCTTCTGCAGCAGTTCTGAGGTACAGATCACATAGTAGCTAATTTCTGTAAGTCATTTCATCAAGGTTGGATGTCCATGTGCTTAGCTGTATAACCAATCAGTTACAAGTAATTTGGAGGGAAAATTGAATGTAGTTTAGTTAGGAATTATGCTTCCTTTCAGTGTTATATTCTGGATACTTTAGTATAAGAAGGGAAGCCTTGCGACAGAATTGCTCGTGTTGAATAATCTGCTTCTCCCTTGTCTATTCACTCTCGTGAAATTCTCACTCCTCTTTACCCTAAATTGTCTAATTGTCTACTCATCTAACGTCAGTCTATCTCCCTCCCAATTTGATTTTTTGATTTTCCTTCTCAAAACTAAGCCACTTCATCACATCTATCTATTGGTGATTACATCCAGTACCAACAATCTGTTATGTGTAATTAGACTCTCTTTGATAATGATTTTACTGTCTTTACAACACAACCCATCTATTTTTTTTTTTTTCAAGAAAGAGTTCTATTGACTAGTGTGAAAATCCACGCATAAAAAAATTTTCTTTCACTTTTCTTAAAGCAAGTGTTTAGTATCACAAGTTCATTGGAGAAAGAAAATTCTGGAATCCAATTCCCCTAAAACGTTCAAATTTCTAAAACCCAAACTACTATATAGTTGTTCATATCCCTTTCCATCCTTGCTTATTTACCTATTTAAATCTCCTCCCAACAAATTTTCTTATCTGCACCTATCTTTTGTTTCACACCATCCCTATATTTCGAAATTGTCTTATAATATTTCCTTATAAAGCTATTTGAGAAGCATACGTACTAACTATTTATTATTTTTATCCCCAACTCTTAGAACATCAACTACATTGTCTCTTAATATTTTATCCACTATGCATACTCTATTTTATGTTTTTCCTCTCCCTTATGCTAAAGTTTATAACATGTCCTTTCTCTCTTTTTTGAAATTTCTCCTATTAATTTAGTTTCTGGTAGGAAATTACGTTGAACTTTTTTAATCATTCTACCCCTATCTCCATTCTCTTTCCAATTACAATTGTTTAAATCGGTCTACGTAAACTTTGTCACACAAAGTCGAGAACAAATCTCTACCAAAATCAATTACCAAACTCTCTATTCAAATTTGTAAGAAGATTAGATAATAAGATATTTCACAAGTAAGAAATCATGCAACCAAATGAGTTTACAAATTTACGTAAAAATTCTTTTCAACTAAGGAAAAAATAATTTGAGAAAACTCTTCATTATAATGAGAGATTGATTGCAACAAACCCTTCAGAACTACCTTCAGATTCACCACCAACTTTGGCTAACCGAGTAATGACAAATAAGAGAGTAAATAGAATAAAATCATGGTAAAAATATTTTATATAATGACGAGAACAACATACCTAAAATGATGAAGATTTTGAACAAGATTACAAGCCTAATAATTGACAAAATCTCATCATTTTCTTCATTTTCCTTTCAGTTTGGCTCTCAAATGGTGTTTTGAAACTGCTCACATTAACTGTTATATAACAGAGAAAAACACTTAAAAATTGTCTGGTGTTTGAATGACAAGAGAAAAACTACCTAGAAATTATTATGGTGCACATGCGTCTTTCGTGTGTCCATCAAGCAAGGCTGTGTTGTCCTACCCAAGCACAAGCACCCTTCAAGCATGTATCGGGTGTGACCATTCAATCCAACGCACTCACATCAATGCAGGCATTCTGTCTAGGTTGCGCACATTCTTCCATCAGGTATTGTTCACCTTTGTCACACCGAAGATAACCTTCCCTCGAGTGAATTTCCCTTCTTGCACAAAAGTCAAAAATCATGTATAATGCATAATGACCTGAAACCCAAAAATAATTCCTATGTTCCAAGTGGAAAACGTAGTCTCATGCCCCTAAAATAGCCTGTTAGCAAGTCTTCTCTTCCTTACTTGACGCCATGTTTGTGCCCGGACACGATGCTACACATCAGGGCATAGCCCACTCTTGCCTATTTTATTTTCAAGTGTGTGCTTTTTATGCTGTTATCATTCTCCAATTTTGTTCTCTTTTTATGTTTTTTACTTGGGGAAGAGATTTTTTTCTGTGCCCTTTTACTGTCCATTCAATTCGTAACCACCCAAAAAGGCATGTATTTGCTAATATTCTTGTTTGATTCGAACTCGTTTTCAAAGGTGGTAAAAGCCCTTTGTAAGGATGCTATTTGGTGTTGACTATAATGAACATGGCAGTTGTGATGATGGCACCGGCAGAATACACAATTGCATTTGTTCAGTGTTGGTCGTATTTATGATGCATGGTCCTATGCTAGTGGCTATGGCGAGGTAGTGAAAATGGGGTTCCCATAGTGTCGTAACCGGCGTGATGTTTTATTAGTTTCACAATCATTTTAGTTAATTTTGTGCTCAATTAATACAAATTATTGAAAGGATATTGCTATATGGTCAATCTTTATACACAAATTTTTACAATTGTGATCCCATATTTTACAACTGTGGATCCCATTTTTAAAAATCTGAAAGATTATTGCTTGCATGTCATTCAGTGGATTAACTAAAATTTCACATTTGTCTCGCGAATGTTTCCCCCCATAAATATAAGTCATATGGGACTATGTTTGGAGACTTGCTTATACAGCTGGAAATGAGCCGAACCGTTCATGAACAGCTCGGAGGTCAGCTTGGTAAGGCTTGTTAAAGTTTGTGAAAACAAATGTCAGCCTGGTCTAATTTTCAAGCTCATTGATAATCAAGCTAAGTCTGAGCTTGATTCATTTAATCTTACAAACAGCTAGGTTAGGCTTGTTTTTGGGTTTATGAATAGACTCATGGACAAACTCATATACAGGATTGATTTGGCTTGGTTTGTCTCGTTTATGTATAAAAAAAAGGCTTTTGCATAAACAAATGAAGCCACAAGCCAGGCTTGATCCCTTTTTCACCAAGTTGAGCTCGACCTAAGAAAATAAGGCTTGGCTCAAGCTCAGTTCAAACTTACAATATAAAAAGAGCAAATCCAAGTATAAACATGTTCAATCTCGATTTGGCTCAGTTCATTTGCAGCCCTACCCACATAGTTACTAACAAACACTATCACCCCTTAAAATTGCATAAATGACTGAATCAGTTTCAATTACTTGGATGCAGGAGCAGAGGTTGCGGTGCTCTGTATTACAAAATCCGGGGAAGTTCTAAATTATCAAGCCTTCACTAATTCCAAGGGCGTGTACACTGTGGCAGAGACGATGCCCGAGATCGATCGTTGGGATGCTTGCCTTGTGAGACCGATCAGCAGCTTCCACGAGCAATGCGGCCACCTTGGAGATGGCAGCACAGGTGTCAAGTTCACCTATAATCGCCCTTCCGGTTATTCATATGCCATTAAACCTTTCATCTATCGAGCTGCCAGTGCCCCGATCTACTGCTCGTAGACATCTGTAAACGTGTGGAGTAGCTTGCAAAGAAGATTGATAAGTTGTCAATGGCAGATTTTATGAATATTTGAGAATTTTGAGCAGAATTTGCTTACTATGTTTATATTCACCTGGAAGTACAGATTGATAGGGTATGAATCTGGGAGTTTTGCTTGCAAGACCAGCGGTGATTTTTATAAATACAGCACTTTTAATCTTCCCGGAATTTAAGATTAAATGATAAAAAATTGAGGATTGAGATTTATTTTTGATGGGTACGCCAGGAATGGGTTGACTCGGAAAGGAGTGACGGCCCAGAACCACCAAGGTTCATTTTACACCAGGATAGTCAATGCAGAATGTTGTTCGATTAAAAGCCAAAAAAGACAGAAAAGTCAGGACGGACAACTTGAGCGGTCAACTTCCAAGACGGTCAATGATTCTGTTGATTGGATTCTTGACTGCTTGAAGATCAAGCTCAACGCGGCCTAAGCCCAACTTGGCCTACGCGGTAAGCAATGGTCTTTTCCCCTCATTTTGCGCTCCCCTAAAAAGGCAATCTTAATGGCAATGGTTACCAGTAGATTCAGCACACACCCCATGATGAAGGCGCTGAATTCTCTCCTATGTCTGCTGTAAACCTAGCAATTACAAAGCATAGAAGGAAGGCAATCCTCCTAAGGAGTCGTTACCGCCATTAATGCCAACGTCAAGAAAAGAAGCTGGTTCAGCAAAGCATTGGAATCAAGCACTTCTGCCTAAGGAAAGATGCCCAGTCTACACTCCAGGGTACGCTTTCTTTCCGCAAACAAAAACGCTCTCATACCTACGTCAATCGCTCTCGCGCTTACATTCCTCTTTCCCAGAGGAGTCCCTTAGAGCTCACATAGCGTCCTCTCGAACTCTCACGCTTATAGGACGCCCACTCTCTTTTCCTCCTGACGCTACGATCCCCAAGAACACTAAGATAGGTACCAACGTCCCTCACGGGCAACATTAACCTTTCTCAACGAGAGTCAAATCGTTACCATAAACACTCTCTGTCTTTCTCCGCATTCTTTCTCTTTCCTTTACCTTCTCGATTCTTAGAAAACTGTTTTACTAATTTGGGTGTCGGAGTATCTTCGGCGAGATAATATTTCGCTGGCATCTGACCTCTCGTTTGTCTTAGTGGTGTACATAACCCAAATTAGGTGGACAAAGCCGGATTTAACTACCAACGTAACCCGAATTCGTTCGAAGTTTAGTTTCTAGACGCATTAATTTTATATTTTAATTATTTTTTCTATAATTTATTATTTATAGTTATATTTTATCTTAGAAAATTATAAGAAATTTCGCTTATGAGAGGACAGTAAGCTTGATCATTGACTAAAGTTGCCACTCAGCCGTCGATTGCTTGATTGGGAAGCTTGACTTTCTCTCTCTCCCTCTTTTGCATGTGGTGGGATTTTGTTATTGAGACATATTATTTATATATTTATTTTTATTAAAAATGCTAAAAATTGTGTGGAAAGGGATGGGAGAGAAAAATAATTAAAATAAAATAAAAAATATATTTATTTTAAATAATTTTGATATAAGTAGTTGTACAAGTAAGTATATGACTAATATTATTTTTTATTATAATTTTAAATATTAAATTTTATTATTTTGTAAATAATTGAGATTATTTCAAAGGTTGTGTAAAGTAGATATTATAATGATATATTATTGTATTATTTTTACTTTAACTATAGTTTATTAAATATATAAAATTTATATCTTCAAGAAACCACATAAATATAATAAACTTAAAAATTACAACTATATAATAGTGATTTCACATACAATCGCAAAAAAAAAAAAAAAAATGAAACTAAAAAAGAGAAAAAAATACGAAAGTGAATCAATTAAAAATTAAAATAAACTATATGGAAAAAAAGACTTTTAAAATCTTAAATATAAATTGAGTTTAATATAGTTTCATAATGAAAAAAAATACATCAAAATTGTTAATATTTTAATAAAAATATTTTCTTATTTCCAAAAAAAAAAAATATGTACAAATATGTATTGATTGAGTCCAAACATGCAAAATTAAATTTGCCAAACCAAATTTTAATCCGATTCTAGAAAAATCCAAAATTATTATCTTATTTATTTATTATGGTATTGAATAAGTCATTTTGAGTCAGTATAATATATTTATTTGACTGTTGACATATAAACATGATGTATTAACATAACACAAGATAAAAAGATTTTGACTCAGTACAATATGTGATCTATTTTTGCTAGGTTGAGCATGCTTTTGGGCATATTGTGTCTGATACGGTCCAAATATAAAAAATAAAAATTTATAAAAAATAAAATTATATAAAATATTATAAAAATTATATCATATGTTATTTATTTTGTTAAATATTTTTAATATTATAACTTATAAAAGTAAACAAATATATATTTAATAATAACTTACTTATTTTTAAGTTTCACTTATATTTTCACTATGACTATATCTAAGTCATTTTGTCTACTAAAATTTAAAATAATCAAAATTTTAACGTGATTTTTTCGTCTAACTAATTATTGAAAATAATATATATTTTTATTATTTTTAAAATCATTATATTTTTTTTGCCAATTATTCGACCATTGATATTGAAGATTGATTTTGATGACACTATATTTGCTGAAGAAATTAAGAAATCATATAACATTGATACAAGTACAAAAAATTTGTACTCATTAGTCATCCAATTAAACTAAGATATTAAATTCTAATCTGTTACTTATGAAGTTAGAAATATAATTTAATTATAAATAGTGAAAAAATTTAAACGATATTATATTTTTATTAATCCTCTGTATTTTACGTTGAGTTTGTACCAAATAAGTAAATTTTGTCGACCACTTTTGCTGTTATTGCCGTTAAATTTGACAATTTCGGTATTATTTATTATATATAAAAATTATACATTTTATACAAATTGTAAGTAGTACGAACTTTATTGTACATTGTATGTACATTGTATCCCTGTGTTATTATAGAAATCTTCAAGAAAAATTCACACGGGTTTTATAATGATATCAAAACAAGTTGATATTGAAATTTTTCTTCAATATTTTAAAGTTTATCTTAAACGATATAGTTAAATATAATATCAATGTATACATTATTTTTAATCATTTTAATATATACTTATAATTAAATTTTAAATGTTTATTTTTATATTTATTGCCAATATTATACAATAGAAATTATAATCACTTTGATAAAATATAAAGTTATCAATTAATGATAACAATTGAATTAACAGTAGATTTTGGATAGTATAATATATACTTATAAATTCTAAAATAAAACATTTTAGTTGATATTTAATATAACAGTAGATTTTGAAAAGTAGTAAAATAAATATTTTTAAAAATATTTAATTGTTTTAACTATATTCCAGTTGATATTTATAATTAGTTGGACTATTAAAATATTTTCATTATGAAAAATGATTAAAATAAAACTAAAAGGATATGCGATATTTAAAATCTAGCAAATTAAATTCCATTATATTGGGTGGCCAATCTTTATTTTCTGATGACTTAATTTATTATATCGATATAATATTTTGAATAGTTATTGCGTAGATTAAAATATTTTAACAAATATAATAATATTTTTTATTTTTTACATAATGATAAATAAAATGTAAATCATTGTTAATATAAATGTTAATAATATGATATATATATTATATAGAATATTTCATCATTAAAATTAAAGAAAAGTATGATTTAAATAAAAATATTATAATTATTATTAAAAGTATTATTAAGAGTAAAAAAAATTATTAAATATTTTATATTTATTTATAATATTACTAATTATTTTAGAAAATCTAAAAACTAGGTGTTTAAAAATTTTAAATCTAATGATTGTTTGTGAAATTTTTAATTTTTTAAAATTTAATATGTGATAATATAAATATGAGTCAAATTATTATGTGATAAGTATGGATTACTTATTAAAAAAATGTTAAATTTTATTTATATTAATTTAAAAATTAATTTTTATTTAAATTATAAAAAATAAATAAATTCACATTTAATAATATATCAAAATATTTTTATATATATGGTTACAAGTACATTTATACGTAATTTTCAAACTTATAATTTTTTTAATTAAAAAACAATTATTCATATAAACTATATATATTTTATCTGTCCTTCTTGATCTAACCTTTGAAAATCTTTTTGTGTACACTATCTAAAAATATTAATTTAATTTAAATTAAGAATAATAATTATTATTTTTATTTCTTTGATGTGTCACTTTAAGTATTCAATATCATTATAACTTTTACAAATATAACATTTTTTTTTATTTTTTAAATAAATGATCAATTGATAATTGTTAACCAATTAAATTTTAGAAATTATCATATAGTATTAGAATATTTTTGAGATAAATTATGATTATGATATTTTAGAATCACTTTCATATGGATATACACTATAGTTGGTATAGGAGTATTGAAATATTTTTAAATTGTTTTACCATCAAAATAAAAAAAAATATATATTTACAATTAATAATTAAATTATAAAATAATAATATTAATATATAAATTACAGATAAAAATTATTAAAAATAATATAATTATATTAATAAGTATTACATTATCATTTATTATACAAAAGTGAAAGAGTAGAGTAGATAAAGAATAGAGACGAGATTTGTGAAAGAAGAGGGGGTATTTATGGAAGTCATGAGTGAGTATTCAAAAACTTTAAAATTAATAATTTTTTTGTAATTATTATTTTTTAAAAATTTAATATGTGGTAATGTAAATATATGATAAATTATTAAGTGGTGATTATATATCACTAATTAAAAAATATTAGATTTTACTTATATTATTTTTAAAATTAATTCTTATATTAATGTATGTTAGTGTGAAGATAAAATTGCCAAGTTTTTTCCCTTCCGTGAGCCTAGGGATCTATTTGACTTTTGTTACGAAGTAATTCAGAAACTTCTACAAATTCTTTCTCTACTTCTACTTGATGTGAGAGAGGTGCCAATACTACTTATCTTCTCGACGGCCAGTAAGCGTATTACACCAGTAAGAGATCAGTTAGCTCCCTGAAACTTCCAATCAAACTTGAGTAGAGGTGATGAAATCATATGTGTGCATCTCCCTTCAACGTAAGTGGAAAGTAGCGACACATCGCTGTGTCCTCCAATCCTTGTAGACTCAAATGGGTGCGAAAATGATCGATGTGATTCATAGGATCAGCGCTTCCATCGTATGAGTCAAGAAGAGGTATCTAGAACTTCACCGGTATAGGATGGTTCAAGATTTCCACTGTAAAAGGAGATCAGTCAAGGTCTATCGCGTGTTCATCGTCTTTGAACACGTGTTTTCATATCTTTTCCAACATTGGATCTGTCTGAGCAGCATTGTCTAATCTTTTAGAGTTGAGATAAGTTCTCAACTTGGTTATTTCTTTAGGGTGACGTGTAACCGGCCGGCTATTACTACCAATGGATCTGACAGCCCGGGTGGCTCCTTCCTAAGCCCGGGTTCTGGTCTCCACCCGAGAGTATTAGGGGTTCTTTTATTTTGGACTTTCTTCTGAAGTCATACTACCCAATCGCTCTTCAAGCCTTGGACGGCTTTGAGCGTGCAAGGCCTCTGGAGCTTGAGTGTTGGCCGGTCTTCTAGACTTTTTGGTCGGCTTCTTTTTCTTTTGGCCATCTCTCCTGGAGGCCAGAGCAGGGACCACTGTGGGCGGAGCCCCCTGCTGTACGTACTCCTGGCGGGAGTAGAGCATTTAGAATATCTTATTTATATTCTGTATTTGTTCCATCAGATTTTGAAAGAATGGTGCAAGCACCTCGACCGTCCTATTGACCATGGTATTAGTAGTGTAGTCCTGATTAGGTGAGGTCATGTCTTTGGCGGGCTCGCTATCTTTGTTCTTATATTCACTATTCTGACTGATGACGTTATCTTAGAGGGTGAAGATGAGAAAAGTTTTAGAGAAAAGTGTTGGATTTTTATAAGTGTTCCCACAGACGGTGTTAATGATGCTTCTTGAATTCAAGTTTTGAATAGATTTGGGTCAAGTTGATCGTTTAAATTCGGTTCCGTCCACTAAATCTGGATCCTACACGCCACTATAACAAACGAGAGGTTAGATGATGGCAAAGTTGTCTCACCAATAATACTCTGACGATCAAGTCAATTAGCAACCTTCGAATCAAGAAGATAAAAGAAATGAATAAAATGAGAATGTTGGGAAAGTGTTTGGGACGGTGGGTTGCTCTCATTAAGAGAAGCTTTTGTATGCTCGTGAGGAGCGCCGACTTTTAATACCATGTTCAGTGGGAACGTGATGACTAAGAGCGAATTGTTCACTGAAAGCGTTAGAGTTTTATAGTAGAGAGAGAGCTTGATGATCAAGACGGCTGTGTGCGAGTATTAAGAGCATTTTGTCTGAGATTGAATGCCTACCTTGGAGTGAGAACTCTATGAGCTTTTATAACTGTGTGTTGGGCGGCTTTCCTTGGACAGGAAGACTTGATTCCCACGCTCTGTTGGGATGGCTTCTTTTCTTGGCGTGGGAGCTTTAATAGAGGTAATGGCTCCTTGGACAGATTGCTTTCATTTTAAGTTTTGTAATCGTTAGAGTTTACAGCAGACAGGAAGAGAATTTGGTGCTTTCCCCATGGGCATACACTGAATCTGCTGGTGACCGTTATAATGGGGATTGCCCTCTCGGAGAGCACAAAATTAGAGAAAAAAACCGTTGCTGGTCGGAGATGGAAGTGTGGGCCAAATTGGGACTAGCCCACTGAGGTCGGCCTACTATGGCACTTCCGGTCAACAGAAATATTGACCGTCTTTGTGAGCCAGTTATCCGTCCCGTTATCAAGCTTTGCCGGTTTATTTGATTTTGTTCGATCAACGGTTAGCGTTGATCGTTCGGGCATATATGGGCTTTTATGGATCTAGATCGTGCCTCCTTCTTAGGCCAGCCCACTATCGGCGTGCTTATCAGTTATATAATCGTTACCCTTGTGACTCTAATAACGATCATGTGATTGATCAAATTACTGTTAAAATTAAAAAAATAAGTCGTGCGAGACACAATATGACCCGCGCTGTGAGTCAATTACCTTGGAATTTAACATAAATCAAAGTGTCTAATTATACTATACAAGGCTCAATAATATTCATTATGGGTTGTGTTTAGTATGATATGTGATAGACAACATAACCCAATTAACATCTTCATTTGGTCATCTAGTGATTGATACCAACATTTAACAAAATTACCTTTATATTGAATTCATAAATAATTTTAAAATACATCAAACTTGTAAATTATTTTACTTACCAAAAAATCATTAAACAAAATGTAAAATTGTAAAAAAAAATAAAGTTAATATTTATTTTGATTTTAACACACTCATCGTCAAAATACGATAATTTTTGTTTTTATAGAATATAAATAATACCAAAAATAAACTAAAACATATTAAAATAAAAATAAAATAAAAACAGGGAAAAAAATTTAGGTCGCGTTTGGTTTACCGGAATAAAAATTTTATTCCGAGTTAATTTCTTCAAAAATAACAATTTTCTTATTTAGTTTATAAATTAGCCAAAAATAAATATTCTTATATTTATGGGAATAATTATTTTATCATATTATTATTATTATTATTCTCATATTATTATTATTGTTATTTTAATATGTTTGATTATTATTATTATCATTATTATTATTGTTATTATCACTATTTTTACTTTATTTTTCATACTATTCTACAAATCAAATAATAAAATACTAATTTTTATATTATTATATTTTAATAATTAAATATAAAAATAATAATTTTAACTTTATTCTCATCTTATTTTATTTTCTAAAAATAATTATTATATTTTTATCTTAATTCATTTCAATAACCAAATATATTATATTCTCTTAGTATCTTGGTTGGCCAACCGTCAAAACTTTCTATTGGGTGAGAAAGGTTGTGGTATTATTCTATAAAAAAATATTTTTTAATTATTTTTAAAATATTTTTAATATTATAATATTTTATTTATTTAATAATACTAATAAATCTATATATAAATAAATATAATCAATAAAATTTACAAGTAATTATTAAAAAAATATAATTATCTACAAAAATTTTAAAAATAATAAGTCAAATATATATTTGAATGACAATACGTGTCATTTCTCCAATCAATGTACAGATGAGAGATGACCAGCTCAGTTTATCCAATAGTGTTTTGACACGTCATTTTCGGTGACGAGCTGGACAACTTTCTGTGAGAAACTGTTAAAAAGTAATTCAGTGAGAGAAGAACGAACCGGAAACCGTTGGTCGGCGCACAGGAAGATCGGGACGAAGGCCGAGAGAGAGAGAGAGAGAGAGAGAGAGAGAGTGGCGTAGGGGGAATGTTATTCTTCGCGTGAAGATGGAGAACGAGTATTCTGTGTGAAAGAGAAACGACGAACTCAGTTTAAAATTTCCAATGCAGCGATAAGAATGGTGGTCTGAGAAAAACCGATCGATGATTCAGTGGATAAAGCAGCTGAGAATCGCCTTCGGGGCTTCCTTCATCTGGCTCATCTGCTTGATTTACTTTACTCAGGTATAAAACTACTCTCTCTCTTTCTGTCTCCCCCCCTTCCCTTGTCTAGACAGTTTGCTTCTAATCCGCGCTGAGGTGTAATACCAAATTGATCAATTTCCATGAGATGACGTTAAATGGGGATGTTCCAATTATGGTACCCCCTCCCCAAAGAGAGTGTAGAGGGCTTTTTTTTTTTTATGGCAAGTGGTATTTTGTGGTTCGGTAGTGCTTGATCATCTTTTTACCATAACCCTCGGATTTTTGTATGACTGTCTTATTATGTTGGCGAGGACTCGTTTGGTGGCTGTGTTTAGTGTGAAATCAGGAGATGTTCCTGTTTCTGGAAACCGTGAAAACTGTAGTACATTATTTAGAGGCTTTTTATTATTATTTTTTTAATCACTAGACGCAAAGTAGAAGCTGGAGCTTGATATTTAATGTTTAACTGAGATCCAGAGCCATGCTCAGGTGGTCTGACTTTTTCCTTATGGGTGCAAGGTTTATGGTTCAAGCTACGGGAGGGGGCCTTGGCCAATTATATCTCACTATCCTTATAGCTTCAGCAAACATGGTATTTTAGACGAGATAATGGAATATTTATCCATTTTTGTTGTTGGAGGGAAGGGAGTCTTTTTTTTTTTTTTTGGGGGTTCTTCGCTGCGTTCATATAGGCCAAATCTTTGGGGAATACATTTATTTTATGCTCCTATTTGATGCATAAATGCCATCCTATAACTATTCTGCAAAGCTTTATTTGCAGTGAAGAAGTAGGTCTTTTAATCAATTGATATTTCTAGTTGTACTGACATAATCAAACATAATAGTCGAAGCATCAACCATCTGTTCGAAAACACTTTAAACAATTAAACATGCTTACTCCCAATATGCATATAACTAAATTTTCAGGTTGTCCAACTAGGGGTGGAGGTGTGGTTCTGCTTGTATGAGATTTTTCCAATTAGGGTGTAGAAATCAATGCTTATGGTAGCATGAATATTTGAGTAGCTTTTCTCTATTTGTTGTCTCCCAACCTGTTCATCTTTTGAGGGTGGAATTTTTCCATATAGGACAGACATGCCTTGTCCACGAGTAGATAGAAGCAACTGGGAGTCAGGTGAAAGCATGAATGGCCATGTACATTAAGAAGAGATGGGAAACATGATTGGTATCATTTGATTCATTTCTTTCGATCTAATTAATTGGATGAATTACCCCTGAAGGTTCACGTCAAAATAGGGTGAAATTGATGGATTTGTGGGTCATCATTTATGATTTTCTCTATCTATTGTTTCCTATGATTGTGGATATTACCTGACCTGGATAAAATTATTAAAACAGAGTAATTGTTTTGTATCTTCCACATCATCAAAGGTCCTTGTTCCAGCAGCTATGGATAACATCCCTGCTATCTTGATTGAGAAACCACCACTGGGACTAAATATGTGACATCGTTAGACCTTTTGGCTTCATGTCCCTTTCAACATCGCAATTCCCATATTGGTTGAATTGTGGTATTGCTAGCAACTCTATGATGTATGTAGTTAATCAATAGACTGATTGAAATCTGATAACCTTCTATGGTATGACCCATGATTCTCTATGGTTGTGTATGCACTCGGGAGGAAATAGTAGGGTTAAACCAGGTCATTGGCCTGAATCACCACCAGGCAACATGTAATTCCCCAAACTCTAATCTTTCTCCTATTGAAAAGCTTTAATTTCCCAATGAATATCCCAAATTCTGAGGGGATTTAACTGGAACTTTTATCTGTTATAAAATGATGTGACTTTGTAATAAATCTCGTTTTGCTGTGTTCCCAACCCTCTGCTGAATCTGTATGCTGAGTTTTCATCCACTTGTATTACTGCTTTAAAATTCGAATGCAGGGGTTTAGATCATTTGTATGGACAGCTGTTTCCTACCAGCTGAAGGACGTGCTGAAGTTGTCCCCTTCAGCATCCCAGTTTGTTTTCTCAATAGCATTTTTCCCATGGAGCATAAAACCATTATATGGGTATGTGTCTATTTTTGAAAGAGTTGCCTGTCTCAACACATGCTAGAATCTACTTGAGTGATGCTTCCATGATGCCCATCCACACTTCTTAAGTTTGTTCAATTGATACATTGCAAATAACTCCATTATTTGACTTAAAATGCCAAATAACACATTTGTTAAGCCTTTAACAATTGTGATGATCAACCTATCCTGTATGCTTTCTTATGCCCTTTACCTAAAGACAAGTGAATGAAGTGGCCTTTTGGTAAGGCACATGAGGGAACAGATTCAAGGGAGATTTGAGATTGTTTACTAGTGAATGAGGATTTTCCACACTTAATGCGAAATGGCATCTATATAGAATACTTGTGACTCCTAGACAACACTTCTATTAAAATCCCCTAATAGAGGTGTGGATGTCTTTGGAGGTGAGGCATGAAAGGAGTGCCTAAATATTCGCACATACATGCTTATGCAATACCTGAATTTATGTTTGCTTGGCTGATACATTGATAGTGCATTATGTTATCCAGTTTAATAATGGAATAACCGGTTTGCCACTCAGGTTTGGGGAGTCATTCCAAATTACAGACTCACATTTACCATGAAAATGATTTTTTTCCTGTTTGGTTTCTTTTTAATTTTTATGGATCGATGTGACTTAAAAGACGCAACTATTCCTTTATATCCTTGGATATTATCTTGATGAAGTTGGATCCATTGGAGGAAGCAATAGTGAAAAATTAGCTTGTACTGCACTTGCCTGAAAAGTCCATCTAACAGCCAATATTTGGGCACCAAACTGTGTCAGGATTTCTTTTGTGGGAATGGATTAAGACAGTTTGTAATGAAGTAGTTTGCCACTTAAGATTTGTTTCTTATTTTTTCCTTTTTCTCTTTTTGAATGCTGATAGAGGCAGATTAACAGAGAACCTATGCCAGAAATTCTTTCTTTCTTGATAATTTTGATTTGCTTCATATCTGCAGAATTTTGTCTGACTGTATACCAATAAGAGGTAGAAGAAGGATTCCGTACATAGTTATTGCAACTGTGCTGTCTCTTTTGTCATGGCTCGTCTTAGGCCTAAATGGATCTCTGAGAACATTCAGTCTGCCCCTTATGATATTCTTAACTCTGCAAAACATAGGGTCTGCAATGGCAGATGTTGTGGTCGATGCAATGATTGCTGAAGCAGTTAGATTTGAGAGGTACGCTGTTGGTGTGATTTCTTTTTTCTTTTTTTAAACATGGCATGAAGATATGCATTCATTAGAAAACTTAATACTTTCACACTCTCTTTGTGAGGTCCTTCTGCCTCTTTTTGTCTTTTATAGGATGTGTGTTGTTTGATTGTGGCCATCCAAAATTGCATATTTTTTCCTTCCTTAGTAGTATGACCTTGATACTGCGTGGGTCTCAATTCATGATAAGTAGCATAATTATACTGCTGTGTATCTCTCAAGTGGTTATAACTGCTCAGGTGATCATAACTTAATTTTTCATTATTGCAATTAAATAGGACTAAATTTGCTGGAGACCTTCAGTCAATATCTTGGTTGGCCATGGCTTTTGGAGGAGTCTGGGGGAGTTTTTTGGGAGGCTATGCGCTAAGTAACTTACAGATAGATACAATATTTCTGCTATTTGCTGCACTTCCATCTTTACAGCTTATATCATGTGGTTTTGTTGAGGAGAATCCTGTAAGCACTAAGGTTTCAGCTGAAGTTTCTGATTTGACAAGCTCCCAATTCAAGAATAGAAACAGCAATGCTGTTCACGAAGATAATTTCTCAGTTGATAAACCTAAAATTGGCACCTTAAGGAGAAAGAAGAGCTTGAAGAGCAGCGAAAAACCAACAGCCATCTCTCAGAGTCAAGGAAAAGATGGCTCTTACATGTTACAATGGTTCCAGTCATTGAAGATGGCTATGCACAGTTTATTCCATGCTTTCAGACGGCCAATTATTTTGAGGTAACACTTTGGAGAAGTTATGGTTTGGAATTTGACTTAATTCTGCCAGCAGCCAGGAATTTTAAGTGGGACTTACAGTTTCCTTTAGGCTATTTTTATGTTTAATTACAGCTAGTTCTGTGGACGTTGACCAATCAATCAGATAAAGGGCTGCAGCCTCACAAATCTTCCACTATCCTTGGGTCTAGAGAGGGTTAATCCACTCTAAGTCTATTATACGTGGTTTAACCCTATATTATATACAATAAGCTGTTTTTACGACTTGGATCCGCGAGCACTAGGTCCATGGTGATAGCTCTGTTGTTGATCCACCCCCTTCTCCGGTATTATTTAGATGATATTAATAAATGGCTTGAATCCATAAGTATCAAGTTCATGGTGACAGCTCTATCATTGTGGCACCCTCCTCTACAATATTAGGAAGATGGCACTAATAAACGACTGATCGCTTTCTAATTCACCCTAATAGGGTTTATCAAATCATCTTAATCTATGCTAGATCTTTGATATGTAGATACCAGCTAATCTTGTAGATACATTGAATTTCCTTCTCTTTCCATTTATTTCCAAACTATGGATAAAAGTGTTTGTGTCAGTTGTGACTATTTCGATATTGGACATATTAGATAACATGTGTTAGTATCGATTATATTAGAAAAAAATTTCTAAAAATCGTAACTTAATATAAAATATCAGCTAATATATTGTAATATATTGCCAATATAGTAATATATCATAATATTCTCATGGTATCGAGAAATATTGATATCAGAGGACTTAATATGTATTAGCCGATATTTTTATCCATGTTCCAAACTATTATAATTATTTCACTAATCATTGACTTGCTATTTGGAAGGTAGACCTATGGCTTGGTTTTTCCTGGCACATATTACTGTTCCCAATCTCTCAACCATCATGTTCTACTATCAAACCGAGTTCTTAAACTTGGAAGCTACTTTCCTTGGGACAGCGCGTGTGGTTGGCTGGTTCGGACTCATGCTCGGAACTTTCATTTACAATCAATACTTAAAGAAGAAGAAGTTACGAAGGATTCTCATGTGAGCAGTTAGTTTTATATGTATCCTTCCTTTCTATGGTTAGTAATAATATGTTGATGCTGAATTTTTCGCTGATTATCAAACACATTTCAGGTGGGCTCATATTGGTTTGTCAATATTGAGTCTCCTTGACATTGTGCTCGTGTCTCGACTGAATATTGCATACGGCATCTCGGATAAACTTATGGTGTTGTGGGGGTCTGCTCTTTCAGATGCAATCAATCAATTCAAGTATGTTGATTTTCAGCTGTGCTTTATTCACAGTTCACATTAATTTTATTTCTATAGTTACGTCTTTTCCTTTCCTCCAGCTGGGGCCCTGGATACTACCACAGAACACAAATGCATACTGAGGCATATTTTTCTGAAAGTAGCATGGCATGTTGAGGATATGTCTGTTAAAAGTTTATTGGTTATTTATAGATATAAAAATATATACATCAACAATACTATTTTATATTAAATTATTAAAAATATATATATTTTTTATTTCATCATCCAAAATAATTTATAGGAAGGACTAGTATGCAAGTAAGTTAATATAAAAAAGTTGTATTATAACATACCTCAAATAAAAAAATGGTGGCTTAAGTTTTTAATAAATTTATACTATTAAATGGTTTTAGTTTTTTTAGTTTATATTCAGAACCTAAAAAAAACACAAAAATAGCTCATGTTCTCCTGCCATCACCCATAAAGTAAGATTTCTATATGCTAAGTGGTAACAGGTGTAGTAAATACTTTCTCGTTGGGGGACGGCCTCTTCTTTCAAAAGAAATCAAAAGGGAAGCATCGTGGCACTACTTAGTTTAAAAATAAAAATAGTAAATTGTTTCTACACATGTTGGGCAGTGTGGACCAAACATTTGTGAGACACCGTCACACTAAACCGGTAGAAGTGTCGGTGATTCATACTTTGCTGAAGCAAATGCATGCTGTCATTTTCCTTGCCAAGTGACATGATGTCTTTCTCTCTTGTTTCTCAACAGGTTAATGCCGTTTCTAATCTTATCTGGACAGCTATGCCCACCCGGGATAGAAGGGACATTATTCGCCCTCTTCATGTCAATAAACAACTTTGGATCAACCGTTGGTTCGTTCATGGGTGCCGGGTTAGCTTCAGTTCTGAACATATCTTCAGGTTCCTTCGACAATCTTCTTCTCGGCATTTCGATTCAGTTCTTCTGCACTTTCATCCCTATTGCCTTCCTCTTTTTGATACCAAAGGATGCTACTGGCATCTCTGCATCGTTAGGTCACCAAACATACACTTCCTCCTGATTTAGCAGTGAAATTGTTTGTCACAAGTGATATTTAAACAGATAGATGAAGTCATGCTAATCTTTGCATTTTTAAACAGATATTTAAACATAGAGTTGAGAATTACAAAGAAAAGAAACAGCTTGGCTGTTGTTGGATTTTCTTGGTATCTTAGATTAAAGTATACAGATTCATAAACTCACTGTTACATATGAATGGAAGGTTGAATCTTTACATTTTATTATTTTTTGTAATTCTTGTGAAGTATATTGTGTTATTTTGTTCTAATATAAGGTTTCTTGCATTGTTGATTCTCCGGAGCTAAGGATGATGTTCCCAAATATGTTACATAGTTATATAGGATTCTTGATAGAATTGTTGGTTTTGAACCATGGATGAAATATGGGCAAATATATATATATATATATATATAACTGGCTATCAATGTCGATTTTTTTGATACAGCGAGAAAAATTACAATATGCTATCATATTGAATATTGGCTGATATTTATTTTTCAGTTCTTCTTTTATATTCGAATTAATCTGATATGTTTGATTTTAATATGGTCATGACTGGTGTGAGTGTCGATATCAATTTTTTTATTGATGAATTGAACTTGAGGGCCAGTGGGCACCAAATGACGAAAGAACGATAAATTCTCCCATAACTCAACAACCGAATGTTACTATTTTATTTATTTTTATTTTTATCCTTATTTTCTTGGGTTTATGTGAGGTTAGAAAATAGAAAATTGTACGAGAAATGGAATTGTGTTTTGAATATTGATGATTATACTATATAATTTCAATGTATTTCAATTATGATTGTGATTTTTTGTCCTGTTTGTTCAAAAGGATAAATTTGAGATATGTTTAACTCATTTAATATTTAGCAAAAGTAGGGGATTGTTGTGCTTATTTAGTAATATTATAAAATTATTCCCTAAATATTTTATAAATACTATTAAAAATATTTTATATTAATATATTCTATAATTAGAAAAATAGATTGCCTGGATGATTTGCAGTAAGTATCAATGAAAATTAGCGCACACGATATTCATATAAAGATTGGCATTCAGTGTCTCTTACACCAAATGTGTGTATATTTATATTTTATATATATTCTATTTAAAACATCAGCGATTGATGTATACTTGTATTATACATGAGCACAGTTGATCCAAATTGTCCTTGCCTGGTAGGTGTATGTGTTGGGTATGAGCACAGTTGGTGTAGAATATCTATATTTTATGAGCACTTATGCGATATTTTTATATTACCTTTCGTTTATCTTTATATCTGGTGCATGTTTGTTTAGTGCATGAGCGTTGGAGTGTTGATTCTCTTTCGAATGCAGAATTATAGGCCTAATTTCAACCTATTTTGTAAAATAATTCTATTATTTTTATAAAAGGCAGATAGATAAATTGTTACAAATTTGTATTTTTTTTATAGTCTAAGCAAAAGCAATTCATTGCCAAAGAGATTAAGCTATTATTTTAAAATAAAATTGTTAAGATTTTCTCATTTAACTTTTTTTTTATATTATTTATATGCTTATTTTAATTTATAAACATTTATTGTGATGTTAGTTGTATGGATATTGTATTCCACTAATGTGTAAAAATTCAATGGTAAGTGAAGTAAGTTATATAAAAATGCTAGAAATTGTTTAATTTTATTATTATGAGCGAATTTGATGAAATAAGTTGATTAATATTTAATTTATTTGTATCATCTGAATTATAAGTTGATATTTATATTATATTAATTTTATTGATTATAAAAATTTTAAATAATTTTATTTAAAAATTAATTAATTTTGATATTTTTATTTATTACTATAATTTGTGTATTATATTTTATTAAAAATGTTAGAAATTGTTTGACTTTATTATTATGAGCAAATTTGATGAATGTCTTCATAGAAATAACAAATCAAAAATAAGTTAATTAAGATTTAATTTATTTATATCATCTGAATTATAAGTTGACATTTATATTATATTACTTTTACTAGTTATAAAAGTTTAAATAATTTTATTTAAAAATAAATTAATTTTTGAGATTTTTATTTATTATTAAAATCTATGTATTATGTTTTAATATTATCTCAGATTTATTTGGTATTAATTAATTTTGCTATAATTATTTTATTTTTTTATTTTAAAAGAGAATATACTTTATATATATTATGCATTCATATATATTTTATTTTTATTATTTATAAATAATCTAAATGAATGGTGAGTAGACATCCTGTAATCTCTCATACATATATTTTGATATTAATTTTTATTGGTTTATTTATTATTAAGTGGATATATCAATATAAATAAATAGATAAAAATATTATATAATTATTTTTAATATATTTGACAATATTAGCTAATTATGAAAAGATTTATATATATCTAATCAGACATTTAAATAACTATTTAAATATTTAAAAATAATTATATATTTTTAAATAATTAATATTATTATCTACTGAAAATAATTTCAATATTTGGTATAAAAGTATAAGCAATTGTTGTCGGTCACGTGACTTTTTCCCTTTCTTGAGTTAAATGAAACTGTGGTGCTCTGGAAACAGCTTAGCTTGGTCCGAGGAATGGGCTGAAGTAAGGCCCATAAGGTCCAAGAGATTCAAACTGGGCCGTGATTGACGATCGGGTCCACTGTCAGTGAAAAAGGGTTCACTCAAATGGGCCCTGGCCCGGAAAGGCATGGCCCATCACAATTAAAATTAGGTTAAAAAAGTAACGGGGAAAGGAAGCTTCTCTTCTGTAATTATAAATGCATATATATTATCTTTTTGTTCAATTTTTTAATAAATGAAAAAAATTATATAAAAATTATAACAAAATTGTATGTGTAGATGTAATTTCTGGTAAATAAAATTATTATTTATATACCCATTTATATAAAAATTATTAAAACTAGATGTGAGTTTTATTATATTTTAATTTTATTTTTTTCTCACTTTTCAAATAAAAAAAACAATAATTTTCATATAAAAATTATATAAATATATGTATAAATAATACATATATTGAATCACATGAAGGAACAAATTGCTACGTTTGGAACTCATTTTGAATAATTCGATCACAAACCTAAGGTCATCACATCTCTGTTACTCTCCAAATTTCACTCATCCATGGAATCAGTGATTACTTTCTTCAATTTTTGCATTGCAACCTTCATAGATTAAAGCCTCGTAGTTATTAATTTAAGTTCATATCAACAAATACATTACTCCTACGAAGGTAAGATTGTCTAATCAGTTGCAGAGCATGTCCAACCTGATTGCTTGTGGTTGCATTAAGCTTTAGACGTATGCAAGTAGGCATAATTTACATGAGATATATGAGTTTGCAGCTTTTATATACTTCAGAGATTGAGGTGATATTTGGCGGTTGTTTTTTGACTTTGATGTTTCTAGCCCCCACAATTTACAGGGTGCTTTCTGTTAAAAAAAAAAAAACAATCAGTGAACTGGATTTTGAGAAGAAGAGGGCAGGGTTTCTTCGGTCCACTTGAAGCTGGGTTCACTCCAAGATCGGGGTCGAACTCCAAGCTGAATAAATAATACCATTTCCAGTGCCTCGAAAACCTTATGTTGATCCAAAAAGCTGTTCCAAACACCACTCACTATGCAGTAGTTATTGTTGTAAGGAGGTCGATGATGGGCAGCGTGCTGTGATCGTGAAACCAGCACCCCGAGATCTTGCAGCGCCACCACAATGCGAGGCAGTTTGCTCTTAGTACAGTGAGCCCAAGCGTGGAACTGCTGGCTGAACATGATGCAGCTGGAGCACACTCCGACAAATACTAGTAGAGATGGGTTGTCGCACGTCAGATCAATAGGGAGCACTGCAATGGTGACGGCCCGGGCGAGGGCGTGTAAATTGTTGGCGAACTGGCGGCGGGTGATGGTCCACGGCCACTTATGGTGGCCTTCGAATGCTTCGATTTGGGCACCGAAAACTGGAGTTGTGGCACTTCCATAGTTGTCGATGCCCCAGTGGTAGATCCCTGATCCGAGGTCGGCTAGAAAATATCCCACCATTCCAGCTAATGCAGGCTCGAGCCACAAGTGGGTAGCGGTGGTGGTGGTCGTTATGGCCTTGGCTAGAGAGATGAGCATGGCGGTGCAGCCACTTGCTACCCATGCGCGGTGAGACCATGTCGACTGTAAGCTCGGGTCATTGAGCAGACCACCGCCCCTAGCGGCTTTGACTTGGCCGGTGGGTTGTGGCGAAGTTTGTTTTGGTTCGATGGCCAGTTGCTTTTGAGCAGGCTTGAGCTTGGGGTTGGTGGCCGTGGTGGCACAGCGGATGCGCATGGAGAGGCACACATGTTGGCTAATGCTCATTGGAGTTTCGGTGAGGTACCGGGTGGCGGCGGTGGCTGCGCATGGCGAGGCTGGCATGGCGGCAGGTGCTAAGTGGCAGCTTGGGGCGGTGCTTGCGGTGGAGTAAGATTGTACATTTAATGAAGTTCTCAGCGTAAGGAAGGCAATGCTGATAGCGGATGTGAATAGGCTGTGGTTGCGTGATCAAGCGGGTGAATTTGTGGTGGAAAAGGATTGGCGGAGAGCAGCTCTGTGGCGGCCATTGAAGCGGCGTGGGACTACGATTGCCTCGAAGTTTGGTTGGCATAAAGGCATATCCTTAAAACAAGTCCGACAATAGACCAAGACAAATTTTATTTTTTAAAAATATAGAATCTATTTTTTTATTTTAAATTATTTATTTTTAAATAAATAATTATAATTTAATTATTTAAAAAATAAAATTAATTAAAATTAATTATTAAATTATAATCATTTATTTTAAAAAATATATTTTAAATTAAAAAATATATATTTTTTTATCTTTTTAAAAGATGGAGCTTTTGGTTCCATCTATCGGCTTCATCTACAATTATTACCGATTTAATTGCTTGGTTATATTTCACCCAAAAAAGAAATTCTGAAATATGAAAAATAATATGTGACATATAATACTTAAAAATATAAATATGTAATTTTAAAATTAAAAATATATCTAAAATTTAACATATATATATATATATATTTGATTAAATGCTTGAAATATATTATGTTTAAATAGAAAATAGAAAAATAATTTATTTTATAAGGAGTGGAACATAATTAATTTATAAATATTCCTTATGTTTTTATTTTTCTGTAGAAATCAAATAAAGCAGAGTCAAAAAATTTTTATATATAAAAAATTATATATTCTCAATATTATTGGTATTTAATTCTATTTTTTGATTTTATTTATTTCGTTTTTATAATTTTATCAACAAAAGGACTAAAGAATGACGTGAACGACTATCATTTTAATAAGCCGCTGCATTAATTATTGGATATGTGATTAGTTATTATAATAATTTTAACGCAAACAATGTTGGATTTTCGATTTAATAATCAAACTGTGTATTATAGTTTGCGTTATTATTAAATTAATTGTTATTTAATATAAACGGTTTAAATTATTAATATATAAATTGGTTTATTTTAGATGATTTATACAATTTGTAATATAAAATTTATTAATTAAAAAATAATTAAAATTGATGTGTCCCTGAATCCAGGTTGTTGTACTTATTAGGAAGCTATTCAATCTTCCGCGTCAGGTTGAATTGGAGTCAACTCGATCCCCATCTTTTCGAATATAAACCCTGTACAACACAATAAATTAACAAAATGTCAAAGGATTACGGGATTCTTTTTCCGATCTATCATTTAACCCTCAAATCAGATAATTTTTTAAGAAAATAGAAAGATGTGATAATATGAGAAGATATGTTGATGTATGTAATTGGGATTAAATATTTAGGTGTGCCCAACCGAGGGGCGATTTAGAGATATGCTCAGTTGAGGGGCAGCTTGGGGGTGTGCTCAACTGAGGAACATATTTGAGCTGAACCTGATTGAGGGGCGACTTGAATGTGTAGAATGCAAGCCTCATGGATGGAGGAAAAGGCTCCTAAATAGATGGTAGGCCTCCTAAATAGTTTCCTGGGATAGAGGGTAGGCCTCCTAAATAGAAGGCGATTCTTAGGTAAAAGGATAAACTCCTCGGGTGGCACCTTTTGGATGTACCGGAGGGTAGGCCTCCTTCCTTATTAAATCATATTTCCTTGGTTTATATTTATTTGATATATACTTAGGTGATTTGTCCACTTAAAATATTTCCATGTTAGGATTTTCTAATGTCACCACAACCAACACTCCCTTATTATTTTACTTTTATAATCTCATCTATAATTATTGCTACAAATAATAATATCGTTTGATTAAATTAGTCCTCATATGTGTCCCCTAATAAAAATATCATAGAAGCATTCTGCTTTCACCTACTCTTGTATAACGGAGGATACCACCTATAGTTGAACTGAAAGAAGAAATTTTACTTTTAAGGGCAACAACTTATGAAAATATTGAGCAGAAAAGAGTCAAATCTTCTTAATTATATTACAAGTTTTATGTACGTTAATAAAGTGAAAACTTTATTTCAAGTATCAGAGTTAAATGATAAAAATACTTATTCAGTATAAAAATTGAAACCATATATGTCGATCGATATGCATGAAATCTTGTTGATAGTTTCATTATTATTATAGTATATATCATAATTTCTCATTAAGGTCCAATTTTGTATACTTGCTTAGTACATTTTTGTGATCCAATGGGGCTAATTCATAGATTGTAAACATGATTGATCATTTGATCCTTTTATATTAGGTTAGTTTACGAGGCTAATGACAAATAAAGAGAAAGTATGTGACATTCGAACTTGCGTGAAGTATGAATCTACATAGTTTGCCTACCAATTAAATTATTCATGTGCCTAATATACTTCGTGTTGATTTCTAGTCTATATTTATGTTTTATTATTTAGATAATTAAACCGCTTTAATATATCTGTTGTAGGATTTTTAATATCACTACCACGAACATGTTCAATCTATTTTGCTTCTTATTGATCGCGGGTCTCGTGGATGGTGCCAATAATAATTGTATTAATCTACACTGGCCGCATTCAAAATGGTCCATGTAATATAGAGGTGGTGAGATATAACTGTTAATTTTTAAAAATATTTTAAATATTGAAAATATTAAATTAAATATCGAGATCCAATGATTGAAAAGCAATATTAAAAATATTTAAAAATATTAAATTGTATGTATTATTATTCTTTTTTATAATATTAGTATTTGGATATTTTAACAATTTTAAATTAAATTAAATAAAAATATTTATATACTAGATTATTTTAAAATATTAAATATCAGTTGTTCAAGATATGTGTTACTGATGTTGTGTGTTGTAGCCCCCTTGTCCAATTGATTTATTGTCACGTCTTAGTGCCCAATTCTAATAGTAATTAACGTGGTCATTAGATTTATAAGTAATAAGTTCAAATTAACGAAAGATGTGAGTTTCATATTCATATCACAATCGACTCAAAAATATATGAATATAATAAATCTAACCATAGGACTCGAAATATACCACACTCAAAAGTGGCTCCGAAATATTGACTATATTATGATATCAAATTTCATGTAAGAAGATACATCTAAACAATATAAATCAGAGTTAACTTTAATACCATTTATCTTACACTGGACAAGCCAGCATTACACCACACCGCTAACCATAAAACTTTAAAAGAGATACATCAATATATAACCACATGACCAAAGTAAACATTCTAAAGTTACTATATTAAGATGATTACAACATCAAATTTCTATTTCTATCCTCATTGGTCAACTCCTATAGTAATCTTATCCTTCCAGCAAGTGATTTGAGTTGCTAATTTGAAGAGAAATAATAAAAACAAAAATAAGAGTGAGTTGAGAGCTTAATATGGCATATAATTTGCATAATTTAACATATAATTTGTATTAGAACGTGCTAGAAGGAAAATAAATCAAATTAAGATGTAATGATATAAAATTTTCATAATAATTATATATGTTTTTTAAAATTTTTTAATTCTAAATCAATCGTGCGACGTGAAATATTTATATCTAAATATGCTATTCTTATGGACTAAAGGCCAATAGGATTTTACTCACTAAAGAGCAAAAAATTAAAATTTAGATTATATTTATTTTCATATAATTAAAGATCTTATACTACTATTCAAAACTCAGAAATAGATCGTCTACATATCACCCTATGGATGAAACTGAACACTGCTTTCACCTAAGAAAGTTAGGTTTAAATATCGATCACAATTATAATATATTAAAGATTTCATAATATACCACTGCTAATATTTTTATAATGGTTTGATATATAAATAAATACTCTACATATTTTTAATAATCATTATATTTTCTCATTTTAGAGAAAATATTCTAAATTTTTTAATAAATTATAGAATTTTTTCTTCGAATTTTATCAATTTCTTAACATACATTGTATAAAACTTATACACAAATATTTTTTTTTGAGCATATAAAAGTCACATTTTAAAATTTTTAATATATGGCCTATTAGTATAATTTTGTAGAAAAATTAGCAACATTTTTCTTATTATAATTATGCCAAAAAACTTTAAAGGAATTTCAAACATGCAAGGATAATTTTAAACATGGCAAAATATTTTTAAACATGTAAAATATTGTGTATGAATTTAAAATATGTAAGAGTCAATTCGTCATGATTTCAAATACATATATAAAAGAAAATCACATAAATCAATTGAATAATATAATGTACATAAGTTTAGATATATATTTCATATAATGTTGTAGAAAATAAAAGAATTCGTGCATGTATAAGATGAATAAATATCTTAAATACAAAATACAATATGTATAAACATTTTAAATAATAAATACTCCAAAAAATAAGAAATATCAATAATTAATAAAGGAAGATTTGAGATGCACTTGTTTTAACTTTCAATTTATCAAAATTTTGCTTGGATTAACATCAATCACCATCCTCTAGCTTCCGCTCTCTCTCTTCTCTTTCTCTTTCCTTCTCAAGATTTGGCAAAAAATAACAGAAAATCAGCCAAATATTACTTATATAGTAGACTTGGTGCACGTATACATGTCGGGCAACATCGGGCATTGCGGCCAAACACAGTGGTGCACAAGTGTTTCATCGAGTGCGTGTCAGGCATTAGTGTTTTTATACCTCAACTCAATCGAGTGTCCCTCAAGCCTATATGAAGTGCAAATATATTGACAAATGCGCTCGAACTATGATTAGGTGTCTGTCAAATATGACCCCTCTGTCTAGGACAATAATGTGCACTCGTCAGCCGCTGATCAAGTATCTTTTAATTTGATGTAACTTGATCTAAAATTGACTTTGAGCCATATTAAGTTTTCTTTTTTGATCCCAATTTCTTATCTTAATTTAATTAATTATGATTAAATTTTAAAATTTATAACACGTACCTTACATTTATTGTTATCTTGTCCTATCTATTATTAAATAGAAAATTAGAAATTTATCTTCTTTTTTTGACTTGGTGTTTATTTTCTCTTACTACAGTGTTGATTTTATTAAGTTTTATTAAAAAATGCTATATATTAATTTTTAATATCCAGTAATTATTTAAAATGTTGGACCATATGCACCTCGAATTTAGGGTAAATAGTTAAAGGGTTAGGGCATACGTCCAGACACAATTGACTTGTAAGCACCTCAAAAGAAATGATGCCACTAGCCCGGGTGATATACTCCTCCTAACAATTAATACTGAGGTCAATTAATACTGAGGTTACTCCATTAGAATACTTTTAAGTACATATTTGATTATTAAAAATAAAAAATTTATTTTTATTTTATTTTTAATAAAATATTTATTTTAATATTAGATTATTTTTTAATAATAAATAAATATTTTTAGAAGAATATTTATTCCTTCAACTTGAATAAAAAAAATATCACATACTCTTAGGTATTTTTTATTTTTACCTTATTTCTTACATGTAAGAAAAAATTATTCTCACATTATTATTATTATTATTATTATTATTATTATTATTGCTATAACTATTATTATTATTATTACTACTACTTTAAATTTTTACTATATTTTTATATTATTATTACGTATTAAATATTAGAATATTAATTTTTAACTTATTTTATTCTAATAATTAAATATAAAAATAAAAATTTTAAACTCTATTCCTATCTTCTTTTATTCTATGAGAATAATTATTCTATTAATACCTTATTTTATTCCATAATCAAATATATCGTCAATATTTTAATATAGATCCATAGTAAGATTGTTATCTAACCTCGTGGAGTACACGCCTGCCAACGAGGCATGCCCACATTAGCCTGTCAAAGGGGCTACCTAGCTAGCCTCCATCGCCATATAAATTGTGTCAAGAGTTTCTCTTGGCTTCTGCGAAGAGTAAGCCTGTATCCTCATTTAATATCGAGCCAGGTTAGTAAAGGCTCGAATGAATCATCGCCCTGGTGTCTCTTATCTCCCATTCGAGCTTCTTGCATAAATTATTCCCCTTATTATTGTCATTATTAACAGTCTTACCACTCGGCCCACAAAAAATAGTTATTTCCTTTCCCTCTTTTTTCATCTTGAACTAACCTTGACTTGGCTGTAATCGAGGTCTCCCCAAGAACAAGTCCGACTTCTTTTTAATATGTTTCTTTGTGATACTCATAAAAATATATATAATTATCACACACACGCGCACGCACACACACATATGTATAATTAATTAATTAATTATATTCAATATTATAAATTAAAATAATAATTTTAATATATTATTGTTATTTTTCTAGGGTTATATTATAGGAGTAAGTTGTCTTGTACTGATTAATTAAAAAATATATACTCTTTTTTAATAGTGAAAAAGCTTCTTTTTTAAAAATCACATTTTAAAATGCAAAATTGTAGACAATAAAACTAATAAATGAATATATTTTATATCTTCCTCAAACTGAATAATGCCTCAAATAAAACAAACTCAATATTAAAATTCAATAATATTAATATGATCTATTTATTGGAGAGAGGAGATCACGTATGGATAGTAGGTTACACCATCACACATAACTTAAAACGCCGCGTTTCGGCTTATTTTTACCATGCTGTGGGTCGCCGCAACAACACATCACGTTGTCCGTGCATTTGCCTGGTTTTTGGGTCTCGCGTTGGCACGCGGACTCGCACAGCAGCTCGTCGCACGACTCCGAAGCCCAGCAATTGTCCGGCGGAAGAGGCGGCAAGGAGCCATCAGCCGCCGTTGCTTTAAGACCTGATCCACAATATTAATTTTTTTTAAAAAAATAATATTAGATGGATATTTTAAATGAAAAATATTTAAATAATATTATTAAAAATATTTTTAAATAATATAATATATATATTAATATAAATAAATTGATAAGATATAATTTAAATAATAGAAATTTTTTTTAAGAAATTATAAAGCTTACCACGAGAGGGAGCAGCCAACGCGAGTACGAGAAGGAAGAAACAGAACGTGGAAATCTTCATTATGGACGGAGCTCGAAAAAAGGGTTATGTTTAATATTATTTAAAGAATTTTTATTTTAAAATTTAGTTATAATAAGATATTCAAAAAAAAAAAATCAAAAACAGATATTCACTTTAAATGTTTTCTATTTTTAGAGCATTTTATATATGTCATTTTTTATTTGTTTATTTTAAAGTTGGTCTGCATAAATGATTTTTTAAATATAAAAGTTAGGAAAATAATTTAAAAAGAATTTAAAATAAAAAAATAGAGAATAAATTGATATTATTTTACCTTAAATGAGTAGATTCTCAAAGGATTATTTTGGAAAATTAAATCGAATAATTACAGAAAGTGGGAAAGAGATCAATTTTGATTTGATCTGGAAAATTATTTTTATTGTTTTTTTTTCGAGGGTTAAATTAATTATGATCAACAAAAGTATCTGATTTTTAAGGAAAAAAATATTATTTAGTTATTTCATTTTTTTTTTGAAATTTAAAAGGAATAATCACAGAAAGGAAAAAAAAATAAATGTCGATGCTAAGCTGTATCAGAATGCAATAAAAATGATCGCATTGAAATTACTATTAATACTGTTACATACTTAGAATCAGAATTTGATTCAAAAAAATTTATATCTATTTTTTAAGTTATTTAATTAGAATTCTACACACCATAATAAAAAATAATAATTCTAAAGAAATTGGGACTCATTTTTCAAAACATTACTCGATTCCTAAAAGACAGAAATATGGAAAAAATTGAGGGAATGATAGAATGATAATGGAAGGCTTGACTTCGTCTAATTGTAGAAGAACTATTTTTCTTATTTTCTAGATCTTCATCTTTTTAAGGAAAAAAATATATTTATAATCATAATATTAATTATGGATAATTTTTTAAAAAGAAACAACCAGTCACAATCTTTTTAATAGTTAAGCTGGTCAAAATTTGATTAATTTAATTGTCATTGTGCACATTTTGATCATGGGGTTAATTGAAAGTAGTTGATAATTAATGATTAAACTGATAGTAGATAGTCAATGTGTGTTAGTTCAAAAATCTTTACTTAAACTAACCATAGAGTAGAAAAATTGTTTAGTAGGACACTTGACGGGTCTAAATATAACCTCATAAAGGCTATCAGAGGTTTTCTTTCCATCTAGACACAAGTAATAAAAAAGTAGAGTATTTATTTTAACAAGTTTTGACTTAAAAATTTTCATCGCAGATTTGATTTAAGAGGCTTGATTTTAGCCCATCTATGTATAAAATGTCACAAGACTCAATTAGACCATAAATGTTGACTTTACCTTTACTTAAAATAGGAGCCTTAACTCCATTGCCAAACATAATTGATTTATCATGATGATCTATAAACGATGTAGGTAGAAATTTGTTACTATACATATGCTTAGAGTATTCACCTTCAATATACCACATAGATGTACCTTGAGCCTTTAATACAATATGGGCAATATAATAATCGAAGTTACCATTTGAGTTTTGAAATTCATTTTTTCTGATTCATATCTTTTTTTTATAGTAAATTTTTTTAGTCAATTTAATTATTTGTGTATTTTGATGTTTAATTTGATTGATAAAATTGTTAACTCTTTTATGATCATTTTAAATATTAGTTTTATAACAATGGTGTTGTATCGTGATTAGTTCACAAAGGTCCTCTTTCTACCAATCCTACTTAGATTTCGTTATACCTGAACACTATTGGATTGTTTTCCTTATTCTTCCCATTAGGGTTTAGTTTGAGCAATATATTCATAACACTCTTCTTTATCATTCTTCTTGAAGTTTATTGGATCGAAACATTATCATTGATACTTTTTCTAAGGGCAGAGGTGATTGAAATAAAAACAGCTCTAGAATTAACATTACTGTTAGATATATTTTTTATAAAGTCAAGACCTTTTTTATTTACAGGTGACTTTTTAAAACTAAACATAGGATCAAATTTATTGATTCCATTTGAACAAACATATAGAGTAGCATATATGCCATTTCTTTTAGTCTTTTAAAATTAGGATATTCAGTTATATATGGCCGAAGTTATAGCATTCATGACAATATCCTCCTTGATGTTTTTTTATTTTTCATATCCTTCACGGCTATTTTATTTTTATTTTTACTTCTTTGTTTGGTAGAGATTCTTTATTATTATTATTATTATTATTATTTAGAAATTCTTTTATTATCCTCATATATATATATATATATATATATATATATATATATAAATTTTAACTAATAGGCTAAATCTTTATCCCCTAACAATTTTACATCAAATCTATCATTTATTTCCTCTTTAGCGAATTTTAGAATGAGGAATTTATTTTTCATTGACCTAGAAAAATATATTCATAATTTATAATGTGCCAACAAATCTTCAAATTTAACATTATCTAAATCATTACTTTTTCTATAACCATGACTTTAGTTTAAATTGTTCATAAAAGGATCTCATAACTCTAAAAATAGTAAGATTTTTATAAATCCTTTCATCAATGTCAAAACTAAAATTCATAATACTATTTAATTTAGCATAGAAATTATCAAATGTTTTACACTTTTTAACTCTAATTTTTTCAAATTTGATAGTTAGCATTTTTAATTCATATTAATTTACCATTTTGATACATTTACGAGTGATTTTAAAAATTTCTAGACTTTTTTAAAGTTCTCATACATAGAGATATGTTTAAACTCTTCTAAAAAAACAGTCATAAAAATTATATGTAATTATTTATTACTCCAAATACATGCATCTATTTCTTTCTTAAGAAAACAATCATACAAAGATAAGACTTCAGTTTTATTATTTTATCAATAGTACCCTAGACTAGTGTCCATCTGAATTGAGTATTACTCCATACACATTCATTTATAGACTTTTGAAATGATGTCAGACAAACCTTTTTGTAGGCTT
Source organism: Nepenthes gracilis (assembly GCA_033239525.1). Lineage (NCBI taxonomy): Eukaryota > Viridiplantae > Streptophyta > Magnoliopsida > Caryophyllales > Nepenthaceae > Nepenthes > Nepenthes gracilis. Next base: position 4,295,679 of record BSYO01000006.1, read on the forward strand.
AACTACTTTCATCAAAGTATGGAGGAACAGAGAAGGATTAACTAGAAATTTACGATGTCATACTAGACAACTTTTGGTCTTATTATCGATCTTACTTCATTTACTAACGAATCTCTATATACTATTAAATTTTAATATCTATGCCACAAACATCCCAACAAAAATTTACAATATCGAGCAAGTATTTAAACAATTGCAAAGATGATCGGGTGAGAAAACTTTTACAATTTGATCTCATGAGTGAAAGATTAAATTTTCCCTTATAAATAATCTATTTTTTTAAACAATAATATGCACAATGTTTGCAATTCAATCTCCGTCTTTAGGTTCAGAAGATGAGAAAAGTTTATAGAATAGGTTAAACATGGGTTAAGAAACACACGTCTAAAAATAAGGGTCTCCTCAATGTTTGAGTACTGTGCATGTGTGAATTAGGTATAAAGCTTTTAACAAAGCACCACACGTACGCTGTATAAGTGCACATTAGGTGCAAGTGTTTAGGACCAAATGCCCTTGTGATGAACCACGTTTTTCTAATCGGAATTCGGCAAAATTTCAGCGATAAAACGGCCACCAAACTAATATAACCTGTAAACAAACCCTATACAGTATATAATTTCCAACATAATAATCACAACACAAGATCAAAGACGTCTCGCATCCAAACCAAAAATTGACAATGGTCCAGTTGTAATACAGACGTCAAGCTATACAAATACCTGAACAACAATCTTATACAACAATAAAAATCCATCCAAATTCAGCTGCAACACATCCATCATCAACCCACAGGATCCAAACGCTACAGAATTTCACGTGATACCAACGTCATAATAGTACGACATTCGCTCAAAAATAGATGTCACTAGGTATCCAATCTAACCATAATAACCTACAAAAGCATATATATTTTTTCAATACATCGAAAACTGAACTACGGGTGTATTATCATCATCATCATCATATGCATACATCTATGTACAAAAGCATAAAAAATACATAATATTCCACCAGAAGGTATAAGACTGCTTAACTAAGTTCACAATATCATCTTTCATGCCTTCATGCCTAGCTGACTCCAAATCCTCTATCTTACCTCATCAGGTGCCACTTAAAACTCATCTAGAGGGATAAAAATAGTAAGGGTAAGCTAAAACTCAATAAGATACAAAATATTGGAGAACATGCAATTTATATTCAAAACATAAAGATATATATACATATAAATATGTACAGAAAGAAATGACAATTAATAAATCCCAAAACATCCATAAAGGTAAAACTTTCATAATGCCATTCAATTCTTTTGTTTCCTTTCGAATTTCTTATCTGATTAAATCATACTGAAAACTTGTTCATAACTACTTATTTTCTTAGAAAATTCTACTCTTAAATCCAAATTTTCATAGTTCTCACTCCGAAAGAATGATCTATAGCTGAAACTCATAACTAAGGCATGTGGCCGAAACCCGTGGCCTAATCCCATAGTTAAGGCCCGTGGTTGAAACCCATAGTCGAAGCCCATAGTTAAGACTTGTGGTCAAAACTCATAGCCAAAGTCCATAACTTAAGTGCAGAATATCCTCCTTTCTTATCCTTGTTCATAAGTTATACAATTTTATGTTTTCAAAACTTAAGCCTTCACATAACTTCCATTACATGCATAACATAATTTGAAGCTTAGAAATTCTTACCATTTGAGCCAAGCCTCATTTTAAAGCTTTCGATCATGAATTCCTTTATTAACAATCATACATAATTTTCAAAACATATAATTTAATTTATTCAATGTACATGCAGTCAAATCTCATTATTTACGTTCGTCAATATTCTGAAATATGCAATTGAACACATGCAAATAGATGCAACTTAATTAACAATTAAACAATACAGAAATTACGTTAAATATGCCAAGGGGACTCGGGTGAATAGTCCCACACGTGAATAGTATCTAATTGTGCATATCGGATGATTCTCAAAATTTTGGGTATCCAATGGGTAAATTACCAAGTCCAGGACATAGGTAATCATAATCTCAAGTCAATTTATGCATAAAGTTTAAAATAAATGCTTAAATAATGTCCAGGCGCATCCTAGGGTTCCAGCGAACGGGTTTTCACATAAAACCCTCATATTGGATATCCAATCGAAAAATTAACTTATATAGGATATGTGTTATGATGCTCTAGTCTCAATTTATGTAAAAGTCCCAAAAATCGGAAGCCAAAATCATCTGGACGCGGGTGAACAGTACGCGTGCATGGGGTAGGGTTTCGATCGTGCAAAACAGTACAAAATAATAAATCGGACAACAAAATTAAAAAATTTTTATACTTAGGTCATGTGTAATACAAAATATAAACTTATCTGGGTATCGGAACGAGGATATCTGGAGAAAATAAAATAAATATGCATAAAAATAAAAAAGGAGAGTATGGATGCACTTGTCTCGACCCGTTCTATTACTTTTCTAACTGGCTTTCGGACGAATTCGGATTTGGGAGCCTCATTCTTCACCTTCTCTTTTCCTCTTCCCTCTCTCTCTCTCTCTCTTATTTTTCTTGAAAATAGAAAAATGCCCGAGAAAATGCGCTTGTGGTGCTTTTATTCGACAAGCCAACGCTCGAGTGTTTGTTGGGTGTATGGCAGGCACGCCCATTCTGCCTACCCAACGCCCGATGGGCACTGGCCCACGGGTCTTGGGCACTCAATGTCAGCTCGGGCGCCCGACGAGCCTATTTTACCGAATTAACTCACATTCTCGACAATTAATCTTCCTACATGGATTTAAGCCTAATCTTGATTATATTGATCCGACTTTCACCTAATTATCATGTTTTAAAACTCGAGTCGTTTTAAGATCAACATGGCCACAATATATTCGTCGCTCCAATGTCGTGTTTTCAGACACAACGTCAGATAGATAGATGCCACTAGGTACCTGTATACAAACTCTAAACAACCTGTGAAAGTATATACATCTATCATATATTCAACGAAAACTAAACTATCATTCTATTGTTCATAAACAAGTACATGTCCATCAATAATATACAAAAGTATTCCACAAGGTACAAAATTATAAAACCGAAGTCCGTAAGACCATCCTCCAAGTCTTTGCAGCTAACTGACTTCTAATTCTTTGCACCGCCCTATCAGGTATAAATTCATACTCATTTAGAGGCAAGAAAAAATAGTAACGATGAGCCAAATACTCAACAAGTATATTATAATTGGAGATAATATATAATATATTCAAAATAAATCAAGGAATGGAATGAGAACAATATGTATGGATGCATATATATGAAATATAATCAAATGCACTCTGAAAAATACACTTATCTTTTTCATTTTACTTATTCTATACTTATATTCTAAAACATGCACAAATTTTATTATCTTTACGGATTAGGGCTAGTAGGCCTTACTAGTTAACGTTGCGGTAGAACGAGGAAAGAAATATGTTTGCTTCTACACATTTTAAAGTACAGACCCATATAATTCAATACCCCGTGGTGAGCAGTATACCTATTATTCGGTATATGGGACCATAAATATATGTCACCATGTCCCCCGTGGCCTAGAGGAATCATTGTACTTCCACAGTAATATCGTAAGATATGTCATGGAATACTACTCTCTGAAATGTAAATCCATGGTCCAAGATTCACAATTTCTTATACTTTAAGGAAAAGTCCTCCAAATTTCTTTTACAAAATTCTCACTTGGGAAAACGAATCATAAACATATCAAATTGTGATATTCCCTTCGTATATTTACATAATTCTCATATTTTTTATGGATTTAAGCATTCACATGCTTTAAATATATGCACAAGTAATTGGGAGCTTAGGAAAAATTTAGAATTTCTTACCTTAATAGACCAAACACAATGTTGAAGCTTTCGGATGATAAATCCCTTCACAACAGTTCACAACAATATTTTTAAAATGCACAATTAAGCATATACAAATTTACATGCAATTTAATACCAAATAATCAAAGTAAAAATATTAACAATGTCAGGGTTTCAATTACCTGGGTTCAAATCATGCATAAATTTCAAATCAATTGGGTAAACAATGCCAGGGTGCGGGGTTGGGGTTTCACGTGTACAAAATCGGACAAAACTTGAAAATCGGGCACTAAATCGATAATCATCATACTTACGATGTGGGTTTCAATTATCTAAAGCCAAATCATATATCAAACCCAAAATAAACAGGTAAAAAGGTTCGGGGCGCAGGTTAGGGTTTCTTGGATGCACAAAACCGCGTAAAAATAACAAATCAGACAACAAATAGATAAATATTCATGCCCAAATCGTGAGTTTCGTAAAATATGTGTACGGGTCAGGTATTGAGACAAAAATATCTGAAAAAATCAAATGAAAATTAAGAAGAAAGAAAGAAAAGTATATGAGTGTATTTGCCTCGATCCGATTTACAGTTTCTCCAACTAGCTCAAAGTTGAAATCGAACCCGAAAACGTTGATTTCCTCCTTCTTTCTCTTCTCCTTCGCGATCTCTGTATCCCTTTCTCGACGTAAATGATGCAGAAAAGAGTTATTGGGCTTTTATAACACGGGTCGACGCTTGAGCACTGGCTGGCGTGCAGTAGGTGCGCTCATGTGCATTTTAGCGCCTGCCTCGGGCGTTCAAGTACTCGACAGGTGCTGCAGTGCTGCTTCGGGCGCCCGCTGCCGAGGGCTCCTACTACTTCAGAAACCTAATTTTTCTATATATATTAATTCTAATCTTGATTATACTAACTTAATTTTTTACGATAATAATATTCAAAAAATGGTATATTACAATCCTCATATAGGAAACTAACACTCCTCAAGTATAAGCATTTTGGACCAATTGCACTTATGTGCGGAGCAGACGTTCGTCAAATATGAGTATTCTGGATAGAATGCACTCCTGTATGCCATTGTCGTACATTGGATGTGGGAACACTTGACGAATTATGCTCCTAAATTGTAAAAGCTTGAATCCAGTGCAACACTTTATTGAAACTTAAGGCTTTTTCTTAGTAAAAAAACATATCAATGTAAGATAATTTTAATAGGGCCCTTCTTGGGTATTATCTTACTTTTTTAGTATGATTATTTAAAAACTTATATTTTTATAAAAATATATAATATTTTAAAAATTATAATATTTAGAATAAAATATTATGAAAATGTATATTTAACGAAGACTTTTTGCATAAAAAATTATTAGTTATATAAATATATAATTTATTAAAATAATTTTTTAAAACATGGTACTTCATCAAAATAAAAAATACATTTATAAAAAAAAATATAATTGGAATGGAGTTGGGACAAATCAGATATTTTCATCCATGATCATGTTCAACCAAAAAATTAATTTGGATTAATTATGTAACCGTATTTATTATAATATATTTATATTTTATAAAATTTTAGATCGAATAGTTTGATTTTGATCGAGCCTAATGTATATTGCTATCAAGAGTTTGTTTGACATAATTATATAAATTTTTTTTAGAAATTAGAAATTAAAAATTCTAAATATGTTCGTGATGAGTACTGCTACCCAAGGGCTCATTTAAAACTTTCATGAATTGAGCCCACAGTCCAAGAGGTTCGCGAGATTGATTTAACCGCAGAGACTAAGTTGACCCTAGAGGTTTGAGGATTTGGACCTACGTCCCAAGAGGTTTGAGAGGTTAATTTGGCCTAGAGCCTAAAATAGCCCAAGAGGCTCAAGGACCGTGATTTATATCCCAAGAGGCCCAAGGGTCCGATTTTGTCTGAGAGGTTAAATTGATCTTAGAGGCCCGAAGACATAGGCCAGTGTTCCAAGAATCCCAAACAAGCTGAATCAGTCCGAGAGATTGATTTAGCTTAGGAGGCTCAAGGATATCGTAAAAGGCCACATAGTTTCCACAGAAAACCCGAGGACTCTAAGAAATCTCTAGCAAGTATGAGTGCATGAAAGGAAGCTTGGACGGCCAAGAATGCCAGCTCAGAGTTGACTCCAAAGGCACGCGCGACCTCTGAAACACGCAACCTGTACAGAGAATGATGGCTGCCAGAACACGCGTGATGTGACGTCTTGTAGAGCCAATCCGCCTGCACGCAACCCTTCCGACACGATAGGGTAGACCTGCAGATTTGGTGGCGGGACAGCCAACACACGCTAGGCCATATGGACGCTCCACGTGGGACAACCAAGCCCCTATATAAGCCTTCAGTATGCACCAAGAAAAGGATCCTTCTGAGACTTTTGCATTTACGCCCAAAGAGAGAAAAGCAAGCTATTCTACTGCCAACTGAGAGTACACTTGTATTGTAAGAGTAATCCTTGAGATTCACCGTACACTTTATTTTTCACTCTTTGTACTCAAACACTTGAATAGCGGAATCGTTGTCGGACCCAGAGTCCCGTAGTTTTGTCTCCCAGATCACATTCATTGATCAAAAAAGATAACCGGATTATTTGTGTGTTGCACGAGTTTCGTTCGAGGCGTCCCAAAAGACCCGAGGAGTCATTTAGATCTTTACCCGTACGATGGTCAGAATTCGAGAACGCAATATTGGCGTCGTCTAATGATGGGTACTGCTACCCAGGAACCCATTTAAAAGGTTCGTTAATTGAACCCACGGTTCAAGAGGCCCGCAAGGTTGATTTAACTTCAGGGACTAAGTTGACCTTAGAGGTTCGAGGATTTGAACCCACGTTCCAAGAGGTCCGAGAGACTGATTTGGCCAAGAGCCTAAAATAGCCCAAGAGGACCGAGGACCATGATCCACATCCCGAGAGGCCTAAAGGTCCGATTTGGTCCCAAAAGTTAAGTTGGCCTTAGAGGTTCGATGACATGAGCTAGCGTCCCAAGAAGCCCAAACAAGCTGAATTTGTTCGAGAGACCGATTCAGCTTAGGAGGCTCAAGGACATCGTAAAAGGCCACATAGTTTCCATCAAAAACCCGAGGACTCTAAGAAATCTCTAGCAAATGTGAGCGCAAGAAAGGAAGCTCAGGATGAATATGGATGCCAGCTCAAAGTTGACTCCGGAGGCACGTGCGACCTCTGCAACACGCAATCTGTGTAGAGAATAATGGCTACCAAAACACGCGTGATGTGACGTATTGTAGAGTCAGCCCGCATGCACGCAACTCTTCTGACACGATAGGGCAGACCTGCAGATTTGGTGGCGGGATAGCCAGTACACGCCAGGCCACATGGATGCTGCACATGGGGCAACCAAGCCCCTATATAAGCCTTCAGTATACACCAAAAAAAGGATCCTTCTGGGACTTTTACATTTACACCCAAAGAGAGAAAAGCAAGCTACTCCACTGCCAACTGAGAGTACACTTGTATTGTAATCGTAATCCTCGAAATTCACCGTATATTTTGTTCTCAACCCTTTGTACTTAAATACTTAAATAGTGGAATCGTTGTCGGACCCGAAGTCCTACGGTTTTTTTCCTCTCATTCAAGAGAGGATTTTTCATGTAAAATTTCGTGTGTTATTCCTATCTTCTTCTCTTTCATTTCCTCCCAGATCATATTCATTGATCCAAAAAGATAACCGAATTATCTGTGTATTATACGGGTTTCGTCCGAGTGTGTCCAGAAGACCCAAAGAGTCATTTGGATCTTCGCTCGTATGGTAGTCGAAATTCGAGAACGAAACATTGGCGCCGTCTGTAGAAACCGACTAAAAGTCAAGTTAACACATTTTTTGAAAGTTTCCAGAGAAACTTTAGAAATCAGAGAATGACAAATACACGAGCCTAGGCAAGCACGTCCGTCCAAGGTGTGGCATCCTGCGGCAGCTACCCCCAGCAGGCAGCAGGACGGGTGATTGTCCAGGCCCTTGTGTACAGGCATTGGCGGTAAAAGTGGACGATCTCTTGAGGGCCGTCCAAACCCTTTGTTCAAAGCTGGATGGGCAGTCAACGGGAGTACCCCCTAAAGCCTCCCAGACTGTCACGTCTCAAAAAAAGGGAAAGGGAAAGAAGTATCCCAAAAAACAAGCTGTCCGACACAAGGACCCGGGGACGAAGGGCGTTGCATTGAGCAGCGAAGTCCCACAATGACTTCTAGGTCGCCTGGGTCCTCGGATCCAAAAGGGCAGCCCAGAAAGGCCAGATCCTTGCCACTCTTGTTACAACTGAGAGGCCATCATTCAGGAGGGATCCTCTTGCAGAAAAAATCCTTACAAAGGAAAATAGCCACACAGAGTAAAAGGCTACACTAGCTTCTTGCGAGTTGAGGGATTACTTCAATGAAAAGAATGCCACGGCCCAACCTCAAACAAAGAAGAAGCTTAAGAAGATCTGGAAACGAATCTTCGGGGAAGGGGTCAGCGAAGCAAATAATCCTAAAGGTGAAGAGGAATTTCACCCGAGGACGTTGGAAGGAAAAATGAAGAATGGGAACCTTCAGGATTCTCGAGGATTCATGGAACTGTGAAGGAGCACAAGCTCTTAAGCCATGAACGGAAGGAGATAAGAAGCAAAAAGTCTAAGGGCAGAAGGAAACCTGAGAGAGGAGAGAGCCATTGGCTGAACTCTCCTCTCTAGGGGCCTTGGACTCTTGTAGCTTAGCAGCAGGCATCACAGAAACCGGAACTCTGATCTCGGACATAGGGGAAGCTCCATCAAGATCGAAGACTAGGGGCTCAATAGTTTCAGAAGGCTCCGCGACCCGAGTCTTAACTTCAACAGCGCGTGGAGACCCAGTAACGTCCTCGACCAGGGCCTCCTCTCAGATCTCAAAAGGAATCATCATAGGGCTGTAAATTTGGATTTCAAGACATGGGGGCTCTACAGTCGCAATAGTCTCCCAGCCTCAACAATTTTAGGGTATGTCGTCGCAATCATCACTACTGCTTCATTGACCTGAGTCGCCTCAGCCTCCCCCGCAGCGTGCTCCTCAACGATGCCCTCGGACGGATTGTCCATCCAGTCTGAGACCTCACCAGTAAAAACATAGGAGATGTCTGGCATGAGCTTACAAAGAGGAGAAGCCACTGGTGACCCCATGTGCAAGACTGCAGCCTCAGAAGGCCACCCGAGAGGCCTCACAACCTTTTTCCTGAGCAAGCGCTCAATGATGGTCTGGTCATCATCGGAAGAGGAACTCTTCGCAGGAATAGCAATACGTTTGGATGAGGATTCTGTCTGTTGACTTTTTCCTAGGGCGCTCGGATGGTTCCTCTATCCTCAAACTCTTCTGCGTGGTCTTCTTCTTCTTCTTCTTCTTTTTCCTCTTGGCCGAGCGGTCAGTTTGGGCCCCAGGGTCCCCGTGCTACGGCCCCCACTTGGCCTTAGCCAAGTTCTCAAGCCACAACCACTTGTTCTCCCTATTCTCATGAAAGCTGAGAATGTTTGACTGAACGAGAGCTACGAGATCCTTCACCAACACCCTCTCCTCGGGCGTAGCGTCTTGGCAGTACATGGAGTCGACGTTTCCCCAATCATTGGGGATGTCCCAAATACGATGAACTGCCAAGAAGAAGAACTTGTCTTTCCACCTTTTGGTGGAATCGTGGTTGCCATCACTTAGCACCGCAAACTTAGGACGCGGAGTAATGACAATCCAATCTTGGCCGTACGTGAATCTCATAATCACCTTCACGGCCAGGGACTAGAAGGTCTGCTGATGGCAACGCGCAAAGACACAGAGAGAAACGAGATATCTCATGGCGTTGGGCTAATGACGAGCAATAGGGGCCTTGAGATCCCTCAAGATGTGATACAAGTCCAACGGCATGTCAAAGCGAAGCCCACTCTTGAGGTGGGCTGTGTAAATTGTGATGAAGCCATCTGGTGGACTGCAGGCCCTCTCATGGGGCTCTGGTACCAGCATCCCCATCTGAGAAGGGATGTTTTACTTCACTCGACTAACGTCAAGGTCGGAGATCGTTAGGGTGGAAGCAAAATCTGCAACGCCAGAAGCCATCGAAATGTGAGGAAGGAAGGAGGATGAACGGTGCACAAAGGGCATTGCAGAGAGCACCTTCGAAGGATTTGCAAATTTTCGAAGTTAAGTGAAAAAAAGTTAATGGCAGAAAGGCAAACGTTCGTTTTTAAGGGCTTTGAAATTCAGAAGTGTGCGCCATCATTGCCTTTGCTAGGCATCAACCTCCCGTGTGCTGCCAGGGATAGTGGGCTTACGTTTCCAAAGCGGTGTCCCTTGCATTAAATGCGCGTTTAATGCGCTTTGATGGCCTAAGTGGCGGAGAGCACCAAGTTCTCGGACTCAGAGGGAGTTCTCGAATGAGTCTTCTTCGAAGCCTTTGGTCTCATAAGGCCCGGGGACATTTTTGGATCTTGGACAAATACGCGAAGACGGCAATCACTTAAAAATGCACAGCAGTTCCGAAAATCTAAAAATTCCTTGAATGTTTTGGACAGACCGTTGACCTCAAAATTCCCTAGACATTCTTATCAAGTTGTAAGCCTCAAGGAATATTCTTGGACATTTTGCTCAGCCTAAGAACCTCAGGGTGCTCCCTGACACTTTGGTCCTCACGTCCCCAAACTTTTGTCTTCAGCCAAATCCGCGGACGTCTTTGAGAAGAAATAAATGAACGCCAGCAACAAGCAATAGCTAAGTAGCGAAGATAATGCCAAATGCACGAGTAGAGTTTTGGTGGAGAACGCCTTCACATGAGACATTCCCGCAACTGTTGGACATGCCAAACGGTTGAAGCCTTTAAACCCGTTGGCATAAGGGGCTAATGATGGGTACTGCTACCTAGGGGCCCATTTAAAAGGTTCGTGAATTGAGCACACGGTTTAAGAGGCTGTGAGGTTGATTTAACCCAGGGGACTAAGTTGATCCTAGAGGTTTGAGGATTTGGACCCACGTCCCAAAAGGTTCGAGAGGCTGATTTGGCCAAGAGTCTAAAATAGCCCAAGAGGCCCGAGGATCCTGATCCATATCCCGAGAAGTCCAAGGGTCGGATTTGGTCCGAGAGGTTAAGTTGGCTTTAGAGGTCCGAGGATATGGGCTAGCGTCCCAAGAAGCCCAAACAAGCTGAATTAGTCTGAGAGACTGATTCAGCTTAGGAGGCTCAAGGACATCGTAAGAGGCCACATAGTTTCCATCAAAAACCCGAAGATTCTAAGAAATCTCCGGCAAGTGTGAGCGCAAGAAAGGAAGCTCAGGACAGCCGAGGATGCCAACTCAGAGTCGATTCTAGACGCACACATGACCTCTGCAACACGTAACCTGTGCAGAGAATGATGGCTTCTAGAACATGCGTGATGTGACATCTTATAGAGCTAGCCCGCATGCATGCAACCGTTCTGACACGGCAGAGCGGACCTGCAGATTTGGCGGCGGGACAACCAGCGCACGCCAGGCCACATGGACGCTCCACATGGGACAACCAAGCCCCTATATAAGCCTTCAGTATACCCCAAGAAAAGGATCCTTTTGGGACTTTTGCATTTACGCATAAAAAGAGAAAAGCAAGCTACTCCACTGCCAACTAATAGTACACTTGTGCTATAAGAGTAATCCTTGGGATTTACCGTACACTTTGTTCTTCACCATTTATACTCAAACACTTGAATAGTGAAATCATTGTCGGATCCGGAGTCCCATAGTTTTTCCTCTCTCATTCAAGAGAGGGTTTTTCACGTAAAATCTCGTATGTTATTCCTTTCTTCTTCTTTCTCCCTGCCTCCCAGATCACATTCATTGATCCAAAAAGATAATTGGATTATCTGTATGTTGCACGGATTCCGTCCGAGTGCGTCCAGATAACCCGAGGAGTCATTTGGATCTTCGCCCGTATAGTGGTCAGAATTCGAAAACACAATAGTTGGAAAACTTGATTTAATTTTAGAATACTCTAAAATTTTAAATAAAAATTTTAGAATATTTCGTTAAAATCATAAAAAATGAAATCAGAAACAAAAACATCCCAGCCGATTTTACGTGCAATTAATTTTAATTTTTATTGTGATATCAATCTTTTACTATCAAAAAATTTAAATAATTTTAATTACATTTTAAATAGTAAAATAGTACATATGTAATATAAAAATCAAAACTGGAGAAGCAATAAAATAAATATTTATTTTATAATCTTCAAATATGATGCATCCTAGGATTCGAATTGTGATATAAATTAAGGAGCTATTTGATCTTCCACTGCGGGTCATGTTGGAACGGTTTCGGTTTCCGTCTCTATTAATTTGGAACCTATTCACCACAAATAACGAATAAGAGGTTAAAAGATTAGCGAGATTCGCCTCTCGATTTATTCTCCAACACTCAAGTTTGAAATCTTTTTTTATAAAAATAGAAAGATATAAGGAAGATGTAAAATAATGTGAAAATGCATGTATGTGGAGGGTGTGAGAGGATGATTGGACTCCTATATGCGCACGATGAGGAGTGGCTTAGAAATAAGGAGGATTGGACTCCGATGTGTTACACTCAATGAGTAATTCACTAGGGTACACTCGACGGGGAACAACTTAGTACGAAAAAGAAAGAGCTGTGTTGGGGAGAGTGAATTTGGTTCTCACTTGAGGGTTAATTTAATCGGAAGTTTATCGGTCCTTTGTGTGTTCAAGAGTTCTCTCATTTCTTCTACGATAGTGAGGAATATTTGTAATATTTTGTAGAGAAGGCTTTAGCACCAAGGTTCATGACAAGTGTCTCGTCAGGATTTGTCGGCTGTTGGGACGTTGATGGGAGCCACTGTTATTAGATGTTGTCTTGCGGCAGTAACATGACCACAGTTGGTGGTGACTGATAGGGGTTAGGATGTTTCTTGTGTGGATTGACTAGGTTGTCACTAGCCAGTAGGTACAGTGGTTTCCCATGGTTGATTGCTACCACCATTGGCTGGAACTCACCATGCCAACATTTTTTATGTTGTCAGACTATTATTACTGAGATGGAGGGTGGACTTAGACCGTAATTGGTTGAGTCAAAGAAATTATCCACTGATCCTGGCCTGTTGTTCTCTCTTAAACCTGCTCGCAGTAGCTGAACTGGTTAGACTATCTCCTGGACCTTGTTCCTCATTAGGCTTTGCTGGCAAGTGGGCTGACTGTTGGTTCGGTTCGTATCGTGATTGGACCCATTAACATCATATGCTTATCATGTTATACCAAACCAAACCATCAATTAAGATAAATTATATGAACAGACAATATACAAGTTTGTTCAAATTGGATAAGTGTGCAATTTGTAATATTATATTTAAAGCTCATACATTATTTTTCTAAATTTATAATACTTTACAAAAATATCAAAATTAATAAATAATGATAACATATTGATAATATTTGAATAATGTTATATTGTAATATTATACTACAAATATAGTATAAGTACATAATTAAAAATAATAATTATGAGATCCCATTGTATTTTTTTTTTTTTTGAAATTGAATAGAACATATTTCTCTAGTAAAAAAATTAACAAATTTTTTTAATTATACAAAGGCCAGCTCCATTTTGATTAAAAAATAACTTAAAATTTAAGATTTAATTTTGATTATGCTAAAATTAAAATTAGATGGAAAGTAGATTCTATAGTTTATTTACATAAAAAATTATAATTTAAAAAACAGTAAGTTATAATTAAGATTTTTATCCATGTATAAAATAAAAAAATACTAAGCGTAATATAAATTCAAAACGTTTTAAAATATAAAATTTTTAACAAATAAACATTTTAAAATAATGCATTTGTACGTACTAAATAAATACTTCTACATGAAATATTTATTTTTTTATTTTTAGGTAATATTTTTATAATAAATTTTTTTAAAATAAAATGACTATTGATCGATCCCATTAGCTGACAGGCAACTATTGGCAAGATTTTTGATCCAAATAGCAGGTCTAACCCATAAATACTAATTAGTAGGTAAGATTTTTTTATATAGATGTTATTCTAAAACATTTATATGTAACACTTTATATTTAAATATTTGCTTTCAAATTAATAGATAATATTTATATAGCTTTTTATCAAATAAATTAAAAAAATGATACTCAACTTATTCCTGTCTAATATTGATTGGTACAGCCAAATACAGACTTGCCCAATGTACAAGTGGCTAATAAATTTAAATATCGACGGCCCAATAGAATATTCCTCAGAACCTATTAGGTGAACAACGCACAAATACATCAAACGATCATAATAAGCTACTTAATGATCAACTATAGATAGTGGCTAAGTCAATGCAATAATTAAAAGTCAAGTGGTCCTACTATTAAGTTGAGATGGCCGTTATATATATAAGTAATACCACTTATCCGAAGTGGTATCATATCCATCAATAATTCTAGGCACCTGTCAACCAAACAATATCTCTTATTATAAATAAAGCCTCTTTTCCAGAGAAAGGGGGAATGAAGAACAAAATCAGATACCTTATCACACGAGTGCATATACATCAAAGATACTCTATTAGATGAGTGTACATACATTAAAAGCTACTCTCTCAAATTAATTATAAAAAGGAGTATTACCCTCTATATATACATTTATCTCATCTACTCTACATTTACACACTCATTTCCTTTTATCTTTCACATCTAGAAAAAATAATTATTGATTTGAGTGTTAAATAATATATCGAGAGGCGGGTATTGTATTTCTCTTACCTCTTATTTGTTTTGTTGTGATGTATGATAACTGAATTTAGAATTACGAAAATTGAACCCATTTTTGTTTAAACGTTTAGGTGCAGCAAAACGGCTCTCTAATTTGTATATAAATTTGAATTCTTAATACATATCAAATATGAATAATTAGGTATTTTATCTTCTTGGTCAATGCAAAAGGATTAAGTATAAATGCAACTTATAGATTTATAACTTGATATAGTAAACCTAAATTAAAATTCTCACACGTTTAATTTTCAAACAATTAAAATATCATTTGTCTCTAAAAATCAGTAATTTTGATATTAATAGTGATTATTTTATCAGTTTAAATTATATCTAACTTGTGTATTAATTACTGGATGAATAATACCAATATATTAAAGTGAAAAAATCGGTTAAATATCCCCAAACCCAATTTTGAAGCCGTGGCATTTGAGCTTCGTCTTTACCGTCCGATCAGAGGTAGTTCGAAGAAGAAGAAGAAGAAGTTCACCTCTCAGCCAATGCAAAGGCTCTTCACACAACGTCGTCCAATTCACCTACCCCGGATCCTAACCCAAGAACTCCTCTCTCTCTCTTACTGTCCCACCCATTCTCTGTCCGTCGACTCCGACGACCCTCCATTTTCTTGGATCACCGAGCACTCAGAATTGATCAAGAAGAATAAGAAGAAGAGAGAGAAGGAACCTACAAATTCCCAGAACCGGAAAACCCAGAATTTACCGGTGAACTCCGACCTGCCATTTGATTTCAGGTACTCCTATTCCGAGTCCGACCCATCGGTTAAGCCCATCGGGTTTCGCGAACCGCCCAAGTTCTCTCCTTTTGGGCCGGGCCGGCTTAACCGGAAATGGACCGGGACATGCGCGCCGGCCGAGGAGGAGGTGGTCTGGGAGAGGTGGTTGGAGGAGAGAGAAAGGGTTTTAGGTGAACCTCTTTCTGGTGAGGAGGTTGCTGAGCTTGTGGAGAAGTATAGGCACAGTGACTGTGATAGGCAGATTAACATTGGTAACTCCTCTCTTCAAGCTGTTTTGAATCCTTTCAATTCCATTGACATTGTAGAAAACCCTTTTAAAGAAATGCTGAAATTTAAGGCGAGGAAGCAGTTCAATTATGATCAACTAAATTGCAGTCAAAGATGATTGAGTTGCATCAGTTATGCATAAGATTGAATATTTAGCCTGAGCTACTTACTTGGCAGTTCATGAGTTCGATCTGCATCGTATTCTTTTGGCTTCTTTGTTGGTTGTTGTGATCAATTTAGAACAGTATATAATCATATAGTTCACTCGCTGCCTGGGTGTGTGGCTGCAAACCAGGAAAGAAACGCAGAACCAGTTAATGGCTGCGTCTTGAATGATAATTTGCTTTCAATTTCCCTATTACTTTCACTAAAAATGCTAATCCTACTACAATTCTACCGAAAGTCTACCAAAAATGATCATGTGAAACATTTTTTATAGGCCCACTCAACACAAAAAACCACATGGAAAAAGGGGCAAAGAACACAAAGTTGTGTCACGCTTGTTAGTAGAATTTCGGCAAGCATGTAGGAGAAATATTGTTGCTCTCACTTTAATTAGGATAATATTTGGGTCGTGCTGAGTTTGTCAAGTTTTACATAATTTTGCTTAGCAAATAGCAACTGTAAATCAGGCTTGAGTTGCTTGTGGTTTACAAAACAACACATTGAGTCGAGCCTGGCAGTAGGTTCTTAACTAGACAAGCTCAATAGTAAGCTTGGACTTGACTCGTTAAACTTCTAAAATTAAGCTTGAGTCAGCCTTTTTAGATGATCAAGGTGACCAAGTTGAGCTTCAAGTTTCTCGGCTTATTTAACAGCCCTATGTTAGAGTAAGTCAACCATGTAGAAGTACACTCTAAGATGTTGCCATAATGGTTTAGGACTATAACCCGTGGGAAGAACAATAAGGTGATTTTGGAATTATGTTTCTCTTATATAGTAGTCATAAGTTGTTTTCAAGCAAGATGCCATCATAATAATTAGGGAATGCCATTTTCCTGTTAAACAGGCGATCCTGTTTTCTTTAATCATGGAGGAGTTACTGATTACCATATGTCTCAGAAAGTGAGGTTGCACAAAGTTGGTTGGTCATTTACAGGTAGAGATGTACAAGTAGTGAAGAAAGCCTTGACACAATGGTGGAATTATCATCTTGTGACCGGGAGGTCATGCACTTGAGTTGTTGAAACAGTCTTTTGTACAATGCAATGTCAGATTGCATGCAATAGATCCATGGTGGCCCAACTCTTTTCCAGATCAAGAATATTATGGAAGTTTTGTGCATCTAGCTGTTTTTTAGATGTAAAGCTAGAACATGTCCTTGGTAAATGGCAGTGCTTGCCTTTTGTGTTTTTGTGATAAGTGAAACTTAACATTATGAAAAAAAAAGGGATGCACTTAGAGGGGCATGCTTAGCCCAAAAATAGAGAGGAATCAAAGGCAT
Organism: Nepenthes gracilis; assembly: GCA_033239525.1. Lineage (NCBI taxonomy): Eukaryota > Viridiplantae > Streptophyta > Magnoliopsida > Caryophyllales > Nepenthaceae > Nepenthes > Nepenthes gracilis. The sequence continues at coordinate 4,312,786 of BSYO01000006.1, forward strand.
AATCAGCAGAAAAGAGAAGCAATGAACCCACAAACCCCCCGAACAACCTGTATGTTTGCACAGGCCGACCTGCACAATGAACAATGGGGAACCTTAACAAAATATACATTGCAAAATCCCTTCAAAAGGTGATTAGTAGCCTCCAAAAAGCCAATGGACTTAAGATTAAGAGGACTTTTGGTTGGGCTATTAGGGATTGCTTTTAACTATTGGCTCCCCCAGCGGCCAAAAGCTTATTAGGTTATGAAAACAAGTGTTGTTGTTGTTGGAATAGTTTCTGTATCAACAGTTTTCCAATAGCCACCAATAAGAGCATTTTGGGGTATTTTGCTGTTTGTACTTGGTATTTTTGAAATGATTGAAGTGCTGTTCTTAGTCTCTTTTCATTCACCACTATTTCTCTCTTTATTTTCTGATTTGTTTTCGTTCTCACCAAACTATTTTTAAATACTTGATGTTTGATGTATTTGATGTTGGTAATTCTCTCACACACATTAAGATATTTGCTACTGATAGCTGTGTCATTTGTATATTTTAGTATTGAGATAATAAGTTTAATTTGATGCAATTTTCCTGTGGTACATCATAAATAGGTTAGTATGTTGTTTGAATTCTTTACCCCTTCTAAAGAATGAGAAAACAAATGAATCTATCATATATAATAAGAGAAATCCTTATTAATCATATAACATTCAACAGCAATACATAGAAAAATTCTAACTAAACGCTACTTTTTATGTGTAACATCAATAAAAACTCAATAACAAATAAACATCGATAGCAATGAATTTTCCCCAGCCTAATCAAACAGGGCCCAAGACTCAGAAAACACCCAAAAAAATTGTCATCACCACTTCCTTCACTCCCCTCAAACAAAATTGACCTCTTTCTTAAAACAACTGAAAGTTCCAATCCATTCAAAGCCTGTTTTAGTGGGTGATGATCATGTTTTTTTTTAAAAAAAAATTGTTTGGCTAGGTAAGGATGGAGTTACTCATAACATGTTGGATGATATCCACAACCATTGGAAGAGGGCTGAAGCAGTGAGAATGAAGTGCCTGGGAGTACCAACTCTTGACATGGACAACGTTTGCTTCCACCTTGAGGTTTGTGGAAAACATGTATCCTCTCTTTAGTAATCCTTCTGCTGCTTCATATTTATGGAAGTTTCAGATTATATACATGCTTTTGTAGGAGAAATCAGGTGGGAAAGTCATCTACTGTCACATTAATGTTCTACTTCTATATCGTGGTCGAAATTATGATCCGAAGAATAGACCTTTTATTCCTCTGATGCTCTGGAAGCCCCGTGCTCCGATATACCGAAAGCTTGTCGAGAATGTGGCTGTGGGCTTGACTTTTGAAGAAACAAAGGAGATGAGAAACCGGGGATTAAACTCACCTGCTCTGATGAAACTCTGTAAGTGATGTGTCATGATTTTTTCATTTATCGTTTTTGTATTGAAGAGGATACCATAAACAGACAACAGAAGGTTGACCCAGTTTACGAGGCTTTCCACATTGCTATTTCAGGGAAGGTAAGATGAACAGATGCGCTTATTCTTTATGAATCTTAGAATAAGCTATCAGTCGGTATGTGTCAATATTGTGCCTCATGGTACGATATTTTCTCTTATTGTAATAAAATTGTGATATATCATCATAAAGATGATATCTTGGTTAATATTCTCCTATCAAGTTCTGATTCACAAAAATTCTTCTTGTCAGATACATTTGATTTATATTATTTTATATAGCCGATACTAATATACCAACTGCCGGTGATGATGTTGATATTTTCATCTGTTGTATGAATATGGGTGCTGATTGGTGCATTTTTTTGATGTCCTTAGCCAGGAATGGCGTGTACGTGAATGTGATGCGGAGAGTGAGAGATGCTTTTGAGACTGAAGAGGTGGTGAGACTAGACTGCACCCACGTAGGAACCAGTGACTGCAAAAGGATTGGTGTCAAGCTCAGGGTACACATTTTTTAGTCTTCACTTGGATATCAATTTCTGATTAAAAAAGTGAATGTAATGCAAAATAATTTATAATATACCCAAAAATTGGTTAGACCTTTCTTTGAGACCCATGTATAGCGAGAGTTTCATGTATTGGCCTCTTCGTTGGTAGGAAGGGGGGCATTGTTACAACAGAAGAGTTGCTACGATATTTCCTGGTGATCATATGTTCAAATGACAAAATTGATTTCGTGTATAATATAAAGTAAAATCACTTATAATAGAAACAAAAGTGGCCCGATCTTTTTCTAAATTTTGTGTATTGCTGGAGTTTCGTATGTGGGGCTAGTCTTTGGTAGGAAAGGGGGCCTGTCACAACAGAAGACTCATCACCATTTGAACTGATGATCACATATGCAAATCATAAAATGGTTTATTGTATAATATAAGGTAAAATCATTTGTGATAGGCTTAAAAATGGTTTGACTGTTCTCCAAATCCCATATATAATAGGAGTTTTGTATATTGAACTATTTTTTGCTAGGAAAGAAAAACACTGAACGAAACAAATGACGATAATGTCAATGTGTTCCTTTCTGAACTAATTTTTTGAACCTTGAATTCAATGCAGGATTTGGTACCCTGTGTTCCTATCTTGTTCAAGGATGAGCAAATTATACTGTGGAGGGGGAAGACGGCTCAGAACCACGAGTCTAACTCAGCAAACTGAACCGGCAACGCCATGGATGTCTTCATCGACTATACAAGTTTGGGGGGTTACCTTATCACCTTTGCTTTCTAATCAAATGACAGTATTTACCAGTTTCAAGTCACACTTTTGAATTATTATACTATTCTGTACACCACTTGTGATAAACCGCATTTTCTACTGAAAATCTGACAAAATTTTGGCAGAAAAATGGCCGTTAAACAAATACAAAACCTGTAAAATGTCCTGTACAATAACAAAAATTTATCTAAATCAACTCTGACATATCCAAAAGTCACAACAAACCACACAGGATCCAAAACCATAATTAACAACATGTGTCACTGATGTCATATCATTATAAATATAAACATTAGTATTAGTTTTAATCTTGATTGTATTAGATGATTCGTGTTTTACTCTTTTGCCCACCACTATGAATGGAAAAAGGTATCAGCTTCAGTCAGGGCCGCATTAGACGATACTGGACAGAAAAAAAGCCGGGTAACCATTGTAAAAATAAATGATGTATTAAAAGTTGAATATTCTTAAATATTTACTTATCTATTTGAAAAACTTTAATCAATATGATTATAGTTAATATTGGCATCTTTACAATGTTATTAAAAGTTGAATTTTAAAATTTTAATTTTGATATGTTTTATATATCTCAACAGAAAAATGGATTTAAAATTATTAAATTATTTAGATATTTAAATTGTAGGTTTGAGTTCACCTCCATAAATAAACATATCGATATTAGTTTCATTTTCAGCCACATTAGATGATAGATATCATCAACCCAAAAAATAATAGTTCTTATGACCATTTTACAAGTACATTATATATTAAAATTCAACTAAATTTAATCATTTAATTATTATTTGAAAAGTTTCAATGAATATTAATAAAATCAATCTTAATATTCTTTTATATTATCAAAAATACTCTCAAAATTTTGATCTATACATATTTTATATGTCAATAAAAATATAAATTTAGACTTTTTACGAGATTTAGGTATAATTAGATTCTATTAATTTAAGATTTCTTGAATAAAACGTGAAAAAAATTAGTCAATATATAATTGCTACATTGGACTAAATATCTCTACCATGATAATATAGGGGAATATGTTTCTAATATTAAAATCTTCTAATACTGATAAATATTAACCAATATTTTTTATCTATATTTAACCCGATTATAAAAAATCCAAATCTCAAAGAAGTATACATAAACAATGACAGTTTCATATGAAACAGTACTAATTCAACATAGAGTGATCAACTAAGGAGCTAGTACACACCTGATAGCAATGAAGCAGCTGAGCTTCGAGATATGAGATATTTACAAAGGAACTCCAGGCAAATCCGGACTTGGCCATGGAGGGGCAGCCCACCTCTCGATTCCTTTTTTTTTTTTTTTTTTCATATTTTATATTCTAAACCATGAAGATTTTATTCCGTCAGCTTAGATGACTATAATTACGGCAGCATGTTAAAATATTTTTGACCAATCTTATAATCCTAATCATTCAAATTGTCAGAACAAAATACTCAACATTGAGAGCATGGAAGGATTCAAGTAGCCCCGATTCTATGGGGCCATAAGAATCTTCCTTGATTCATGCATCTCATCGGCAAGGCATCCTGAACTAGCCAAAGAGGTTATCCACACCTGGTCTGACCTAAAGGGCTCGTCATCGTCGTTTCTGTGCCAGCTCCAAAGGGCATGCGTCGAGTTCACTATGTTCAGCTCACCATGGCCAAAGCTGGCTTCACGGAAGACCGACCACGCGGGCTGCGGGTCTTTATACCTATAACACAATAAGAAAGATTTTAGATTATCAAGGCCAGTAAGTGCTTTAAATAAAGAATTTTAAAAATAAAGAATCGAGAGGTTTCCGTTCCTTCTTTTCTTTTCATAGAACTAGATTGGATATAACCATAAAAATCGAGTCGTTTTGGCCGATCTAATGAGCATCCAGGCACAAATGAAGGTGTCATTTTATACATCAATGTCGACTCTGTACCCACAAATTTCGTATTAGAGATAGATTTTTTTTCTCTTTTCTGGGTTGTGGGATCGTAGAAGAAGAGAAAATTCTCAGTGGTATTATGTGGGACTTCAGTGACACCAATAGGAGACAAAATGCCGGAGAAGCGTTATTAAGTGACTTGGTAATGTAAATCAAAGACAATCTAATACCATGGATGATAATATTAATATTGATATCAGTATTTTTTTTTTCCCAATTAGGTGACAAATATTTGCTGATATATTAAAAAATATCGAGTATATTGGTCGATATCAACGATTTTTTTAATGTGACATCTGAAAAAATCGGTATATTTTGGCTGGTATTTGATTTCATGTCTAACACGTTTGTTAGGAGATAGAAGAGCTTGGAAAAGGCCCGGTATAAGAAAGATGAGGAAAGCTAAGGAGTGATATTGCAAATTTGGAATTAGCAGAGGTTAAGAATCCATGACTACAACCAGATGCACAATCCTGCATACCATTTTTCTAACCATTGAAAAAAGAAAAAAAGAGTTTCAAACTTCCCAGAAACTCAAGATTTCAATTAATAACTGATTGGTTTTCTGGTCAGAATCACATAAAATCAAAAAAACATGCAGTACAGGGAGATGCAAACACGAGAATATAAACTGGGCATTGGCCACTGGGAAGAGATTAATGATGACGTTAGATGTATGATTAGCATAGATTGATTAAAATGAAAAACTGTATCAAGTGTCTTTATGATCGAAATATATGTCTAATATTGAAAGGAAAAAATTTATAGATAATATACTTTATAGATTAGAATGTTAGATAATAAAATAATATGTATAATAAGTAAGCGTTGTAGAAATAAGGATATTTAGATGAATGAAAAGAGTCGCACTAAAAAATAATATAAAAAACAATGATATCAGTAAATATTTAAAAATTACACTTATAAAAGATAAGGGAAATGCATCTAAGGCAGTTCAAACACTTCAAATATATGTCAAATAAAGCCTCTACGAGATGAAATAGACCCAAAAAACCTTAAGAGTTTGGAGTGAGAGAGTAAAAAATGACTCAAAATTGCTTATACACTCAAAAGACACTGCACTAAGTTAAATACAATGGGTAAAACAAATTCATATAACTAACTCCTATTTAATAGAATTTAAGACTTCGTTGTTATTGTTATTGACCATAGAGGAGAGTACATGTACATACAAATAGGCACATATCATATGTTTTGAAAAAATAAGAGTACATACTTGCGTGCTAAGCCTTCTCGGTTTCCTCCATCACCAATGGTTAAATGAACAGCGCCACAAGGATCAGAATTGCCGTTGTATATCCGACTCTATCAAACAAATGGCCCAAATGTTAAGCCAATTGGCAAACCAACAAAGACAAATCAAATGATGAACAGGAAGTTGCATACTGAACGTTCATAAGCATGCACATGGCCCGCGAGGACAACATCAACGCTGGCAGCATAAAGCAATGGCTCAATGGAAGCCATCATCCCGTCTCCTTCCCCTTGATGAGCCTCATTGCTGTTATACCATGGCACGTGAAACGATGCAAGCAGCCAAGGTGTTCTTTTCCGGTCCACTGTCGAAAGGTCAGCCTAGAAGCCAAAAGTGACGAGGAAATTTTACATGAGGCAATTATACTAAATTCTAGTGGAAAAACTTGGCCATGCTGGACATCTAAACATTTGTTATGCTTATAATTGAAATATCAGCAAATATGTAAAAATATTGGCTAACATATATTGATAGAGGCTCTTGATACCATGACAAAGTAGCAATATTTTGTCGTATTTAATGGCCTTTGAACAAGGGTTACCATGAATGAAAATATCGATATCAATATTGATTGCCATTGTTTCAGTATAGGCTATAATGAGCAACAAATATTAGAATTAGATGTAATATTTTTTTAAAAAAAAAATTGGAACTTCATAGCAAATATTAGCCGATATATAAAAAATGTTAGGTGTATCGGCCAATATATTTCCCATACGTGTCTAACAAAGATTTTCTCGTAGTATCAGCCGGCTAATATCAATATATATTGGTTAATATTTCATTCTATAGGAGGGTCAAACAAAGATGAGTAGCAAAGTTCCCATGGATGAATTGAGAACAACAACTAGTGATTGAGATACGCATACCTTTTACATTGAAACGCTAAACACGGTGAACAAAATCGCAGGGGATAGGTTCTAAGTCCTTTTGTGTTTCAGTAATCAAATATTCAGGGAAATTTTCAGCTGTATAGGAATAGCCAGTTGCAGTTCATACATATCCCCATGACAATCTTGGTATTTCTTGTATACAGCTTTTTGTAATTCATCTTCCAATTTAAAAAGGGGACCCCCAGCCCCCTCCAAAAATGGAGAAAAAATAGACAGATTTAATGTGACTGATCCAAAGTCATCTGCCAAATTATAAAATTAAAGGCAGGATTTGTGCTTTTGAAGTGTTGAATAAAATGAAACTTCAATTCCCAAATGAACTTTTACATTAACATCTCAAATTTCAATGTTCAAGGCAATTTAATGTAGTTAATTGTAAGAAACAATCAAAGCAACACAAAAATCCAAAACCAACCATCAAGGAAAGATCTTTGCCCTGCAAATGGATGAAGATATCAGTATCAGTCATAGTCATACCTGTATCAGACTTATTGGATAATACATATCGGTATTATATATATTAATAAGAAAAAAACTTTTGAGAATAATAAATTGACAGGCAAATATCGGCCAATTTATACCGATATATCAATGATACAACAACATATCACGATTCAGTCGTAGTATCAAAAAATATTAGTATTGGATAACCCAGCACCAATACATATTGACTGATATTTTCATCTATGAGCTCGCATCAAATTACAGATCTAGTCCATTAATTGCTAATAGCACAATCACATCAATAATGAAATGTAAATGTTGAAAATGCCTCAATACAACAAGAGAAATCATGACTAATTCAGAAAGGAAAGAGTTAGTTTTATAAAATCCTTCCCAACTATGGTTACGAACTTCCATCAATTTGACTCCATGCTTACCAACGAAAAGTTCAAGCAATTTTGATACTGCTCCCACCACAAGAATCACCAAGACGTGATTTAGCATTTTCCCAAAAGAAAAATAGGTGTAAATGGTATAAAGAAGCTCAAGATTCCATTTAAAAAGGCACATGAGCAACTAGACTGACCTTTAGCCAACTATATTGGTCAGAGTATTTGTCGTAGTCTGCATATGAGCCAAGCATGACAACATGCACTCCTGCAACTTCAAAAGAATAATAAAGATTTGAATTTGACCCACTTTCTTCAAATGGCATTTTCCAACGGGCATTGTAAGATTCAAAGCCATCCTTCAAAAACAAAATGCTTTCCTTTTCATGGTTCCCTTCTGTAACCATCCAAGGTCTTGCACTCGCAAGCGGCTGAATAAGCTCACCGAATGTATCCCATCGGGATTGAATGTAATCAGCATATGAGAGGTCTCCGGGAAGTAGATGAATATCATACTTGCATTGGTCAATGTGGTCTAGGGTAGACTTTGTCCACCCAGTCTGACCTAAATCACCGGCAACGGCAAAAGTAACAGGAAATTGAGCCGGGGGTGTTCTTAGCTGGAACTCCAAGCCTTCTCCTCCGCAACGGTAGAAGTACGTAGTGCTCGGGTCCAACGGCCCAATGACAGTGTGGTGTATCTTTCCAGAGCGATATAACAAATATGTGTAGGAGGTGCTTTCTCCACGAGATATCAAGTTGTATTGCCCAGGTGATGTTCCGTATTCAACAAATGAAGGAGACGATTGATCAACAGTTATCCATGAGATTCGCAGGTGATTTTGTCCTGCTAAAGAGACATGCACCTGCAAGAGCCAGTGAAGCATATTAGCATCAAGAGATCTACGACATTTACTATTTCCATGCCATTAACACGACAAATCTGTCCCAACTAGTTCCCTTGCTGATTAGATTCAACTCCTGAATGTCATTCCATAGTTAGCAAATGAGTGAAAGGTGGAATGATGGTTTGGGCTTTGGATTCAACGGTTGGGAAAGGCATCCTCTAATCTTCAACTTGCTACATATAATACCAAACATTTACAGCACTTATGCTTTATCTTTTTCTAGAATACAAAACTTCAATATTAAGGGATGCAATGCATAAACGGAATTTAAATTATTGTAATTTTTCAGACTTATAATATGTTACTGAATTTATTTTCTTGCTTTGATATTCTTAGGAAGCTTCTTTTAATTGTTCAGATGATCAGCCTTTTGTCACTGTGCTTTTACATTGATAAGTCCTTGCACATGAAAATATGTCAAAGGGGCTTCATGCTTCCCAATTGGATCCTCCTACATCCAAATGTTTAACACACTACTTGAACTCTATGATCTCTCAAAGTTTAAATAGATTTTTCCAGCATTATGAATACGATTGTTGTCAGTAAGACCTGCATATCATTGCCATGTTAACAACATTGATTGCACTATTCATAAATCGAGAACGTTGATGGAGCCAAGTTAGATAGGCATGTTTAATCACATCTTTGGAACCTTTAAAATGAGCAGCATTGTTAGAAGTGAGCCACCATTCTTTGTAAGATTTCAAGTCAACAAAAAGCTAAAGGTAGTCAATCGTGATAATTGATGAACCCATGCAATGCACATGGAAGAGCTGTTATGCATCGTAGGATTGTCATCAAGCCAATCTACTCAAAGCTTGACTCAAAGTGACTCAATAAAGTTATTTTGACTTGATTCAAGATGTTCAACAAGTCAAACTTGCCCTTCTTTTGAGCCTATTTAGTTGGTGGCCCAAAAATATAATGAAATAACTATCGATATATATCGCTATTGGGCCCCTTGATACCTATAATTTCAATACTGTAACAAAATCGAGGTATATCACCATATTGGAAACTATATTAGCCAATATTTGCCAGCAAGTTCCAGTTGAAAAAAAAAATTACGTCTGATACATTCAATACCAATGCGCATTACTCAATGCCGTCATGGTCGATACCAATACCAACAAGGACATTTTCATCTGTGGACCCAAACTCAACGAGGTAGCGCTCAACTTGATTTGATATTTCTTTTATGAGAAATCAAGACACTCATGCTAGACTTATGATAGGTTGGTTAGAAATTCATTCAAGCAAGATTTATGAAGTTTAGCTAACCAACAAACTTGACTTGTTCACATCCCTTGTTGGGTAACTAATGAAGCACTCCTTGTAGTTTATGACCATCGCATTTCCAAATTATTCCCCCAATTGCAGGGAAACAAAAGAAAAGAAGAAACTCCCACATAAACCAACCCACTAGTTTGCCCCCAAACCAAAATAGGAACCATCTGCATTCTGAATTTCCAATTGGGTTTCAACTTCGAAGTAAGATAGTTGACATAATGAGATAGGAGCCCTTGACAAGAGACAAAATAGTCTCTGTGCAATCAGACAGACCATTATGTGAAATCAGTGCAACTCCCTTTTAAAATGTGCGCTTAGGCACCTCATAGTTTTTCTCAAAAAATAAAATTATTTTTTTTCTTTTTAAATTAGTTATTATATTTAACTGTTAATTTTAATAACTTGATATTTGTAAAATTGAGATTGATAAAAATAGTGTGTGACTCATTAGAAGATGGGTAGATACTATACTGGTAATAATGAATTTACATTTGATGATCATTATTTAACAAAGGATTTAATAGTTAAATTTTTTTGAGTAAATGAGGCTATATATGACACTAAATTAAGAGATAGTATGAATCTTAAATGATAAGTGTATCTAGAAATAATCCATTGGAGTTTGTAAATAATATATATTCAAACTTAGAAAGACATATACAAATGAAGAAGTTATTCAAGCAAATAAGCTAATGAATGAGAAAATAAACTTTTATTTGATGATGATAATAAATATTAGCCTTTATTATGAATATTTTGAGTTTATTATTGTTGTCTGAAATATTTTTTTGGTTTTTTAATTTCTTATTAGTTTTAACAATTAAAAATTATTACAATAACATATATGTCAATATATATATATATACTATAAACGGATGTCTCACTTCCATCAAGTATGCACCTGCACTTTGTGCCTAGATCCCAGGGATCATTAAGGCATTGATGTGCCTTTTGCCTTTAACACTGATTATCATAGGAAAGTAAATGCAACCCTTCCTGCCTAAAAAAAATTAAAGGAAATAAAGAAAACAAAATATTACATACTTCTAGTTACTGACCAAAATGAGTCATGTTATGATCTTTCTATTTTTTATCCTTCATCATACCCCCAACAAAGAGGATCTAAACCTGACAACTAAAATGTATTTAATTATGACAATGCACCCACAATTCCCATGGAACTGTCATCGCAAGATTTCTTTTTTAGGAACATAAAGGCCAAGGGACAAGCATACTAGGTGAGACAAGGACACTAAGATAAAGTCAAGAGTTAGCTGTTGATTTGAATATCACAAAGTTGATAAGGCAAATGGCAAGTTATTCCACCTTTGCAAATTAATATAACAATCCTTTCCAAATGTTTTCTCCAAGGCAGTGTACTGCATTTTACAAGATGATGAAAACTTGTACTCTTAATTTAATGAAGAGAAAGAATCTTATCAAAAGGATCAGAAAAAATGGCTTTTGGAGCTCCTGAGGAAATTATTTGAAAGATACAAAACCAAAATTCATGATATTCCTTTCTATCTGAATTTTTGGAATAGTCTAAGATAAAGCCATATCATTGAGAATAATGAACCGAAAAAAACAAAAGGGACAAACAGTCGCCATCATATGAAGGTGAGCTAACCCCAAAAACATGTATTAGTTCAAATTGCAAACTGCAACTCACTGGTACGAAACCAAAATCACTAGTAATCGCATGTCAGCTACATGGCGGTGATTTCATCCCCAGGTTGATACGTAATGCCCATCACACTATGGGCCAGAAATTGGCAATGATTCCGCCTTTGTTTTCAACACATGGAAATTAGCAAACCTTTAGGGAGGACAAATAGACATGTGGCAAGCGCCAACATGTTCACAGACCGTGAAGCAAAATCAAGCTTTCATTTCTTATCCAGATGCCTACTTTCATTTCTACTTATTTTCTGCACAACTTTATGGGGACTAAATCCCAAGATCACTTGGTAAAATAAAATAATGAATAGATAGTGCATTCCTCCTCACACTCCCCCCTCCCAAAAATAAAAAATGAAGACCCTTTACCAACATAAAAAGGAGAAACCAATTTTATTCTTAAATTTTCAGGAAATATTAATTCCATTCTATACTTCGGTTTTCATCATTTCTCCTTCCAATCGAATTTATCCAATTGTATCAACAGCATGAAAAAAGGTGTGAATACCAACAAGAAGTGCTTATATCCCATTACCTGGGATTGGCTATACACATTTCTGTTTGCATTCTACTAGATTTAGTGCAATATATTCCTAGAGGACAAGTAAATCCGACTGCATGAATCACAAAATCAAAGTACAGAATAAAATTGATTCCCAACCCCCCAAAAAAAAAAAAATCATAATATTTATGATATTTTCAGCAATAGAAATTGCTGCATATCTGGAAACACTTATCAAACTAGCTGATATCTTACCACATACGAGGACAGCGAAGTTCGTTCCGAACTGGCCAGAATTCAACTAATCAGTAAAACTCACACTAAAAAAATTCCAGATAGGTTAAAATAACCTAATTAATATGAAGATGAAGGCCATTAATTATCACTACCTCCACAAGCAGATTAGATAACACTACCAACTCACAAATTGCACTGATTTCTGACAATACCATTTCCAATTCATTAATGAATCCCGAATTAAACAATGGAACGAAATAAAGAGACGGCAAGAGCAAATTTGCTTACCTGTTGCGGCTGAGAAGGGCTCCTCTGATTCCATGGAAAGTGCAATATTTTCCGGGGCCTTGGTCTAACGTAATCGGCTGCGACGGTCGCAGAGATTAACAAAATCACTGTTACTATTTGCCTTTGATCCATGATTCTGGAGCCAGTTACCAGACAGGAGCCGCTTCTCTCTCCTCGTTTGCTATGGGGGTTACCAGGGTTACTCTTCTGGGTAGGAAATACTACAGCATCATCATCGATAAATTTCACTGTGAAAGAATCATTTTTCAGAACATATTAAAATGACATGGCTCCACCTCCGCTTATTAAATAATTAAAGAGTTGGCTATTGATTTTCAAATAAATATTTATAATTTAATTATTTTAAAATAATTAATTTTAAATTTAAAAATATAATTAAATTGTGATTACTTATTTTAAATATACAATTAAAATTAAAAATATAAAAAGATACAGCTACCCAAAACCCCGATGCCACTGTGGGGCCTCCGTCTCCATTCCCATCATAAAATTAAAATTTTAATCATTTCAAATGCAACAAAAAAAAAAAGAAAAATAGTTTTCTAATTTTTTTAATATTAATTTTATTAAAAATTAACATAATATTAAAAATATAAAAAATACTATTTATATGTATTTTTATTTTTAAATTTAAATCATTAAATCAATCCTATGATATTTGTGGGTATTACATCATTTTGAAAATAATATCTTAAGATTGAGGTTTTGAATTCAATTATAAAGAATGATATTAGAAAATATTTTTTAAATAAATAATGATATCTCATTAATTTATTTATACTAAAAAAAGCATATGGATATCTAATAAAAAATAATCTAGTCATGTTAATACAACATTTTTGATAGGTATAGTTGCTAACGGTCCAAGAGAAAAATTCATCAAAGAATATGACCTATAATAAAATAGAGATCCAGTTGTCCTATATAATCCAAAGTCAATATGTGAGCCCTTTGGTCCTATTTGAATAATTTATTTCTTAAATGAAGACGGAATTGATTTCAACTTACTGAAATGACAGCTTTTATCTTTTATCTGGTTCAACAACTCAATTGCTAGTTAGAAATTGTCAACCGAACGGCACCTTTTTATCTATCCGATGCTTCCTTAAACGGTTGGTAGAAAAAATCAACCATCCCTTATTTCTATATACACCACTCCTTCCCAACAGGAGAGGGAGATGACACTCAACCAAAAAAAGGTTAACAAAAGATAATTTTAAGACCCTTCAAACGCACACCCTTTCTCACTCATTAAGACACTTCCTAATAAGCACACATCGCAAAACTATTTTTATAAGTATTTTTATTTTACATTATCTCATTTATTTCGTCAAAGAAAGATTATTAATTTGAGTATTGAATAATATATCAGGGAGTGAGTCCTACCAATCATTTAACCAAACATTTGTTGTATTGCATATAATCCGAATTAGGAGTGTACAAAAGTTAGACCCGCGTCAAACTTATCGGATAATTTTTTACTCTCTAATATATATAATAATTCAAATCCGATGACATATCAATTTCTAATAAAATAATAGTAGCCAGCCCTTAAAGTCAAATTTAAAATTTTTAGGCAAATTTAACATAAATATTGTCGTAAATATTCAACTGCTAAAATAGATTTTTTTTTGTAGATTTATATGGATTGATCTTTGATATTGTGTTCCAATTTCTTTCTTCATTATCGAACTCTCGTGGGGTAAGCTCACCTGATATAGCAATAAATCGATATTATGCCATTTGGTAATAAATATGAATATTTAACAAGCATTTTTTTTTTAAAATATCCCTCAATTGCAAAATGTTAATAAGCTTATAGCACGACAAGAGCAAATAAATGGTCGAATTTTATCTGTTTTGCAAGCACACCTTATGTTTATTTTAAAAATTAAAGCTATTTTGTGAGCAATTTTAAAATATTTAAAAACAAATTGCATTAGACACTACATATTAAATAGTTGATTTTAACAATCAACTCCAAATTTAAGGATAAAAATGTTTTATAATTAGTCAAATTCTTATTGTTTGGCCCATATAATTAAAATACATATTTAAAATTTACTATGACTTAAGAGAAATTTTTTATCAATAACAATTTAATAACATTATCATTTTAAACATAAAAACTGTATGCAAAATGGGATATATCGAACTACATATTGAAATGCATTGATCATACAATCTGTTGGGTCTGATATGAAGGCCTAAAAAGATTCCAGGCTCAATCCTCGGGGCAATGGCCCGTGAGGCAGATCCAATCCAACACCCCTACAAATGGAGCAACCAATGGAAATCGCCTGCCAATGGAAATCACCTGCAACCCATTAATGCGGCTGATGGACAACAAATGGAGCAAGCCAATGGAGAGAAAATCAGCGTTACCAGCCGTGGCTCACGTCGCAGCCCACGATTTCCTAATCAATCCTGGCGCAAGAGGTAGATCAAACGTGGCTTGTGACGTTTGGCGGTCTGCCTGCCACTGTAAGACGACAACTGCACGCCAACGATTATCGTCAACGGTCAGCGGCCAACGAATCCTTGCAGGGGATTCTCGCGCCAAGGACTTCAATCAGGGGAGCCATAAATTCTCTCGTCGCTTACGGAAAAGGGGGAAGAGGAGGAGAGATCAATCGATCAATCCACTTTGGAGAGAATAAGAGCCTGGCATCGAGACACACGCTCCTGCATGTGCAAGCTCTCACAAATATAACCAGCAACTGCTTCTCTCCAGCCTAATACGGGCCATTATAACCAGCCACCCGCTGCGGTGTATTTTGGAAGCTAGGCCTCCCATCATCCGCTCAGCAGTCTCTCAATCCTGTATTTACGCACCCCCTACGCATTCACATCATACTCCCGCGCACCTCTAAGTATGCGCTCCCCCCTTTCCATTTATTGTGAAAGGTTTGTTGACTTGAACGTTAGAGTGTTTTCGGTGGGAGAACGCCGTATCTCTGACATCCTGTTTGTTAGTTGTGGTGCATAAGTCCTAGGTTTACAGAAATAGAGATCGGACCCACTCGAGATAACTTCAGGATGATAAGGAATTCGAAGACTCTAATTTGTACGACAATCGAAGATCTAGGACGCAACACAATCCTACAATAAAACAAGATTTAGAACTTTCCAAAATCTACAATAATTCTTAAATACACAATAAATAAATAAAATCTAATTATTTAGAATTGTTGCAAAATAAAAAACCTTACAATAGATGCAAACCCATTAGTAAAAAATGTTAAGAAAATATGAGAAGAATCAATTTAACATTCAATAAAGTATGGATGCATATATATGGCTATACATGATAAATATATGATAATATAAAATATTAATAGTTGTGTACAAAATGTTAAAATAAGTAAAAACCCAGGTCCAATAATAACCTTATAAACTAAGGTCAAATATTAAATGCTAGAATTCAAATGCGCACTCTTAGTTTGAGTTACATCTTATAATTCAAAATCTGTGGATGAGTTATCTCTATATTGCATCATATATACGATGATAAATAATACTATTTTTGAACCCATGAATATTAGGTAATACTATTTGCATACAAATTGATGGGTTTGGTCTATCCAATCCAAGAAAATAACCCAAGCAAATTAATGTATTTGTGGGCCCAGTTAAAACGACCCACTTCACATGTGTTCGGTTAGAACCGTATAATGGCCAATCGCTTCATTTTATCTTATCCGTGGATGGTTGTCACTGGACAAGGGTAACTCAATCACTCTCCAACTCCATAAATATTTTCTCATCCTAGCGGAAGAGAGGAAAAAAAGAAAAAACGATGCTACAGATCCCAATCAGGGGGCCATTCTCCTGGGAGTTGTCTACTATCCAGGCCTTCCATTTAGGAGCCCTGCTCCTGCATTCCAACTCACAAGTTGCCCCTTGCTGAGTGCACCTCAAAACTACTTTTTGACGGGGTGCACCTTCAAGCCACCTTTCTATTAGATGTACTTTTAAGTGGCCAATTAGTGGGGCACATCCAAACATTTAATCTCTCAATACATGTATCTATGCATTTCTTGTATCTTCTTAATATTTTTTTATTCTCTTAAAAATATATTTGATTTGAGTATCGGAGGATATACCGAGAAGTGAGTTTCAGCCAATCATTCACCTCTTATTTTTAGTTGTGTTGCGCAGGGTTCAAATTCAAATAACGAAAATTGAATCGGCTCCAATTTGACCTAATATGGAATATCAAGTAACTCCATAACCTATACAATAACCTGAATCCAGGAACCTAACACAAATAATATGTTTAAATATTTTCAAATAATTCTACCTATTATGTACAATTGTTTTTATTTAGACAAAAAAAAAAGGCTATATATAAATATAAAATTTTAATTGAAAAATAAATAACATTTATGAATTTTAAAGTAAAATTTTTGTCATATATTTATATAAATGAGACATGTAAGAGTAATTATAAGGATCTCAAAAATTCTTCACAAATTTTATAAACTTAAGTACAAGTATTTAAAATCTCAAAAAATATAAATAAATCCAATATGTATACATACCAAATGGAGAAAATATAGAGAATAATTAGTTGTTAATATTTTGATGTTTTATAACAGATAATTAGTTATCAATAAGATAAAATTAAAATAATTATTTAATTTTTATAAAAATTTGTATAAATAATATGAGTATAAATGTTATAATTTTAGTTGTTTTTACGGTGACAATTTGGTTATAATAAGACTTGTTGGTGGTGGGGCTGGGGCTTGATCGGCATATAGGGTGGTTATCTGTGGTGGTTGTTGACTGATGGTGGCGATTGTGGGTCACGACGGTGGTGTTAGTGGTGGCATCAGGGTGGTGATAATGGCATCATAGTAGTGGTACTGCGGTGAAATATATATATATTTTAGAAGTATATAATGATATTTATAATAATTTTTATCGATTTTTATCATATGAAAGTACTGAAAAAAATAATTATTAATATAATTATAATATGTTTAAATAAATTAATCAAATATAAAAATATCAATTATTAATTTTATTTTTTTAAAAATATATTAAAATTTAATATATTTTATTTTAATAACCAAATGCACATAAATAAATATTTGCGGTTGGTAGTGAGGGCCACCCGAGACGGAGTTGGCCCACAGCCTGTGAAAAATAAACTCAGCCAATTTTACGGGCCTTGACAACCCAACAGATCATGGGCTGTGGAGCCCAATAAAATACCAAACGCTTGGGATCGAGATTCTCCGTTGATGTAAACCGACTTGCAATGGCTCCTCATATTTTATCCGCCTCCTTTCTCCCATCTCCATCTTATCATCTTCCTCTCTCTCTCTCTCTCTCTCTCTGGGACGGGGCTAAGATCCTTCAGGGCTCTCGGTTCTTGCCCTTATCTTCTCTCTGTTGTTGCAAAAAGATCAACTCAGGCTGTCTGTCAGACTGTAGATTTAGGTCGGGTCGGGGTTCGATTTTTTGTTTGATAAAAAAATGATGCAACCGCCGCGTGGTATCATTCCGCCTCCGATTCCGCCTATGTCGATGGATCAACAGCAACCGCAACCACCGCATCAACAGCATCCGGCACAGCCGCAGCATTACGGTCAGCCGCCGCCTCAACAGCAGTGGCCGATGATGGCTCCGCAACCGCAGCCTCAGCAGACGACTCTCCAGGCGCCGCAGATGTGGCCTCCACAGCATTATCCGTCGCAAGTAGTTGTTCCACCGCCGGCTCAGACGCAGCAGTATGCGGCAGCTGCTCCGCCGGCGACTTCTGATGAGATCCGGTCGCTGTGGATTGGGGATTTGCAGTACTGGATGGATGAGAATTATCTATGGGGTTGCTTCGCTCAAACTGGAGAGGTATTTTCAATTTAAATCATGCGCTATTGTCTCTTCGATGGTTGGTTTTTTTTTTTTTTTTCTGTTACTTGTAATTGGTATATAATACCTTTTTTTCTTCTTTTTGTTAGATATGAGGGTTTAGAGCTATTCTTCGAATATTAGGCTGTTGGTGGAACTGGACAAAGAAATTGACATGTGGATGGACAATCATATATATTCTGTGAATTCTGAAAGTAGTGACAAGCTCTGGGTTAGAATCTGCTGGATGGCGGAAGTTGTGTACCTCTTTTTTTTCCGTCTTTCCCTTTCGATTACGTCTTGGACTTGTGATGGTGGACGTTAAAGCAGGGTCTAAGCTGAAATAATCTCTTCTTGTGCTCTTGTCAATATTTAGTAGCACTGTAGCTAGAAAAAATAACCAGGAAAGAAAATGCTCAACTCCAGCTATGTGGAATCACTGAAGAGGACTAATATAGCATACAGAGAGAACTTGAAGGATCCTTGCACCTTTTTGTTATCGTCAAGAATTGGTTGTTAGTGTACATTTCCATGCAACAATCATGAGTAGGTTTTTCAATGTGTTGGGACAAGTTAATTGCTTAGACTTTGGGAACTCCTGTTGTTACTGCTGCGTGTTTGCGGGAGCTTTCTGTCCACATTTAGGTTTTTTGATTTGGAATGTAAAGATGTGTTAGGCCCTGAGCTTAGTGCTTGGTTTTTGGTGTTTGGGACATTTTGTCTGGGCCTTGTATTTTTACGGTTCTTTTTATTTATATGATCAATTACTTATGGGGAAAAAAGATGAGAGGTGGTACTTGTCTAATGACCATTTTTTGTCATAAAATGTTGTTATTGTGTAATGTTTCTCATTATGTGTTCTATGTTTCCTGTTAGTTCGTACTAGATGATGGAGTCGTCGGAACAATTTTTGAAGTATCATTGGGGAATGCAATGGATTGCTGTGCCCATTTATCTTTTTTTTTTCTTGGGGGGGGGGAGCTGTTTAAGTGTACAATATACACATCTCCTGTTGTGGGTTTTTTATCTTTTACACGTAAACCCTACTGGTATTTCTAATAACAATAGTACCGCAACTTGGTTATTTCTTAAGTAACACTGGCTCCTTGCAGGTTGTGTTGGTGAAGGTTATTCGCAATAGGCAGACTGGTCAACCTGAAGGTTATGGCTTCATAGAGTTTGTATCCCATGTTGCTGCAGAAAGGGTTTTGTCAACATACAATGGTGCAATGATGCCCAATAGTGAGCAGACTTTCAGGCTTAACTGGGCAACTCTGGGTGCTGGTCAGAAGAAACAGGATGATGCTTCTGATTATACAGTATTTGTTGGAGACCTAGCTGCTGATGTTACAGATTACACCCTCCAGGAGACCTTCCGAGCTCACTATCCGTCTGTGAAGGGTGCTAAGGTTATCACAGATCATGCAACTGGTCGTTCAAAAGGTTACGGGTTTGTAAAGTTTGGAGATGAAGGTGAGCAGTTACGAGCTATGACCGAAATGAATGGCATGTTTTGTTCAAGTAGGCCCATGAGAATTGGGCCAGCTGCCAACAAAAAAACAGCTAGTGTTCCGCAGAAAGGTATGGTGATTTTATTCGCTATGTTAGTGTTATATTGGTGAATTTTAGTTTGGGACTGTTTAAAGTTCTTAGTTCAATGTGTGTTGATGTTTTGTTATTGCCGAAGCAGAAGTCCAATTTTTGATGTTCTCTCAGTTATACCCTTGAAGATAGCCGCCATTTACAAAGTCATTTTCTTCCAGTACTTAACCTTTATTGGGCACTTTAATTCCTCTAAAACTTGCAACAAACTTATAAAAACTCATGTTGTCTCAGAGCAGGACATCAAGATGCTCTCATTTTGAGGGCCTGGAACTAACTTCAGCTGAAATGATTCCACTTTAGTCCGTGGCCTCATTTTAGGTCAGTTATTTTGTTTATGCAATAAGTCAATTTTTTCCATTTACCTTTTCTGTGGCATTTCAATGCTACTCGCAAATTTATTTCAAGCTCCTTATTTTTTAAAGAGCTGCCAGTCAAGTTTCTTTTTATTCAGTTTTTAAGGTTCACCTTCTTTTAATGTTCTTTTATTTATGTAAATCCAGAGCAACTGTTTTTTATTTTTTCTTCTGATCTGGCCCTTTGTCATACGTATATCTGATTCATTCACCATTCCTTTGGGCCTTTTCAATTAGTTCTGGCTAAATCTTCCAGCTCTTATATCATAGACGATTGGTTAGGTATTATTTCAGATTTATAAGCCCTTTTCTGTGCGTCATTTGAGTATCTATATTTTCCATTTTTTCATCCTGTTGAGATATTTTTTTTTTCTTTTTTTGGTAAACATTACAGTTTGCTGTGTAGAGTTAGACACTTTTTGATTATTGTTCCACAGGATCACTTTTTGATTATTGTTCCACAGGATCACTTTTTGATTATTTTTCCACGGGATCAGTTTGGAGCTTGCACTTGAGATCAACGGTCGATTGACCATATCATTGCAGTTTCTACTCATGAACAAATTTGTTCTAGTATAGTGCTGTTTGTTGATCTTGAGATAGTTAAATCATGCATATACAATCATGTGTCATCAGCTCATTAGTCGGATATTCAAGAAAAGAAGAGCCAATTGAATACGTAATTTAGTACAATTTAGATTTTATTTTATCTATATCACTTGTTAAACAAGGATAGAGAATGAGCTTTAACACAATGGTATGATTGCTCTATTGATGTAGAGGTCACAAGTTAAAAATATAGGAATATCTTCTTTGCAATGCAAAGGCAAGGTTGATGCTTCAAAGAGCCCATAATATGGGAAGTCTCATGCATTGCCATCATTTTTTTTAAGTAATATGGGCAATTGTGTGAAAAGATTTGGTTTTCCACTTTGCTTGGTAAAGGAGGAATATGTTAGGCAGCTTGGGTGAGAGAAAATTTGTTGGTTTTTTAATGAGGTAAGTCCTATTCTGCGCCTCTTTTTTTGTTGACTCTCATGTAGTGAAAATTAGGACTCTGTTCTAGTTTTTGGTTTTAATGGACAGACATACAGTTAGTTTGTAAATTCTACTTTTATGAGCATGTGACTTGTTTGATGCCCAAAAAGATTGGTAGAATTCTTTCTAGGTTTGGAAGGCTAAGTATTGTTGATATGCTGTTGTGTTTGTGTGTTTCGATATTGTCATAAATCTTTATTAATATTGACATTCTCTTTACCAGCCCAATTTAGATTGCTTAGAACCTATTTGAAAACTTGTCTTTTTTCTCTCATTTATTTGGGTAAAAAATGATGCTGGATACTTATTATGTTTTACCCAAATAAAATCCAAATCGAAAAAAGTGAAAAACTTTGGTTCACAAATTGGTTGTTTTCAGAAATTTTGATTAATTAGAGGTTTGTCATCTGGAATCAGTTACAAAACTGGAACACTGCCTAACACCACAACAATGTGAAATCTTCAAGACCTCCATCCATCTAGTTTCTTTGCTGCTGCAGAAGCATTGACAATGGGGTTGATTGCCATCGTGGCACCCTTTAGTCTTAATTTAATTGCCATTTTTGGGGTCTATTGCATGGCCATTAGGGGATTTTTTTAATGTTTTCTTTTTTCCTATAATTTTTAATAGTTCTTTGAGTCATGGAATGTTTGCTGACTATTGGATTAAATTTTTGAAAACAACTTCTCGAATTTTTGAATGAATTTTGTCCTTTGTTATGGAAATAAAAATCCTTTCAAATTTGATATTGACGGTCCCATTTACAATCATCTTTCACAATGCATTACACCAAACGGTGGCCTCTTGTGGATGCTCATAATCATATGGTTAACATAAAAATCCACCTTTTCCCTATACTCTTTGAAGTGGAGACTTCCAAACTGGATTTACTTTCTGGTGGGATGTTGAACATAACGTCTAAGTTTCCTCTAATAAATGGCACATGGTAACTTGTGAGACCTTTTGGGCTGTGGTAATGCATAGACTGAGAAGTGATGCATGATGTGAGGCAATAGAAAGGCTACAGTTAGCGAAACTAGATTCTTTTTACGCAAAGGCAAGGGGGCCCTTTCCCCACGTTTTCCTAAACACGTGGGAAGGGGAAAATGGGGAATTTCTCACTTCATCCTCTTCATTCCTCATGTCCTAAATCATTTCTCGTTCCACATTGCCACCACAGTTGTTTCCTTCCATGTCTCAACTCTCTCCAATCTTCAGAACCTACTATCTTGTTCTAATTTAGCATTTTTATCACCTGTGCAATCTCAAACTTATAAACATCAAAATGGTCATGGTTTGTGGTGGCATGGTTGCTGAGCACAGTCAGTGGTGCTACGTGGTACTGTGGTGGCTTGCTTGGGAAATCATTCCTTGTGATGCAAGGAGTGGCCCCAAGTACAGCTTGATTTGGTCAATGGACTAATCATAGTTTTAAATCACGGTGTTATGGTCATTTGCTGTCATGTTGTATTGTTCGCTGATATTGCAATTGTGAATGGTTAGCTAATACTAAAAAACTGACACTAGGACATAGAAATGGAACAATTTGAATAATAGATGACAATTCTGAGATATCTAATGTGAAGGGAACAAATCGTTTTGAATTACAATAATGTTTTGACCTATTAATAAATTTGCAGAATGAAAAGCACAGAATATATAATACATGTAAAATATATTTTAATTTAGATGAGAATAATAAATTATAAAAGCAATAATAATAAAGGCGCAATTTTTGGTGACGAAATGAAACATCGATAACCATAGCTATCGAGTAAAACCCTCTAGGTTTCAACGGCAGAGGAAGATATGTACTATGAAAATTAACTTATAGATCGGGTGGTACATCTGTGATAACCTAGCCGATTTACTCTCGCCTTGTGATTTCTACAAAGGAACTTATTGGATTTGCCCACAACAATGAAACTAGACAACTTCTGGTTTTCACGTCGATCTTTCCTCACAAACCGTTTATGTTAGTTGTATTTTGTGTCAGCATATTCCGTGATCGTGTTGGATCGTTCATTGTCTACGATATCATATTGCTTGGAAGATCTTCATCAGTCTCACATCCAATCGTCGTCACTGCTACATACTTAGCCTCCATGCCTTCCTTTTGCCTGATCTATGCCTGAGGCACGTTTTCCAGAAGGTGGGCACTCATTGAGCGCTTGAGATGCCACCAAGGCGCGGTTTCCAGAAGGTGGGTGCTCGATGAGCTATTGAAGCGCATTTTCCATGAGGCACCACCAAAGCGTATTTTCTAGAACATGGGCTCTTGATGAACACTCGATAGGCGCTCGAGCGCCAGAGCACAAAATCCTTAAACCCTAACGTGCGTCTGCTGTGCGTTTGATCTGTGCTCGAGTGGCGCGGTCCTAATGTCTCTAATGACTCAGATCTATAAGAATCGCTAAAAGACGGCCGTGTTGAAGAATGACGAGCATATTGCCGCTGAAAACGAACAAGCTCATCCTATTAACTAGATAGACGTGAATCAAGGCGCTCAAAATCGTCAACGAGATTGAACGCAACTGAGTTTGTGAAGCATAGATGCGCTCCCGAGAGGAATAGAGTTGTTCAAACAGATCGGAAAGGCGAAAAATCTCACCCATCAGTGTAGAGGAGGAAGAGGTGGAGTGCCGGGGATGAGCGAACGGACCAGGACGCGAGGTTCAGCGTAGGACGAGGCGAAGCAGGATGAGCCACCCTCGGTCGGGGATGGAGGCATCTCAGGAAGGGGCTCATCAAGAGGCTCAGTGGGATCCAGGGAGGTGCGATGAGTATGCGACTGGCTTTGGGCAAATGTAGTGGAGGTAATGGGCCGCGCAAGCGGCAAAGGAGGAAGGTCAGGAAATAAGAGACCTAAACCCGCAAGTAGTCGCTGAATTAGACAGCCATGGGGAAGGTTGTCATCCTTTTTGGACTCAAAATGGGTAAATATGTGAAAACAGAGGTGGGATGGTAGTCAATAGGCTGCCCACTCAAGAAAGTATAGAGAAATAAGGCCTTGTTAAGGGGGATGGAGGAGAAGTGAGTGACCGAAAAAATAATTGTGAGCATAATCTAACTTACAACCATCCTTCGAGGAGAGAGATGCTTGGTTTTGAATGACTGCCTATTCCATTCTATGGGAGAGCCATGAAGAAAAGTAGCGATCTCATTCAGGTGGGGTATGGAGCGCGGGTTGTAAGGGTAGTTGGGATTTTGCACCCGAAGAAGATTGAGAACCCGAGCGATCACGTTCGGGGTAATCTGGAGGTGATGCCCCCTCAAAAAGGTTGAAAATGAACTAGGAGTATAATTGTAAATATTGGAATAAAATTTTTGAACCAAAATGGCGGAAGGAGGAAGTAAATTGATAAGGACCGGCTCCCACTGGTGGTATGTGAACACAGAAGAAATGGAAGGGTCAAGGGAAGTAAGGCTAACTTTCCATTTAAGGGAAAGTTGCCATTGGGACATATGGGTGTTGAAAAGAGCTTTAGCCTCACGACTGATGAATTGATCAGGAGTGGAGAGCCCACTCGGCTGATGACACTTCCTAACAGATTTGCGAGCAATGGATTTTTGCGGAGCCGACATCTGAAATGCATAAAAGAAAAGAGATTTAAAGAAATTATCCCAACAATCACACGAGCCTCATTTTGTGTGTGTGTGTGTGTGTGTGCGTGCGCGCGACATCAAAAACAAGGAAAAACTGGCACTAGCTGCGCCAGGTTCTGCGACGCCCCCCCACTTGTTTTTTTTGTTTTTGATTTTTGTGTGGGTGTTGCTGTAGAAGACTTCCATGAAGACAAGAGGTAGCTTCCCAGTAAGAATCATGTGAAAAATGGCAGATCGGGAGCCAAAAGAGGGAAAAATGGCAAATCTGGCTGAAAGGGGAGGAATCCATAAAGAGTTCTAGCAAAAACAAGAGAAGAGACGTGTGCAGACATGGGAGACGGGCTGTGAACATTGCCGCCGCTGTTTCTGGCAGAATAGGGCTCTAGAAAAAGAAGAAACTAAGGAGGAGATTACCTTGAGAAACGACCAAAATTGATGAGAGGTGAAGCGGATTTGTAGGTTTTTGAGAGGGATAGGAGGTAGAGGTAGTGAAAACGTGAGGAGAGTGAGAGAGAAGGCCGAGGTCTCAAGGATGTCTAGATGCGAAATGAAAAGGCCAATTTAGTTCCTTCGTGGGTAATCTCAAAGATGTCTCATGCCTCTTTCGAGATCTAAAATAAAAAAAAGAGCGAGCGAAACATGCATTGCGCCCGCCTAGCACCTTCATTGTGCTTGAGTGCCACGTCCAGACGCGTGCCGCTCGTTGAGCGCCTTTGATCCGCTTTAGTGCCTTGTTTGTGTGTCTTTATCTTCCGCGCACCGCTTGCATAGCCCACGAAACCCTCGGCGTTCTCTCTCACTTTCGGCACGTTTTCACTCCCTTTACCTCCTATCTCCCTAAAAAACCTTCAGATCCGCCTCACATCTCATTAATTTTGGTCGTTTCTCAAGGTAATTTCCTCCTTAGTTTCTTCTTTTTCTTGAGCCTCATTCTGCCATTAATGGTGGCGGCACTGTTCAAGGCCCGTCCACCATGTCTGCACTTGTCTCTTCTCCTGTTTTTGCTAGAACTCTTTATGGGTTCCTCCCCTTTCAGCCGGATTTACCATTTTTCCCGCTTTTGATTCCCGATCTGCCGTTTTTCACATGATTCTTGTTAGGAAGCTACCTTTTGTCTTCGTGGCATTCTTCTATAGCAACACCCACACATAAATGAAAAACAAAAAACAACGGGTGGGGGGGCGCTGCAGAACCTGGCGTAGCTGGTGCCAGTTTTCCCTTGTTTTTGATATCGCGTGCGTACACACACACACAAAGGAGGCTTGTGTGATTGTTGGGATAGTATTTTGAAATCCCTTCTCTTTTATGCATTTTAGATGTCGACTCTGTGAAAATCCCTTGCCCGCAAATCTGTTGGAAAGTGTCATCGGTCGAGTGGGCTCTCCGCTCCGAATCGATTCACTAGTCCTGAGGTTGAAGCCCTTTTCACAACCCATATGTCCCAACGGCAACTTTCCTTTGAATGGGAAGTTAACCTTACTTTCTTCAACCCTTTCATTTCTTCTATGTTTATGGACCGCCAGTGGGAGCCGATCCTTATCAATTTACTTGGTCCTTCCGCCATTTTAGTTCAAGAATTTTATTTTATTATTTACGATTATACTCATCGTTCATTTTCGACCTTTTTGCAGGGGCGTCACCTCCAGATTACCCCAGACGTGATCGCTTGGGTTCTCAATCATCATCAGTGCAAAATCCTTGACTACCCTTATAACTCGCGCTCCATTCCCCACCCAAATGAGATCGCTACTTTTTTTTATGGCTCTCCCATGGAATGGAATGGGCGGTCATTCAAAGAAAGTATCTATCTCCTTGAAAGATGATTGTGAGTCAGATTATGCTCACCATTATTTTTTCGGTCACTCACTTCTCCTCCATCCCTTTGATAACGCCTTATTTCTCTATATTCTTTTGAGTGGGCGGCTTATTGATCTACCATCCAACTTCTGTTCTTACATCCTCACTCATTTTCAGTCCAAAAAGGATGACAACTTTCTCCATTGCTGTCTGATTCAGCGACTCCTTGCGGGTTTAGGTCTCTCATTTCCCGATCTTTCTCGTCTGCCACTTGCGTAACCTATTACCTCCACTACATTTCCTTAAAGTCGGTCGCACACTCATCGCTCCTCCCTGGACCCCACTGAGCTCTTGATGAGCTCCTCTCTGAGGTGCCTCCTTTCTCGGTTGAGGGTGGCCCATCCTGCTCCGCCTCGTCCTACCCTGACCCCTTATGTCTTGGTCCGTCCACTCCTCCCCGACACTCCACCTCTTCCTCCTTTGCTTTGATGGGTCAGATTTTTCGCCTTTTCGATCTGCTGGAGCGGCTCTATTCCTCTCAAAAGCGCATCTATGCTTCATAAACTTAGCTGCGTTCGATCTCCTTGCCGGTTTTGAGCGCCTTGATTCTCGTCTAGCTACCTAGGAGGATGAGCTTGTTCGTTTGGCGCGGCAGTATGCTCGTCATTCTTCAGCTCGGCCATCTGCCGGCGATTCCTCTGGATCCGAGTGATGCCTCCTTTTTGGCCTTTCGTGACAAGAAGGGGGAGAAATGTTTCTTGTTAGTGGGAGCTTTGATTATTTTGTTCAGGGGGAGTTTTATTTTTAATAACCTTGTGTACTGTTGTTTCATTGGCTGTCTTTATTTTTGTTGCATACTATTGCTAATATTATTTAATGCATGTTCCCGTGACTTTCGTAGTTATCTATTTGTATTTTGTACTTTTATCTATCCTTGTACTAACCATGGTTGACTAGGCTCAGCAGCTATAGTCTCGGCACGATGGCTCTCTTGTATTTGTTCCTGCACTTTTTGTATTGTTTTTGGTATTCACTAGGCGTAGATTTTTATATACACTGGTTTTATCTCAGTGGTGTTTGAATCTGTGATTCTCTTGTATTTTGCTTTTTATTTTGGATGAGATTTTGTCACGGAATTGTAAAGGGGGAGATTGTTAGGGTCTTTTATATGTTGGCATATTTCATGACCATATTTGGTCTGTTGTTGATGACCGGTTGTATTAGTCTGAAGATTTTTATCAACATATATTAGTGGCTGTCTGTTCTAGAGGACCTTCGCCTGCGTGAGCTCGAGCCCCATTTCCAGCACCATGATGCCTGCTACATGCCCGATCTGCGCTCGAGCCCCGTTTCCAGTGAGCATGCGCCTGCTGATTGCCCGTCATGCGCTCGAGCCCTGTTTCCAGTGAGCATGTGCCTGATGCTTGTTCGCTACGTGCTTGAGCGCCAAAACTAGTAGACCCTCGCTTGAAGTTTGCTGTATCCTCGCTCGAGCACCTGGAAGGTTTCTCATGGAACCCTTGGCGTGCCCACCGTGCGGTCGAGCGTCGCGACACTCATTTCACTAACGATTATATTTTTTACCTAGGTTTTCGAGCCTTCATATATATTGCCAACTTATTTCATTTCACGAGACTTGTTGCTTGAGTATTTGGCCACCATTTTCAGAGTGAATTCTAATTCTTCATGTTTTAACATTGCTCTATTTGGAAAAACCAAAGTTATGTACTTGTGCTCTCTTGTTAAGGTTTTTTCTTACCGTTCTTACTTTACCATTGCACCTCTTCATACCTGTTTACCTTCGTTGGTGACATTGGTGGTGTGGAAAAGTGGTTCCGGTGGTGTTCGAAAATTCAAGCGGTTCATGATAGAAGATCAGAAGTGTATCCGGTTTCGTTGCCGTGGGCAAATCTAAGGAGTTCCTTGGTAGAGATCATAAGATGGGAGTAAGTCGGTTAGGTTAGTGTGTCTGTTTCACCTGATCTGTGAGTTGATTTTCATAGTGCATATCTTCCTTGGCCGTTGAAGCTTGGAGAGTTTTACTCAATAGTCGTGGTTATCGATATTTCTCTTCGTCACCAAAAATTGCGTCATTAAAATTATTGCTTTCGTAATTTATATCATTGCTTTTGTAATTTATTGTTCTTATCTAGATTAGAATATATTTTAAGTATATTATATATTCTGTATTTTTTATTCCACAAATTTACTGAGGGTTGAAACATTATTATAATTTGGAACGATTTGTTCCCTTCATAATGAAGTTTGGGTGATATTTTCATGATAATATGAAATGTATATTATCACAACTTGCTATTTTCTACATTTTTAATTGGTTTTTGATTTCTGTGACTTAGATAAATCTTTTATTAATATGTCAATCATTTCTTTTATTAATATGTTAATATTTAGTGCCTGAATATGCCATATGTATACTATTATAAATAATAAAATCATTTGTAATACAAGTAAATAACTAACATAGCAGGAATATATGGTAGAAAAATTGTAGTTGTAATTTGTCACAATATAAAGGAAGGAGTTTTCAAGAAGAAGATTTCATATATGTTAAGAAGGATGGTCGATGGGGCCTGATGTCAAATGGAAATGACAGGGGCACGTGGGTGAGAGAGATGAAGTTGAAAATCTATAAAATGGACCAAACAATTTCTATTAGAAGAACAGTTGGTTTTGGCTGGTATAGACGTCATCTCAGACGAATTGGTCTGTCTTGGGCTCTTGATTATGACTATGAACTGAGATGGAGATTAAAGCGGTATAAATACTGTATCAGTTGGCCATTTATATGTGCTGGCAGGTGGGAGGAAAACTTCATTGTAAATAGACAACCCCTGTCTTATTTTCTTGCTGGGCCCTTAATAGTGCTGGTGAACAACTTTGAGGAGATTTATATCAAGTTGGTTAGAGATGGAACAGCCCTGTCTTATTTGGTTTTCTAAATAATGTTCAACGAGTGTCAGGATTACTCTGATCTTGGACATTAGAGTGAATTCTATGAGCTTTCATCTGCTTGAGCTTGATTATAAGCTTAAGAGTCGAGGCTGAATATTGAAAAGTTTGGCTTGATTAGTTTGATATGTTTCTATATATTGCCATTATGTACTCCTTGTCTTTCTGTTCAGGTAAACCATGTAAATATGCTCTTCTCTGTCCTCTGCAGGGTCTTCTGTCCAGGACGCTGTAGATTTTTTTGTTTGGTCCTTGCATGTGCATGAATGAAGCATCTGTTGTTGCATTTTGATCTGCTGTGACGTTGGTTCATGTACAGTAAGTATATGTAGACCCACTTGAAGGGAGATGTCTTCCAGTTCAAACTCTTTCGTTTCAGTAAAGGAAGCATAAAAATTACTGTATTCTAGGCTCCATTAAGTATAATCTCAGAGTTGGATAAAGTTTGAGTTAATAGATAGCTTGTAGTCATTTCATTTTGTAATCTCATCCTGTATTAACGGATGTAAGGGATAAGCAATAAATGCCGATGATTCTCTACCCACTAAGAAAACTCAGGATTTCACATAAGATTTAACTTGAATAATGGGGTGGAGAATGGAAGTTCTGTGGTTGCTTTAGTGATGCCGAGTAGAACATAATATCACCCATATACATTGGCTATTATCTTAGCAAGATAATTCTAGTCTAGCTACTTGTAGTTTGGTGCTTTCTGCAGTGGAAATGTTGATAGCCTGTGCACTATCAATTGATGGATGGCACGGAGTTCATGCCTTGGTTTGTTGTTCATACGTGGATGCATCCAACAACGATGTGGAGAATGGGACTCTTCAAAGTGATTTTTTTCAATTTATTTTGCCTGGTAGCTGATGAGGGAATTCTGATGTATGGTTTGGCTAATTCTTGCAACAAGTCTTCAAAAGTTATGCTGGGTGTCTTATATCCACGATTCCTGATATAATGTTTTGCATGAATTCCAAAAGTGCAATTTTGTGCCATTACCTTCATGGATGAAAATATTAGTATTGATATCGATATGAGTTCCGATTATATTAATATCGAACATATTGAACAATACAGATTGATATCGTCTATATTGGAAGAAAAAAAAATTGTTGAGAATAATAAGTGGACCGGGCTACATCTTGCCAAATACTGCAACAAAGTACAGTATTGTCGTTGTATTGAAAAATATTGATATCGGGGTATAATGGCTAGTATTTTCGTCAATGATTACCTTGCTTTCCCCCGGCAAGTTTCCTGACGAAGCAAGCCCCTCTCCTCAAAAAAAAAAAAACAAAAACAAAAAAAAAACAAAAAAAACAAAAAAAACAAGGAAACAAATAGAAAGTGGAAGTGTGAACCCCTTAGATTAGTAGGAAATCCCTAGGTAAGTGGTTCGAAAAAGAAGGTAGAAAGTGAAAGGGGGAAATCACTAGGTGTGGTTTGGGAGCTGCATTGCTTCGTTGCCCCAGGTTATTAATATTGATGATTCTGCTTGTCTTGTTTAAAAATGTTCTTCCCGAAGTGCTCAAGATCAATATAGCTTAATAAGAACTCAGAGATGATTCATCTTCAATAAATATGCTGTGTCATCATTGCTGCTTTTATCACCATATTTCTTGTCTCTTGCAGATGCTTCTCATAGCACACCAGGAAATCTAGGCGAAAATGATCCAAATAACACAACGGTGGGTAGTCTTTTTTTTATGCTGGTAGTACTTATTTGTGCAACATCCTAGTAATTCTTTCGACCATAAATGCAGATATTTGTTGGCGGTCTGGATCCCAATGTTTCTGATGATCAATTGAGACAAGTCTTTTGCCAATTTGGTGAGTTGGTCCATGTGAAAATTCCTGTGGGCAAGCGGTGTGGGTTTGTACAGTTTGCTAACAGGTAAGTGATTTTGTTGTGTACACGTTTCCTTTCACAATAATGGAGACTAAATGTCATGCTGTCATCTGATTTTGTTGTATTGATAATGCATGATGAAGATCTTGTGCTGAGCAAGCTTTATCAGTTTTGAATGGGACCCAGATAGGAGGACATAATGTCCGGCTTTCGTGGGGTCATACCCCTATGCACAAACAGGTTAGCTGTTAGTTTTCGTCAAGTTCAGATTCTCCTCAAATTTTGTATCTAATAAGACACCATTATTGATTTGCTAATTGCTGGTTTTTTTCCTTGCAGGCTCAACCAGATGCCAATCAGTGGAATGGTGGATATTATGGATATGCTCAAGGATATGATGCCTATGGATACACTGCACCCCCTCAAGATCCTAACATGTACTATGCAAATTATCCTGGATATGGAAATTACACACAACCGCAACAGGTGAGTTCATTTGTTCTCGTTCTGATTAATTTTCTATCTAATCATAGTACAATGGCAATATTTGCACTGGCCACCTTGATAGATGTCATACCTTGGTCTAAGTATTTGAAACTCAGGTAATCTTGTGTATGGTATGATATAGAATTACTTATTGCTTGGGGGTTTTTGGTCTCTTGTGATTGTTGAGAAAAAATACATGCTGCAATTGATTAGAGATCCGATGGTGGAGGCTAAGGATATACTTATTTTCTATTGCTTGGTGACAACAATGACTTTATTTTAGATGGTTTTGATCTTGAAAGCTAAATTTGATGTTTTCTTTCTCGTTGCTTGAAACTCGGTTACAATTACGCATTGCTTGGGTCATTGATCACCCAGCATTGTAAAGAAAGAACTACATGTTGCAAGGGAATATATATATATCCGAGGTTGTAGGTATAACACTTCGTTTTATTGGAGCTATTTGACTAGATCAGCATTATTTTTAAATGATGTTGAATTTATAAAGCTACATTAGAGATCAGCAGTCTAGCCCAAAATTGCTTTCTTTCCTGTTGCTTCCTCTGATTTTGGATCCTTCTCTCTGATTGGATCTTCTCAGTTTTCTATCTCGTTGAAGATTTTTTGTCAATAGGGGGCATTTCTTTTTTGTTGATAGTGATAGGTTGGATGGTGTGGTGCTATTTATGGAAAAGGTTAGAAGCAGGAGTAATGGTCATTGGGTAGTCCTAGAATCTGCTTCTTGGATTTGTGAAGTGATGAACGGAATTTCTTGTACGATGAGAAATGGAAATCTCTAAATGAAACTTCTGTTGCTGAGTGAGAGATCAAAAATCTCTATACATTCTGTTTTATTGCTGTGAGGGCAAATATTAAAAAAAAAAAATCAAAATTTGACATATTAATGATTCATTTTGTTTAAAAACACAAGTCTTTTTACACAACTATAAATTGCGCAGAAGGGCAGAAAAATGAAATGCCAAGTGGGAGAGGCAAGTGACGGTTGTAGGTCGGATTGGGTTATTGATGTGTGTAGCACATTCGTAGCAGTGCTTGACATTGAGTTGGTTCATGTGATTATAGGTCCCATTGTTTGGCACCCCATAACCTATCTAATAACAGATAACGTGATATATATCATCTATTTATCTATACTAATCAATCCATGTAAGAATACACATTTCTCGTTCAATAATCTGGACCGAAAAATTTGAAGTGAACTTCACAACCCACACTGGTAGCTCATCAGGATGAGGATTTGGATTTGCAATCTGTTGATTGAATTATTTTCTATCAGTAACTTGATCAAGTATCTAGTGATTATTTGAACTCATCAGAATCAGGACAAGGCCTTAATGTTGAATACTGTTAATTAATGCTCAGATGTACGCATCAAGGAAGCAATATTCACAGAGTAAACTGCCTTTTATGTTATTTAAATCATGAATGTTTAAGACCCATGTTGAAATTATTGTGCATTTTCATCTATGTTTTCTGCAGTGAGAACCCAGAAGGCTGATGCCGGCCATCCGGCTTTAGAACTGCAGGGTGCTTCAATGAAGATGTGTACTTCTTCGGATATTTGCTGGCAACTTTCATGCATCAAACTCCTCCCCTCCCCCCCTCCCCAAAATGGAAAAAAGACAAGAAAATTGTGTTTTGGTGGTTCATGAAACACTTGTGCTGTGGAGCCTGTAGTAGTATTTTTGTTGCGTGGGACGAAGTTATGAGATTGAATCTCGGATCTATATTGATTTTAGTTGCGATAGTGCTTGTTCCGGGGTGCTCTGACTCACGGCTGTCACAGCCCGTTCCTTCCCTGAATTGACATCTTCACTTAGCCATTGCAAAAGGCAGCTCGCTCTCGCCTCCTCGTGTTCACGCAGGTATTTTCATATGCATGTGGTAGGCCTTGAGTCGGGGCCAAAGGCTGCCCTTACTAGGGATGCCAAGGCTGCCTCTTGGCCTTCCTAAATATTTGATGAGGACCGGGCAACCGATGATGGTTAGCAGCAA
Source organism: Nepenthes gracilis (assembly GCA_033239525.1). Lineage (NCBI taxonomy): Eukaryota > Viridiplantae > Streptophyta > Magnoliopsida > Caryophyllales > Nepenthaceae > Nepenthes > Nepenthes gracilis. The sequence goes on from BSYO01000006.1 coordinate 4,347,010, forward strand.
AGGTGGCCTTGCGCTTCCATGATGCGCTCAAAGGAAGCTTTGTCATGTGTCGGGGCCCCATTTGTTAGACTCCACAGCTGGTGATGGCAGAGGACGTCGGCAACTGTGGCCAATGGGGGTCACAGGTGAGGGATGGGGGAGGAGGATGGACTTTAGAAGGGTGGTGGCCTTAACGCTATCGACGACCAAGTTAAGGGAGATGCATTGTTGCCTTGTTTTCATGTTATTGGTTTTTTGTTCTACTTTTTATTTTAAGATATTTTAAATGGTTCTTTTTGGGAGATAGTTATAAATATTTAAAAATTATATATATATAAAATAAAGATAAAAAATGTTTAATATAGTTCGTATATTGGCTGTGGTTGAAGGAAAGAGTTATAATAAAATGATAAAAAAAAAATGATGTAAATGTAATTATATTAATAAAAAATTATAATGAGGTGATAAAAAATAATTTAAAATTAATCATATTATTATTATTATAATAAATTATATTAAACTGGGCAAAATTATAGCAGTAAAATTAGACAATAAATTTCAACTAGTGGGATCGTAAATTGTATTATTATTGCCTATATGTGTGCACATATTTCTTTGTCAAAAAATAATAAAAAACGAAATCATTTTATGTTATTTTATGTATAGCCATCTTGCCAAATAAAATTCTCACTTTGGTTTATATTTTTGAGAAAAACTATTAGAAAAAAGCTAAAATTATTTAAAACTCACTATTTTCCCCAAGAAAAAAAACTGAATTTTTATAAGGGTTTATTGAAATTAGAAAATAGGAATTGATATTTAAAATTATTAATCCACTTGAAAATATATTATTTGAATTATATTAGAAATTATGATTTTGAGAAAACATTAAATCAAAGCATGATTAGTTTTATAATTCATATATAAAAGTAAAGGAAATAATTAGGGTAATATGCATTTCAAATTTTGTGAAGTATAGAATTTGGTCTAAATATAAAATTAAAAAAAAACTCAACTTTTTTTTTTGTACAAGTGATTTATTTTTATATATTTTTTGGACATATATTTTATATGAATATTTATTTTTAATTTTTAGATAATGTTTTAAATGTGAAATTTATATATTTTAAAATAATATCTTGTGATGGGGATGGCTGAAAATAGGCCAACTTAGCGTAAAGGCCCACGGATAGATGAATGATCCAAAGGGTAGTCAGCCTATAATACAATAATTTATTTATGTATTTTTTAATAAAAATAAAATTATAATTAGTCTATTTATATTTGACTCAAATAATTAAAAATAAATTATTTAATGGCCCTCCTATTATTTTTTTATTACAATTAAATGACAAATAATTGTTAACTCTAGAATTATTATTTTTTCTCTATACCTAAAAATCATAAAAAAAAAAATATCTCATACTGTTTTCTAATTCTAAAAATTTAAATATGCATAATACTAAATTAAAATCAAAATTAGACTTGTAATTTTAATTTTAATATGAAATTACATAGGTATTCAAAGCGGTCATAAATTAAAATGGTAACAGGAATAAGGGGCCTCAAAAAATTTAAGGCAACGAACTGTAAGGTCATATTTGGTTCGTGGAATCAAGGAGGAATGGAATTTCTATTCTCGCGGGAATAGAAATTTCTTCGTTTGATTGGTTTTAAAACTGAAAATAACGATTTTCTGGAAATCGTTATTTTTGATTTTACGGGAATAACAATTCCCACCTAATTGGTGGGAATTCGAATGGCGTCCATGCCTGGAATAAGAATTCCAGGGTGCCTGCCACAGGATTTCCATCGCTGCCCTTTTTATTCCCTCCACAATCCGCTTCTCTCTCCCGCGCTCTCTCTCTCTCTCGCCGCGATTTCGTTCTCGCATCTCCGGAAGAGGTCGCTGGCTACTCTCGATCGAGCTGCTTCTGCTTCCACCGTTCGCTGTTTGTTGGTTGCTTCTAACTGCTTCCAAGCTTCGATCAGTTGAAATTGTTTAGAAGGTAACAAAATTTATCGATCGACAGTTCGATTTTTCTCAAAATGTTGATTTTTCTGTTATACCCTACTTCTTGCCGTTACAGATTTCTATTATCTCCAAATTTCTCGTTATTTTGTTTTGACAAAATGAAAATTTTGTGAGGAGTATGTACTTGTGTGGACTGGGTGTGTGTGTGTGTGAGGTGAGTATGTGCTGGGTGTATGTGTGGGCGACTGGGTGTGTGTGTGTATGTGGATGTATGTGTGGGCGACTGGGTGTTGCGTGTGTATGTGGATGTATGTGTGGGCGACTGGGTGTTGCGTGTGTGAGCAGTGTGTGTTGTGTGTGGAGTTGAGTGTGTGTGAAATTGGGTGTCTCTGTGCGTGCGCGTGTGACAGAAGCAATGTGTGTGTGTGCTGTGTGTGTGAGTAGTGTGTGTGTGTGTGTTGTGTGTGGAGTTGGGTGTCTGTGTGTGTGGGTGTGTGGCAGAAGCAATGTGTGCGTGAGTTTGTGTGTGTGTGCTGTGTGTGAGCAGTGTGTTTGTGTTGTGTGTGGAGTTGGGTGTCCGTGTGTGTGGGTGTGTGGCAGAAGCAATGTGTGCGTGAGTTTGTGTGTGTATGCTGTGTGAGTAGTGTGTGTGTGCTGTGTGTGTGCGTGTGTTGTGGGTGGAGTTGGGTGTGTGTGTGGGTAGTGTGATGTTTTTGGCCGAGACTGTGAGGGAGGATTCAAGTTATTTGGTGATGTATTTTCTTAGTGTGTAGCCGTGAGTGTGTGTGCGTACACTGTATGTGTGCGTACACTGTATGTGTGTTTGTAACAATGTGGATCGTATGAAACCGTGTGAGTGTGTGTAGAGGCCGTGTGTATGTTGTGGGAGTGTGTGAGTTGTGCTGTGTACGGGGTGTTGAGTGCAGTGTGAGTGCAAGGGCAGTGTGTGCTATGAAAGTGTGTGAAAGCAAAGAGTGTGTACTCCCACACTCATTAGCACTCTCTCACCCCTCACACACAACACCCAACGCACATCACATTCATTGCCATCACCAATGGCACACACACTACACACATCTCTACACACACACTCTCAGAGAACACACACGTTGCCTTTGTCGCCAACCCATACTCTCACAAACACACACTCCCCCTGCACACACACACATACACACACACAAACCCACATGCTCACAAACACACTCCCCTTGCACACACATACAAACCAACACACATAGCAGCACTTGTTGCTTCACCACGCACACTTGCACTTGGCTACTCCTGCACTCAATGCATACACAACAGCAACTGTTCACAAACACAACGCCGCACCCATACACCGAGGCACACACTGTTCACAATACACACATAATACACATACACACACACGTACCTATGTATATTTATATATACATATATCCATACACACATATGGTTGCTCACACTCATACTGCCACATATATTATTGCCACATATTCCTTAGTTTGTATATATTGTGATTTATTATTAAAGTTTATGGATCTATTACACTTTAATTCCGCCAACGAGAAGAAAAAGAAGATAGTTGCCGTTATAATGCAATGGATTGAAATTTTTGCTTCTATTTGCTGGTTGTTATGTGCCTTAAGTGCAACATTAGTTATTGCGCAATCAAAACTTACAATCACGAGATCTTACAAACTTGACTTCCATAAAAAAAGAAAATATATCAACCGAGTCATATATGGAAACGATGTCAATTGTATTAATATGTTGCGAATGAGTAGGCCCATGTTTTTGAAACTGTGTGAGATGTTAACAAATATTGGGGGACTTCGTCCATCAAAACACATGCTAGTTGATGAGTAAGTGGCAATATTCTTATATATTCTCGCGCATCATGTAAAAAATAGGATAGTTGTAGATAATTTTCAGAGGTCGTGTGAGACGGTAAGTAGAATATTCAATAAGGTATTAGCTACAATAATACGTTTGTAAGCACACTTATTCAGACAGCCAGAACCCATATCTGAGAACTCCACAGATGAGCGATGGAAGTGGTTCCCGGTATGGTAATCATTTCATATATTTATTATTATAGTTACGAGACAAATATATTAGATAACTTATTCCAATTTAGTGTGTATTTGTAGGGTTGTTTAGGCGCTTTGGATGGAACACATATAAAATTAAGGGTGTCATTTGCAGACAAACCTAGATATCGAATTCGTAAGGGAAATATAGCTACTCGTAATGTTATTGAAAGGTGTTTCGGATTACTGAAAATGTGGTGGAGGATCCTTAGAAGTCCATCATATTATCCTGTCAGAACACACAATCGAGTTATCATTACTTGTTGTCTGCTGCATAATTTTATAAGAAATGAAATGGATTATGATTCTATTGAGGATGAATATAATGACATGTATCGGGGGGCTTCGTTAGACGTAGATACAGATATGATAATAGAACTAGATCCTACTGATGGTTAGAGTGCATTTAGGGGTAATTTGGCAACTGCTATGTTCAGCAAGGGGGGATGTAATTGAATGATATATTTGACATATTTGCTTTGAGTTATGCAAATTATGTATTTGTTAATCCATGTCATCAATCATGTTATTAATGACGAATATACTTGGGTTGTTGCCTACTTTTCTGATATCTGCTTATTGGATTACTGATTTATAATTAGGACAGATCATCGTAGTTAAGTATGTTACAAACTGATAAGAAAACTAAAAGAAGATGGGAGCTTCACGAAGATGATACTCTTATTACTTTTATGGTGAAATTATATAACATTGGTACTTATAATGCTGATATTGGATTCAAATCGGGTTATTTACACGAGTTGGAGAGGATGTTCAATAAAAACTGTCAAATTTAGGTTTGAAGGCAAATCCCCACATTTCATCCAGAATTAATATGCTGAAAAAGGATTGGAGAGTCGTATATGACATGATAAGGGGTACGAACACGTCCGAATTTGGGTGGGACGATACAAGAAAAATGGTTGTTGCGGAACAATATGTATGGAATGCATACGTATCGGTAAGTTTTGACTATTTATTCTGTTAAATAATTATTTTATACTTGATTGGGAGGATTTTTGCCTATTTATGTTAAGTATGTTGGTATGATGTTTATCAATTTTAATGCTTCGTACACATTTGAGTTATTATTCTTTATAAATTGTATCTCCGTTTTGTTCAAAATTTAAATTGATCTGTATGTTATTAACACAGTGCCACAAGAGTGCCGCTATTTGGAGATAAAAATCATTTTCATATTTTGATAATTTGTCAATGATTTATGACAAAGATCGTGCCACAGGATTAGATGCACAGGCTGCCAAGGGCATCCTTGAGGAGCTTCAAACCAATGAACAGGATACCGAGCAATTTAGCGTGAATAATGCTCAAGAAAGGGGGACTGAAGACTTATTCAGCACTAATAATTCTCCTTGTCCAAGTACACTGCATGTGAGAACTCCAACTACGTCGGGGACGTCCAAAGGAAGGAAACAGGATGTTAGTGTAGATGTGACAGCACTATCTGATTGCATTATTCAAGCAGTCGATACTTTGAGTACAAATCACAAAGAGGTCGGTCAAATGTTGAGCAAAAGCTTCCAAGCTAACACACAGGAATAAATGACGACGTAGTTGTATAATTTATTGTCTGAAATTTCTGACTTACCAATGAGTGAAAGGACTACAGTGTATATGAAATGCATACGTGATTCGACACTTATGATGGGCTTGTTTAATCTTCTGCCGGGACAGAGATTAGATTTCATCAGACGATTTGCACTGTAAAACATATGAAGGCCTTATTTGCTGCTGACCTATTTTGTTAGACATGTTCAAACAATCTGTTTTTAAAATATATATATCATATTGTGTTTCAAATTGTATTCTAGCATATATATTTTGTGTTGAAATTTATTGTTCCAGATTTTGTTACATATTAAATTTCAAATTTTGTTAGATTATATATAGATGAATTTGTGTTACAGAAATGTTATTAATATATTTAGGTAAATATACATATCTTACAGAAATATTATAGAAATATTGTTAAAATATTCAGGTAATATACATATATCGCAGAAATATTACAGAAATATTGTTAAAATATTCGAATAAAAATATATATATTGTAGAAATATCGCAAAAAATATTATGAAAATGTAGTTGAAATATTTAGTTAAATATATATATATTACAGGATTGTTATAATAATGTTGAAATATTTAGGTAAATATACATATTTACGTGTAAAAATATTACAGAAATATTGTAAAAATATTGTTAATATATATATATATATATGCACGTAATCATATATACATACATATGTATATATATTTTTTATTTGATTTATTATATATTTTATACGCGTAAATATATTATATACATATATCTTTTACTATATATGCTAAAAATATCTATAATCATAAAATATATAATTATTTTAAAAATATATTATGTAATATATCATTATATTTTATATGTATAATTATTTAAATATTTATTAAATATATATTTTATATGAGAAAAATAACTATTACACTAAATAATAATTTAAATTAATATATATATATATATATATTTATGGACAAAATAGTCATTTTTATAAATTTTGATCTTATTTCTCGTACTATTATATAAATCAAATAAAAAAATTTTAATTTTTAACTTATTCTATTTTAATAATTAAATATAAAAATAATAATTTTTAAATTTATTTTTATCATATTTTATTTTTTAAAATAATTATTTTATTTTTATGTTATTTTATTTTTCAAACTAAATATACCGTAAGGAATTTATGGCCGAGGAATACATTTGTACGGTGCGAGAGAAAAAGCAAAAAAGAAGGTTCGCGCAAGCCGCAAGCGGCGGAAAACCCTTGTTCGTCGATGTGGGCCGTGGCGGTTTGCGGGAAAAGTCCGAGAAATGTGAGACAGGAAAATAGCGACTGCCATTTCTTAGAAGCGCAAAACCACTTTTGAATTCGATCGCTTCCATAATCTTACCTAATAGGAATAGAGATACGGAGAGTAGCTTCTGTTTAGGGCGAGGGAGCGAGAGAGAGAACTAAAGAAATAGAGAGGAAAGTCTAGAGCTAGCAACAACTTTTTTGGAGCAATAATTGCAAAAGAAGAGATGGGTGTCAGAATCAGAGAATCATCAGATGAGGAGACTACTGTTTCTCCGCCGCTCGTCGAAGCTCTCCTCTTCACGACCATGTGCATCATTGGTCTCCCAGTGGATGTGCATATCAAGGACGGATCAATTTATTCTGGAATCTTTCACACTGCTTGTGTTGACAAGGACTATGGTATTTTTCTTTTTCTGTGCTTTGCTTGGTGATCCCTTGATCTTAATCTGTTGAATTTGAGAATTAATTTCTGGGTTTTTTTCCCTTAATTATGAGTGTATTGAGACTGTGGGCTTTAATTCTCGTGAGAAATTATGCTGGTTTTTTTTTTTTTTATTGTTGTATTCGATCGTATTGGTTCTAATTTGTGCTTGTCTCTTTGTTAGTCCATTATTTACTATTAAGTTGCACAAGGAATGATGTCTATGCTTTTGTCTATGCTAACTTTTTTGGATCCAATTTTCTATGATTGGATCGCGCAGACACTATCATGTCAAGAGCTACTTAAGTGTTTTTAATAGTTTTCATAAGCCTTTCTCATTCTGTCTGTAATATGATGAATTTAATTTTCTTTCTTATATAACAATTAAATGGTACATGGGTTCTGTTTTGATTAGGGATAATCTTGAAGAAGGCAAGGTTGGTTAGGAAGGGCGCCTGTGATACAAATGTGGTGAATGGGGGTGTGATAGACACTCTGGTGGTGCTTCCAGGAGATCTTGTTCAAGTAGTTGCAGAGGTGTGGCACAACTCTAGTGTGTCTTGTGTTACATATCTTGGTATTGGTTGTGTATTATGTCAAGTAATTTTGGCTATTTTATGGTCCTATATATATAGGGAGTCATGCTTCCAGCTGATGGTATTTCCAATGATGTGGCTTATGATGAAGTTGGAGCTGTTGAAGGCACGGGAAATTCTTTTGAGTTTTCTGAAAATGAGGCAAGATCAGTTGAGTCTCGTGTAGATAAAGATCAATTAAATCCAAAAAGGTATTTCTTTCAAAGATTTAAGTCTTGTTCTTTAAATGGTAATGCAATGCCATGAAATATTCTTCTTTCATAAATTCAGAATATCATTGATAAATTTTAAATTGTCAACCATCATTTCTTTATGTATATAGAATGAAAAGTATCTCATATGTTGCTCTTGGGCTGTTCTAGCAAACTACTGGATGAGGTTGAGTTTTGTGATTCCTTCTAGTTGGAGTTAGTTACCTCCTTGTATATAAAATCTTAAGTGCATGGATGTATAAACTCTGTCTGAAACTATAGGTGATGGGAGTGAAGAGGTGTTGACATTTTAAGAGGTGCTGAAACTTTAAGAAGCTTATTGAAACTCTAAGAGGGTGCATGCTTGGTATGAAACTTTGATTGTTGCTGAATTTTTTAGCCAAAAATTGTTAACGGACAGTGATAATGCAATAGAATTATGGGACTATATTTTCCAAAATACTAGTTGATCTCAGAAATGCAACAGCCAAGTCTTTTGAATTGAGATTATTGGATGGATAATGGTGTTTTTTGCTGTACCCTTGTCAAGCAATTCTAGCCAGGAGTTTCTGCTGTAAGGTGCAGTTTGTTTAATCCTTTCAATTCGTGCTATTGGGAAACAGTCAGGGAGCTTAGATATCCCAAAGTCATGTTTTAGTTTGTATCCTTATGTAAAATATTTGTGTACCATATGGCTTGTTCAGATGCTTTATTTACTACTGCATTTTTATCTTCTTTTCAGGTTAGCTTTGTTCTCTTATGTGTAGTTTGTTTGCTATCAACCACTATATTTTATGTAAATTGAATCTTCCTTTTTAGTTCTAGTGACTATTTCAAATTCCTGCTTTTGCTGACAGACAGGTTGGAGTTAGCAGGCTTCAAGGGGAAGGGAATGGTTGCCACAAGTCTGATTCTTTCAAGGGGGAACCTGTAAGTTCAGATTTAAAAAAAAAAAAAAAAACTGACTTATATGAGATAACTCTTGAATTAAGTTGCATGGTGATATATTGCAGTAATCCTGGTATGCCTTTGTTTGTAGGTTCGTGAAGTGCAAGGTTCCTGTACAAGCTGTGAGTGCAATATTTATTCACAATCATCTGAAGTTCTTCCATTAGATTGATTCTTCAAGAAAATAGTTGTTTTGATTAGAGTATTCCAGAATTTTTTGCTTGGACACGAAAGTATTTTCATATTTGCAATTTGTGTGCTATATTATATGCAAAAGCCCGTTTTGTTTTACAACCAAGGCTTCGTAAACATCTCTCATTCAATTTATGAGGTGGATCCTTGTGCAGATTGAAGCTGCAAGGTCCATGTGCATTTTTTTGATATGATGTTACTAGGGGCAGGGAATCTTTGTACTTCTTTTTTCTTTGTTTTTTTTATTTATATGTCTCAGTGGGAGGTGGAACAGCCCTTTCGGTTAAGGAATGAGTGCAGACTGCACGGGTTATCCCTACAGGCCTCTTATATCTCCTCCATAACCACTTTGCTATCTTTTATTTAAGGGAAGTAAGAAAACTTTTACCAAAGCTCAAACAAGTGTGTACATGTCCTTGTTAGATTGAAAGGAAATTATGTATCAACATTTATGAACTCTCTAGGGAATCTAGAGTAATATCTCACCTCAAATTTTAACTCATGTCTCTTCTTGCAACTAACGTTTAGAAAAAATTTCAATTTCCTTTAAGAAATTTGGCTGCTCAAAATCAGGAGGCAGTTTAAAGGTGGGGCACTAATGTATCAACTTAGGGAAAATATTGTTGAAGTTCTTGTATAAGTTTCTTGTGAAGCCTGACATCTCGTGTATTTGTTCGAATACCAAGGTGTTCACAGCTTTACAAAGAATCTCATGCTTTAACTTCTTTAATGTGGATGCCGTTTTTGTTTGTGCTTGCTGGAAGCTTCCACTTTTTATGGTTGAACATATGCGATACGTAGTTGCTATGAAGCAGCCTTGGTGAGCTCACAGGCTAAGTATTTCTCCCTGTTACTCAGCACCCACTTTAGTTCCTTCTGCAAAGTTTTCTACTGGGCTTTGTTTACCAAGCTAATCAAGAACCTCCTGTCATAACACTATAGAGAAGAAAAGAATGCTGATTTGATTCCTCTTTAACCTGATATAGAATACTCTTGTCTGTTGTAGATATTAAAGATTTTTGATTAATTCTTTTGTCATCAGCTTTCCAGGAAAATTTACTCAAGAGATAAAAGATGTCTAAGGATATAGCTAAAGGGCTCTGCACAACTCTCTGTCATTGAATTGTAATCTTATGATCACTTAGCAAAATGATAGGCTTTGTTGACGCACAAGTCCCCTGGATAGCTTTGCTTTGACTTAATCAATGTTTCCCTGCCTCTGCAGTTGCTTATTTCTCTGCGAGATAACCTCTTTATTGTCATAAATTTGCAAGTGTGTTTGGTATGACTACAAAGTGTATCTTAGCATCCATTGTGGTCTATCCATTTCTCTTAATCTTCCCATAGAATTTGTGTGTTGATTAGCTTCTAGTAGCATTTGTAGTACATAATGTACATAGCTTGAGAGCCCACTTTTATGTTAGCCTGATTGAAGTCTTATAATTTTTATGTTATTTTTCTGCTTGCTTGTACTTGTTAATTTACATCTTTGAAATCAATATTTCTCATAGTGGATGGCTGCCACGCCCAATTAGAAGCTGTCAAGGAAAGTCATGCAATGATAACATCCACGCAACTGCCAAATGGAAGAGATATGGACAATGGTGCATCTACAAATGACAAATTCATTGATGATTTCCATGATAACCTTACTTCAGCTGGTATCTCATGTAAAAATGCTAGCAATTTTGGTGTCCCAATTTCTGTCAATCCGGTTGTGGATACTAAATCTGATAAAAATTGTGGTTCTTCAGCAAACCCAACACAAATGGTTGCTCCTCAACATTCAGTTTCCAAAAGAAGTGCTAAGGTAAAGATGGTCTTTTAAATTTGTAGCTCATAAATTCAGGCATCTAAGGCAGACATTTGGTTGCTGGTATCTTGATTGTTAGTAGAGCTGACGCATCAAATTTCATTTAACCCTACTATTTATGTCTGTCCTCTGCTATTTCCTTAATTATGATCCACAACGTCAATTGCATTTTTACATTTTGTGCATGGTTACGTTCAGGACTCTAAGCTGAACCCTGGAGCAAAAATATTCCTCCCAGCTTCTATGAATATTAGATCAGCATCACCTCCTGCAGTGCCTACAGTAGCAAGCATGGCTTATGTGCCTAACAATTTTGCCGCAGTTCCCATTGCTTCTTCACTGCCGGAAGTTGGAATCCAACCTATTGCACCTCTTTCATCTTGGCCTGTTAAGCTTGCCCCACACGGTAATTTGACAGCAGCAAATGGAGGCAGCGGCATTCAATATACTCAACCTGTATGTATTGCTCTTCGAATTTCAATTTTCATTTAACTGGCTGTAGATGATAGAGGAAGGGTAAGAGAGTTCTTACTTCTTAGCCTTTTGTCTGAACATTCATCTACTTGTTAAGGGACACAGTTAATATGCCGCTAGATAAAGTACATCTGAAGTTGTTATTGGTGATTGCAGCGTTACTTCTAGCAAAAGATATGATCAAGTGTATTGGGATTTGCTCGTGCAGCTTTTATTTTTGACACCCTAATACCATAATCATGGGTTATATAGCTTTACTATAGTTCCATCTACTGAGGAAATTGGTTGCACATTCTGAATTTCTAATTATGCTTTTCTAGTATTTGTGTGAGATTTCTCATTTATCACCAACATCCCAGTACAAGGCACTGGAAAAATAATTGATGTGAAAATGATTTTGATAAAAAAAAAAAGGTAAAAAACTAGACTTGGGATACACTTTCCTTAATACAAATCACCAAGATTTGAACATTTTTTTTTTCAAATTCACCTTCCTCCTCCTTTTTCTTGTTCTCTCTTCTTTTCTCTTCTCTTTCTCTCTTCTCTCCGATTCTCGGATAAAATTGAGCTGATAACAACAATTCCATTGATATCGAAGTCAAGTCGATGTAAATTATTCACAAAATCCTTTTTGTTATGATAGTATTTATAGACGTCTTTCATTCTTTCTATGATTTCCTGCTTCTCATTTGTGTCTTTTTCCCTTTTCCTTTCCAGGTGCAGATTTCCGGACATTTTGCAAACCGAGCACAGCCAGTAAGATACAGTGGTCAGTACCAACATATTCAAGCTGGCCCCACCTACGTTCTTCCAAGTCCCCAAAATGTGAGTTTGTTACTCCTATTTTTTTTGTTGGTTAATAGCAATTTTCCCGTTTATGGGGGCCTCTGCGGCTGCCACTTTAACCGATAATCCTGTGTATCTTCTGTTATAGCTATGGAAATAATACTGATAATCCACTTATTTTGGCAACTACTGCAGGGCATGGTTGGCCGACTTGGACAGCTTGTTTACGTGCATCCTGTCACCCATGTGAGTTAAAACGCCTTCCTGAACTCAACATTCTAGTATTAATATTTAAATTTTGTTTCTACCGAATTGTCTGAATGTAGGTTTCGGTTAGGGAGTGGGATATGAAGCCTGCTTTTCTGCTATATTAGTGTTATTATTATTTGCATAGATGATAATATAAACATTAATAGGTGTCAAATACTTCATTGTTTTATATGCATAGTTGTCTTGGATCTAGTTACATTCTTTCCCTCCTGTCTATTTTCTAAGGTGTTTCGTTCTAGGAAAACTTAAAAGAAAGAAAACAAAATATAAATAAAAGTTGTTCTTATGTTTGTTTACCAGAAAATTTATAAGGAAAAATATAATGGAAAATGTAAAGAAATTGTAATATTAAGGACCTCTAATGTTTTTTCCTTGATTTTCCCTTGACAATCAAACAAAAGAACATTTTTATTAGAATTTTTTTCCATGTGATTTTTGTCAACATCCAAATGAAAGAAAATAAAAAATATATATATATTTATTTTCTTTCATTTTTTTCTATGGTGGTTTCTTTACTTCAAATTTTCCTTTAATATAATAGGCCCTAAGACTCTAACCATCATTCATGATTCTTGTATGTTTGCTCTTTGAAAAAGGTAACTGTTATGGTGTATGGATTCACTATTTGCTTCAAGGTACCGAATAATTTTACGATGCTGAAAAGAAAGAGAAAATATGGGAGAGAGGCGGGGAGTAGCTGATTAGCTTGTAAAGGAGGTAGCAAAAATAACTGGGGAAATATTATTAATCATTTTAGATTTTCTTATTTTTATTTGCTTCCCCTGTTTTACTGTGTTGATTTCTATTGCTTTTTACTCCCTTCATAGTTCGATTAATATATGTCAGCCTGTGGATCCTTGATTAGTAAACTGCATTGCGTATAATGAAGGACATGATTCAGGGTGCAGCAACTCTGGCGCACGCTTCACATTCTCTCTTGACCTCACATCCGATTCATCTTCCGAAGCATGAAGGCATGAATGCAATCTCCCTTGTTCAAGATATAGTACAATTCTGAAAGTTGAGTTGTATTTTGACATTTACTCTTTAAATGTTCGTGTACTTGAATCATTTTCCTTGCCTAGTTTTTTTGCCTTTTTATCAATTAATAATAAAATGAAAATAACCTTTAGATTTGGAAGTGGGAATCAACTTGTAAGCATGACCAAGAAATTTCCATCCACAAAGAGGCCTCGAACATGCCGATAAGCTATTTTTAGAAGTTGAGTGCAATTTCCATTACCGATGAATATGATCACCATCTTCTGGCTTACTGCTTGATCCCCTTGTTCTTGTTCATGTTGTAGTGTAGATGAATTATTGGTATTAGTATTAGTCATGATCCTATCTGACAATATGTTACTAGATGCAAAATTTTGTCTTCCAAATTTGTGCATGAGGGTAAGTATTTGCCGATTTTGTCACAAAAAATATGAGATATATTGTGATTTTGTTTGTATTATCAAGAAATATTTTTATTTGGATGCCTGATAATAATATATATTAGCAAATATTTTCAATATTAGCCAATTTTTATTCCACGAGTCATACTAATACACATGGGTGGTGGCTAGTCTTGTCATAGGGAAGCTTGGAATAGATTAGGGATTGTAGATGTGGATGAATCTGATGAAGCATGGTGAGGTATTTGCTTCTTGAAGTCCACTGTAAATTTTAACTGAGAAGATGGCAGAAAGTTTGTAGGAATTTGCCTTTTCATGTTAGTCATGACCTTCCTTTTGTTCTGCTTGCTTAGGTCTGTGGTATATACCTATGGAAGTTGTACTTCATAAGAAGCTTTTGCCTAATTTCAACCTATATATATTGGTAACCAGCTTTCCTTTACCGTGAAGAAATGACGATATGTCACCGCATTAGCCATATATTGGTCAATATTCAGAACGTCGGCAATATTTTCTCTAGGTTCCGGATTAAAAAACATTTGCAGCTGATATATCTAATTTCGATACATATCATTTAATATAGTAGATATAGAGACTGCCACAATCAATACCGTTACTGGTATTTTCATTCATGATCAGCTTGCTTAGTGAACATGCCTCCTGATAAGTTCATCAACTTCTTACTTGGGTTGCCTCTATATCTTGGGTGGCATCCTAAAAACAATAATATCCCTGAAAGTACCATAAACTAAAGTGGCAATGAGCTTTGACACAACAATAAAGTTGTTGCTGTAGGACCTGGTGATTATAAGTATCATTCATAAGAACGGCTTTTTACATAATATTAAGTAAAGCCGCATGAATAGACCAAAACCGGTATAATCCTTTCCCCGACCTATGTATGGCAGTAGTTTTATGTGCAGGACTACCGTTAAACTTATCACAAATTGAATTGCGTATCATGTTGGGTTCAATATCCAGTAGCATAACATGATACCCATATCGTAATTAAGCATCATTTTAAATAGGAAATTATCATTAATACCGAAAATTGCTGAATCGAATCTTGTTTTTCTAGATAGCTTGCTTTTATGCAACTAACTGTTTGAATGTTTTTCTCATTATTGTGTTGTAAAAGTTAAACCTTCCCTGCATTTGTTTGATCTACTGGTTTTATGTTAGCAAATAACCTGCTGTTTCTCTTGCAATGCTTGGATCTTGTTTGCAGGACTTGCTGCGGTAGAACCACCACTTCCTTCTTCCACACCCCCTTTAGCAGTAACCGGACAGCCGCCAATTCCAGTGATGAGCCACATTCAACTATCTCAACCTCATTTCCCTGCTATTCATCCGATCACTGTGCTGGGTTCTCATGGTCCTTACAGTGCTAAGTTTCCTTGAACCATTGATCTTCGCCATTTTCGCTCCTCTACTTTCCATGGAAATTTTTGGCATATCGTTTCAAAAATCATCATAGTTTGCATAAATAATAGTCGGGCATTTGATTATGGGGGGAATGTCGGGTGTGGGTTTGACCCAGTTTTGATGGAGGATGGGAAGATTTTTTCCTTTTTTCCTTTTTGTTTTTTTCATTTTTGACATGTCATTGTTCTTCGGACTTCTCATTGGTGGGATGATGTGGTTAGATTATCTCTGGATAATACTACAAAATGTGTCTTTTGCAGCTTGATTTCTAAGGTTATTTGAATTGAATTTTTGGGGCTGATTATCTTTTATGATGTTGAATCATTTTGCCTTTGGCCTCTTGGGTAATCTTATATATATATATATATTTTTTATCATTTTTTTTAATTTACAAGCCTAATAATTAGCCAATAGAAAATGCGTGAGATTTAAATTTGTATCAAACATGAATCTGTAAAGATCAACTGCATGGCCCCTGCGCCTCATTTTAAAAAAAATTTTCCACTTTAGCTGTGTATACAATTGAATTCAGCCACATCTATGGGAAAATGCCGTTTAAAGTTGGTTAAATACTTATAACGTAAGCAAATAAAATATATGTGAGAAAATATAATAGGACAGAAAAATATGCTAATAAGAAAAAACGAGTAATATTGATGAAAAATAGTTTAAAATTATTAATTTCTCAACAGATATTGTATGGAATTAAGTGAAACTATAAAAATAAACTTATATAATTGACTGTTACTCGATAAAATTTAAGATTTTCTTATTATAGTATATCAATTTAATTCAAAGTTGGGGTTTTTTGGTGATGTTTGGTAATTTATCCAATTTTGAACAAGTATAATATTAAGGATAGTAACATATGACACTTTATGTATAAAGTTAGATGCAAATTTAGTCCTTTTTTTTTTTTTCTGATGACTATTAACCTATTAAATTGAAAAATCTGCTATAGTATTTATTAACTGGTTCGAGCCATTGTGACCCATCATGAATATGAGATTAAAGGTTTAGGTAGTGAAAAGCACATATTTATAATACAAGGTTAAGGTTTTCATACTATGAGTTTGAAGAAAATCAGACATACAACACGATCCTAAGTGTTACCTTCATAATTCGATCATAACAAAGCAACATGATTCTGTTTCTAAATAAAGAAAAAAAAAAGAGTATTTCATTCGAAAATGCAACATTGCTCCTACATGCAATATAGGGGTTGCTTTCATTATTTAATAACATAACCTTTATGTCATAATAATGGCATGTCTTACTATTTTAGAGAACGGAAAAAATCAGCTAATAGTCTTAGTAATAAAGATTTGACCTTGATAATTCGAACAGTCAGCATTATAGATAGGCCCAACAAATTAAATGTTTTGTAAAAATCTTAACCACCTAAGTTGATGGAACTGAGTTGGAAGTATTAAAAGCGATAAAAAATAATAGAAATCCTAAGATAGGAAATTTCTGGCACAAGAAGATAGATATATAATGTGTAGTTGAAATTCATTAATTAGTGGGTGCAACTGAACCCAAGAACCAGGCTAGGGTATAGCAGTAAAAAGGTCAAACCCGAAACCGAAATACCCGGGTAAACAAAGGGGAAATACCCAAGTAAACAAAAGGGCAACTTGCATGGAACTGTTTTGAAGCTCCTCCCAGTTTCAGTAAGGAGCTAATATTATGGCACTATATTATAATATGTTAGACCTATTTTATAATTCTAACTGTCTAAATTGTTGAGATAAATTGTTACAATTTGTAATCTAACAAGCCTGGGATTGCCATTGGGTCCCAGAAGGCCCACTAGCTTAGGGGAAATGCCATTGTGGCTGGCAAGTTTTCGGAAGCCGAAAACAGTAACTTATTCATCATAATCGAGACATAATTACATTCAAACATCAAAGAAGAATTTGGGATTGTAGGCATCACAGCAAGCAGCATGAAAATTTGTGGAGGGGTGGAGAAATGATCAAATACTAGTGCTTATTCAGCTACATTTCACTGCAAATTCGCCAATAAAACATCTTAAGTTTCAAATAGTAACAGAGTGCATGTCAGTTAAATCTACCTCTACTGCATTAAGTTAATGATTTCATCAGTTCTGCATAAAATGAAACAGAGTAATTTGCTGTCCAACGCACTCTCCATAGCTTGCTAGACCTTAAATAACTGGGATCACTGCAACTACTTATAAAGAATAATACAGTTTTTCAACCAACATCATTATTCCCGAAGCACGTAAACAAAATTACCAGTGAAAATGAGCTGGCTTACTTGAGATATAGCTGCTATAACTCTCAGAATTCTAGATCTTCTGCTTTAGAACTTGTCGTAATTGAATCTTGCCCTCGAGATGCTTTGCTTTCAAGCCGTTTTTCTGCATGCCACGAGGCCATTCGATGCACCCTTTCATCCCACGGCCTACATGAGGATTTGCTGAATCGGGTGAGCTCCACTGGCCCACCATATCTAACAGGCTGAGCCCGCCTTTACCTGAGCCGCCATCGGGAGATACAATGTCCTCGTTCGAAATCCTACCATTGTTGCCCTCTACTGATATTATCTTGCAATTTCCACCATTATTAGGGCATGATCTCCAGAGCCTCGATATCGATGATACCTTCTTAAACTGCTTTGCTTGTACCGAGGAAACTTCAGCAATTTTGTTAACTCTCGTTTCATCACCTGCATTTTCTTCCCAGTCAGTGCAGCAGCTCCACGAGATGTTACTATCTTGCCGCATTCTGCTGAGAGATGGAACGCTTCCATCGGGCGAATAACTCGAACCTCGATCATCAATTTGGCTTACCGTTTCCCACCCACTGCTGTCATCCTCTATGTCACTATTTTGATTGGCATACACATTGGACAGTCTGTGAATGTTGTCTCTGCTAAGGTTATTGACTTCAGGACTCACAGTATGCATCTTAGAAGCACGGCTTGGAGGACTATAAGAAGGGGATGGCTCGATGTCCCTCTCATTTGATTCACCGATGGCAATTTCTTCAAAGGCGGAAAATATATCACCCGGGTTTGGTGGCTCATAGGTGAATTCCTTGATATCTTGTACCTTTATCGAAGTCGCTGCATGGTGAATAATCGCTGCTTCCCTCATCTCCTTTAAATCTGAGCTCACAGTTCTCGACCTCATAAAGTTCTCAAGCTCCATCATAAGCATGTTCATTTGAGAATACTTGTCCTCTAGAGTTACCTTGGCATCAACAAGCTTCATTTGGACGCGTTCTTCACGCCACACCTCTGCCATCTGCAGCATTTTCCTTTCATCTTCGACTTCTTCCCGAACTTTCAAGCACTCGTTCTTAAGAGCTTGAACTTCAGCCTTGTCCTCCTGAATTTCCTTTACAAGTTCATCACACACTTCCTCTATTAATTCTCTGGCTTTCCTTTCTTTCTCATAGTCCTGCATATATCTCTTTGCTGATAACTTTGCCTCAGCCAGCTCATTAACCAGCTTAGAATTGATGATTTCTAGTCTTCGGCATTTTTTCCTTTCCCGATTCAAATCAGCTTTAATGTCACAGATGAACGCACGGATTTTTTCATGCTCTCGGCTTCGCCATGCTGCCCTTTCCTCACTGAGTTTCTTTAAGAAGTGTTCGAGCTTCTTCTTTGAGGACTTCCGTTCAGTCTTGAGCTCCTCAATACGTGTCCGAGCTTGCTGAAGCTCTGCTTGAAGAGCAAAGGCCATTGAGGCAACATCTAGTTTTGAATCATGCAACTGCAAGTATCTCGGATTTTCATTGGGTGCTTCTGCACAAACTGGGTCCCACTTCGTTGCTCCCTCCATTGCATAGTTGGAGAAGTGGAAGGAAGGCTGCAGCTATAATGGAGAACACCACAAACATAAAACTTAATAGCTCAAGTCAGAGAAAAATGGAAAATATATTCCAAAACAAATAAAGGAAATATACCATGCAAGCTACTAAACCTGCATTCTAGTATGTATCAACACAGTATTGATTAAGAACACAGATAAGAGTAATTAACGTGCTCCCATGATCAGTTGCTTTATAACTTCCCAAGCTTAATCTTCACAGCAACAGTGTTTCCACAACTAAGAAGCATGGACACTGATGAAGGAGGCAAATATGATACAACACTGACACAACAATATGTTATTTTTCTAAAAATCAGAATGTGTCGTTGTGAATTAAAATTTATAGTATACTTATAAATATGAGAACATAAATCATAAACAACACTATTTAATAGTAAATTATTAATAAAAATTCATATTTCTTGATTTCTCATCCCAAAACAAAATTCATAAGAAATAATATACAGATCAACAGTAAGCCAATATAAAGGAGTAATGTTCTAACATTTTTAAAAATGGGCCCAAATTTTCTCTAATTTATATTACGAACCTTATTTATTTTGTAAATTACAAAATTACTCAAACAACCCAAAGTATCCTAAACCCGTTGGAGCTTGGAGTCAAATAAAATTAAAAAAATGTTGGCACATGTCAATGACTGATAAGATATGTGTACAACACTGACATTTTAGTTCTGAGTGAGAGTCGATACTTCTAAGATAAGATAAAGTATCACTATCTCAGATCATTTAGACAACTCAATATTGGATTCCTGAATCTATATATAGAAAGGACCTTAATGAGCTCTTCTATTTACACCTAGTGAACGGATACTCACCCAATATTAACGTTATGTGGCTGATGAGGAACAAATTAGAGGGTGAATTTAAAACAGAGTGAAGTTCTGAGTTCTCAATAACTCATTAACTTTTCAATATCTAATGATCAGCTGTCTAATAAAAGGAAAAGAAGGTGCAATTATACAATTTACCAAAAATGGATGAACTAGTTAAAACACCAAAACAAAATCTAACCATGAAACAAACATCGCCGAGTATAAAGGGTGGCCTAGTATATGAGGCTTTCTGCTTTGTAGGTTTTAAGGAGGGTCGAATACACCAACCTCACTCTTGTATGAAAGAGATTATTTCCATGGTTCTGAACCTGTGACATCTAGGTCATAATTGCACAATCTTATATTGTGCCAAAGGCTCACTGGCAAAAAACATTGAATACACAGCTCCTAAATTGCAAAAAGCATTCTAAACTTCCTAATATAAATTATAATTGCTAAATAGGTTAAATACCATAAAAAGACCAGAAACCATGAAATTACAATAATCATAAAGAAAATTAAGGAATATTAAAATGATTTAGTGGCATTGTGTCCTCCTTGAAGTTCGACTCTTCTGAACTTAAAAACAAGTCAGTAGAAATGCAATTATTGAAGCTAGAAGGCATCGATGAGATTGTACCGATACATGCACATAACTCATAGATTCTGTACATTCACTGCACATCTCAAACCACAACAATGTGGTGTCTCCTCTAGCTGTCCTTGCCTTAACCAAACTAAATGGACAATGAACACAAAAAAGGATAAGCAAATGGCTTCCAGATGAGATTATACCTCACAGAAATATCCATTCATTGTACCATTTATGGAACAAGGGCTCCTTAGCTGGTCATTTGCTCCAGAACAGCATCCTCTGCTACCATGGTGACTGGACAGCTGATCACCACCATGGCCAAACTTGGGCTGCAAAGGAGGTATTAGAACTAGGCTGTCTCAAATACTTTAAAAAACAGCAGCATAGAAAACTTTAAAAAAAATTCACAAACTATCCACCCATTCAACATTTAGAACTTCAATAGACCCATCTCCAGTGTTATAAAGTGCACATCAAGTTCATTGACTAGAATTTTATCCCTAAGACAATGAAATTTGGGTAAATATAGCAAACCCTTAGAATTGTTAGCATGATGAAATAGTACTTTTCTATTGATCGCCCAAGGTGAGGTGAAATTTTGACAGCAAAGAGATCACTACAAGTGCCGTCGACAGAGGCGATACAAAAATGTGCTTACGGCCCATATAATCAATGTATACATGTTATATTTCAAACGATTTGAAAAATCTCTATTAATCTGTGTAGAGTCATAGCAGTTTATACCAGGCCAAACAGGAAACAATACATAGTGATTGCTACATTTTAGAACAATTTTCCGAAACAATAAGAATGAAATCTGAATATGTGTAGTAGAGATGTAAAAGGAAATCAATGAGAAACAACGGACTAGCCTTTTGATATCATTATCTTTATCATCTTATTTGGGTGCAAGACAGCGTTCTCCATCAATAGTATTCAACTGGTGCTACAAATCCATCGGAGAAATGATCTTGGATCAACTAGTATGTTAATTACATAGCTAACCAAGTACAGAGACTCGTCAATTATCCATCAGTAATCACTAGGCCTTGAGTAGAGACAGTTTCAATATAGTCTAGAGAGAAATGTCTGGAGACACCCTGGGATGATGCACCATCTCATCTATCTATTTACACAAGTAAACCTACGGGATATTAAGTGACGGATGAGATATGACATCAGAATAACAATCAGCAGAGTATTGGCTGTGTAGCATTACTTCAATCTAAATAAGAGCAAGAATTGATTGGATCAATAAGTCCATCTTGTGAGTCTACTTGTTACAGCCAAAGAGGGGGCCATTCTCACTCCAAAACATTCACATAGGTCTACAAGCATGCATCAAAGAGAGGCTTAATGTAACATACAGAGACGATCAATAATTAATGGTTATCCCTTCGATCTTCAAGCACACAAATATCAGCAACCCATTTATGGTATTTAGAAATGGTCTCGTAAGATGATGCAATCATTGTACTTCTAATAAAGAGGTTAATGAAACAGTGATTTTCCTGATATACTAGTAGAATGACTCCTTTACATGAATGTTGGAAAAGAGAAATCAAACGAGCACACAAAATTCTGACATTTCCCAGTTGATTTTAACATCAAACTTTTCAAGTCAAAAACTATAAGACAATGGAAACCACAGATCTACAATTAGAAACAATAAAGTTAGAAACCCACCTTGGAACCTTGACGATCTTCACCCTTCCTGACCGAACGCCGTTCACTACCACCACTACCGACGGCGGTGCCGACCACCGGAGACTGCAGCCTCCAGAGAGCTGCGCCGAGCTTCCTAGAAGAAAATGAGACTCTCTTCCCTCTCCTAGACCTCCGAGAACCCTCCGAAGACTTTTTGCAGGTAGCATTGGATACGTCATCCCTTTCTCTCTCATCATCATACTTCCACCGGAGCAGAGGGGTCGGCGGACCTGGCCTTCTCACTGCCGAAGTTCCTTCCTTTTTAGCTGAAACCCTCGGCGTTCTAGCTGTTTCCCGACGAGGGGGTTTCCGTGGAGCGAGATTTCTGGAAAGAAATGTGTGGTTTTGGGGCGGTGGGTTTCGTGGTTTGGAGGAGGATAGGAGAACTGAGAGGTCGGTGTTGGGCGTAATCTTCATCGTCTGAGGAAATGCTCAGCCATTGAAGGGAGATACTGAGAGAAAGCAAGATACTGCGCTCAGAGATGGGTGATCTGCTTGCTTAAGAGAGAGAGAGAGAGAGAGAGAGAGAGGAACTTGCAAAGAGTAAGGGAACAGGCTCATGATGTACGTCTACGCCATTACGATAAACGAATTTCCCTACGGTAAGAGCCTCGGATTCTCTTGGCGGATTGAATGCGGATATCTATGCAGGAGGACGACGTCGTTTAAGTATATATATTGTTTTTGTTGGGTGGGTGGGGGTCGGGGATGGGCGGAGTATTAAACCGACCCCGCTTTACTGACTCTTGTCTGAGAATTAAATTGTAGTCTTGGGTTAAAAAAGTCAATTTTATTTTAATTTATTCAATTTATTTAATCTATTTGAACACTGGACCAATTGAACAATCGAATGGCCAAATTGCTAAAAATATAAAAAATTGAAACATCCGATAGTTTGATAGAATATTAAATCAAATATTAAATTTTGACAAATGATTATATGAATTGAGGGATAAACGATTATATTAATCAGGTAGTTATAACCTATTAAATGATAAATATTAAACTATGAGCTGTTACAAACTCGTACAACAGTTGAATCTCCAATCAGAGTAACATCTCAATTGATGCATGGTCATACCATTTTTTAGAAAGATATAGTGATTAGTAATAAGATTATAAATAAACTGATTTCACTTAGTCAAGGATAATCTCAGAACCAAAATCTAAAAAAGAAATGGCAAGTACAGAATATTGGCCTCTGAACACTTGCACCATTCAACAATCATGGAACCAAGTTCTCCAATTCTAACATTCTCCCACTTATACTCATCCCAATTCCTTAATATTTTTCGTTCTTATAGAAATATTTTGACTTAAATATCAGGGGATATATTAGGAGTGAGTCTTATATCCTCTTACCTTTTATTAGCCATTGTTATGTATAGGATCCGAATTTAAATGTTTAAAGGTGCGATCGGATATTCGGATGGCTATTTTGATTCCAAGTACGCATTATTGGTGTCGTTTGTAGAAACATAGTCAAGCTAACTATTCCTTCTTGATCGAGATTTCACTTACTTGAAAGTGATTCACATTTTTTTACAAAATAAAATGGAGAATCCTTGGGTACAAGATCAAGCAAGCCAACTACCAAAGGATGTCATATCTCATGGCTTCAACCGATAACACAATAGCCGTAGAAACACTCAATTGCCAACAAGTTTGAATATCAAAGCCTTAACAGCCCAGATCAATAGTATGTCGTAAATATTGAAATCCATATAAAATAAAGTTGAGGGCCAAGCACACAAGGAAATAGCCATTCACTTGCAAATATTGACATTAAAAAGAAGGTCAATGGGAAAGAAGGTTATCCCGAAGGGAGCTTATCATCAGTCAAATATTTCAGCGGCTCTTGAGGCATTCTTTCGCACTAATACTTCTTAGCACCAATGACGCGTGAACTTTTAAGCCCATTAATCCGGAGGAGTTATGCAATAGTATGCCTAAATCCTCCCAGTTAAGTAGGTGTCATGTATATATGCTAATTACTCGGAGTTGAGGATATTCCTCAATGTCAAAAGAATCGCCTCCATTTCCGAAGTGCGGGTGAGAAAAAAATGAATCGAGCATCAAGTTTTTCAAAAAATACTGTTAGTTAGATGATCAAAATTTAGTTACATACCTTTCACCCCGGAGATTGAGAGGCGCTAACTCTCTCATGAATTTAAAATGCTAATACTGAAATCTTATGGTAGAAACACTAATCCAGTGGATTATTGAGACCACTTCTAAACATTGCTTGGCTTCCAAAACTTAGAGAATGCCACACTATACCTCTGTTTCTCTTTAACTTTAAAAGGAAATGTGATAATTTATTTTAGATGCTAAACCCAAATTCCATTGGATCTTTTTAGGAGCTGATAAACTAATTCTCATCACAATTTGCCTCTAGTCGGAGGGAATAAAGGCAACTCTAACACCTCATCAAGATCCAACAGGGTTAAAATGAAAGCCTGAAAATTTTTTGGCCAATTTTAATGTTGAGACTAAAAACATCTTAAAACTTACCAACAAGGTAAAGCTGAATACCTTCATGTCCATGATTCAATTGGGTGATTTTTAAAAATATTTAGTTCAATAGGAATCCAAGACTTTCCTAAAGGCAAAAACTATCACCCATGTATACATTATGACTGACGAGGTCAACGAAACAAAACGGTTAAAGTGTTTGGATTATAGGCACCAACTAATGTCAAATGGTGAAAAGAAGTGAAATGGTGGCAACTCTTCCACTCAGGAATATAAAAAGTAATAGAGAATAGAGTCAGGTATTCACAAAGATTACAAGCCGCTAAACCTCACACTATTGATAACTTTCAGATATTCTGATGCTGATACCAAATGGAAAATTTTTAAGGTGTCCCAAATCGGTTAAGAATTCAAAAACAGGTGATCAGTTTAAATATTATTCCTACCATCAATCTCTAGGACACAATATCAAAAATTATCAGATGCTACAAAAGAAGTTTAAGGCCCTAATACAAAACGAGTACTTGAATTAATATTTACAAAACCTTGGGTCTGCCATAGGTAATAATAAAAATAATTGGGAGCAATCAGAGCAACTCAAGAATCAAGTCATGGTCAGAGTCATAAATATAATATCAATAAAGCTTGCAAACAATAAGTCTCCAAATCATCTCGAGAAGGCTTCTACTAGTAAAAGACAAAAACTAGGGGAGAAAAATCATGTGATTAGTTTTAATAAAGATGATATGACACATATAATATCTTCCCATTCTTATTCTCCTATTATATCCATAGTTATTTTCAATTGAGTCCATAATTACCAATTAAAATGAGTTTTTATTGATAATAGATGTTTAGAAATTATCCTTTACTTTGATATATTCATTATGCTAGGGCTTAGAAGCAATCAGTTGGAATCATCGGATGGCTTGCTATATAGACTTGGTAACTAACCAATTTAAGTGAAGGAACTAGTACAACTAGAGGTTACATTGAAAATATATCTGAAAATAGCCTCCGATATACTAATCATCCTAATTATTGATCTCCTTGTGGTTTAGAGCACCATAGTGAGCCGATCGTGCTTGACAAATTTTGGAGTGGTCACTTCAATCTTACAACTAAACATAAAGTTTCTAACTAAATACGAGATTGGTGAAGTCAAAAAAGACTAGATCTCTAGAAGAAATTATTATTTAATACAAATAAATGGCTTGGCTCCTTAGTTGATCGAAGATTTTGATCTTTAGGATGAGAACTTGCTTCATCTAGCTCAACCTATAAAGTCACCTCTCTAAATTCCTTTTAGCTCAACGAATTTGAATAAATGTATCTAAATCAGCAATTCGTTGAATCCAAATTTAAAAGAGACTAATTAAATTTTATGAAACAACTCGGATATTTTTTTCTGGAGTTTAGCTGACATGCGAGGTATTACAACCAAAATAATTGTTCATAAGTTGAACCTTATATCAGGGCACATACCAATCAGGCAAAAGGGATAAAAGTGCTCTATAAAAAAAAACTCATTACCATCCTCGAAGAGGTCAAGAAGTTGACTAATATTGGATTCATTAAAAAGGTGAACTATCTGGATTTGTTATCCAATATTATCCTTGTCAATAAGAGTAATGAAAAGTGAAAGATATGCATTGACTTCACTGATGTGAATAGAGTATATCCAAAAGATAGCTTTCTATTGCTAAGAACCGATCAATTAGTAGGCTCAACATCAAGCATTAACTGTTAAATTTTATAGATACTTAAAATAAAATTAGATCCAAATGAATTTAGAAAAAAAGAAATGACCTCATTCATGACAAATTAAGGAACCTATTGCCACAAAATAATACTATTCGGGTTGAAAATTGTTGGAGCAACATACCAAAGGTTGATGAATAAAATATTTGGGTAATAAATCAGTAAAAATATGGAGGTGTATGTTGACAATATGTTTATCAAAACCGCACTTGTTGACTACCATATTGAAGATTTAGTTGAGACATTTGAAGTGTTCAGAACAAATGAATAAAATTAAGCCCAACCAAATTTGTATTTGAGGTGACTTCTAATAAGTTCTTGGAATTTATTGTCTCATAACGATAAATAGAAGTTAATTGAAAAAAATCAAAGTCATAAAGAATTTGGAGCCACCATAGACTATCAAAGAAATCCAAAGGCTAATCGAAATACTTGTTTCACCATCTCAATTCCTAGCCAAGTTAGCCGAAAAATATTTCCCGTTCTTTAAGGTATTGAGAGCAATAAAGATAAACAGTTTCCAAAGGACAGAGGGGTGCTAGCAAAATTTTCAAGAGTTGAAGGAATATCTGGCAAATTCACACCTATTGACTTACCCCAAGGAGAGTGAAAAGTTATATCTCTACCTAGCCATTTCAAAAATAGCCTTGAGCAGTGTTTCGGTAAGGGAAGAAAAAGGTATTTAATAGTTGGTATATTATATTAGTAAGATTCTATTAGACACGAAAACCTAATATGCGCAAGCGAAAAATGTTACCTTAACCTTAGTTTTCACTGCAAGGAAGCTCCGACCTTATTTTCAAGTCTATAAGATTGTAATCTTAACCGATCAACTATTAAAGATCTTATAGAAACTAGAAATATCTGAATATTTTATTAAATGGTCTGTTGAATTGGATGAATTTGACATTGAGTTTAGAGCACAACCCTCTAGAAAGGGTCAAACCATTGTAGATTTTATTATTAAAACAACGTTACCAATGTTATAATAGGTGAACAAGCACATGGGAACAATCCTAGAGGGAGCACCTCCCGAGTGGAAGTTGTATGTCGATGAAGTATCTTCACACTCAACAAGTGGAGTAGGGATAATATTGATAACACCCAATGATTTGAGATCAAATATCAATAATATTTGGGTTTCAAGCCACAAACAATATAGCAGAATATAAGACTCCACTAACCGATTTAAAGCTGGCTAAAGAATAGTCTACTATATAGTTGGTTGTTTATAGTAATTCCGACCTAGTAGTTAATCAAGTACTAACTTTGAGGTATCCAACTAGGAGTTAGCAAAATATCTTCATATGGTATAGGGTCGCTTGTCATTCTTCAATAAGGTCAAAGTTATTCATATCCCAATAGAAAATAATTAAAAAGTTGATCAAAGTTCCAAGATGGTGACATCACTTGTCCTAAATAGCACACCTGAGATATAAGAGAAATACTTCAAAAGCTTAATATCGAAGAGCAAGATAAAATTCTCTATGTGTTAGACGAGATAACTTGGATGACCCCGTCTCAGAGATATCTTAAAGATAAAGAGCTTCTAGAGGACCCTGCGAAGGCAAAACACATTATAAAAAAGGCCAATTGACACACTTTTGTGTATGTGATACTATATATGAGAGGCTACTCAGTACCTTATATGCATTATCTAACTCTCACAAAAATTGATTACGCTTTCTTTTAGGTTAACTCGGCATATGCGGGACGCACGTTGGAAAAAAAAATTAGATTTTAAAATCATGCAATAGGGTTACTATTGTGCCATCACTAAAAATGATGCGATGAAGTTTGTCAAGGAATGCAAGAATTGTCAAATCCATTACAACGTATCTAGATAATCACACATAGAATTCCAGACTTTGTAGGTTTCCTAGCCGTTCACCCAGTAGGGTTTGAATATATTAGGTCTATTGACAATAGCGACTAGGCAAAAAAAATTATCATCATTATAGTAGATTATTTTATGAAATGGGTAGAAACATCTCCATTGACCAAGATTACAGAGATAAATGTTACAAAATTTATGTATTAAAATATTATTTATCAGTTTAGGATATCCAAGTTCATAGTGATTAACAATGATACCCAATTTTTTTGGCAAAAAGTATACAAAATATTGCGCTAGCTTAAGGATTAGATTGGTCCAAATATTAATCTCCTATACCCAAGCAAATGGGCATCTAAAAGTAACAAACCAAGTGATAGTGAATGGGTTAAAAACAAAGGTGGACAAGGCCGGAGGCACCTGGGTAGACAAAATTTCATCAGTTCTAAGGACTTACCAAACGACCCTCAAAGAGTCAACTCAAGAAAACACCATTTAGTCTCTGCTTCGGAATAGACCAATAATTCCAATGGAGATAAGACTATCAAGTTATTAAGTGAAGAATTTTACTCCTAGCTAAATTTCTTAGTTTCTAAGATAAAACATAGATCTCCTAAAGGAATTTAGAGAAATGGCACACATCTGATCAGCAACTTATCAATAGAAAGTTGATCGGTATTGCAATAAGAAGGTGAAAAGGTGGATTTTTGAGGTTGAAGATTTAGTATTAAGGAATATTGAGGCAATCAAGAAGTTGACCCATAGGAATAAGCTATCCCTAACATGGGAATGATTATTCTTAGGTTATATTTGGTTGCAAAAATTCAAGGGGAATAGAAATTTTATTTCCGCGAGAATAGAAATTCCTCCATTTGGTTAATGGTAGGATGGGAATTGTTATTCCCACATATTATTATTATTATTATTATTATTATTATTTTATTATTATTACATATTATTATTATTTTATTTTATTATTATTATATTATTATTGTTATTATTATTATTATTTATTACTATTTTGTATTATTATTATTATTATATTATTATTACATATTATTATGTATTATTATTATTATTATTATTTATTAGGTATTATTATTATTATTACATATTATTATTATTTTAATTTTTTTATTTTATTTTATTATTATTATTAACTATTAGGTATTATTATTTATTTATTTTATTATTATTGTTAGTATTATTATTATTTATTTTATTATTATTTTATTTTATTATTATTTATTAGGTTATTATTATTATTAGGTATTATTACTATTTTGTATTATTATTATTATTAGGTATTATTATTACATATTATTATTTTATTATTATTTTATTATTGTTATTTATTAATTATTACATATTATTATTTATTTTATTTTATTATTATTATTAATTATTAGGTATTATTATTTATTTATTTTATTATTATTATTATTATTATTATTATTATTATTATTATTATATTATTATTATTATTTTATTTTATTATTATTATTTTATTATTATTATTATTTCATATTATTATTATTATTATTATATTTATTATTATTATTATTTATTAGGTATTATTATTATTACATATTATTATTATTTTTATTCCCATCTTATTCCTCATACTATTCTACAAATAAAACAATGGAATACTAATTCGCACCTTATTTTATTCCAACAATCAAATATAAGAATAATAATTTTAA
This sequence comes from Nepenthes gracilis, assembly GCA_033239525.1. NCBI lineage: Eukaryota > Viridiplantae > Streptophyta > Magnoliopsida > Caryophyllales > Nepenthaceae > Nepenthes > Nepenthes gracilis. The sequence goes on from BSYO01000006.1 coordinate 4,377,172, forward strand.
CTCTATTCATATCCTTTTCTATTCCCTAGAATAACTATTCTATTCCCATCTTATTCTATTCTAACAACCAAACGTGTCACTAGTATCACTAATATTCCGTAACGGGCATACAAGTTACATACTTAAAAAGGAAAGTTAATTTCTCAAACTTAGAATGCTCTTTATAGTAAGAAATATTACCATTAGCTTGGCTAGTCTAGGATTATAGAGGTATGTCCTACCCTTTACTCTAAAATACTTGTATATTGTATTTAATGATTTCCTTCATTAATAAAATTTTATTTTTAAAAATTTATTTACTATTAATATGTATGTAATTAATATGATCACGAATATTTTTGTGTCTGACAGTAAATTCGGATACATTGTTTGTAAATGCATCGATTCCAAGAAATGATTATGGTGTAAATTTTGCAGAACCATATGACCTAACTCATGGTCACATACCAACAATTTTAAATGACTTGGAGGCTTGAGAACTAAGTATTCGATTCCCTTTTGAGAGGTTAACACAAGTTGGATGAAGTCAAACGAGACAAGATTAGTAATAATCATCAAACCAATTAAACCGCAAGCATGCTTCCATGCGTAAGTGATAATACACCCTTTCATAGGATACATACACAATCAATCAAATGGTTAAGGACTAGGGTCCACCCTAATTGGTGACAATAGTCAAAGGGCTTAGCCAACAATCTCTTATGGTTACCGAACTAGCAACAATAGCCAAAAGGTTTAGCTAGATATAAGGTCAACCATCTCACGACTATCTAATCAACGATGATAGAAAAAAGGCCTAGCTGATAATTTGACCATCAAGCAATCAAAAATTTCATGAACACACACTCAAGGCTAGGCCACCATTAATAAAAGAATGATGTATATTCAAATGAATATTCAATATATGATTGAAAATCGACACATTATCTCAAGGAGCTATGGGATTTGGGACAAAGGTGGCTTGGTTATCCTATGGTTGATGCTCGGGGATAGACCACGTGGATTGGGAACTCATTGATTCCATAAAGTCTTTAACATCAGATGCTAATAAAACTCCAAAATTCCTAATATCCTGTGATGACCTGAGTTCAGATCTCTAAACCCGACCCAGACCGTCTAAGAAAAAGTCTCGGATCATTCGAAATCATTAGTTATACGCCATCAAAAAACTTAAATGAACTCAATGCCATCATTTAAATCACCATCAATAATCATCATAAATACATTATCAAATAAATATCCATAACGGTAATAAATAATTTCAATAAATGATATTGATGTCTCAAATTTTAATCATTGTAAAGAAAATCTAATAGAAATTGAATAGTAATTGAATCATAAAAATCTTAAATCTCTATCATGGAAGTCTCAGTCTCAGATATCGCCTCTGTTTAGAGTCTACCCATGCGATTTCTTCTAACCTGATGTCAACCTGTCTACTTTGGAGCCAATAAAATATAATGGTGAGCCAACTACCTAATAAGTAAATAAATCAATAAAATAATGGATGTAATAACACGTCTCAGATATTAATAACATAATAATTACATAAATTAAATCAATAATTATCCGAGATTCAACAATCTGTAGTATCCACGACTCAAAAGCCATATAAACAACTGGACATCAAGAAATAATATGGATTCCATCGAATCCGATCATTAGTTTAATACGAGACCACAATTATATGAATGACAGAAGTCTTCATGGACCTTATTCTACCGTAATAAATCAAAGGCCACGTATTTACGTATCCGATAGTTGGGTAAGTCACACGAGATTATTCAATATTCATGGTATCCCCACTACCCCTACAGTCATCCCGGAAGCTGTACTCGTAGCATACTTGTAACAACTCAAGCTTGAATCCTCGAACCCAACCCGGACCGTCACGGTAAAAGTCTCAAATTATCTCCAATTTTAAAAATTACACATCATTATTAGCTCAACATCATCAAAATATCATCAATGATCCTCATAAATGCATCATAAATTAAATATCCATAATAGCAATAATAGTAACTTCAACAAACGATATTGATGTCCCAAAATATCAGTTCTCATAAAGAAAATCTAACAAAAGTCAAATAATAACTAAATTAAAAATCTTAAATCCCCATCCGGAGAGTCTTGAACTCTGATATTACCTCTATCTGGTGACTACCCAAAAGTCACGTAATCTCCTTGATACTGATATCAACCTGTTTAATCTGGAGCCAATAAATCACAATAGTGAGCCGAATACCCAGCAAGTAAAAAAATAAACAATAATAGAAGAGTATAATAAAGTATGTTGGATGATAAAATAATGAATAAAATCAATCATAGCAGGTAATATATCTACTACTGTCCAAGACTCAGTAACATGTCGCGTCCATGACCCGAAGGCCACGCGAACAACTAAGTATCAAGGAAGCAACATGAATTCCGTCGAATCTGATCATCAGTTCAATACGAAATCACAACTGTATGAATGATAGCAGTCTCCACGGACCTTATTCTACCATAGTGAACCAAAGGCCGCGCATTTACACCCCCAACGATTGGGTGAGTACTACGAGGTTATCTGGTATCTATGGTATCTCCACTACCCCTACGGTCCTCCCAAAAGTTGTACCCGTAGCATGCTCATAACATCTCTGATACCCCTCGCCAATAATATCCCGGATATCATCCTCTACGATGGTCACTAGGTTATAAGCATCCCTCTCAACTAACTGTACGAGATAATATGAATCTGATTATCAACTCAATTTAAGGTCACCACTGTACGAGATAGCAAGAATCTCTCTTGACCTTATTCTACCATAGTGAACCAAAGGCCGTGTATTTACGCCCCCAACGGCTGGGTAATACAACGAGGTCATCAATGGTATCCCCACTACTCCTACAGTCCTCTCAGAGGCTGTACCCATAGTATACTCATACCATCTCCGATACCCCTCGTCAATAATATCCCAAATATCATTCTCTATGATGGTCATTAGGTTATAAGTATCCCTTCTCAATATTAACGACCTCAACCTCCGAAATAGAATCAGTATTAAAAAAGTATAGACTACTTTACGATCCCATGGATCCCATTTGCCCCGATACCATGGAGTTTTTGTACACTCTCATTTACTTATCCATAGAGTATCAAAAGTTATACGAACACCACTGAGGTTAACGCGAAGAATAGTTTTACCAGATTTTATCAATAAAATACGAAAATAATCACGTAACCGATTATTAGCATTTCAGGCATACCAATACTCATGCACAATTTCATATAACATATCTTACCACCAATGTAAATCAATATACTTATAATATACCATCTCATATCTATATATTATATATTTTTCCTAAATATGTACAAGCATAATTGTATATAGAATTATCTATATATATACAGCCATACTCTCACTTAGAAAATTATATACATCTATACATACACGTATTTATGATTATACCCATATATGTATATATATATATATACATATATACACCCAACACACACACCCACTGTGACACAGCACACACACTGCCACACGCACACAACGCCTAGCCGCTTCCTCCTTCATAGATCTCATGGCCTCACAAGGCTTCGCAGCAACACTACACACCTACTCCCCAGCAGTATTCTCACCAACCCACCATTACACATCTGTACACAACCACACACGGCTGCACACACTGTTAACCGGCCTTTGACCGGTTTGAGGGAAAGTTAACCGGTCTTGAATAAAAGAGTTAAAATCGTGGGCAAGGAAATGACTTAATTAGAATAAGAAAAATTGACCAAAAAGTTAACCTGAGTAAATTAATGGCAACTAAAGACAAAAACAAACTTTATTATCTAGTTAGGATCTAACTAGGCCTCGACCAAATGAGGTAGGTAAACTACCTCATTACACTCCGAGGAGAAGTACTGAGGCAAGTGAAACTAACCTGCCTACTTCCACCTAATCACTGAAGGCAAGTACCGAGTAAGGTAACTTACCCACCTACTCCCTCCTCTTTATATACCGGGTTCAGGTTAAGGGATGAGTGTGAGTTTCTGGCTCGAAGGAAGAATAAGGAGCGACGAAGGAGGGAAGAACTTTGAGGCTGCTAGAGTGGGCAGTCAGGCAAGTTACTTCGGACGCTACTTTTAAATTCATGCTTTAAGAATATTGCAAACGTACTCTTCGTTTTAAGTTTATGATTTGATGCAAGAGTACTCACCGTTTTAAGTTCATGTTTTTAATGCAAGTTTATCATGTCTATTGATGCTCAATTGTTTCATAATATTCGAACGCATAAAGTTTGATTATTGCACGATTGTAGATGACGACTAGTTAATTGTTTATAAAAAAAGTACCGGTTATTCCATGATGTTTGGACGTTTTACTTAAATGCATGAAATCTGCCATGTTATAAGTTATTCGGTTATTGCACGTATAAAAAGAACTCCGTCCTTTGTGGAAAAGCACTCCGTCCTTTTGTTGGAAAAAGAACTCCGGCCTCCGTCAAAAAGAACTCCGGCTTTTATTGATAAAGTTTTAAACTCCGACTTTAATAAACTCTGACTTTTAATGAACTCCGTCCTTTGAGAAAATGAACTCCGGCCTTAATGTGAAATGAACTCCGGCTTTGTATTGAAAATGAACTCCGACTTTTGAGAAAATGAGCTCCGTCCTTTGTGAAAAAGCACTCCGTCCTTTTGTTGGAAAAAGAACTCCGGCCTCTATCAAAAAAAACTCCGGCTTTTATTGATAAATTACTCTGACTTTTGAACTCCGACTTTAATGAACTCTCGCTTTTAATGAACTCCTTCCTTTGAGAAAAATGAACTCCGGCCTTAATGTAAAATGAACTCCGACTTTGTATTGAAAATGAACTCCGACTTTTGAGAAAATGAGCTCCGTCCTTTGTGGAAAAGCACTTCGTCCTTTTGTTAGAAAAAGAACTCCGGCCTCTGTCAAAAGAACTCTGGCTTTTTGAACTCCGGCTTTTGAACTCCAATTTTTGTTGATAAAAAGAACTTTGGATTTGGATGAAAGAGAACTTAGGCTTTTGAACTCCGGATTTTGATGAAAAGAACTCCGCCCTTTAGATGAAAAGTACTCCGGCTTCTTGAACTCCGGCTTTTGTTGATAAAGTACTCCGGCTTTTTGAGAAAAAGAATTTCGGCTTTTTGAACTCCGGCTTTTTGAGAAAAAAAACTCTGACTTTTTAAACTCCGGTTTTTTGAACTCCGACTTTCGAGAAAAAGAACTCTAATTTTTTGAACTCCGACTTTTGAGAAAAAGAACTCCGACTTTTTGAACTCCAACTTTTTGAGAAAAAGCAACTCCGATTTTTTTTGAACTCGGGTTTTAAGTATATGATTTTCGAATTAAGTTTTATGATTTGAAATCGGTTTAAAGTATATGATTTTTGAACCGGCCATTAAGATATTCTGTGCATAATTTCTGAAGGATAAATTGTGATGTTTCTTACTGATACTGAAAATGGCTTTCAGTAAGCGATAAGAAGATAAGAAGAATATGTGACTGATACTGAATGGCTTTCAGTAAGCGATAAGAAGAAAACATTTCTGTTTTTGTTATTTTGGACCCAAACTGATATGCAGTCAGGTTAGGTTCTCCGGCATGCCTTAAAACGTTATGGTGGTAATCGATGATAACTCTGTCTATAGAGTTATTTATGGTCCGCTTCTCCTCGAGGCTTTATAATGTGGAGGGTAGATTCTGTTATGTTCTGGCCGGCACCCCCTTGGATTGGGGAAGGATCTCGTGAGGTGGGATCATCCGTTTTGTTTTGTTTAATGCCGTTGATTGTGGGGAGATGTACACAATCTATCCTCGATTATTCGCCCCCTTCGCCAGTAGGGTCTACTGGTAGGGTCCTTTATTGATAAAGATGAGATTTCTGTAAAATATGGAAGTAAGACCGACTTCAGCTTTCTGAAATATAAGTACATTGATTTCGGATTTTCGAAGACCGTTTATATTTCTAACAGTTCTGGATACGTTTCTATTATGAATCACTTCCTTATGGCACTTGTAACTTTATGTGCAATAGTATCTGTTTTGCTGAGATATGTTCCGCATGCATGTTTTACTATATATCTGCATGTAACTTGCTGGGCCTCGGCTCACTGTTTTATATTTTTTCCTCCCCTCAGATAAGACTTTAGAGCTGGTGCCTGACGAGTTTGAACAATTTGAGCTTGTCTAAAGAACTATTAAAGACTCGGAAACTTATTTTGAAAAATATTATTGTAATGACTTGTTTAGGATTCATGAACTTTTATAGTTAGACGTTTTGATTGTGTATTCGGAAATGAATACTTTAGAATGAACATGAATGTTTTTGCAAGTTGTTAGAGTAACTTCCGCTATGTTTCTTATGGATAAAAGTATATAAGTCCTAGATGGCATTTGTGATCCTGTGTTGCAAAAAAAAAATCTGTTCCATCACAATTTGTATCAGAGAGTTGAGATGCCTTAGGAATTAATCGATTGAAAAGCGGAAGTATAGGTTTGAATCTTTCTACTAAATTTTCATAGGATTAAGTCTAGGTATCAAGGGTGATTAGAACTCCTAAGAAGTGGACTCCTAGGTTAAGTTTGAATTTCACAAAGCTGATGGATATTTTCCTTTTCTCTGACTGACTTTTTGGGATTTCAATATTACATTTGTCTTGATTTTAGGATGGCTAATGAAAGAAGAAGAAGATATAGCCAGGGTAGTGCTAGTATCCCCTATAATCGAGAAGCTGAGTATGTGACTTTGCTGGAAAGGGCGATGCATGTTGTAGAGAAGATGGAATGGCGTCATGTGGCCCTGCTTCTTGCACCACAACGATTCCATCTATGTACGAGAGGTTTAAGGGAGCAAATGTGCCTGAATTTTTAGGAGAAGGAGATCCGCTGAAGGCAGAAAATTGGATTAGGAGATTGAAGAAAGTATTTACAGTTATCCAATGTTCTGATAACTAAAGAGTTACCTTTACAACTTATAAATTAGAAGAAGAGGCCGATGATTGGTGGGCTAAAAAGAAAAGAGCAATGGGATGGTTGGATGAGAAAATTTCTTGGGAGACGTTTGAGGAGGCTTTCTGGGAAGAATATGTTCTCGATAACCATCAGAATTGGAGGGAAGGAGCACTTATCGAACTTAGGCAAGGAAGTCGCACCATAGCAAAATATGGCGCGAGGTTCATCGAATTGTCTCATCATGTACCTCTCATTAGTAAGGATCAATCAAGGATGACCAAAAAGTTCCTACAAGGGTTAAATAATTAGATTAGAAGTCAATTAGTGATCGAAGAGTTTCAGACTTATACTGAGGTCTTAGATAGGGCCTTAGTACTCGAGAAAGAGCTAGAGACACAAAATTTACTTGCAAAAAGGGCTGCTAGTTGGGCGAGTCCTGATAGGAAATCAAATGTGGAACCACTTGAATCGTCCAAGAAAGCAAGAATGGTGGATGCGGGGAAAAGCATTGCCGAAGTTTTGTCGGTGACTAGTTTACAGACATCAACTGCTAAATGTGCATATTGTAGGAGGAAGCACATGGAAAAACCTTGTTATAAAGAAATGGGAGCGTGCTATCATTGTGAAAAGTTGGGTCACTTAATAAAAGATTGCCCGTTACCAATGGGTCGAAAGGAAAGAAGTCGGTTGTTACGATGACAATGCAAGACCCAAAGACACCCCGAAGGTGGATAAAGGTAATTTCTTAATCACAGAATTTTGATTTGTTACGTGTTTCCTATTTGCCTTAGAAATATTGGAATTATTTTCTGATTGTATAAGACATACATATGTTTTGTGAATTTTGTGAGATTTAGGAACTGTAGCATGTAGTAAGATGAGTACACAGATGGAAGAAGGAATGCTAAATAAGTAGAGCTGATGGTTTGGGAAGGATTCTAAGAAGTCAAAATAATACTCAAGAACGATGGTAAAAGATGCAGTACCCTGTCAATAGGATATGAGATTTTGAGTAAGAGGCAAGGTTAAATGAGAATTAGGATTGTCCTTTTGGAAGTTAATAAATGACCATTCAAGAATCTGGCTATGAAGGTTTTAAGGAACATATGTATGACCAAGCTAATCTGTTTTAATAAGCAGTTTTAAGGAAGTTGAATTTGACATTTGTCTCTCAGGATTTGTGTGGAATTAAAAGAGTAGACACTATTAATGGAGTCGTAGAACCATATGATAGTGAGACTTGTCAATGATCAAGTAAGTTAGCATAGGTGACGAGTTTATAAGAAAGATTGGGATTTTGTTAGTCTGTATTAATAAGTAATCACCAAAGTGGGGAGACGTCCGTGGGATGGAATTGATCCACCTGTAATTAGAATTTTGTGATAAGACATCTGAGGACTTAAGAATGATCCCTTGAAGGAAATTTAAGATTAGAAATGGATCTCAATATATTTGACGGAGAAGAATGCTAAGATCAATAGTCAATGTCAGAAGTCTCCAAATGGATGTGCGAAGAATCACTTGAAAGATAATTCTGATCTGATAATTTTAAAAATTATGAGGATGAACTTCCCTAGATTGTTAAAGATTAATACTCTTGGGTCAATTAGGAGAGGAATCCCTCATCAGAATTACTTGAAATCAATAATGGAATGTCTCCACTTAAATGACGATCAAATGATACCCCCAGGTTGATCTCAAATAATGTGCTGATTCACATACCAACGAGGTCTTAAAATTGTTAAGTGTAGAGGAAATAAATTGGACAATGGAGTCTGAAGCCACATTGAACCGGTGGTGACCGTATAATTTGCAGTTTATGATCTTGCCATGGATTGAAGGTTTGTGCAAAGTCATTTCCCTCGGTGTATGGACCTTGAGATTTTGAGGCTGTTAAGTCTTAGGGTCTCGAAGTCTTAAGCAATGGTCTAAGATTGAACCGAATCCATAGAGACCGTTGTAGTTAGGACTTTTTATTCTATTATAAATTGAGGATCTGTGAGAGATATTTACGTGGTATGGATATTTTAAAATCAATCTAAGTCAAGGTTATCACATGGCTCGGATGTTTGAAAGGGAATATGGCGTGAAAATGAAGAAGATGTAAGGTATCCTGCTTCTTAGGTCTAAATGTACCTTGAATTTTATGTGAGATTTTAGTTGAGCATGGAAAAAGAATCAAACTTTTAGGTTGTGATAGTGGCGGTAAGGTGGAGTCGATTAAACTAGAGCTAACCGATTGATCAGAGCACGCAGTGGAAGAATGATGAACCTGTGCATATAAAAAGGCTTAAATTAATGACCCAAGAAAATGCTAAATATTGAGGTTCAGCGCGAAATGAAATGAGGTATTTCGTTAATTTTGAGGACGAAATTCCTTTAAGTGGGGGAGAATTGTGAGATCCCGAAATCAAGAAGGCTTAAATTTGGAATAAAATATTGCTATTGAAAATCGGAGTGGTCTTACGCCACTAGAAGGCTGAACCACTTTATGGAAGTGCAAGAGGCCGAAGTGAATAATAAGAGAAAATTGACTAAATTTGAAGAATTGACTGGATTTGAAGAGACGACCGGATTAGAAGATATTGACCAGATTTGAGGAAGTTGACCAGATTTTGAGGGGTTTAGAAATGTTGACCGGCCTTTGACCGGCTTGAGGGAAAGTTAACCGGTCTTGAATAAAAGAGTTAAAATCGTGTGCAAGAAAATGACTTAATTAGAATAAGAAAAATTGACCAAAAAGTTAACCTGAGTAAATTAATGGCAACTAAAGACAAAAGCAAACTTTATTATCTGGCCTTTTGAGAAAAAGAACTCCAACTTTTTGAACTCCGGCTTTTTGAGAAAAAGAACTCCAACTTTTTAAACTCCGATTTTGAGAAAAAGAACTCCGACTTTTTGAACTCCGACTTTTGAGAAAAAGAACTCCGGCTTTTTGAACTCCGACTTTTTGAGAACAAAGAACTCCGGTTTTTTTTGAACTCCGGCTTTAAGTATATGATTTTCGAATTAAGTTCTATGATTTGAAATCGGTTTGAAATATATGATTTTTGAACCGGCCATTAAGATATTCTGTGCATAATTTCTGAATGGTAAATTGTGATATTTGTGACTGATACTAAAAATGGCTTTCAGTAAGCGATAAGAAGATAAAAAGAATATGTGACTGATACTGGAAATGGCTTTCATTTAGCAATAAGAAGAAAGTATTTCTGTTTCTATTATTTTTGACCCAAACTGATATGCAGTCAGGTTAGGTTCTCCAACATGCCTTAGAACGTTATGGTGGTAATCGAGGATAACTCTATCCATGGAGTTATTTATGGTCCGCTTCTCTTCGAGCCGTTATAATGTGGAGGGTAGATTCTGTTCTGTTCTGGCCAGCACCCCCTTGGATTGGGTAAGGATCTCGTGAGGTAGGATCATTTGTTCTGTTCTGTTTAATACCATTGATTGTGGGAAGATGTACACAATCTATTCTCGATTATTCGCCCCATTTGCTAGTAGGGTCTACTGGTAGGGTCCTTTACTGATAAAGATGAGATTTCTGTAAAATATGGAAGTAAGATCGACTTCAGTTTTCTAAAATATGAGTACATTAGTTTCGGATTTCCGAAAATCGTTTATATTTCTAACAGTTCTAGATACGTTTCTGTTATGAATAACTTTCTTATGACACTTATAACTTTATGTGCAATAGTCTCTGCTTTGTTGAGATATGTTCCGCAAACATGTTTTACTATATACTGCATGTAACTTGTTGGGCCTCGGCTCACTGTTTTATATTTTTTTCTCATCTCAGATGAGACTTTAGAGCTAGTGCTTGACGAGTTGGAGCAATTAAAGTTTGTCTGAAGAACTATTAAAGACTCGGAAGCTTATTTTGAAAAATATTATTATAATTACTTGTTTAGGATTTATGAACTTTTAGTAGCTAGACGTTTGGATTGTGTATTCGAAAATGAAAACTTTGGAATGAATATGAATATTTTCGCAAGTTAATAGAGTAATTTCCGCCATGTTTCTTATGGATAAAAGTATATGGGTCTTAGATGGTATCTATGATCTTGTGTTGCAAAAAAAAAAAAAAAATCCGTTCTATCACAGTTTTACTAAATTTTCAAAACCTATAAAGTATATAATTTGCAACTTTTAAACATATAAATATATCATGCACCAAATTAAGCATGTAAGAGTATAATATCAAATTTATAGAACATGGATGAAAGTGTACTTGTAGAAAATAGTTGAAACAACAATATATATATACTTAGATATGAAATTTTTATATAATTTATAGCAAAATCGATAAAATGCTAATGCATGCTAAACATATACATCATAACTTTGAATTCATGTCTTACATGAGCATTTGAATGAGGAAATACTCAAAGAATTATCAAAGAACAATAACAATAAAAAGAAGGGTTTGAAATTCACGTGCATTAACTTAATTCTCACCAAAATCTAGTTTAAATCAACTTAATTTTAAATTTCATGGCTTTCTCTCTCTTTTCTCTCGAATTTCTTGAGAAAATGATAGATTTTCAGCCAGATGTCTTCTTATATATTGAGTGGCACTCAAACGCCACTTAGATGAGTATCGGGCATTAGACTACTAGATTGCAGTACTCCAATGTTGTTTGGGCATACCTCAAGCAGGCATAATTTACCAACAGCCGCTCAAGCGACCCTCGAGCGAGTTTTGGGCACTGACCCCATGACTTTTAGAGCTCAAACGTTAGTTAGGCCTCCTTTAAGCATAGAGTAGTCCAATTTAAATTTGACTTTTTAATCCAATTTTTTATATTATTTGACATTAATTTTAATTATATTAATTTAATAAATTAAATTACCATAAATTAAGTACTTACATTATAAATATACTGATTTTACTCAAACAATGACGATTTCAAAATCAAAATACAAAAATAAAGGGTAAGTATAAAGTATAGGCTTCTAGACATTTGTATCCTTCAACAATCACAATGTTTAACGCTCTAATTTAACATTTTCTCAGTTACACTTATCCCTAGTTTTTTATTGTCATTCGTTGTCATAGAAAAAGTTTTAACTTAAATATCAGAAGATATATTATGGAACAATTATCATATCCTCTTATATATTATTAACTGTTATAGTGTGTAGAATTTCAATTTAAAAATTTGAAGATCTGATCCAACTTTATTCATACGGCTATCTTAATTCTAAGTGCGCATCACTTTGAATCATAAATTAACACACATATATTTTCAAAATCTAAATATATAAAACATAAAGTACACAATATTTTAAAGTTTTCTTATGCTCTGGTATATTACATGACAAAATAATAAATTTATATCCAATCATATATGCAATTGTATTAAAATTGTTATTAGTAGGTATGAGTTTTATTATATTTTAATTTTTACTCTTTTTATTTTCTCTCTTTACATTAAAAATAATAATTTTAATATAACTAAGTATATAATAAAATATGTAAATAATATTTTTCATTGTGTGTTATCAAAATATAATAAATCAACACAACTTTGTCTAAACTATAAAATCAGAATGAAATTAAAATGAGGAATATAATATAATATAATATAGAAAAGATTAAAATTAAAAATAGTTTAATATTTTTTAAATAATAATTACAATTTATATACTCAATTATATATTTATTTATATTAAAATTATTAAAAATATATATAAATCCTGCCATATTTTAATTTTTTGCCCCCTTTTTTTGTCTTCACATTAAAAATGATAATTTGAAAATAAATAAATATATAATTATGTATATAAATAATATTAGTTTTTAGATTAATTAATTGTGATAAAGTGAATATGAGTTTAGGTAAAAATCATGGATTTTTACGCAGATGTGATTTAATTATACGATCTAATTTAATTACCATTTAATGATCCATTTGATATATAATACTAATTAAGGAACTCAACCAATACAACCATTGATTAACATGACATTATCCTAAACCTCGGGAAAAACACAAAATAAAAATAAGAATAAATAGAAAATTTTTGTTAGTAGACAATAAAAATATTATAAAAAATATAATTACATATGATGGGTCCAGTGATACTATAAGCTAGTCCAAGCCCAAGCCTAACTGTCAGCATGATAAGAGGCTCAGCAAGTGACGGGTTGATCCTCAGCAAAGAGATTAATCTGGCTCGGTCCATGGGTCATAATGGTGACTACAAGGAGGCCGAGGGAGTGATGTGTCAAAAGGGACAAATGTCAACAACCAAACCAACATCATAGCCAAACAGATTAATTTGGAAAGCCCTCAGGCAAATAGCTATTAGAGCGATCAGAACATGCGTATATAGAGCGCCACCTGAAATCACCTGATGACTTGTTAGGGGATTACTCACGACCTCCTCGCCACAATAAGGTAATAACTGACAAAAGCGGCTCCTGTCAGCCTTCCGGTGGCCAACAAATCCGGATGCAACACCTATCAAGTGTCTTGACGCTAAATCTTCACCCATGAAATATTACAAATATTCCTTGTCACCGCGAGGCCGAAAAAGAAGAAAAAGGGGGAGGAAAATAAAGGACAAGGAGGAAGGGATCGGAGGAGAGGGAAAAAAAAGAGAGGGAGAACCAAGCTTTCTCCCTAGACAGTTCTTCCTCCTGCTCACAAAGTCATTCCCTACCGAGTACATTCATAGTAAGTCACTTTCTACCGAGTGCATTCATAGTGGGTCACTCCCTATTGAATACATCCATAGTGAGCCACTTCCCTCGGAGTGCATCCATAGTAAGCCATTCATTGAGTACAGCCATAATGAGTCACCGATAGCCAAATGGAGCTAATTTCTAAGTCGCTCCCCGTCAAGCGCCCAACAAGAGCCAGTCCAATTCGACTCATAGTGAAAGATCGAGTGGCTCTTTTATTCGTAACACAACTCGAAAATCAGGGACACATCAATATAAATTATAGAGAGATGTAATTATATTTTATTTAAATAAAATTTTAAATTTTTTTAATCAAAAATCCAAAACATAACTATTATAAACTAAAAATCTCCAATAAATCTTTTGTACTTCATAAATAAAAATAAATTAAAATTTTATAATTTTATATCATATAAACATACAAAATATATTTTATATATATTTATTGTTTTATTTATAATTTTCCATATAATTTAATGATAAGTGGTTCAAATCATAAAAACAGATCTTATAAAGGAAAGCATTATAAAATAAATTTAAAATAGTCAGATCCTTTTTTGAATCATATGTATGTCAAAAATTTTATGTCAGATTGCCTTTTAATAAAAAGAAGAATAAAAAAAATAAAAAATATAGGGCATTTTCATGATCAATAAACTATAGTTTTTGGCCCTTGATGCCTATTTTGCAAACTCCGAGGCAAAGTTGATAGCCCTGTTATATTTCTCTTTGTTAAAATAATTTATAAAATCTAACAAAATAAGCTATAAAATAAAAGATTAATTAATATATATTAGTAAATATTAATATTTTTTTAATATTGATATTTATTAATATTGTTGCGTTCTGCTTCCATGGGACTTACTATGACCGAGAGATGCAAAGGGTGTTGACCACCCAGCCGGATCTCTCGGGGGGCGTTCGATCGGATGCGTGATTCCCAGGCAACACAAGTGGGTGATGTGTTGGACACGGGGTGAGGATTGAGACCGGATGTTTTAAGTGGAAAACCTCCTCTTGAATGGGGAGGAAAAACCACTAGGCTCAGGGCCTGTAAAGAGCTTCACTATATGGGTTAGAGATTTTACAGAGTACAGTTGTGAGGGTTAATCTCTTCCCTATCTCTCGTTTTTTGTTTTTCTCTTAAGGAAGCTATGCTCTCTGGGAGCCCTTTTTACATATTTTTGAGGAGTTGAGCGTGGAGAAGGGGAGCGCTCGATTGTAGCTTTAGGGCTCAAGTGGTGAGTCTGGAAAGCTATCTCTCGCGTGTCTCCCAGGACCTCTCTTCCGGAAAGGAGGTCTTCTTGTATTTTTATAGTGGATCGACCGTTGGGGAGTGGACACGTGTCGTCCATCCAAATGCACCCAGATGTGAAAAGGACATGCGTGGAGTGTGTCGGTGTAAGGATAAGAGGCGTGCTCTGTTGATACTGGCGATTAGCGAGAGGCTGCGAGCTTTCTTGAAACCCGACGAAATAGGCTGCACGGCATTCCCGGCCCGGGACGAGCTCGTGGACTTGTGGGGAGAGAGAGTTCTTGTGGGTCCCTCTGGGGAAAGTCGAGAGATTATTCTCCGCCGGGTAGTGCGAGACCTCTTGGCTCTCGGCCCTTGGGCCTCCCACTGGGGCCATTTGATCTCTTCTTCTTGCGGGAGTCACAGCTTTTATGGGCCTTCATTCCGAGGTTCTTGGTCGTTTGGCATGAAGTCGCTTTCCAGATGTTGGTCGTCCGAGAGCGCGCGTGAGTTCCAGTGGTTGTCCTCGGACCTCTCTCAGCCGCCGTTTCACTTTCCCGTTGGAGCATTAACCGCCGTATCCTCGCGATGTGACGCGCGATCGTGCCTTGGGAAGGAATGACACTTCAGGGGCGAATAGCCTGAGCCAATGAGTACATTTTTCCGTACTCTAGGGTTTATTTAAACCCTTCGTTGCCTTGGGTCTTTTCATCTTCGCGCCTGTTTTCCGTTTCCTTCTTCGTTCGAGATTCGTTTTCTCTTCCCTTTGGTTTTTATGGCGCCTGGAGTTAGGAACATTGCTTCCACGGTGACGCATGATAAGCTCACGGAGATCCGGGCTTGGTACCAGATTCCTGAGTCTATGGCTATGATGATTCCGGAGCCGCATGATAGGGCGCTGTACCCTCCGGATGGCTTTATCACCGTTTATGAGGCCCACCTTAAAGGTGGGCTACGGTTTTCCATTCCGTTGGACCTCTACGACATCATGAGGGCGCTTGGCGTGCCTCTCGCGGACTTTGCGATGAGGTATCCGATGAGAGGACCTTGACCCTCTTACGCCAAGGTGTTTTCCCACGACCGGATCGCGATGACCCCCGTCCGAATTTTCTTCGCTATGTGGTGGCAACCCGATTCCACGAGGGGGTGGAAGGACAAGTTCTTCTTCCTTGCGCGTTTACGAGCACCGGGCCATTCCCAATACATGGGAGAATGTGGCCAGGCCCGATCTGCTCGACCCCTCCAGGAGGAGCGGAAGGAAGTGAAGGCTCGGACTTGAGTCTTTCGCTAATCTATATCCTTCCATTTGAGGAGGCCAAGTGGTTACCGCGGGACGAGGATCCCCGCCCGGGCCTTCTTTAAGGACTGGGACCCACCGCGCGCTCCTCGAGTGATGATGAGGATTTTTATATTGAGGGCATGAGCGACGATGACGTGGCTGCTTCTCTGCCTACGAGGTCGGGAGCTGGCTCTCTCTTGAGTCCTCGAGACCTAGGGGTCTCGTCTTCACTGCCACTGCTAATATCTCGGCCGAGCCTCCAAGAGCTGCTGAGCGGAACAGAGAGTCTCCTGAGTCCCAGACCTCTCGTGATGATGATGATGACGCTCCTCTGATTAAGAGGATGAGGACTGGGGCCTCTCTTCCGGGGCCCTCGGGATCTGGCGGTCTCGCCTTCACTTCCACTGCTAATCTTCCTGTAACACTTGCAGAGGTTCTTCCTTAGAGCGCGCGGTCCTCGGACATTCAAATTTCCCCTTTTATGACTTTGTTCCGTCGCTCCCGTTATTTGCCCGGTGACGTCTCGGGCAGAGTGATCATCCTCCCGAGGACACGGGAGGCGGGAGTGCCGCAAGGGATTCAACAAATGGTCCGGAAATGGTGGAGGTATTTGAAAGATTGTTGCGAGGTCGAGCGGTTGCCCGAGGCTTCGGGGCGCGGACATCGATGCGGAACTAGGTGGCTTTATTAGGCGATAGTCTCGTGTTCGGCGCCGCCGCGGGCTTAGGGAGCGGCTGCGAGGATCCGAGTCCCAAGGTGTGGGCCCGTGGATGACCCTCCGGTCTCCGAGGTAGCCCGTTGCTTCCTTCCTTTAATTGTTCAGGAAATTTTCATTAATATAAAATGCCGCTCGTGAAGCTGCACCTTGGCAGAGAGTTGTAATTATAGAACGTCCGTTATTTAAATAAAATTTTAAATCCGTTTTAATCCTCGATCCCGTAATCGCCTTGACATGGAAGACTTGTGCGGCGTTGATGGTAAACTAAAAATCTCCAATAAATCTTTTGTACTTCCTGAATAAAAATAAGGAGGTGGTTCCCGGCAAATTTTTATAATTTTATATCATCTCTTTTTATAAGACTTAGTCCTTTTTGCTTGACTTTGGAAAATTTGTACGCATTTTTTTTTTTTTTGCGATGCGCGTTGTCCGCCTATTTTATGTTCGATTTACCCTTTATTTTTCTATTTATAGTTTTCCATATAATTTAATGATAAGTGGTTCAAATTTTAATGAAGGGCCCATAAAAATAGATCTTGTAAAGGAAAGCATCATATAATAAATTTAAAATAGTTTGATCCTTCTTTAAATTATATGTATGTCAAAAATTTTATGACCTCAAGACCGCTGTCTTTTTGAATGACAATAAAAAGAAATAAAAGAGTACGAAACACTTCGTTGTAAAAAAATGTACGCTTTATTAATGCATATTTTTCTTACATTGAGTGGCAAGGCATTTTCATGATCAAGAAACTATAATTTTTGGCCCCCATTGGTCATGTTTCAACGCCCTGGGCCATCTTAGGAACCTTTACGTCCTGATCTCGCCTCGTGATGTTGGTGAAGGAGTCGGTGAAGGCCAATGGGCCGAGGTGTTTTTCTTCCCCAAGGACCATCCGTTGATGTGTTGGGCAAGGTTGCTCCAAAGTGCACCTCGGGCTGGAGTTTGCTTACCGCTTTGGGTCCAAAGACAGTCTTCTAGGGAGACTTTGAGCCCCCTTCTTGATGGGGCCGAAGGTAGTCCTCAACTCGCCAGAGGCGCCGCGTTTATAGTCCTGTTATATTTCTCTTTGTTGAAGTAATCTATAAAATCTAACAAAATAAGCTATAAAATAAAATATCAATTAATATATATTAGTAAATATTAATATTTTTTAATATTGATATTTATCAATATTATGATAAAATTTCAATATGTCATCGTATCAATAATATATGACTTATATAAGCTGATATCCCTCGGGGAGTCAAGATTATTTTCATATTATTTGATCTCTTCTTCTTGCGGATTTATAAAACAAATTTATGATAAAATCTCAATAAAATATTTATTGACTTATCAATGAGTATATTTTTTTTTATATTACAATTTATAAAACAAATTGTGTCTAAAATAGTTAATATCAACATATATTTTTCAATATAGCCTATGTTAATATAGCCACAATTAATATCAATATTGATATCTTTATCTATAGTCAAAATAAAAATAGTGTATCAATATTAATATTGTCACCTCAATCAAATAAACCTAATAACTTGGATACCGATTACGCAAGATGCATTATATATTAATGCGCTTTTACTGCTACTTTCTTGCATGCAGATAATACATGCTAACTATGGATAAAAATATCAATATAGATATCAGTCATGATCGTATTAGACAATAAGTTTTAATATCTAACGTAGTAGGTGGACAATGCAATAAGTAATGTTTTGAAAGAGTACGGTTATGATTACTATTCCAACTGTATGACCATTTGGGAAAATTGACAGTATTTTGGTATAACTAAAATTTCGAGATGTTTTTCCAATGCAATAAGTATATTTGTTGCAATTTTGCCAATTATGAGATGTTTGCTAAAGTATATTTGTTACTATTAGACAATATGAATGTTGTCTAATTGAAAAAGTATTCATATTTGTTAGAAATTTTATAATTGATAATTTTTATGTCTGGTTTAAAGATTACCTAATCCACATATGAAGACCGCACTAGCATTGACTATAGCGAAGATTTGCACCGTGCACGTTTGATAACGCATGAGAACCATTTGAGTGCTGATTATAGCAAAGATTTACAATGTGTATGTCTGAGATACACATGAAGACCGCTCGAGCATGAATTACAGGAAAAATTTATATCATGCATACCTAAAATATACCTAAAGAAATGAACGTGCATCACAGTGTTTGTTGCTTCATACCTGATGCATGTGCACACTACGCATGCACACTGACTCGTGAATTTCAGATCTTAGTTATTTTAAATTTTTTTTCTCCATAATGTAAATATCTTAGTATATCTATACTTGCCGCCACGCCTTATGTTAGAAAATGTTGACCAACATGTGCTTAGGCAAATGAAGTAATTTCTTGATAGAGAAAACTTTGTATTTGTATGAGATTGATTCGTCTCGTATTTTTCTATTCACAAACTTCTAAAATCCTCTTTTTAACACTCATTCCATTCTAAGAACCTTCGGTGTTCCATCGGTGAAGTGTACATTGACTTTTTAATAGTATTCAAAGATTTAACATGAATAAAACTGAATCTACTAAAAGATCATAATGAAATCAATTCAATTGTTAAAAAAATTTTTAAAATTTTTTTGGAATGGGTCACGAGTTTGGAATAGATAAACTAATATTTAATATATTTATATTACTTAAATTGTAATAAGACTTTCTCATATTAGATCTATCTTTATTATTTGAAAAAGTTTTAAAAATTTTACTAGAAAATTAATTAATTTTTTAGGTTTTTCTTCAATTCCAATATATTTTTCAAGTTATTTTCTATATTACATTTACTATTTTTATTAATGATAAATATTATAATGGACATTTGATTTGTATTGTCACATCTAAATTGAGCATTCTTTATGTGTATCAAATTTTGTAGTTTTTGAAACTTGTAAAGTTGTAGGGTTAAAGCTATAGTTCTTTGATACTCTTTATTTCTTTCAATATTTATCAAATTTAACAAATTTGAAGTTACATTTGTAAAATATGAAGTAGAAAATTTGATTTATATAAAATTTGTTTAGTCTTTTTTTTTTTTGACAAAGTATTTTAGAATACTTTTTTAAAGGGTAATTATGAATAATTTTTTTAAAAATTTGACAGTAACTCATAGATAATTTTAACCAAAAATTTACAATTTTTTAGAATTATTTCCCACAAAAAATAATTTATAAAATATTTTATAAAAAATATTTTATATGAAAAATATTTTTTATTTGATAAATATCTTTGGCAAGCCAATGGAGCATTTATTAAGAATTATTTCTGACATTATTAGGCTAGGTTATGCTATGGTAATTATAAACATTAGGCTCATTTATTATTTTAATAATTAAAATTATTTTAGAAATGATAAATAATGGAAATTAAAATAATATTTTAATATATTATTTTAATTTTAATCTTTTTTATTATAAATATAAATTTTAACTATTAAAAAAAATAAAATTTAATATTTAGGAGCACTATAATAAAATCCATTGGGCTGGATTTCCATTTGGCAGACGACCCGGATTGGGCCGAGTCCAGATGCCTGCACCGAGATCCGAAAGAGGGAGAGAGAACACCATAAAATGTTCGCTCAACCTCCGATCTCGTTTTAGGTTTCAGAGTACCGTCTACCAGAAGCTTCACTGCCTGTGAAAGGAAGAAGAAGTGTACGAAGTAGAACCTTCCGACAAGGTTATTTATCTGCGCTCTTTCTTTTTAATTTCATTTCTCGTATGTGGAAGAGTATGGGTTTTCTTTTTAGAATTTTATCTATAATTTGTTGGTTAAATTGTTGATTTGAAAACAAGGAATCTGCAATTTGACTCATCGCAGTGCTTCTATGTCGTTTCATTCTTTATCAATTGGATGTTCTTTACATTTATATAGTTTCAGCGTCAATCTTGCATATTTGCAGATGTTTCAAAACTGGTCGCCATTTCTACAGCTTTAAACTAGTTCTTTTGGGGTTCAGTTCGTCTATCTGGAATGGAAATAGATGTGTATAGGGTGGGAGGGGGAGAATAAAACTTAGTTAAATGAGAAAAAAACTTTTTTTTTAAAAAAAATGGCATGTAAATTAGGATATTCCCGTGGGGCAGGAATTGGAACAGGTAAATTGGCATGTAAATAGTATGATGCTGATGGCTTCATGTGAATAGTATGATGCTGATGGCTTCATGGGCTGAGGATAGAGAGTGGTCAACCTTCTGGATACCTACCTTGCTTTATCCTCGTTGGAGCTTGGGTGGAAGGAAAATTTGTTTTGGGGAAGTTTGTTGGTTCAAGAATCCTGGTGTTTTTGATTACTGTGTTGAATTATCTAATAGTGAGTAAAATAATTATATAAAATAATAATGATACTAACATTCATATGGTTGGGGAATCTGGATAGCACTATGGTCGTTACCTACTTGCTTGGTTCAATTGTCTAGTTTTGATCCTCACAAACTCCCTCCTCCCTATCCTCCTAATCAAAATTTAAAAAAAAAAAAAGTTGATGATAATGGAGGCTTTGAAATGAATTGTTTATAAAGAAAGAAATGATTATAAAGTGTCAGTAGACCAATGACTGCTGGGTTATATTCTTGTTCTTGAAAGAGAGATTGTGCTTTTGGTTCTAACTTTTTGCACTTCAAAATTTAGCCCCTGACCATCAAACAAGGAACTGTAATGTGAAGGTTCAAATTAGTTGAATTTATTATTTTCTTAGTAAGTGGAGTGGAGCGAGGGGAATAGAGAGAAGGGAAGAGAAAGGAACAGCAGGGAAGTATCACTTTCTTTTTTAGATAATGTACGTGAATATAAGGGGATATAAACAATGTTTGGGTAATTTACTCTATTGCTTCAGTTCTCTTCATATTGAAGTTGTATTGGTGAAGCGAGGGGCCAATGTAGGAGGCTTCCTGCATTGCAGGCATTAGGAAGGATCAGATTTATACAGTTTTATTCCTATATTGGTGGGAGGCAGTTTCTCTAACTTGATTTATGACCTCTAGATGATGATGGAACAATTTGATTTTATATTGGTAAAGCGTTAACATGAGGGGTGCCTTTGGAGTATATGACTCTTTATTATTTTTTCTATCTGTATAAAGGTCTGCCTGCTCTATTCAGGGATAAGTTTGTGCCAATGAATAAGGGAGGACTAGGAGGAGTGAGTGGGGGTGGTAGTGGAAGCGGACCAACAGCGGCAGCTGCTGCAGCAGCAGCTCAGAAGCAGAAGGCTCTTCTACAGAGAGTTGAAACTGATGTTTCCAATCTCGTTGACAGCTTCACTGCCCTTGTCAATGTTTCTCGAGTAAATGATCTACCAGTTAGAAATACGCAGGAAGCTTTCATGATGGAGGTGCGTGCAGCCAGGATGGTTCAGGCTGCTGATTCCTTGTTGAAATTGGTATCTGAATTGAAGCAGACTGCAATATTTTCAGGATTTGCATCTCTCAATGACCATGTGGAACAGCGGACAGCTGAGTTCAACCAGTTGGAAGAGAAGACAGAACATATGTTGGCTAGAATTGGAGAAGAGGCAGCTGCTAGTCTCAAGGAGCTTGAAAATCATGTCTACTCTTCTGCACAGAGGATGAGCCCACTTTCAGAGCCATGATGTTGGACCAGAAATATGGGCTATGTGTCTTCCTTAAGGAGAACAGGATTGAGTAAAAGAAAACTTTCAAATATTAATTTGGCAATTGTGTGTATACTGTCAAGAATATGGAGAATATGATTGAGATTATTACACTTGTTCTCCTTCCTTCAAGAGCTTATTTCTTTTTGCATGACACGTTCTCTTTCTCTCAAGGGCTTATTTCTTTTTGTATGGAGTAATTCATTTTTTATTTGAAGAAAGTGCAAAAGATCAATAATGGTGTTGCCTTAAATTCACCAAATTACAGAAGTTATGGATAAAAAATCTGGAAATGAGTAGGTTTGTGTTCCTATTTCCTTCCTTTCTTCATCAATGGGAACAACCTTGGGTGTGGAGGATTCAAAGTATAGCCCATGAAGTATGAAGTACATTGTAAAAAACCTATCAAAAAAAAAAATCACACCCAGTAAATATAAGTTTTACATGGTTTGACCTAGTGTGTTGATACAGTTACAGGATTTTTGTAGTTTCTTGCTTTCAAGCACTGCACCCACTGTTTATGATATGAGACTCCATGTACAATGTGACTAGAGAGGGTATTCATGTCCCTGAATTAGTTACTTGAGAGCTTTTATGATTGAGCAGTCCACCTGAGCTCATAATTGTTCAAAGGTACCTTTTTTCCTGCTATTTGTAGTTGGCTACACAAATTCTGTTTCCTGTTCAGTATATTTAGGCGTTCATATTTCTGCAGAACAATGTCTGCAATGGTTGTACACAACGACAATCTAGACCTCAAATGTTGCCAATTTGCTGGTATTGTTCTGTTGCTGGATGTGCTAGCTGCTTAGCTTGGTTTGAAACAGTAAGTCATTGACTTGCAGAGACATTATGTGGCAATAGTTTTGCCTTGGATAAAGTAATTTCCTTTTGCTTCAGGGTCTTGTTGAACTGCTGCAAGAGAAGGTGGTTCCCCTACCTTGATCATGAAGATCTCACGTACAAGAATTTTGAGGCAAGTGTAACTTGTGGGCTAAGATGAAAGATGTGGTGGTATGCATGACAAGGCCAATAAATAGTGGCACAAATGTTCCAAAAGACTTAGGATTGCAGCTTATTTCTGTCCCTGGAAGAGGGTGGAGTTGATCTTTGCAAACAACTTCATGCAGTATCACCCTTCAATTATTTGTGCTAATTTCAGTTGAGATAAAAATTTCATGAGGCAGACAGTTCTTCCAGGAGAGGGAAAGTGAAAGAAATGATTATAATCCTATAGTGTATCAGACAATGAAAGGTTTTTTGAATGAACTGCTAGAGCTGTTGGAGTCTTCTTACTCGGTGACTCTAATACTTAGAGGATTTCAAATTTCTAAGGGTGCTTGAGTAGGAACCATGGGAACAAATGAAGATAAGAGGAATTTCTATCAATTTCCAATGCTCAGCAATATGTAAGTTGGATCCAGTTCTAGGGGCCTGCCTATGGCTGGAATATTGCTGATGCTAGTAATGCAGAGGATCTTCTAGACAAATCAGTTTGAAGTTGGTGTTGACCCCCTGAAGAGGATATTAGGCTCAGTACTATTGGAAGATCTACTTAAGGAGCAGTAACTAGGTGCTTGTTTAACCTTTTGTATTTAAGAGAATTCATGTTCGTTACCATCTCTACTATTGTCTTATCTTAGTATAACCCTGAACATAGGCATGTTGAACCTAGCTCTGAAAATTCAGTAATCCTTGTTGCCTTATTCCCTCCAACCACGGTGAAGGTACTGATCTTTATATAGTTTTCAAACTAGTTCTAGCATTCTATCCTTGTAAAATACTAGAAAATCTGAGCGTGATGCTTGTATTACATCTACAGAATTCTTTGTATAATGATGTCATCAGGAGCATTGGCAAGTACATTGCCACTACCATATTTCCTTAAATATTACCACTAGGTAAATTTCAGTCTAATATGTGAATTGTTTTCCTCGTGATAATCTGATTGTTACTGCCAGGCAAACTTTTCACATCCAAAAAGTTTCTCTGCATTGAATTGTTCAAAACCTAGTTGAATTTCTTTTGATGCATATATAGCTCATTTACTTGCTTATGCTCCCTTTCTAAGACTGAAAGCTTATTGCAGGATGAATCTGAGCCCGCCTGGGAATCAATCAGAAGATATCAAAGAGCTCAAATCTGCTGTAGATGGGGCATTAGACCTCAACTCCCCATCGGATACAAAGGATCCAGCTAATAGTGGTGCTTATGATGGGAATGATAATTTTCAAGCAGGACTAAATGAGTTTGATCAATATGAGTCCAGCTCTCTGCCTGCTGTCATAAAACAGGATGATGTAGAGTCTCCTGAAGAGCATTCTCATTTTCATGTGCAAGGGGAAATTGACAATGATTTTGTAAATAGGACATCGACAAAATACAATGAGGATGAGATGCAGTCTTTGTTGGAGGATGACCAATCTCAGGTGGAGATTGTCAATATGCAAGCTATATCATTTTTGCACGATGGAGCAGTTGTGTTTCACGCCAATGGTGGAAATGCATCTGAAGATGCTTCTACTTTACTGAACTCCCAGTTAAAAGCTGATGTCACTGAAAATGAGAGAGTAACTCTAGAAGAGAGTCCTGAAATGGACAGATTGATGCCTTTAGCCTGTGACAAAGATGCATATAGAGTCTCTGTAGATAGATTGCAACATGAGTTGCCTGAATGTATTGATGGAAAGGTGGAAGGAATTACTTCTACTGAGCAAAGAGGGGGATTTATATCTTCCAGTAGTCCACACCAAGGTGCTGATGGTGCTGATAATGCGAATACTAACCACTCAAAGAAATCCCATTCCATGGAAATTTGTGGTTCAAGTCAGCACTCTTCTCAGCGAGCTCCCATCCTTCCATCCTCGCCAGCTACAGTTAAACAAAAGTCTGTCTTGTCTCTGATGTCTGATGGCAGTAGACCATCTGTTCATGGGGAAAGCTCTTCCTGTTTGCATAAAGGTAGTCATGACCACTTGTATTCAAATAAATCACATGAGCGGGAACATTCTTCGCCGCCTCAATGGTCTGGTCTCATTAAGGTAGTTTCCTCTCATGATCTTTTGTCTCCAGCAAAGGAAACCTCTGCTTCTCCAAAGCGAGGATCCCAGCGGAGGGTTAGTCCTCCTTTGAGGCATGTGTCCCCAAGGGGCCGTAAACATGGAAGAAGGGATAGGTCAAGGTCACGGCCACAATCACGATCACGATCACCCCCACGACAAAGGCATACCTCTTCTAGATATGATAAAGATTTTCGTGATAGACCTCAATCAAGATCCCCACATGCAAGATATCGTCGTAGAAGATCACCAAGGTAAATTTCCTTTTCTTTCCTTGTTTGTGCAAACCTTTTTTGTGGCACTTCATTTTATATAATTGTGCTAATTTGGGAATGACCATGTAAACTGCATTTTGTGACAAGCTGTCATATGTTGTATGCGTGTATTTGAACATAATTTACTTGCGCAGAACCGCTAAAAAATTCACTTGATAAAAGCTGGAGGGCTCTAGTTTGATACAACGTGACACCTCTTCTTTTCTGCCTTTTCTGTCTCAAAAGATGATGAAGATGACGGCAAAATGAAGGCTGTCTGATAGGCTTTAGCTGCTTTTCCATATTCCATAGTCCCTTATTAGAGGCCTTGCTGCCTTTTTATCTTCCCAAAGTGGGGAAACAGGTAAAGGAGGAAGTGCTTGATAATGCAAAGGCATTTAAAGTTTGTGACACATAGGAGGGGAATTTTTGCAACACATTTAAGGTCACGAGATGGTATCTTTAGGCTTACTTGGCATCTTCTTATCTTAATTGAACTCATTTCCTTTTGCTGATCCAGAAGAAAATTTTGAGGAACTTTTCTGTAATAGAGTTGCTTGTTGTGTTGTGACAACTTCACACCATGTGAAAGTGAATTTAATCTGTTTGACTCCTAAAACTGAATGCAGGCATTGAATGATACTTTTTTATTCTGTATGATGATGTTATTGAAACCTTTTACTGTCTTTATTTCTCCTTCTCTTGATGGTAATAAATTCTGGTGACTTGATTGATGCTAGATGTTTCTGATATGAATCTTTTGCTCGTTTATTTGTACTAATATTCTTGTCATTTGGTTTCCTCTTTTCCATTACAGATATTCTCCAAGGCGACGATCTCCTCCTGGCTATCTTACCCATCGCAGATCTCCTAGAAAAAGACCATGGTCACCACCTCCTAATAGAAGCACTGGACTTGGAAAACCTGGGAGACATTTATTTGTCGCAGGCTTTGAATTCTTAACTACAGAAAGGGATCTAGAAAGAAAATTCTCACGATTTGGGCATGTACAAGATGTTCGTATTGTTCATGACAAAAGGTGAGTAAATGTTGTAGTTCCATTTCTGTAAACAACACAACGGTCTTGTGAGATATTTCATTGTTTAGGCCGCACAAGATAAAGCTTAATCTTTAGGGTAGGGCATCGAATTGACCAACTGGATAGATGATTTAAGAGACAGTTTTCTTTTCTGATTATTGATTTATGCCAAGAAAAAAAAAGGTGAAATTATGGTTTCCTTCTGTGTCTAACAATTTTTTTTACCAGTGTCTCAGCTTGTGAAATCACTTGCACTTTGCTATCATGCTCTCAACTATGATTTTGCCATCCACTACTCTAGAGAGAGACAGAAAGTTGGGGAGGTATCTGAACGATAATTTGATTCTCAGTGTCTTATGGCTTTACTCGAGGAACCTATGTTCTCTGACCTATTTTGATACATAATATGCCACATGAATTTTATGAGCGACAACGTATAGACTCACCGAGACTCTATTGGATGGATAAGTGATAATGTTATTGACATGTTAAATCAAGAAATTCATATTTATTCTCTACATGGAACAACCACGAATAATTGTATCCAGATAGGTAGCTTTGTATAGATTTTCTTCCCTGCCTTGTGCATATTTTCATTTGCACATTTTGATATAAGTTCCATCCTTGCTCTGATCAATGATTTATTCATCTGGTGCAACAAGGAAATTAATTGGTATTTTATTACAATAGAAGGCTGCTTACTAAGCTCAGTTGACTGAACAAACCCTATACTTATGTGTGTATTGGAACTAAATTTCTTTCCTCTGGGTATTAAGTTTCTTTATTGTAGGTAGTGACATTAACAAGGCAATTGTATTACCCAATTCAATTAATGAATCCAACACCTTCAAATACTTTAACGGCAATTGGATAAATAAGTTGCCCTTATTTGGGTTTATGCACTAAGATTAGTGATTAATTATAAATCACTAAATAAAGTTTTCCAATGGATTAGATATCCAATTCCTAATAAGAAAGATTTAATCAATAGATTATATAATGCAAATATATTTTCAAAATTTGATATGAAATCTGGCTTTTAGCAAATTCAAATTAGTGAAAAAGACAGATATAAAACTACATTTACAGTTCCTTTCGGACATTATGAATGGAATGTAATGTCGTTTGGATTAAAAAATGCTCTTTCAGAATTCAAAAACTTAATGAATCAAATATTCAATCTATTTACACATTTCATTATTGTTTATATTGATAACCTTTTAGTATTTTTTAATTCCATAGATCAACATTTCAAACATTTATATTGATTCTTAAAAATTATTAAACAAAATGGATTAGTAGTCTCTTCCACAAAAATCAAAATATTTCAAACAAAAATTAGATTTCTAGGATTTAATATTTATCATCATACTATCACATCTATTCAAAGATCAATAGATTTTGCTAATAAATTTCCCAATGAAATTAAAGATAAAAATCAATTACAAAAATTTTTAAGATATCTTAATTATATCATAGATTTTATATCAAAATTTTGACAAATCTGTGGACCCTTATATCAAAGGTTCTAAAAGAATCTTCCTGCTTGGACGGAAAAACATACTAATATCGTTAAACAATTAAAACTCTCAGGATACATTGTTACCTGATTCACATGATGAACCAAACACTTTCTAACACTTCACTAGGAATGAGACTCTCATTTCTTTATTTCCAATCAAACAAATGCCGCCAGAGATAATTGATAAAAATGGTGGCACAATGCACAAGGCCACCCTTCCCACATTGCCGGCTCTACGTAGGTTCAGATGGCATTTGTACAATTACGAGAAACCATTTCCATAGTTTGTATTCATGACTTTCCAGGCCAAATAGAGTAACTTTACTATTATACACAGAATTTCCTCATCGGAAGAAAATTGGTGTTGGCAATTTACAATGTAAATAAGATTTCAGGTTGGCTTGCAATCATTTGTTGTGTCAAATGGACATTGTCATCTCTCTTGGTTGTATGAAATTTCTGCTTCATAACACGTCAGTTTGTAACAATACCCAAAATTGATAGCTTAATCTTAGAGCTTGAATAATTGATCCTATCATAAGTGAGGTAAAGAGATTTCCCTCCAGCCTTTACAATTAACAATGGAGTTCTTGTCAAAATTCACGCACTGCAAGCCTTTACCATAGTTAATGTGAAAGTCATCAGAAACTTTATGCAATGCAAAAGTTCCTGTATTGGTTCTCTATCTTTGCGATAAATAATACTAATGGTTACTTTAGAAAATGTTGGTGGATCTGTTTGGAAGCTACCTTGGAAGATCATGGGGAGGATTTGGTGAAACCTTTATATTTGAATGATCTCGCTGTTGCTAATCTGCTATGATATCTTCTGTACATTCTTACTTTCTTTGTTCCAACTTTTGCTTCTTTCCTAATTTTGGTAGCGTGTAGGACTGGGGATTCTCGTGGATTTGCTTTTCTATCCATGGAGAGGGATGACCAGGCTGATGCGGCAATCAAAGCTCTCGATGAGACTGAGTGGAACGGTCGGATTATTCTTGTAGAGAAATCAAAAACCTCAGGGCGCTGAAACTTGCTCTTCTTTTCAATTACTAAATTTGAACTAGATAAATCTTTGTTCATGCTCTTAGTTCTTTTTATTTCCCTACATACACAGAGCCATGTTATAATTATTGAACATACTAGTCATTATGTAGCGGAAAACATTGTGTCAAAAGCATCAAAGTAGTTCTTGAGTCTTGCCTGATTGGATGCTTTGTGGCCAGCTTTCTTGAAAATCTAACTTGTGAAATCAACGTTGTTGCTTGTTGCATAAATTATATGACATGATCCTTTCTTGAAAAACAAAACTTCCATCATTGGTGCTTGATTTGTCATGCTTTTCACATGGTTTTTCTTATGTGGATGATTATTTATGGAAGTGTGACGATTTTGAATACTGCAAAAGTGTTTTGTAGATGGGAGAGGAATTAGGTATGATACTTAGACTCATGTACCAGTGCTAGATATGGGTGTGTGCCAACTTTTTAGACTCGGGATTTTCCAAACCTTATGCAAAAATTGTCCACTAATTCAAAGACTTGAAGTGTCATACTTCTGTTTAAGTGCCAAGTATCTGGCACGGGTGCTTGTGGGTGAAGTGAAGATTCACAGTAGCTACGTAAGTTTGAATCTGTAGACTTTAGGACTCTATTTGTTCGTCAAAGTTTTCAAAAATTTTTACCTTGACTTTACAATTCATGCCTCCATGAATTACTTTTGGCTAGTTTTCTTTTTTGTGTGGTGTATATGGATTGTGGAGGGGTGCTCTCAAGATTTTGTACAATGTGTCTATGATATGTGGTAGAGGGTGGTGTCATTTATTCTGTGGTGCTGTTACTTTCATCAAGATACTAGGAGCTATTTGAGTCCTCCCATACTTTCAATAGATTTACTCTTTTGGATACTTAAAACTATGAAATAGGTCTAACACATATAAATGCGCTGTCAAAATTCTAGCTGGCTAAGCTGTCACAATGAAATCCTCCCTGTTGCTAGGTACTATGTATCTCTGCCACCACCTTTTGCTTCCTTTTCCCTGGTTTCCTTTTGCATTCTAACTTCTTTCCAGAGGCTCCCTGTTTTGCTGCAGGCTGCTTGCTTATTAGCCATTGCAGTTGCAGAGATAAAACATATGCAGATCCAATGAGTTGTGCTGCTGAAGTATTTGTGTGCATTTGCATTTTGAACTTCCTATGCAGGTTCAGTTCATTGTGATTAAAATATTTCCCATTCAAATGTGTTATAATTTGCTTCGATGGCTTATCCTTCTCTGTGTAGTAGGATCCTTTGTACAGTGAACCCTTTTAGTTAGAAAACATGATCTTATCGGGATTTGATCAAAATATGCACAACCCAGTATAGCGGAATAAGTTCAAACCTCCTATCAAACGTCAACTATTAAATTCGTCAGCACAAGGAATATAATAATATATAATAGTTTTAATGTGAAAAATTTTTTCAATTAAAAAAAAAAATTAAGGAATAAATTCTGCATAAATCTATTATAAAATATTACAAATAACTTTATTCGAAACCCCTTCATTATAAACCCCAAGTGAAGAATGGTTAATGACAAACACTTTAATACACTTAACAATCCATAAAAAAGATGTTGAGAAATAAAAGTAACTAAATGGAAATATGTCCTTGAAATCAATATTAGAGTAACATATTTGATTTTGGTGAAGAATAGAATTCAAATCAAACATCAATAAGATGCCAAATCTCTCTCTACTTTTTTCTCCTCTCTCTGCAGTGTTCCTTGTGTGAAAAATTGATTTCAAATATCCTAAAATTATGCCAAGCATAACTTTATATCATGAATAACGCACAAGTGCTAATCAAGTGTGTATCAAGTGTGACTTCTCTGAACAAGTTGTATATGAGTTTCCTTCAATTGTGATTAGGCATGACCTTTTGAACAAATAGTGTATGAGCGCCTTTCGGATGTGTATCGGACATAACCATTCTGGACAATATATGTATATGCGTTCTTAAGTCGTCTATCATAAGCTACTCGACTAACTTTCTATCACTACTCAGCTGATTTTCACACGAATATCGCACAATCATTTGGCATTATTTGCCGCTCGAATAACCTTCAATTGATTCTCGGTCAACCTTCACACAAGTATCGTGTAACCCGTGCTTGACATCTTTAACCAAGTGTGTCACATATGAATATAATGTGTCATCTAGATGACTATTTATTTATTATGGTACTCATAAACGAATGATAGAAAACTCAATAGATCTCACTCTGTTAATGTAGATAAATAAATAAGATATTATATCAACAAAAGTGTCCAAATGATAATAAGGGGTGTCACCATGGCACTACTCTTTCTACTGTGGGTATTCAATGCTTTCCTTTCCATCTCACCGTGAGAGGGGTTTTTGTATAGAGGAAAATATATTAAAAAATGACCACAGAGAGGGAGGGTTTATGATATCAATCCTTATCGTATAGAATACAAAGCGTAAAATGAAGGAAAAGATAAAAGTTGGTGGATATTTTGGGTGTTTTCAGGAAGAGAGAGAGGTCTTGTTATTCTATTGGTAGGCTAACTTAATTTGATATGACTGTCAAGATGAGATGACATGTGATTAGTTCCGGTTAATACTATGATTAATCCTAACTAATGATGCAGATTAAAGTTAATGATATCAATTATATATTGTATTACATAAAAGAAATATTGTATTAACATTTCATTGGGAAAACTACAAAGAGAATCTCAAAATTGGAGATTGATATGATGGTTTATTGCATTTCTAACTGTCCACCAAATTATTCCCGCAAGAGTTTTGGGATATTAATCCATACTTATAATGTGATATCTGTATGACTTACTTTTTTTTTTTTTTTGATAATTAATAATGAATTGATAAATTGAAAATAGCAATCATAGTAGGAGTCTAACTGCAATCCCTAAAACAACAAAACAAAACACAAAATTAGAAGGATCAAAACATCACATCCATGACACCAAACAAGTCTAAAAAACCCAAGTAGGATAACTTCATAAAATAAAATTAAGCATCAAAAAGCCTATTTTGTTATGAACAAATAAAGATCATTTTAGAGTAGACAAGACAATTAAAGATCTAATAAGATGTTTGTTATTGTCTAATAGTAGAAACTTCAAAGAGATGATATTGTTGATGATTTGTCGAATATGGTCTTATTCCAAACCCTCCAAATGTGGTAGACAGAGGTCACAATAGAGCCCAAAGACAACCAAATGTGTGTGTGAACCCTTCCAGTTCAGGATAGCTCATTTGATATTGTCATTCTAGCAAGAATAAGGCCAATCGTATTTAACTTTGAAATGAATTCATTACCAAACAATTATAAGGTAAGGGTAGTCAAATAAAATATATTAATATAATTTCAAAAGAGATGAGCAGAAAACACATTTTATTGAGGAGTTATGGCCATTGAACCTTTAAATATGATTTAAGATACTAAGACATATCCAAATAAAAGTTAAATGATGAAAATATATAAAGAAATAAAGTCCTTCACAACAATAATATAGTCCATTGGACATACACTCTAGGCGGTTGGAACATCTACAGGGTCAAGTGGAAAGAAAATACCTTTTGGTTGGCCGCATGAGATAAACTACTACCCATGAGGATACAAAAGGCTGAATGGTCGGATGAATTAAAAGAATTTTCCTATAACTTCAAGGGGAGAGTTGTGAACTTTTTATAGTCCAAATGTAACAGTTTTCGATTCTATTCTCTTGAACCTAATGCATCCAAATAAAATTGTCACCTCCAATAAGTAAATGCCCTAGATACTTAGTAATAATAATCTTGTTTTAATAGGCAAGATTCTTAATATCGAGACCCCCTTCAAACTTAGGTGAGCAAACCTCTTTCCATGCAACTTTTGTCATATTCTTACTATCTATATAGCCATGTCAAAGGAAGTTTCTAATATTATCCTCAATCTGCTAAT
The DNA here is from genome assembly GCA_033239525.1 of Nepenthes gracilis. Lineage (NCBI taxonomy): Eukaryota > Viridiplantae > Streptophyta > Magnoliopsida > Caryophyllales > Nepenthaceae > Nepenthes > Nepenthes gracilis. Next base: position 4,410,554 of record BSYO01000006.1, read on the forward strand.
GATAGCTTTAGAGAGGATGACGATAGAAGCCCAAAAGATGATATGTGAGTTGAGAATAGAAAAAAATAAGTTGGAGTCTGCCATTGAAGTAGGGCCATTTGTTCCTCCAAGAGGCAATACAAAGAGTAATCTTGTTGGCAATGACTTTCTAATGGAGGCCAAAAGCTTAGAAGTTATATGCAAAACTCCCAAATATTTGATAGGAAGGGAGTCCAAATGAAAGCCAACAATATTGGTGACACATTTAATAAGGTTGATAAATATATCAATTTTAAGAATATTCTTTTCATTCTCAAAAGATTTCTAAACATGTGAAGACAATTCTTGAGAAGAGGGACAAAAGATAAATCAGCGGTAAATAAGAAAAAAGATCATCTACAAAAGTAAATATCATAGTCTGTGTTTTCTTATACTTCCAATGAAATTCAAAAATATTATTATGGTGCACATAAGCATTTATAATACAATGAAGAACCTTAAAAGCCAGAATAAAGAGGTAAGGCAAGAGAGGGTCTATTGGCGAAGCCCTTTGGCACTCCTAAAAAAAACTAACCATTTCACCATTGAAAGAAATGGAGAATGACGGCGTGGTAACATAGTAACTAATTCAGTTAATGAACTTGTTAAGAAGTTTATCTTATGGAGAACTAGGAGAAAGAAATTTTAATTGATCGAGTTAAAGACTTTGTGTAAATAAATTTTTATGGCACATTTTGATGGTCCTCTATTGGAGTGATAGTCATGTAATTACTTTTGGGCCAACAGGATATTGTCGCAGATGCTTTTACTCGAAATAAAAGCCCAATTGACACTTTTTTACAAGAGAGGTGAGAATAGCCTTAAGCCTGTTTGTAATAATCTTATAAATAACTTCGTAAAAGATATTTCAATAAGTGATGGAGTGGTAGTCATTGATCTTTTTGGAGAGACTATATTAAGGACCAGACAGATCAGTATTATGTTAATTTGCTTCAAAAGTTTACCATTATTGAAAAAATTTGAGATGGCCTCAACGATAAGATAGACCATAACATCCCAAGATTATTGTGATTTTTGTGATTTCATTGATATAAATAGGCTACATATAGTGTGAAATAGTCTGTTGTACAAAAGGCCTGATAGCATCAAAACGGATATCATTCTTAGGGGGCTCAATGCCAAGGCTGTGAGAAAAATGGTCTAAGACAACATTTGCCACCTCAAGGAGACTACTCATGCAAGATCCATCATCCTTATAGAGACAAAGGATTCTATTCCTATTTTATCTCTCAAGTATAAATCTGAAGAAGAATTTCATAAAATGATCACCCTAAGAAAGCTATCTCACTTTGGTCTTTTGTTTGAAAAGACTCTCCATGGATTTAAGCAAAGTAAGTCTTTCTGTGAACCTTCCCATGAATCTTAAGGTTCTTGTTCCAAGAATTGGTTTGAAGGGTAAAGTGATAGAGATCCAAGTTAGCTGTAGCCTTGGCTGCCACTAGAAAGATGTCACAAATAAAATTGCTAATCCTCTTATTGCTGGACTTGCCATTAGCTTAGAGATAACCATAAATAGAAAAACACCAACAACATCAAGGTTCTAAGTATCTCTAATAAAAAAAAAAAAAAAAACATGAGATGATTGGTAGTGAAGTTAAATAAATGTAAACATACTACTTCTATGGGTAGAAATAGAATCATGGATAATAGTTGAAAAGTGATTATAGATTCTTAGAAGGGAAAATAAGCTTTAGAGCTACCAATGGTGTCAAGCCAATCATTACTCACAAGAATACAATTAAGTTTTTAAAAGGTATAGTCATCATTGTCTCTTCTATTACACCACGTAAAAAAACAACCTTTTCCTGGTTAAAATTATAAAAACCACAGATTAGAGTAGAAGTGTTAAAATCTCTCATAGAGGCCCTATTGGTGGCACTAGGCAGCACTGCCCACTACTTCACTGTGGGAGAGAACAACATTAAAGTCTCAGGACAAGCATCATGGATGTGAGTAATAAAGGAACCAAGGTCCCTCTAAAGATCTTAATGCTGCGAGGAGTCAGCAAAAACATAAACAGAGGAGACAAATATGGATTAATGAGTAATTGAGTTATTGTCCTTACAATGCACAACTTGTGACAAACGACAAATGATTGAGAGGTGGACTTTTGTCAAGTTCCAACCCACCCAAATTTAATCATAAGAACCCGACCCAAAATTTGTTTTCCATTGCTAAGAAGGAGAAATGAGAAAGGTCAAGGCCAAGGCTTTTCCCTCTTTAACCTTGATCTCAACGGCAGACCAAAAAATTGAAAGACAAAGTGAAATGCCTAGCCTCTCGATGTATGAGGCGACTATCAAAACCCCTAATATCCCATCGGGCAATAGGAATCATTTAACAATTTTAGGGGGGCTAGAAGTGTTTTGAGTCTTCTTGTAGGTTTGAAAGATTTGGAATCAATTGGGAGCTTGAGAGGCGAATAACCTCTAGGTAGATGACATCTAGGCCTATCATCAATAGCTGCTGGTTGGGGCAATCGATAAAATGCTCTAGGTACAACTCATGGAGGAGCAACCCCCACCAAAGTCAATAGGGGATTTGAATTGGGACTTTCGTGGCCAGGTAGGGGAGAAATATTGAGATCAATGCAGAAATCCTTCGAGAGAATCGACTAGGAAGGTCCTTCCCTACCGCCATGTAAAGCAGTAGTATCTGCAAGTTGAACAGCCCCCTAGGCTAGATTCATCACCCTAGATTCATGGGTAAGTTGTCAACCTGAGGGGCCAAGTTTATCTCATTTTCCATTAAAGAGGGGAGACATTGCTCCAATGTAGAAAGCTTACAATTGCTTTTAGAGTGGCCAAAAGATTTATAGCCACCGCAGATAATTTGTAATGTGGTATTAGCCATAGGTAACATGTTGGGGATTCAACTCCCGGATACATCCGACCCGATGCGATAGAACAAACCCGAACTCCCCGTTAACTGTCAGCCATCAAATTTGCGAATACACGAAACAAACACTACATAATAATTTTTAACGTGGAAAATTCTTCTCAATTAAGGGAAAAATTACAGGACAAATTTCGAATAAATCCACTATAAATAGTGCCGGTTACAAGAACCACCTCCGAAATTCCTTTACTTCGAACCCGAGTAAAAAATGGTTGAATATAATCTCCTCTTAACACACTCGGCGACCCATAAAAGAAATACAACAAGAAAAAAGAGCAACTAAATGAAAATATGTTTCTAAAATCATATCCAAAATAACGTATCCGACCTTGGTGAAAAATAGAATTCAAATTGGACCTCGATCAAATGGTGAATCTCTTCCTCTTCTCTCTTCTTCTCTCATCTCTCTATGTGCGGTGCCCATTGTAGAGAAAGATTTCAGAATCATAATCCTAAAACGTGTGAGTCGCGTTTTATACCGAGTACTGGCGCTTGAGCGCCCGGTGAGCTCGGAGTGAGCACGCCAAGTCTGGAATCTGTACCTCTTCACGGCTCGAGTGCAAGGCGAGCACCAACAATCTTCCATTAATATGGAATCGGCGCTCGAACGTCCTTCAAGCACTCGACTTGATCTTACCTCTTGACCCTTTATTGTGTGTAAACACTCTGATCCTCGTAGAAGTCTCATGCGAACCTCCGATAACTTTCTATATGTTAAGTTACCCACAAGAAAGTAACTAAAAATTCAATATAACGTACTTTTACAAAGCTCACATTGTCCATTTACTTTGTAGGCTATCAATAAAAACGGGTCTTCTGATGGCACTGCAATATAACTTATTCCGATGAAGGTTTAAAAATCTCAAGGGGATATTATGCAGGAGAAAGGGGGAGAAGATTGGAGGGGGAAGAGGGGTAAGATGCCTCGCGGCCATGGCAGCCGTGCACTATGGTCATGGCCATAGTTTCGAATTTTATTAATTTACAATAAATATTATACTATTTAATCTAGAAAAATAACGCTCATACATCATACAAATTAAAACTCTATGAAAATATTGACGTTAACACATTTTTAAAAAAAAAAAAATGGGTTCTGTAATAAAATCCGTTGGTCCCTCCACAAGAGTTAGGAGAGCATTTCATATAGTCTTTAAATATTAGATCAAGCATTTAATATCTTGAATTCAATATTTTTTATATAAAATTAAAAATAAATCAATAGATTTATTTTTTATTATTTTTATAATATTAGTTTTTTAATACTTTAAGACTTTAAAAATAAAAATATATATATTTTATATTATTTTTAATAAAATAAAATAAGAATTATTGGATAGTCAAAAACTATCGGCTTCCATCCTCTCGAACCAAAAAACTAATATTGAGTTATAAGGATAACACAATTAATATTTAATGTTTATAAAATCATATTTGACATAAGTTTAAGTCTCATCCTTTCCACTTCAATATCTACAGAAAATAAAAAAAAATTAAGTAATAAAATCCTTATCCGTTCCAGCTAAATATATAATAAATGTTTCTTTGCTAGACTTGTTCAATTACAAAAATAAAAAGTAACAAACAAATTTTCATAAATTTTATTCTTAGAATTAATTCTTGCATAATTTGATTTATCAGACGAAATTAGGTATGAAAAATTTTAAATTATGTAATTTAATAAGAGTTGTTGCGTTCTCGAATTCTGACTACCGTATGGACAAAGATTCAGATGAGCCTGTAGATTTTCGAGGCGCACTTGGATGGAATCTGAGCAACACAAAGTACGTGGAGCGATTTATTAAATTGATGAATATGGTATGGAATGTAGGGAGAAAGAAGAGGACAATAACACATGAGATTTCATATGGAAAACATTTCCTTAAATGAGAAGAAAAAATCACGAGTCTTTTGTTCAAGAACTTGCTTCACTATTATGCTTAGTTACAAGAGAGGGGAGATTATAGGGAGTCACGGATTGCTCTAAGGCCTTTTCTACTTTCCTTGTCTCTCTTTAGAAACTACACAAGAGTAAGTGTTGGAATTCTTTACTTGGTAGACATTTTATGTATTTATAGCGGTTGAATTTTCCTTTGTAAGGTGTCCACATGGCACTGCCACCAGCTCCACCAATCCAATTTATTATGCCAGGAAGGTTGCGTTCATGTTGGTTGACTTTTCGTGGCGTCACATCCGTAATGATCGGACATGTCTTACAGGCCATCATTACTTTAACAACCTGACAAAGGGTCAGAGAATTTCAGCTGAAGTTCCTCGAGCATTTTGGCCTTGATATGATCCTTCAGGGTGCTTACTGTCGTCCGTGAGCTTTGCTGCATTGTCCACGTTCAAGACGATCTACCTTTCGTCCACGAGCTTTGCAAGAGTCCTCAGACGTATTTCTGAGTTTGCTTTGTCTGACTTTGTCCGAGGGCGTGTTCAAAGTCCACGAACTCTCTCTGTGCTCGAGTGCTGTCCTATCCGTTAGTTGGAGCATTAAATGTACACCAGATGCGCTTTAAATGCTGCCTAGGAAAGGAAAAAGTCATCCTTACCCTTGGACCAATGGGGAAGTGACATGTGGCTTGGTATTAAATGCAGCGTGCCTCCTTTTGAATTTTCAAGCCTTTGATAACGGACGCCTAACTCTTTGCCATTCATCCGCTCTCATTTTATTTTTGAAAAATTTTCTAAGTCTTCGAGAACGCTCTCTGTGACTCTTCTGTTGTACACTGTTCATCTTCATCTTCCCTTTACATTTTGATGGCTCCTGGCGTTGCAGACATTGCTTCGTCTCTTACAGTTTCTAACCTCGATGTCATCCGTGTGAGGTATTGCATTCCTTCTGTGATGGGGATGGTGGTGCCAGAGCCCCATGAGAGGGCCTACAGTCTACCAGACAATTTTATCACCGTTTATACAGTCCACCTCAAGAGTAAGATTCGCTGCGACATGCCCTAGATTTCTACCACATCTTGAGGGACCTCAAGGTTCCTGTTGCCTGTCTACAGAAAAACGCGGTGAGGTATCTCGTTTCTCTTTATGTCTTCGCTCGATGCCATCACAAGACCTTTGAGTCCTTGCCTATAAAGGTGATTCTGAGGTTCATGCACGACCATGATTGAGTTGTCATTACTTCTCATCTTGATTTTGCAGCGCTGACTGGTGGAAACCCCGATTCTGCCAAAAGGTAGAAAGATAAGTTCTTTTCTTTGGCGGTTCATCGTATATGGGATATCTCTAATGATTGGGGGAACGTTGTTCCGAAACTCTGCCAAGATGCTACGCCAGAGAAGAGGACGTCGGCGAAGGATATTGTAGCTCTTGTACAGTCCAACCTTCTCAGTTTTCACGAGAACAGAGAGAATAAGCGACTAAGGTCCAAGAACTTGGCTAAGTGAAAAAGCACATTTTATGCTAACGTGAACAATCAAGTTTTGACCCCGTTAAAAGTATAGCGGAAGCAATATATATAAATATCCGATACACGTAAAGGATATTTAATTCTAGATGCTAACGAGATAACAAGCATGCACGATACAAATAATTATAAGCAGTAAAGATAAAGACGTGATTTTTGGTGACGAAGTGAAAATTCGATACCCACGGTATCGAAAAAAACACTCCGGGCTTCAACGGCCAGGGAAGCAATGCACTATGAAAATTAACTTACAGACCGGGTGGTAATAACGCGCTAACCTAGCCGACTTACTCCCGTCACGTGATCCCTACCAAAGAACTCCTTGGATTTGCCCGCGGCAACGGAACCGGACACCTTCCGGTCTTCACGTCAATCTTCCCTCTCGTGCCACTTGAAGTGCCAACCACAATCGAATCTCCTTCTTCACGAACCAACGTCTCCACAAAGGTAGAAGGATGGGAACGGTTAAATGGAAAAGAAAAAATGGTGAGAAAACTCTTTAGAACATTGGGATTCAAAGGTGTAACTTTTGGTTTTCTCAAGAGAAGCAAAATCAATGAAACATGAAAGGCTTTCTTTTCAAGCTTAATGGCTCCACAAGATGTCAACTGAGGCTGTGGCGTGCTTAGGGTTTCAAAAACATAAGGTGAGTATTTATAGAGGGCGCAAAAAGTAGTTCAAAAATTCGACCCGTTGCACCGGCGCTCAAGCGACTAGAGGGCGAGTAGCGAGCGGGTGACCTACTGGATTTTCGGTTCGAGCGGCTAGTGAGTGATAGGCGAGCGGGCACCCTACAGGATTTTCTGCTCGAGTGACTAGCGAGCGACAGGCGAGCGGACACCCTACTGGATTTTCTGCTCGAGCGGCTAGCGAGCACCAGGCGAGCACGGACCGGACAAAAACGGACTTAAACCTGACACCCCACAACCCGACATTGATACAATAAGATATATGGTCACGGAATATGCCAATTAGACAAATGTCTCTAACGCTAATGCCAAGTGGAGACCTCAATCTGGGGACTTTGGCGCTCCTACTGACAGCTTGGCCAAGAAGAAGTAAAAAAAGAAGAAGACCACGCAGAAGAGTCTGGGGATAGAGGAACCGTTTGTGAGTCCAAGGAAGAGTCAATGGACCATATCCTCGTCCAAACATCCTGCTGTTCCTACAGAGAGTTCCTCGTTTGATGATGAAGAGACTGTGGCCGAGTGCCTTTCCAGGAAGAGTTGATAGCTGTCTGGAGGTTCTACTGAGGCGCCTTCTGGGTCCGCGGAGCTTCCTATCGCCCTTCCCCCTCTGAGTCCAGTGCCTAACATTCCCTTTGTCTTTACTGGTTAAGTCTTGGACTAGATTGATAATCCATCCAGGAACACTGCTGAGGGACTTGCACTGGGGGAGCTTGAGGCGACCCAGGCCGAGGAAGCAATGGTGATGACATCTACTGATGAGACTGCTGAGGCTAAGGACACTGCCATGATCGTAGAGCCCCCATGCCTTGAAATGTAAATTTACAGCCCAATGATGATTCCACTTGAGGTCCGAGATGAGGCCATGGCCGAGGACATTGCTGGGCCTCCAAGTGCTGATGAGGCTGAGATTAGGGTTGTAGAGCCTTCTGGAGCTGTTGGGCCCTCAGTCCTCGATCCTGAGCTAGACGCCCCTACGATCGAGATCAGGGTTGAGATTTTTATAGTACCTGCTGCTGAACCATAGGAGTCCAAGACCCCTAGAAAGGAGAGTTCAGCCAGTTGTTCTCTCATCTCTCATATATCCTTCTGTCCTTTCTTAGTCATCTAGCTTCTTGTTTCCTTCCATTCATCCTTTAATGACTTTGCTTTTCTTTACAATTTCAAGAGCTGGTAGGGAACCTTAGTCGGCTCATTGGTGGTGTCGTCCAGACTTGCAACCGAGTTGAGTCCTTCAAAGCCACCGGAGAGGCTAACAAACATTTGGAGGCTGAGTTTGCTGAGGCCAAGAAGAAAATTGCCTCCCTCGAGGATACATTGGGTCTTTAGCAAGTTTAGTATAGGTTGCTGCGAGATAGGAACTTCAGTTGGGGAAGGTGTTAAGGACTTCAATCAGGGCCGTGAACATAGCACCAGCACTGGAGGGCAAGTATTGGGACAGAAATAACTTGTGCCACCGAGAGATGAGGTTGTTGCACCCACAGTTTCCTACAGCCGTGTTTGATCCTCGAAATGCTAGTGCCACATGCTTGTGGGACTTGTATGGTCTCTCAAGAAGGGTGTTTCCCAGCCGTTCTTGACCTAGGCCATCAAGTGGACCATGACCTTTTGGGCAGCCGAGATCCCCGGAGCAAGTGGGGCATTCTAGATTGTGAGGCCAGCAGCAGCGGGGAGCTTCTCCTCAATCAGGACTTTCTGAGGGCTGCTTGTAAATTCGAGTTGTAGACTTTTTTTTTATGTACATTGTGCATACTATAAACTCAAAGTGTTAATAAAATTCATTTTCTTTGCAATCCTTTTTCCAAATTGTCTTGTGTGTGTGCATAGTTCTTTTTGCGACATGCTGCTAAAGAAACTTAATCTCTTATTAGCTTAATGTCTGAACCTTTAACCGTCTTAGACTCAAAATACTACATTTTGGGTCGTTGCATGCTTGCTCTTTAAACCCCCTAAATTTTAAGTTCAACCTCTAAGGTTGTTTGGTATCGTGACAAATTTTAAGTCCCACCTCTTAGGCTGCTCGGACACAGCCGAATTTTAAGTACGACCTCTTGGGCCACTCGAACACATTTGAATTTTAAGTACGACCTCTTGGGTTGCTCGGATACAGCCGAGTTTTAAGTACAACCTATTGGGCCGAGTTTTAAGAGCAAGTGAAAGGGTTGTTTTCATTTGATTTAGGGGCAGCCGAGGTCTTGTAGATCAATGAGATGATATGTAAACATTCAATGAAATGTAAGATAATGTACAAGTTAAAGGAATTTTATTATATCCATAAAATGTGTTATAGCACATCGAATGATATATTTCGTCTTACCTGGTTATTTACATATTCGTTTATTGACGGTATTCTTTAAAACGAGTGCCTAAGTCCGCGGGCCTCTGAGGCCGATTTAACCTCTTTGGTCAAATTAGCTCTTTGGGTCTCTTAGAGCGTAGACTAGAGTCCTCGAGCCTCCTGGGTTGATCTAGGCTCTTGGCCAAATCAACCTCTCAGACCTCTTAAAGCGTGAGTCCAAATTCTCGGACCTCTGGTGCCAACTTTGTCCCTTGGGTCAGATCAGTCTCGTGGGCTACGTGAGCTTAAGTCCTCGATCCCTTTACTTGACTGTTGGCATATTTGGCTGTTACCCACCGATATGCGGCTTTCTGCATCCTTGCCATGCTTTAAGTTTCCCCAAGCACACCTAGGCTTTCTCGAAGCCTTTGCGCGCTATTGCTCGGGTTGGTTGAGGGGATATCACGCTTATGACATTCCACCTCTTGGCTGGTCTGCTTCACCATCTCTTGCTGTTCCGATAACTTGTTTGGGTCTTTATAGGAAATGATTGAGGTAGTCTTGTGTGATTAGCCTTTCAATCTCCACCTGCAGCGCCCGATAGCTCTCAGCATCATGACCTCGACGATGATGGTAGTGGCAGTACTTTATCTGATCACCCCCATTTGGATTCTTTGACGCCTTGGGCCACTTCAGAAATTCTTCATTCTAAATTTGCACCAGGATGTTAGTACACGAATCGTTCAAGGGAGTCAAATTTGAAGGCTTAGACTTCCTTTGAACAACCTGCTCAGATCTATGCTATTTTGACGATTCTCGGGAATCTTGATGGTCCCTACTCTTTCTTTTTCCTTCCACTGTCCTCGGTGGAAATCATCTTCACATTTTGGCCTCTTTGCTTCATTGGCCCCTCCTCCAAAGACCCGTTTCTAGATCTTCTTAAATTTCTTCTTTATTTGGGATTGAGCCACGACCTTCTTTTTGTTGAGGTAATCCCTCAACTTACAAGAAGCTTGTGTAGCCTTTTACTCCTTGCAGCTCTTTTCTTTTGTAAGGATTCCTTTATAGGAGGATCCCTCCTAAAAAGTGGCCTCTCAATTGTAGCAAGCGTGATGAGGATCTGAGGCCACCCTCTTGGATCTGAGGACCCAATCAACCTTCAAGCCGTAGTGGGACTTTGTTGCTTAAGGCAACCTATGTCCCTTGGTCCTCGTGCTAGTTAGCTTGCTTCTTGAAATACTTCTTTTCCTTTTCCTTTTTTGAGACGTTGCAGTCTGGGAGGCTTTGGGTGGCGCTCCCGTTGACTGCCCATCCAATTTTGAGTAGACGACTTGGACGACCCTTGAGAGATAGTCCACTTTTACCGCCAGTGCCTGTACATAAGGGCCTGGATGGTCACCCATCTTGCTGCCTGTTGAGAGGCAGTTGTCGCAGGATGCCATATCTTGGACAGACGCATTGCCCTGAGCTCGTATGTCCGTCAATCTCTGGCTTCTAAAGTATCTCTGAAAACTTCTAAAAAATATGTTAACCTGACTTTTAGTTGTTTCCCACAGACGGCACCAATGTTGCGTTCTCAAATTCCAACCATCGTACGGACGAAGATCCAGGTGAGTTTGTGGATCTTCGAGGTACACTCGAATGGAACCCGTGCAATACAAAGTACGTGGAGTGATTTATTATGTTAATGAATATTGTATGGAAGGTAGGGAGAGAGAAGAGGACGATAACACACGAGATTTTACGTGGAAAACCTTTCCTTAAATGAGAAAAAAAATCACGAAACTTTTGTCCGAGAACTTACTTCACTATTATGCTTAGTTACAAGAAAGGGGGAGATTACAGGGAGTCACAGACTACTCTAAGGCATTTTCTACTTTCCTTCTCTCTCTATAAAAGCTACACAAGAGTAAGTGTTGGGATCATTTACTTAGTAGACAGTTTATGTATTTATAGCGGTTGAGTCTTCCTTTGTGAGGTGTCCACGTCGCGCTGGCTTGTGCAAAGGATTCTGCCACCAGATCCACAAATCTAGTTTACTGTGCAGGGAGGTTACGTGCATGCTGGATAACTTTTTATGGCGTCACATTCGTAGCAATCGGGCGTGTCCTACAGGCCATCATTCATTCTGCAACATAACAAGATTAGCCACCAAATAATTGGCGCGTCGATTTTGCAGACTTGATGATGTTCGAGGCCCATTCTGGACTCATGGGCTCAAGTGGACTTTAAGTCCACTATCTCGCACAGGCTGACTTGGCTGCCTGAACCTCCTGGGTATCTTGGACCTACTGGGTCTCTATGGTATCAAGATCCAATTCCAAGAGGATTGATCTTCTAATGTGCCTTGAGTATCAGTACCCATTAAGAGTATTGATGCGTCTCAAAGATTTAAATTATTATACGAATTAGAAAACTACCTTGCTGCGTCTAAATACTCGAATAGAAATGGGTCTGCTTTTCGTAATTCGAAATATGGATCTTATATACCATAATAAAACAAATAAGAGGTAAAAGATGTACAAAACTTGCTCCTCGGTATATCTTCCGACATTCAAATCAGAAATATTTCTAATCAGATGAAAAAGATACTTGGAAATAAGTGTGAGAATATAAAATAGATGGGGATGAGTATTTGTTTTGAGAGTTATACTCCATTTGGTGCACTTGTTGGGTAGAGTGGCTTTGGATGATATACTCAGCTAATGGAGTGTCTAACTTTGGTAATTATGTACTCGATTGGTAGAGTGTCTTACTTCTCTTTTCGTTGTTCTTTTTTTGTCATTTTTGACCTTATCCTCTCTGTCCCCTTTTTCTATAGGAGAGAAGTTGTATTTATAGTGAGAGACGTCGTTTGGTTGACAGACTCCTAAACAAATGCACGAGTATAGTGCCTCTTTGGTAATGAGGAACGTTGCTCATTTATGTAATCATCACATTCATTTAATGGTTGGACCATTTAACTTCCAACTATTAGGATTGTTACAATCGTTGCTTGAAACAATTCATTCAGTACTCCATTATGATTCTTTAATGCTTAATAGTTCGGGTCTATCTCTTAGTTCAGTTATTACCCCATTTGCCTCTTGGTTTTAGAGGCGTTTTCTATTAGACTATCATCACCTGAGCCTCTTACCCATCTATACAGCGAATTTGGGCCGGTCCAATTCTTACTGTACCTATCACTAACCCCCTATTGGAAGGATTGAATTTCAACTCCCAGTATGCTAGTAATGGGACGCTAATTGTAGATTTTTCATGTGTGTTCTCGGTCTTATTTGGTTCGATTTGATTCTTCACTATCAATACTGAGATATGTTATCTTCTTGAATTGAATGTCTATTGATCACTCCCCTTAATTATAAATGGCGGGGCTCTATTTACTTTACATCATGAAGTATCATTTGTCTTGCTTGGTGGTATGATTGTCTAGAGTCAGTATGGACCCTTTGCTATCACAAGTAGGAGTTCGTGGGAATTCTCTTTTAGTTTTTGAAGTCAATATTTGAGGATATGTTTGAAAAATATCTTGATTACCCTCTTTAATATTAGAAATCACCTTAATTTTTCTCTTTTATGTCCGTTGCAAAATTGGGCTTCTATTTTTGTAACATGGTTTCACCATGACAATGTTTCCATTGTCAAAGATTAGAGGGCTTTGGCAGGTTTTGGCGAACAATTTTTATGGTTGCCTCTCCTCATGGAAATGGACGGTTCTTAGAGTTAATTGCTACTATTTCTGGGGGAAGGCATTTGTGACGACCCAAACTCAAAATATTAAATATAGCTCGGATCGCTCACGCGGAAACCTCAAAACTTAAAATCATTTATAATATTCCATAATAATAACACAATTAAATTAAACTATTATCAAATTCATCAATATATTATATAATCATCCCGAAATAACAACTACTAAGAATCACGAGTCGCAGCCCGAATGAAAACTACTCAATTTCTGTCAATAACACATCTAATTTGTCTCCCACTGATAAATAATGTCTAACCTCCACAAATCGCTTTACCTGAAAGTTCTGTAGTAAAAGTAGGATCCCACGGTCTGCACAATGCAATCAGCTCAATCTGGAGCCAAGAAAATATAATGGTGAATTAAAGCCCAACAAATGATAATAATCAAAGGTGCTAATAACAATAATAATCTCGGATATCAAACTATCAAGATCTCAGTATAAATCTTACTATCTCCTATATCCGATAAGAATTACAACACGTCGTAAATACGACTCTAAGTAAAATAGGTCACATTTGACCCATACATCTCAAAGATAATAAGAGTACCAATAAACTAGCAAAAATCCCCTAAAATCCGACATCAAGAGATATGCAGGGATTTCCTGGTCCAAATATCAGCGTGAACGATCTGAACATCAATATCGATAAACAACATGATTCCACCAAATCCGGATATCGTAAAATCCGACCCATAGATTCTACAGAATATAACTCGTGGATTCAACCGAATCTCAAACTCACGAGATATTAACAATGATGAAACACCACAATGAATCTCCTTGGACTTTGTTCCACCATAGTGAACCAAAGGTCGTATATTTACGCCTCCGACAGCTGGGTAAGTGCAACGAGGTTATCCTTGGCATCCAACACCTCTACAATCCTCCCAGAGGCTGTACCCGTAGCATGCGGATACTACCTCCGATACCCCTCGCCAATGATATCTCAGATATCATCCTCTACGATGGTCACTAGGTTATAAGCATCCCTCTTGACTTACTGTACGAAATATCAAGAATTTGATTGTCAACTCAATTTTGAGGTCACTACTGTACGAGATAATAAGAATCTCATTGGATCTTATTCTGTCACCGTGAACCAAAGGCTGCATATTTACGCCCCCAACGGCTGGGTAAGTACAACGAGGTTATCTATGATATCCAACTACCCCTATTTCTTCAATTTACACCAACGCACACAGCAACCACACGGCACACACGGCTACTCTAGCCGATCACACCCATGCCATCACACACACACAGTCACACACCCACAGCTGAACACCAGTCGTTCAGGCCCACTCATACACCGAATACACACAACAATCAACCCAAAATTGTACAAATCCTTCACTCACCAATTTTTGGCCAGAACAGAGCACGAAGCTCTGTTTCCTCACCCAACTTTATCCGGTCACGAAAACAGAGTAAACCACTCTGCTCTTTCATCGATTTCCCAAAGAACACACACACAACCCGATTTTTCATCATCAATGGTGAAATTAGAGAGAGAGAAATAACTTCGAACAAAGAAATCGAATCACAGAGCACCACAACAGCCAAGGAAAATACAGAGTAAGGAGGAGAAATTATGAGGATGCACTTGAAATTTCAAGGAGAAAGACAGTGGATGAGATTCATTTGCTTGATTCACCGTCCTTGAACACGGCTCCAGTTCCGACTTTGATTTTGACTTCAGAGCTGTCAACGGCCAAAACAACGGCACAACAGCAATCGGCAACAGTGATGAAGAAGACGCCTCAGAGATGGCTTCCCGAAGCACCAATCTCTCTTGGCTCACCCTCGCAGCATCACTTCTCTGCCTTTCCACTCGTCTGCATACACACACCAGCGCTCGGATTATATAGACCATGGAGACGAAAATGGTGGGTGAATATTCGAACGGCTAATGGTTGTTGCGAGAGAGAGAGAGAAACAAGACGAAGAGGAATCGGCGCTGCACAAATCGGCCGATGGTTCTTCCTCTCTTCTCTCATTCTTCTTCGTTCTTCCGCTAATTATTATTATTATTATTATTATTATTATTATTATTATTATTACTATTATTATTATTATTATTATTATTATTATATAAATTATAATTATTATTTATATTATTATATTATATATTATTATAAATATATTTTAATATATATATTTATATAATAATTTATTATTAATTATTTAATATTTATTATTATTTATAATATTTATTAATATTAATAATTCAGATTATTTATTACTATATTAATTTTACTACTATATAATCCGAGTCAAGATATCGGGGTGTTACAGCATTTCTTTTTGCTAGCGTCCGCCCTGCATGTTGTACCATTACTCTTTATCTCGTTGGTCCTCATGAAGGTGATTGAGATATACACTGCCAATATAGGTGGGTATCTTTCTCTTATCGGATCGCCACTCCATATCTTCATTATCTCTTTCCGAGTTATACTTTTATTTTTATAAACTTATACATTGTGAAAGAAATTAATGAACGGACAATCTGAATATTGTTTGTTTTTATTACATGGATTCAATATTCTCATATTCTCTAAATAATTGAAGAGCTTGAATGTTATTTTTTGTTATTTAATTTTTGACAATCAGACAACTCGGATTACTAATAACCCAATCTTTTGACAATTCGATTTGTAATAATTTACTTCGAATGCTCGAGTTATGTGTCTGTAAATCAATAAAATCGATCTTGAGTAATGTCAGGGTCGCCTGTCGCTAATTTGTCGTGTTGAGAAATGATATATTAGGACATCATAATCTGTGCTGCGTTGTAGATATGCCGATCTAGATGTCAGAGTCACTAGCTATCTACTTGCTACATTGGGAGGTATTGCATCAAGCCATTATTATTGACATAGTGAAATAGATGTTCCTCATCACACTCTGATGCGGGCCGTGTCTCAACCATTTTGGCGGTGCGCCTCTTCAGTGCCCTTTGGCGACATCATTTTTGGATCAAAGTTTTGGCTATTTAAATTATAGCGTTCATTCGTTTCTACATTTCTTCACTTTTCATATAGCTCAACTTTAATTTACTCTTTTCTTTTCGTCTCCTTAGCTTCTCGTGCAACTTCTCAAAGCATTGTTGTGATTCAATTAGTCCTCACTTGTGGTGATGTGGACGATATTTATGAGAAGTATAATATTTCTATCACTATTTCATTTATGATGCCTCTATCTGATGATAGAGTTTACGCTTCTCGGGTTGACTTCATTACCATCTGCGATGTTCATCTAAAGGAAGGCATTCACATTCCTTTTGCGAAAGAGTTATATGAGATTCTGGAGGTTTTTCAGATTCCGATGGTGCATCTCTATCCCAATACTATCAGATATTTAATTTCTTATGTGTCTTCTTTTGCTATCAAAAGTTTTCCCTGGATGCTCAGGCTGTTAAAGTGGTCTTCTGATTCAACTAGGATGTTGACTGAATTTCATTTAACCCCTTAAGAAGTACAAAATAAGTAGAGGCAGTCCAAATTTAATAAAGGGCTAGATAACGGGTATAACAAGAATCGAGCCAATGACAATCCGTTAATGATTTCGTAATAATAATGCTTCCATTGCCCAGTGGGAAGGCTTGGGCCCATTTTATGAATTAATCAATGTTGACTATGATGAATCTTCTTTGTCTCAATACTATAGGTAATGTGCCTAATATGTCGAACCCCTACTGTGCAAATGATCAGGGTGACTGTAGAGTTTGAAATTCTATGTGCGACCGATGAGGGACGTTATTATGGATTTGACAATTTTTGCATTTCTTTACAAACTCCATGATGTCTCTCTTCATCGTTGGCCAGTAGTAGCCCTAACGCATGACTTTAAAAGATAAATTCTTTCCTCCTACGTGGGACATGTAAATTTCGAGATGCACTTCACTAAATGCGTAGTCAGTTTCTTTTGGCGTTAAACACCGCATGTGAGAGATAAAGTACTCTTGTCAATACAGTTTTTCGTCCATGAGGATGGTCCAGCTTGTTGTCCTTTATACGTGGCTGGCGTCGCCAGGGTTTTTGATAGGTCTCCTTCTAGGTACCTTCTATACATAATCATTTGGGTATCATGATCTGAAATCTGAAGCATCCCTTCCTATGGGACTTCTATACTTGGGGTCGTGAAGATTTCTTACATCTCTCGAGCGTATTGATATGGGTTCAAATCTGGATCCTTCGAGGCCCAGCATCGTGATGGGTATAGCAAGAATCAGATCAATTCAAATTCAATGTACGGATAGATAAGAGACCCAAATGACGATAACCCAACAAAAAACACCTCTAAACCCATGATGCAAATGGCGTAACGATTGAATCAATGGATATGACTCGAACCATCAAATATTGAAGGATCATAATAGAATACTAAATAAACTATTTTATGCAACGGATGTAATGATCCCACCAACTGAAAGTCGAGTGGTCCAACCATTAAATGAAGGCGATCATTATACAAATGAGTAATGCCCCTCATCACTGAAGCGACACCATACCCACATATTGATTCAGAAGTCCAGCAATCAAACAGTGCTTCTAATTATAAATATAGTTTCTCCCCCACAAAACAATGGGACGAAGAGAATGAGGTCAAAAACAACGAAAAAAGAACAATGAAAAGAAAAGCGAGACACTTCACCAATTGAGTACACAATAACCAAAGTTAGGCACTCCATTAGCCGATTGTATCATCCAAAATCACTTTACACAATGAGCACACCAAATGAAGTATAACCTTCTAAGCAAATACTCATCCCCATCTACTTTACATTTTTGTACTCATTTTAAGCATTTTTCTCATCTGAGTAGATAGATTTCTAATTTGAGCGTCAGAAGATATATTGATGAATGAATCTCGTATACCTCTTACCTCTTATTTGTCTTATTATAGTGCGCAAAATTAAAATTTTGAGTTATCAATATCAGACCTTTTTTTGTTCGAGCATCAAGACGTAATAAAGCGATTCCCTAATTTATACAATAATTTGAATCCTCAAGCTGTATTATGTATAATCAAGAGATATTTTTTATTTCATGGCATTTATCTATCAATATACATCAACAAGTTCTATTATGATAGATAAAAAGATAAATATTATATTATTTAAAAATATATTATAAATATTTTAAAGATGTCTCTCATTCCATATGACATATTATTGTTAGATATTTATTATATAACACGTTATTTATTTATTTTTTTAATTTTGTTAATAATATTATAAAAAAGATTTTAAAATAAATAATGTATATGTCCAATACCACTCATTCAACATTATTAGTCAATCATTGAAAACGGACATCAACATAGCCTTCACTCCGTGTCATACACAAATTTTTATATTAATTGCTTCAATGATTTGACTTATATTCTCAATTGATTATAAGTTTATTTTTTATTATCATTTATTCAATATATAATTTTTATAAATTAAATAACATATTAAAAATTTATTTTAACAATTATATATAATATGTGATGTGTCTTTAAATTTAAATTACTATACAAGTTAGGAAACCATCTAATATTTCTCGATGGATTGAATTGACGTGGATCCAATCTCCACTCCTGATAATATGGATACTGCACAATATAACAAATCAATGAGAAGTTAAATAACGGCAGGACTCATTTTTAAATATATCTTCCGACATTCAGATTAAAAATCTTTCTATGATGAAGAGAAAGATGGAGATGTAAAGAATGCGTGAATGCGTGAATGCGATAAGAAAATAAGATCGAGTGTGGGTTGGATAATTGGGCTTCGAGAGATGCGCTCGATGGGGAGTGGTTTCAGTAAGGGTGCACTTCTGGATTGAGTCACTTGAGAGAGAATATGCATTCGTGGGTTGAGTGGCTTGAGAAAGAGAAAGCTTTACGATCTTTCAAGAATGCTTGAGGGTAAAGATTGTTTGATCCATTTTTTGCAGGAGTGAAGGGATATTTATAGAATTATGGCCAATGTAGCCTCCGCGACTAATATCGACCGCTTTGACAGATCCGCTGAGCTATTCTATGATCATGTGTGGGGCGCATATGACAACATTGGTCACCAGGGAACATTCTTTCCCTTTTCAGGCGATACCGGAGGTTGCTATACGGTAATTGCCTTTTAGGGAGATTTGCTAAGCCGTAACTGTTATTTTGGGGCGATGTGTAATCATGAACAATATTATAGAAATATTTATTGAGTTGTTGGGACAATTACCGTGACCGCATTATGGTAAGTCCTTATTACTTGCCTATATTGTTGGGGTGTCGCGTGGCCACCCAGGAGGGGCAATTATCGGCAAGTCACTGTGCGCAACTCTAATTGTTCACTTCCTATTAAACAGTTCCGGGTCAACTTGCACAAGCCACCTACTCCACCGTCCAAGCCTTTTACTTGACAATCCACACGATGGGCCTCTAACATCCGAGCTTCTCTCCTTTCTGTAGGCTGAACTGCCCTCTACCGCACCTCGTAAGCCATGACATTGGGAAAACGTTTGCTGGGCCGCTATTACCTCCTGCTGTCGAAGCTCTGGGTCAGCCCACATTCCGTTGGACCTATGAATATGCTATTGAAGGGCATGCACAAATTGGGGTCAATAAGTTAAACTCTTATTAATGATGATAAATTAAAACTTCATAATACAATCTAAAATCTCCTGTTTAATTTTCACATATTAAAGTTATATATAATTATATAGTTGAGATAATTTTATGATTTTTTATTAATTGGGTCAATAAGTTATATAATTATAATTTTTTCATAAAATAAATTTAAAAAATTATATTATTATTATATAAAAATGGCCAAAATTTAACTATTGTTATAGCAATAAATGAGCTGCAAGGATCAATAGATAAATTTTATGGAGTTAATTAAAATATTTAATAAAATTAATAAATTATTTTTAAATTTAATTATTAATATATCTAAATTTAATTTTTTTTCCCACAACTTTTTATCTAAAAATAATTTACCAATAATTTTGAATGATAAAAAATAAAAAACGAAAAAGCCTGTGGAAAGAAACAAGAACGTGGGCTTCATTAATCAAACCGCGTAACCGGCAATGGCATCCCAATATCCCACCCGTTGATTTGGTTTTTATTTTTTTAAATATTATTTAATATCTAATTTTAATAAAAAAATTATTAAAAATAAATATAAATTTTATTTTATTTTAATAATTATTATTATTTTAAAATAATAATTTTGATATATAAATTATATTATTTTTTAAAAATAATTTTAATTCGAATTAAATAATCCATTTTACACGTTTCCAGACATCTACACGAGCCGAGCATTGCGGCATTGGGTGGGGGGGGGGGGGGCCACGCGCTGTCTTTGACTTCCCCGCGTCCAGTTCATAATAATTTTATTAAAAAAAATACATTTAATTATTTTTATTTAATAGATCTAAATGAATATTATTTATTTATTAGGTGGAAAATGCTTTTTTTAAAAAAATAAATTTATAATAAAATTAATAGTATGATTTAGCTGTTATTGGACGCATGTTGCCTAGTGTGGAGCCTACTCAATAATCTTTTGAATATCCATAATAAAAATTAGATAAAAATATATTCATAATTAAATTAAATTTTTATTAATTAAATTGAATATTTTTAATTGATATTATAAAATTTTATTAAGCAATATGACTTATTTATCCTTATAAAATTAATCAAATCATGATCATTTTTATAAAAAAGATGATATTAATATTATTTTAAACTCATTCGGTTAAAATATTAAATTATATAATTATAGACATTCTAATTAATATTTTGGATTTTTTGATGTGGTATCTATAATATTTTATAATATATATTATAGATAAAAAGAAAAATTATTTATTTTTAAAAATTATAAAATTAACAGATTAAGTATTAGAACAAAAAAGACTTTGGGAAATGCAATAATAAAAATTAGAATTTTATATGAGTATATATACCAAAATAAAAATATTAAAAAATATTATTTTTATATAAGAAAAGTTTAAAATTTTTAATTTAGATATTGACATTTGTTGCGTCTTGAATTTCGGGGGTCCGATGTAATATAAGTGTTTCAGAGTGTACGATGTGGAGAATGAGAGATTAAAACCAAATTTTATGTAGAAAACCTCCTCTTAAATAAGGAGGAAAAACCACGAGACTCTGGACCTTGAGAAATGCTTCACTATCGGTGGAAGTCTTTATAAAGTACAAGTTTTTTTTTCGTGGATTCCTTCCTTGTCTCTTGTTTTCTATTTCTCTCCTTAGAAAATTCTTTCGTTGGGAAGCCTTGTCACCTTTTTGTTCCTTCTTGTGAGGAAGAGAGGAAAAAGGGGCCAAGAGAGAGTCTTGAGGCATGAGCCTCTGCTGGGTATTTATAGAAAAAAAATTGTGCCGTTGGGGAGAAGACGCATGGCAGTCGGCGGGTGGCCAAGTGACTGTCCACTGTCCCATTGGTCATATCCTACGCCCGAGGAAGCCGTCGACCTGCCCTGCTGTCCATGTCAGTGATGATGGTGTGTGCAGAGAAACACGCCGTTGGAGCCGCTGTTAGGGCTTGAGCATGTCAAGCGTGTAGACTCTAGGCGTCAGCCTTGACTTGATTAGGCGTGCTTTATGGAGGCGGCGTCTGGTAGTGGTTGTAGGTTCCTTGGAAATCGGCGAAGTTGCTTGGTTGGCGCTTTCGGCCGTGTACGTGATAGTCATCGTCCTCGTGTAGCATGCCATACCCCTTTGTGAGTTCGCAGACTCGTTAAAGAAGGCAGCTCTCAGATATTAACTGTCTTTTGGAGGATCTTTGGTTATTTTCTGACTTTTCGGACTAGTCTGAGGCCTGATGGAACTTCTGAGGTTCTCGGGCTTCTTCTTTTGGTCCTCATATTTGGATATCGTCTGCTGTTTGCGATGTCATCGAGCCCTTATTGGTCAAGGGGACCTCTCGGATCTTTGCCGTAGCTTTGGCTTTTGGGGCCACCAAACTTCTGGCCCGAGGCATTTTGTGCCATCCCAACGTAAGGAGCCAGTGGATTTTTGGCTCTTGGCCGTCAACCTCTTGGTCAGTGGACATTTCTGTGCTTTTTCACTTTGCTTTTTCTTTTCGGCCGTCTTTATATGTAATTATATTTAATTAACAACATTTTATAAAAAAAATTAATTCTGTTACTATCAATGTCTATAATACCGACGGCAGTAATTTTAAACAAATTAAACCATTATAGATAGAATTTCAGTAATTCTGTGACTATCCCATCTTATAGTTGCTAAGTTATTGTTAGATTCACACACGGAGGGGGATGAAGATGATGAACATGATTAGGGTCCGAGGTCTTCGGCATAATACAAAGTCAATGAAAATTGATATAAAATTCGAAATTCGTAGTGCATTCATCGTTAGCCCATTGCACACAGGTCGATTTAGCATTCGTCTCACTCTTCTTTGGTGGTATTGAAGAGCTGAAGAATACCAGTCTCTCAGGTCATGAAATCGTCCCCTTCTTTCTTCCTGCATCATGTACTTCTCCCAGCTTGCAATATTCATATCCACAATTTCTGAACCAACTTCCCAAAATCATTGCACCCAGTAGCTGCTATCTTTCATATCATCTCCAAATCTCTATCTGGGTCGACTTTGATTTTTCGATATAGTTCAATTTAAATCCAACTTCAAATCATTGCTAAAGTTTCGACGGCTGATCCGTCCGTTCTGTTTCTCCAGAACCGGGCGTATAATCCTCTTTGAGATCTGGGTCTCTTTTCTCTCTCTAGAATTTGAAGATTTGGGAAATAAGAAGAAATGGGCATCTGTGGTAGCAAAGACAAAGTGTCAGAGCCAGGTCGTAATGACTACAGAACAGCTGATGGAGCTGCGAATGCTCATTATCAATCCAAGTCAGAGGCCCAACATCGCCAGCAATTTCCTCAAAGGCCGGTTGTTGCTGCGACGCAGCCGGCCGCTCAGCCACCTGTTAGAGTCCCTAGCCCAAAGCCAGCAGCCTTTAAGGCAGCTGATACAATTACGGGCAAACCCTTTGAAGACGTGAAGTTGTATTATGCGCTTGGGAAAGAATTGGGTAGAGGTCAATTTGGTGTTACCTATCTTTGTACTGATAAAAAAACAGGTCAACAATATGCTTGCAAGTCGATTTCTAAGAAAAAGCTTGTTACCAAAGCTGACAAGGAGGATATGAAAAGAGAGATTCAGATTATGCAGCATTTGAGTGGGCAGCCAAATATTGTTGAGTTTAAGGGCGCTTATGAGGATAAGAACTCAGTGAATCTGGTGATGGAATTGTGTGCTGGTGGAGAGCTCTTTGATAGGATTATTGCTAAAGGGCATTATAGTGAAAGGGCAGCTGCAGCTATCTTGAGGCAGATTGTAAATGTTGTTCATGTCTGCCATTTCATGGGTGTGATGCATAGAGACCTCAAGCCGGAGAATTTCTTGCTATCTAGCAAGGGTGAGAATGCCCTTCTGAAGGCTACTGATTTTGGGCTTTCAGTGTATATCGAAGAAGGTATATTTGGATTTTTATCCTCACATCTTATCTCATTTTATTTATAGTTTGAACAAAAATCTTTCTTGATTGCTATAGTTTGAGGACCTTAGGACAATAATATTCTGGTTTGTTAGAAAACAGCACTTCACAATTCCCAGCATGGCTTTTTTGTTGTTTTTCACCAGACAATATTGGTGGTTTGATATTATGGGTGTGTCTGTGCTTCTATTATAATGTAGTTTTCTTATTTTCTGCTTAATGGGAATTTGGGGATTATGGTTGATGAGTGTTGATGTAAAATTTCTTTCTGAGAAATAATATATTTTTCTGAAATTTCTGATTATCATGCTCTTCACTAAACTGTTATGTGACAATTTAAATGGTGTGCCTGGATCCATGATTACAAATCTTTGATTGGTGTAGGATAAGCTGTAGAACTTGGATTATGCCACACAAATTTGTTCATCCTGAAGAACTTAAACAAGTTTTATCTCCCATTCTCGCTTTAACCAAACATTTAATGATGGTAATGATGGTTGCATGCCATTTCTAGAGTAGGGAAAGGATTAGTTCTTTAATCACCTCTATAACGCTCTTTCCATCAAAGAGTTTGTCTAAAACGGTGTCTCTAAGGAAATAATTTCTGTAAAAATAATTTCTATATTAGTACAACAAAATTGTATATAGGATTGTAAGCTTTAATCAAACTCATATCATGTGGGATATGGCAAATGAATTGGAGAATGTAAGCTTTGTCATTTCCTACTGCAAGTGCTCATGATGTATCGGTCATCATCTGTCCCTTGATTCTGAGAAATGGTGCATGTTATACCAGTTCCATTTGTGAACTAGCCATAGAATCGGCTCTATGTAGTTGATACAAATGACTTATGTTTGTCCACCGGAATGCTCTGTTGACCTCCCATCAAGCTACGAAACTCTGATAAGCTTTGCATACATATAGAGCACCTTAACTTGATAGTTTAACATATGAATTTCGTTGATATCTGATTCTCTACATTTGAATCAGAGCCCATTTTCCATTTACACAGGACATTGCGGTAAAGCATCCCATTATTGTCCTCTCTCTAACTGCTTGTTTTTGCGGTCTTATATGTACCTTGCTTTTGCCATCATCAACTTATCATTTAACAAACCTAATTGTTATAATGCTAGTTATGCTTTTGGAACATTGTTGATACGTACATAACTGTCTAAGGGTGAAAACATCGTAGCTAAACCAACTCTGCTAAACGTTGTCTCTGATATTTTGATCTTGTCATGACATGCATTACATATATAGATTAATGAACCTAATTGAGTTGTGAAACTATTTGTAGGAAAGGTGTATCGGGATATAGTTGGCAGTGCTTACTATGTCGCACCTGAGGTATTGCGTCGTAGGTATGGAAAGGAGCTTGACATTTGGAGTGCTGGAGTTATGCTGTATATTTTACTTTGTGGGGTGCCTCCATTTTGGGCTGGTAAATCTTTGTATTTTGTCCTTGATCATGTCTGAATAATTGCTCTGACTCCGTTAATATATATCAAAAAATTGTGTTTATTGACTCTTAAATGAGTTTCTTTTTATGAGTGTGCATTTCAGAAACAGAGAAGGGGATATTTGATGCTATATTACAAGGACATATCGATTTTGAAACTAATCCTTGGCCATCAATATCAAATAGTGCCAAGGACCTAGTTCGGAGGATGTTGACACCAGATCCAAAGAGACGAATAACTGCTTCTCAAGTACTTGGTATGCATATATGTGTAATGCTCGCCATTATTATTAATTATTGTCCGCAAATGGGTCACATACATATGGCCCTTCTATGTCATATAACTTTTAAATGCGCTGCATGTTACGTGCCTGAAATTCTGCGTTTTGATTTGTTTCATTTTTTTGCTGTACCGTTGCCATGTGGTTTGTTAGCCTGTTCGGTTGCTTTTCAACCGAATCAGTTACGTTTTTTTACTTTAAAAATGTCACTGTGTAGTTGGGAAGAAAGGAGGAAAAATATTTGCTCTCTCTTTGTATATATTTTTCTCTCTGGGTCTCTCTCTCTCTCCCCCTCGGTCTCACTTCCCTCTTCCCTGTTCCCTCTTTCTCTGCTTTCCTTCTCTCTCTCTGTTTTTTTCCTGCTCCTCTCTGCATCTCGGCACTTTGGACCTCGGACGACTACACCTCGGGTCATTGGTGCTCTCTCTCTCTCTCGTTCTGTCCACTCTATCTCTCTATCTCTCTCTCTCGATTTCCCATTCCTGTTCTTTATTTCCCTCTATTTGATCTCCCCTCTCCTGCCTCTCCTTGTGATTTTGCCTTCTCTCTGCATTACACCGTTGAAGCACGTATTATTGGTACTCTCATTGAGACAAAGCAGAGGACATGGATCTGACAGCCGACGAGCAAGCACTCGCATCGTTGTAAATTGCTATTGCAAAGCTGTCCAAGGAGGTGAAGAGCGTTGCCGTGACCGTCCACCGGCAGATGACGACCATTTGTCAACATGCAGACCGAATCGCCACCACCACTTCCACTACAGCACAAGTCCATCATTCCCTTGTTGAAATTAGTCAATCACTCACAAGAATCGAGTGACAATCTATTTCGTGGTTGTCGACCGCTTCACCATTAGTGGCTTCTCCATCAGTTGGTGTCCCTCCTTCTCAATGGCTTCCAATCACTACTTCGTTCATGGAGCCTTCAAGTGAGATTCCGCAACCGTCACCACAAACTCCACCCCAAGCCTCACCCAGAATGATAACAGTGCCACCAGACAACACACTCGCCCGTCATCTTCCTTTATCTCAACCGGAAATGGCTCACTTCGTTGCGTCCGTACATCCACAGGCCGACTGCATCACTAGCTCTGCTTCCACCCAGATACATATCCAGCAACCCCTCAGTGAAATCCCATGCTCACTAACCCTAATCGAACAACAAACAGTGTCGTCCGTAACTCTCCCTATTCGTCCACCTCCGTCACCGTTCATGACTTCCATCTCTGATATGTTCCCCCAACTTGCTCAAAACTTACCCTTACTACCACTTGTATCACCCGCCTTCCACATCTATACTCCCATTCGGCTTCCCAACGACAACACTGTTGGTACTGGACGCCCCAATTTTCACTGCCAGCTGCTATCCAAGCAACCAGTACACTCCCTGGCAAGACCACCGAGCCGTGTGCTCCTATTGTGGAAGGGTGGAGGAAAATGTGGTAGCTAGTCAAGTGAGTCCACATTCCCTATTACTCACCATGTTATTAGGTAATCCTGTTTCAACTTTGGCCAAATCCTCTTCCCCCGCATTTTCAGTAAAGGAATTCACACTTGCTGAAATAGCCTCTCGTCCAGAACAAGGCTTGTGCCTTGATTGGGATTAATGGGCCATCAATGTAAGACCCTACAGTTTTTATGTGTGATGGTTGAGGAAAACAGTCGTGCTCCTGGAGCCACAAGTTCGAAGTCCCAAATTTACAGTGTAAACAGAATTCACATCTCCACAAGTTAACTCCTAGATGCAAAATCAAATTTTCCGTTGCGGGATAAGATTGATTGGTGTACTTCTGGTTCATCTCAATTTAGTGATGTGTGGTCTAGAGCATTATGGTTGAAGGGTGATGACTTCTGGCACAAGTTCTTACCATCATAGGGCATGCCGCCAAACTACTCACAAACGGACGGGCAAATAGAAATTCTGTCAAGCGAAGAATTAACCAACTGGATTGCAAAAATGTTTCCAGCTATAGTAAACTTGTTATTGAGACTCCTGACATTTTTGGGATCACCTTATCAAGATGTGAACAGCCTTGATGGGGTTGAAACCCGTTTTCACTTATTGGCACCACCCCAGGTTGGGATTATTGTCCTCAGTGAGGGACAATTTGGCATTATTCTGTTTTGTTCGTTCTTCTGCTCGTTTCAGACAGCTCAAAGAAGTTCCAAATACCATCACATTGTCCACTCTGCTCATCTAATTGCGAGTCTCTCTACAAGCTATCATGGAAATCATGAAAGCGAAATAAAGTGTATGATACCTTACTTTGAGTGGGTCAATCCTCCGTTACAATCTATTATTCCAAATCAAGGCCATGATGTATCCGTTGTCATGCAATCCGTCGAAGCATTTGCTTCTCTTGGTGCTAGACTCTTTGGGCTTCTGAGTTTTGCAACTATAGTTCACTATGCTAATGAGGCAAAGCAGAGTCTAGAGTGTCCAAACTATTCCTGGCTACACAAGGGCATTCTCAGCTCATATGGCCATGCATCCAATTGTCGAGGTCACCCGGTTTATAAACAAGTATGTGCATCTTCTTATTCACTGTCACTAATTTCTTACCTAGATCTAGTTGGTGTGGCTTACACAGTAGACGAAGTAGAGGCTATGACAGCTCAAATGGAGGCAGTTGATGGGCCCAACAATGAGGGTGCTATTTTCACCCGCCCTGGCAAGCTACTTGATAGTATCCTTCAACCATATGCAATTGAGCAAGCAGCCAGGTTTGCTACTGAAGGGGCGTATTTCCCTGACCTAATCATTACCAAGGCTCACCCTAATACTGAGCCAGCGATGATGGAGAAGAGATTAGTGAGCCACTGGATCCTATCACACAAATAGATGGTTGGGGACTTGTGGAAATTGCGGAAGGACTACTCACCCAAAAGGGTGAAAGAAGCCATAAAGCTCGGTTTTGCTGCCGACAGTCCTTCTAAGTGGCTCAAATATTTGCCGTTAGCTGAAGAAAGTTATCATACAGCTTAGAGCTTTTCTATACCGATTGTTTCCTTTGCAGCCATGTTTGGAAGCCTGTCCCCGTCCCTGATTTACTATGCCCATGGCACTTCTCCTGTAGCATTTGTATATGATTTACTATGCCTGCTCTTGATTTGCTTCCACAAGCTGGCCACCAACGGAGTTGGAGCTTGCCTCGTTTTATTTGCTGTAGGAAATGGCTTGTATGCTTGCTGGGTTGCTCACAGAATTGGGTGTCGCCCCCAGATTTTGATCAAACCCCTTGAGCCGGTATCCAATTTCCGTGATCGGAACCAACCTACTTATTTAATGCTGGGGGCTAGATTCACTTGGATGCCTCTGTGGGTTGTGGCTGTTATTGGAACTTTGAAGTTTTATTTTCCACCATTGATTGTAATTACATTATTATTGAGCTTAGCTTGGACTACAGAGGCTATGAGGAATGTTTCTAATTTGACAATAAGTATGGTGGTTGCTCTATATTGTTTTGAAGGTAATAGTATCACCCTTTATCACCGGGGCACTTGTCTTGGGTCTCCCCTTGTGTCTGCCATTGGAGCACTGTGGATTTGGACTCGAGGTTTCAATTTGTTTGAAGGAGGTCACAACATGCGGGACAATTTTTGCAAGGAGCTTCCTACCAAAGATTATAGACACTTCGCATGTGGTGGAGGGGTTGCGGAAGGATGACGGTGTCGCAATCTCTGCGACAATGACAATTAAAAGATTTTTTCTATAGATGCAGATGCTACCATGCACACTAAACCTTGAGGACATTACGTGCCTGAAATTCTACATTTTGGTTTTTTTCATTTTTTTGCTGTGTCGTTGCCATGTGGTTTGTTAGGTTGTTTGGTTGCTTTTCAACTGAATCAGTTACATTTTTTTCACTTTAAAATGTCACTATGTAGTTGGGAAGAAAGGTGGAAAGATATTTGCTCTCTCTCTATATATATTTTTCTCTCTGGGTCTCTCTCTCTCTCCCTCGGTCTCACGTCCCTCTTCCCTGTTCCCTCTCTCTGCTTTCCTTTTCTCTCTCTGTTTTTTCCCTGCTCCTCTTTGCATCTCGGCACTTTGGACCTCAGACGATTACACCTTGGGTCATTGGTGCCCTCTCTCTCTCTCTCATTTTGTCCACTCTATCTCTCTATCTCTCTCTCTTGATTTTCCATTCCTGTTCTTTATTTCCCTCTACTTGATCTCCCCTCCCCTGCCTCTCCTTGTGATTTCTCCTTCTCCCTACATTACACCATTGAAGCACGTATCACTACACCTGTCATAATTTCTACTTATAAGGAAACCTATGAAGGAGAGAGGATCCTTGACGCAATGGTTGAATTGTCACAATGGGAACTATTAGTCACTGGTTTGAGCTGTGAAAATAATTTGTTATATAATATAAAGTAAAACCGCGTATATTAAACCCAATAGTGATCCAACCATTCTTTGGACACCGCGCATAGTATAGTTTCATACCTCAGCTACCCTTTTCAAGGAGCCTATGAAGGACTCCCCTCGACACACCCTTAGACCTCCCCCTCCCCAAACAAAAGAGCAAGAATTGCTAGGTAATGTAGGAAAATGTAAATAGCTTGCTTAAGGTTCTTACAATATTTCACTGTTAAGTATGCATGCCTATGTATTAATGGTTGGGTTCATTAAGGAAATAATGTCTCCAATAAATAAAACTAAACTGTACATAATTATAACTTTTAATTATTTTAATGAATAACTAAATATATTTCACATCGGGTAGGATAATTTTAATGGCCTAAACCATTATAGGATATTTGGAATCCTTCATAGTATGACATAATTCAAGATTGTATATATTTCTACCTGTCTTATAAGTATCATCTGAATAATGTAGGGAACCTCTATTTATAAAGGAGCCCTCCTTTAGGATTGTGACGCACACCACGATGATGGCTGCTCTTTCATTAGTGCTATCCTAACAGGCTTAGTGGCTTTTGAATAGGGTCATTTGATTCAACTAGGCCTAATACTTCCATCATTTAAGAAGACTAGTGCAAATTCAAGCCAAATCTAACTAATTAGCAAGTGTGATTGAATCCATTGTTTTTTTATCTTTTTGAGCCCAGTGGCTACTTTTTCAATTTTGTTGACCTTTATGAATTTGTAGGGTTAAAAGTTGACTTTTGTTGACTTGTTGACCATCCACGTGATGTCCTTTATTTATTTGTTAGTTATAAAATCCTGTACATTATGTGCATTGTTTGAACCGGAACTTGGTTTTTTTATGGCTGATCAAGAGCATCCATGGTTGAGAGAAGGTCAAGCGTCAGACAAGCCAATAGATAGTGCTGTTCTATCTAGGTTGAAGCAATTCAGAACAATGAACAAATTCAAGAAGCTTGCATTGAAGGTAAGTAAATAGTATAAATTTGAGCAGAATACAGTAACTTCAATAAGTATAAATTGTCAAATTTTTTTTCTTTTTCTCTCTTTTTGAGATGCATAAGTGATTAAATTTCTGATCTTCATTGGTGGTACATCATTAGGCTATATTTTTATCCGATAGAAGTTTGAGAGTAGCAAAATTTGAAATAAGATTGTGTTCAAATTATGTCTCACTTTTGGACAAAACTCTGTTGTAATTTTTTTGCTAATTCAGAGTCTTTTGGATTGAAAAATCCGTCTCACCCCGCCCCATTCCCAGCCTTATGTGAGAAGCTGATTATTTGTTTCTTCTCTATCTGTTGAAAACCATCAAGGTCATTGCAGAAAATCTTTCAGAAGATGAAATCCAAGGGCTGAAACAAATGTTTGCAAATATTGATACTGACAACAGCGGGACGATCACCTACGAAGAACTGAAAGAGGGATTGGCTCGACTTGGGTCAAAACTAACAGAATTGGAAGTCAAGCAACTCATGGAAGCTGTAAGATACAATTTGAAAATTATCTGATTTACAATGCATACTTTAGCATTTGCACAAAGTGATTGTTTCAAATTAAGGTGTAAGATACTGTGATTTACAGGCCGATGTAGATGGAGATGGATCAATAGACTACATCGAGTTCATTACTGCTACAATGCATAGGTACCGGCTGGAAACCGAAGAACATCTTTCCCGGGCCTTCCAATATTTTGATAAAGATAATAGCGGGTGAGTCACCTCCTCCTCATCCTCCTCCCCACATTTCTGTCTCCTCTATGAATGTATACGCCAGCACAACTCTATGAAGTGGAAATTTTTTGACTTCAATTGTTCAAAGAAATGCAGAAGTGGTAAATGGAAGAGAAAAGGGGAAAAGAAAACAGTATAGTTCTTAATCATAAATCCAACTTTCATCTCTTTATTCTTGATTTTGGCTTTTTGCTGAGGCCTTGTTGAATTCTATCGCATCGTGTGTGGGGTGTAGGTATACAGTTTTACGTAGCAGTAGAAGTACAAATTACCGATAGTTGGCAACATGCTGCTAATGAAGACTTCTCTTAGTTTCCACCAGTTGAAGAATTACCTTTCATTGGCAATGAGATCAAGACAATTCCATAGTAGAACATTACACCTTTCTTTGGCAGCACCAAAGAGAGGCTGACCTTAAACTTCTGTTGAAAAAACTATCTGAAGCATTGAAAATGTGGAGGAACTTCAATTTTATCTTAAATCCATCTAAATTTCTCTAAAATTTTCAAATTAGCTAAGCTCTCGTAACTGGACTCATAATTGAGACTATATCACTAGGTTTTCTTCTAAGAAAAATTGTTTTAGAGAGAATTAGTGCTAAGAAATAAGTAGGCCAAATGATACGGATTATGAAAAACAACTGCTAAAGGGAAGTGCCATAAGAGCCTTAATCTTTGTTGGCATGGCTTTTATCTTGATTTTTCGGTTGCTAAGATGATCAATATTTAATAACGTCTCAGATTTTTCACTCTACAATTTTCTGTTTTTTTTTTCTTTTTTTCATTCTTGTTCATCTTGGTGTTCACAGATTTATCACCAGCGATGAGCTAGAAGTGGCGATGAAAGAATATGGAATCGCTGATGATGCCACCATTAAGGAAATAATATCTGAAGTAGACATCGATAATGTAAGTAACTTTGAGCACTAGTACTTGAAATCTTACTGTCTTTCGAAGATCAAGAGTTTGATTCATCACTCTGTTCTAACTCACAGGATGGAAGGATTAACTATGAGGAGTTCTGCAACATGATGAGAAGTGGAACGCCACAACAAGGAAAGCTTTTCTAGTTCCTCGGCTCTTACTTCTGAAACACCTTCTTCTTGTGATTACTTCTTGTCAATGGTATCATGTGAGTTGTGGCATTTTCATCAGAGCAATATCTTAGTCATGCTACCTCTACCGGCAACTCGGGATTCAAGTTTGAGAGTTCTGCTTCCTGAAAGTTGTGCATATATGCAGTATTTATTTTCTCTTTATGTTTGAAGATTGATGTTTTCCTTTGTCTCCTCTGGGCAATTATGTGAGACGAGAGTTTTCTGGTCATATGTGGCATTCAATAACTGTTTTTCTGTAAAAACAAAAGAGCAGTTCAACCCACAAGACTTCTTGCGTTTCAGGCTTTAGAGACTGTCTAAATACAGCATTTTATCCTTGCTTTGCGTTTAGACTTGCTTTGTTTAATGGCTTTCCTGCGTAATATGTGCAAATTTCCTATCTTTGCTTAGCGTAATCAGCTCTCTAGACTCGAGTTAATTAAATTTTGCAGTTAGATATAAAATATCTTTTGATCTCGGGTCTCAAACTGGTAAGAAGATTCACCATTTGATGACAGAAAGTTGGCGCTTGTCCCGAGTCATGGCTCAGGAATTATTCAATTATGATCTTTTTAGTATAATAGCAAAAGGTTTGACAAGTGGAGCAGCATAGGATTTCAGATACTGAATAAACTCGCATATCCAGATGAAAGAAGGTTCCAATTATCTGATCTATAGAAGGATTCCAATACCAAATCCCACTATTAGATTCCTAATTTATACTTTTGAAGTTGCCATGATATATGAGTCTATATTTAAAGGTTCACAAGCATTCAGAATATTAATTCCGTAAGGTTATGTTTGGTTAGAGGAAATAGAAATTATGTTCTCTTTATTTCCTGAGAATAAATATTTCTCAATTTGATTACAATTTAATTAAAAATAAATATTTTTATATGAATATTTATTCTCATATAAGTGAGAATAAAAATTGCCACCTTTCATTAAGTAATTTTTATTTTTACATATGTGAGAATAAATATTCCTATGTTATTATTATTATTGTTATTGTTATTATCGCTATTCTTAACTTATTATTCATACTATTCTACAAACTAAATAATGAAATACTAATTTCCATATTATTCTATTTTAACAACCAAATATAAGAATAATAATTCTTACTCTATTTTTATCCTATTCTACTTTTCAAAAATAACTATTCTATTTTCACTTTATTCCATTATAGTAATCAAACGTATCATAACGGTTTGTTTATTTCAATGGTACCACTTGATCTTTTAAACGTCATTTCAATCAGATCACATTGAGCTGGTTTTCTTATATATGAGCTTGAATTAAAATTAATATCGGCTTAATAAACTATCCGACCATTACGTGCATTGCAGTTACATAAAAACTCACGGTGCGGGGTAACAACGTTGCACAGGCTTGACACATTAAGACTTCTCGAATCACTAAATCCGATGGTTGAACTACCTTATCAGATAAATTTACCCTCACCAATTGATCTCAGGACAAGCTATCCTACAGTCTCTATTATTTCACGGATCCAGCAAATTCAAGAGAAGAATTCTTCCATAAACAAAGTAAAACCAAGCTCGAGCAACAACTACACGCAGCAAATTTACTACCAGAAATACACCTTTTATCCATCATTAAGTTTGTAAGTTCAGCATCACCCACACGAAGGCATCAAGCCAACCAAAAAGAAGAAGGAAAACCCAGCAGATATCAATTATAATACAACCCTTTATAAGTGTTTCAACCACGGAAGAAAATCCAAATGCTTAAAAACCATGAATCTTGATCTGATCCTTCTTCACAAGGCCAGCTTGCACAATGAAATTGGCAACGTTCTTGCGCTGATCACCCTGGAGCTGGATAACCTTGCCTAGCTCTTTGTCCTGCACTACATTCCCATTGCAGCAGAATTCCTTCTTCAGATCCTTGAGAATTTTCTCGTAGCTGTAGTCTTTCTTTAGCCCTTGGACGGTTGTCAAGCTCTTTTTCCCATTCCTCTGCTGCACACGAATATGAACATACTCCTTTGTTCCGGGGGCATCCGAGTCCTTGGCCTCAGCAAAGGGGTCGAAATTTGTGGGGATCGGGACGTCTATATCAACCATGTAACTTGCCTAATAAGAACTTGAAGATGAACAGAGATATACGAGAGCTGGATGAAAGAATGCATAAATCAGTTATCAGATAGACGCAGCAGTAAGTTATGATACAATATTCATTATTCCATGAAAGGAGAAGGGCAATAACAATTCAGGAAGAAACATATCATTCTCAAATATTGCTCGAAATTCATATGTAATTAATGGGTAGACCATGGATGAAAATTTTATTTGTAATTCATAAGTAATTCCTATATCTGCTGTACAGGTGATACATATTGCTATTGGGTAAATCAGTGCAAATTTTATGTGTGAATCTAAAAATGGGGCAAATATCAGATTTATCAATTGATACGACAACATATTATGATTTAATCACGATATCGAAAAATATTGATATTGGGACATTCAGTTAATATTTTATTCCATGATTTGGAAAGAATTTCATTGGGCAAATACTGTATTTTCTATCGTAATCATATATGAAAATATGTAGGTCAAAAGCCCCACAAGCTCATCTAGAATTACCAAGACAACCTTCATTCTTTCCAGAGCTATGTCAAGAATCATGTACCAAATTTTCTATAAAAAGATCTAAACCAACCAAGAAAAACTAGTCTGTAACAACCAAAGGCCAACTTGATTGTAATCTGAATATATGATGCAAGTAAAATATGACGCAAACCCGACCTGACTCTACTGTTTGTGGACCTAAACCAAATATAATCAAAACTGTAAGAAACATGTATGTGATCTTATGCAAGTAATCAATCTTCTGTACTAAATCAATCAACATCTAAGAATCATATATAGAGAGACGATTTTACATCCCTAAAGAAATCCTTGCACCCAAATCAAAATTATAGTTACTCTCCAACCAGTCCTGATCAACCTTGAAAAATCTTAACAATGAATATATACAGCAGCCTTCATAACAAATGAATGATTGACCAACCTTGTTAAAGGCAGGTTTCACCGATCATTCCTACTTGACACTTTATACGAGCTGAATTACATCTACCCTTAGTTCACTATCATTAAGATTAACTTTTAGATCATTGCTTTGAGTCGTTGTCTCCCCTCACCGCTTACTCAGCATGGCTTAAAAGCCCTGTGATTTTCCTTCTCAGCCTTTAGACTATGGACGCTCCACCAGGGTACTAATAGCAAAATGGATAATGAACAACACCTTAGGATCAAGGTCTTCAATCTTATAAACCATATGGATCAAGAATAACAGTTATATGCTCAACATCTTGAATAATCATTAACAATATTGGTCATTTTCAATCTTTATTAACAACACCGTAAAAGAAGAGGAGTCTAAGCTCCACAAGTTTATTCACTCAGTTAGGTCAGTGCCTTCATTGAAAAATGAAAATGCAAATAATGAAAGAACATCCTAAGGGTTTTTAATCTATCCAAGCATACCTAATAACAAATTCAAGCTATCTTCTTATCTCCCGAGCACAAACTATATTATCATGAAAAAACCGCATGAAATTCCAAAGTAACACCGGAACCAATCCCTAACGTATTCCCATACGTGCATGTCGGAGACAAATACCAATATAAAAAAAGAGGTGAACAAACAATCAGCTTATTCAAATAACACCGGAACCAAAATCAATTCCAAACTGACAACAAACACACGCACGCCCGCACACACAAAACATGCGACGATTCAGGCAATAAAAGCAAAAATCGAAAGGATCCAACAATCAAAGGCATGAAAACCATCAAATAAAATATACACACAAATCCAACAACTGGTCAGAAATTCACAATTCCCCAGCAAGAAAGGCAGATCGAAATTTAACTAATATTACTACCCACCTGCCAAATTCAATTCAATGAAACGAAACAATCAAAAACCCCCCAAGAACAAATTCTTCTGACAAGAAAAACAAGCACATCTAATCTAAAAAAACAGACGAAAGCTCGAGAATTGGAGGAGATCGGGTCACCTTAAGACGCGAAACTTCTAGTTTGGCGGCGACTTCTCAAACAATCTCGAGATGAATGATACACGGGAAAGTCTCGTTGCCCTTGACAGCCTTATATATAGGAAAATTTGAGGCGGCTTGTGGTTCTCTAAATTTGTTTTAAGCCACAAAATCCTTGGGTTCGCGATTCCGTAAGAGCTGTGCTACCTATGGCTAGTAGTTCCGTTGACGCTTTCAAATTTCAGTCTGGCTGAAGTTGACGACCGCAACGCGTCGTTTTAGTCTCTAACTGATCGGATCAAATAAAGCGCCGTCGCGTTTCAGCTATCTAATCGAGTAATTATCTAATTTTCGATATTTCCTTGGTGGAATATTCTCACGTTAGAATTTAAATAATAATAATAAATGAAATTGATAATTACGAATAAATTGATCATCAGAATAACGCGTAAAATCAACGCAGTAGGCTGGCATCTGATACCGTTCATTTGACTCGGTTTCAGTCTTTTTTCAATAATATATATTCAAAATTAATTTCATATGTTTTAATCGATTATGCTATAAAAATAATAAAAAATACTATTTATATATATCTAGTTATATATTTTTTTATCAATTATTAAAATTAGATATTAATTTTATCATGTTTTAATTTTTATTTTATTCCATTTCTCTCTATTCATATTAAAATCGACAATTTTAATATAATTATATATATATAAATAATATATTAATATTTTTTAGATAATATATATTTGAGGAATGGTTCCCACGGGCCTATTTTGTAGAAGAATCCAGAGAGAATGTAACGTGGAAACAGGTGGTGCGTGCCAGTCACGCATTCCAGCCAGAAAGGATGATAAATCTTCAAAAATAATATTCATATTTTACAGAAAATCTATTAACAATTTTTTTTTTAAAAAAAAACTAGTAATTTCTAATAAATAATTATCTTTTTTGAAGTTTCATATTAGTAAGATAATATTTTAATATCAACGTCATTTTTTCTTTATAAATAATATATAGTTAAAATATTAGTCATGAGGTTTGAATTTCACTCCAACATAGTAAAAATAGTATTTATAATTTTTATATATTCATATTTATTGATAATGTATTAATAAAATGGGGAAAAAATTATTTTGACAATAACAATATTCATCATAAAACCATACAAATTAACATTAACTGCGACAATACAAGATGGGGTAATTAGATTTACAGCTTCTCTGATCCGATAAGTTCATTCATCGAACTTGTCGGAAAATTCTTGATTTTCAAATGGATCAATTCAGATGGAGGAAGAAAAACGAATTCAGTTGAAAGTTATCAGAAAATGATTTCACGAGCCGGGATGATCGGGCAAGCGCTTGAGGTCCATTTCAACCTGGTGAATTGTCCACTGCATGTTCCCCAGTTTCTGCAAGAGAGGTGTAGGATATCTGCATGTTAGGGCTGCTCAAGAAGGCTGAAAACAAGAAGACAGTGCATGATAAATGAAGGATTGTTACCTTCATAATGTCATGGTATTGCCTTGCTATGGAGTCAAAGTGAGGATCAACACCTTGATACTCACGGAGGCGTGTCACCTGGGATAAGTAACCAGCGCGGTATTGGGAATGTTTAACATGAAAAATATAATATATAGATCTTAATCTATACGACAATGAATGTGTGTTTAAAACCAAACTGTAGCAAGTATTGATGGGTCAATCTATATTGTTCTCGACAATGTCTTTATTACTTAATCCACTGGCGTTTTCTTAAATAGGAACATATTTAATAAATACTTACAACTCTCGGAAAAAGTACAAGAATGGAAAGATCTAACAGAACTGACATTAGGACAAAATAAAACTCAGCCTATATGTTTTTTTTTTTTTGAGGAATGGTACAAGAGATTGTGATATATACTCTTTCCTATTTATATTTTACCCAAGTGACGGGTCAATATTCATCAAAGATCACTGTAAAACTTTGAAGCAAGAATAGAGAAGAGGGTAGATGGGAAAAACTGAGTACTTTAAACCTTTGAAGCAAGAATACAAAAGAGGGTAGATGGTAAAACTGTGTGGAAGAATGTACTCATAACGTAACTACATCATGCAATGAACAATCAAAATGGTGTTCTTCCTCATTGGACCAAAAACAGACAAAAGGCAAAATACCACAAATAGAAGTGCACCTAAGAAAAAGCCCAGTTTTGGGGATATAAGTGCATTATTTCAGTGAGTTAAAATTGAGTACAATTAGAAAGGGAAGGTGACTGCACAGCAAGACGAGCCAGAACGATCTGAAGCTAATTGATCAATATGAACACGATCTGAAGCTAATTGTCATTCTCTCGACAAATTAAGAACAGGTGCAACTCCTAAATGGGTACATATGTAAACATTCTTTATCCTCTTTTAGAGTGTCCCAACCCATCCATCAAGAATTCTTCTATCAGTAATGCTTACTTTTCTACAAGTTTCTGTTTAATTGCCCAACATTATACTTTGTTTAGTATAATTTAACAGTTATTTTATAAAATTTTCATTCCCATTACGGGGGTATCTTCTGATCACATAGCACTTTCAATGCATACTTCCATTTTAACCATCTTGCATTAATCCCATCTGTGACATCATTATCGAACCCTCCATTATATTTATAGAATCAATGTAACCAAATCTTTTTTTGAGGGACTTAGCCTATATATTCCACGGAAAACTATACCACTAGGGGAAACCAGTTGTGATTTGTACCAGTTTATTATTCTTCTCTGTCACAGAAGGTATGACAAGGGAGATGGGGATTGAACCTAGGCCATTACACTGGAAAAATGTGAAGCTCCCACCACTAGGCTACCCTTGATTCCATTGTTCTGGTGCGTTTATACAAATCATGTTGACTTTGTGTACACGTAAAATTTTAAATCAACATGGGCATAATAGTTCACCAAGTTGAAACAGAGATCATAAGTCATTTAGCATGAGATGTTCTATGGTGCATCAGGTGCTGAGGTTTCTTTAAGAAACTTCAAGATTTCAAATTGAGTTGACTTCACAAAAGATATTTCCATGGTGCAGAAGAAACAGAATTTCATAGACTGGGAAAATTTTGGTATCAAATATGGGCATTCCAGTCATCAAAACAGATATTTCACTTGCCAAACCAGGATGGCTCAGCAGAGAAAAGAACTTTACATAGAGGCAATTTTTTTCACAGATCATAAGCACCCAGAATAGAGGATGAGCCTTTGATGTTATAGTAAAATTATTCCATTATAACTTACAGATTACACATTTTAACCATGAAAACGTTTTCTCTACAATCCAAAGATAAAACTACGTGCAACTCCTCATACCGCACACTATGAGAGCCTTGTGCTCTGGGACGCCCTTCATCATAAGGGCTCTGAATCAAGGATCAAGTGAAAAGGAGAAACGCCTAGTTGTCTCACATTAATACATTGTTCAAAAGAACTACCCATATCAGTGGCAGATCCACTGGTTCATTGTTGGCACTCCTCTTTTTCCCCCTTTGTAATGAGATACTAGAATTACTACACTAATCTATAAGGGAAAAGCAAAGGACAAGAAAAAGAAAGAGGCTGAGATATCACTGTAAGTGGGGGCTAGTAAGCAGAACAAACCGCTTTGTTATATGAAACTGAAGCTTCTTCAGTAGCCTCTACAAGATACTTCCTGATAACGAACATCAAGTCACTATATGAGACCGTGAAATGAATACATATAACATGTAAGAAAATAGAGGAGCTATGCAATAGCATATTTGTTTAAGGAAATCACCTTATTTTGTGGAGAGCTGGTATTGTTTCCTGAGTATAGGTTGCAACCAGAAGAATATGCTCTAAAACTCTGGCAGCATTATAATGGCACAATCAAAGCCATGGATGACCTTTTCATGTTGAATATTCATGGTTCGAAAAAGTAATTAACTTTCCATTGAGCTCTCATGCTACTAAGAAAAGTAGAAAAGAAGAAAATGCATGCAAATGCTAGCTGAAGAAATATATAATACCAAGCAAAGATGATAGCAGAGAAATACTAAGATCAACTCCTTGCATGTGTTGGCAAACTGAACACATCTATCATTATCACATTCGACCCAGTTCAATAATCATCCACACATTAGAACTATCAGATTAAAGAGACCTATAAGGCCCTTCTCTTTTTGTTGACATATATTTTATAGTGTTAAAACACAAAAAGGGAGGACCGCTGCAAAAGAACAATCAGGATTAACTGGTGCAACATACCTCAATTTTGCACCCATGGCCTCACACCTTTTGCACAGCCAAGTCTTTTGCAATTGATCCTACAAAATAGTCTAGGTATAGTTATTGACACTCCAGGGCAAAGAGGAAAACAGTACCACTTTTTTTTTTTTTTTTTTTTGGGGGGCGGAGATCCTCTGATGCAGATGGATGAGCCACAACCATTTAATTAATGAAAATAATTAACCAACTCAGAAGATTGCTAAACCCGTACTTACATATTCATGTTGATGTTGCAACTTCAAATCTTTTACTAGCTTAATAAGAACTCCAAGCACCTGCTCCAAGACCTAGAAAGGGCATAAACATTTACAGAAAACAAACTTTATGCATTATGCATTATTTTGTCAGAAAGGTGCAGAGAGCTATGTTAAGGTTTTTAGCATTGGCTAATTCCATAACAAATGTTTGTCCCGGTTTGTGTTGTAATTGAGTCCGAATATAGTAACTATATGTTCTCGACTTGTGAACGATGCAACAGACTGACAAGCAGAAGATCAATGTGAGATCAGAGAATGGCCTAGCTAGAACTGGCAAGAAAGACATGAGCAATCCAGCACTCAAACAGGATCCGACATGCTCGAGTAGGGTCTTGACAGAACGTGACACACAAGCTACGTGTGACCCATTGCTCAAACACTGCACCTGTGTAAACTTTAAATGATAAATATGTCCCTGCCTACTACCTAATAGCGTAGGAGAAGGAATCTTTACTAGTAGTGCAAGGGACCCACTCAAGCCTCTTGCCTGTGTAGATGAAACCAGATAATTAAGAATTGGTGATTAAATGGAAGAAAGAAAGAGGAACGCCAAAGATATATGATGCACTATGTAAC
This sequence comes from Nepenthes gracilis, assembly GCA_033239525.1. Classification (NCBI taxonomy): domain Eukaryota; kingdom Viridiplantae; phylum Streptophyta; class Magnoliopsida; order Caryophyllales; family Nepenthaceae; genus Nepenthes; species Nepenthes gracilis. The sequence goes on from BSYO01000006.1 coordinate 4,452,285, forward strand.
TTTTAGAACAAGGCATATCCTCATAGCAATCAATCTTACAGAGGTATATAGATGTGCATATATTATGCAGTTCAAAACTGTTAGCCCCACTTGGTTCGATCTCATTTAGATTTCCCATAGAAATCGCGTTGAAGGGAGACGGGTGCATGAAGCTCACGGTAGCTACAATATTTTTGAAGATTAATGTGTTCCCAAATTATCACATGTTGCGGATCAAGGAAAACAACATTCTAAAATCGTCCATCAGGATAAGATTTTTAGTACGTTCAGTGAAACCTAGTTTTTAAACTTTCTTATTAATACACTCCTTTCAAAAAACACCATGGATCGCGGAAAAAGAAGAAGAGGCATAGTTTTAGAGCAAACCTGACCCATGAGATTTATCCCTCAATCCTAGGTTTCCTCCACCTTAAACCTCCAAATACTTGTTCTTGCCTACTAACCATCAGAATTCTGAGAGAGGCAGGGATATTGGAGTTCTAAAGGTGCCTAAAGTGCTCGAGTTCATTAGGTGAGACCCAAGAAAAGAAGTTTAGAGATTCTAGATCCATTGTTGTGCAGATCCTAGGAGTTCCTTGTCAAGGTCACGAGTCGTGGTATCAAAGCAACTAGGTTGTAGTGTGTTTGAAAACACCGGTCTTTAAATTGACTTTCTCATTATAGATCTCTCCTTTACTAGCAGTAAAAGCACAAAGAGCTTTTATTCTTGAATAGGTTGGTTCTTGAGTTTTTCTCCTTGTCACCAATTTCCATGTGCTGATATTTTATGCAACTCCTCTTCTGTTGTTGTTGGTGACGTGTGGTGTGGTTAATTGATTATTTTATCTATGACCAACTATTCTTTACGTGTATCCAATACCTAGGATTTTGTAACTCAGCATTGTGGGGGTCTAAACCCAGGCTATTTCCCACTTATGGAAGAATTTCAGTTTGATGTGCAGAATGGCCATGCCTCGAGTTATAGCTTTGTCAGTCTACTAATCCCAATTTTGGGGAGTAATAAAGTTGGGCGCAGAAGGCTGTGCTGTTCATGTGGTAATGACGATAATAATTTGAAATTTATGCATTTTGAGCATACTTACATTATAATATTCTGCAAATTTTCTGTCTCCAGAGTACAGATCCTCTTGTAGAGCCACTTCCTCTCTTTCAATCTCTTCAATGATTAATTTTACCCTGATGAAGAAAGTAAAAATGGTTAAAAGCTCGACTATTGAACCTCTTGTGATACTTTGCCATCCAGACGTAAAAGGACTAGCAGTTACTCAGAGAAAATCCTAAGAGAAACCCATAACTGTCCAATATGTCACCTGCCACTACTTTTTCAGTGACAAAGTATGAGAGGCAGCTACAGTGCTTTTGTAAATCAGAGAAACGGTTCTCAGGATTATTGCACAAAGTCACTAAACTGTAGTGACTGTATCAGTTTGATCTCCAGTCAATTGAGCACCTTTACATATTGTCACAATCAAGCCCCAGAACCAATTATTTTGTTTAAGTAAACCAAAAACATCCACATTTCATATATGACCTACAACAGGAAAAATGATTGGAACACCAGTATAAAAAGCTGAGAATACAGACCTTTCTGGAAGCCGTGAACTTGAAATTCGATTCCCATATGATGACTCTGCATCACAATTAAAGATGCTGATATTATGAACTAATTATTTTCCAAGGACATCAAAAAAATGAGATTCAGTTCATTAAGAAACAGACAAAAGTGACTAGTGTGCATGTGTTAGCCATCTTTATGGCAATTAAATCCCCAACACCACCAGCCCTCCTCAATGAAAACTAAAAGGAAAAAAAAAAAAAGCAAGTTCGCTAAATTTTACTTTACCCCCAATCCGGAGAGATGCTACTTATGTATACAGCTAGAGGATGCCTTAGTGACATCATTAAAAGCTAGCATACCCAATCAGTAAAATACAGTGGCCAGACTAAGAAGATCATAGTTCAGTTTGAAAGCAAAAGAAAGTAGGTTTCTGATCAAGAAGGTCCTGATCCTCTTAACAAAGATGTTTATAAATGTATTCAACATGCAGTTGAACAATAGCATGCATTGACTGAGTTTATCTTTAGCAGCCTGTTTGTTGCATAACAACAAGAAAAGAGAGAGAATATGGAATACTGACCTACATCATCAACTAGAAAAGCATCAGCCAACTTATCGCATTTTGCTTTTAAACGAGCCTCAATTTCACGAGTGATTGACATCTGATAATCTGACATGTCCTGAAAATGCGAAGCTGTCAGAAAAATTAAGTGTAATGATTCCATTTAATTGTCTAGATTACAGTGCTATATCTTTGCAATTTTGTGAGAGAGGGGGAACATTTGGCAAGGCTTCAAATAATTACCCGGAGAAAAATAGCAGGAGGGATTGAACAGAGAAGTTTAATCTACTAATACAAGAATAATCTCATTTCTTCCGAAAACTCTACTTGGTTTTACCATAGAAAATGGTGCCAGTTGAAGCTGATTTTGCCATAAGTACGCAGGAGTGATTCCCAGAAAACGATTTGGAACACCACCAATTCCAAGATCTCCCACATCATTGGCTCCAAGAGAAAGAGCACTGTTTGCTACACTTGGAGTGCAACTAGTGTAACTCGTTGAATTAGAGCTTGAGCTGATTGTCACACACGTACTTGTACTATCAAGTGAGCTTCTAGACATGACAGTCCATTTCTCAATTTCCTCTTCATGAATTTCACCATCTTTTGAAATAAGAGGAAGCCTCGATTTTTGAGCAGCCTCTGCAACAACAAGCCGGTGTTCTAGACTCTCATAGACCTGACATTTCTTACTCAAATCAGCTTAACGGGGAAAAAAGGCACTACCTAGCCAGCTTAACTTATTCACGAATTAACATTATATATTTCATGTCAGGAATACTAGGATATGCCAAGTTATCTCTAATATTAACACTTTCAGTTTCTGGTGCCTTTCAGTTAAAGCAAACATTCTTTTCCAGAAGAGTTTAAGACATCATTTCCCAATGACACTTTGAATAACATCTAGGTACACCATAGTCTGTTTCCACAAATTGAATCCACCTTCAGGTCTAAATGGAAATATCCACATTTTTTTTTTTTTTTTCTTACTGACAAGCAAACATTCAACAAATAATAAAAGGGAGCGTGAAATTTGAGACCTGGGGAGAGTTCTTCAAGCCAAGTTGTGGGTACAGGCCTTGAAAATCTCGAATTCCTCCAAGGTTAGCAACAGAAATGGCCTGCTGATATTCTTCTACCATTGCAATTGCTTCACAGTAAATAGCCTACATCAACCCACCACATACAACAAGCAACAGACAGCAATCAAAGAGACGACTAGGTCAGATCAAATACAGTTAACCCCATATCAGCCATAACCATATTAAATTCCAAAAACATACACACAAAAGTAACCTTCCTGTCATTCAAATTTTAATTTGCTTTTTTTTTTAGCTCTCAGGTTTTAAGAATCCATCCACTATGTTTGAGTTAGAAAGGAATATGCAATGCCATCCTCCACATTCAAACACTCCAAAGTAGCATTTGAACTTGGAGACCGTTGTACTCATTTGGCTCATGACCACGAAATTTGGATATATGGAGGAAAACAACAAGATTACATTTCAACCTTTTTTATGTATCCAAATCAATATTACTGCTTGGTACAGTAAAGCCTACATAGTAGCCTCGAGTCCCAAAATACTAAATAGTAAAGCAAAAATTTCCAGATAATGAATGTGATAGGTTTCAATTCCTAAATTTGTTTCCTTTTCCAAGTTCCCACATTACCCAACAAGATTTGAGAAGAGAGGGTACCGTGGCTTCCAAATACCGCAATCTCTCTCTGCACATCTCCTCTCTGGCCTGAAATACCGGTCAAAACCAAACGGAACCATCAACTCATTAATTCGGCAAGCATCTAATGATACATATCAATAGCCTAATCACAATCTAAATGGAGAGAGGAAGAGTATGTGTGATCTAGCAGAAACAGAAACCCAATTACAGAATTTTGCCAAATCTATTGCTGAGGGAGAGACAAGGTCGAAGGAAGTACGAGTTGGAGATCGTAGTACGCAGATTTGGAGACAAGAGATCCATCAGGAGCCAAGCAGTGCCTCTCTAACTGCTCGATGAGTTGAATTACATCGGCTGGTAAATTTTGTTGTTGCAACCCCTTCACCATTTCACTCCCTTCCGATAATGAATCCAAACTAGAAGCGTATGGCTTTGATGTTAGAGAAGCTATAGAGATTGCCCAGTGCCATTTATCCCGAAGGTAACCGCCATCGTCCTTCTCTGGTTATTCGTGAGTTTGAGAATTGCTCGCAGTTCGAAATCTTTGGGACGGATTTCTGCTTATTCCAAACTACTCTGATTCAGGGATTCAGCTTCCCGGTGAGATCATTTAAATTATTAGATTACAGAATTTAACATTTAAATCATTTTAAATAATTATTTTATTACTTTTTTATATATTAAAATTGATATTTAATATATATTTATATTATAAAAATTAAAAATACAACTATATTTAATATTTTTTATTTTAAATTTTTAACTATTGAATTAAATTATAATAATTAAAATAAAAGAAGTAATTGGCTTTTCTCCCCTTAATTAAATATCATTTATTATCTTTTGGCATTTTTATCATATATTTATATATATTGATATATTTATATAAAAATAAATATATATAAATTCTATATCATTCAATAATAATTAAGAATAACTAAATTATATTTCTAATATGTTAAAAATAATTTCACTAATACTTATAATTTACCTAACCCTATATTTTTTCGCTAAATTGTATTTATTTTATATCTTTTTTTTTAAATAAATATTTAGATATTTTTGTGATAAAAGAAATTTTCCTAATATGTTAAAAATAGAAAATATATATATAATAATTATATTTTAAATAACTAATCAAATTTAATATATGCTTAATTAAAAACAGTCTACGAAAAGTCCTTATCGTTTTCACTACTATACTTATAATTTACCTAACCCTATATTTTTAAATAAATTGTATTTATAAAATTTATAATTTTTTCTCTTTTTTTTTTAAATAAATATTTAGTATATTTTTGAAAATGGGATTTTTCGGTCTGAAAAATAATATCCTTAAATTTGACAATTCTTTTTGAACTTTCCCTTATGTAAATATTTTTTTTTTTGGAAAAATTCTCATAAAATTTTATTTGAAATTTATAATTGTGATAAATTTTTCATATTATTAGTATTTTTTATATTATTAGTATTTTTATATAAAAAATATTTATTTAAATATATATTTAAATAATATTTAATATAAATATTATAACTTTTACAATATAAATGCCTTAAAGCCACCCTTGCTGAGGGCTAATCAGCCGGGCTAGCTGTCCTAAATTGTAGTACGGTCATCACTAGTTATACAAACATTATCATTATCCTTGCCGATACAAATATTTATTAAAAAAAAAAAAACCATTAATCCAACATTCCCAATAATAATAAAAACAGCAAATTTATTCCAAACAGAGGAAATTGATAAAACATATTATATATTCAATTCATCAAATTAAACAATTAGTTTGGCAGATCAGTTTTATAGACATAATTCAAAAAAAAAAAAAAATTAAAAATTCAGCATACGAAATTAAATTACCAACTAATTATCATATATCCCGATTTAAACCGAACTTATTTATGTCGCAAGTCATCATTTCTGGCACTGTCCGTCAAACCTCAAAAATCGACTAACCAACCGAAAAATGGCCAAACACTCTCCCGAGACTTGAGTTCATTGCATCGGTGCAGAAAAGGGTAGATACGATGGAAAAGGAAAGCGATAAAGACCGTTGAGATCGCGGTCATTGCTACGATGGAGGCTCCCATGTTCCAGGCTTGAAGGAAGGGCCAGATCCTGTTGGCTCAGAAGATCTGAGAATGAAGAAAGTGCTGAATTAATTTGATCACTTTTAAAGTTGGTCCAGAAAAAAAAAAAAAAAACCCATTTGATAAAACCTGATCATATCCATTTGATCAAACCCGATCAAGGATATACAATCAAATATTCATGAAAAATGGGTAAATATTTGATAAACTAACGACCAATCACTCTAGGAAGTGTACCGTGGCCGCGACCGTTCTTGAGCTTTGGTTGCCCTCTGCTTCTCTGTTTCTCTCGGAGTCCTGCAGAGTTGTTTGGTTAGATGAAATTGCAATTCTATTTTGCCCGTATTTTCCTTTGTTGGTATTAGAACTTAGAGAAAAGTCAAGTAAAATTGCAATTAATACACACAGGGCGAGGTCATATATCTCTGTTCCTAAACTTTGGGGAATTATAACAATCAGCCGTTCACCAACAGCCGCTGCCACCCAGCAAGGGCACTGGTCACCCACCCCAGCCTTCACCCTGCCAGCACCAGCCGGTGTGACCGACCATTGGCCAACCACCCACGCTGGCTACATCTGCCGTCATTATTGATCACTGCATGAAACTTAGAGGATTGCAATTCTCACCTAATCTCAGTCTTATTCTCGGATGGAATAGTTATTTTCCATGCAAACCAAACAATACAATATATATATTCACGTGTTATATCTAGAAAATAACATGTGAATATATACAATACAATACATTACATTATATTCACAATACTGGATTCCAATAACTAAACATAATGAAAGTAATTGATTATTAGATTCATAATTATTTGAGTGCATTCAATTAATAAATTCCATTGATTTGGCAGGAATCATCCACAAAGGAATACTACAAGAATGACATGTGAGACTGCAATCCTTGCATCTCTACCCCCAAATCGTGACAATCACATCAGTTTTTGGGTGACCAAGAAAAGCAAGAAGACGGAGGTCTAATGCTGTGTTAGCCCAAGTACATAATGTATTTTTTATTGAGTTATTTATGATAATTGAGTATTTTTTGCTCAATCAGAAGCCAAGTAACACCCCTTGCAAATGCATTTCGTACAAAAATCTGAAGGATCATAAAACTCTGACGTTTACAGAGACAAAACCGCTTAAAATCCACAAATCTGAAGACTTACCCCACACTACCTTCTGCTTCAGATGCTGCCTCAAATCCAACGCCTAAAAGAACAGACATGTAGTCACTGGCATACTCAATATGAAACTCAATGCATATTAACAAACATATATATATGTATATATATAAAGATAATCTCACGCTGAAGGGAGGGTGAGAGACGGCTTATTCTTTCAAAAGTATCAATGGAAGATACATATTTCACTTAAGCAACTTCCAAATTTCAGGCATATATTTTAAGGGTATATTATCAATGAAGATTGGGTTAGTGCAATAATAATCAAAGGGAGGGTGGCAAAAGTAGAAACAAATGAACTCAAAATCACAGTAGAACTACATGAAGGGTGAGCATCGAATTCTTACTATTTTGCATCAATGATAAAGTAACAAACCATATAGATGATTATTTTCACATCGACGTACAAAAAAGATAATCCCAAACAAAATGACATGGCATTTCTATCTAGCAATGAATTACTCATCAAAGCTCAATAAAATGATTTCAGGCAGCTCCAAATCAATTTTAGGATGACTTTTGGCAGCACAAATCATTTAACGATGATTTGGGATACTTTTTTTTTTTTTTACATCTAGCATTCCTTGTTTCAAAAAGATGCTCTGCTAAACGAGAATGTGACAATAATATTATTTAGATTTATCCTTTGATTGGATGTCATAAAGTGGAAGACAAATTATACAAATTACAATCATTCTCCACAACACCGTTAATTACTTGGAATGAATTATACTCTATAGAACAGCTACACAGCCAAACATGCACCATTTCAAAAAAAAAATGAAGAGTTAATACACCATACTGAGGCTTTTCTGGTTGAGGTAAACTGCAAATTCTCAGAGCTAGTGAAATCCCATTATCTAGGATCATTAACCAAGCTGAAGAGACAATCTTCTCGTAAATGGCCGCCGCACAAAAAAAAAAAAAAAAAGGCAAGTAGATGGAAATAAAGAAAATAGAAGTGAGGTGAAATTGAGAACTGGTGCAGGTGTATTGACTATTGGCAGGATATATCTAAAACAAAAACCATTTCTAAGGAAACAACACAGAAGAATCAATATAGGGGGTCAAAGAGTTGTGTTATGGTCATCTTAAATATTAGGCTCCCTTATCTTCCCAATAGTTAAAATTTATATTTTTAATATAGAAGGCTAAGGTTAAAACAACACATTAAACTGCTACGTCAATTTATAATATGAAAGCTATGACTGGAACAACACAAACTACTGTGTTGATCTCTACTCCCATTACTTCTAAAATAAATTCCGCTATTGGGAGGATAAGGGAGCCTAATGTTTGGAAGAATTACTAAAGAACCATGTCAAATGTGCTAGGCCAGTTGAAAAATAATATGATTCAAAAGCCCAACAGAGATGAAAATATTGGGCAAGTGAGTGGCATCTAAACAGCTACTATGAAAGATAAGAAATGAATACAATTGAAATGAAAATCATCGAGAATTAGTCATTACAGAATAAAAGCTGAGGAAATTGTCTAAGGCTCAACATTTCCAACACAGAATAACCAGTAATAAGCTAACAAGGATAAATGAAGTGATGGACATCAAAGATAATAAATGTGGTAAGGCTAGATGTAAGAAATACTGCACTAGGAGAGAGTGAATTTGTTGGACCTTTGAATTATGAGGTGTTCCCCTTGATAATATGAACGGTAAATAATTATATAGCAGATTGTCTATTCCAAGTACCTCTGACATAAGGATCAGACAACAATGTCAAAATTTGAAAAATTTTCACCTTGGTTACGGTATAACACCATTGATAAAGAATGCAGAATAACACAAATACATGGCAGAAGAAACAAATCTCAAAAGTGCATTCAGCTATGTGAAAAAAGAAGGGAAAATATGGCTAAATGCGGCAATCACTTCAGAAAATGGGAAAGAGTGATTAAACGGGTAGCTTAGTGCATGAAAGTCTTAGCATGTGTAGGGTTTGAAGAAGGGGAGACCACTTGTGGGCCTATTACACACGATCTATCTTACAATATGCAAGAAGCCATTTTCAAAATTTGAATACATGACCACCAGGACACACTGTAACACTCCATGTTGCACCATGGCCCTTCTTAAAATGGAAAAAAAGGACTGCACTCCAAAAGAGTGGCATAATGCATTAGTTTCCAATGGTTTTCTACTAAATACTGCCATATGTGAAATTAATTATCCCGGTATTTTTCCAAATATCTGTTGATATTTTTAAGTGTACAAATTTACATGCATCTACAATATTTCCAAGCTTATTAAATTTCCCATATTTTTCTATTTATTGCAATATTGATGTTTTGAATCTTGTAGTTTGGCCAATAAAAGACCAGCTATGTCTTCCTTCTCAACATTTAACTGCTTTATGAAAACAAAGCTGAAACCATTCAAAACATTGACAAAACCTATCTACAAAACAGCAGATCTCTTTTCATTCTGACTATCAAAATACTACCTTCTGATGCAGTTGGAATTTGTCGAAGGAAGCTTTGCAAGTCTGGAGCTCCAACTTTGCCTACACAAAATTATTTAACAGAACTAAAATATATATATGAGTATATGTGATAATTCATTTCATTTGACAGTATTCTCCTTACAGCAGCCTACCACTGATAGTGCCTCTGCGAGTACTCCCTTCTCTGGCTCTCCTTTCTTCCTCCTCTTTCTTTAGACCTTTGTGAAATAGAAAAGATGTTCATCTAGGTTAGTTCATAAAGCCAGAGCTAATAAGCTAGTCCAACTTAAAAGATCACAAGAGAACTGCCACAGGGAAAAGGAATAAGGTCAAATAAATAAACAAAATACGTGGACCATGGCAGAAGAGGAAAAGTAGTAGCTTCTTATTAACATTCTCCAATTCAAGCATTCTAGCCTCCAAACCAACCCATAGATAAAAATATTAGTATCAGTATTGGTTATGACCGTACTAATATACGTCATATCAGGAGATATATATTAGTATTAGACATATAAGTCAAAAAATATTTTTTCCAATCGGAACATGGGGAAAAATATTGGACAATATATTGAAAAATATTGGATGAAAATGCTAATATTTTAAATATTGTTTGATCTATCGTCGATACAATAATATATTACAATTTTGTCACGATATTAGGCAATAATCACTTCCATATGAATTATGAAATGAAACATCATTTTCTGGTCATTGCACCAGATGTTCTCCAATTTTGCAAGTAATATCTGATATAAATCTGTTGTTCATTGGGGAGGTTGAGTATGAAAATTTCCAAGAATGATACCAATAAAATGCATCAAAGTAAAATCTTCACCATATAAGTTTGTGAAAGATGGACTGGGATAATGGAAATCATGTATTTCCAAAAAAAACTATATGTTGAGAAGAACAAACAGGCACGTGACTATTCATTGATACTCCTGTGGGAAGAACCACAAATAAACATGAGACCAGTCATCAGTCTAGCCATGAGTCAAGTTTAAAAAAGAAAAGCCCTGCACATAAACAAAGATAACAAGATACAACAATAACTCATATTTCCTGTGTTAAAAGGGTAGGAAGGAATGCTATTAGCATTTAAAGAAGTTGAAGGAAGTGGAAAAACAGAGAATGAAAGAAGGAAAAATGCCACAACAGAAGCTCCATTGATAGGAAAATCCATATATAATTTATATACCCACAGACTCAACTATAACTAGGTAATCGCAAGTGGATGCTTGCACATCCCAGTAGCATATATATATATATATATATAAAGTTCCCAATTAATGACCCCCTGATATAGGGCTGTCACAATCACAGTTTAAGGAGAGAAAGAAGTCAAGTGATGAACAATGTTCCTAAAGAATATAAATATCCTAATTGACACCATTTAAGTTCATCAAAAATAATTTATGAAAGCCCTTATTAACAGAAATACATAATCTAAATTCTGGCCAATATGACATGGAGGTCATTATTTCAATACAACCAAATTATAGCTCATGATGGTTTCTACCAATAATTGACCATCCAATAACAAGGACAATCAAGAAACGCCTATAGCCCAAAAAGCTGGAAGGGGACAAAACAAAATATGTGAGGACCTTAGCATGTTGATTCAATTAGAAAATCCAGCTTACAAAATCAAAGAAGGGTGAAAAATCTTTTTCTACAGATAGACCCAGACATAGTGCACAGAAAAATTTTGACACATTGTTTCGCTGAGGTAGCAAAAGAGTTAAAGATCCAATAGTACATACTCTCAATATTTTGTCTAACACGCTCACGCCTTGCCTCAAGTTCAATCATTTCCTGAAGAGTAACCAGCAAAACCATCATTGATAAATAATAAGGAAGAAGCATATTAATATATAAGAGAGATGGGATCTCAGAATTCAGTCCAATACTGCATGCACTAATGAAAGAACAACAGAACATGTGATGTGACATGGAAAATACAAGTGGCAAGCTTAAAATGCAAAAGTAAACATAACTATTTAGAAGCAGAAACAGTTCAAAAAAAGCATCAATAGTTCCAACTAGAAGTAAAAATGCTAGATTCACATCTTAGGAGCTGCTCAGCATCATTGTCATTTTGCTATATTCTGCCTACTTTGTTTTTTCTCCCCCCAAATTTCTTGGGCCTCTAGTTTTGATTTTAACTTTTTGTTTTGAGGGTTTTTAGACTTTTTGAAACTATGCAGATTTGAATGTTTCTCAAATAGGATTTCATTCTTGGTTAGGCACCATGGCACTAACTATCACTCACCAACCCCATCACTATCACCACAAGCGATGACCACTGGCTAATCATGCCAGCAGACCTTAAAGGCTCACTGATTAACGTTAGTCACTGGACTTCATCTGTGATAGCTGGAGGTCTGCAATCAAAGACCATTCCAATCAACAACAGGAAATCTCTGGCTTATGGTTCATCAAGAAGGGGTATCCTCTGGCAGATGTATCACCAAGGACCTCTGGCAAGACACTGGCCAATAATTGACCGTCTGAGAGTCACTAACTATGCGTCAATCACTGGGATCACTACTCACTAACTAAATAATCAATGATTCTCCAAGGATTCCAGAGGTCAATCAACCACAGTTAGGCCATTAGGGTGTCATTGACCATTTACTGAAGTCATTTAACGCAGCTAAAAACTTTCCAGTCATCAGTTGTCACCACCTGACAAATAACCACTGTCATCACCTTGTGTAATTAGTCACTGACCAGCTATTGTAGGTTGTTACCACAAAAGATCAGCATACCAAACAAGGCTTGTTTAGTTTGCTGTTTGACCAACAAACTCCTTTCCTTTTCTTGTGCAATGAATACCAAAATCCAATACCATAAATATAAGGAAAACAGAAAAAGAAAAAAACAAAATAATCCCTTTAGATATCTCCTCAAAATAAGGCCTTTAGGTGTTTCACATCAATACACCAGGAGAAAATTGACTTCACTTGGAAAAGACATAGATAGAAACTAAGAAACCAGCTAAATGGAAGCAAAATTAAGAAATTTTCATTAGGCACTATTATCTCATCCTTTCAGGGCCTTACTGGAATTATTTATATTGAAGAAGGGAAATGTGACTTATTTTTCATTGCAATACCATACAAGCTCCATAGTGTCACCCATTCATCAAAAAACACGTGATATTTGATTCTATAGAACCCAGTCAAATGCAGATAATTCAATTTTATGCATGACAACCACAGCGAAAACATACACACAAGTGCACTCTCCAATGTTTACAAAAAAAATACAGGACAAATAAGGAAACAAGCAAGATAGAATAAGTCAATACCATTGCCATATCTACAAAAATAAGTAGCTAAAAACATATTCCACCACTTTTGTTGCAGAAAGTGTTTCTTCTAAAATATGTCAATACGGTTCTGCAGCCCTATTTTAGAAGCTCAGAAAACTTAAAAACACAAAAAGTGATTTTGAAACTTAAAAGGTGAAATCCTGAAAACTTGAGCAGCATCAGAAAATGGCACAAAAATAAAAAGGGCAAGGGAGAAGAAAGACTGAAGAACTTTTATTATATACCTCCGGAGTTGGAGCCCTTTTGCGTTGCCCATTAAGCCAACAAATCCATTCAACTGTAGTTAATCATATTGTACCACATTCAGTGTGATAGAGCGCCAAAACAAAGAAAATGAAATAAAGGGCTGAGCTAATACATCTACCCTTTCCATGTAATATGCCAAGAAGCTTTATATTAGATTATCATGTGAAAACAAGATAATAAAATCACAGAAACAATAGAATAAGAAGTAATCCAGCACTAATATCAGTTAACACTCTGAAGCTTCAGCATGCACATCACCAAACTTATTCTCCAAAATAGGAGTGATTCCATGATTTACATAAGAGATTACCAGGAATGGAAGTCGGGTCTTCCTCCCCTTTAAATATCACCCATCTCTTCTCTTTCACTGATTCAATAAAAAAGTATGTCAGAATAGGATAGACTTTTGTATCATGAACACACATATGACTTGGAAATGCCCAGAATGGTGAAATCAAATATTACAGAAAACTCATGATGAACCCATCTGATCCAAACATAACAGATTTTGCAGAAACAACAGCAGAATATAGTGTTTGTATTCACAAGTTTGATACTCTTCTTTAGTAGGTATCAGAAACTGAATTGCACCAAGATTGCTGTATTAGAAAAAGTAGCTTGTGCAATGATAATGCAAACTGTAAACAACCACATATTGGAAATACAGGTTATTTCATTTGTTGGCCCTTTGCTTTGCCAATCAACCAGAGTTACAAATATGCACATAGAATCCATTTCTATGGCACCAGATTAGGTCATTATGCACATTCTTTCAACCAAGAAAATCATTGCCATTAATTCTGCTTATTTTCTCAATTGAAAGTCACCTAAAATTTCAGGGACGTAACCGAGGATCATACCAACAAAAAAAAATCCATTCTGGAAAAGCTGTCCATGGTAAATTTCAAGGCTACACATCTTCTCCAATTTCAGGGGATAGAGTGACAAGCATGTAAGATAATTTCTCCAGCATTACTGTTAGCTCTAGCCCAATAGTTCACTCTTTACTGAATATCAATGATGGGACAACTAGCACAGTCTAACAGTGTGTCAAGAACTGATTCAGAAGTCTCCAAAAATCTTGATTATGCGGCAATTCTGCAAGCACTGAACACACAATGTCTGCTCGTCATAGAACAGACAAAAACTTCAACTGTAGAATTCTCATTTTCACTATTGCTTGCAATTTTTTTTTGTCAGTGCTTCAATTTTGTTTTATTGTCACAGAAAATAAAACCAGGAAGCACTGACCTTATGAGAAGAAGATCACATTCATCTCAGCTGCTAACCCCCACCACAACCACAAACAGAAAAAGAAAAATAATAATAACTGAAAAATAAGGAGACTTCTAAGGCAAGATAAATGAATGATCAAAATTGCCTAACTCAGCAACAGTATGCTCCAACGTTTAATCAGCTGAAGCACAAGCAATTGTCAATCACCAACAAAAATAACAAAAATCTTCAAGAGGGAGAGAGAGAGAGAGAGAGAGAGATTACCCACTTACTATTGCCATCAATAGTTTCATTTCTGGCGAAATAACGATTTCCTGCTTTATCTACACCCACCTGTGTCCGGCTGCTAAAAAATCCAACAATCCTAGCAAACAGCTTCGACATCTCTCTCTCTCTAAATGCTTCAATGCAGATTTTGAATCGCTTGCAAATTGCAATATATGTAACAGAAATCTAGTGTATATGTTTTCTTCCTCCACTAAACTCTTTCAAGTTTGCACCTTGCATGGCTTATGCAAAGCTTCATTTTGGGTTTGAGTTTTTTGTATCAGTGAGATCCATTTGATGCTCCAGTTTATTTCAAGCTGAATACAGAGATAAGGAAATTAAAAATTATTCACTTGTTACACATGCCCAGTTAAGGACCAATTTAGCTGATCTAATAACAAGTAATTTTATGTTTTCAGTGTTAAAATTACATCCAAGAGCTAGGAGTCAGAGTGATTATCAGAAGTACTTTCATAAAAAGGACATGGCATTGGGGGTTATGACAGCTTTAAATGGCAAACATGAAAAGGAGAAATGACATTGGAAAGGTAAGGGACATAGTTGAGGGTGATTTAGTGGGAAGTTCTCCTTCATAGAACTTCTAGAAAGTTAAATGAAATGATTAAATTTAACAGGAGTAAAACAAGTTCTAAGGTCAATATTGTGATTTAATTGGAGGTCAATGTGGTAACTAAGAGAGAGGTCACATAAGGGAAATAAATAGAACATATTGTGCAACTACAAAGGCTATGGGGTAACTGCAGAGGAGGTCAAAGTGTCAACAAAAGTGTGTCAAATAAATAACTTCATAAACCAACAATGGCTTGTAGATTGTACATAGCTCTGCAGTACACACAATAAACAAAGCTTAGTTTTATAGAATACACCCATAAAGCATATTATCAACATAAACTTTAAAATACACATGCTAGGGTACGACTGTTCTCAATTTGTGCAGGTTAAGTGACCATGCTAAGGGTTTAGGGTTTTCCGTGGGCAGTTACTGAGAATCTTGAGATGAAATCTGCTATAGCAATGGGAAAGATGCAAAATCACCAAAATAACTTAAATCAATTAAAGCACTAAAAGAAAATCTGAGGCAGTAGCATCCAATTGAAATTTTGGAGAGTTCTGATCTGAACGACAGGGGAAAAGTAGAAGTTCAAACAATTAACCACTAATGGCTTCTAGGGGAGAGATGTTGAGATGGAAAGGAAAAGCATTGCATCAGAAAATATAATCAAGAAATCTCACACTTAAACACATAAGAAACCGAAATTAGAGGAGATCCATGGAGGTTGAAGTCCAAATAATCAAAAAGTTGAAGTCTCTACAACTGTCCAGAGATGGGAGCAATAAGTGCAGTTGATAAACCAAGTAAACAACTAGGCCAAATTTAGTTGGAGACGGCTCCCTTGAAAGGGAGAAACTTGATTTTTCAATTCTTCAGTATGATATTAAAGTGGGATGAAGTTGCAAAATTAAAATCACGTCAGCTAACTGCCAATTCCCAAATTCTCAAAGGGTAAATGTTTAATACTGGATTATCAATGAATACTGGACATTCACTTGCACCAAACCAACCCCCACGCCCAAAAGATAGAATCACAGAAAATAATTCATAAAGTGGCGTCCGACAACTCCATCCCTACTAAAATACTGGAGACTACTGAAAAAACAAACTGTTCTCGTAAACAATTCGTCAAACAGTTTATCTTCTCGCAAAAAACAACCAATGCAACTGGTAAACAGGGATAAGCTGTCAGAAGGATCATAAACTAAACTAATAAAAATCAAAGAAATTATAGCATCTATAAAATCCCTTCAATAAAAATATTTTTAGGAGAAAATCTTGTCAGAAATTTGGAAAAAAAACTCAGCCTAGACTAACAGGAGTTAGACGAGGCACCCAAATAACAAATCTACCGCATCAACTGTATTTAGTGGAATATATTGCATAAATTCAACTGGCAAATAAGCTTAACGAATCGAAAATAGAAAGTGTTGGTGTGCACCTTGGCCGTTCTTTCAACTTTGCCGTAAACATTCAACGAAACTCAAAAGGAGCATAACTATCGATATCTTTCATCCACTCAAAACTATTCTATATTGGAATTAACGTTTGCAATATTTGTAGTCTCCCCGGAAAATTCGACAATGGCCACCAGCGGAAAAATAAATATGATGGAAGCGACTAAAATTGGAAAAGGCGCAGCTCCGAGCTGGGCGTGGGACAGATTAGTGGAGAAGCGAAATCAACAGACGAAAGCATCGTCGGACCTTCGGCTGTTGGGCATACTCATTCTTTTCCCGTCTAATTATTATTATTTTCTCTAAATATTATTTTATTAACAATTTAATAAATTCAAGCCATAATATTATTCCAGTTACTATCCACGAAATATAATTTTTATTTTTATTTTATTTTTAATAAAATTATTATTTTATTATTTGAGTGCACTAATGGTATAACTAAGAATTTTTTAAAAAAATTATCATTTATTAATAATAAATGATAAAAAAATATCAACTCTCTCTAATAATTTTTATTTATATTTATCAAAAAATAACTATTTTAAAATATTTTTCCTATTTATTCTTATACTTAAAACTAAACTTGATCAAAATTAAATTCAAATCAAACACAAATTGAATTTAGATCAAAATTTATGGCTATTCAGTCAGGTCGGGCCGAATAAATTCATAATATAAACTAGATTGGTTTATATCATGATATATTGCTACGCCCCAGATCCCTGCTATCATACTCTGACATGAGTTTTGATTTCTTAGCCGCTCAAGCGTTCACGAAAGGGTTGCCTCCATCCCTATTAACCCGGCGCTGCATAATACAACCAACGAACAAGGGTTCAAAGGTTCGTGAATTTCCTCCCAACGCCATTTCGACGTCATAAGTAAATTTTCGCAATGAACGAAAATGGGGCGCACGCTAAGAGGTGCTTGAAAGTGTGCTGTAAATGCGTGGGTGGTGCGTGTATGTTTGTGTGGGAGAGTAATGAGCGGGTGGTGGGAGGCCTGGCTCCTTCCGTGCACCGCTGCGGGTGGCTGACTTCCCATCGCCTGAGTAGTCTGCGGAGTGTGGATCTAGAGGATTGCTTGTAAGCTTAAGGCTCGCAGTGCTGAGTTAATTGTCCTGGATTTGATTGATCAATCCCGTCTTCGTTAAAGAAGAAGGATTTTATAGGTCTCTTGATGAGGGACCTTAGGCGCGAGAACTCCAATGGTTAGGGTTCATTGGCCGATGATCGCTGTCGACGATTGCCGGCGTGTTGGCTGTCACTTAGCGGTGGCAGGCAGACTACCCGGTATTGCCGGCCATACTTGGTCTCCCCCTTGAGTTGGGATTGGTGGGTCGTCTGTGGGCGGCCCCCTAAATCACAGCTGGCAGCGTTGATTGTTTCTCTATTGGCTAGTTTCTCCTACTCTTTTGTCGTTTCCTGGCAGCCGTATTAATGAGCTACAGAAGACGCCCGTTGGCTGTTGATTGTGGGCTACCATGTAGGAGTCCTTTGTCGTTGGGCTTTGACGGCTCATTACGCTCCTGTTCCGTGGGATGGGCTCCGATCTTCTTGGCTTTAGTATTGGACCCAACACTAGCCCCCCATGCCGAGTGGTTCAAAATTTCAACCCTCGGCATGTGACGATCGGACATCATCATGTAGGTCATTACGCGTATTTCTTTCCCAAACAGCTTTTGAATTGCCGTGTTGATCGGCACACTTGGTGTAGTGGCAGCTTTTGTAGGGAATCATGATGTTTAGATGGCGGGACTCCTGACTTCCATAAGGAAGGTAGGTCTTTTGTAAGGAGGACCTTCCTTGGCTCGAGGACGAAGGACCGAGAACTTCGCCACTAAGGATGGATAGCCTTTGGCAGGATGGAGGGCTAAGAACCTCGACGCTGGGAGAGGAGGATGGAGGAATGAGAACCTCCGTGCTGAGAATTGGAGGTTGCGCCTCGTTGCTTTGGAGCGGAGGCTGTGCCTTGACACTGAAGAGACAGGAGGGCTGACGACCTCCTAGTAAGACGGAAGAATGGACATCTCCGTGTTGAGGAGCGGAGGCTGCGCCTCAACGCTGAAGAAAGAGGAGGGCTGACGACCTCTTGGCAAGACGGAGGAATGGACATCTCTTTGCGGAGGAGCGGAGGCTACGCCTTGACGCTGAAGAGAGAGGAGGGCTGACGACCTCCTGGCTTGACAGAGGAATGGACATCTCCGTGCTGATGAGCGGAGGTTGCGCCTCAATGCTGAAAAGAAAGGAGGGCTGACGACCTCCTGGCAGGATGGAGGAATGGACATCTCCGTGCTAAGGAGCGGAAGCTGTGCCTCGACGTTGAAGAGAGAGGAGGGATGACGACCTCCTAGCAAGACGGAGGAATGGACATCTCCGTGCTGATGAGTAGAGGTTGTGCCTCGACACTGAAGAGAGAGGTGGTGCCTCGATGCTGAAGAGAGAGGAGGGCTGACGGCCTCCTGGCAGGACGAAGGAATAGACATCTCCGTGCTAATTAGCGGAGGCTGTACCTCAACGCTGAAGAGTAGAAGCTGCGCCTCGACGCTGAAGAAAGAGGAGGCTGACGACCTCCTGGCGAGACGAAGGAATGGACATCTCCGTGCTGATGAGCGGAGGCTGCGCCTCGACGCTGAAGAGAAAGGAGGGTTGACGACCTTCTGGCAAGACGGAGGAATGGGCATCTCCGTGCTGAAGAACGGAGGCTGCGCCTCGACACTGAAGAGCATAGGCCGCGCCTGGACACTGAAGAGAGAGGAGGGCTGACGACCTCCTGGCAGGACGGAGGAATGGACATCCCCATACTGATGAGCGGAGGCTACGCCCCAAAAGGGATGAGGGCGACCTCCCGGCAAAATGGACATCTCCGTGAGGATGAGTAGAGGCCGACTCGACTTCAAGACGGGAGGAATGGACATCTCCATGTTGAGCGGAGGTCCGTGCGGAGCCGAGGCTACGCCTCCACATTGAAGAGAGAGGAGCACCTCGACGCCTAGCAAGAGTGGAGGAAATGGACATCTCTGACGCCGAGGAAGAGAGAAAGGTCGGTTTCACCTCCGGCAAGATGGAGGAATGGACATCTCCGTGGCCGGGAGAAGTGAGGCTGCGCCTCGATGGTGAAGAGTAGAGGCCACGCCTCGACGCTGAAGAGAGAGGAGATTTGATGACCTCCTGGCAAGATGGAGGAATGGACATCTGCGTACTGATAAGTGGAGGCTGCGCCTCGACGCTAAAGAGAGAGGAGGGTTGACGACCTCCTGGCAGGACGGAGGAATGGATATCACCGTTCTGATGAGCAGAGACTATGCCTCGACGCCGAAGAGAGAGGAGGGATAACGACCTCCAAGCAAGACGGAGAAATGGACATCTCCGTGCTGATGAGTAGAGGCTGTGCCTCAACATTGAAGAGTAGAGGCTGCGCCTCAACGCTGAAGAGAGAGAAGGGCTGACGACATCCTGGCAAGATGGAGGAATAGATATCTCCATACTGATGAGTGGAGGCTGCGCCTCGACGCTAAAGAGAGAGGAGGGCTAACGACCTCCTAGCAAGACGGAGGGATGGACAACTCCGTGCTGAAGAGCGAAGGCTGCGCCTCGACGCCGAAGAGAGAGGAGGGTTGATGACCTCCTGACAAGACGGAGGAATGGACATCTCCGTGCTGACAGGAGGCCGACCGACGTCAAGAGCGGAGGCCGCACTCCTCGGCCAAGAGCGGGAGGCCGCGCCTCCATGTCAAGAGAGATTTAGGGCCGACACGACCTCTAGCAAGATGGAGGAATGGACATCTCCGTGCCGAGGGAGCGCAGGCCACGCCTTGACACAAGAGAGAGAGAGGTCGACGACCTCCTGGTAGGATGGACGAATGGACATCTTCGTGCTGATGAGCGGAGGCTACGCCTCGACGCTGCAGAGCGGAGGCCGCGCCTCGACGCTGAAGAGAAAGGAGGGCTAATGACCTCCTGGCAGACAAATATCCTTAGCGGAGGCCGCGCCTCAATGCTGAAGAGAGAGGAGGGCTGACGACATCCAGGCAAGACGGAGGAATGGACATCTCCGTGCTGATGAGCGGAAGCCGCGCGGCCAACGTAGAAGAGAGAGGAGGGCTACCCACCTCCTAGCAAGACGAGGAATGGACATCTCAGGCTGGATTGAGTATTTGTAGGTCCCTGAAAATTCGAGCAATGGCCACCAGCGGAACATAAAGAGAGATGGAGAGCGACTAAAATTGGAAAAGACGCAGAATGAATGGGCGTGGGACGACATTAGCGGAGGCCAGAAATCAACGCTGAAAAGCATCGTCGGCCCTTCCACTGTTGAGCAGGAGGGCATTCTTTTCCCGTCTAATTATTATTATTTTCTGGACATATTATTTTATTAAGGATTTAATAAATTCAAGCAAGAGAGGAGGCCAGTTACTATCCGCGAAAGAGAATTTTTATTTTTATTTTATTTTAATAAAATTATTATTTTATTATTTGAGTGACAGAATGGTACATTAATAATTTTTTAAAAAATTATTTATTTATTAATAATAAGATAGGAGGGCCAACTCCCGGCTAATAATTTTTATTTACATTTATCAAAAAATAACTAGGAAAATATTTTTCCTATTTATTCTTATACTTAAAACTAAACTGCCAAAATTAAATTCAAATCAAGACAAAGGAATTTAGATCAAAAATTTGGCCTTTCAAGACTCGGAGGAATAAATTCACATCTCCGTTGGTTTATGGATGAGTGAGGCCGCGCTCATTGCCAAGAGAAAGAAGGGGTCAATGACTCTCCGGCAGGATGTAAAGAATGGACATTCATGCCGAGGCGGAGGCCTGCGCCCAACGCCAAGAGAGATGAGGGCCGATTTCCTCCCGGCAAGATGTAGAGAATGAACATCTCGTATCGAAAATGGAGCAGAGGAGGCCGCGAAAGTGTGTTTTAAGAGCGGGAGGCCGCGCCGATGTCAAGAGAGAGAGAGTCATGAAGCTCCCTAAGGCAGATCCTTCCGAATGGATATCTTGCGGGTTAGGCCCGACTTCCCATCGCCCGATTAGTCGCGAGAGTGGAGGGAGGATTGCTTGTAAGCAGGCTCGCGAGGAATGAACAATTGTCCCGGATTTGATTGATGAGGAGAGGTCAAGTAAAAAGCCGGATTTTAAGAGAGATTTGCATGGGACTTTAGGCAACCTCCAAGAGCTAGGGTTCAGGGAATGGACATCTCCGTCGCCGAGGAGCAAGACTGTGGCCTCGACATCAAGAGAGAGGAGGGTCGATGGGGCCCTAGGACGGAGGAATGGACATCTCCACCCTTGAGTTGGGATTGTGGGTCGCCGACGCCCCAAATCACAAGAGGAGGGCTAATGACTCTCTGAAGGATTTAGAGGAATGGATATCTCCGTATTAATGAGCTATGAGGCACGACCTTGACAAGAGAGAGATTGTGGCTACCCTTGATAGACTCAAGAATGGACATCTCCGTGCTAAGGAGGAAGGCCGTTAAGTCGGACAATAGAATCTTCAAGAGAGAGGAGGGCGGTAGCCCTCACCCGAGGGGCAAAGCCGTCCACTTTAGTGACAATCGGACATCATCATGGGTCATTATGCGTATTTCTTTCCCAAATACTTAATCATTGCGAGAGGTGCACTTTTAGTGTTAGGAGCAGGGAATCGTGATGTCTAGAGCACTACTTGAGTTCCATAAGGAAGGTAGGTCTTTTATGAGAGGACCTTCCTTGGCACGGGAAGGAGTCCGAGAACTTTGCCGCTAAGGATGGATAGGCTTGGGAGAATGGAGACGAGAACACCGATCTACCAAGGGAGTGACGCCCGACCTCCTGGCAAGACAGAGGAATGAGGCCTCCGTCTTGAGAATTCGAGGCCGCCTCGTTGCTTTCGCCGGGAAAAAACACAAAATGTCGAAAGAGACAAAGGGGCGGGACCTCCGATAAGAATTATCAAAGGATCTCCATGTTGAGGAGCGGAAGGCCTCCTGGGCCGAAGAATTGACAAGCTCTTGGCAAGGCTAGCAAGGCACATCTGCCCCGCGAAGGGTCTCGAGGCATATGCCTTGTCCGCAAGAGAGGATGGCCATCCTTCCGTGGCCGGAGGCTAACAACTCCCGTCTTTTCTCCTCAGAGATTGCGCCTCGAGCGCACATGATTCCTTTTCGTCCCGGAAGAATGGATATCTAAACGCTTGAGGAGTGAAGCGTGCCTCGGCGTTGAAAGGCCCCAATCCTGCCTTCTCCTAGCAGACTGGAGAATGGACATCTCACATCGCATCTCACGGAGGCCTAGTGGGAAGCCTCACCAAAAAGAGAGGTGGTGCCAAGTCCCAAGGAGTCGCACCGATGGCTAACTGGATTTCAATGGACATCTCTGTGCCCGGAGCTAAGCCTTTGCACGGCCACAAGAGTAGAAGCCTTTGCTAAGAAAGAGGAGAGCCGACGACCTCTGGGGCAGGCGCTGGAATGGACATCCTAGCCCACAACCATGGATGACTAGGGTGCGCTTCTTCACTCGAGAAGGTCGCCACATAAGAGAGAGGAGGGTTAAGGTTTTTGTAAGTCGAAGGAATGGGCATCTCCATCAAAACCCCTAGGCCTTTGGTTTCGAGGCCACGCCTCGGCAAGAGACCATGGTTCGACCTCCCGGCGGACGGAGAAATGGACGCTCCCGTGCCGATCTCGGAGGTGACTACTTGTGGCGATTCTTCCCATGAGGGCTAACGACCTCTAGCAAGGCCGGAATGGGGGCTCCTTTGATGAGTGGAGGCAAAGCCTCGATGTTGGCCAGCGCACCGCGCTCGACTCAGGAGGGTCGACGATCTCCCGGCAAGACGGAGAATGGACATCTCCCGTGCGCGATGGCAAGGTTTGCCTTGGCGCCGAAGAGTAGAGGCCGGCGCCTCCACTCCAAGAGAGAGGAGGGTTGTGACCTCCCTGGGCAAGACGGAGGAATGGACATCTCCTTTACGAGGAGCGGAGGCCACGCCCTCCCGCCGAAGAGAGAGGAGGGGCGACGACCTTTTACGCAAGACGGAGGAATGGACATCTTCTTTATTAATGGAAATAATGGACTGCGCCAAGTAGCAAAGTGGAGGCCATGCCTCGATGCAAGAGAGACTCTGGCTAATGACCTCTGGCAAGACGGAGGAATGGACATTGCGTCTTGATGAGTGAGGTGCGATGCCCCGAAGATCTATTTAAGGTTCCTCGAGCAGGAAGAATGGACATCTCCGTGCGAGAGAGGAGGCGCCTGTGTCGCACCCTGAGATGATGACCTCTGGCAAGACGAGAGGAATGGACATCTCCATGCCCAAGAGGGGCCGCGCATCGACACTAAAGAGCGGAGGCCGTGCCGGTCGCCCGAAGAGAGAGGAGGGCTAATGGGCAGAGCGGAAGAATGGACATCTTCGTGCTTAGGTGTGAATGGTCCCGAAGAGAGGAGGGCGGATACCTCTTAGCGATAGCGAGGAATGAACATTTCCATGCCGGGGTCGAGGTTGCATCCGCATGGCTAAGAGAGAGGGGGCCGAAAACCTCCTAGTAGGGCAAGGGGAATGGACATCTCCGTGTTAGGCCGCGGTGTGATGTGCCTCGATATCCTCAGAGAGAGGAGGGCGGGAGTCTAGGAGGGCGGAGGAATGGACATCTCCATAACCTGGAGGGGTTGTCACAACGAAGAGAGGAGGGCTAATGACCTCTTGGAAGGACGGAGAATGGATATCTCCGTCTGGGAGGAGCGAGGCCACGCCTCGACACCGAAGAGAGGAAGGCCGAGCGACCTTTGCAGGGCTAAGGAATGGGGATCTCCGTGTTGAGGAGCGAAGGCCACGCCGACGTTGAAGAGAGAGGAGGGCCGAGTGACCTCAGCTAAGGGGCAAAGAGATCGCCACCCTTTTGGAAGACGCCAAACTCATGTCGTTCACCCGGCCCACTTTGCAATACTCGATGCTTTTAGGGTCGGAGAGGGGCGGTGGTCTCGACGAAGCACTATTTGAGTCAAGCGTGATCCCTAGAGCTCTTCGGGGCCATCTATTTTACGTTAGTCTAATATTTTTTAAATATTTGAAAAAATTTTAAAAATAACTATAGCATAGGGCATTCTATTTTAAATAAAAATTTATGACAGTTAAAAAATTATAATTATATCATTTCATATGTAAACATGTTTATTTTAAATAATTTAAAAATTATATTTATATAAAATTATTAAAATATAAAATGTTTTAAAAATTAATCAAAGGAAAATCCTATATAAATATTATAAATAAAAAAATTACAAAATATCATTACTTAAAAAAATATATACCCGTGAAGTGATAAAATTTTTAAAAGGGTCTATTTATCTTATCTTTGTCTAATTTATATTTAATGGCCATCCTTAATCTGAGTGGTTGGGAGAAACCGACAACTTTGTCACTTCTCTCCTCTCGATTGGAGCTTACTTATACCGTGATTCCTTTTAACCATACATATATTTATTTAATGGCTAAGCTTATATAAAATCAAGCTAAATAAGCCTAAAGCCCCAATATTTTAATCATGAATAATCGTTTTGAAAGGATGTTTTAAAGATGAACTCAAACGTTAATGGGAAGCTTGAAAATTATAATATAATTTATCATGTCCCGTGGAGCGCACCGATGGCAAAAATTTAGTTTTCAGCCACAACAGCCTACTCAGTGTCTAGGCCTTTGCACAGTATAGTATCATTGCTCGGCCGATTTCTCATCTCTAATAATGCGTATGGTCCTAACCAACAATATTGTAAACAAATAAGGTGTTCTCTTCTTCCTGAGAAGGTGATTAATAAGATTTACATTCTTGCCCTAAGGTTTTCATAAATTTTTCTTAACGTAATGAAAAGATCAAAACCCCTTGCCTTTGGTTTTGAAGACGGGTCATTTAAGAGAATACATGAATGTACTCAGGGCCAAAAGGCCCTAATGTTAGAGGGTTTGATTCGGTGGGTGACCACTTTCGGTCATTCGGTGGCTTTAAAGAGAAAGGGCAGCTTGGGGCCCTTTTGACATGGAGTCAAAGTCCGGATGTGGCCGCTTTGCTATCGACGCATGGTTGATTTCGGACAAGACCGCTAGTGGGCCACTTGGCGCAAGGCCATATTTGTAGAAGATGGGGCCACTGGACGACTTTGGCACCAAAGTTTTGAGGTGTCCGCTCACGGGCCGCTTTAGCACGATGCCAAGGCCTCATTTTACTGGATAGATGATAGTCCTCATGCTTATGGTAGTCTAGGTCGTATAATTTTATGCAGCATTTTTCATTCGCATGCTAATACCGCTACTTTATTAATGGAAACATGATTCAAGATGGCGGTGGAAAGGCATGCAAGACTTACTGGTTTCGCGTGGAACCATCGTAGGTGTTTGCCTACCAATGGTAGACGTCGTGCTATGCCCTGACTATTTTAAAGGGTTCTTAGCGCATAGTTTGCATGTGCCGCAGAAGGAGGATCGTTAGGTCCGCTTTGTCTAGGCACCACGGCCTATGATCCCTATGCTCCGAGGGGTCGATCTTTGCCTAGATAACTCAACTTTGCTCGGTCGAATCCTTTGATAATGGTGACTTTCTTTTGGTCGCCAAGAGCCGAGGGGTAGAGCCCACTAGATCCCACACCTTCCAGGTGTGAATGGTCCCTGGAACATGGATTGGATAATGGGATGTTTTGGATAGCGAGTTTTTCACGCTCTTTCGATTGTTCCATCATTAGCTACCTATAAAGGGGGCTGTGCCATTTCCAAGTGCCTCCTGGGTGATATAGAGACATATGTTTGATCCAATATCCCTTGAAAGATCTTGGAGTTGGAAAGAGCCCCCAAGCATGGCTAACTTGCCGAGGGCTCGTCATCACGAACGGGACTTCGCTCGGCTCGAGGAAATAATTCATCAAGCTATAAATGGAGAGGCTTTGTTCGTCATGGAGTTAAGGAACATGAGCCACCTTTCATGGCTACCCGGTGGGGATCGTCGCCATAGGAGGCTACCTCCCAAAAAGACGAATATACTTGATAGAAGATCCAACGGCGCCAGTTCGCAACTTTCGGTCTTGCCAAGAGCCCTGGGTTTAAGAACAAGGCTCAATGGCGTCTATTGAAGAAATCACCGAGCCCACTGACATTCTCGACTCCGACTAATTATTTTCGCATTCTAAAATATAAAATATTTTAAAAAATATAATACTAAAGCTTGCCTACAAAATATCATTACTTAAAAAAATATATACAAAAGAAAATGACAATCCTCGGTTGTCGAGAAAGTTATATTTAATGAAGCCCTTTATCAATTCAAATATGAATTCATTCGTAAATTGTCCAATCTTCATCTATTTTTTATTTTTTAATATTTTTTTAATATATGAAAAAATTTAAAAAATAACTATAGATAGGGCATTCTATTTTAAATAAAAATTTATGACAGTTAAAAAATTATAATTATATCATTTCATATGTAAATATGTTTATTTTAAATAATTTAAAAATTATATTTACACAAAATTATCTAAAATATAAAATATTTTAAAAATATAATACTTGGATTAAAATTCCTATATAAATGTTATAAATAAAAAAATTATAATATATCATTACTTAAAAAAAAATATATAAATTATTGTGATAAAATTTTTAAACTTTCTATTTATTTGAAATTAATAAAATTTATATTTAATAAAATATTTTAATCTGAGCATGGTTGGGCCGGACCGACCATCTTCACCCAGTAACTCTTGTCCAATATAGTAAATTACTTATACCTAATATTTTAACCATATTAATATTTATATATATTGATCATATTATATAAAATCACATCAAATAAGTTAAAGAGTATTATTTTAATCATGAATAATCTATTTTGAAATTATTTTTTAAAGATAAACTAAAAAGATTAATATAAAGCTAAAAATTGTTAGGATTAATTTATTATGTTCTGGGTGACCACCTTGGCTTGATTATTATATGAATTGCCTTAAAAGGAAATCTTTGAGTGCACCAATGAGTAACCTTTGCCATTTACCAAGATTTCCATCTTTAATAATTTGAATCCCTACGTCTGATAAATAAATAACATACGTGCATTAACTAAGATTTTTTGACTCTAACACCATCACATCTTTCCATCAAACTTAAAAAATTTGATTTTGAATATCGATGATAAATCGATTGAGTAAGTTTTCTTTGGATTGCCTTTTCCCTTTTGAATCACCTCTTCTAAACTATTATATTATTCGTTATATTACGTAGCATTTAGATTCTCTAAGCTATATTGATAGAGATAAATCAAACCTCCATCAATTTAATCCGACATGAAAGATCAGATGATTTTCTAATCCGTATAATAATTCAAATCTAAGAACGTATCAAATAATAATTATTATTATTGTACACAAATAACTATAAAAATATCATCAAAATTTCTATCATTTTAGTATAAGCTTTTTCAATTTAAATAATAATTTTATAAAATCTAAAAGGAATTATAAATTCATCGTTATATGATTTTTTTAACTCCAAATTTGACATCTACATTAGTTATTTTTACACTTTAATTTTTATAAATTTTATTCTAAATTTATTAAAATTAATAAATATAAATTTAATTTTTTAAAAATAAATTGGCTAAATATTGTATTACTATTTAATATCAAAATGTTGATCACCTTCTGCGTTTTCAAATCTCAATTGCCCTGGCCGGACCACCAGGGTCGCGTTTCATCTTCGTGTTCATCGGTACGGCATCGCCGCAGCAGAGCAAAACAGCAAGCAACTCTCAAAGAAGAAGGAAGAATTCAACGGTAAGCCGGTCGCTGTCAGTCATCTCTCCGTCGAATGCCATCAGTAAGCCACAAATCTCTCACTTCAAATTTCACCTACTGCATCATACCCCAATTTTCGTTGCTGTGAAATTCGAAGATTTAATGAAAGAGAAACCGAAAATATCGAACACCCAGAAAACAAATTTCTTGATTTTCTTCTGATACTTCTTTTGATTTCTCAATTGATGATCTCAACATCTTAGAAAGGGAAAGAGATCTGATGCACTAGGCAACATTGTAAGCCAAGAGGGCTCCAAATCTCAAAACACAGAGGTCACGATGTCTTGTTCAAATTTCACCTTGAGGTTTTCGTCGAACCCCCCTCCAATTAATAAAAAACACTCACTTTCTTTCATATCTAACACTAAATCATTGAATCTTTTGTCCAATACCTCAACCCCTTTTACTCCTTCGGCCTCTGCTTCACATAATAGTCGTATTCAATGCGGTCTTCGTGAGCTTCGTGAGCGAATCAACGCAGTGAAGAATACCCAAAAAATTGCGGAAGCAATGAAGCTGGTCGCGGCTGCGAAAGTGCGAAGAGCCCAAGAGAATGTGATGAATGGCAGGCCATTTGCTGAAGCCCTAGTTGAAATGTTGTATTATATAATTGAACAGCTCAAATTAGAGGACATAGATGTCCCGTTAACAGATATTAGAACAGTTAGGAAAGTCGCCCTTGTTGTAATAACCGGTGATCGTGGCCTCTGCGGTGGTTTCAACAGTGCAATTATTAGAAAAGCAGAGTCAAGGATGGCCGAGTTAAGAAATATTGGTGTAGATTTTACTATTATCAGCGTTGGAAAGAAGGGAAATGCTTATTTTTCCAAGAGGCCAAGTATAATGGTGGATAGGTTTATCGAGGGAGAGAGCTTTCCAACAGCTAAAGAGGCACAGGTGATTGCAGACGATGTATTTTCACTATTTGTGAGCGAAGAAGTTGATAAGGTCGAGCTTCTCTATACCAAGTTTCTCTCTTTGGTTAGCTCCGATCCAGTCATTCGCACATTGCTTCCACTGTCACTGAAAGGGGAGGTCTTTGATGCTAATGCTAACTGTCTTGATGCTGCTGAAGATGAGCTGTTTAAGTTGACAACTAAGGAAGGGAAGTTGACTGTGGGCATGGAAAGAGTGAGCAGAAAGAAAATGGAGTTAAAACCCCTTTTGCTGTTTGAGCAAGACCCAGTTCAGATTCTTGATGCATTGATGCCTCTTTATTTGAACAGTCAAATATTGAGGGCGCTGCAGGAGTCACTGGCAAGCGAGCTTGCAGCAAGGATGAATGCCATGAGCAATGCAACTGACAATGCATTGGAGTTGTCGAAGACGTTATCGGTTGCATACAATAGGGAACGACAAGCAAAGATTACTAATGAGATATTGGAGATTGTTGCAGGGGCTGAAGCTCTTAGTAACTTCGATTAGTTGCGCTTGCTTTTTTTATGCCATATTCCTAACACTAAATTGTAGCTCAACCTTTACTATTAGATGAACCTCAATGCATACTTGAACACTGCAATACAAGTAATTTTGTTCTATTTTCGTTCACCATTTCTCACCTCATTCAATTTCTATCCATTTTGTGTACTTGATATCTTGTAGTTTCCATCTCTTTTTCAATATGAGTGTATCTGTTATGGTGCATATCAATCTTATAAAAATACCTGCAAACATCATATTAGTAATAGGAGTCATCTAGCTTAGCAGTCAAAGGGTAGCCATGCATGATATATGTCTTTGGAGCTAGATAGTGTTAGGAAAATTTATGTTTGATCAACATATTTTAAATGCTTCAGCTGTTAGGTTTAGGAAAGGTGGCTAGAAATAAAAAGGGTAGGAAATTTGCTGAAAATAAATCAAAAGAAAATGGTGGTAACTTAAAAATCATTTTTATTCTAGCAACATTTGTCCCTAAGAGGAATATCATTGTATCCACTCTCTTCAAATTGAGGTCATAACGTTTAGAGAAGATAAACGCATCCAATGTCTTGTTCAAACCAAATAGTAACAGGATGACTGAAAGGATTACGAATAATGTCCACACTCTATATAATATTAGTTGAAAAGTAAGAAAGAACATCTTCACGAACCAAATTAGGAGTTGTTCTAGTAGATCTTATATCTCTCCTGACTTTGTTCACGTATGCCATGGTTGTAGAAAAATTGGCCATATTCGCCTCCATTATTTTGCAACTAAGTTACGGAATTATCACAATCAAAGTTAAAAGATGACCAATCTTGTCAATTTCATCAAATATCTAAATGAACAAATTACTAAATTATCTAAGATAGTTAAATTTGAAAAGAAAGCGTGAATTAAAAAAAAAAAGTAATCTTATTTATTAAAAAGTTGCATTGTCTATAAAATGATTTTTTATATTGTATATAAAAAAATTATGAAACCTGACCTACAATATTGTTTCACACATACGCCTCTATTCTCATGCTTAAAGCGCTCTTAACATGCTAAATGCATTGTTCATTTACACTTGATGGACGTCTTACTGGTGCTCAAATGTATTTTGTTCTGAATTATCCGCGTCTGATGTGTGCCTCTCTGTTACTCTCACACAATTTGTCCAAATTGTGAGCTCTTGAAGTGAGCCTATCTCATGCTTGTGTGCAACTTCATTTGCTAGTAACATTTGAGATGTATCTGATGTGTGCTCATGCTTTGATCTATAACGTCCTATATTTTCTTGCATTGTTCGTGTGTCGTCTATAATTTTCATACTCTCTTCACCTTTCTTCTCACCTCTTTATCTATACCTTCTATCTATCTCCAATCTACTAAATCTATATATTTTATTCAAATATAAAGAGAATCAAAAGTATGTTTTAATATTCTCTTTTCTCCCTCAAGCTTTTTAGTATTCATCCATGGTGATAACTAGGCTCCACCATGGAAGGGGTATTGTCATCTCATATCTTGAGATTTGTCATACTTGTGAACAAATCTTGTTGGGTTGTGTTAAAATTTGTAAGATTTGACTGTGTATTCTCTTTAGGAGTGTTTCAGATCAGGTGGTCCATTTTGACACTCACATTTGTCTTAACCTTCCCATTATTTATATTTGAGTTCCTCCGAATAAATTTCGTAGGAGTTGCTTCCTTGACACCCTTACTGTGCTAGGTTTGAGTTTGAATCTCCTATTTTTTTATGCCATGTGTTTAATCTATAACTTTTGTAAACAAATCTGCTTGTTTTGCTTCTAGATAGCATTGTTTAAGAAATCACCTGGCAAACGCCCAGGGAGCTGCGCTTCCTCCGATATTGACCAATTTATTAATGTTGTTGCGGAAGATATTTTTCGCAAATGGATGCACCATTGGCAGCTCACCTTATAAGGAGAAGTGGACCTCATTTTCTTATATTGATCCATTTCGTCTGTCTTTGTTGACCAGCACTAGAAAACATTTCTCACTAATCTTCTCTCTCTATTCGTCTTCTTTATCTAAGTATTTTATACTAATATTCATAATATTGATAAGGAATTCAATGCTTTCTCTACCTTTCTCAAGAGGAGCACAATTTCAGATCACTCTAGAGGTGATAACGAGCACTCTTTATCTTCTAATGATGCCCCATTCTAACTGCCTGTACTTGTCACATGACTTACTGTTATATGATGAAATCGCCTCTTTTTTCCATTGCACTCCCATACTTGGCATGAAAAATAGTTTAAAACTAAGTAACTCACTCCCCAGTAGCTTGTAGTGTATCGAATTATACTCATAAATATTTTTTTTCATAACATACTATATCTCCCTTTCTTTTGATAAGATCCCCTTCTTATATGCTTTTCTTAACGGGAACTTCTTTTCTACTTTTTATCTCTTATTAAATTTTTATTTGTTTTCTAATATTACGATAAAATTAAAGAAGGCATTCAAAATTTGTATAACTATACTCAATAATTATAATAAATTAATTATATAGATCTAAAGTTATGTGATTTTACGATTCTATTTAAGGATTTTCTACCATAATTTTTTAATATATTGCTTTCACTTGTTATTGTAGTTGTGGTGTGATTACGTGAATTGTTATTTTATGTTCTTATAGGTTCAACCAATGGAATCATTTTTTTGTTCCTGGGGATTTTTATTTTTGACTTAATTTGCGATTCGGTGATCCATGCCCAATGCTAATACTCTTCAAATACTTCCTTGTACAGAAAATATGACTAGAACACCGCAATATTAGCCTAAAAATCAAAATAAAAGCCGACAAAAATAATTATTTTTCTCTTTTATAAATCTTTTTTCTTGAATAGAGTTGAATTACTGTAAGAAAATAAATATTAATTTTCTACTGATGTGTCATGGATCCAAATTTTGAATAGATTCGGATCAAGTCGATTATTGAATCCAATTTCGTTCACCGAGTTTATATCCTGCATACCACTACAACAAACGAGAGGTCAGGTGTCGGTGGGATATTGTTCCACCGAAAATATTCCAACGCTCGAGTAAGTAAACAACCTTCCAAAAATTGAGAAGGTTAAGGGAAAAGTAGAGTAAGGAGAAATGCTAAGAGTTTTGTGGTGGGTGTTATAATTTAGAAGCGAAAGGCTTTTTGTGGCTCAAAAGGAGTGCTGGTCTCCAACATAGTGTTCTTGAGGAACATAATGATAGGGAGAGAGAGAAAGGCATTCTATAAGCGTGGGAGCTTGTGAGAACGCAGAAAAAATTTAGGAGCGCCTTTATGAGAGTTAGGGCTTTGGTGAGTGATTCTTAGTAGAAAGGAGTGTGTCTGTTAGCATAAATCAGAGCGTGTCCTAGATTGAGGATTCCATGGGTTTTTATAACTCAGATACTGAGCATCCTTCCTTTGACAAGAGCGCTTGATTCCTACACTCCACTGGACAAGTTTCCTTTCTTGGCGTGGGGCTTTAATGGCGATAATAGCTCCTTGGGGGGATTGCTTTCCTTCAATATTTTCTAACAGTTAGGGCTTGCTTAGACAGAGAAAATGATTTAGTGCTTTTCTCATGTGAGGTGCGCTGAATCTGTTGATGACCATTGCGACAGATATTGCGTTTTGGGAGAGCGCAAAATTAGGGGAGAAGACCGTTGCTAGTCGCGGATGGAATCGTGGGCCAAACTGGGCTTGGCCCACATGAGGCTTGCTCATGGGCCGGCCTACTGTAACACTTCCGTTCAATAGAAATATTGACCGTCCCTTTGTGCCATTTGTCCGTCATTATGCTGATTTTCTTAACCTTTCGTTTGGTCAACAGTTTGCATTGTCCGTTCAGATTTATTTTTGGGTCTTCATGGATTTGGGTCGTTCCTCCTTCTTGGACTAACTTACTATGGGCATACCCATTACTAACCTCCCATATTAGTGGTTTGAATTCTGATCTCCAACATGTTCATGGTGGGTCACGTGACTTGGTGTCCGTCAAGATCCATTGATCAGAATCGTTGACTGTTTAAGATAACTTGGTGCACTCTTACAAAAAGAGTTAACCAGATTCATTGACCGTCTGGGCCAAAATTCGGAGACCTATTAAAGAAAATGTTGACTGGTTTCGTCGACCGTTTTGACCAAAATTCAGAGAACTGTTGAAGGAAATGTTGCTGATTCAATGATGGTCAAGGCTAAGATCCAGAGAACCTGCTGAAGGAATTGTTGACCGTCAAGGTCAAGATTCGAAGAACCTGTGGTAGTGGAGTGACGCACCATCATTAGCCGTTCTGTCAGATGAAAAGGTGATCACGTGTCTATGTACGGTGAATTGAAGATCCCGGTAAGCTTGAGGATCTGATTCGACTGCACCCGTTCAAGGAACGCCATGTGGCAACAATGATGGCGCACGTTTACGAGACGGCTATCCTGACCAGCACTCACATTGCCTTTTAAGTTGTCTGTTTCCCTTTTAAATTTTTCACGCTTTCCTTCATCTTTCCTTTGTTAACATTTACCATTTTCGTAGATGGAGAAAGTTTCGGGTGCGGTTGTTAAGGCACTTGGCCAGCGAGACCGGACGATCTCTGACAGAGATAAGTTGATCGCTTGGCTTGATGAGGAGTTGGAGGTGATGAAGGTGAAGCACCGGGAGGATGCGGTTGTCCTGGCGTCCGTGCTAGCCAACTTGGTGGTGGAGATCACCCGGTTGAAAGAGGAGAACACTAGCCTTTGAGAGGCCATGGTGACGGGTCTTGTGGAGGAGAACGACACACTCAGGGAGGAGAACACTCGTCTCAAAGAAGAGGTTGATGGGGTCATGAGGCGCATTGATCAACTTGCAGGGCAGATGACTACGCTGGAGAATAAGTTGACCACTTACATTTGTCCGCACGAGGTCTCAAACATGCTGATGGCATGGTTATGGAAGGGGATCAATATTAGCCGACGTATTGCGTGGTTGATCGATCCCAATTTTTCAGTAGAGTTTCTCAACCCAGAGAATCGTTCTGCCCAGAGCCATGAGAACCTTGTGGGGGAGCCTCGAGCGGGCCAAAGGTCACAAGACCTTCTCTGAGCTCGCTCATCCCTAGTTTTTGTAATCGATGTAATTGTGAATAAGTATAATCAATAAAATGGTTGTTTTAGTGATACTTGCTATCGTTTGCCTTTGTTGATATTTCCAATCCTTTGTTGTCGAGATGTCCGGCCAACTCTGTGTGTATAAGTTGGCCGTCCACCTTGCTTGAGATGCCGCTGGCATTCTTTGAGGGACTTGAGCCCTTGAGTAGACATCAGGGTTAACCTGGATGTCGTGCCAAGCCTAATCTATACTCATGCGAGAGTAAAGACTTGGCGGCGCTATCCTAGTGTGTACTTGGGCGGCTAACGTTTGGGGCGGATTGCCCTGCTTCTGTCAACCATCATAGACTGGTCATGTTATCTCATTGTGTAGGAGGTCATCACGCGCGCTGTTCAAGCCCCTTAAGATTTTGACCGGGAATGGGACACTTGGATGACTAAAGTTTAGTTCAACCGTCAGTAGGCCACCTGAATGATCAGGGTTTAAATACGAATGCTTATTGGCCGCCCGGATGATTGGGGTGTAAGTAGGACCACTTATTGGCCACCTGGATTACTAGGGTTTGAGTATGACCACTTATGAACTCCCCAGATGACCGGAGTTTAGTAACGAGCGGCTAAAAATCCTCCCGACTTAGGGGCAGTCTAGGTTGTAATCCTGCAAACATGCAAAACAAGCATACGTACATGCATATAAAAAAAGAAAAGACACAGCACAGTATAAAAGAAGAAGTACTTATTTTATTGATTGAAAAATGTACATACGCTTACAAGCATTCATGTGTGCGACTTACCTGAACCCTTATTGGAAGTATCGCTCAAGATGGACTGCATTCCATGTCCGGGGAACCATTTACAGTCCTGGGTCCGGAGTTTATATGCCTCATTTTGTAAGATGGCAGAGATTAAGAAAGGCCTTTTCCAATTTGGAGACAGCTTATTCCGGTTGGCGACCTTGCCTGTGGCCTCGATGCTCCGCAAGACCAAGTCTCCAACGTTGAATTGCTGCGTTTTTACCTTTTTATTGTAATAGCACGCGACCTGTTGTTGGTAGGTTACGGTTCGCAATCTGGCAGTGTTGCGGACTTCCTCCAGCAAGCACAAGTGCTCTCAGATTTTTTAGAAATTGTCTCGTGAATTGAAGGACTCAACCCTAAGGCTCGAAAGTCCAATTTCGACTGGGATTACTGCTTCAGTTTTGTAATAGAAACTGAATGGAGTCTCGTGAGTTGGCTCCATTGGAGTTGTCTAATAAAACCAAAGGATGGAGGGCAACTCGTCCACCAGGAGCCCTTGGCATACTCCAACTTGGTCTTGAGACCGTGGAGTAGCGTGCGATTCGTAACCTCCACCTATTCATTCACTTGCGGGTACACCAACGAAATATGAACCAGTCTGATACCCAAACGGGTGCAATATTTGGTGAAACGTTTTTTCGAGAATTGGATTCCATTGTCGGTAACAATGTCCTCTGAAATGTCAAATCTGCTGACTATATTCTGGTGAATGAATTTAAGAGTGTTGCGCTTTGTGATCTTGACCAGTAGGGCGGCTTCAACCCACTTAGGGAAGTAGTCGATGCCTGCGATAATGAATTTCCTTTACAATGGAAAACGGGCCGAGGATGTGGAGCCCTCACTGCTTCAAGGGCCAAGGACCTTGGAAGGATTTCAGTTCAATGGGCGGCTGGAGGTGAAGATTGCCGTGGAGTTGGCAGTTCTCACACATTTTTATGAATTCGAGCACATCCTTTTTCATCGTTGGCTAGTAGTAACCTTAACACATGGTTTTGAATGCCAACTCCTTGCCGCCAATATACGATTCTCAAATCCCGAGATGGACTTCACCTAGGGCGTAGTCGGCCACCTTTGGAGTGAGACACCGGAGGTACAGAGTCGAGTAACCATGGCAATATAGTCGTCCATCAACCACAGTGTACGAGCCGGTCGTCTTCTTGACCTGCTTGGCATCGCCTGCGTCTTCTGGAAGCGTTCCATTCGTCAAGTATTTCTGGTACGACGTCATCCAATTTTTTGTTTCGGAGATCTACATTGCTTCTTGCTCTTTTGAGCTGGGAGCGCTAAGAATTTCCCGCATGTCCCTCGAGCACTGCTCCAGGTTTCCGCCACTGCTGCCCTGGCAAGTTGGTCGGCCTTCCAATTCTCAGCTCGGGGAACATGAACAAGGGTCGCCTTGCCAAATCTCCTATTGAACTCCTTCACCTTGGTCAAGTATTTAGCTAGGCGAGGGTTACATGCCTTGAAACTCTTATTAACCTGCTTGATGAACAGCTCAGAGCCGCTGTAGACAGTCAGTCGTTTAGCCGAGAACTCTTTAGCAAGCCTCAACCCAGCCAACAGGGTTCCGTATTTGAAAACATTGTTGGTCGCCGAAAAGTTGAGTCAAAACGAGTACTTTACCTCAAACCCATCTGAGGTTTTTAGGACTACTTCGGCTCCACCGCCTAAGTCCGTAGATGATTTGTCCACGTTGAGCACCCATTTCGACTCTTTCTCGTGCTGTTCTATGTCCTTAGCGAGCTGTTCCTCGAGAATTGGTGTCGCGGTCTCGACGATGAAGTCGGCTAGAGCTTGCCCTTTAATGGTGGATTAGGGCTGAAATTCATTGTCAAGCTCTCCCAATTCGATAGCTCACTTTACCAGCTGTCCAAAAATGTTAGGTTTCTGGAGAATACTCTTCAGAGGCTGGTTGGTGAGAACAATCATACGATGAATCTGGAAGTAAGGTCTCAACTTCCAGGCAGAGAAGATAAGTGCCAAGGCTAACTTTTTCGCGCGTGGGTAGTGCATCTCTAGGCCGGTCAACGTTTTGTTTACGTAGTAGATCAGCCACTGGGTATCGGAGTCTTGACGTACGAGGACGAGGTTGAGGGCCACATTTGATACTGTCAGATAAAGGTACAACTCCTCTCCATCCTTGGATGACGTTAGCAATGGTGGGTTGGCAAGATACCGCTTTAATTTGTCGAAAGCTGTCTGACACTTCACCGTCCACTGGAATCTGTTCGCTTTCGTTCCCCTCAATACCTTAAAGAAAGGCTAATACTTATTGCCTGATTTTGCTGAGAAGTGGGACAAGGTCGCCAGTCGTTCGATTAGCCGCTGGACGTCCTTCATGCTCCTTGGAGGAGTAATGTCTGCGAGAGTCTTAATCTTCTCTGGGTTTGCCTCGATCCCTCATTGGGAGACGAAAAATCCCAAGAATTTCTTTGAGGATACTCCTAAGACGCACTTAGTCGGATTCAGTTTCATATTATGTGCGCGGAGTACCTCGAAAGATTTAACCAGATCGCAAATATGGTCATCGGCAGCCTTACTGTTGACGAGTATGTCATCGACGTATACCTCCATATTACAGTCGATCTACTTTTTGAATATCTTATTCACGAGCCACTGGTAATTGGCGCCCGCGTTCTATAGACCAAAAGGTATACCTTGTAGCAATAGGTACCTTGGTCCGTCATAAACGAGGTATGCTCCTCGTCTTGTGGGCTCATCCAAATCTGGCTATAACCCGACCACACGTCATGAAATTTAACATCTCGTGTCCAGATGTGAAATCCACCAATAGGTCAATCCGGGGTAAAGAAAAGCTATCTTTCGGGTAGGCTTTGTTAACGTCGGTAAAGTTGATGCACATTTGCCATTTTCCGTTGCTTTTCTTTACCAAGACGATGTTGGAAAGCCAATTTGGGTACTGAACCTCCCCGATAAAGTCGACATCCAGTAGCTTTTTTACTTTTTTCTGGATCGTGATCAACTTTTTTACGGGGTGATTTCTTCGCTTTTGCTTGATGGGCTAACTTGTTGACCAGTATTCCGGCCAGAATTTCAGGCATGTCGGCGAGAGTCCATGCAAAGATGTCAGCGTTCCGTCATAAGAACGTGATCAGCTCGTCATGCAGTGTCTTTTTGAGTATGATGCCGATTTGTACGCAACTATTTAGATCTTTCGGGTTCAGTGGGACTAGATCGGTCGCCTCTCCGGACTGCGCTTGCTGTAGAGTCGCTTCGTCTCGATGGTGGAGTTCTCCTGCCGACTTGGCGCTGTCACTTGGGATGATCCAGGACATGTAACATGTTCGTCCAATGACTTAGTTGCAATAGTTCGCCTATACCGAATGCTGTTGGGGATTTCATCTTGAGGTGCATAATTGAAATAATGGCTCCGAACGCTATTAGGTACGGGCAGCCTAGTATAGCATTGTAGATGGAGGGTAGGTCGACCACCCACAATGTGAGCGTACGACTCGCCATTCTTAGGTACGTGTCGAGGGTGACTTCTAACTGGATCGTCCCTTGGACGGGCCCGAGTTCGTTATCGATGCCGTATAGCTGGCCTTCGACAGGTTTTAACTGACTCTTTTTTAAATCGAGTTTAAAAAATGCGTTAAGGTAAAATAAATCGTGTGAGCTTCCATTATCAATAAACACTCGCTTTAACTGGTAGTCGACGCTACCATCCGAAACGAGCGCGGATATAACAAGGGGATCCGCGTGGGGAGAAATTACATGTTCTAAGTCATTGTTGCTAAAACTAATGACATTATCTTCAATACGCTGTTTCATCCTCCCAGTCCGCCATTCCTCGTGGTCCACCGGAGTTTTGGCTGGTCGAGTTATGATCATATTAACCACTTCTATGCGATCCTATTCTATGGAGGAGAAGGCTCTAATCCTGCTCCGCCTGTAGTGCCGGAGCTCCAGTCAGGGTTCTTGACAAACTTGGTGAGGTGGTCTCTACGGATTAGTTCTTCTATCTTCCGTTGGAGAGTCTTACAATCTTCCGTAGAGTGTTTGGAAGATCGATAAAAATCAGAGTACTTGGCCGGATTTCCTCCTTCTACTTTCTTAAGTGATTTTAGCCACTTAAGAAATTTTTTTTCATGGGTCTGCATGAGGACATTTGAATGTGTGTTAGTCAAGGGTGTTTAGGTTGATTGCCCATAATATTTACGCTTTAGCGATCCGGTCCTATGGTGCTTCCTGCGAAAGTGGTCACCGTCGTTGTATTTCCTATTTCCTTCTGCTTGGAAAGAGCGAGGCTATTCGGTTTGCTCGGAATGCTTAGCCTCGTTAGTCTCCTCAACTGCAGATAGGCCCTGGTGATAGATTTCGCTTCCTGAAAGATCTGCAAATTCTTATATGCCAGATGCCTAAAGAAATCCCCATACGTTAGCGTAGAGATAAAATTACCAAACTTTATCTCCTCCGTGAGCTTAGGGATCTGCCTGGCTTCTGCTATGAAGCGATCCAGAAATCTTCGTGGATTCTCTCCGTAATTCTGCTTGATATGCGATAGATGTCAAGGCTGCTTTTCTTCTTGGTGGCTGGAGGAGTATTGCGCCAAGAAGAGATCAGTCAACTCCTGGAAGCTTTGGATCGAATCCGAGAGGAGGTGATGGAATCAAATGCGAGCGTCCCCCTTCAAGTTAAGCGGGAAGTAGCGGCACATGGATGCGTCATCTAACCATTGCAGGCTCAGATGTGTGCGGAAATTATTGAGATGATCCATAGGATCAGTGCTCCCATCGTACAAGTTAAGGGTTGACATTTTAAATTTTGTCGGTATCAGATGGTTTAAAATCTCCACTATGAAAGGAGAGCTATCAAGATCTATTGCGCGCTCATTGTAATTCCAAATCTTCTCCTGTTTGGATCTGTTCGGGCTGCGTTCGCTGATCTTTTGAAATTAAGGTATGTTCTCAACTCTGTCCTTTCTATGGTGTAGCCAGTAGCCGACTGGCTACCGCCTCCAGTGAATCTGATGGCTCGGGAGTCTCCTTCTTTGACCCGGGGTCTTGATTTTGCCGGAGAATATTGGGAGTTCTTTCATTCCAGACTTTCTTCTTGAGTAATGCTGCCTAAACGTTCCTCAGGCATTTGTCGACTTTGGGCCTATAAGGACTCCGGTGTCTGAATGTTGGCTGGCATTCTTGATTTTCTGGTCTATTTCTTCTTCTTTTGGCCTCTTCTCTTGGAGGCTGGCGTAGGGGCTATCAGTGGTGGAGCCCCTTACTGGGCGTGCTTTTTGTAGGAGCAGAGCATTTGGAGCATTTTATTTGTATTCTGTATGTACTCCAATAGATTTTAGAAGAAGGGTGCGGGCACCCTGTTGACTTTCTTGTTGACCAGGGTACCAGCAGCGTGGTCTTAGTCGGGTGAGGTCACGTCTCTAGTGGGCTCGTTGACTTGTGCCCTTGTGTTCACCATTTTAGTTGATGACATGAACTTTGAAGGTGACACTAAGGAAAGTATTTGAGTAAGGTGGTTAGCTTTTTGTAAGTGCTTCCCATAGACATCGCCAATGACGTATCATTTATCCAAGTTTTAAATAGGTTCGGATTAAGTTAATTGTTGAGTCTCGCCCCGTTCACCGAGTCTGGATCATGCACATCACTACAATAAACATGAGGTCAGGTATCGGTAGGATATTGTCCCAATGAAAATATTTCAACACTCAAATCAGTAAATAGCCTTTCAAGAATTGAGAAGGTTAAGGAAAAAACATAATAAGGAGAAATGCTAAGAGTTTTGTGGTGGGTGTTATGCTTTTGAAACGAAAGGCTTTTTATGGCTCGAAAGGAGTATTGGTCTCCAACACTGTGTTCGTGAGGAACGTAGTGATAGGGAGAGAGAGAGACATTCTGTAAGCGTGGGAGTTTGTGAGAACGCAAAGTAAATTCAGGAGCGCTATTATGAGAATTAGGGCTTTAGTGAGTGATTCTTAGCAAAAAGAAGTGCGTCTGTTAGTAGAAATCGGAGCGTACCCTGGAATGAGGACTCCATGGGTTTTTATAGCTAAGATGCTGAGCATCCTTCATTTGACAGGAGCACTTGATTCCTACACTTTGTTGGACATGTTTTCTTTCTTGGTGTGGGGCTTTAATGGCGATAACGACTCATTGGGAATATTGCTTTCCTTATGTGTTTTGTAACAGTTAGGGTTTGTTGCAAATAGAGAAGAGAATTTTGCGCTTTCCTCATATGAGGCGTGCTGAATTTGCTAGTGGCCGTTGCCATGGAGATTGCCTTTTGAGAGAGCATGAAATTAGGGGAGAAAATTATTGCTAGTCGCGGATGGAAGCGTGGGCCAAACTGGGTTTGGCCCACATGAGGTCTGCTCATGGGTCGACCTATTGTGGTGCTTCCGGTCAACAGAAATGTTGATCGTCTGTATGTACGAGTTGCCCGTCCTTATGCTGGTTTCATTGACCTTTCGTCCGATTAATGATTCGTGTTGACCGTTCAGGTTTATATTTGGGCATTCGTGGATTTGGGACGTTCCTCCTTCTTGGGTCAGCCCACTATGGCATACCCATCACCTACCTATATGAGGTAGGAAAAGGAAGAAGAAAAAGATTCAAGTATCAGGTTGAATTTTAAATTATATTTTAATCTTTGTCGATTTTGGATATGCTATTCATGAAGTCGAGATGATTGTTTATTTGTTTTATTTTTGTCTTTCGTCTTATATTCTTTACTGTTCAGATTTATTTGTAATAAGATATTTTCTTATATTTTGTAATTTGTGTAATCGAACTTATTGTATAGTGAATATATTTCGACAAATCATCTTGTGATTTTTTTACTCATTCTACATGAAATTTTTTACGTAAAAATTAAATATTCTTCATTATTTATAATTATTACTTAATTATTACATATTATTGATTTATTTTCTCACAATTTAAATAAGCGGTTCGGATCCTAACAATATTATCAACATAATAAAATATATGTTTTTCCTAATAAAATATAATTTTGTATTAACTTCATAATAAGTTATATGATTTTCATTAAAATGTTCATATAATTAAATGATATCACCATTTTTATGTGTTTTTTTATTTTTTTCCTTTAAAAAATAATTTAGAGATACCATTTGATCATTATTTAAATGCATGTAGATGATAGTGATATTATTAACATGTTTATTTTCATATAAATTATTAGTATAATTGATAAATAAAATATAATAGTATTAAAATTTTTTAAAAGACGACTAAAATATCATTTGATATTATTTTTTTATTATATAAATAATTGATCATGGCATGTAAAATACCGTGGAAAACAGAGAGGCCGTGTGAAAAGAAAACTATATTTTAAAGAAAAAAAGTCATAAAACATATTAAAATTATCCTATTATTTGGGCTATTAATTAATTATTTAAATTAAATATAATTTAAATAGGTTGATAATTATTAAAAAGAGCGGCCACGTGTCAGAAGTTTGGGCATCAGCCCTAAAGTCTGGAACAAGGCTGTAAGTGGTTCGGAAAGGTGCACAGCTAAATTCGTTTTTTATATTTTAATCCTTTATTTTTAAACAAATAATTATAATTTAATTAATTTTAAAATTAAAAAATTAATTATCTTAAAATAATTAAATTATCATTATTTATTTAAAAATAAATATTAAAATTAAAAAATAAAATATCTCTTTTTTTTAATAGATTTCTTAATTCGGACCGTGCCATGTCTTTTTGGGAAACTCAAATACATCTTATTTTAAAATAATAAAATTGTAATTACTTATTTAAAAAT
Organism: Nepenthes gracilis; assembly: GCA_033239525.1. Classification (NCBI taxonomy): domain Eukaryota; kingdom Viridiplantae; phylum Streptophyta; class Magnoliopsida; order Caryophyllales; family Nepenthaceae; genus Nepenthes; species Nepenthes gracilis. Next base: position 4,495,844 of record BSYO01000006.1, read on the forward strand.
AAATATTAAAATTAACAAAATAAATATCTCTTTTTTTTAAAAATAAATATCCCTTAGTCCGAGCGAAAAGATTCACCCATGCCTTTTGTCAAAATACAAATACATTTTAATTTAATTAAGAATTTATAAATAAAAAATTAATTTAAATTAATTATTTTAAAATAATTAAATTATAATTATTTATTTAAAAATAAATATTTCTATATTTTTTAAAAAAACACGCAGTTCCCATAGTCCGGGCAAGAAGATCCGCGCCATGCCCTTTTCAAAACCCAAATATCTCCCCTCCCCACAACCTCTTCACACACCACACGCCCTCTCTTCGTCAGATTTCCCGCCTCTTATCCTCTCTCTCCTCCTCCCACCCTCAATCCCCGCCCTATAAAACCCAATCCGCCACACAAATTTCTGCAAAATCCATCCAAAAGCTCCATCGATCTCTTCCAGCTCTCTCATTCTTCGCCAAACCTATCTCCATTGTCGGTCTCTCCTCCCCTATCTCCATTGTCTGTCTCTTCTCCCCTATCTCCATCTGTAAGCATCCCAAGCAATGAACCGCAGGGTTCGAACTCAGAGGAAGGGAAGCGAAGGCTTCAACAAGTACTTAAAGCCTGGAGCACTAGCACAACTAAGGGACTCAAAAATCAGTGCTAGATCTCAAAAACTGATTCACCGAGTCAGCTCGGTGCTATCTTCGTTGCAATCGTCGTCGACCCAGAACGTTTCTTCCAATATCCAGATCGAGACCGTGGAGCATTTGCCCAAATTCCCTAGTTTGATATACGGGCCGCAGTGCTTTGGGAGGAAGAAACTCGCTGCCGCCAAAAATTCAGTGTATTTTGTGAACTTTAATGCGTCTGATCCTGCTTCGGAGTCTAATGATTCTTTCATAAATGTTGTGAACAGTGATCTCCTTGTTCATTGAATGAAATAGTAGATTTTTTGTGGGAGTTGATTTTTCGTTGAAATTTTCAGATCTTGTTAGTGCTGGCAGATCTGACTTAGAGCTTGTGAATTACATGTTTCTGGAATCAAGAGGAGGAAAATGATTATCGCATGCTAATGATCTGATCAATTATAGCGCCCTAATGGGTTGATCAATTCAAGTTTCATGGGGTTTAAGTGTCAAAATAAATTAATCTGCGTCCTTCCATATTATGAGTAGTGACTTTGGTCTAATGTAGTTATGTTTTTAAACCCAATTCGTAATAAAGTGGACCAAGATTTGAAACCCACTTATTTGATTGAGAAAATTTTCATTTTAATCACCTAATTTTAGTTTAACTTTATTGGTTGTTGTAAAGTCTTTAGAATTGGCTAGCTATTTCATGAAATGGCATTTAAAGGATTCATTTTTTAGTAGTTTTAGTTAATTTTGTGGATGCTGTTTTTCGCTTTCTTTTTTTGTAGTTTTACTATAGCATGCACATAGTTGGCATTTGAATGAGGCTTTTCGGTGCTTGAATGCGAATTTGCAGAATGTGGCATCTGGCTTTCCTCGATCCAACACTCAAGCATTGTTTCTGATTAGCCCAATGTACATTTTCTAAAATACTAACTGTTAGGTTTTTTGGTTACTCACTTGTGGACGTTACAACAAACACATGGTCATTAGAAGGTCGTATAAGGTTTGTGTGAGAATCGAAGTATTTGCAAGCGCTTTGCCCACATGGTGAGTGGCCGAGAACTTTTGCGCTCAAGCACCGAGCACGGATGTGAAGGGTAACTAGGCATTGATGTCGAGTCCAAGGGGCAATTGGGTGTCGAGGCCGAGGGGTGACCGGATGTCAAAGTGTAGGGGCGACCGGATGTTGAGGCCGAGGGGCGACAGAATGTTGAAGTCTGAAGTGCAATCGATTGCCAAGTTTGAGGGGCAATCGGGTGCTGATGCTAAGGAGCAATTGGATGCCAATGTTGAGGAGCGATTGGGCATCAAGTTCAAGGAGTAATTCGGCGGTGATGTCGAAGGGCATCCGTGAGTCAAGTCTAGAAGGGCCAAATATGGCCCAATATCATTATAAAGTGTGCGAAGCGTTTTAGGTTTGTGGCGACAGATAGAGAGCGAAAACACTATTTAGTAAAAATAGATCAGTGAGTGCCGTCAGTGAGAGAAAGAGAGATAGAGAAAAAAAGTGAGAAAATGCCGATCCATCTTGCATTCACTATTACTTGAGTTTATATGATACAAAGCATAGAGTCCTTATTCTTGTATTTGAGGTTTGTATAATTGATTTTATATAGTAGATATTTCGGACGTCTCGTTTTGTGATTTTTTCTTCTTATTTAAAAGAGAGCTTTCCACATAAAATTACTTTTTTATTATTTCTTTATTTTTGTGATTGTTGTTTGCCTTCTGCGTATTATGGTTGTTCTTCCTTTTGGTTCATCTAAGCCATTGGCGAAGCCCCATTGAGTTTCGTTGGAATCGATGGAAGTTGGGAACATGATTTGCTTAAACGGATTAAACTATGATATTTGGCAGAGTAGATGAAAACTTGCTATTTGTCGAAGCAATGCATCTTCCGATGTTTCCTGCACAAAAGCCTGAAGCGGAGTTTGAGGAGGACTAGGCTTTTGAATATGAACAAGTTTATGGCTGTATTCGACAGTTTGTGGACGACAATGTGTACAGTCACATTCAAAATGAGACAAATGTAAAACACTGCTGGGGAAGCTAGAGACGCTATATACTTCTAAATCCGGCAACAATAATCTATTTCACTTGATGAAGTTGATGTAAGTGAAGTACAAGAAGGACACGTCTATTACCGACTATTTAAACGAGTTCCAATGATGTATGAACTAGTTCAGTGGTATGGGCATCAAGTTTGAGAATGAGTTGTTGGGCTTGTGGTTGTTGACAACCCTACTGGACTTCTGGGAGGTGATATGGATTACCATCGCCAATATCGCTTTGAATGGCTTGGTTACTCTAGAAATAGTGAAAGGAGCCGTGCTAAATGAGGAGATGAAACATCAGTCACAGGGATCCTTTTCTTCACACTCTGAATTATTGGTCGCCGAGTTACGGGGATAGAATAAAGGACATGGTTCTAAGTCCAAAGGGAAGAGTCAAAGTAAGCCTCAGTTGAAGTATCAGAACCTTGAGTACTTCATTTGTGATAAGAATGGCCATATGAAATGAGATTGCCTGAAGAGGAAGCAAGAAAAGGAGGGCGGAGGCAAGTGTCAAGAGAGGAATGATCATAATGATAATGATCGGGCCTCTGTCGCTTTTTGCGAAGACCTTCTTGTTGTCCACGCATAGGAGACACGAGCTTTTCGATCCAGGAGACGAATTAGGTGATGGATAGCGGTTCCTCATAACATGCGGCATCAAGGAAGTCTCACTTCACCAGCTATACGCCTAGAAACTATGGGGTGTTGAATATGGGTAATGATGGTTTGTTAAAGGTTGTTGGCATCGGGTATGTTAGCTTGCGGAAAGCAATAGGACAAAACTCGTGTTGAAGGGCGTGTGACATGACCCAAATTTACGGTTGAATGTGATTTCAATCGGGAAGTTTGATGATGAGGGTTTCAATACCGCATTCGGAAATGGCCAGTGAAAACTCACAAAAGGAGTCTCGATTGTGGCAAGGGGAAGGAAGCAATTAAATCGGTACTTGATGAATGTTTCAATTGCGAAAGATAAAGCCAATGTGACTAACGAGGGCATTAGTCAATGTGGCGGAAAAAGGAGGCCGAGGAAAAGTGTAAGGAGGAGTGATTCTACCATGGAGGAGAAGCCGAAGGAGTGGGACTACTCCAACTTTGGTGGAGCGGAAGAGGGTATCATTCAAGTTTGTGGAGGCTGACATCGATATCCCATTCAAGGGGAAGTTGTTGAAGGGTAGGTGATGATGATTGCCTGTAGAGGCGAAGGGTTCCTCATAAGGTCGTGAGGAAAAATTTGTTCGGTTTTTTGGTCACTCCCTTATAAATGTCATAATAAACGCATGGTCATCAGAAAGTCGCACAAGGTTTGTGCGATGAGTAGAGTATTCACATGCATGATAAGTGGTCGAGAACATTTGCGCTCAAGCACCGAGCACTGACGCCAAGGGCGACTAGGCGGTGATGTCTAGTCCGAGGGGCAACCAGTTGTCGATGCTGAGGAGCGATCAAGTGCTAATGTTGAGGAGCGATCGGGCATCAAGTCCAACGAGCGATCGAGCGGTGATGCCGAAGGGACCTGGGCGTTAAGTTTAGAAGGGCTGAGCATGGTTTAACATCATTATAAAGTGTATGAAGCGCTTTACAGTTTATGGTGAGAGATAGAGAGTGAAAACATCATTTTGTAAAAACAGACCAGCGAACGCTGTCAGTAAGAGAAAGAGAAATAGAGAAGAAAAGTGAGTAGACGTCGATCCATCTCGCCTGCATTGTTGCTCAGGTTTGTATAATAAAAGGCATAGAGGCCTTGTTCTTATATTTAGGGTTTGTGTAATTGATTTTACATAGTAGATATTTAGGCATTTCATCTTGTGGTTTTTTTCTCTTATTCAGAAGAGGACTTTCTACGTAAAAGTGCTTATCTTATCACTTTATTTTTGTAATTGTTGTTTGCCTCCTATGCGTTGTCATTTTTGTTCCTCTTGGTTCATAAAAGCCGCCGGCAAAACCCCAACACTAACTCGTAGCAAACTCTACAGCATCTTACTTCACAAAACCTAATGAAAGAGGAGTAGCGCATAGCAAGAGGGAAAAGAGCTGTGTAAGGATGCGAGAAATTATTCTTAGAAATTTAAATTTGCGAGATTGATCTTTACAGGTTAGGTTTTCTCAACTATTGAACAACTGAACATTAAATCCTTTCTGATAGCATTCAAAGTTCTATTGTTTGCGTTGACATTGGATTTCAGTGGTGCTGAATGAGTTCATTTGTGAAGAACTACGAAGAGAGACGGCCTGGTGGTTCTGGAGTAGCTGCCGGGGAACAAATTTGAAGATGTTCTTTGGTTTGTCATAGTATAGGTATAAGCCGCATAGGTCGTAGTGCGTATGTATTATCTATTGTAAATTGATTTTTTCTCATAGCTGATTCTTTTGTTCGATGACTCTGTCCAGACGATTTGTTTTTAATTGGTTAATTCTTGAGTTTTTCAGTCACCATTTGCTTTAAGTTTCTGCACTTTTTTCTTTATTATTGTTGGTGATTATTGTTATTGTTATCGACTGTTTTATTTGAAATCATTTACTTTTTACATGTACTAAGTATTCGGATATTCATATTTTTCGTGCTATTGGAGACCGATTATATCCAGGTTCTGAGGAAATTTATAGGCATTGTAGCAATCTTTTGCTGGATTTCCAGCTTCTCAGCAATGCAAAAATGAGGGTGCACTGTTGTGTATATATGTGTTGGGTATAGTCATTTCATTGTGGGTAATCCAACAAACTAGCTTGTTATCAGAGGATTTTCGAAGAGCAAATGATAGAGTACATTTGCCGGAATGGAAGTCCGGAGAAGACTGACAAGTCAAGGGAGATTGACCGGCTGAGAGGTAAATGACCATGGAGGCAAGCCGGCAAGACAAGGTGCCGGTGACCGACTAAAGGAGCGCGGCCAGCAAAAGCCGCGGAAGCTCATTGAGGCAGATGGCTGGTCAATGAATTGACCGACCAAGGAGGCAAAGCTGAAGGCGTGTGGGAGCCTTGGTGCAAAGTGCCGGTCAACGTATTGACCGGCCAAAGTGGCAAATGGCTAATTAACATGTTGGCCGGCCAAAGAGTAAAATGGAAGGCGCGTAGATACTCTTAGCCCATATGGGTAAATGGCTAGTCAAAAAGTTGACCGGTCATGGAGGCAAAGAGAAAGGTGCGAAATTTACCGGTTAGTTTCACTGGTATGAAATGCCCGAAGACTAGCTACAGGAGGACAGTCAACCGATCAACAGGAGGTTGACCGGTTGAGCCCATACAGCAGAGTTGGTGACAGGTTTTTTAGAGTTTGCAGAGCATGCTTTCTGAACTGTGCAGAGAAGGAGTCGTCTGCAGGAAGTTTCGGAATTGGTGAAGGTGCAAAAATGATAGGGATGGCGTGACCAATCATCTGCAAGATGGCCAGTGGAGCAAATGGGATTTGGTGGAGCCAAGTCATTACAAAAGAGCATTAGGAGCTTCGGGACAAAGTGTAAAAAATACCAAGTGCTGGTGGGTGTGTCACCAGGGGCACTATGCGCAAGCCGCATGTGTGCAGGGGTGAAACGGGGTTACCGTTTCACCACACTATGTAAAATATTAGTGAGTAAAGAGTACTATGGTGAGAGGAAAGAGAGAAGAAACACAATGAGATAAGAAGGAAGGAAAGTTTCCTTACTCTGGGTGATTGTTTTTCTTGTTTTCAGTTCTCAGGGGTTTGTATAGACAGAGTGGATTGTTTGTATTCTGTCTCAGAGTTTTTGTAACCGGTTTTACATATTGGATAATTTTCTAAGTTTGTCCTGTAGTTTTTACGCTTAAATGAGAAGAGGTTTTCCACATTAAAAATGTTGTACATTTCTTTGTATTCATTGTACTTACACTAACGGTGGTTGACGATGTTCGGGTTTTCGTTGCACCGGATTGTGCGAATTCGGGTTGTTTGAACCCCAACAATCAGCTGCTTTGTTGTAGCAATATTTGGTCAATTTGCAGCATTCTGGATTCAAATTCTCACCAGCAGCGGAATGCTTGTGAGTCTTGCCATATTAATTATGAAATGCACTTGGAAATTCTGTGTTACTCTTATATGAATAATTTGTAAGCTGTGAAATAATTGCTTGGCAATTAATCTCAAAGACAGTATTTGCAGCTGTGGAAACATAATTTATTGTAGCTTTGATTAGTAATTTTGTTGGGTTATGGGTCACTCCCATGTAGGTCCATAACCGATTATCAGACTGTTCAGAGGTTTGATCGAATACCCACGGTATCTATACCGAGATAGAGGATTGCGGTGTTCGCGCACACTTCCCGCGGGCGACGAGTGGCCAAGGGGATCCATGCTCATGCACTGGATGCCGAGTCCAAGGGCGATCGGGCGATGATGCCAAAGAGCAATAGGATGTTGAGCCCAGGGGTGACTGGGTGGTGATGCCGAGTCCAGGGGCAACCGGATGCCGAGTCCAGGGGCAACCGGATGTCGAGTCCAGGGGCAACCGGATGTTGAGTCCAAGAGCAACCGGGTGTCTAGTCCAAGGAGTGACCGGGTTGTGATGACGAAGGTCACTTGAGCGTCGAGTCCAAAAGAGCCCGAACATGGCCCATAGTATAAAAACGTGCCAATGCGTTTTATGGTTAGAAGAACGAAAATATCACTTGCGATTTTACAGAATAGTGAGCGCCGTCAATGAGAGAAAAAGGAGAGAGAGAAGAGGAAGGTTCAAACACTTGGTGGAGCTTCAAATTATATTCCAATCTCTATTTTCTTCTCATTTATCTTGTACTCACTGTTACTTGGGTTTATCTATTACAAATCGTAGAGCTTTTGTTTTGTATCTGGGGTTTGGATAACCGATTTTTGTATAGTGGATATTTTGAACCCATCATCCCGTATTTTTTTCCTCCTATTCAATAGAGGGCTTTCTATATAAAATCTTATTTGTCTTTTTATCTATGATTATTGTTTGTCGGTTGTGCATTGTTGAGCATTTCTTCACAATTTTTCTAAGTGCCCAGAGTCCTACAAATTTCCCTTTTGATACTATTTACATTTGCTGTTTGTTTCATTGATCTAGTGTTTGGGATTCAATGTGTGAACGTTTGATATCTTCATTGTAATTACCTAGAAGATATCCCTTGATGCCAATTAGCACCAGTTATGTCTGGCTTTAATTACTCAATGACTTAAATTTCTTCTCATGGATATTGATCCCAATGATCTTAATGCTACTTACTGATTTTCCGTAATTTGTACTTTTGAGTGATTCCGCATCTTGATTATGATATATTCTTGCAGTCCCTGTTAACATTATAGTACCTAGTATTCAATTAGGCTGGCTTCTTCACACCTAAAATAACACAGCAACACTATACTGAAATCGGATTTTCTAATGACAACCAACAAAATCTCCTAGGCGAGTTTTGACTCAAAACAGCAAAAGCACAAATAACTGAATATTCAATATACATAAAAAGAAGAATTGAGTTTAGACAGTAGATATTTCACAACCAAATCTTAAATCATGCAGACAAATCACCAATCATCAATAAAATACAAATAACAAAAATGTAGGCAAAAAATATTTGAGCTGTTCAGGAAGAATTTCCATTATGAGTATGAAAGTTAACTTACATTCGATAGTAATGATGTGCTAGCTTCCTAGCTTTGACTTAGTCCTGGAAGTCATTCCTCCCAAAGAACCTACTTCAGTTAGCCCTCCAAACCATGGACCTGAAACCTCTAGTGCTTCTACAGCTAGATCTTCCATTTTTTTCATGGAACTCCAGCTTCCTCACCAAAGAATGGTTGGATGAAGAGAATGGCAATTGACCTACCAAGTCAAATGACAAATTAGAGCAAAGGAAATCAATGACGTATGGGCAAACTTCTTATATTAACTGAGACTAATAGTAGTGTTGGGATTATTAGCGGGGTTCAAAATGGGAAGGAATTCACTCACCTAGGGGTTTGAGAATCAATCAACCAATCGAAAGGATGCAGAACTCTTCAAGAGGAAACTCTGTTACAAAATGGTATAAAACATCACTGCTGGACTGATGAGATGATTTACTGAATTTAAAGGAGGACTGCTGTGACACAGAGGAGGTAAGCGATCAACTCTGGATGCCCGAGAATCTTGAAACAAGAATTCAAGTCTTGGAATTATAAACTCAGTAAAGAATTGCTTCCTTGAGCCCTTCTCCTTCTTTATTGTTGGTACAAGGGTGAACGCTGGCATTATTTTTATGGAGGCCACATCTGGAAGCTGCAGTAGAGGCTGCTGTCTGATTAGTGTTTGCAGTCTCATTGTTATCTGCTCCATAGGAGAAACACTTTCTCAGGTTTGAGGGTGTCATGTCTTTCTAGAATTTCAGATTGAACTTTAGATGGTCTTCACTACTAAGCCAAGCATCTTCAGACTCCATTGCAAGACGTATTGAGTATGATTTCAGCTCTGGTGGTAATGAACCTGGAATCAAGAACTTCAATGTTGTTAATGTCTGGGGCAATGATTTGAGTTGGAAAAGTGGACATGGTGGTTAGTGAGTCGGCTTCTCCATGGAAATGGTATAGATTCGAGATGTTGAGCATTGGATTAATCCTGAGGCCTTTTGGTTACTCAATTTGGTATCAGTTTGTCCCTATCTTCTTGAGTATATTGCATGGTCTAGACTTTTGATCTTTGAGCTTGACATAAGTGCTAGTTGGGAATTCTTCTTTTTTACAAATACTGCACAACCAAATCTCCCTCCTTGAATTTGACATTGCATCAGTGGGCACCAACGTTCTCCTTATATTGCTCATTGGCTAATGTTGGATTTGATATCAACTGTTTATGAAGATCTTGGATGTGAGCAGCTAATTGTTCAGCTTGCATACTACTCTTGGTTTGCTTGGGATTGGTGTGCAGTCAAGTACCTGAATTGGGTTTCTCCAAAGTTGATCTCTAATGGAGACCGTTGAGTGGAGTGGTTCTTCAAAGAATTGTAGGTGAATTCTTATGGTATGGCAAAGTCTCCATTCTTGGGATTTTGGCCGGTTAAGCTCCTCAACAAATTTCCTAATGGTTGATCGATAACTTCAGTTTATTCATTAATTTGCTGTTAACATGTTCTGGAGAATAGTAATTTTGTGCCTAAGAGACCCCGGGTGTTCTCCAAAAATGATTAATGAACCGAGTGTCTGGATTGAAGGTAATAGTCTGGTGCCCATGAAGGTGCACACTTCTTTAAAGAGTGGTGAGCAAGTCCAGAAGCATCTGTAGTGTTATTGCATGGGAGGAAATTGTTCAACCACCACAAAGATTGAAAATAGCCATTTCGGGTCTTCAGGAGGTTGAGTATAAAATTCCATGCTGAGATCTTTCCGGGGATTGGTTGGGGCTGGCAGAGGTTGGCAAAGACAGACTCAGTTTTTCCCAATCGTTGACAAATCAAACACCATCTGACAATTTGGTTGATATCTCCCTACTGGCTCAGGCAATCCAACAGGTGAAAGTCGCTCAAATCTTTCTCACATGCATACTTTGCTACCGCCTCTGATAAATGTCTCTCAAGCTGCATCTCATGGCAGCCTCGGGTCTAAGCTTTTCAGAGCTTAAAATCATAAATAACGATTCTTGTCACGATATTTGCCAATCCTAAAGATTTAGCAACATCTAACCTTGGAAGCATTGTATTAACCTTTTAGTTTCCTTCCATATACGTCTACTGTGTTACATCTGCTTATAGTAGAATTTAGAATCATGAATTAAGCCATTATTCAAAGATATTGTTCAACACAAGCCTTTACCTGTAATTGTAGAACTGCTGAAACAGGACAGCTGCATATAGACTCTTGTTATGCTGTTGACATTCTCAAATGCACAATGAACTCCTGCAACTTGAATGTTTTTTATCATTTGGTGGTTGGTATGTTTCTGTTACTTTGACACAGGTCCAACCTGAAATTCAGCCAGTTTTTGTTATGCTTTTCTGAATTGCCATGCCCTTTTTTCGTCAAATCTATATGTTCATTGAGCACTATTGCTGTTTGGGATAACTAAGTTAATGGATTGGTCAATCTTATTGTGAAATGAGTCAGAAACTTAAATGGTTCTTTCCCTTTTGTCCTCTGGAACGTGATGACATTCTCATGGGTATTGATTCCCGATTACAATCTTCTAATTTCCCCTCGTTGGTATTGTGATTTGAACAATACCATTGGATACACCTTTGACTGAAGTACAGATCACCTGCTTTATGCTTTTTATTATGTAGATATAAAACTTTATTTTAAGTGTAAGATATGGATATTAAATTATACATTTTAATAATGATTTATTAAGTTAAGGAAGATATTGAGGTTAAATGAGGTTTCGAGCCAAAGTTAATTTTCTGAATAGGTTATATTAGATTGAATGATAACCAATCGACACTTGACGCGCATTCATATATATTTTGGATAGTAAGGATACGCCTGAAAGGCGCCTTTAGGACACTCGTGCATATTTTAGGCAGAACATTCACGCTTGATGTGCGTTCAAGGAACGCACGTGCGTATTCAATACAGAATGTACGTACCTGATTTACGTTTGATGGACGCTCATGTGCTTTATGGGTTTTGTCTTAGTGTCTAACATACACCTGATAAGCGCACATGCCTCAATTTATTTTTATAAAAGGTTCCATTTGACTAATTTCAATCATTTTTTATGAAATCCAGAGAGAAGAGAGAGAAATAAAAGGGAAGTAGAGAGAGGAAGAGAGTGAAAAGGCTAGAGAAGGATCCAAGTGAGATTTAAGAGATTTTAGATAATTTTTTTTAAGTTTAAGGTAAATGTATCAAAGCTCTTCTTTTTCTTACTACTATTTTTTCTTGATCGCTATAAATATTTATTATTTCAAATGCTATACATGTGGTATTTTTGTGATTAAAGAGTTTATACTTTGCATACACACACGCTATCTTATTCCCATTTTATAAATCGTTTATGAAATATATACTTTTAATTTATATACGTTGCGTGTAAAAGTTGATTTTCTACAACTACATTTACATATGCCTTTAAATCATATTTAAATGTTTATGCATGTTTTGAATTCCAAATATATGTTCCTATATGTCCTATACTTGAAATAAATTGATGAAATTATATTAATTGTATTGGTTTTCTATAGTCCTGCAATGTTATGCTTTCATGCCTTCAATTTTAAGTATATAATAATTTTGTATGCCTTAAAATACCATTTAACTATTTCTTCATGTTCTTAAAAATATTTGTAAAAGTTCTTGTATATTCATGTATTTCTACATATCATGAATTTAAAACAAAGATTAGGAAAAATTGTCATGTCTCGAAATTCGATTCCGATATTAACACTAAATCAATATAAATTAACCAATTAACTGTTAAATAATATTCGATGTGAACTTCATGTCGATATCACGATTGATCATAAAAAGATAATACACAATTATACACAGGATCCAAATAAATCATCATGTTATCGGTGGCTTCGACACTGACCCAATCAACATAACGTCGAACCTTAAGAAACGAATGATACCTGTATAATACAATATTTTAATATATAATAATATACAGAGTAAATAAATATCCATAAATTTGACCGAATAAAAACTAAAATTACCGACGATACCAATCTAACATCAATCAATGGGCAATGATATCTAAATTATATCATAAGATTACAATAATCTTTAAATTGAGTTGCAACCTGCTATCCAGATTCAAATATATCGACTAATTACATCATCTAACAAATTTTAAAACTGTCCAAACTAAAATACTACAACCTGAACAATCAAAATATTAATAAATATCACCTGAAACTGTCAAATCAAGTAAATAGAGTATTAGACTCATTAACTATTTTTCGGACGTTTCATCCACCTACAACCGCTATTCGGTATTTAACAAATATTATTCCGACATTCTAAAACTATCTGAAAATCTGAACATCGACAACTGTTGTCCGAAACATGATACACCATATTAAACATTGTTCGAATTAAAACTAGAGCTAAAATTACAATATTAACTACATTAACCATTGTTCGAAAGTATTAAACAATATTGAACACCAATAAAGTACTAAACTAAGCTCTTTATATTAGCTTGATTTTCTCAATTCTATTTGCTTGGCAATAATTTGTACATTTTATCTGAGGAGGTTAGTAAAAATAGTAAGGAATGAATCAAATATTCAGTAAGTCATTATATATTAATAAACATATACAAATCTTTGCATTAAAAATATAATGGGAGGATCGATGTATCAAAATTAAATGATATAACGTGAAAGTTTATAACAATGCATGTTTAGCTTATTGCAGATTTCCAACTTATTTTTATCATATTCATTCTTGATTTTAGCCATGAAAATATGCTTAATTCTTACTTTTTTTTAGGGATTAGGGCCAATAAGCCTTAGCGATTAAAGGAGCAAAAAATTGAATACCGGGTTGTGTATACTTTCACACAATCAAAAGCCATAAATTTCTATTCAAGACATAAAAGTGGGCTGTCTATATATAATCCTATAAATGGGGTCATATGTCATTTCTTAACCTCACAGTTATATAAGGTCGGACATCGATATACCCCCATCATGATTATTTATTTTCATGTACATCTTATTGCGAAAACTTAGTCATGATATTTTAATTTGGGGAATGGTAAAATAGCATGTGAAAACAATGCAGGAATTAATTATATTTGATTTCTTCCACAATTACATTTTGTGTGTGTAATTTCATGCAGTAATTTCATATTAGTGTAGCAAAATTTCAGCATGTAATTTTACAGAAATTAGTATAAAAAATAAGCTCATGTTCATTGAAAATTTAGCTCATGCAGGTCAAATTACATATGTTTTCCAACTTATACAAGGTGCATATATAATAATTTAAAGCATGTGTGAGCTACTGCATGAATTTGAGGCATGAGAAACTCAGAATTCAACAAAAATTACAGTAAAATAGTATAAAATTTGTAGAAAATTAATGTAGGCCATACAATAAGAAAATTTGGCGGTTGGGGCAAAAATTAGTAGTTATATAGGTCCTCCTTAAGTTTCCAAAATATATATTTAACAACTTCTAATTATATAAGATTGATGGGTATACCGTAGTTGGGTTGGTCCAACGGTCAAAGAAGACCCAAATAGCCTATTGGACGACCAACTCCAACATTGGCCAAATAGAAGATAAAGGCCCAAATCTTGAAAGGCCCAAATGTTCTCTCAACGGTTAACGCCAGTGTTGACCGATTAAGATAGGCGGGTGGCCAACATGCGCCCAGAACGGTCAATCCGAGCGTTGACCGGAATCATTGTAGTAATAGGCCGAAAATAAAAGGCATTTCACAGGCCTGGCCCACTTGAGCCCACGATCCAACAGACGACTAGCAACTGCTCTTTCAGCACCTTCCACGAACTCAGCCAGCACCCAAAAAGGATATTGAGAAAATCAACGCCCTTCCTATAAGGAAGGCGCCAACTTTTTCTAATCTCCTGCCAACTAGGGCTCTCCAACGATAGATTGCATGGAAGGAATGTGAGCAATTTGGAAAGCCACTGATCGCTAGGAAGGGAAGCAATCTCAACAAGTTTGGTAACTTGGGCCTCCCTATAAAAGGAGGGCCATCCAGAATGACACAAGGGATCATACCTTCTAATCAAGGAAGATCACCCTATCACCCTTTAAGTAAGTCCTAGAATCCTTATTCAGGACATACAACGCCCACAACGACAACTAATACAGACCTACAATTCTCTACTCTCTGCTGACACTCAGAAAACCCAATGCATACAAACGTACTTCTGACAGTCGTTTACTACCTCCCCACCATCCAGATTCAAGAAGACGACTATTTCTCTCTTTCATTTGGAGATCCACACACTCTTGCACTCTCTCTTTCAATTCACAATTCCAGTAACCTTCTCAAATTTTGAAGGATGTTTACTGAATTTAGCGTCGAAGTGTATTCGGTGGGATAACTTTTTGTCGACACATTGACCTCCTATTTGTTTTAGTTGTGCGCAGGATCCAAACTCAGTGAACGGAGTCAGAACCAGGACAAGCGGATCAGCCCGAATCTGTTCGAAATTCGGATCCAAAGATGCATCAAAGATTATTATTTATAAAATTCAGCATGTAAGTGTAGAAATTCAGCAAAAATTATAGGAAATCAGTAACCCAATGTTTTTAGAAGATTTTTTGTAATATTTCAAATTCCCTTTTGGATTATTTTAATATTTATTGAGATTTTAGGTATTTCGAATGTTGTGAAAATAAATTAAAATATTATAAAATTTTAAAAAATGATCGAAATTGCGGAGTGGCGCCTGGAGCGCCCCCGTGCTGTTATCCGAATACCAATTGGGGTTTGAAAATAAAAAAAAAGTAAAATAAAAAATATAAATATAAATATAATAATAATAATAATAATAATAATAATAATAATATAAAAAGAAAAGAAAAAATGAGGAAAGAGAGAAAGCAGGGGATCGGGGAGAGAGAGGAAGAAGAGGAGAGAGAATGGAGGGTTAGGGTTTCGCGTAGAGAAAGGAGGAGGAGGAGGAGAAGGAGAAAGAGAGGGAGAGGGAGAAAAGTATAAGGGAGATCAGTGGCGCACTGGTGGTCATCGGTGGTGTGTTGTGGCACGACGCGAGCTGAGGCAGCGGTGGCGCGATGCGGGAGGAGAGAAGTCACAAGAGGAGAGAGAGGAGGCGACAGTGCAGCAGCGTTGGTGTCGGTAGGGTGATGCCAAGAAGGCCGATGACGACCACGCAAGGCAGCAACGGTTGTGGGTGGCAGCAACGCGCGAAGGAGAGAGAGGGTGCAACAGAGGAGAGAGAATCGCCTAATTCGGGACATCTTTTCTTCAGATCTGTAGAGTATAATGTTAAGACCAATGCATCATCTACTCATATTCTTGGTCTAATTTGATATCTGATATATTTTGACTACTATTAGAGATTTTACTAACATGTATGTATTTTTATATACATCCAATTTATTAATTATATACATGCATATATATATTTTACTAGTTGTGCGGTGGTTATACACTGGTATTTATGATTTGAAGGGTTTTCGAATACTCGGACGGTGTATATAAATTTGTATATCTGTATGTTGTGAAACCATGAATCAAACCATGCGTCGGTCTACAAGCATGCTGCCAGGGGCAAGGTCACTACAGGACCATGGCGGTTCGAGACCCGATAGGTCATTATATGTGATCCGAGGCTTGAGATATTGGTACCGCTTTTGACGGGGAGGCTTTGTCCCGACGTGGACGTATGTGACATATTGTCTCACTTTTGTCGGCAGGAATGTTAGATGTTTAATAGCTGACCTACCCCACTATGTATTTAAATGAGAACTATCGTAAAGAATTAACGAAATAATATATTTGGACGTCCTAATATATAACTAAAATTTAATATTGCACCCAAAGTCGCGGTCAGTAAAATATAGTGAGTGAATTTCTTATCTATGGGAGATAGAGTATATGAATAGCCTTGAGCTATTGGCCTAAACCGTAACCAAGCCTTAAACTGCTGGCTTGAATCGCAACCGATATAGCCGTAGTTATCGGACGAAAGTAACCCTTTCACAAATTGGTATTATTTATCTTTAATTCTCCAATTTTACGCATGCTTTGTATTTCTGCATGTATTACGTGGACTACGATTTGAGATACGTAGTTTGGCCAACGGATGGACGACATGAATGTCTCGTACGTATTGATGTGTTAAGTCATGAAACATGTTTTATATTTATATGTTTTGGTTCCGATTTCTTTGATTTCAACATATGATATATGAGATTTGGATCCGAACGATGGTGTGTGTCCCACATGGATGTGGTGATGGTCGCGATTATATAATATCATCTCGAATCATATGATATGATATTGTCTATGAGATTTAATCGGATCGTTATTTATTATAATTATGTCCTAGAGGGACTGTTTGATACGGACGATAATTTAATATAAAATATCACATCAATTTTCAGGGCTTTCACGGACCTTATATTTTATATTTTACACGGTTATGATTGTTATCCATTCCCTCTGATTTATATGCACTGGTTATATATATATGATATTTGTTGAGTTCTAGGCTCATGTGTTCATATTTTATCCATTCAAACTAATGGCTTGGATACGCTTATAGAGTTTGGACATTATCTGATGTGATAGATATCTATCGGTGAATAGAGATGTTCATATTGGTTATATTTCAGATTTCGGGAATATATTATGATTCCATTTTTTATCAGATGAGGGCCTTAATTCATGTACGGGATATATTAGAGTTATAATATTATGTTGATGAGTTATTATATTTGAATACATTAATTGTGATTTTGGATAGCAGGTCATGTATTATATTATCCGAATTTATATTCGATGTGATCTTGTACGAATTTTTTTTTAATATTGTATATATTTTGATTATCACGTCTGGATTGGATTTTATGATTGATGAAAATATTATTATTAATTTTATTTTTAACCTATGTATATTGTGTTCCTAAGTCATAACATTTTCAGTTTAATTAAATTTTCAACATACAAGGCCGAGTTTATTAAATTTCTTGACATGCATGGTCTAATTTCACAAAATATAAGCATGATTGATTATTAAATTAAGTTTTCAGTACATGCGTGAAGTTAGAACACAAAAATTTTGTTCATAATATACTAAACTTAGGCATGAGTTTTTGTGAAATTATTTTATAAAATCATGGAATATGGAATGCATGCTTCAAATACATATACTGAATTTAAAATTATGGCTTGGTTGAGTATTAGAATAAAAATGCTTAGAAGAAATTGGCAAAAAAGAGTAGCAGGGGAAGAAAGAATTTAGAGTGCACTTGCCTTAATTTGAATTTATTTAAATTCTAATTTAGATCATCTCAAATTTCAGTTTTTTGGCTTTCTCTATTTTCTTTTCTCTCTTTTCCTTGACTCTCTTCTCTAAATTTTGCTATAAAAATGACCAGAATTGAGTTCGAAGGTTTTTTTATAATAGACTGGCGCTCGAACACGACTCGGGTATGCATCTTTGCCAACGGCCGCGAACGGCCTTGGGTACGAGGGTTCTTTTTTTGGTACCTTAGGCATGTATCAAGCCTGCGTTAGGCATGCATCAGGCTTGTATTATGCCTCAATCAGGCAAGAGTCATTCGGTCTTAATTTTGACTCAGTTGTCCTAAGTTTTTATATCTTTTAACATTAATTTTAATTATATTAATTTAATTAATTATGATTATCATAATTTAAAAACTCAAGCGTTATAAAACTTTATATAAGTAAAGGATAAATGATATTTTCTCCGATATAAAAAATATAAAGGATATATTTATATTTGAGTAAAATTTTTATTTTAATTACATACAAACTATTGTAAAATATTAATTGAGATATATCATAAATATTACAGTGAATGCAGATTCAAACCTATAATTCATAAATTAAAAGTAGTGTTTTAGCCCGTCTATAAAATTATATGTATAACAACCTACCTATGAATTTTAAATAGTAACGCATAATATTTGGTTGTGTGAAAAAATATATAACCCAAGTTTTGATATTCGCTATTTATCAGGTTAGGCCACAACTGATTCTTAGTCCATAAATTTTATTATGATTTAATCATAATTTTAATGCCGCATAGTTTAAAGAATGAAATTTGATTATCAGTTTTAAATTATATATAATATGTTTATAAAATTATATTATTATTATTTTTTTATTTTGATCGAAGTCTTACTCGGGTACAATTTTGATGTTTATATGTGTTTAATTATAAAAATTACATCTTGTTGAGTAATTGATTTACTCTTCAATTTTTACTAACCTTTCAAATCAAAGAATTCAAGGCAATACTTGCAGGATTGGAATGGAAGAGATGGATCATTCAGAAGTAGTTTTAGATTTTTGGATATCAATTTCGATATATGTAAATTAGAATAATAGTTTTAAATTGTTAATTTTTATTCTAACTGTTAAATATTATAAATTCAGGTGGTCATGTGTGTGATGTCAATTTATGAGTTGATTTCAGTTCATTTAAGTACTTGTTTGGATTGTGATGCTCGGATACTCTGACTTTTAGTATGGATGCTATTCCTTATGTATATTAGAGGTCACATATGATCGATATTCGGAACCATTTTCGGGTGTGCTATTTTGGATTCTATGAATCGGCACATCTTTATTTGGATCTTTTGGCTATATTTATGATTTTTTAAGTTATGTCCCGACAATGTTTTGAGTCCTACCTGGCGGAATATATAAAATTTCAGAAAATTAATTCATTAAAAACTTGCTTAAATTTGATAAAAGATTGTATAATTAAAAATTAGACCGCAGATCGGAAACGTGACACTAAGTATGCAGGCAATGGATGTGAGCATTTCAAGTTGATACTGGAAGAGGGGCTCTTACAAAATTTTTATCTGAAATAGTGGAAATAATTCCCATCACTGGAGTTCATCTAGAAGATTGTGGGCCGTGAAGGCTGAAATTGATGATTCACTTTTACCCTGTCATCATCAAGGTGTTGGATCTGGTCACTCCCTTGTGGGTAACTCAATAGTTTGTCATTGAGAGATTTGTGGAGAACAAATCTGGAGAATTGATTCCAGTCAACGGGACGTTGACCGAAGGAGAACAGTGAACGGTCAATAGAGATTGACCGACGGATGGCCAACTATAAATTTTGGTCAACAGGGGGTCGACCGTCTTAGGGTTGTAGGAGTACTGTTGGATGGCGGACGAACAACAGAAGACGGTCAATGGAGAGGTTGACCGGATGACAGCAGAAGACGGTCAACAGAGGTTAACCGAATGAATACTGAAGACGGTCAATGAAAAGTTGACCGACTGAGTAATGGGCTTCGGAGACTGTGAAAAGTTGCAGATTGTAGCGAACGGATGTCTTTCCAGGATTGGTCAATAGGTTAGCAATTGGGTTGCAGAGCACGCGTCTACACAGTGTAGAGCATGTGCTGTCTTGCAGGTCATAGGCTTGCAGGAAGCTCGAAAACTTGTGAAAATGTGGCACCAATTATTTGTAAGATGACCAGTTGGACAGATGGGATTAGGTGGAGTCAGGACGTCTATCTATGAGCACCAGGAGCTTCAGCCAAAGTGCGGTAGCACCTGTGGCGACACCAGCGTGGGTGTCCAGAGGAAAGCCACTGTGTGTGTGGGCTTGGCACCAAGGAGAGCACGGAAGTGCCACTAGGTGCGTGTTGCATCGAGCTGGTGTGGAAGACAACACCAGGGGCGCTATGTGCCAGCCCCATGTGTGCGGGAGTGAAATAGCGGTTGCCGTTTCACCAACACTTATAAAATGTGAGAGCAGAGAGCAACACAGTGAGGAGAGAAAGAGTAAAAGAAATATAGAATAATGAGCGAAACACAAAGAGTAAGGCTTTATATTCTCGTACTCTATTCTTTGTTTTCACCTCTAAGGCTTGTGTAATTAGGGTGGTTGCTGTATTCTGTCTTTGAGTTTGTATAACCATTTTACATAATGAATTTATTGGTGAACTTTGTATCCCGTGATTTTTTTCCTTAATTAAAAAGTGATTTTCACGTAAAAAAATTACTGTGCATCTCTTATATTCCTTATTCCTACTATATAGTGGCTGTCGATGACGGAGGGGTTCGAGTATTCCGTTACTACCGGATCGGGTGGATTCGGGTATCAAATTCCAACACAAGGTTGTATGTATTCCTTTCTAATCTTTCAAAATTGAAACTTAGGTAAGTTATTTATGAAATGCAGTAAGGTAAAAGGAAGGAAAATCCATTTAAGCTCATTAATACATGGAGATTAAGGCAGTACTCATACTTAAAGCACACATTTAAAATTGATCATCTTGAGATTGAATATGACTGTCAACTTCAAGTTCGAATCTATGGCATGTGTTAGATGAATTGACCTAATTAAAGCAAGCTTGAGTACAAAACTGACAATTATGTCATATTTCTAGACAGCTCATTCTATGGTTTCTGAATCTGTCTTCTTCCAAGATTCGGGATGTCACTTTCAAGTTCTCTTGAAAATTAAGAGAGAGGAAAATTTTGTGTAATTAAGGCATTGCATTATTGATGGGTCATTTTCTTTTTTTTTTTTTTTTATCTTGTACAAGGGTGATGTAACGTCCTCCTGTATCCACATATAGATATTATTCGCTTTGGTCCCGGAGAACTTCGCAACGTCTCTCAGCCTCATGCTGCGCAGAAGGAGAGTTTCACAAGATCTCCAAACCTACAGCGCCTCGGTTTTGTTCTCCCTCAGACGCCTGCTCGCCATCAAAACGCGTCTACAAGTGAGGTGTTCCATATTCTTATAACGACACTTCGTTCCCCTCCCTCAATCCAATGTGGGACCTTACAGGTGAGCTCTGTCATAATAGTAAAATTGCTCAATTTCAAAGTAAAGGTGGTATATTCAAACTATAAAAATTATAACATAGAAATAACGCTGTGTGTATATGATCATGCGGTGATCTCAAAATTAGGTCACCCTTTGCTTTCATAGTTGTCTTGCAATTAATTCAAACTACAAAGAAATAACTGGTACTTTCATCATATAAAATTTCATTTTTCTTTTCCCTAATTTGGGGTTGTTTTGCAATAAAGCTCATGCACACTGAAATATTCAGAGATCTAACTAATTAATTCAATTTATCTCTTCGATATAACATTCCTAGTTTTGCATTTACTATAGTGATCTTCTATGCCAATGAACGTGGCTTATGATCAGCCTGATTCCTTTGATCTGTGGGCAGTGCTGATTTTGGTGGTTGGGTTTGAACTGAAACACTCTGGAGTAGATGGGCATGAACTTAAGCCATTAACACTGAGACATCAAATCAAGGTAAAATGTTTTCTGTATTAAATTAATACTATTAATGTTTATTTGTCAGCAACTGCATCAGTGAGGTTTGTTAGGATTCGATTTAGATACACGCAATCCGTCATAGTTGAATAAAATTTGAACCTTCTATTAACCGTTAGTCACTAAATTTATGAGTATAAGAAATATAATAATGTACAATATTTTTAGCGTGGAGAATTCTTTTCAATCAAGGAAAAAAATTACAGAACTAATTCCGAATAGATCCACTATAAAAAGTGCCGATTACAATGAACCCCTTCTGAAATCCCTTCGCCACAATCCCGAGTGAAAAATCGTTGATTACTACTCATTCAACACATTCAACAATTTACAAGAGAAATACAACGAGAAATAAGAGCAATCAAATAAAAATACGTCATAAAAATCTACTCCAAAATAATGTACCCGATTTTGATAAAAAATAAAACTCAAATCGAACTTTAATTAGCTACCGAGCTTTTTTTCTCTTCTCTCTTCTTTTTTCTATTTTTTTTCACGACACTCTTTATTTGAGAAATAATTTCAGAACATTCTTAAAACACATCCGATACATTTTATACTATGAATGACCTCGAATGCTGGCTCCCCTGATATCGACGATTGGGCGCCCTTGGAATCGACGACTAGGTGCCCTCGGATTCTCGTCGTAATCTTTTTATGAATATCGTACAATCCTCTTATACTATCCATTTATTATGAAATCTATAAAGAAGTAAACAAATCCAACACGGTTGACAGATGATTTAGTATGAAACATAAACCTTATTTAAGGCTGTTTGGTGAGTCCATTAATTTTGTGCATAAAGTCAAACTTTCTAGTCTGTATGGTGACCACAGCAGAGGGGCTGCTAAGCATAATGCAAAGGCACGATGACAGGAAGTTGTCTTCATTCTCAAGCATAATGCAAAATTTCTAGTCCCATGTCGGCTTCCAGCGGATCCCACTCGGCAAACATGGGAGTTGAATTTGCTTCCCTAGCCGTTGAAGCTCGAAAAATTTTTTCTCAATTATCGTGGGTATCAAGTTTTTCTTTCGTCACCAAAAATCGTATCTTTTTATTATTATTTATACTCGTTTATATTTTGCATATTAGTTAGCATCGTTACTATCTAGAAATAAATATTCTTTACATGTATTAAATATTTAAATTTTACTACTTCTGTTATTTTTATCGGTATCAAAACTTGATTGTATAATTTAGGACAAAAAATTCTTTTTCAATCAAAGTGTTTAAGCGTGCTATACATAGCCTAGTACTGTTCATTACGAATTGTGCCATGAATGGTATGAACCCAAGTTACGTCTTTACACAAATATGAGCTTTCTGTAATTTTTTTCTTATATTTTTTGTGTAATGATATAAATATCAATTTTTGTTTTTCTTCTTTTAATTTTCTTATTTCTTATTTTTTTAAAAAAATCATGAGTAATTCTACGGTATTCTTGTTTTTCCTTTTCTAAAAAAAAAAAATAAAAGTAAAATTTTTTTAATTTTTTTAATCTTGATGGTTCATGTAATTTAGTTGTGTTTTTTGAATGCATAAATATTAAGAGACTTATTTTTAAATTTAGTGCTAATTTTCTTTTAGTATACAAAAATAGATGGCTATGCTTATTTCATCTTTCTAAACAGTTTTTTATTTGATGCGCTTTTGAAAAAGATGCCAAGGAAATGCATACATCAAATAAAACAAAATAAGAAGCATCATTATTGGTGATTAAACAACACAACAATAATGGTTGGCAGTACTTTAACTGACGCAGGATTTCTGCTGCCCCTGAGAAAAATAAGAACCTGCTTTTCATCTGTACATCGTTAGATTGAAAGAATTAATCATCTAAAATTGATGGATGTACCGTAATATGAATTGACCCATAATTAAAGAAGATTCAAATAGTCTACTAAACAGTCAATTTAAATAACAATTCAATAGGAGAAATTTTAAATCAAATTTTGAAAAGTTTAAACGGTCAACGCTGGCCGTTGACCATTTAGACTTCAAAGAGGTGGCTAACTCACAGACAAACGATTAACTCGAGATTGACCGGATGGATGTATTGTAGCGCGGGCCCAAAAAGGCTTCAAACCTACTACGACCTAGGCCTAAATTGGCAGGCGAACACGTGCACGAAAAGTAACGATCCTTTCATGATCACATGCATTTTCAAAAGCTGATCTTCTCTAAAAAGTGGACAATGAACTCAGCGTCAACAAAACAGTAACAAAAACATGAGACGATCTTAAGATCCGTTGCACTGTACAGTAGAAAAAGGATCCATCAAATCACGACTGTCAAGCCCACCAACTCTGAGAAGGCCGCCATTGCCAATCCAAGAAGAACACGCCACCTTGCCTAGGGAAGGTGGGTCTCCTGCTGTCCATAAAAGTTTAAGGTCTTCGTTCTGGAAGACACATGCTCTTACATGCTCATACAAGCTCACATACGCACATGCATTCTCAAACACACAAGCTCACGAACAAACACGAAGGCTTACTCAGAAACAAAAGCTCTCTTACTCACTCTCTAACTTATCTTTCTAAGAACACTGAGAACTAAATTCCTGAAAGATTTCCTACAGTCTTACCTACGAACGCTTACAGAGCTTGAATAAAGGCTCGTCTTCTCTTTCTCTCTACACAAACGTTCGTTCTCCAATCCCACCAAAGGCCTCCGGATTCAAAGAGACCTTTTCGGCTTTTTGATAATCGTTTCCTAAAGCTTCTACGCTTTCGAGACGTCGCTTCCTCACGCTCTCTGTGAGCAGGAAGCAAGAACTCGCATTCTCAACGAGCCAACACTCCCGACCATCCTACTCTCTCTCTTCTCTTTACTTTATCAATTTACCTTTCTTACTTATAAGGCTTTTACTGACTTGAGCGTCGGAATATTTTCGATGGGATAACATCCCGCCGACACACTGACCTCTCGTTCACTTTAGAAGACAAGCGATTCAAACTCAAATAACGGAGTCGCCGAATTATCTGCATTTAATCCGAATCTATTCGAAATCGATCCAGATACGCATCAAAAATAATGCAATCTAAATAATTATTTTTAATATCTAATTTATATTAATATTATGAAATAATTAAAAATATAGTTATTTTTAATATTTTTTATTTTTAAATTTTATTTATTTAATTTTGATCTAATGGCTAAGAAAGGAAAAGCAGATTCCTACCGAGAAAAACATGAAACCCTAATCGGCACTTTAACCAACCACTAACTTATGCTTAGCACCACCAACAAACGGCAGCAACCCAATATCAAATAAGCAACAGTAACGGTAAATTCTCAACAGCTTAGCGAAACAGGGCACCGATATCTTCCAATGAATCAGTGAAAGAGCAAATGAATCCAGCTGCGCTGGGGACGGCGACCTTATGATTAGACTTCTTATCAGGATTCTCTTCCTCCACAGTTAGCCGTCAGGAAATCTAGTCGTGTGATGGGCGTTTCTCTTTAAGTATATATTTTCTAGTATTTTCTATTTTGTCGTAAGCTGGGTTGCAGATGGCCAAATGCAATGAATGGCTGCTCATCTCATATGGGTGTGTTTGGGAATGCAGTAAAAATGACATATTATATCATATCATTCCACTGATGAATAATTTAACCTGTGAAGTTTGAATTTTTCTCTCTTCTTTTCATTAAAAAATTTGTGTACTTTCATCACATGTTTATTCTACAAAATGGCTAAAATATTCTCTCTCTCTCTTGTTTTTTAGCTGAGTCTTCGTATGCATTGCAAACATTATTGGAAGGAACCAATCACTGCTGCCTCTCCATATTCTCGGGGCATGGACGAATAGATAAGATATACTCGTGACATCTATTTATTTATTATTTTTTATATGGAATAGTTAATATGGATGAATAAATAAAATATTATATTATTAATAATATTAAAAAATAATCAAACGGTTTTTCTTTTTAATATTTTAATCCAAAGGATTCAGCTTGCCTTAATAAAGGAAATCTAGGGTTACAAGAAAATTCCAGGAAGCAGCTTGGGGGGACCTGTTTAATTTCCTTATTTAATTTAATTTGCCCTGACAACTGCATCAAGAAGTGCACTAATCTCTGTCGGGTTAATCAATTAACCCTCCCTTTTCAGTATTTTCTTGTTTTTCTTAGAAAATGGAGCTTTTCTGCGTATATTTTTCTTTCTCACATCTAAATTTCTAGATATTATATAAGACAGGATATATAATAAAGAATCATGTACTTTCTCACGGTTGGTTGAGTCTTTCTATTCCGCTTCTGCGATAATCAGGTAAAAGACTTGTCACCAGAGCTTCGAAGTATTGTAAGTGTCCATCAATTCAGTGTTTTCTTGCTGGAAATTTACTGGAAAAAACTGAATTCTCTCTTCTTGGGTTTCTAAGGTGATTGATTTTGTTGTCAATGGAGAAGAGATACGATCCTGTCAGCCAGAGTAACAGCGACTGGAGGTTGTCGAGAGATGAAGAATTTCAGATAGAAGGCGTGTGGGATGTTTTCAATGAAACTACGGGCACGGGCTGTAAGGTTAGTTTCCCCGAAGAGTCGGCTTCTTTGATTTCAAGGTGCCTTCCAACGGCGGCCAGAATGATTCCGAGGGCAGACAAGCTAACCCATGAACCGAAAGCGATGCAGCCTCACTCGGCACCAATCAACATCCCCGACTGGTCCAAAATCTATGGAAAGAGCCTGAGTAAATCGCCGAGCAATGCTTCATCTCTTGACCATGATGTCGATGTCAATGATGATAAAGATGTTGGTGGAAATAGCGATGAAGAAGAAGATCACGGTGATGATTATGATGGCAATGAGGATATGTTGCCCCCACATGAATGGCTGGCTAGGAAACTTGCCAGGAATCAGATATCTTCCTTCTCGGTTTTTGAAGGTGTTGGGAGGACACTCAAAGGCAGAGATCTTAGCAGAGTAAGGAATGCTGTTTTAACAAGAACAGGTTTCATTTGACTAATCTTTCTTTATTGCTTCGTCATCATCATCACCTCTTGTCATCTAATCATCATGATCATGTACATAATTAGCCCGTACATTAAAAGGTACAACTATACTGCTATCACATTATATTCTAATAGTCACAAAAAATTATAAAAACGGTCTCTTAGATATAATGTAATATAAGATTATGTACAATTAAACCATCAGTTTTCTGTACCTTTTTTAGACTTCACATATAGTGAGATTTATAAACCAAATTGTCTTTTTTTTCCCCCTTAAATTTCAGGTATGTAAATATTCTTGGTCATGGCTTGTTTCCAAGTCTTTTCATCTCATGTGGTGATTCTCTGTGTGTATATGTCATGTAAGAAGTTTATGGATTGATATGTAAATGTTGGGATGTGATTTTCTCTCATTTTTTAAGTTTGATTTTGCCTCTAGCATTATGATTGATCACTGCCAGTCTGAAAGAGGATTTTGAGTAGATCTATAAGTCATATTTTTAACTGTTTCATGTGAAATAGATTAAAAAATTTCTAATTTTAACTCGTTTCAACTCTTTTTTAAATTGTAGAATAAAAATATAAATAAATATATAATACACGTAAAATATATTCAAATTTAAATGTACTTAACTATCAAATTGATATAAATAGCAAGCATAACAAATAATAATAGCCAAAACAGGATTTTTAATGACGAAGGAAAACATTGATGATCACGGTTACTTAGTAAAGCCCTTCAAATTTTTACAATCAGTAAAAATAATGTACTAAAAAAGTTAATTTATAAATCGAGTAGTACAGATATACTACTTAATTTATTTACGCCCGACTTGTGACCCCTACCAAGTAATTTGTTGGATTTACCTTCGGCAGTGAAATAGGACACATTTTGATCTTCTTGTCAATATTGTTTCACAAGCCATAAAATTTTCACACACCATTGGATCCCAATTTTTACGCCATCCACATCTCTCACGAGATCAATATATAAGAAAATATATGTAGGACAAAGTATATATAGTGAGACAACTTCAACAATGATACTCAATGATCGAGGGAGAGTTTTCTTAAAAGGTATCCTTTTATAAACTTTAAAGAAAGAGTTTTTAGAGGAGCCACTATGAGCAATATAATTACCAAAATCTTTTTATAAATTGGAGAAGATATGTATATGTAGAAAGGATCCAAAATTAGGTAAAAAAATATAACAATTAAGAAATGCGTGCCCTGATACTCGAGCGCCGCAAAAGTGCACATCAAGCCCACATTAGGTCCTTGCCTTAATGCTCAAGCATCAATCGGGCACTTATCAAGCACACATAAAGCCTGCATTGGGTTCGCACCCTAGTGCTCAAACACAAATCTTGCACTCATCAAGGGTGTGCAATTTAGAAAGGGCGCTCATATGTACCTCAAGCACACATCAAGTACGGGCATTTTGGAATGGCACTCATACTCATCTCGAGCGCACTTCGATCGTGGACATACTAAAAACGCACTCGTGGGCCGGTTAAGCGTAAGGCAAGTGTGGATATTGAGAGTTGCACATTAGCAATCATCGGGTGTGAATATGATATAAATCTTTCTGATACTAGAAAGTACGCCAACAATCAATCAAACTCAATCACGGAATGTGCAACACATAATATGCCTAGCAATGTTCCCTTTATCAGTTCCGTGGTAAAGCTTCTCAATAACCATAAAACTAAAAACACATGAATTATGAGTTCAAATATTATCGAGATAAACCCCGTATACATAAAAATCTACTCCTAATAAATAGCCGACACAGTAAACTCAAACGGAAGAAGATACAAAAGCCTGTTGTTCATGTTCAAACATGGTTAGTACAACAATATATAGAAACCAAACAAGTTAAGGATATATAAGGAAAGAAGTAAAGTAACAATGAACACATATGCAAAAATATATATATTGCAGAAGAAAAGTATCAGTTACATCATGTGAACAAACGAAAAGCAAATATATCAAGGTCCTCCCCCTAAGATATAATCAACCTCTCCTAAATGATAATCACCCCCAAATTATAACCTCCCCTCAAAACTTTTTGTCAACAATGACCAAAGGGAGGAATTATGTTGGTCGAATAATCACTTGCATGGTGAGACAACAAACGGGTAGACAGAGGAAATGGATGGACATGTAGGTCTCCTCGAGGTGAACTTTTCATTCAAGGGTAAGTTGTTGATGGGACATGCATGTGAGACTCCAATAGCTCTGAGAAGTAAACAATCGACAAAGAGTTGATCGGAAAGCTAAGGGCCCACTAATTAGCGAGTAGGAAGAGGTACAGGATAAGGAGGAAGGGATGGGCTAGCATATCTAATGAGAGAAAAGTAAGAGGATCATCCGTGGGGCATAGAAATGGGGAGAGACGATGAGTGCGGGCTTGGCTTTGTGTAAAAGTGGTGCAAGTAATGGGTCTATCAAGTCACACACAAGGAAGGTTTGAAAAATAGATGCCTAAAACCATAATTAGGTGTTAGATAAGACGATCATAAGAAAGGTTGTCATCCTTCTTAGAGACAAAAATAGACATTATGTGGGAGTAGAGGTGAAATGGGAAATCAATTGACCACCCACTAAGAAGGATATAGAGAAATAATGTCTTATGAATAGGGATGGAGGTGAAGTATTTGACAACAAAAATATTGGTCAATATAATCCGATGCACCACCATCCTCCGAGGGAACAAACATGAGGCATCTCAACAAACATGACAACAATATAATGTCATTTGGTTTTAAATGATTTGCCATGCCATGTCATGGAACAAACATGGAGAAACAAGGATATCTCAACAAAATGAGGCATGGGTATGAAAACTGTATTGATAATCTAGATCGAGAACACGCGGAATATTCAAAGTATGGGAAAGCACATCCAGGAAAATCCAAAAGGTACTCCCCCTCAAGTAGATAGAGAAGGAAGCTGCCGCAAGATCTAGATGATACATGTTCACATAAAACTTTTGAATCAACAATGTAGCGGGAGGAATTATGTTGGTCAAAACCGACTCCCAGTGCTGGTCAATGAACGAGAAGGAAATGGATGGATCTAGGATCGTGAGGTGAACTTTTCATTCAAGGGTAAGTTGCCTATGGGACATGCATTTTTGAAAAAGGTTCTCAGCGGAGGGATTGACAAAGCGATTGGGTGCTAAGGGCCCACTACTAGTAGCCTTTTTGGAGAAGGATATCCAAGGAGTAGATATCTATAGAGAAAAGTATAGAGAAACGGTGAGGCATACCCCAATCAAAGCCCGTGAATAAGGAACCCACCAAACCCCAATACCACAGGCCAAGAGAGGAGTGAAACCACTATAGATCTACACAAGAGAGGCGTAGATCGAATAGTGGGTATCCTAAAAACGTTGGTGGGTTCCACACCGAAACACCCAAAGTCCACAAACCCCTCATGACCACAGATAGAGAGAGGGGCTAAAGCATGAAAAATTGACACAAAAGGGGTGTAGATCGGGAGGTGGGTAACCCAAAAACTTGGGTGTATTCAATATCGAGACACTCGAAACACAATATCATCGAGACACCCAAAACACGATACCATGGCAAGGCTAAATCTACACAACTCGTGCACTACTAACTACAAATTAGGACTAAAAATGCACATAACTTTTACAAATCTAGCAAGATAATAGAGAAAAATGGTGTTCGAGGAGGTAGATGAAAATCACCATTAAAGGAGAGTAAGTAGGAAGGGAAAGGAAAAAGCTTACTATGGATGTGCCCCAATTTGCAAGGAGAAGAATAGATTGGGAAGATTTGAAGGATTTGGAAGTAGACAAAAGAGGAAAGAAAAGAGAAGGATGAGAGACAGGAGAGGAGGGGTGAGAAAATACAGAAAGTGCACATACAAAGCTTGAACATAAAGGGTTCTGCGTAGTAGTGTTTGAGTGTGCCTCATGCATGCATCAGGAGTACTTGAGAAGGGAGGTAGATTGCTTGAGCATGAGGGAGACATGTGTCAAGCACGCCTAATATATATTTTGCACTTGAGCGTCGATCAGGCACCCGTCAAATGCAATAAACAGGACACCATTTTTTAAATAAATTAATTTGATATAATACATATAGTTTAGAGTTATTGTACCAGTCATGTCTCTCTATGATATGTAATATCACTCTTCATGATCCATACTTTCTTTTTGAATTTAATTATTTTACATAATTTTATCACTTGATCATTCAGTTGGTTGGCTTGATTCATGAGGGTGTGCATCTTTATCCTTTGATTAAGATTGTTATGAAAATTAGTTACAAAATAATGGGGGCAAATATGTCTAATTTTTCTCACACCTATGGCATGTCACCCGTGGCATCTCTGGACAAATTTTGAAGAGAGGTAAGATTTATTACATTCATTCCTAGTTTGATTAGAACCAAGGTTTCTTCTCCTGTTTGAATAGATATTAGGTATATTATTATTTTTTTTTGCAAAACCTTTTGATCTCTGATCGATGAAGACAAATGACAAGATATTTCGTCTTATAACGGAAGTGGTTGGGACAAAGACAATTTTTAAGTTAAGATTTGCATTCAATGTACTAGCAGAATATCCCAACCCTATTTTGTTCCCTTCCCACCGATTTTTCCTAGATTGAGTATATGGTCCAATTGTTTAAATCCACTCGAAAATTATTTCAGATCATTTTGAATACTTTTAAAATTTGATTCAAGGGTCTTGATTTTTTTTTTTTTATAAATAATTTGTTTAATTTCTCAAATTCATGTATTTTAGTGTGTAGTTTCGATCTAAAATTATTTTTTTCTTTTTCAATTTCCACTAATTTCTTTCTTTAGGGACGTCTTAGTTTTCTTAATTTTTAGACACTACCTAAATATTTTATCATATGCATCCTTTAAGACACAAAACTGAGTTTTTGATTTATTCTCAGAGTCTTCAGTTTGTTCCAAATTCTCTT
Source organism: Nepenthes gracilis (assembly GCA_033239525.1). NCBI lineage: Eukaryota > Viridiplantae > Streptophyta > Magnoliopsida > Caryophyllales > Nepenthaceae > Nepenthes > Nepenthes gracilis. The sequence continues at coordinate 4,527,359 of BSYO01000006.1, forward strand.
CTAAATTATCATCATTTCTACTCAAGGAGGTCATAAAAACCATATAATTAACTTGGTTATCTCCGGAGCATTTTTCATTATTTTTCTCTTCATCATCACTCAACGTAGTATTAGCTTTCATTGCCATTGTTAAACATTATTGACGTTTAAAATTTGAACATTCAACTCTAAGATGCCAATAACTTTGGCATTCATAATATTATACTTATTGAGAGTTTTTTTTATTTTACGTCCTTGTTCTCAGGTTTATCCTTCTTGTCACTTTTAAGATATATTAAAGTCTGTTTTTCTGACTGATATTTGTTCTTCTTCAAAAATTTTTTAAAATTCTTAACAAATAGAGAAAAATCTTCATCCCTTAGGAATTCTTCATGAGAGTCATTATCCAACACTTCCTTTACAGATTTTAAAGCAATGTATTTATTATTATTTGATTGTGGTAAAGTGTATTTATATATTTGTAGTGATCTGACAAGTTCTTAAATTTTTACCTTATCAATATCCTTACTCTTCTCGATCGTAGTGACTTTAAGTCTAAATCGCTTAGAGAGAAATTTTAAAATTTTTCAGATAATTCTATTTTTAAAAATTATTTTTCTTAAGTTAAACGTGGAGTTTTTTATATCGTTTAATTTTGTATAAAATTTATCAAAGGTTCATCATCATTGATTCTGATTTTCTCAAATCTAGCAGTAAGATCTATAATTTTAAGTTCTTTACTTATTTTGTTCCTTCATGTGTAATTTTAACAATATCCCAAGTATCTTTAAATGTCTTGCATATAAAAACACATTTAAACTCTTCAAGAGATATAGTTATAAAAATAACATGCAACCATTTACTATTCCAATTAGAGGCATCAAGTTCTTCTTTTATCCACAAAGATAAAATTTTTAGTTCATCACTCATAGTACTTCTGGGTAGAGTCTACACAGATTGTGTGATATCCTATACCTGTTCATCCATAGACTTTAAAAAGACTCTCATTCAAACCTTCCAATAGGTATAATTACTCCTATTAAAGTAAGGAGGAACGGAGAAAAATTGGCTAGTATGCATCTAAATTAGGATCATGAATCGAGATAAGTCTCTGATACCAATTAAAATAGACTAGAGAGTCTTTGATCTCAACTCGTTTTGACCATTATTTAAATCATAGAATAAAAATATATATAAATATATAATATACGTAAAATATATTCAGATTTAAATATATTTAACTATCAAATGGATATAAATAGTAAGTACAACAAATAATAATAGCCAAGGCAAGATTTTTAGTGATAAAGAAAAATCTCGATAATCATGATTATCGAGTAAAATTCTTCAAATTTTTATAGCCAGTAAAAATAATGCACTAAATAAGTCAACTTTACAAACCGAGTGGTATAGATACACTAATTTAGCTGACTTACTTACAACTTGCGACCCTACCAAGAAACTCATTGGATTTTTCTTCGGCAATGGAACCGAATATCTTTCAATCTTCTTACCAATTTTACTTCACAAGTCGCAAAATTTTTGCACACCACTGGATCATAATTTTCATACCACCCACATCTCTTACAAAAGTCAACAAGTAGGAAAAAGTCTATAGGATAAAAATATACACGAATATATAATACACGTAAAATATATTCATATCTAAATTTATTTAATTATCAAATAGATATAAATAGTAAGTATAATAAACAATAATAACCAAGATTGGATTTTTGGTGACGAAAAAAAATCTCGATAATTACGATTATCAAGTAAAATCTTTTGGACTTCTACAACCAGTAAAAATAATGTACTAAGAATGGCTTATAGATCGAGAATAAACAATGGAACCGAATATCTTTTGTCTTCTTACCAATTTTAATCTTCTTGTTAATCTTATTCCACAAGTCATAAAATTTTTGCACACCACTGGATCATAATTTTCATACCACCCACATCTCTTAATAAAAGAAAATAAGTAAAAAATGTAGTAAAAAAATTTATAATTGTGATATTTCGATAAAAATATTAATTGTGATTTTGAAAAATAAATAAAATATTATAAAATTTTTGGGAATGATCGGAGGTGCGGAGTGGGGCACGTAAAATATTTTCAAAAAAAAGGAAAGTTTATTTAATTATCAAATATAATATAAATAGGAAGTATAATAAACAATAATAACCAAGGGATTAGATTTTTTTCGTGAAGGAGAAGGAAGAAAAAAGGAGGGAGGCGGCTGGGCCGATGGCTCGATAATTACGATTATTAAGTAAAATCTTTTGGACTTCTACGACCAGTAAAAATAATGTACTAAGAAAGGTAACTTATAGATCGAGTGGAATAAACGTAGTAACTTAACCAACTTGTAACCCATACTAAGAAACTCGTTAGATTTGCCTTCGGTAACAAAATATGATACATTTTAATCTTCTTGTTAATTTTATTCCACAAGTCATAAAATGTTTGTACACCATTGGATCTCAATTTTCATACCACCCATATTACTTACGAAGGTTAATAAGCAAGAAAATGTATGTAAGATAAAATATATGTAGTAAAAAAATTCAGCAATAATTCTCAATGAATAAGAAAGAGTTTTCTTAAGAGGGAGCCTTTTGGAAGTTTTAAAGATAGGGTTTTTAGAGGAGCTATGTGAGCAATATAATCACCAAAAATCTTTTCACAAGTTGGAGAAGGTAGACATATATAGAGAGAATTTGAAATTAGGTAAAAAAAATATAGCAATTAAAAAATGTGCACCCCAACTCTCGAGCACTGCACAGGCGCGCGTCAAACTTGCATTGGGTCCACACCCCAACCAATCAGGTGCTCATCAAGCGCACGTTAGGCCCGCATTGGGTCCATGCCTTAATGCTCGAGCACTAATTTGACACTCATTAGGCCCGTGCAATCTGAAAATGATGCTCAAACATGCATCGAGTGCACCTCTAATGCGGGCATTCTGGAAAGGATGCTTGGCATGTCTCGGGAGCACTTTGAACATGGACATACTTGAAAAGGAGCTCATGCACAAGTCAGATATGGATACTAGAAGTTGCGTATTACCACTGGGCGTGAACCTAATGCAAATCTTCGTGGCACTAAAAAATACACAAACGATCAGCTAGACTCAGTCACAAAATGTGCTAATACATAATATGCCTAATATCATGTGTATGGAATAGGACAAATGTTTTGGATATTATTAAAAGTCTGTGTGAGTTGATGAATTATTTCACATTTGTAAGGATTACTTACATATTTTGGACATCATCTTTTTAGCTAAAAGCCTAAAGTTAATGTATATTTATAAGTTGTTGTATGTTTATGTGTATATGTGTTTGTATAAATAATACTGTGTTGGCTTTATTTTGATAGTCCTCTACTCTCCAACAATTTTTTTTTTTTTTTGTTGCTTTATTGTTGATGACTTGTACTCTTCCATAGCTAAAGTGTTCATATACTTGATTTCCAGGCAATTTTAGGAATCAATGGAGTATAAATTAGAATCCAACATATGAAAATAAATTATGCACTCAAAAAGTTGTTTTTTTAATGTTTGTTCAAACAAAGCAATCTCTCATATTATTGGTCCAAATTTTATAAGGACCTTGACAATAATATATTTCTGAGATACTCCAATCGAAATAATATCTTTCTTGATGAATATAGAGTTTTGCAAATTCTCCCTAAAATAGGAATATTTTTTTGACCTAAGTTCTCATTTTTATTTTCAGTGGATTTCCCTTTTGATTTCTTATGCTTTAATCTTATAGCCAATTGTTGTTAAATGTCCTCCCTCTTAATGTAAACATGTCGATAGCTGAATGTTAACAAGATTTGGGGAGCCTACATCTCTAAAAAATAGGTTAAGTCGATCCTCCTTAATCATAGTTATTTAATATTGATCGAATAATTATATTACTTATTATTAAAAAAAATAATGTTTAGTTTTTATTTACTATTAAAAAATATTCTTTTTATTCGTCCAATATTAATCGGGTTATTATGATTAAAAGGGTTTAAATCAATTCATCATTAATGGAGTAAAAACCCAAAATTCATGTTAACGAATGGCTACCGAATTTGCCAAATATAAAAGATTGAATAGTCTTATTTTCTTCTTATCAAATAAAAATAAAACAGGAAAAATGAAGAATTAGTAAAATTAAGTAGTGAAATTGACATAGTGAATTTTTACTAAAGTGATACACAACTGAGATGAAATAAATTACTGTGATGCCTAAGCAATTGATGCTTGATTATTGCGGGTTCACTTAAAATTGGTTGGAGCTTTAAGTCTTTCCTCTTGGGTAGTTGTCAACTTTATGAACCAACTAAATAAATGAATAAATTACAATTTAATTGTCACGGTTGAAATGGAATTTGACAAAATAGAGCTTATATTATAGTAAAATAGTACAAATATGAATTATATATATTATTTATTTTATGAAATATGTGAAGGGTTAATCAAATTGGCTGGTTAATCCGCCGAATGGTTAACCTAAGTGAATGGTTTATATATTTTATGATTATCTTAGGTGAAGGTTTCTATTCAATATTTACTACTGTTTACCATCATTAGCTGAACTATCACCAAAAACTCATGGTTAGAATGTGCAAAAGGATGATTAAATGAATTAATCTTTAATTAGTCTAACAACTCAAATCGTTGTCAATTATTTCTATTCAGGAAGCTACCACCAACTAACAACGTGGTTATAAATATATCCAATTTTTGTAAAAAATGAAATAAAAGTTGGAAAGCAAGTATGGAGTAAAATCCTCCAACAAATTTATTTTTTCACAAAATATGGAGTTAAACTCTCATGATTCGTACTTGGATCTGGGTTGCTGCACAGAATAGGGATCCATTTGGGTCTTCCTTGGCAAGTCGGACAAAGTTGATATGATTATCGTTCTTGATAGTCTTGATCCTACATACCATAACTAAAAAAATTAGAAATCAATGATTGGCAGAATTCACTCCTTGATATATCCTCCGGCATCCAAATTAGTAATCTTTCTCACTAAACAAAGAGATGCAATGGTAAGAGATGTGATGATATACAAAAGTAAGAATGGTGTCTATTTGGGATGATGGTTCAACGGAGAGTGGCTTGAGAACTAGAATTATGAAAAGTCTCTTTTTGAATAGAGTTTTGCTTTTTTGGTATGCTTGCCAGTCAGCTTCCCCCTACTCATTGGAGTAAATAAGTATTTATAATATTGGCAAACAGTTCGACCTTCCTAGTTGGTGACAACCGTCCGCTAAATCGGTCGGATGGATAAAAATATTTCAGTTCATTGTTACGATTAGTTATGATAAATTTCTTCAACTGTGCGAGAGTGGGCTGCTCTAATTGGGTCAATAAGGTCAACTTGGCCTTTGGAACCGAATGCATTGATTGGGACGTTATTTGAACCTTGGGCCAATGGCGACGTATTGTAGGTTAACCACCCCTGAATTCGTCCGTGGGCTTTTGTGCTAGGCTAACTCATTTTCAGTCATCCCCATCACCTCCATTTCTCTCTCTTTCTATCTTCTTCATGATCTCTCTCACATTTCAGATTTTTGAGATAGGCTATTATTAACTTGAACATCGAATGATATTTTAAGAAATAAGCTTTATATTCTTATACTCTTATTTGCTATTATCGTACGTAGGATTCGAATAGAAGATTCGATTGTTCAATCCAAATTTATTCAAATGGCATTTCATATTTCAGATATGTATCAACCTATAGACTCTATTTATTTGTTATATTATTGCGAAATAATTCAAATACAGAGTATATGTATTATTTATTTTATAAAATGTGTGCAGTGAAGAAGGATACAAAGCGGCCTACGTTTCCTGCACATGCTACATGTGATAGACACGTTTGAACGCGAGTTGATTGTTTTTTATACAGTGAAAATACATAGTAGAATGAATTAAATATAGATTTATTTAAATAATTTAATTTTATAATTTTATTTATTGCCAACAGAAAAGTGAGCAATTATTTGCCCAACAACTGCAGAAAAGGGCACACAGGCGACAGTGAATTATTGATTAATTATTGCAAATAATCAAAAGGTTAAAGAAAATCGAAATGCAAAAGCTAGTTCCTAAGAATTATAAAAGTAAATAATAATATTGAATAAAAGTAAGAAAAAGATATAATTTTTTTTAGTATTTTTAATTTTCATTTTATAAATTCAACTAAGGTTAGGTAATCAAATCAAAAGTTTAAGAAACAATAAAGGCTGGATTACAATTATACAAAAATAAATAAATATTTACATAAACCCAAAAAAACCAATACTTAAAGTAAAAGGTTACATAAAAACATAAAGTACTAATATTTATACAAGAATAAGTTTGTAAACTATATATTTATACAAAGTTTAGATTAAAAAAAAACCAAATTATAACAATATTATAATTCTGTTAAAAAACAATAGTGACTTTGATGTGTACCTAAAATAAAATTTTATTTGAGTGATAATTACCCAATGTGAAATTTAAATTTGAATGTTATAACTTTAATTTTAGACACCATAAATAACAAAATTAAAGGGTTTGTGTTTTGCTACTGGATAATCCACTCTGATACCTGATTTATTATAGGTTTAGAAAGAGTAAGGGAAGAAAAAATTTATCAAATCATTGAATTTTTGCTATGGGACTCCTAATTTTAGATGGATTATATCATGAAGTGTCGAGCATCATTATAAATTTGGTGAGAGTTATATTGATGTATTTATTTCTCATGGGTTGATATCTAAGGCAAACTGATGTTGACAGACTTAAAAAACCAAATTAATATAGTTTTAACAAATTTCAAATATAATCTTAGATTTGTAATATGATTTCTATTTGATAATTTGTAATATGGGAAGTGAGAAGTCTCGTGAATTGTAGGACTCTAATTTTTTATTTTGACAGTTCATATAACATTGCTTTATAATTATAGATCATATACTAATACTGTCAAAACACATTTATCTATCCAAATTACTTAATAATTATGTAATACAAATATATTAAAATTCATCATATGAAAGATTATTTTTTCAGAATACAATATGATTATGACCAATTGATATTTATATAAAAATTAGACTATAAAAATAGTATTTTTTTGACATTATAAAAAAATAATTTTTTACATGATGCAATAATTTGGACCAAATTGAATTTGCTAGTTCTAGCTTCTACTGGGGGAGAAGGGAAGGCATAAAGCATAGAGGAATCAATCTTACAATTATACTATTGTTTCTAAGAAAGCAGATCAGTGACACCCAATAAATAAGCAACAATTTCCTTCTTAGTATATTACTTGGAAAAAAAACCTTAAAGAATGAATAAGTAGCTCAAAGCATAGTTGATTATACATGCTACAATAAGGTTGTTTGTTATAAGTTTAAACCACAAATTCGGCCTCTTAACTACATATAAATATTATATAAGATTGTGTATATCTAAATTTTATCTATATATATATAATATATAAATATTATATAAATATTGATAGTTTTGTAATGTTATAAATATCAATTTTTTCTTTATACTATTATGGTTACTGATGATTAGACGTTGATATGAATTCTATGTCTAATAACCAAGTAAAATAATACATGAATATTTAACAAATCAAAAATCTATCAATTAGGCGGCCACTTTGCTAATTATTACTGTTGAATTTCATTTAACTATTTGAGTTATTCTGACTTTTTTGTTTTGTTTTGTTTTTTTTTTTTATGTTTTTATTTTTTTCTTATTTTTTGATGCAAATTTATTTTTTTAACATGTAAAAAATATTAGAATATTTAGATGATTAATTAACTGATTTTCTCAAAATCCAAAATTTTTGAGTAATTTGAAAAATTTTCTTCTTAAAAATATTCAATACCTCAAAAAAAAGAAAAAGAAAAAAAAGAAGAAGAAAAGATGAAGAAAATTAGAAGAAGCAGCCCTTGTTCCACAATTATAATGGAAAAATGTTTAAATGCTAGAGATAGTGGGAATGAAAACAGGGAAATTATCAACAGAATTATGATATTTACAGATAAAATCAGTTTTATTTTCATCCTCTAATTTAGATGTTTTAATGATGAATTAATTAAGTTTCCCAGATTCAAATTTAAGCTATTGTCTTTGGGCTTACCACAAAACCGTATGAAGAGTTAGAAACGGAGAGTATGAAAGCTACAAAATTGTAGCAATTTAATAAGTCTGGAACGGCTCAACGGTCAAGTTGTTGGGTCGTCGCCAATCCTTGCCACCGCCTACCGTCTCCCTCTCCTACCGGTGGTAAAGAGCCGACCCACAAGATAGAAAAGTCTCCTTTGAGAGAAAAGTCGTAGTGATAAAGAAAACTCTCCTCCTTTTCACCCTACCATTAGCTTCCCCAATTTCCGATCTTTTAACTTCGAATCATTCTGTGAAGGAATAAGGCTAACTGCTGATTAAGCCCTGCAACCGCCGATTTTTGAATTTTTTGCAGAATTTTGGTTTTGGATCTGTTGAGGGTCGATTTGACTTCTAGATTCTTGAGAATTGATATGGATTTTGCTTTGAATTAGCACCTTGATTGGCTCAGAAACCGAGTGAGGGCACAAAATGTCTTTGAAAAGAAGAGGATTTGATTCAACTCAGAAGAGCATGATGTCTCGGAAATTGATCTTCTTGCTTTGTATTGGATGTTTCTGTGGTGGCATGCTCTTCACAGACAAGTAATTCCCCTCTTTTCCTCTCTCTCTCTCTCCGGCTTGATAGCTCACTCTTTAGCTTATTCAATCCTATAATTTATGTGCATATTTGATGAGTTTCATAAATTTGTGCTTCAATTGGATGTTGCGGAAGTGGATTTTCGGAATTTGCGGTTAACTAATCTATATGGCAATGTTAACCTAGAATTGGGGTCAAATCGGATGAAATAAGGAAGTGGGTTTTGAAGTATACGGTCAACTAATCTATATGGCAATGTTGACCTAGGTTTTTAGCCAATCATGTTGATTCTCTTTATTTTTTTGGTTGAAAATTTAACGGTGATTTTGGATGTAAAATTTGATATGAATCTGAATTTTCAAGAAGTTGCAATGATGTTTTCCATTTTGTCGCTTACATGTTGATGCGTATCCAGAGCAAAGTCAACCCGATTTGTGATCCAAATGTGAATGTCTTTATCTGTATCTAGCATATCATAACAAGTGAAAGGGGGGCAAAAGTTGTTCCTCGGAAAATCCTTTGATACCTATGTTAGTACATACTTGAATTGGATAAGAAGATTACAAAATTACCGACTCTTGGAACCCAACTCTAAGGTTCCTGTATTAGGCTGCAGTGGAGAGTCCAAGCTCATCATAGGAGCTCAGAGGGAAACAATGGGCCCTTGGAAGGAATATCCCTAGTCCTATGTAGCCAATGCTCTTTTGGCCTTGAAGTGGGAAAAGTTACTCCCTAAGATACCAATTACTAGCTAAGGAGAGTACCAGACTTTACTTATGGAGTAGCTTAGCCTCCTAAGAGGATCGAATGCTCTTCTTCTTAGAGGAGTTTGTAAGTGCTTAAGTCTTCAGGGATTTTCTGTAAAGAATCACATCTCTCAATGAATGAACTTCTCTTTTATCAAAAATTGAATCCATTTGGTGGAGCCTCAGAAGATTTGTAGTGTATTAATGTATGTAAGGGCCCAAAAAGAGTCATTGGGCATGCGAGCATTCATGATTGGTTGCATATCCTGGGTTAGGAGCCAATGTACCTTCTCTATGATTAACACTGGACATCACTGGGCCATCCAATTAGCTTCCATTTCGTCAACCTCATTTTCAAGCATGAGAATGCATCTTTTTTGGTTCGACCATGTGCCGCTAGACATTGAGACAGATATGCTTCTTGTTGATTAAAGGGGCGACTAATGGTCTTTGCTTGTGGACCAATGTGGAGTGGCTTTTGTCTCTTATTGTGACCGAGCTTCTTAGGGCTTATGGTCACATTCAAATGGGTTGATACTAACTTGTCAGGGTCTATTGTTTCTGATGTGTTGCTTCAGTTTTGTCTTTGCTTTTGCTGGGTCTGAGGCGTATACAATCCTAAATTTAACATGGCTCTTATAAGCCTTGTTGACCTTTTCTTTTCCAAATTTAACATGGCTTATATAGGTGCATGTTGACCTTTTCTTTTCCAAATTTAACTTGGCTTATATAGGTGCATGTGACCTTTTCTTTTCTAAATTTAACATGGCTTATATAAGTCAATGCTGAATATGAGCTAATAAATATGTAAATAGCTCTTAGACCAATTAAAAAGCTTCCAACATTGCTTGATTATGGATAACATTTTTAGAGTTCCAATGCTCCTTATGCTTGGTGAACAAATATTTTTGTTTGACCAACATAGCTTATATCTGTGTAAGGTACAAATTTCAAATTTATTTTTAAATAATGATTAATTTAGTTAATGAATATATCAAGGTCAAATGAAGTTTTTAGTCAAAGTCAATATTCTGATTAAGTTATATCAAACTGAGTGACGCCCAATTGGCACCTAACGCCCACACATGCGTATCTTAGATAATAAGGACGTGTCTGAATGACGCTTTTAGGGCCCACATACGTATTTTAGACAGATTGGTCACATCTGATATGCATCCGAGAAACATACATGCGTATTCGTGGTGTAATGCACGTGCCTGATGCGCATTTGACAAATGCTTGTGCACCATACAAGTTTTGTTTTAGTGCCTAACATGCACCCGATAGGTATACATTCTATATAATGCCTCTTTTGGTCAATTTTAGTCATTTTCTATGAAATCCATTGAGAAGAGAGAGAATGAGAAGAGAGAAAGAGAGAAGGCTAGAAAAGGAGCATTTAAGTGAGATTTAAGAGATTTTTGGTGATTTCAAAATAAGGCAAGTGCACCTTAGCCCCTCTTTCTCTTATTGTTGTTTTTTTCTTATCTCTATAAGTATTTATTATTTTAAAAACTCATGCATGTTCTAATTTCTTATATAAAATGTTTAAAACTCACATACATGTACTCTCATTCCCATTTCATGCAACTTTTATAAAAAAACATGCCTTTCAATTTATGCACATCATGTTTAAGAGTTGATTTTCTACAACAATGTACATATACCCTTTAAATCATGTTTAAATACTCAGATGTCCTTGATTATTATATATATTATTACATGTCTTCAAATTCAAGTTATATGCTTCTACATGTTCTGAGTTAACCTACGATTGTTCTTGCATGTTTCATAAATGGAAGAAATTGAAGAAATTACATTGATTTTTGCTGGATTTTTGCAATGTTAGTTCTTGCATGATTTTAAAATTATAAACTAAAGTTCCTGCATGATTTATAATGTACTACATGCAATATGTTTGAAGAAACAAGATGAAAACTCTACATGAGTTTGATGATAAAAATATTTTTTCAGTATGAGAAAATATAAATGATATATTCATATTTAAGTAGAATTTTTGATTTGATTATGTATAAATCATTGTATAAAACTAACAAAAATATATTATGATATATCCTAGTATATTATAATGATAATTGATATTCGAACCTATCATCTGCGAATTGAAAGCAACGTTCGACCCCTCTATAGGGTTGTATGTATGACGGCCAATCTATTGGTATTGAATAGTAACATATAACCTTTGGTTGTGTGGAAATATATATAACCCAAGTTTTGATTAGTCGTCTCTTTGTCGGTGAGGCCATTGCTAATCCTTGGCCCACAAATTTTGCATGATTTGAGCATATTTATTTGATATATAGTTTAAAGAAGGAAATTGATCATTAGGCTTAAAAGAATTATGCATAATAGGTTAATGAATTATGTCATTGTTTTTTATTTTGATCATATTTCATTCCAGTATGTTTTGATGTAAGTATATGTTCAATTATGAAAATTTCATGCCTTGTTGAGCAATTGACTCATTATTGCTTTGGTTTTTTCACTGACGTTTTAGATCAAAGGGTTCGGGCAATACTTGCAGGTGATTGTATAGAAGGGATGGCTGATCGATAGTAGTTTAGGATTTTGGATACGAGTTTTGTATTTTGTAATCAGAAGAATAGCTGATAATAGTTTCAACCTATTTAGATTATGTTATATTTAGCTTAAGGTGATGTATAATTTTGGTTAATTTTCGATAGTTCAATTGAATTATAATTTAGTTTACTTTGATTTAATATAGATACTTTCCTTACGAATGATCGAGGTCATGTGTGTTGATAATTCGGAGCCATTTTCAGGTGTAGCACTTTGAGACATGTGGATTATATTAATATTTTATTTCTAGATTGTTTACCGGTATCTAAATTTTTTTTTATTATTTTTTTGTGTTCACATCCGACGTTGACTTGGGTTTTGGTTGGTGGAAAGTAATTAAACTTTAAATGATTAAAGATTAAAAGCTGTTTAAGGTTAATAATTGGACTAATATATAATAAATTCAGATTTGGGATTTGGGGACATGACAATCTGTGGTTTTATTTTGGTAAATAGTATTCTAATTTTTGTGTCTCTTTTTCATCTGAATGACTTGGTTCAGAGGTTGCAGAATCTGCCACTTGGTGGCTGTTTTTTTAAACTAAATAAAAATTTAACTTCTTATATTCTATATTAGGCATTCATTATAAATTTTTAGAAATTATGAATTTGTATCTGACATTCAAAATCAGATCTACCAGCATTCATGCATATTGGGTGATCCTTGCTGCTAAATAATGGAAGTAATCTTGCACTGATTTAGACCCATAAATCATTTTGCTGTCATCACCTTTGAGAAGGAAACAGTTTGATGTTTTTATGCTTTGTATGATTCTGACTATCGACTATTTCTTGTAATCTTTTTTCTGTTTCATGATGAACTAATTTTCTCATTTTGGAAATTTTAGAATTCTAACTTGAGATTATTTAAAATGAGATTCTAATTTCTCGGTTATCATTGGCATACTCATCATGGGAACTCTCGCTATAGGATGTGGACAGTACCTGAAAATAGAGGTTTAGCACGAAGAACAGCAATTGAAAATGGAAGCCAAAATTTAGTTACAGAAGGCTGTGGTCAGAAAGCTGTGAGTATCTTTGCACAAAATCTACGTGGTGTATATTTCAATCATGGCTGGTGCAATCTTGTACAGAAATAGAGCAAATTGCATGCCTTGCTCAGTTTCTTTATTTCCTTTTCTAATTTTTCTTCAGAAGGATATGAAGAGTGATCCAAATGACATAGCAAAAGAAGTTTCAAAGACACACCACGCTATACAGTAAGCTAAAAGTGGAGCTTATCACTGTTTATGAGAGTTGAATTCTTGTTTGTGTGGGAGAGTTATTAACTTCAAAATCTTAACCACCAATGTATTGCAGAACACTCGATAAAACAATTTCAAACCTGGAGATGGAATTAGCTGCTGCAAAAGCTGAGCAGGAATCAATAATGAATGGATCCCCTCAATCAGACAATTATGGGAGGACCGAATCAAGCAGGAAAAGGAAATATTTAATGGTAATTGGCATTAATACTGCTTTCAGTAGCAGAAAGAGAAGGGATTCAGTCCGTACAACTTGGATGCCACAAGGTTCATGGCACTACTTCTTTACGTCTTTTGAATTTACCTTAGCACTTAAATCAAGCTTATTTTTAGTATTGTCTAATGCCTATCCTTCTCTTCTTCTTCTTTCTTCTTCTTTTTTTTTTTTTTTTTTTCTACATAAATCAGGAGATAAAAGAAAGAAACTTGAAGAGGAAAAGGGTATCATAATTCGATTTATCATAGGTCACAGGTGCGTGATCAGTTATGTCTAATATTGACCATTTATCCATTGTCTCATCATCTCTTGTTCATCCATGTTATGTCTTTTGGTTGATTTTCATGCTTCTCAATTTATGCTGATATCTACTGTAATATTAGCTGTTCTTCCTATTGCCATCATGCATTTGTTTCAAAATTTCAAATATCACACATACGATCTGGCCACTGTAGGTTGCTGAAATTGTGGGTTGATATTTGTAACATTATTGGCTAGAAGGTAAATAGAATTAGTTCACCAAAAATTGGATACTCACATACCGATTCATAACTGCAAATGATAAAAGAGAAACCATAAGACATATGTAAAAGGCATTATGTGTACTGCTGTCAAAGCCTTGCTACTCCATCTAATCACCAGAAATAATTACGTTTCCCATTTCATTGTTGATAGCATGTCTTTGGTACAAGATCGGATGGTTTAATTTCTGTGAAATCTGGTCTTAACTTTGAAGAAAGAGGAAAAGGACCTATAGCTCTTTAAAATAGAAGCAATGTGAGAGGCAATTTGCTAATGACAACTGCAACATTCAGTAAAACGCCTGCAGTTTTGAATTGCAGTCATTTTTCCATTATTTTTGTATCAGAATCTCATGGAGTGCAATTAGCTCAGATTGAAGATTTCTCAATCTTTAAAGCCAGTCTATATGCCTACAGATGTGAGTTGATGATGAATAATATGGTTGACTTTACATGGTCGATAGTTTCCCCACAACACAGAGTTCTATTAGGGTCTTCTAATTTTTTATCCTCCCTCATACTCCAACCGATAAAGGTTTCATCTTTGACAATTTAAACGTCTATAATTATGACAACATATTAAAATATGATAGACTTATTTTATAATTTTAACTATCCAAGTTATCATAATAAAATCTTATTGTTGGGAGTAAGAGAGGACTCTAATAGCTCCCTACAACATATGGACTTAATGGGAACCTTGGGAATTATCTTATCTATCCCTAGAGAAATATTGTTAGCTAATATCTAGTGGAAAATTGAGTCCAAGTTGCAACTTTGGAGATGTGTAATGAAATTATTGTTCTTCGGAGGCTTCATGTCAACTGGGAAAGGAATTGCCTTTCTTTCCCATTTGTTCCATTTACTTCTAGTCTTCTAATTCTAAGTCTTCCCTTGGAAAGAAAATCAGTCTTTTGTAAACCTTTTCAGATTTTCCAATTCTGAGTTCATGCATTAGCATGACTTGGTTTAATTTCCAAAACTTGTATTGTCTGGCTATTTCTGGTCATTGAAAAACACAGAAATATTGAATCTAGTTTTCTTTGCTGCTTTAAATTGGCCTTGCGGTTGCTAGTGCTATGGCAGGTGGTATCCTCGACAAGGCTATCGAAGCAGAGGACAAGAAGCATGGCGATTTCTTGAGGCTGGTACTGTTGAATACCATTTCCCACCATTTTTCATAGTCTACTGTTGATAGCAATATTGGCAACATTTCCATATGTGTTATCCGTCTGACCTTTGTCTGGGTACTTGTATGGAAACAGGAACATGTTGAGGGGTACCTTGAGTTGTCAGCGAAGACAAAAATATATTTTGCTACTGCTGTTGCTTCATGGGATGCTGATTTCTACGTCAAAGTTGATGACGATGTGCATGTAAATATAGGTAAAGATGCAAGATTTGACAAATTTTTGTGGGACCTGGCCTTATATAGGTACCAACTCCTTAGTTACTATGAAATAAATAAAATTCTTGAATGACAATGACTCAATATGTGAAAATAATGATTAGGAAATAAATAATGCTTCCTAAATGACGACAACTAGAATATGAAAATAGTGGAATAAAATTATAGCATTTCTAGATATCCACGAAACTACTAAAATAAAAAAAAATCACAATATCTTTCAAATATATCAAAATTATGAAAACATATCAAATGAATAAACTCATGTCCTCATCACTAAGCCATCGTATTGGTGCTCTATTTCTAAGCATTATAGAGGGTAGAAATAGACTGCAACGCATAGATGAAGATATTAATTGATGCGTCCTTGGTTCTCAGTTGTGGTATAGATTAGAGAGCCTTCCAATCTCTCGTTGTGGGTCGATCTGGATCAGGTTTGGTCTCCGTCGCTATTAACCTGAAACCTGCACATCACAAATTATAAACAAAAGGTCAAAGGACGACAGAAGGTTATCCCACCGCGAACAATCCGACGCTCAAGTTAGATGCCTTCCGTAATAAACGAAGAAATGCATGTTTAAAGGTAAACGTGACGGGAGTGCAAGGATGCAAAGATGAGGGGAGTGTGACTGGGATGTGTTTGGAGGGCCAGGCTCCGAGAGTTGCACCACTATGGGTGCCTTACTAACTCCGTCGTGATGTAACGGAGGCTCAAGGGAAGAAGGCTAGTTCTTACTCCTCGAGAAGGAAAGGTGAATGATCGAACACTTGATCTCCAGTCACCCTTTTTTCTTGAGATTCGGCCTCCCCTTCCCCTTAGCAGGAGAAGGTATATATAGGTTCTCTCTGGGAGGCTTTAGGAGCTAAGGCTCCTAACAAGCGATTTGCTAGCATTCGTCAGTTGTTGTCCGCTGGCGATGGCCAGCGGTGTTAGTTGTTATTTTGCGGGGGCAAGGGGACCGTTATCGGGTGCGAATCACGCCTGGTTTGCCACCTGCACGAGGATCGGCTGGGTAGCTTGAGAAGACGGCGTGTGTTGTAACTTGCAGCCCTAACCTTTTCCCTAATTTGCTGGCATCTCCTGAGCTGACTCCGGCAGCCTGCAATTGCTTTGGTAGGCTGCGAAGGCGCGTTGATTGGCTATTGACTTGGGGCGTCACATGGGTTGCATGTTAGGATCCTTTGGGCTTCACAGGGGGGTTTGGGCCTTGCTGCTCGATCGGGCTTATGCTGCTTCGATTGGGCCTCACTGCTCTTGGCCCATTCTCGAGTTGGACCCAACATTAATATCGGTGTCAACCATATCAATACCAAATATATCAAACAACCGTATTGATATCATTCAATATCGGAAACAAAAAATTTATGTGAATCGTAATCTAACAAAAAAATATCGACCTATATACATTGGCCAAATTTTAAGCATATCGGCGGATATATTGTGGATATCTTTGATACAGTAATATTTCATAATTTTTTCCCATGATATCATGAAATATCAATATTATGGTGATTTGATACCAATATGAATCCGCTGATGTATTGGATATTGCCCAACATTTCATTCCATGCTGCAAAGTAATGCACGTATCTTGGATACATGGCCCAACTTCCAGACAAGATACTGAACAGTGTCAATCAGATAATGCTCCAAAGTTGCTAATAGAAGGGTGCATTGTTGCAGAAGCAATTGCCCTATTGCATTCCCATGATTCATATTTGCATGACAGAAGAACATATTTGTGCAAAGATGTCGAAGTTCATGCCTGTTGTTAATATGTGCTTGCTTTGCCATCCACATCTAATTTTGGCTTCATCTTTTTGGTTTCTCGGCAGCAACATTGGGAACAACTCTACTTCGCCATCGGTCAAGACCTCGGGTTTATATTGGATGCATGAAATCTGGTCCTGTCCTTGCTCAAAAGTAAGTAGTGCTTTTCATAAAGGCCGCATTAAATAGATTTTATTTTATTTTTTTTCTGATACCCTTTATTATTGGCAGGGGAGTAAGATACCATGAACCCGAGTATTGGAAATTTGGTGAGGAAGGGAACAAATATTTCCGTCATGCAACTGGACAGATTTATGCCATTTCAAAGGATTTAGCTTCTTACATATCGATAAATCAGTGAGTGTATTTTCTCAGAGCGCATTCAACAGAAAAAAGGGGGTTTTCAAATGGAAGATGTGTTTTCAGTGATGAGTTGCCTCTTATTCACTTGTTCTGATTAAAACTCCAGGCATTTGCTGCACAGATATGCCAATGAAGATGTGTCTCTAGGCTCATGGTTTATTGGGTTGGATGTCGAGCACATTGATGATCGGAGATTATGTTGTGGCACTCCTCCTGGTAATGTTCTCTTCACCTTTCTCTCTTCTCCATGTCTGAATTATTCTGCAAGGGGCATTTGGATTGATGAACTTGTGATCATTTGTATGTAATAAAAGTTGTTGCCTTGACATGTGTTTGTATTGGATTGGTTTGTGTGTTATTCTTGATGAGTGTAAAAAATATAAAAGGAATTAGTCAAGTAAAAATCATTTACTTCAATTAATGTTTCTAAAAATACACTAATCAATCTTAGTACAAATATGTTGGATTATTTAAGAGTCTCACTATATGTAAGGTATCTAATATAAAGGGTAACTTGGTGCATAAAACTCTTGCTATGCATGAATTTTGGGAAATGTCAAATCATTTTGTTATTATAATAAGCGATTTTACCTTATACTATGACGACAACTCTACTAGTTGTGCCAAGGTCCCTTTGTATAAGGCATCTAACATCTACCAATTGATTAGGTCTTTTTTTTTTCCTTTTTAGCTGAATAAGAAAGTAGCAGTATGTATTCAAGAAAGACCCAAGGAAGTGTCACCCTTTTATGGAAAATATACCACCACGCACCTCACCAACCTAGAACCTATATGAAACCTGCTCACAAAGAACTTCATTGAAATTACCAAGGGATTTGTAGATAACAAAAGAATTCTAGTAATCTTAGATAAAAATGTCAGTACTAGTTGTTGCCTTATTAGTATTGGCTGTATCTCATGATACATACTAGTATTAGGCGAAAAGCATTTGGGGAAACAGTACCAAATGTGTGCAAGGAAAATATGTTTGCTGGCCAATAATTCATCCATGCTAGTAGTCATGCTGCTCACATGGAAAGACTTTGAAAAACCAGAACAAGATTTACCATTTAATCCTTTACCTTTTACCCAGGTCTTTTGAGCTTTAATCTCTCTGCCAACTCTCTATATCCTCGTTCCTGGAATTCAGGACTTTTAATTCGACAAACTCTCTGCTTCAATATCCTCAAATAGTTTCATTGCCTTGCTGTCATTACCCAAAGCAAATGAGACCAAAACTTTACCAAATCCATTTTTTCATGAATTGCAGCTGCAATGACGTTTTGAACATCAAAAGAATTTCTGTCCCAACTCCCAACCTAGGTAGCTAGCAGTTTAGGGGAGACATTGCATTCAGACTTGTCCAAAATCAGAGCCACACAGAAGACACTCTTCCACGAAGTGAGACTCAAAAATGCAGTCAAATTCAAATTGGAGGCTTTCAATAAGAAACCATCAATTTAATTAGGAGTCAGCTTGCAAAGATTTAAGGTTATTTCTTTAATTTGTTCTCCATTTCTAAATTTATAGCTTTCGTGGTAGCTTCATCAATGTTACCCACCAAATAGAATACACTCTAACTAAAATCTTTGGAGATGATTCCGTATTATAATTCAGTGTAAAATTTCAAGACACCCTTGGAAAAATGCACTGGGTGCTGTCACAGCAATCAGCACCTATTCCTTTGGTGCAGAAAACACCCTTTGATTGACTGCACAAACTTTGTGTGACATTTGGCAAAACAACTAAAAGCAATTTAGTAATACAATTACACAATTACCGCTTTCCATAGCCATGGCCTAATCAATGGCTCCTTCATCTTGCCAACACCTTCAGACGTGTTCACTTCAGAGAAAATCCTTCCATCATCACCAATGATCAGACCACTTCTTAAAAACAGGTGAATCCTCACAAAAACCCATGTTATGGAACATAGAAGAGCTGGGAATAAAATAAGTATTATTTCGGGAAAAAAATACTATTATAATGTGAAATAAATATTACGTTGTTCAATTCGTGTGGCAGAGAAGCTATTCTATTCAAGATTAAAATATTTGTGGTGTGGGAATTACAATTCTAGATGTTTCACTTAGCAGTCAATTGTGACATCGGGCAACAGAGGTGGCCACTGCCAGCAATGGAGTATCGGTGCTTGTGGGTGACCAGAGCTGGCTGGGGCTGTCAGTGGAGTGTCATCGTTGATCAGGGGTGGTGGTCATTGGTGGCCAAATGGGGATGCAATTCACTGAAGTCCAAAAACAAAACACCACCTAGTATTATTATTAGTTAGTCCTGCTTCTCTAGTAATTATAATTTTTCCAAAAATAATTATTCATTCCTCAAAGTTTCAACTCAATAAATGAATTGTAATTCCCATAGAATAAGACTAGAATGAAATTACAATTCCATCCAACCAGATAGCTGGCTCATGCTCAACATATGGTTCAAATCCAAGTGAAAAATATATCCCAAAATGTCAGTCTCCTCCAGGCACAAGCCCTTAATAGCTCCACCTTTCTAATGCTCTCAAGTCTCAATCAGCAAACCACTGCTACCTGTTTAGAGCAGCTTCTATGCTTATCAATAGAATCACATATTCCAACTACATATGACACACTAGCATGTTAGTTAGAGCATAGTTGGATTTTCATTCCAGTTTTGTTATCTATAAAATAGCAATTTCATTTTTAGGTGGGTGTATAAATCAGGAATTACTATTCTTATGGGAATAATTATTTTTTAGAAATAAAGAGTAAGTAAATCCATACCTATTCTTGGTTTTCATGAACAAATAATTTTGGCTAAATGATCATTTTGCCCCCTAATTGTGGCTAAATGATGGTGTTGGCGTAATATTGGTGGTGGGTGGTGGCATCAGGTTAGGGCCATCGGTGGTGGTGAGGTGAGAGCAGTGGGGTGGTGGCTATGGGCTGGTGGTGTGGTGTGGAAATGTATGAGTGTTGTGCTGGAATATATTTTTGTGAGGATAGTAAAAGGTCATTAATTCCTTTTTTTTATTAATGTTGTCATTTCTGCTGAAAAATTAATTCTAAACTCAATTTCCAATTATTTGAAGTGACTAATCAAACATGATAATATTAACCACATGTACCACAAGAACCTACTTGTCCACAGCTCCTGAAACACCAGCCTTTGCTGGTGGCTGAACCACAGATAGTCTGGATAAACTTGTGAGAGTAAGAGAACGTAAACAGTCAGGTAAGTTGCCTCCTCTCCAACTGCATATGCCTCATCTGCCTATGCCACCGTTGATGAACTCATCCTTCTTCATTATTGTCACAATGAGAAAAATGGCTCAAACATAATCCAATGTTGAAAGACAAACCTCTAGAATTCTTCCATGGTTTCACCCTAATGAGAGACTAGCCAAAAATTTCACTAGCTCAAAACCTTTGGATAAAGCAACCATGGAAAGATTCACAAGGCCGTGCAAAACCCTTATCCACAAAACAGCAATTGCTCACCCTGTCTCTTTCCTCAAACACCACAGCATCCCCATTCTTCACCCCACTGCAACTAAAAACCACACTCACTTTCCATTGTGATGGAAATTGATGCAATGACCATGACTAGGACAAAGAATAAACTCCATCTAAATCAAAAGCACATTGAGGAACATAAAGAAAACAGGAGGAGAAATGAGAGAAAGAGAGAGAATCATTGGTGAGAAAATGTGCCAACCACAGGATTCGGTGCTGCTAGAGCTAAAAAAGTGTTTGGGATCACAAACTCCTATTATGAGCAGGGTAAGCACCTTTTAGTTATTGTTCAGAAATTTTTTGATTTATATTTTTTATGAACATAATACTGTTTATAGTTATGATAATTATAATTACTTCATTTTTTCGTCTTTATGTTGTCTATAATTTCATGAACTTTATACATAGCTATATATATATAGAGAGAGAGAGAGTGTGTGTGTGTGTTAAAACAAACTCCTCCATGCTTGACGTGATATCCGAGATAACGATCGTTGTTGCCTGATCTACCATTGTGTCTTTCAGTGCAAATAGACAGTTAGCATTTGTATATTGTCTTGTGATATGTAATCCCATCATTTTTAATTCCTTCATCTTTAGCATGGTATCAGAGTCCATGATCCTCTTTCATTGCAGATAGACAGCTAACCTCTTGGTATTGTCCTGCCACCTAACCAAATACATATTTTTCCAAAACAGTCCAGCTGTTTACTTTGTTTCTCACATTTCTGCCTTTGCTCGGCTTTCTGCCATTTTCCCTGTTTCTTCCCAGTCCATCTGGTTCTTTTGGTCCATATCTTGATTGCTTTCTTTCTGTTTTTCTCTACTCAGTTTTCATTAAAGCCAAACATGCACTTCCACATTCACTCTGTCTTGTGCTCCCCTCTGTTCTTTTTCTTCTCCAACAGATCTAAGCACCTTCTTCTGGGAAAATCTGTGTGATCGAGTGTAAACAGTGAGCAAGAGAGAAAGCTGCAATCTTCAGCGTCACTGTTTCATTATTGTTAGATTAGTACTCGACCCTGGTACCACCAATGCCGTCGATGTTGCAATCACTGATGTTATTGCAGTCATCAAAGGTCTTAGCGCTCATGCTTCTTTTGTTCTCTATTCTATGAATTGTTTGCCCTACTCTACTTTTACTTATTGATTGTCATTGGTTCAATCTGCTCCCGCTGCTGCCTTCTCCTGTGCTGTAGAACATGGCTGGAGTATCTTGTGCTGTACCATCGCCATTTGCTCTATCAAGATGAATATATTGGTGTTAAATCGAGGCTGCCGGATGTAAACGTGTTGTGCCTAACACAGCACATGACTTATATATCCCAGCATAGCACAGCACATGACCTGCGTTGTATTGGAGTAGCCATGCCATGGAGTGACACGTCATGGTCCATATTTAAAAATGATGCCAAAATTCAAATTTCAAAAACATGCAGGTAAATTTCTAGTCAAAATACATTCATAAACGTATCAGGCACAGGTCAAATTGAATACTCTTAACAAAGTACAAAATATTTCTAACAAAAAAAAATTGATTTTATCTAGTTATGGAATATGCGAATGCAAAATAGTTCTATAAAAAATAAAAAATATTAAAAAATAAAATTACATAAAATATTATAAAAAAAAATACATCATATTTTATTTACCTCATCGAATATTTTTAATATTACAATTTAAAAGAGTAAAAAAAATACATTTAGTAATAACTCATTTATTTTTAGGCCTCACTTATACTTTTACTATTACTTCTTTTAGATTCCTCCTCTTTACTAGAACTAAAAATAGTTGGATTTTTTATATGATCATTTACGTCTAGTCAATCCTTAAAAAGGATGCAGATTTTTACAATCTTCAATGTCATTCTATTTCTTTTTTCGTCAACTACTCGACCCGGCACTGAAAGCTAACTCCGATGACATCGTTCTTACTAATGGGGTTAAAAGGTCCTATGCTATTAATGTAAGCACGAAAAATGTGTACTCGTTAGCCTTCTACCAATCTAAAATTTAAAACTTTGAACTATTATTTGTGATATTAGAAATGTGGTAGTATTATAACCAGTGATGAAGTTCAGCGAATGTTGTATTTTCATTAATTGGCTATATTCCACGTTGAATCTATACCAACAAAAGAAAATTTGGTTAGCCACCTCTACAACAAAAATAGATAATTCTGGTGGTGATTGTGGTGCATGAAAGTTATACATTGATGCAAATTGTGATAGATGTGGACCTTTATTTCTTTCACTTATGTCGGTCATCTTCATGTTATTGTAGAATTCTTCAAGATATATGTATACTTCACGTAAATTTACACGAAAGTCCATAATTATTACAAGGCAAGCTAGCATTGGAGGTGATGGGTATCGCGATCCATGGGTCAGCCCAAAAACTCAATCCACTGAAGGAAGAAAAACCCAGATAATAGTAGCCCACTGTGTGACCCTTCGAGCCCAAGATTGCACGAAAGACCATAATTATTATGAGCCAAGCTAGCATTGGAGGTGATGGGTATGGTGATGCATGGGCCTGCCCAGAAACTCAGTCCACTGAAAGAAGAAAAGGCCAGATAACAGTGGCCCACTGTGCGACCCTTTAAGCCCAAGATCCAAATGGCAGTGCGGTTGATCCCAGTGGTCGACCGGAAAACGTCCAGTGGAAAACGGGCAATTAGATTTGCATAATGTGATGCCCCGGCGATTGCCCTTCTGGCTCAGTAGCTAACAGTCTTTCCAGCTTAGTGCATATAAGCAAGTAGCACTCCATAATCGCCTAGACAATTCAGCAAACATATCCAAAATATTACCCCATAATTGCGTATCGCTCTAAGATGACAGTTGTAGCTCGGCAAATCTTCTTAGATGACAGTTACTATATAGTGTCTCAATGATCTCTCAGACAGTTAACAACAACGATTACCATAATCACTCCATATGATCACTGAGACAATTCAGCAAATCCATGCGGATAACTATCACTAGCCATGAGGCTTTAGGATGGCTAAACCATCACTCACTCCATAAATATAGCTCCTCCTCCACGAGGGGAGAGGATCAACTCTCAAATTCAAAAAAGGTTTCTAAGGCTCAGGCATTCTAACACCCTAAGATGACACAACCAGACAAAGTCGCTCTATCCGCAAGCGTAGCCTATCCAAAGCCACTCAACCCATGAGTGCAACCCTATAAAAAAGTCGCTCCCAACCGAGCGCACCCCTCAGAGCCCAGTTCTCCAACTAACACTTATTCCTCCTCCTTTGTGCATCCATGCACCTTGTATTTCTCCATCTTTCTCTCCATCAAAGAAGGATTTCTGACTTGAGTATCGGATGATATATCGGAAAGCGAGTCGCGTGTACCTCTAATCTTTCGTTTATTTGTTGTGGTGCGTAAGACTCGGATTTCTAGTAGACGAAGATCGGACATGCTTCAATTTAATCTGTTAGACAAAATCAAGTGGCTCCCTAATTCGTATGATAATCCGGATCTAGTGATGCATCATGAGGGTTTCTCTAATATTTTAAAAAATTTTCTTAGTGAATATATTATTTTTAATAATTTTAATATTTACAAAAAATTATTTATTTAAATTTTATGTAATATATTTATCTCCATCATCGGCATTATTTAACGAAAATTATAATCATCCCGAAAAAACGCAATAATGTCAATAAATGCCAATAGTTGGCTTGACAATATATTTTTAGCGGTATAATAAGTACCTACAAGTTTGTTAATAACAAAATAAAACATTTCTAAAAAATATTTAATCGTTTCAACCATCTTTCAATCAATATGTGTAATCGGCTTAGTTGTTAAGATATTTTTGTTGTGGAAGATGGTTAAAACAGAAGAAAAATGATATGCAATCTCCAACGTTTGGTATGTCAAATTCCATCTTGTTATGCAGCCAACTTTCATCTTCCTGTAGTTCAACTTATTTTGTTTGCACAATATCTTGAATTGTTACTCTCAAAAAAAGATATTTAAAAAAATAGAATAATGTTTTTTAATTTCTCTGCATAAGGAGAAATAAATTGTAAAACATCCTTAACACAAATGTTAATAATATGACATGCACATTTTGTGAAATAATTCACATTATAATTTAAATAAAGAAATAATAGAATTATTATTTAAAGTATTATCAAATGTAATAGAAAAAATCTTATTAAATATTTCAAATTCATTTATAATAATATTAATTATTTTAGAAATTATGGAAGTAGTATGTGGGTGCTCAAAAATTTTAGAACCAATAATTCTTTTTATAATTTTTTAATTTTTAGAAATCCAATGTGGTGTAATACAAATATAAGGTAAATTATTACATAATAATATATTACTAGTTAAAGAAATATTAGATATTACGTGTATTAATTCAGAAATTAATACTTGTTTAATTTGTGATAAAAGATGAATAACCTTATCTTTAACATTTTGTTGTGATATTTTTACATACCTGGGTTATAAGCACATCTACACGTACCATTCAAACTTGTAGTTTTCCACCATGAGCAAAGGGTTCTCCGAGTGAACTATATATTCTGCAAATCCCTCCCGATATAGCTGCTGTTCATACTGAAAAATTGCTAAACTTACACTACCTGAAAATGCTAGTTTAGTTTGAATTAAAGATAATTGTTGTCTCTCATATTTTTTATATGTCTCTTTAAGTATCTTGTGCTATTAAAATTTTCACACATATAATCTTTTCTACATTTTTTTTTACAAACAGCCAATTCCTAACTATTAATTAATTTAATTTCAAAAAGTTGTCATACAGTATCAGAACGTTAACTAGAACTAGGAGCAGTAGTGGTATCTCAGCCAAAACTCAGTTGTAATTCCGATATTTTGAAACCACTCTCAGTGTATTTATGTGATATGAACAGTATGGGAATATTGGAATAATTTTTTTCATATTCTTTCACTATCAAAACTAGAAAAATTATATTATAATTAATAATTAATTGATAAATTGATAAATTGATGATATTAATATATAAATTACATATAAAAATTAATAAAATTAATATAAATATATTAGTAAATATCATACTAATATCACTTTATACTGTAAAAGAGTAAAGGGTAGAGAAAGAATAGAGAAAAAGAGTGTTGTGTGTGATGTATTGGGAGAGGGGGTATATATAGATTTTTTTTTTTATATAAATATTTAAATTTTTTAAAAAATAAAAATTACTCCCTCTCTCCCAAATGGTCACATGACCGTTTGGTTTAAAAATTTTAAAAGAAAATTTGCGGGCGATGGCACAGCTTGTTCAAGCCACGAGCTACCTACCATGTGGCTTGACACGGTCCAAAGTATTGAGGCGTGCTAAATACAGTCCCAACACTATTCACCACGAGCTGTGTCATGCCACAGGCGACAATCCCATTTAACCCCTCCAAATGAATAGCAGAACCTGCTTCTGAGGCTTCTTTCTGCCAATCTTCCAGTTTCATGGCCGTTGACATCAACAATCAAGCAGTGTTACTTTGTTTTAAGCAGTCCACACACAGAGCTTTGACATGGAACACACCCTCTGATTATGCCCCTTTTTGGAGATTAATGAATATAGAGCACGCTCTGTTCTGTGGATGTAGCTCAGCGGCACACAACTTTGGTTGGTTGGCACCTTTGCCTTCAGCCTGGCTTTGTTCAGTACCTAGTCAGCATTTGTGTCTTCTACCAAGGTCAGATCTGACTTGGTTTGATTTTTCTGATCACGGATTCTTTCTATGCTGGATCATGATTGGATTTTCATAAGCCTGATACTTTCTAAGATGATTGGATATCTCCAATGCTGGATCATGATTGAAAATTTCTCACCTTGGATTCTTTCAATGAGGATCTTAATTCAATTTTTCCAAAGCTGGATTCTTTCTAAGTCAAATCATGTCGGATCTTTCCTTGTTTCATGCCTTGACTTCCAAACTCAAGTAGTTTCTCCTAGCAATCTTGGGTTTTGATGGGGTGATGAATAATCTATCTTTTCATATTATTTCACTTTATTTTCCGATTCCTTGTAGAAATTTTGAGATATTTAGAATAGCATTTGGCTTTTTTAAAGCATAATATCAAATAAGATTATAGTAATTATAATTACTATGCCTTCATTTTTTACTCTTCCTTAGCTTATAAATTCATAGCTTTATATAGCTTAATGGTATACATTGAATTACTACAATGTGATTGCTGCTAGGTGTATTGAAAGAACTCCACCTTAGAAATGGATGGATTAATCAGCAAGGGCCTGTCAATACCATATAGTTGATTTGCCCTTATGAGAGGTCATATTGCCATCACTAAAGAGTATATGAAGTGAAAAATATATGGATAACACCATTGGTGGTCCCATATAGCTTCATTTTCCCTCCCTTTGAAGCTAAAGCTTGTCATGCGGCATGCATTTATGAAATTGGCTGCATATGGGACATTAAAGGAACCTGTCATATGTCAGCTGAACCCTTACACACTTAGAAAATTATTCTGGGACACCCTTTAGAAACCCTTAAGATATTTTTGGATGGCATGCCACCATGCAGCTATATATTCTTGTGTGGTCCTGTTAGTATAGATAGATAGATATGACGCCATATCACTCTGATTGTATTCCAAGGGTGTCTAAGGGTATCCTTATGCATCTGCCATAACAGTCAGTTCACACAGCTCTAGTGTTTTTACTACAGCAAATTTTATCCCTCAAACATGGAATTACTTCCTTAAGGCCGTGGCAGCAATGGCTGTTTGGTAGTCTTGTGTTGAACACCATTTTTTTACCATATTGTGTCCCCAATCCAATAAAGGTAGAGGGAACATGAAAGTCTATATATTCAAACAAGAAAAGGATGATACGGCATTTATTATGTGAATCCACCCAGCCGAAGAAAAATGAACCACTCAACAAATGTCAAATCATCTTTTTGTTTTTCCATGCAATTGTGTAGACTTGTAAGAATAGTATTTTCTTTCAATAAAAGGAAAGAGGAATTTTAGGGGATGGGGTGGGAAAGTTGGGGACATATGCAAGAAAAACTCGTAAACACAAGATCCTCTCATCTATTCAATAGAAGGGTGATTTGAAAATTTTGTCGAATACTAACGAGGTATCTTTTTAATGCAAAAAGCTTATGATGATATACTTCAAAATGATGAACCAGATTTTATATTGGTTGAATACTTGTCTTCATTCATACCAAGCTGCACCTAGAGGAGCCTTCAACTAAAAATATGTTGTGGGTGGATTACAATTCTGCAGCAGTATCTCTCATGGAGATTCAGCCCCTCTGGTTTCCCAATTAACCACCCTTGGGATACCATCACGTGAGGTGGTGTCTATTGATCCATCTATTCTCTCGTGAGGTGTGGATGGATGGATTGTCACCACATCATCAAGGATGTTTTTAGTGTGGCAAAGGGTTCCCCTAACACCATTATAAGTGAAGGTGTAATAAAAATGCTAAGAAAGAAGTGATATTATCAGGAGAAAAGATACTAAATACTTTTGACAGATTAAATTGAATGTCGAAGCCATATTTGAGACTAACAGCTTATTTTTACCAGATTGTGAATGGAAGGCTCAGGCTGGCAACGTCTGTGTTGCTTCATTTGACTGGACCTGCAGCGGGATATGCAAGTCGGTCGAGAGGATGGTGGAGGTCCACCGGCGGTGCGGAGAAGGCGAGAATGCTTTGTGGGGTGCTGCTTTCTGAACCAAAATGAGCGAGCAAGCGAGTCTTCGAACCTCGCGAGGATGCTGAAATCGCTAATCTGATTGATCTACTTTGTATTTTGTATCTAGCTAGAGAATGTTGTATGTAGAATTCAGTTGTTAAAGGGAGTGGAAAAGCAGAGGGATACACACACACACGTGCTATATATATAGGTGCCTTGTGATAGGTTTCTGCTCCATTTTATATATATATTTTGTATGAGATGAGAGAATTATTTGGCTGAATTCAGAAAACAAAAGCTAGGGTGTTGTAGCCAACCATTCTTTTGAAATGCTGATATAATAATAAGTTCCATGTTTGGTTGGAAACAAATAGCATTACTCACATTATAAGTTTACTATAATTTTACTGAAAATAATGGAATGATAATTATTATGTGGGTCCATTCAACAGAATAAAAAACAATAATGAAAATGTGACCAATCCATAAGAGTAAAGTTATATTTTTTATTTTCTGTAAAATTAAAGTAAATATAAAGTAAACAACTGTAATAGTTTTTTATTTGCAAAATAGGGACTATTTCCTTTATATGATTGCTAGGGACATACTGATTCAAACTCATCTTCAGTGATCATTTTTTCTTCTAACTGAAGTTTCATTATCTACTCTTGATATATTGCTTTGCAGGCCTTCTCGGAGATGGCTTTGAACCCAAATTTTAGTTGTGTTTATAAGCAATCATGCATTGAAACACATTCTCTAACCTGAAAATTGAGAGATATTTACTTGTAAGCATATTTATTATGGAAAAAATGTCAGAAATATCATCAATTTTTTTAATGGATATATTAAACCCACTTCATTTTTGAAATTCTAATATCTTTTTTTCTTTATTAATGTTATTATTTGTTAAGTTAAGATTTAAATTATAATTTATGCACTTGCTATACAATAAATAAATGTTTTAAAATTGTAATTTTTTTTTATTTTTGTGATAAATTTTAAATTTATTTTCAATATTTGGATGATTTGAAAAAAATAAACGAAATCAAGGACTGATTAGTTATAATTTAAAATATTAATAAATTGATATATGACAATTTAAATAGAAATATATATATTTTTTCATTAACCCACTATAACTTTTTTTTTTTTTTTTGAGTTATAGGCTAAGATAAGTCTGTCAGTCAATAAAAAAAATTACCTAATTAAATATAAAATTTAGAATCATATTAATAAAAGTTAAAAGTAAAAAAAATGTTTCTATAGCTTTTATGTTACATTTAAATTATTATATTTAAAATAAAAATATATGTTAAATTTATTTATTATAAATATTTTTTTATTTTATATTTCTAATAAATATTTCCTAAGATCCATCTTCCCAACCATCCCACCAAATTCAAGAGCATCAGACCCACTCAATAAAAAAGAGCAAATACGAGCTAATATAGATTTTAATTTATTGTTTATTCTTCGATCATTATTAATAAAAATATGATGTTATTTATCAATATTATAAAATTGATTAATCTTATCTCCTAATGATTTTGACACCCCAAGAACGGTAGTGGTGGAGAGAAGTGGCATGATCCATAATAAATCCACACCAACAAAGCCATAATCACAGCATCTGGTAAAATCAAAGCGACCCACTTCTTCTCTTTCCTCCCACTGAAAACGAAACCCTACTTCCCAAATCTGTTCTCCATCTAACCTTTATCTCTGAACCCCTGATTGAATTTTCTTTGTGAGTTGAGAGCAAAATCGAGTGCCTGTAAATAATGTTCTGTATAGCGAATTGAGGTATTCAATAGATGAAGTCGAACTCATAGCTATGAATTTCGGGCTTTGTTAATTGTCATAATTTGAATCCTGTTCAGGACTCACAAGCTTCAAAGTCATTTTCGTTTCATTTAATCTTCAGTTTCTCTTCCACCCCAGCGTTTCCCTTACCGCTCGAATCCTTGATAGCAAAGAAAAATATCAGAAAATGAGTAACAAGGAGAGCAAAACCTTGTCGAAATTTCCCCTTCCGAGGCTAAAACTATTGGATTCTTCTCTCAGGATCTCCGCAATACCTCTCAGTGTTGCGTCTTTATGGCTGACTGTAACCAACCGTGAAGATAATAGTGACTATGGAAGCCTTGTGTTTTCCAACTTCATTGGGCTCAAGTAAAATTCCTCGTTCGAAATTTCCAGCTTTGACAACAGTGAAAACGTTTTGTTTTGTTTTGATGAACAACTTCGTTTTTGCAGGTATATGGTTTTTATTGCTGCCATAGCTTCTGGTTATGCTCTTCTTGCAATTCTATCTTCATGGGTCAGATGCTTTGTTCTCAAAGCATGGGTCTATTTTGTCTCCGATCAGGTATCAATCAATTCATATCCATTTCTGCGTTCACCATTTGCATTTACTTCCCGTTTCAGTTATTTTATTCTTTTTGGTAATTAATTTCCCATTTAAAATTGATATTTTCTTTTCTTCTGGTTGACTGTACAATCTATAATTTTTCCCTCCTCTTCTCTTATCCATTAATGAACTAAATTCTTGCTGATTAAATTTCTGGGAATTTTTTGCCCAGAGTTGGCCATCCTACCGTTCTAAGAGGTTGACGTCTCCTTACATTGCTACCTATATGCTTATTTCTAACACTTTAAAAGGACACATATTTGAACAATTTATATTTAAATAGTTACATTCATTTATTTAAATAACTACACTTATTTAAATATTAATCCTTTCTAATTTAAAAAATCGAACACAACTGCTATTCCATGAGGAAGAAACCTAAACTCGTCGTTGCTGTGGGAAAAGGTGATGGCTTATTTGATGGTGACATCCGGCGCGGCGGTGATGGAAACGCTGTACCTAGCATACAAGGGGGACGTTGAAATAACGTGGAGCGAAGCCTGCAATTCGTACGGGAGGTTTTGCAGTAAGCTGAAGATGGCTCTGATCCTCCATTTCTTAGCTCTCTGCTGCTTCCTCGCTTTGGCCGTGATTTCAGCTTACAGAGCCTTCAGCTTGTTTGAGCCCCCTGTTCCCATTAACCAGGCGGAAGAAGAACGGACGTAGACGATGAAACAGAGACTTGGTTTCTGCGTTTGTTTGTAAAATTAAAGCTTGTTTTGGTTTATGAATAAAAGGAGGTGGGATTCAAATCCGTGTTTAGTTTGATCAGCAAAGATTAAATGTCAACTGTACTGCGATCTCTTGAAGTATGAGAGTTTGCATATGTGCCATTGGTATTTAATTACTCCATGAAAATGGTTGTCGAATTCATTATATTACTGTGTGGTTGTGTAACGGTACATTTGATTTCCTTTTCTTTTTTGAGAATAATATAATTGTTTTTGGATCGAATAATATAATTATATTATTCATTTGATTATATTATATTTATCAAATAATATAATTATTTTTTAATAAATAAAATAAAACGAGAATAAAATTTAAAATTAATATCTTAAATGTTTGATTAGTCATTTGAATAAATGATAATTGATTGAGGAATTAATTTTTTTTGGGTCGAGGGGTTTTCCTTTTTATATATATATTTTTTAATTATATTTATAAAATATAAATTTATATGCAAATTAAATATATAAATAAATTTGTTTATAAATTAGATTAGATTTTTATTATTTATTAAATATTTATATTTATATTTTATAAATTTGTAAAATAATATTCTTATAATTATATATTTTAAAATATTATTATATAAACAAAATTATATTTTATAAATTTATAAAATAATATTTTATAGTCATATATTGTTAAAATTTTATTATATAAAGAGAATTATATTTTATAAATTTATAATTTTATAAAATATATTTCTATCTATATAATAATATT
This sequence comes from Nepenthes gracilis, assembly GCA_033239525.1. Taxonomy (NCBI): domain Eukaryota; kingdom Viridiplantae; phylum Streptophyta; class Magnoliopsida; order Caryophyllales; family Nepenthaceae; genus Nepenthes; species Nepenthes gracilis. The sequence goes on from BSYO01000006.1 coordinate 4,560,007, forward strand.
TTAATAATATATAATTATAAAATTATTATTTTATAAGTTTATAAAATATAATCATACTTAATAAATATTTTTAAATATCTAATTATAAAATTATTATTTTATAAGTTATAAATTATAAATATAAATATGTATTTTATAAATAAAAAAATTAATCTAATTTATAACTAAATTTATTTATATTTTTTAATTTTTATAAGTTAATATTTTATAAAAATTAAAGGTATATATATATTGTGTCCCGAAAAAAAAAGCGGTTGCGTTTTATTAAAGAGCGCTTTGGATCTCTCCTACGCGACGGCGTCGGAGGAAGGGCCCCGTCTGGATCTCACAACATAAAATAACAAATAAGAGGTCGGAAGTCGGTAGGATTTCTCCCATCGTCCGACGCCAAGTCGAGGAATGAGCAAAAATGGCGCACGCTCTGCGTGAATGTTGTAATGGCGTGAGAGATGCGTGTATAGTGGTATGGAGAATGCAGTTGCCCGAGGTTATGAAAAGCATATGACCGCAATGGATGGCTATCTTTCCCGTAGTCTGAGTAGACGTAGGGATTGTGATCGTGAGCTAGCTCGTGCCAGAAGGAAGTGAGAGCGTTCTCAGTTCCAACTCGTTTCTTTCTTACGACCTCGTTGAGAAGAGGGAAACTCTGAGTTCGTAGTGGATTGCAGCTAGGAATCTCAGTTAGAGATTTGGGGGGTTGGAATCGAATCCTCTTCTCTGCGGGGTGTGAGAGCTCTTATAGGCCCCTCCCCGTTGGGCTTTGGGCGCCAAGATGCCCGTTGTGAGGGCTCTTTTTCTCATTAATCATTTGTTCTTGGATGCCGGATTATGCTTGGGCGTTCTGCTCGTGCGCTGTGATCCCCAGCGATGAACGCCTAAATGATTAGTTGGCTGCGACGCCCGTTGGTGGTGTGTCAATCTTACTCCGTTAATGAATTTCCGCTTTCTTTCGGTTTTCCGGCAATGAATGCACAAAATTTCGTCGCCGCTTCTCGCGTGTGGCTCTGCACGTTTCCCGCAACCTGGGCCGGGTGTCATCTGGTGGGCTTCATCATCCTTCGTGGGCTTCTAAACTTTTCGTGAGCCTCGGAACTCGTCATGGGTTAGGACATAGGACCCAACAATATAAATTAAAAATATAAAAGTTAAAAAAAATAAAAGAAAATCGGGGAGAGGGAGGCAATGCGGCACAGGACCCCTCATCTCGCCTGTTGGGTAGTAGACATACGACACAATGGTTATGCTGCATGTGCATAAAGTAGCCTTTTATCCTAATTTTTTTTAGTATTTAATATATAAAATTAGTGAGAGAATAAATAAAAAATTTATGTGAAATGACATTTTATTATTTTTTTAGCAAATATATTTTATCCAGTTAACTTTCCAATTTTTGAATAGGTATTGTTCTTATAGTTTAATTTTATTTATTTATTTTAATTATTTAAAAAAGTTATATTTATCATAGATATAATGTAGAATAATAATTTATTGGTATTGAAATTTTGAGTTACAATAAAAAATTATTTTCTATTTATTTCTAATAAAACTTTAAAATTTATTTTTTAAATGTGGGTGGGGGTAGACTAAGTGGTGTGCAGGGGCTCCTTCGCCGGCATGTGGTATGGTGATTGTGTCGCATGCTTGCTTGTCCTTTTTCTTTTCTTTTAAGTTTTATATTTTTAATTTATATATGTTTTTATTTTTTATAAAATATTAACTTATAAAAATTTTAAAAATATTTAAATAAATATAGTTATTGTTGGGTTCCAATATAAGGGCCCATAAAATATAACTCAAAGGCGTTAAGTTCTTGCAATTTGTCCACTAACTAAGAGGCCAGACGGCTTCCCAAGCACGGGCAAGATCCCGGCGGCCGAGGCCACGACAAAGGTCCGAGAAGTTCCAAAAGCTCGAGAACACAGCAAGTGGCAGATGCCATCCAGGTATGAGGACCAGAAGGGAAAGACCCGAGGGCCCTCCGCAGAGGACCAACGATCCTCCGAAAGACAATCTCCGAGAGCGACCTTCTTCAACTAGTCCGCGAACCCATAAAGAGACAAGGCACGCCGCTCGAGACGAGACACTCTCATACACGGCCGAGAACGCCAATAAAAAGATCAATTAGAAGAAACTGAAGAATCCAAACGGCCTCGACACGCCATATCTCCGAGGATCGGCCCCCACAGCACGCCATATCTTCTCTCCAATGGGTCGGTGATGTGTCCCGACACGCCGTACAATGAGAGGAAGGTGACAGCACGTCCGATGCACAAATGTGCAGCGAATGGCTACCATATGTCATCTCCCGCCCACGATTTCTCCTATAAATACCCGAAGCAGAGGCTCTTGCCTGTTTCTTCCGGATCCCTTCTTCCAAATCTTTGAGGCACCTAGAAGAGAGAGAGAGAAAGAGGGATTTTCTGGAGAGAAAAGGAGAATACTCCCCAAGATTTGTCTTCTGTAAGACTCACGCATATAATAAAGTATTTTTAAAGGCCCGGGCGCCGTGATTTTTCTTCCCATTTAAGGGGAGGCTTTTCACGTAAAAATTCGGTCTCAACTTCTCTTTTCCACATTATTTACACCGACACTCGTGTTGCTTTCGGATCCGGGATGCAACATCGCGCCGTCGTAGGAACGTGAAAAAGGCTCACTAACTTCCCACCATCACGGTAACAACCAATACTCAAAGATGGTGAGCGAGACAAGATAGCACGTCCACCCGGGAGGAGGAACGCTACGACAGGTGCCTCCCATCGGGCGGCAGGATGAGTGGCGGCCCCAGTATTAGCATGCGCAAGTTAGTACGGAAGATGGACAGCCTTTCAATAGCTGTCCATACCCTCCGCAAAAGGGTGGACAAGCAGTCCGGGGACACTTACCCCGAAAGCCCACGTCTAGCAGCATCCCAGAGGCGACAAGCGGCGCAAGCTCCTGGCGAGTTGAGGGACTACCTCAACAAAAAGAAATCCATGGCCCAGGCCCCAACGCACAGGGGGCTCAAGAGGCTCTGGAAGATAGTCTTCGGACCCAAGACCGGCGAAGCCAACCAGCCGGGAAGAAGAGAAAACCCCCTACCCCCGAGGGCAGGGGAAAGGAAAAGAATGGCCGGCGCCCAACTAAAGACCCATGGACCGTCCGGGCAAAATGAGCTCGAACGGACAGTCCTAGGAGGAGACGGGCCATCAGGCCCACTTACCCTCACTAAGTCCCTCACCAGCATCCTGAGGCAAATTAGAGACGAAGAGTTCTGAGATGGCCTAAGACGTTGAAGAACCCCGCAAGGGGACGACAGTGGGAGTATCTTGTTACCACCCGCACGCGGACATGACACCGAGGACTGCAGAAAGCTCCAGGCAGAGATCGAGTGGTTGGTAATGGAAGGCCATCTCGACCACTTCCTGCCACGACCCGGGCATGGCCCTGGAACAGCAGGACGCAACCGGTCGCGTCGCTTAAAGGGCAAAGCCATAATGGGCACGGAACACGCCTGACCAATCGACTGGAGGGCTACGCGTGCCTACTTCGTAAAAGCCAGCACGGAGCATAACTGTCAAAGGGCCACGACAGGCAGAGGAGCAACGAGAGAGCCGAGCGGCCCCAGAGGTCGTATAACTTCAACAAAAACCAAGCTTCGACCAAGCGGCCCCATCATATAACTTCAATAAAAACTAAAAAGGTATAACTTCAACAAAACTCTAGTGTAAAAAAATAAAAAAACAAAAACCTGACCGAAGGTCGTATAACTTCAACAAAAACTCGGCTTCACCGAGCGGCCCTGCAGGTCGTATAACTTCAACAAAAACTTGGCTTCACCGAGCGGCCCTGCAGGTCGTATAACTCCAACAAAACTTGGCTTCGGCGGCGGCCCCGAAGGGCTCCCTGCAGGTCGATAACTCAACAAAAACTCCTGGCAATGAGCGGCCCTCAGGTCGCTCCAACAAAAACTGTTGATCGAGCAAAGGTCGTATAACTCTAACAAAAACTCTGACATACGATAACTCCAACAAAAACTCGTACCGAGCGGCCCGTGGTCGTGCTTTGACCAAGCGGTGTCGCAACAAAAACTCGTACCGCCTTTTATCTTAATTTTTTTAGTAAAATCTTTTTGATATATAAAATTCCAAAACTCCATGAGAGAATAGGTCGAACTCCAAAACTCGACCGCACTGCCGAGTAGCCCCAGTGAACTCCAAAAACTCCTACTGTACCCAAGCGGCCCTAGATATTTTATTATTATTTTTAAAAAATCCGATAGGTTAAAAGGCTAGAGGATCTCAAAAGGGTCATGCGTCAGGCTAAGGACAAGACACTTAGCAACACATAAAAAAAAAACTCGATCCTTCCCGAGCGGCCCCATAGGTCGTATTATAAAAACTCGACCCCGTCCGAGTATTCCAAAAGATTGAGCTCTAAGGACTTTGTGCAAAGCCATGTGATCCAAGAAGTTTATTCCATTCATAATTTTGCCTCCTTAGGAATGTCCTTAACAAGCCATAACGCGCGCACGGACAACCATAACAGGAAGAGATTAACATCCCAAGAAGAGCAACGACTTCATGCCAAACGGTCGAGAATCTCGAACCCTTTGGCATGGGGGGCTATGTTGGGTCTCAATATAATGTCCCATAAAACACGGTCCAAAGGAAGGGCCCAAGTGAGAAGCCCAGAAATTTGTCCACTAACCAAGAGGGCTGGACGGCCCTAGAAGCCCAAGGCACAGGCTAGTATCCCGAAGGCCAAGGCTACGACAAAGGTACGAGAAGTTCCAAAAACACAAAGCAGTATTCCGGGTTGAGAACTATTCCGCAGAGGACCAACGATCCTTCGATTCCGAGAGCGACCTTAATGAGTCCGCGAACCCACTTGAGGACACTCTCAAATTTATTTTTAAATGGCTGGGTGGATCGTATGCCATATCTTGAGCAAACGCCCATCTAATGGGTCAGGGACAGATGTCTCGACACGCCGTTGCCAGGAAGGTGGCGAGCACGTCCCGATGCATTGTGGCGGGCAGACCTCCCGCCACACGATGGCGCCATGTCATCTCCCCAGCGTCCTTTCTCCTTTACACAGCAGATCTCTTGCCTCAAGAGCTTCTTATCCCTTCTTCCAACTCTTTGATACCTAGAAGAGAGAGAAAGAGGGATTTCCAACGGATTGAGAGAAAGGAGAATACTTTTTTATAAAATAGTGAAGTATTTTTTGAAAACTTATTTAAAGGAAAAAGTTTAAAAAATAACTATCATTTAATAAATTTAGTTATAAATTATAAATTAGATTAATTTTTTTATTTATAAAATACATGTTTATATTTATATTTATATTTTACAAATTTATAAAATATTAATTTTATAATTATACATTTTAAAATATTTATAAGTATAGTGATATTTTATAAATTTATAAAATAATAATTTTATAGTTTTATATTATTAAAATATTATTGTATAAGTATAAATATATTTTATGAAATTATTATTTTATAATAATTTTAAAATAAAATTTTACAAATCAAATAAAAAAAATAAATAAAGAAAAAAAAAAAAAAAATACGTTGCCAGCTAGATTAAATCCAATTGGCGACGCCACGACATTGGTGCTGTGCCGCGAACTAAGTGTGGCCAGGTAACTTGTTATTTATTTCTAAAAAATCTTGGCCCCACGTATTTTATACTATTTTATAAATATTTTTTAAAAAATATTATTTTAATAATTAGTTTTTTACAACATTATTGAAAATAACAGACTATCAAATCAAGGGAGTCATCTCACCTAAAACCAAAAAAATATGTATTTTTATAATGTTATTTATGTACTCTATGATTTTAAATATATAAAAAATTAAAATATACATATTTTTATGTGTTTAAATATTTATAAAATTAAAAGAAAAATATGTTAAAAAATTTATAAGTGAGATTACGTATTTTTATTTTTGATTTAATTTTATAATTTTATAATTTTTAAATTTTTTATACGAATATGCTCGAACCGATTCTTTTGCCCTTCCTGTATAACTTGTTTTGCCGGCTAGCGTATAGGAAATCTGAGGGGCTACAACGCGGGGCTACAACGTTGGATGTGAAAATTCAACGGCTGCATATATATTTTAAAAAAAAGATTTACTATTATTTTTTTATTTTTATGAATTTCTTTTTTTGTATTTGAATAAAAGAATGATTATTATTATTATTTATTTTTCTTAATTTTTTTTAAATATCGACTATCAGATTTTGAATCTGACGGCTAAAATGACGTCGGAGGAGCTGCGAAATTACAACCAAAATATATACAATTCAGTGTAACAAAACGAACTCAAACACCCACTCAAATTACAACCACCAAACTCGTGAATATATAGAATATAAGAATACACTGCATTTTAAAAGTGAAAAATTCTTTTCAACTTAAAAAAAATTACATATTAAATTTTGACAAATTTATTATAATGATAGTGTTAATTATAAATAGCTTCCTCCGAAATCCATTATAACGAACTTAAGTGAAAAATGGTTGAATACTAATCCCTTCATCATACCTAACAATCCACAAGAGAAAACGCACTGAGAAAAAATAATAATAAAATAAAAATACATCATAAAAATTAACACTAAAACAATGTGCTCCCTTTTCATGAAGAGCAAACTCAAATTAGATTTCAACCAAATATCAAACCTCTTCATCTCTTCTCTTTTTATTTTCTTTATTTGTACAGCACTCTTTGTGTAAAAATATGATTTCAGATGTCCAAAAATCGCATCAAATATAACTTTATATTAGAAGCAACGTACGAGCACCGATCAAGCACTCATCAGACACAATCTTTTTTGAAAAATGGTGCATGAGCGTGCTTTAAGCGTGCATCAAACGCGACCATTCTGGACAATACATGCGTGCTTCTCTTCGACATGCACTTGGCGCGACTCTTCTAAATTGACAGCACATGTGCGTTCCTCAAATGGCCATCATGCACTACTCAACTGATCTTTGACCAGTGATTAGTTAGCTCTTGCACGGATGTTATGTGACCTTTCAGTATCTTTTGTCGCTCGAGTAACCATCGACCAACTTTTGATTGATCATCGCACAAGTACCGTACAACCCTTAACTTCTTCGCCTAAGCGTGTCACACGCAAATATCACTAGTCCTCCTTATGACCTTTTTTTAATTGTGACACCCACGAGGGAGTAATTGAAAATCCAACATAGTCTATCCTCTTTTGGAGTTTTGCACAAAAACTCCAATAAACTTAATTGCTTGATGGACAAACATTACCTGATTATTGCTTCACATCTTCATTCGAGTGAGCTCTGCACGAATATGGTTCGTCTTCCAAATGATCCATCCATTAAGCATTGGACTAAAGAGAGTGACCCAAAACCAATGTAACCTTGCTTGGTATCCCCCTCTCTGTTTGGAATCGATGTAAATTTGTGATGTGACGCAGCTACTTGTTTATTGATGAGTTTATTCTGATTTATTGTTACGCCTGTGAATTTTATGGTGTTCTAATGGAGAAATGTGTGATTTTTCTTTGCTGATCATTGATGCCGTATTGTTGGTTTACCTAACGTATGTTTCTGAGGGTACCCTTTACATTTTTATAGGTTCAATGGGAAAGGAGGATGGGAGTGTGGCATTTGATTTACCTTGCGGTTTTCCCTTGGAACATTTTGGGGAGCCAATACATTATGGAACTTCCGTTCTGCGTCTGTGAATATTGAATCTGCCTGTCGTAATGAAGTCTGTATTTCCAAGGTGGGCAAGCAAATAACACCAACTTACAAAAAAAAATTGTATTTCCATACTATTATAGGCTTAATAAACTTTAGAATGTGCTGTTTGGCAGAAATTGTTGACTCTGCGTTCTGATTCCTTCAATTTTATTACTGCTAATAAACGAGTGAAACTCAGTTTTGCTTGCATTTTCATGTAAATTGTAAGAGTTGCCTTAATGGACGAAAAGAAAAGAACTCCATAGTGGGAGACAGAGTTGAGGAAATGAAATGGAATGGCTACAGAAATATCAAAACGAAATAGATATGGTGCATATTGGTATTCACTCTTTTGGTCTCTTAATATTGTATTATAATTTCTTGTTTGCTGATAATATGTAATGGTAATGATGTGTATGTCTAAGTTTCACAGGAAAACGGCTGAAGTGATTGCTTTGAACTTCAGCTCTCTTCATTAAGCATAAAGATAAGGGGTTACTTTGCAGTTGTTGAAAACCCCTGGGTTCAACTGGGTGTGGACTATTGTCTTATTGAAAATGAAATGCAGCAAAACGATATTTCCTTACACATTTTCAATATAGTATTTATGACCTCTGTAGGTTCCTTCTGGATAAATTCATTTCATGTATTGGTAAGCCTCCTTTGATTAGAGCCGAATAGTTTTCTTACTGACAATTCATGTTCGCCACTCTATTTTTTTGAGAGTAATGTTCCGTAGAAATCTTAAATCTCTCTCTGTATATATGAGGCTATGAAGCTAAATGATAAGTTGATGGCAATGTTCCATCATTTCCTCAATGCATACGGCATCGCCACACTTTAAGTGCTAATAACAAAGGCGGGAGAGGCAGAGAGAACATTTATCTTGTATATGTAGTACGTTATTCTTGTACTACAAGTTGTGATGTGCTTTTAATGTTGTGTTATATGACAGAAAGAAGGCCGGCCGGCCAAAGCTGATCATATCAATAAGAAGTACCCTAACAGACTACCTACACGGTGAATTTTAGATTATTATGGAGAAAGCTGAAAAAAGTGACATTGCTAATACTGGCAAAAGGAAGGTAGTCACCTCTTCCTCCTCGTGATAATATGCTCTTCATGCAGGTTGCTTTTTTTGAAGTGAAATTGAAGCTTGTTGCTTGTAACAAAATTTGATTATTTTATTCATATTTTCTTACATTCCTTGAATGTATTCTGTTATTTATGAATAACTTTGATAGATATTATGTGATCCATACTATAGATGGTAGTCTTGTATGTGTAATATTCAACACAAACCAATGAATTCAACTATCATAAGTGGGCCCCATGACTATCCAGCTGCCCAAACCAATGGCATAGTTTTTATACCGACCAACTCACCCTTCTCTATGTCATCAAAGTTAAAAATGAACATTTTCTCTCAGACATTGAGGCTAATTTTTTATTGGAAAGGTGAGATGATGGTCATGGATTCTAACATTGTTACCACACTTCAATGTACTGCTTCAAATCCTAGAGGAACTTTAAGATCATGGGGCACCTGCGGCGCCACACAATGAATATGAGCCTTTGAGGTTATCTGGGTCTAGTGAATATGGGGCTTGTTATGGAAACCTTTCCCTCATGGTAAGTAGAATTAGTGTGAAAGAGCAGACACCTGGTTCTCGCCGACTCAACTGTTGGGCAGTTTGTCAAGGTGGTTCGAAAGAGGATAAGACTCGGTGCTGAGAAGGCTATATTCATATTTGTGAAGAATGTTCTGCCTTCCACAGGTGAGAAGAGATATATTTCTCTTTCCCCACCCCCTCCCTTTAATTCTAGCCTTTTCCATATTCATATATTGATTTTCTTATATGCCCTTTTTTCTTTTCTATTCTTTTTTATGATGCAGACGGGTTGATGTCAGCAATCTATGGGAACATAAAGATGAAGAAGATGGTTTTCTTTATATGAACTGCAGTGGTGAGATACATTTGGATCATTCTAAAGCTTCCTGGCCCTCTGGTAACATTGTGTGTAAATTTGGTTATATATATCATCCTTTGATTATTATCCTTCTGTTAGCTACTTCAGGGCTTCCTTGGGTTTGCTTTGCCCTGCTGCATATTTCTTCCCTTGGCATTATGAACGAATATTGATATTAGTATTGTTTATAGTTATATTAGTATCGGACTTATTATGTTGAGTTTTAGTCACCAAACTTTACTCCCAAATTACTAAGATCGCTACAAGGATCGTTATTGAACCTTTTGTTTAAATCTACGAAGAGACAATACGATAACACATAATAATAATATAATAAACAATGATGAGATATAAAATTTTTACATGGAAAACCCATTTGAAAATTAGGAAAAAAAACTATGAGATGATATATTTATGAATACATACTATACGATGAATCCGGTTACAAAACTTTTCAACAACTTAAGGGTACAACACTTGTACGAGTAATCCAAACTAAGAAGAGTATAAGAAGAAATGAGAAGAAAATAATTAATAAAAATATTATTCTTAATAGCAAAAATAACATACCTAATGTTGGCAGAAAATTTCGAAATTGAAATTAATGAGTAAATTTTTTTACTTCTCTTTCTTTCTGTCTATTTCAGAGTTCAACAAGCTTCGAATAAAGCCTGCATATTAACCTAAAACTAAAATAAGGTATTTGTACCTTGTACAATCCGCTTAAACAGTTGGCTTATAGTCTTTTAGCGGATTGGCTTATAGTCTTTTAGCGGATGCCGATTGAAAATACAATGAAATCCGCGCTCAAGTCGGAAGCTCATGAGCTTCCTGTGGAAACTTCAGCCAATAGCTCAACTGGAGTGGACGTTGCGCAGACAGTGAGCAAAACCCCTCTTGCTTCCGAAAATCAAAAAAATTGTTTAATAATATTAATTATACTAATGACTGCATGTTTTTATGTGTCCGCTGTTTATTCTCTCTTAGCTACTGCAAGCAGGAGAACATGGATACTACAATATTGTATAGACGTCGTAGCACCTGTAGTGCTTCTGGAGTTATTGAATTTCAAATCTAACAGCTCACTATTTTTCTATAATAAATAATAATAATATTATTATTATTATTTTATTTTTTTAATAATAAAAATTCAACGGCGTCGCAACGCCCCTTAACTTCTACAGGCAGCCCTGGGGTTCGCCTATGACAGTTTATAATCAAAACATAGCCCTGGGGTTCACCTGCGAGGGGTTCGCCCCTCATCAACCTTTTAATTCTCCAATGTATTTGGTTAAAAGTTAATTTAAAAAAACTAAAATATAGAATATTATAAAAGTAAAATTAAAAAAAAAAAAATGAAAGTAATGTTTACGTAAGAGAATTATTTATTCTAAATTTTGGTTTGACCATATAATTTTTTTAAAAAATTGTGAATTATCTAATTTTTAGTATGTTAATTTAACTACTGCTTATTTTAAAAATGTCTCAATATTATCGAAAAATGATGACTTATAATAATTATTATGTAAGGATAATACTTATCAAAGAAAATTAAAATGACTAATTCCATTTAAGATACATGTTTATTTATCATCAGATCAATTAAAATATTAATTATCAGTCTCACCCGCATCTTGTCTATTATCCTACTTCCACAACCCTTACTACCCTCGAGACGGCGTCTCACTACCCGAGATCTTGGCTTGCTCCCGACAATCCATGGCCCTTGCCCAAGTATAGTAACCATCCACTGTCGTGGCCATGACCCCTCCGGTCCACCTCCGGTGACCCCAATGACACAAGGCTGGTCCTCTGCTGCTATCCTCCTGTAATTGCTTTCGCCATCACAATGTAGAGATTCAAACCGTTTATTTAAACCAAGAAAAAATAAACAATGACGCACAATAAGCAAATAATCACAAATGATAATGAGTACCAAATTTTACATGAAAATTTCTCTTTAAAATGAGAGAAAAATTACGAGATAATACGTCCGTGATATGTCAACTATATAATAAATTTGGTTATAAAATTTCAAATAAATACAAGAATTTAATACCTTATAACAAATAAATTTAAATAATAATAAATATAGTACGAAAAGGAAGAAATATGACTTGTAAAATATTCTTTTCAATTACAAGAAGAATGTATCTAGTGTCAATAAAGATTGAAATACGATTCGAAACTCAATCAGATATTCAAATCTTCATCTTTTACCTTTATTCTCTCTTTCTCTTCTTTTTCTCATTGTGTCAGAACTCAAAATCTCAAAAATTATAAAATAGTAATCCTAAAAATGAGTCTGTATGTGTTTATATTTGAGTCAAAGGTCAAGCACCCATCAGGTGCGCATTGTGCACGAGTGCCACGGAAATCAATGCACAAATGCTCAACGAAAGCGCGTAATCCGCGCACAATCACCTGCCTCGGATACACCTCAGGTGCAAACAATTTGAAAACTCTACTCAAACGTCACTCGGGTGCTTCTCAAGCACCCTTCAATTCTGAATTGGAGCTTATGTGCATGTCAGTGCTTGTTGCGTGCCACGCTACAGTTTCCTCATATCAGAACAATACTCGTGTGTTCTCGTACGAGCCACCGAATAACACGTTAAATGGGCATAGGACTCACAAAGGCGCAACCCATGACTTAACACGTAGCAATATTCTCACTTTATTTTTAAAGGTAATACTTATTTTTTACACAAATAAAATAATTTAATATAATATTTATTTATATTATATTTCAGACAATAATTATTTCCGATAATATTTATATCGAACATCCCGTTAGATCTTTCTTGCAGTGATGCTCGATGCACAGTGCATGTTAATCACAGCATTAGCTCGGTTCCCTACTCCGTGCGCCCGATTGCCGCCCCCTTAACATCTGCGTGGGCGTATGAGTGCGTGCGTGTTGGCATGGATTTTGGCCGTGGGATTACGCATGTTGCCCGCTGTATTCTTGCAGATCATTTACCTAAGGAATTAGCGTTCGATTCAATTTAGTGTACTACCCCATGTTATCCATTTTCTACATTTAATACGCTGTTTAATTTGCTTATTATGTTTGTAGCCATCACCTACATAAGTCTCTCCAATGAAAATTTACGAGATACGAACGAGCTTGGCTTAGATGATTGAGTCAGATATCATAGTCAAGCATAACGTCGCCGTGCTTTAGATTGCCATTTCGGGTTCAGTTATTTCGGCTTGGACTTAACGGATGCTATCATTTGATCTACACTTAGTCAAAATCGGACAGATCAGATTTAACTTTAAGTTTAAGGTAAAATATTAACCATTAATTTTGGTCGAATTTAAGTTTGGCTAGGTTTTTCCTGTTAGATAATATAAATATGCCTGTTTATAATTATAATAGATATCATGTCGTGTTGACTCATGAATATTTTTTATTATTAAGCATTTTAATTTTAAAAAAATATATTTAAATGAAAACTACTTTAAAATATAAAATATTCTAAAAAAATAATATTGACACAAAGGATTAGCTAAAATATTTGATGCACCCATTTTCAATCCTCATTTAATTCGATGTGTTGGCAATAACAAGGAATTTTTCTTTCTTTCTAATTGCAACAATTTTTTTTTTTTTTTTAATTTAGAGTTTTTTTTTTTGTATATTAATATATAACTAAAATATGGTCAATTTAGCTTGGATTGTATCTAGATTAAAATTAGTATTAAAGTAAAATTGGATAATAAAATTAGAGTATGGACATATTTATCATTAATTTGGCTATTTTATAATATAAATGAGCTCGAGTTATACCGAGATCAAATCCTGCCTTTTTGTCTTAGTCCGAGCTTATCTCATAGTCGAGCTTGGGCTTGGTTTCTCATGGAAAAGCAAGCAAGCCAATCTTAGCTTGTTCGTCAGATCAGACTTAAAATTAAATTAATTAATCAGCATTTAAATAAATTTATGCATAGTTTAAAATAAAAGTCAATTATAACTCCTTAAATGATTTTATCCACAAGTCTATGAATCACTTTCTATATGAATTCACACATGAGCAAAATCGAGCTATTTATGAGTTTTAACAGATTCAATCTAAACTAATTACATAATAATTAATAGATAGATACAGATAAAAACTCATGCATGATTACTTTTTTCGAATGAACATCGTCAAAAGTGAAAATGATTGATTATGTCCAGTTTTGCTCTAATTATAAACTGTTATAAATTTATTTTATTTTAAATAAATTTTAGGTTTAAAAAATTATTTTAACAGATTATATTTTTGGTAATTGATAAGTTTTTTTATGAAAAAAATTTTTATTTAATTTTATAAATAGATGATATTTTTATTTAAATATTATAATTTTTTAAAAGGTAGAATTAAAAAGATAGGCATAAATGGTGGAGGAATAAATGGGCATTGAAGTACTGTGTGAGAGCCATGTCCCTAACCCCATAATTTAGGGCATGGTTTCTGAGACTCACCCCATGCACAATATATGTGCCATTTTTTTTTTTTTAATTTGCAATCAAAATATATCATTAAAATTAAAAATAAACTTTCATAAGATGATTATTAGATTTATATATATTATAAATTAGAATATTAGACAATTAAATAATAATATTGAAGAACACTAATATTAATATTTTTTTACTCATTTATTGTTATTTTTCATAGATTACATTATTTTTATCTATTTATTTATTTATTTATTATTTTTTAAATATTTAAAATCTTAATGAAAATCTGTACTCAAAAAAAAGAAAATAAAATAATACTTATTTTTGTGGAAGCTTATATTATAAAAAAATTCGTGGAAGCTTTTATTATAAAAAATTATTATAAAAATGAATTTTCACGTAAAGAAAGGAACATAATTTTATCTCTAGAAAGAATATTTTTTTATATTTAATTGTCATTTATTATAATTTATTTTTTATGCCCTGCACTATTTTTTATATTTAGTTTTAAATTCTTATAAATCTGATTTATTTTAATTAGTCACTTTATTTATGTTCTAAAGTTTTGATTTTAAAGATTTATTATCTGTTTCAATCCAGTCTTTATTTAAAGTTATTATTTTTTATTTTATTTTTATATTATTTTATTTTTAAAAAATACTCCAAAGTCCAATTCTTTGATTTTTATTTTTTAAATTTCATAGAAAATAAAATCACATATTTTTTAAGTTATATCATAAATTTCAAACATATGACACAATTCTCTGCAAATACGATCAGGACTTATTAGATAAAATTACAAAATATCGTCACATACTTGTTAAAATGAATATACATATATTGAGATTAATTAAAAATATATAAAAATTAAGTATTATAGAGACGAGAATAATAAAATAGATAAGTAAAATTAAAATAAAAATGATAAGTAATAATTATAATTATAAATGTTTAAAAAATAAAACTATTGAAGATTAAATAAGATAATCACATTTAAATTATTTTAGATATTTAAAATACGTATCAAATAAAGCACGTATAATAAAATATAAACTAGTTATTATTGCAGAAAAAAAAAAAAAGATGTAAACATATAAAAACTTAGAAGTATGCAATAAAATATTTTAAGATTGCTTACACTATTGAAAACTACTCTAAATCTAGTTATATAGCAAAAGTGAATATATATAGTCAACCACATTTAATAAGATTTAAAAAGGAACACTGATGGGCGCCAACAAGGGCACCCATGCACTGATACCAGAATAAGCTTAGCTCGTGCGCGCCTGACACGAGGCCCGTGCACTGATTTAAAATGTAGGCATGCCTATCGGATGCATGTGCATCACTACCTGTTTATATGCTAAACTTAATTTTTAGGTCATTTTTATACAGAAATTTTTCTTAACAATTGAGCGCTAAAATTAAAAGAAAAGGAGAATGAAGAGATAAAAAATAAGAAAATTAAGACTCAATTATTTGTCTAGCCTTTGAATTATACCCTATTATTCATTAGCTTTAAGTATATTATTCTTATTATTTTGACTGATAGTTTTACTAATTATTATTTTTTTATTTTTTTATTGACATTTTATTATTTAGGTTGATCATTACATAATGCTATATCTTCTAATTGTTAGAGATTTTTTGTAACAAAACTCATTATATAGTAAACATTTAAGAACTAATCATCCTATGATCTTTCTTTTATTTCTTAAAGAGAATTTTGATATAAAATATTATATATTTTATTATTATAATTATTATTTTATACTGTTTATTACCATATTATTTTCTTACAGTCTCTAACAAAGAGTTTAATAATATTAATTCTTAACTTTATGAGTAAAGTTTCAGCCCAACAATGCACGACTCATGTTAAAAAATTAAAAAAATATTTAAAAATAAATTCATACAAAATATTATAAAAATATATTATATTATATTTATTTTATCAAAATTTTTATATTATTATTTTAAAAAAATAAAAAAATATATTTAATAATAATTTAATTATTTTTAAATCTTACTTATATTTTTATAATTTTTTTAGAGTCATATCTTTATTGAAATTGATGCGTCCTCGAATTCGAATTTCAAATAGATTCGAGTTGATCCGCTTGTCTGGTTCTGACTCGGTTTACCGAGTTTGGATCCTACACACCACTAAAACGAACAGAAGGTTAGTATGTCGGCGAAAAGTTATCCTACCGAAAATACTCCAACGTTTAAGTCGGTAAACAGCCTTCGAAATCTGAGAATGTAACTGAAAATGAGAATTGAGAGGGAGAGTGTAAGAGTGCGTGGGTTTCCAAATAAAAGAGAGGTAATGTCGTCTCTTGAATCTGGATGGTGTGAAGGCAGTAGGCGTTTGTCAACAGGAAGAGCCCCTGTATGCCTTTGGATTGTGTTCTTTCTCTCGATGCGTTCACAGAGAGAGAAAGAGTACGAAATCGTCTAGGAATACATATTCGAAAGCGTGTGATTTTTCGTGTAGCAGAGAGTCGTATATCTGTGTGGTAGAAAGGTAGCAGTAGGCGTAGTAGAAAGCGTAGTAGAAGTCATAATAAAAGGCGTGCCCTGAGTGAGGGCTCTAGGGTTCATTTTAATGGCGGCAGGGTGATCTTCATTGGTTGGAAGGTGTGATTCCCTGCACCATGTTTAGGCGGCCTTCCTTGTGAGGAAGGCACGAGTTGCCTAATTAGTTGGGATTGCTTTCTTCTCTAGCGGGTAGTAGCTTTCCAAATTTTCTGCCTTCCTTTTGTGTACATTACCGTTAGAAGGCTCCAGTTGGCAAGAATTGGGAAGATCTGGTGCATTCCTTATGGGAAAGGTGTCGTTCTTGTCAATGTCCTTTTTTGGAGTTAGTTCGATTTGTAGAAGGCACAAAGTTTGGAAAAGAGCCATAGTTAACCGACTGTTGGAGCGTGGACCTAAGTGGGCCAGGCCTGTGAAAAACCTTTTTATTCTTGGCCTGTTGCTACAGTGATTCTGATCAACGCACGGGTTGACCGTCCGCCTGTGCCTCAATCGGTCAACGTTGGCGTTAACCGTCTGATACGTATTTGGGCCTTTCAAGAATTTGACCCTCATTTCCTATTGGGCCAATGTTAACCGTCCAACAGTGGATTTGGATCGCCTTTGACTATTGGGTCAGCCCATTTACAGTATACCCATCACTAACCTCCCATACCGATGGTCAGAATTCTGGCTTCCGGCATGTTCATGATGGGATGCTCTTCATTGTCATTTGCTGCTTGAAAATTCCGGAGAACTCCACGAAAGGGTGAGGTGTTGACCGAATCTATTGATCATCTTGGTCAGATTTCTGAGAGGAGAGTCAATCGAATCTGTTGGCCGTCTTTGGTTAGATCTGGGGAAGAAAGTTGACCGGGTCTGTTGGCCATCTTTGGCCAGATCCGGAGAAAAAAGTCAATCGGATCTATTGACCGTCTTTGGTCAGATCCGCAGAAGAAAGTTGACTAGATTTGTTGACCGTCTTTGGTCAGATCCGCAGAAGAAAGTTCACCAGATCTGTTGACCGTCTTTGCTCAGATCCGGAGAACTTTGTATGAGCCCTGAGCGACGCGTGGCCATTAGCCGGCCTGTCAGGTTAAAAGTGGACACGTGTCTTCACACAGTTGAACCACTATCCAAGCCATTAATGCGTCAGAAGATTTGTTCAAAAAAGGCTCATTTGGGATGCGACGCATGGCAAGAATGGTGGCGTACCTTCTCGAAGAGGTTTAAGGCGTTCACACTTGTCCGTTAAGTTTCATTCCTTCACACTTAGTATTTTTTCACGTCTTTTGCTCTACTTCTTCGTCTTCAACCTACTTTCCCGTCCTCCTTCTGCAGTTCCAGAAAAATCCTAACCTTCCTACAAGCATGACTTCGACTTTTGTTGCCAACATTCCCTCTGTTCTTCGACAGGGCAACGTCAAAGAGCTATGCATAGAGTTTAATATTCCAAAGGACATTGCGTGGAGGGTTTCGGAGAAGGATGACAGAGTCTTTGCACCGCCAGCGGAACACGTGACCATATACGAGGCCCACCAGAGGAGCGGTGTTCGTCTTCCTCTCCCAGATGATTTACAGTCGATCCTTCAAACCTTGCAGATCCCCATCGCATAGCTTCACGCCAATGCTATACGATATTTGTGTACTTTTTGCATCTTTCTCCGTAAGCATTCTCGGCGGTTAACTATGCCAATGGTAAATGGTCTGTTTAAGATCAACCAGGGTAAAGAGTGGGTCTCCCCGGTTCCACGCAGTGGCTTGAAGGTTCATACGACCATCTACGACTCATTGAAGAACTGAAAAAATCGATTCTTCTTCGTGAGTGTGAGCGAGACCTGGCCCCTGGTCAAGGATTGGGGCCAGGTGCCCGATGTTTACACTAAGACGTCGTCAGAGGCTGAGACAGTGTCCCTTGAGTGGCTGAGGAAGTTGGTCAAGACCCACATATCTGATTTTAAGAGAGACTTCTTGGTTTCCCCGGTCGAGACCAAGAAGGTGAATTGGGGTTCGCCTTCTCCCGTTCAAAAGTTCAAGGCACCGCCGCCAGCGGTTATGATGCAACCGGAGGACTCCAGGGGCCTACTCATCCGTCTCCATCCGACTGACAACGACTTCATCGGCCCAAGGCCCAAGAGGATGGCTGTGAAGACGCCCTCCTCATCATCTTCGGGGCCCGACTACATCATTGCAGGGATTTGCAGCAGTCCCAGTAGCGCCACCGTGATGAAAAGACGTTTGAGGACCTGCCAAAAACTAAGGCCGGTGGCGTCATCATCACGGCTGCGCCGCGGTGTGGTTCTTCGAGCAACGACGGAGATTTTACTGAGCTAGCTCCGTGAGCCGCCCGGAGAGGCGCGGAGCCGTCGGTCGGCTCACCAACCATGCGACTACGGGCCGAAAGGCAAACGGTGATTGACATCAATCCTCCTGCAGCTACAGTGGTGGCCGTCGCTGGGAAGCCCGCCATCGCCGTGGACGACATCGATGAAGGGCACCTGGAGGACATCCTGGAGGAGGCCGCCGCCAGCTCCTCTCGTGAGGGAATCACTTTCAGCCCGTGACCGCTAGAACAAGACTTGGAGACCAGGCCTGATAGGCTCGCACGAAGAGTCTGGGAGATATAATTTTCTGTGACACTTTCTGCGCAACTTTTCATTTAAAGTCTCCGACTTGCTTTATCATTTGGTGTAAAAGGAGAATGTGTTGGATGCTGTGGTGAAGGCGATTAACCAGCGGGATCGGGTGGTCTCTGACAGGGAGGTAGAGATCGCCTGATTGGACATAAAGCTGGCGGCGCACCGGTTGGATGTTGCGACCTTGCAGACCATTCTGGCCGACATGGAGGCTGAGAATGCCAGCCTGAAAGAGGAGAATGCTCGGCTGCGGGAGGAGAACGAGCAGATTATCGGGCACCTTAGCCAACTTGGCGGCCAATTGATAGAGCTGGAGAACAGCCTGAGCCTCCGGATACGCCCCCACGAAATTGAGCAACTGATGTGGTCGCGGATATGGGAAGGGTCAATATGTGTCGACGTATCGCGCCTCTTATTGACCCTAATTTTTCGATGGACCTGCTTAATATGTCAAACAGGTCCACCCAAACCCACGAAATCTAGTGAGGGATCCGTGAGACAATCAGGTGCCGCCTCCCTAACTTTTTGTCGATTTTTGGTCTTCCCTTGTTACTTGTATCATGTATAATGTTATACATTTGATAGCAATAAAATGAGAATTCTTCCACTTTGTATCTATTTCTTTCGTATGTTTGTTGTTCCGAACGACCAACTCAGTTGGCTGGCGGTCATTGTATTATTGTCAAATGAGTAAAATTCTTAGGTTTTTTTGTAGGCGGCTGTGTATGTATTAGTCGGCCTAATAGTGGCGGCTTGTGAGTAAAGCCTGGTGGTGCTGCCCAAGGGTTGACTCGGGCGGCTAGCCTTGGAGAATAATTTTTCTCCATTCGACCATCGTTGACTGATCACGTTATCTCCTCGTAAAGGAGGTTGTTGCGTGTGCTGCGCTAGCCCCCTAAGATTTTGACCGCTAACGGGCCATTTGGATGACCAAAGTTTAGATTCAACCACCTATGAGCCGCCTGGATGACCGAGATTTAATACAACTGCTAATGGGCTGCTCAGATGACTGAGGTTCATACTAGGCCGCTCATGGGCCACCTAGATGATCAGAGTTTAAGTACGACCGTTAATGGGCCGCTCGGATGACCGATGTTCATATTCGACCACTTATGGGCCGCCTGGATGACCAGGATTTAGTAACGAGAGGGTGAAGATCCTCCCAACTTAGGGGCGGTCTAGGTTTTAAATTATTCATTTTAAATTGTTCACTAATTTAGTCTCAATAAATTAATACATATTATTGAAATGCTTTCTTGAGATGATCAAAACTAAAAAAAGTAATGATATCTTAGTCAGAATTAGTTCATAATTTTGGTACTTGAGAATCACTGTCAGTTATATACATAATATAATCAGTATATGAATATTAAAATTAGTTTTATATATTTTTTCACTATCAAAATAAAAAAAAATTATATTTCTTAATTAATAATTAGCTTATAAAATAACAATAATAGTAATATATAAACTATATATAAAAATTAATAAAATTAATATAAATATATAATATCAGTAAGTATTATACTAATATTACTCTATATAATAAAAGAGTAAAAAGTTAAAAAAAAAAAAAAAAGTAGAGGGAATATGTGTTGTATGTGTTGCCTGCGTGGGAGAGGAAGGTATATACAGATTTATAAACATTTTTTTAAAAAAAATTCTTGTAATAAATAATGGGCACTAGTCATTTAAAATTATTTTAAATGACTTGCATTTTTTATGATTTATACTGCAAAATAATTACTTATACCAAATTTTCCATTGCTATAAATATTAAATTTCATATTCCTTTTATAAAAGAAATTAACCATTATTCTAGAGTAGTAGTACATAATACTTCTACTACAATTCTTCTTCTTTTTTTTTTGATTTTTTTTGGGAAACAATTATAGAAGATGAAAGGTGAGAACAATGCCCCCCTCGCCAATAAACTAATCAAACTAGTGTAGAGATTTCAGCCAATATCAGTCAACGGAGGAGCAATCCATTTTGCCATTGACAGAGAGCTTTGCAATGAAATTATGACTCAGCAGATTCTCGGCAGGTGATCCCAAGTGAAGGAGCCAGTTTTACAGTCTTCTTCCGCCGAGCCAACCACTGGAAAGGGTGAAAGCTGAGGCATATCGAGGCTGGTATTGTTGGCCGACGACTGCCCCATGGAGGCTTCGTCGCCGCCATTGCACCAGTTGGGAACTCTCACCAGCGGCGGAATCAGGTCGAGGATGCTTGACAAGTCTTCATTGGTCGAGCTCATCTCCTCCTCCTGCTCTTCCTTCTTGTTTACTCCTACTTAATCTCAAGAAGAAACAAGATGTTTGTGAGTATCACTTCTAAATAACAGCAACTTAAAGAAGCATGGAAAAACAGTCACAAATTTGGTGTCGGGCTTAGAGTTTAGGGCTCAGGATTGTCTCTTTAAATCCCTTGGGTTCTGTCACTAGTTACTTTCAGATCGTTTATATAAAATCTTCAATGTTGGTTGGCCTAACAGAAAT
Source organism: Nepenthes gracilis (assembly GCA_033239525.1). Lineage (NCBI taxonomy): Eukaryota > Viridiplantae > Streptophyta > Magnoliopsida > Caryophyllales > Nepenthaceae > Nepenthes > Nepenthes gracilis. The sequence continues at coordinate 4,581,801 of BSYO01000006.1, forward strand.
TTTCAGCATTAATGATTGATCATTCAAACTAAACTTTTGACAAGAGTAAAAACTATTGTGGTTATATGTTGGTGGTTATGGCAACCGCCACCGCCTCTGCCTCCGCCACCCCCCCCCCCCTCCAAAAGAAAATACCAATGCTAAAAAAAGATAAAGAAAAAACAATTTCAGTAACACTAAGTCTCTGGAATTAGTGCTAAGAGTTTAACACTATAGCTCGGTGACACCAACACTAAGAACACCAGCAAACAGTTAAAAAGACACCAACACCTTCCAATGCTGATGCAGGGTGAGGCATTATCCGACACCACCCAAAATCATCGTTGTCGCCGTCATCTCCCCTTCTTTGTACAAAGCAAATCTCTTCAATATACACAGCCGCAGTTAATCCTAAATATTGTACTGATGAAAAGCATTATAAAATGGCTTCATGCATGATGAAAATTCACTCTCACTGTACGCAGTGGGGAAGGACAGATCACGGGAACTGATCTTTAAACTAAGAACTACGCAATTTCAGGATATATTTATAAATGATAGTGGCATTCGTTGTCACATTATTCACTTTAAGGCAAAAGGCAATAATAGAGATGCCATCAAAAGCATCACGGAAAGGGGATCTGATGATCTAAGATTGAGCTTACGCTCTCATTTGACCATCATTTTTTTTTTTTTTCTGGGGATAAAATCATGATTCGCAACTATGAATCTTCATGTAAATATAACTTCAATAATAAATCCTCCGCAGTATTTAGTAATGTATTCCACTCTGGAACACTAAGCGAACATTATGATCTCCAAACGCACTCAATCTGATAACCAAAACAACTCAGGTAACCACGATGTAAAGATGTTCTGGTAAGATATGGAGATTATCTGATTAATAGTAAGGTTTCTATTAAATCAAAAGCATGTAATGTCAGAGTCCTTATTAAAAAAAGTCCAAATCAACAAAGAAAGAAACCAAAGTAAAATAAATGAAGCAAGAATCAGAGTCCGAGGAAAGCAAGGAAAATTCATACTGCTAAATAAATTGAAGAAAGCATTTATAAACACCTGATAATGCCCTCAAATTCAGGCTACGTTATGCAATAAATTTGGAAAACACGCACAACGAATAAGCAGAGTAAAATTTCAAACAAAAGAACAATTAATACAGCGATAAATTTAACATATAAAATCAACTAAAACAGAACAGTTGATATAAAATATTAGGAAATTTAATCGAACTTAAAAATAAAAAAACTCACCAACATAAGAATTCTCGGAGCTTGAATTTTCCCACTGAAGACCAAAATCGACACTCTCTCTCTTGAATTTCTTGTTCTCTCCCCTCGCATGAGCCTCTTGCAAGAGCGCATCCAGTAAACCGCTATTGCTCGGACCGATATATGGATTCATAAAATTCTGATCATCGAAGGCTTCCTTATAAATTTTTTGGCAGAATTGGTTTGAAGGGAGCTCTGAATTTGGTACAAAAGCCGAACCACAAGGATCATAACCCTTTGGTTCGATCTGTGTCTGAATAGCAGAGGGCGATTCGAAGTTGAAACACATTGTGCTCAAATGAAATGGATCAATTGGAGCTAATGATTGAGCAGAAACCGATTGACCCAGAAGAGAATTTTCCGTTGTAACTCTGTGAGGAGAGAGAACTGAGGGAGGGTGGAGGGAGAAGAAGGAAGTTGGGGAAGAGAGAGAAAGTGGGTCGAAGAGAGGGAGGGAGGTAGGTGGGGGTTTGAGGTGGCTAAGAGGTGAAGGCGGCGATGGCGAGGAGAGAGGATTGGGGCTTTTTGGGAGGCCATGAGGATAGAGAGGGAGGCCTTGGCGCAGTCTTCTCTTTACCCTCGTGTTCCAGTAATTTTTCACTTCGTTGTCTGTTCGCCCAGGTAACTACACCCCAAAAAGAACCACCATAACCAAAACAGAAAGTAAGGAGAGAGAGAGAGAACTTGGACTCACTTGTCAAAAAGTAGTAAACGAAGATGCCAGGAAAATGTGATGCATAGCAAAAACAATGGCTGAAACACGCAAGAGAGCGTAAGAAATACAGAGAGAGAGAGGGAGAAGGGGGAGAGAGAGATGGGCGATGATCAATTAATGATTGCAGAAACCCATAATAGTTGGAGAAAAAATCCGAGCTCTGATTCAAAAGGTTGATCACTAACAGGGAAAAAAATAGAAAGAGGGAGAGAGAATTGTCAGAACAAATTAGTAGTAGTAGAGAAAATAACAGTAGTACTAATTGAAATTGGTTTCAGAAATACTGTAAAATGATTGCAAACCACTGAAAAAGAAAACAGAGAAGGAAAAGAAGTAGATGAAGCAAATTTATGTATGCAAGAGTCGAAATATTTCCCAAAAAATAAAAAATAAAAAGATACTCAGTTGTGAAAAATGAAACAGATGAAGCAAAAAATACCCAATAACATGAAGTTGACATACATACATGAGCGGAGATACGAGCCCATTTGTTCCCGAGCTTAGAATGGAGCTCAACGATGATCCTCTCCTCCTCCGGCGTGAATGCCCCTTTCTTCAAATTGGGGCGGAGATGGTTAGCCCATCTCAGCCGGCAGCTCTTGCCACACCTCATCAAGCTGGTGTTCCTCTGCACGGCGTTCCAGTTCCCCTCGCCGTGCTTCTTCACGTACTCCACCAGAATAGCATCCTCCGCAGCCGACCACGGCCCCTTCTTGAGATCCCCGCCGCCGCCACTCATTCCTCCCAGTTCCCAAAGCCCTCAGCTGAACTCAACAATATTTTCCGACTGTTTCTTCAGGTTTCCTTTTGTACTAATTAGTTTGTGCTTTCTGATAATTCTAAACTCTTTATTGGGATTGGAGCTGTCATCTGGGAGATTGGAAGATGGGGAGAGAGCGAGAGAGAGAGAGAGAGAAAGATGGGTTAGTGGATTTTGGCTCTTAGCTTTCTATGTCGTCAATGTTCTGTGCTTATTGGCAAGTAGCACTAAAGAGAAGCCATGAATGACAGAGACAGAGGACGCTTGAAAATGGCGGAATTGGTAAGGGTAAGGGAGGAGAGAGAGATATAAAGAAAATGGGCAAATGGGGAGGATGGATGGAAGATCAAGGGGATGGGAACCACAAAAGGTTTGCTTACGCTTACAGTGGCAAAAATTGTGTGGGTTGGGATTGGATCGCCGCTCAAGAGCCGAGAGAAATTGCTCTTCCCATACGTAGGCCACATGGTTTCTTGACATATTCACGCTCTCTCTCTCTCTCTCTCCATCCTTTGTTCTACGGTATTTTTTTTTAATTAATAAATATTTTAAATGACCTAATATTTAATTTGTAATATTTATTTTAAAAAAATCTAAAAAGGAGAACATTCATTCCTAAGAGGCATATATGAAGCATTCATGTATAGTTTGGATAAAATAAGTCACACATAATATAGCCTGGTGCAATGCTTGTATGTGCATATGGTTTGGCATGGCACTTAATGTTCTCGTACATCAATTTAGATGCAAAGGGCTTTCTTCACTAGATTTCGATCATTTGCACAGGAGAAGAGAAAAATAAAAAGAGAAAAAATTAAATATAGAAGGAGAACAAAAGGAATTTGAAGGTTATTTCACATTAGATCTGGTAATTTTTTGAATTAAAATAAATAAATTTAATGTCATTCTTTCGTCAATTTTTAAAATATTTAATTTTTTTTTAATTTTTATTTAGATGTACGTATATGTTATTATTTACACTTATTTTTTTAAATATTACTATATACATATTTATTTTATTAAACAGTTCACGATTTTGTTAGATTTAACGAATATTTAGATATTTTAGAGAATTATAATCTTGTAATAAGATATTGTAAAAAATCATAATATATTTAAATATTTAATTTTGCATGCTATTTTTAATGTAAGCATTTGAGGAAAACTATATTTTGTGATATGCATCAAGATTGTACATTTCTCATATTTAAAAAGTTATATATATTTAATATAAAATCATCTATTTGACAAATAAAAATTATTATATTTTAAATAATTTATATTTGAATATATCTAGATATATTATACACAGTTCAAAAATGCAATTCATCCATGGGTAAAAAATAATAATATCTCATCCCATTTATAGGGTAATATAAATAACCGATTTATAAATCTTAAATAGTAATATATCAGTCTAAAACTTTTAGAAATATAAGTAACCCGTTCTTAAAATTTGTCATTTGATTAGTTGATGTAGAGTCACCAGTATTTGGTTTTTATACTTTTATGGTCTTATTAAATTTTAATATTTTTTGATATAATTAGTTAATTTTTATATTTTTAGAGACACATTATATAATTTAGTCTTCTGAAAATTTTCATATGATTCATAAACTTTGAATATTTCTGTTCTTCTACCTATTTTAATCATGCCTATTGAGTGTATATATATGTATATATACTTCTACCTATATATATACCTATAAATACTCTATTCTTCTACCTATCTATATTGTACCAAGTGTGTACATACATACTTTATTGAGATCAAGTGTATGTTTATAAACATTTTTAAATTTTTAAAAAGAAATTAGGCAGTGAATTATTACAAAATTTAGATAGAAGATTATTAAAGGCTTTTTATTAAATTTATATTTGTAATAATCATATTGTTTAGATTTTGTGTAATATATTGGATGTATATTTTTAAGTTTTACAGTTTACATTTTTAGGCCGGTATGCTAAATGAAGTTATGTATGGCTCTCATTATTGTATATTTGATATTTTAGTTGAATACTTTTTTCTTACAGTAATTTATAAATTGAATATTCACAATATTATTTTAAGGCCAGACAAGTATAGTTTAGCTAAATTTATGACCATTATAATTATATTTAATTATTTTATTTTTGGTGTTAATATGTAATATATAATTTAATCTTAATTATTGTATTGTGATTATTTATAATTAATTTTTATACTTAATAATATTATTATTATTTATTTATATTGGGATCATGACATATAATGTGTAAGATAGGCAAGAATTGGTGGTGACACGATGATCAATTCCTGCCAATTATTGACCCAACTGAAAGAGTACTACTCTTAATAACATTATTATTATTTAAATTGGAATATTAAAATTAAGAATATAATTTTTAAAAAACCTAAAACTTAGATAATAAAATTAAAAATAAAATGTAAAAGATTTTTGTTATAATTTTAAAGGGTTTTATAATCTTTTGGGATAGTTCAGAAAAGGGCCCATTTATGGGCATGCCTGGGGTTGAAGCCCAATGGGATCCCATGCAGCGTGAAGCCCAATGGGGTCCCACTACACAGCCTAACTCGTGATAGACAGATAAAAAAAGTTGACAAGCAAGCTCAATAGACCGCCCCGATGAACTAGCCAATCACAGCACAATGAGCCTTCAAACTTGGTAGCTGACAGCCCAATCAGAGTAGAGTACGTATATAAGAAACACCGTCTGTGGCAACAGATGTAAACTTACAAATGTGTCTGGAAAGTGGCTCATGATCGCCTGAGCACCCCCAAAAGGATAAATGTTGTTGCCGGTGAACATACCAGGAGAACTACCTACGGTTGCACAATCGTTCCTAAACAAAAATTGCCATTAACGACTTCCACTATTATATAGACAACTCAACGAATTCTTATAAGGTAGCTATCACCAACTTTCGATGGCTAAGATACGCAGAATCAATGTCAACTTTTCAAATACCCCTTTACCTCTATTGGTGAAGGAAGAGAACGATCATTACCCTCGATTGTTTAGGAAAAACAAAGAACTTTCTCCTACTCTCAAGGCCATCAATTCTCAAAAGAAACTCTCTTTGTCTCTCATAGCCACTCCCCTACGAGCGCACTCACAAATCACTCTCCGTTGAGTACAACCATCAAAGCGAAGACCTCCACCATCACTCTCATTCTTTTCACCCGTACATCATTATACCTTACATTCTCCATCATTCTTTTTCCACAGAAAGAATTCTAACTTGATCATTTGATGATAAATTGGTAAGTAAGTTCTACTAATCTTCTGACCTCTTATTTATTTGTTGTGTTACGTAGGACCTTGATTATTATAAACGAAAAACAAACCAGCCTGAGTTCTACCTGCCGCGATGATCAGGAGACTCCCTAATTAGTATAATAATTTGGATCTAAAAACGCATAAAATTACCAGATATATAACACAATATATTAGATTTTACTTATATCTATATATCTAGTTATACATACAGTTCTACCCTTATTTTATATAAAAATTATCTTTTTTTTTTATTTTAATCTAAATCCTCATGTCATAATAGACCTTCAATATCATTGTATAAAGGCCCTCAATCTTTGAAAAAAAAAAATGACACGGTTCACGATGCATCACAAAAATATAGACATTTTCAGTCCATTATCCTAATTTCTATAGTATAAATATACTATTTTTGATTACTTAAAATTATAATTTTAATATCATAATAACATGAATCTATGCATATATACCATAATAATTTTTTTATTAATCCCATTAAATTTGTTAATTTATCAGCAGAACCTACTTATCTTTTTAGGATTGATCAATTTATAAGATCATAATTATTACTTTATTATAAAAACATTAAGATTATTAAAACCAATAAAAAAAATCCTTAATCTGCCACTGAATAATTAAAAAAAAATACTCTTATCATTATATTAAAGCTTCTTGTTGTGGTAATAAGAGTGATTTTGTAGCAGCATCTCCTCATCTATGATTTTATTTAATAATTTGCTTCTTTTTTTCTATCTTTTTCAATTAAATATACAATAATAATTATTATAATAATTTTTTTATTTATAGATATTATTTTAAGTATATTGAATATAAAAAATCATAGAGTAAGATAAAAATATATATGTAGCTACATTTAAAAAACAATTTAGCCATTGAACTTGAAATGACATTTAATCTATTAATTCATATATTAAATATGCATAAAAATAGATTAAAAAATTAAATATTTTATTAAATAAAATAATTAAAACTTAATTTGAAAATAGTGATATAATATTAGTAATAGAGTAATTGTGTTGCAAGTCATGACTCTGCCCTTTGCGTACTTGACCCACTTGAATCCAAATTAAGGTTGTTGAAAAGGGATTTCGCTTTTGCCTTTCTACGGCTTTTTCCCAAGGGATTTTGGCATCCAATTATGTATGCAACTTGTGCTACTTCCTTTCTTCTGGTATTTGTTCTCTTTGTTTGCCCCAAAACTTATAAATAGAAAAAAAATTATTTTTTATATTTAGATTTTTTATTTTTAAATAAATAATTATAATTTAATTTTTTAAAAAATTAATTAAAATTTGATAAGACATACTAATAATGGTGGCAAAAAAAAAAAAATCAACGGAAGTCGAAAGGTCGATCAACATTTTTAACAGTAAGAGTGGGAAGGCAGTAAAGGCTGAAAGCGAGATGGTGGCGTTGACATCAAAATTAATTATTATTTTAACAAGAAATGATACGAATCTAAAAAATAATCCTAAAAATCTCGTCATTCTGAAAGTCTTGTTTAACTGCAATTGAAACTGAGAATTAAAATTAAAATTTTAGGCTTGATTTCAATTCTTTTATTTGGCGTCAAATGAACTGATATTCAAATTTTATGTTGTAATTTTTTTGAATTGAAAAATAATATAGGGTAATTCTTCATAATTTTTAGAGGTAGAATTACAGACTTATAATTCTAAAATTAAAATTATCTATTAATTAAATATTATAAAATTTAACAAGATGAGCTTTATTGGGTAAAATATTTTTTTAAAAAGGATACTGTGAAAAAAATATGTATATATCTATAAAATAATATCTATAAATAAAATTTGAAAATAATTTCTAAATACATTTTTCCCATGTTTTTGGTTTCATGTCAAGTTAAAAGTCCAAAAATTCTCATATTTTATTACATTTATTTATTAATTATCATAACTTATTTATCTAATTAAAATAAGTCAATTTCTCACTATATTTTTACCAAATTTGACAACATAATAATCTTAAATTTACTCTATTAAAATATAATAAAATTATAAAAATATATATATTATTTTTTTATAACTATATTTATAATATCACTTTACATTATCCATATTAATTTTACCTAATATATTCCATCCGATAACTCTCACACCCAAAAACAGAGAAAAATAGGATAATGTTTTTTATCTCAAAAAATAAAATAAAATAAAATAAAATTCACAAGTCTCTATGATTTATTATTTGACATTTTTGCCCCTCTCCTACAGGACCAAACAGAGCGGTGGCCAAGGCCAACTTGGGCCAACTCCTGTCCTTGATAAATAATTTGGGCTTTGTTCATATGGGCCCACTGTCAGGCCACCCAATGTTCAAGCCCTAATATTATAATTATTATATCATCCATTAATAAGATCGAATTTAATATATATTTTAAAAATAATTATTTATTTTAATAATTATTAATATGTTCATTTTACATAACACTTTTGGAAATATATTTATATAGTTATATATGCATTGTTTGTCTAATTTTTATAATTTATCTATAATTTTTTTCTTTTTACATGGGTCTTTTAGAATAAAAAATAAATAAATACAGAAAAAAAAATTATTTATAAACCGTAAATATGTATATATTATATTGCCACGTCTACAATTTTTGTCCATTCAAAGGGAGTGGTTATGAATGAATTGGTGCCCATAAGTTCAACGTATGATATAATGTGAACATATTGACAAATTCAATGGCGTCACGCCTTACCATATCCTATAAAGTGTGAAACCTATACTCAATAATAATAATAATAATATTATTATTATTATCATTATTAAAATTATATTTTTAAAATATTTTTAAGTGATATAATAATAATTCATTTAATTATAATATTGATCCAATGCAACGATAAATTGATATATGAATTGGGCATGTTATATTATCTAAATATATCTAAAAAATTATTTATAGAGTATTTTTAAAATATTTTATTAATAATAATAAAAGTCTAAATAGGTTTCTTGTGTTGAATAGTACTACGCATGCATGGTGGCTCAGACCAATCACGCGAAAAAGACGAATTCAAATATCAACCTCTTGACCTCTCTCCATATTTTATATATAAATAAATAAACCACCGGATGAGAGGGAGGCCATGAGAGGAGTTTTGAGGAGTTATTATTAAGATTTGAAGTGGCTGATTTCTTTCGTTAGTTTGAGTCTCAATTTTATCAGGGCGATCGGCTGTGTTTTTGCTGTCTCGATATTCAAGAAAAGGAGTAGCTGATTTCCTTCCATGGCTTCGATCTTCACCATTTTCAGGTGCTTCTCTGGACCTGCAGAAGAAAGCTCCAATCCACAGTACGTCTGCAATGGCGATGTTTGTATGCTGAGAACGAAGAACTATTCGCCTGATTATCAAAAGAGAAAGCATTGGCTTGCTTTTCCTCTTCATTCAACAACGAGGCCTTGAATCTTTACCATCTTCACAACTCTGGGGTACAATGGATGATGAGCAAATTTATGCTTGATTTATTTCATTTTTACTGCGTATAACGTGTATGTATTTAACTATATCTATAATATATCTGTAATACCATTTAAGGGGCCTTGAACACACATTATCACACAAATGGAAGAAAATTTTGAGAAAATTTTGTTGTTTTTGGCTGATAAAGTTGGATTATCGTAATTAAAAAAGTGGATGTAAATATCAATATTGGTCATAGTTTATCTTATTTGATGATGGAAAAAAATATTAGTATAGATAAAAATAAGATATATATTACAGATGATTACATTTAATTCACCTATTTAGCTATTTGATTAGATTTAATCAATTCTATCAATGATTAATTTTGATAATGTTTTAGATCATTGAAAAATAGTTAAAATTTTTTTAATCTATATATATTTTATATATGTATAAAATATATGCACTTAATTTTCTTAAAAGATTTAAATATATTCATATGTAGGGTTACTAATTATATTTGAAAGGTAATTCACAACGGAATTTATTAGGCATAGCTATAAAATGACTAGAATTGAGTGATTATGTGGACCAAAATTATATAAAAGAAGAAGTCCCCCTCTAACCATGCGGCTAAACTAGCACTTGTGGGATCTGTAATTTTATTGATATATAAATTATTAATCACTTATCAAATAAATATGTACCCATAAATATATAGAGAGAGTAAATAAGTGTTTCTATCTAAAAACATAATTTAAAGAATCCTAATTTCAATCTATATAATGAATTTATGAATCTAGATACTTAAATACAAATTATTATATGTTCACATTTATATAACATATATAAAATGGAGAAATAGAATGTGGTGACGATGAAAATTTCATATAGAATTCATTCAGAGAGAAAACTTTTAAATTTTGAATTGCCAACTAAAAATCTATTATACGAAATGTGATAATGATAAGAACAGATAAGCAACTCGTTTAGAGGAAAAAAAAACTTCTTAAATTTTGACTTGTTAACTGAAAATCTACTATATAATAATATTTAATTTACATATTGAGGTGCACTAGATATCCTTATTGAATAACTTCGAGTATATAACTATTTGAAACCCTTCTTAAATCTGTAGATATGCAGTCTCGATGCCTTTTGCTTCTTCCAAGTGGATTTCTAGTTTGCGGACTTTTTCATATACAAATAAATCTCAAATTTGCGTATGAATTATATATCAAAACTTCATAGAATTACAAACAAAGAATTATAGTTTAGAAACTTAGGTGGAAGATCTAAAAAATGAACCAACATCAAAAAAAGAAAGAAATCTCTCAAAAAAAAAAACCATGATTTTCTCTTATGTCATAAGGTTGCACCCAATTGTTGAACAAGGCCCTCTTTTATTTTAATATATATTTTTCATCCTTTTTTTCAAATTAAAAAAAAATCAGTCAAATATTAACAATAAAACGTTGATCGAATATTGCATAATACAATTCCGCTAAGAAAAGTTCGTGCTATTATCACCATTCCATCATCCATATTAGCTCTAGATCTCTGGAGTGAGAGTTACTGCCTTGTGGCTACGTTACAATTTAACTCTAGACACTTATATTATGAATAACTATCATACGGATATCATACACAACTGGTATAAAACACCACGGGCTTATACAAATACAACCACTAATGTTCCAAATGCAAACTAAACTACAACAATATTTTGCTTAAACAAAAAATAACACTAACCTTGTATGAAAATACATCGACCTCAATTCACCAGAGCCAGACATTGAGTGAAAATCCTCTTCAACAATAACCAAAAATAACCCCAAAACTTAAGACCGATACACTAAACACATTAATAATATATGGTAAGGACTCGATATAATATCATAAAATTTGCCAATTAATCTAACACAAATGATCTAAAATATATTGTCTTTGGTTAGTAGACAAAAATGTTAGAGAAATACAAAAATTAAAAGTTATGGAAAATTAAAAGTTATGGAAAACTTTAGAGGTTTCTAGACATATTTGCCCCATAAAAAAATTCACAAGTCCAAAAAAAAATCCCAGGAAGAATGGTAAAAAGTTGTGAAAACCTATCATCAGCAAATAGATATGGATGGACAAAAAATTAGGGTATGTTCAGCTAGTGAAATATTATTATTGTTTTCTGAAAATTTTTCAAAATTAAAAAAAATTAAGAAATTTGTTCTAATTAGTCTTTTTTTTTTTTTTCATTTAGAAACTGAAAAGCAGAGTTTTTATATTCTCAAATTTAAAATAAAATTTTGAAACTTTAGGAGATATTAAAAATATTTTTCATAATTTTTCACTTGTTGTAAAGTAAAGTTTTTATGATTTTTGAAAAACTATTTATATACTAATATTTTAAAAATATGTAATTGTACATATTATTTTATAAGTTTGTTAAATATAATATTTACATTTAATAATTAATAAAATTTTTATCTAATTTTCTTTGGTAAGTAATTTTAATTAAATTTAGAACTAAATTTACTTATATTTTTTTAACTATTAGTTTTATTTTAGTTTTGTAACTTATTTATATGAACTATTAAATTAATATTATTATACTCTATATGTTGCATCCCGAGTCCCCGATTGTTGTACGAATTATAGAGCCTTCTAATCTTCCGTTGTGGGTCAATCTAGATCGGGTCGAATCTCCGTTGCTGATAACCAAGAACCTGTACAACACGAACCACAAACAAGAGGTCAGAGAACAACGGGGGTCTATCCCCCGTTGACACTTCGACACTCAAGTCAGAAATCTTCCGTAATAAACGGAGGAATGTACGTTTAAAGGTAAACATGGTGAAAATGCAAAGATGCAGCGATGAGGGGAGTGTGAGAGGGATGTATTTGAAGGCTTGAACTCCGTGAATACACTCGGTAAAATGGCGACTTACCTATACACCCGCGGGTGGCGATTTAAAGGTATGCCCACAGAGGGCGGCTTAGAAGTACGCCCAGTAGAAGGACGATTTGGAGGTGCGCCCGATAGAGGGGCAGCTTATAGGTGCGCCCGACAGATGGGCAGCTTATAGGTGCGCCCGGCAGAGAGGCAGTTTGAAGGTGCGCCCGGCAGAGAGGCGGTTCGGAGGTACACCGAACGGGTGAGCGATTTATAGTTGCGCCCATGGAGGGCGGTTTGAAGGTGTGCCCGGCAGAGGAACAACTTATAGGTGCGCCCGACAGATGGGCGGCTTATAGGTGCGCCCGGCAGAGAGGCGGTTTAAAGGTGCGCCCGGCAGAGAGGCGGTTCGGAGGTGCACCGAACGGGTGAGCGATTTATAGTTGCGCCCATGGAGGGCGGTTTGAAGGTGTGCCCGGCAGAGGAACAACTTATAGGTGCACCCGACAGAGAAGCGTGGAGGGCAGCTTAGAGGTGTGTCCGGCAGAGGGACGGCTTATAGGTGCACCCGACAGAGGGGCGGCTTAGAGGTGCGCCCGGTAGAGAGGCGGCTTAGAAGTGTGTCCAACAGAGGGCGGCTTGTAGGGGCGCCCGTGGAGGGAGGCTTACAAGTACTCCCGCGGAGGGCGACTTGGAGGTATGCCCGACAGAAGGACGGCTTAGATGAGAAGGATTAGGTTGTACTAGTGAGAAAACGTTCTAGTTACCTGAGTAGAGAATTAACTCTTGGACAGTAAGCTCCTGACTTCGGGATAGAGGGATCGTGACTCCAAGACGAATGACTGAGGGCCTTCGAACGACGGAGGGTTGATGGCCTCCGGACGGGAGAAGGGCTGAGGGCCTCCTAGTGGCAGAGGGTCAATGGCCTCCGTGCGTCTTGGAAGGAGGAGAGCTCCACGCCTCCGTGCCTCCTGGAAGGAGAAGGGTTGAGGGCCTTCTAGCGGCGGAGGGCTGGCGGCCTCCAGACGAGCAGAGGGCTGAAGGCATCCTTGCAGGTGGAGGACTGAGGGCCTCCGGACGGGAGGAGGGCTGAGGGTCTCCTGGTGGTAGAGGATCGATGGCCTCCATGCCTCTTAGAAGGAGGAGAGCTCCGTGCCTCCTAGAAGGAGGAGAGCTCCGTGCCTCCTGGATGGAAGGCTGGGGGTCTCCGTGCTTCCTAAAAGGAGGAGAGCTTTGCGCCTCCTGGATAGAGGATTGAGAGCCTCCGAATAGGACGAGGGCTGAGAGCCTCCTAGCGGCGGAGGGTCGAGGGCCTCCGGACTAGAGGAGGGCTGAGGGCCTCTAGGACTAACGAAGGGTTGAGGTCCTCTTGGCAAGGAAAGGGTGAGGGCCTCCGGACGAAAGGAGGGCTAAGAGCCCCCTGGCGGTAGAGGGCCGAGAGCCTCCGGACTAGAGGAGGGATGAGGGCCTCCTAACTAACAGAAGGCTGATGGCCTCTGAACGAAAGGAGGGTTGGGGGCCTCTTGGCGGCAGAGATGCGACGACCTCCAAATAAAAGGATTAAAAGCCTCGAGAATTAGAGGTGGGCAAGGGGCCCTGAATGGGCGGAGAGCCGAGGGGCCTCTTGGATGAAAGAAGAGTCGAGGGTCTCCTAGCCTACAATTTGCTCTCATTGGAGATCGGCCAGCAACGACTATACCATTCTCCGAGCCATATGGAGCTTCTTCGAGTTTCTCCAACTTGTCTTTCAATACTTGAGGATACTTACTTTTATAGTGGGATTTGCCGATGCATTATTCTTCCGAAAGCAATATGAGACTTTTACTTTGAATGAATTATATTGAATTGTGGGCTTGCTGCAGGGCCTGATCCATTGGCCCATGATTATTCGACCCATCACTATACATTCAAAAATATAATTTTATTTATCAATTTAAAAAACTAAAGATATAATTTTTTAATTAATATTTATATTGTTGTTTAAAATTTTTTATGACTCAATAAAATAAGATGTTTCCTTAATTTAATAAAAAAATAAATTAACCATATTACAATAAATTGTATGATAATTGTTATTATTAATATATTCTTAATATATATATTTGATTTATTACTAGTTAAATATTGATGTATCTTGATAATTCAAATTATCATATGAATTAAGGAGTCTATTGCTTCGTTTAGATGTTCAAATGTAAATGGATTCGATTTTCGTAATTACGAATTAAAATCTTCTGTACCACAATAAAATAAATTAAAGATAAAAAGTATATGAGATTCACTATCCGATATTTCTTCCAATTTTTAGTATGGGTACAACAAAAAATGAACCGACCTAATACTCATTTTGATAAGAAGTCTAAATATTAACAACTCAATAAAAGATATTACGGAGCCAATCAGGTAGTAATGTTCGAACGTAAAAAATATATAAGTAATACCGTAAAACATTTATTAGATTTAGATTAGAGTAATTGGTTTTGAGATGGTAAAATCAAATTTGAGTTTGACTCTTAGTTTAATAAGTTTAGCTCAAATGAATTAAATTTATACTTCTAATAGAACTATAGTTAAAGGTTTAACATCAGATATGCATAGTATATTTATAAAATATATAGATATGTACAATTCTATATGATAAATTATAATTAAAAACTAAATTTGGTATATGATTTGATATTTTGTGGTACTTAAGTTTTTTTTTACAATTTTCTATAAATATAAATTAAATCATCACAAAAATGAATTCAATTAGGTAGTTTTTTATAAATCAATATAACCAGTAAATTTATTAAATAATTCATTAATTAATAATTGTTATCATATGTAGAATGATTAAATATTTATAAGCAATCATTAATAAATATTAACTTACTAAAAAAATAGCATATCTAATAAAATTAAAGGACCAATTTTTCATGAAAAGTTATAAAAATAAAAAAGAAAAATAAAACTGAAAAACAAAAAAATAGAAAATTATTTTTTAGGGCTTAGATTTGCATTATTTTGCATTATGCAAAAGTATTATTTGTGACTAAAACTAAAAATAGGCTACCAAATTGACAATGATCTTTTAACATTATCTCACCCTCACTTTTTGTAACTGTATTGATAGGTATACATGCCTAATACATACACATACTAAGTTAAGAATTCTTTCATTTTCTTTTTCTTACCTTTTTATATTATTTCCATCATGGAATATGGATTGTAATCTTTGTCCATAATGCTATAAATAAACTACCTGTAATCACCTAATTTAATAGGACTTAATTCTTTTTAATTATTGAGAACACAAAAGGCCATACAAATATTAAATATGGGATCAGAATAAGTTAAACTAAATGATATTTGACTCATACTCGTACGTATTTAGACAATCGGCATGTACCTGATTAACGCATATGGGGCACTCATGAGCATTTTTAGCAGAATGTTCATGCCTGATGAGTGTCCCATTAAAACATGTATGTGTTTGGGATAGAATATTGATACTCAAAGGTTACTCATGCACTGTGTGCATGTGCCCCAACGTCTGATCCTTGTCTAACCAGCAAATATGTCAATTTTCTATAAATAAATTTTTTGACCAATTTTGAATTATTTCATCTGAAATTTTAATAGAAGATAGAGAAACAGAATACAAAAAGGAGAGAAAAAGGGCGAGAAAGAATGAGAAGGATAAAATAAAAAGAAATCAAGTAATTTTTGGATAAAATCAAGGGCATCAAAGCCATTTATTCTATTATTACTGATTTTTCTCATAATTATTGAGTATTTTTTATTCTAAATTTTCATATATGTCTTAATTTTGTACTTAATTTGTCTCGAACTTTACTTAAATTGAATCTCACTCTCATCATGAATTTTTATAAAGTATATATCTAGAATCCATACAAATTATATTTAAATGTTGAATTTTTACATCATTAATCTTATGTGTCTTTAATTCTCTGTTAAAGGTTTCTGCATGTCTTCAAGTTTTAATTATATACTTCTATATATTTTGAGTTATCACATAATTATCTCTACTTATCTATAATAAGGGAAAATAACTTAAACTATATTAATTTCCTGCATTTTTTACAAAATAGTTTTTTATAATTTTATAAACTATATATGCAAATTACTTCATATCTTTTAATGCTACTTTATTATTTCTATATGTCTATACTTTTCTACATGTCATACATTTGAAAAAAAATTCTACATAAGTTTTGATGAAAAAAATATTTTTTTACATAAGAAAAATTAAAAAAATATTTATATTTAAATAGAATTTTTGATTTGATTAAGTATGAATAATTGTAAAAATTAATATGATATATTAGAAAATATTCTAGTATATTATTAGTAATTATCGAAAGATCACACCTATCATCTATAGGTTAAAAAATTATCGCTCGACTCATTTACAGAGTAATATCTAGATAGACAACATACAAGTTTTAAATAGTAACGTATATCCTTTGATTATGTGAAAGTAATTATAGCCCAAGTTTTGATATTAGCATTTTGTTGGTTAGATTATCACTGATTTTTAATTCTTTTCGTATGTTAATATAATTTGAGCATATTTTATATATTTAAATGTTTCTCGCATAATTTATGATAATGCATAGATTTAGACATAATTTAATCATTAGTATATGGCTTTTGTATAAAATATATGAAAATAATATTATCAACATTTCAAATTTTCGATCATAGTATATACCTTATTAAGTGATTAGCTCACTCTTATCTTAATTTTAATAATCCTCTAAATTAGCGAGCTCAAATTACTTGTACAATTGGACAAAGGAGGTTTCAAGATTTTATTTGGTAATAATTTATATTCAAATTTATATTTGATTTATTTTGGGATTATATTTTAGCTTATGCTGTGTTGGGTTGATGATGGTGAAAGTAAAATTATAATAGTTTAAACAATATTTTTAATTAAGTTTATAGTTTTAATATTCTAATATTAGTTAAAATCCTTTTTATTATGTATAATTTAATGTCAAATAATTTCAATATTTTGAGCCAAATTTTAGAAATAAATTAAGAACCAAAATATTTATTTTTTACTATTAACATTAATAGCAGTTGCTATAATTATTGTCAATTTTTTATTGGTTTGGATATTTCAAACTTTAGATACTCTTTAATGATAGTTTATATTAGAGTATCAAGCATTAGGGATTCATAAATCAAATCTTTCATATATAAACATTATTTATCAAAATGCCTAAAATGGTGGTTACCATTTTCTAAAATACTAAAAATTTAATATTCTTCTATTGGATTCATACATTTCACTTAATATAATATCAAAAAGTCATCCTTTTATTACGAACCCGAACCAAGCAGGTCAATTTAAATGATTAATTATAATTTTTAAAATCTAAAATCCCAAATAATTTTAAACAAATAATACTTAAAATAAAAATTTAGATGTAATGACCAAAAATATGCACTCAACAAAATCAAAATTCTTATAATCGCTCATCGAACAACCGTCCAGAACAATATAAATGTGACTCTCTTCTCTGATCATCGTAAGGGAAGTAATAATCCAACCCAAAAATTATCATCAAATATAACATAATATTATTTTATTAAAAATATGATAATGTTCTCATATTCGCGATTTCATAATCCAAATATATCAATTATTAATATAAACCACAATAAAATAAACTCACCAAATCGGACGAATATCGGCCCGATCACGTCTTTCTTTCGCATGTAGTATCGAACCTTCTACTCTAAAGGGACAAAAAGCAGGAAAAATGAAATTTAACGCCTAGATTGATCGTATTTATTTAAAGGTCTAATAAAATCGGATGAGATGTGATGAATGAAAAATCAATCAAATTTGAATAAATTCAAATCGTAGATAAGACAAATTCAACCAAAATCTAAGATCCAAATTTGAAAATCGATGGTAGTCTTGTCTTTCAAATCAAATATCAAGTCAAACAAATGTCCAAATTTCAAAAATAGTCGCCGGGGGCGTATATATATATATATAAATATATATAACCAAAACAGATGTGATCCAAACCAATTTCAAAACCGATGTTAATCCGAGTCCAACCCAGTCCAAGTCTTAAATCCGTCTTTCGATCGAACGTGATTCTAATCCGATAACGGATGATCCAATAAGCGTCTTGGCAAAAGCGGCAACGATAGATATTCCAAATGTTCGGATCAAAACATATAATCAAAATCGTTTGTACGAGACATACCAAGCCCAATTGTAGGCAAAAATCGACGACTTTCAAATCGAGGTCAAAATCCATATCCAAATCAAAATCCAATTCCAATCACCTAAAAATATAAATTATCGCCTAAATTTAGGTTCATTATTTAAAGACTAGTTTGAGGAAGGGTTCTGGCATAATCCGTGAACGCTTGAAATAAAATCCGTACGTATCTTGTGTACCCATAGATAAGGTTGCTCACTATGTTTGCCACCATGCTTCCAGGTCGTTCTCAAACTTGTCGGATATATTGGACGTCCAAATATATTCTAAGGTCAAATCAAATTATCCAAATGGAAAGGGTGTCAGCTTTTCCTTTCTTCATGAAAAGGGATTCCGAATAATAAAATAATATCCTCGTCGGGTTACTGAGAATCAATAATCAGAATTCAAATGTAGTATTATAACTAAAGACGCGTGCGTGATATCGCACCGTCTGAAAGCTTTAAATCTTTTTTTTTTATACAAATATATTAATATAAAAATATCTGATATCCAATAAATTATTCGAACTTTTAAAAATATTAAATTCTCCAAAATTATAAAACCCAGTCAATGACCCCCAAGATATCCAAATGAACTACACATGTATAATAAGGAATAAATAAACGGATGTCAAAATTTTATGCATGTTAGTAAAAATTCTAAATATTATCCAAAATATATCAGAAATTAAATTAGACCAAAGAAGGGGTTTACATATACTTGCCTGGACCTCATACTTTACAGATCTGAAGAAAGGATGTCCCGAAGTGTCCGAATCAACCCTTTCTCTCTCCTCCGTGCGCGCTGCCGCGCCTCTGCTCGCAATCCCCCTCTCTGCGCAGCTTCTGCTACAAGCCACCACCACCACACCCGTCACTGGTCACCGACGAACCACCCCGAAGCCTTCTCCTTGCCGCACAACGCCGTCGTGGCTTCTCCCGGTGCGAAACCCTCTAGCCATTGCCGGCGTGACTCGCCACTGTCGCGTACAGCCACTGTCGACACCAGCGTCATCTCCTCACCACATCTACTGGCCTTCCCGGCGCTGAAACTCCGGCCGACAGCCTGCACTGCCTCCTCGCGCTGGCCTTTTCTCTGTCTTCGACGTCGCTGCTTCACCCACGGCCGCCGCGGCTTCACCAAAGAGCCACTATCGGCCGCCGTCGACCACCGCTGCGACACCCATGAGCCGCCGACAACGACCGATATCGTGCTGTCCTCGCCGCACGTCGTCGGCCGCCTCTATCCTTCCTCCTCCCCTCCGCTGTGCGCCGGCCAAAACCCAATCCCTTCTCCCCTGCTTCTCTCTCTCCGCGAAAAATTGCAATTACTGTTCCCCAATCTTATCTCTTTCTGCAAAATTTTTTTTTTCTTTTTTTTTTCCGATCATTATCCATCTTCATTCATTTTTTTTATAATTATATATATATATATATTTCATTTAATTTTCTTTTATTCCAAAATTCGAATCGATATTCGGGTGATAATGCAGGTGCACCTCGGGTGCCACCCCGACTGATCCAAATGTCAATTCAAATTTCATAGTATCTAATTAATTTTTGTCACACCCAAAATACCCAAAATCATAATTGATATTAAATTAGTCCAAATAAAATCCGGGATATTACACCTTTTTTATACTTAAAAAATAAATTACATGAATCATGATCATAGGTCCTGTATTAATGTGTAAAATCATGTATTACAGCACATTTCATCTTCTAAAATACTAACCATTATGTGGCAGTAGTACTTAATAAATAAATTTTATGTTTATTTTAGATTTAATCAGTGATGATTTTCTTAAAATGAATATAATTAATGTATACACAAATTTTAAAAAAATATCATAAATAAGTATGACTTTATCATAAATATCATTATCCATACTATGAAAAATTATATAATAAAGCCTTATCTCATTCTGGTTACGTGATTATTTAATCTCAACGGTGGCGTATCTTTCATTTGATTATTTAATCTCAATGGTGGCATATCTTTCGTTAAAGGACTAGTAATCATTGACTCAGTGTTAAAGTGTTTTCTTTTCTTTAATGCATTCATTTATGATCAAAAATTATATATCGATGTGTTTGTTTGGACTATTATTTTTATTATTTTAGCCAAAAAAATAATATCTGAATTGTTGCAATTGAGAAAGAATCCACCACTTTCAACTCAGATTAAAATTATAATATATACACCATAATTTATAGCCTCAAAATAAAAAATAAACTTAATTTTTGTAGTGAAAGTAACAAGCATGCTTTATACTTTTCAAAAATATAGTTTCACTGATAAATATAAATACATAATCGGTTTAAGTAGCCAAATATTCAACGGACTATTACATGTTGATTTAAAAGAATCAATATATTGAACAAAATCTAAATTTGAGTAGTCAAATATTTATAGATTTTTAGTTTGTACAAATATAAGTATGTAACATTTAGCATCTATAATATACCTCACTATTTTCTTAACACATCTTCAATTTTCC
Organism: Nepenthes gracilis; assembly: GCA_033239525.1. Taxonomy (NCBI): domain Eukaryota; kingdom Viridiplantae; phylum Streptophyta; class Magnoliopsida; order Caryophyllales; family Nepenthaceae; genus Nepenthes; species Nepenthes gracilis. The sequence continues at coordinate 4,602,904 of BSYO01000006.1, forward strand.
ATACATGTATTACTCTTACATATTCTCAAAATTCTAACAATAAGAGAGATATTAGATCTTATACAAGTCTGAGTACACATCAGGCTTTCAATAATAGCAGATATAAAAGATTTTTTATTTTAAGATAACTGTTTTTACTCTAATTTGATAATGAAACTCTTGCAGATAAATAATATAATTATTAAAAATTGCTAATTTTATTACTTTAATAAATCTTCTTAATATTGTACCAATATTTTTAAAAGATCATGTTATTCAACTTATTGTTTAACTATCTTAGATAAATCCTAAACAATTTGATTTATTGGAATGACATTAGCATCTTGTTAAACCATACTGATAGGTTATTCAATATCAATTTAAACTCAAGAGATAATGTGAATAACAATCAACCTATCACTTCAAGCAGAGAGCTGAGAATCTTAATGATCTTTCTCAAAAAATATAATTTTGGGTCGATTGCTCCCATTGATCAATCATTTTTAAAAAATTTATATTTTTTAATTTCATAATCGTAATACTTTGAGATAAGTGATAAAACTTATATCCCTTAAACCTTTTAGTATATCCAATGAAATACCCACTAATGATTCTTAGATCTCATTTTTTTCTCTTATGGTTTAAAAATTTTACTTCAGACAAGTATCTCCAAATACGTACATGTCGTAAACTCAATTTTTAACCTTTCTATAACTTAAAGAGTTTTTGAGATAACATTTATTGAAATACAATTTAATATATAATGTGCCGTTTTAGAGTTTTCAGTTCACAATAATTTTTAAAAATAAAATTACCAAGCATACGGTGTGCCATGCTTAATAATATTTAATTTCTTCTTTCTACTATATCGTTATAGTCAGGAGAACTAAGTATAATATAATTGGTAACTATCCCATACTGTTGGAATATAAAAGATCCTTTTCAAATTTAAAACAAAGTCACCGTTTAAAATTAAGTTGTATATTCTGATTATCATTCTGTGTGAACGTTTCTTGTTTTCAAAAAACATAAATAGCTCACTTTTCTTTGACTTCTTTAAATTTTGCAACCCTACAAGGAATTCAAAATGTAAATTGTAGAATTATAATCAATCTATAATATATTATAATTAATATTAAGCATATTAAATTTATACTAAATAAATGAGATTGGATTACTTTTTTTCTCAAACTAATTCTAGAACTTAATTAAATCGTATTTTATATGTTTCTTTTTTTCATAAGGGAAGTACTTGGACACCATATTAATGTAAGTTTGCAAATGTAACTTACCTTTTTCCTTCTGATTAGTTTAGACTTTATTTTTTTTGTTTGCCATAACGTATTTTTGTCTAATTCCATCACAAGCACTCCTTCATTTTGAATACAAATGATTAAAAATTTATTTATTAATTATTTATCTTTATATTGCGGTAGAAATGTGTTTAAGAAATAGTATACAAGAAAAAAACTTAAACAGATCAACTTGAAGAGTTTTTAACTGAGTTATTATATTCCTTATTTACATGATATTTTCCGGCACACTCTAATGATAGTCAGTATCAAAGACAAAAACTTTATAATTATGATACTAATAAGTATTTCATTTGAAATCTTAAATTGCTGATTCATGGCCTTCAACAAATCTCGAATAATATTATATTGATCAATAGAACCACAATATCAACAAAGATATTAGTTTTTATGAATATCAAATTGAGACTATTAAATTGCTTTCATCATTCATAAAGAGAAATATTGACAAAAATACTAGTTTCAATAAGAATGGGTAATTCGTCTTTTCGTAGAATATAATTAATATCATTCAACCTAAATAAAAATCTCATTCTAAATTTTGTGATTATCATATTTTAATTAAAAAATATAACATCTTATATTAGAAAAATTTACAAATTGTATGAGCGCATAGAAGAAAAATTACATGCTTAAAATATAATAAATTAATACTAATAAATAAATAACATATTTTACCAATGCAAAGCATTGTTTCATATTTAAATGGTATAAAATTATCTGTTAGCTAAATTTTTAATATAAATAGATTCATATAAAAATTTTATAACAAAATTATCAAATTATATTCCTATTCTTAATTTCTATGACCAAATTAAAAAAATAATTTAATATTTTATCCTAATTAATCAATATAGTATAATAAAAAAATTTATATAATAAATATATTAAATATGATTAATCACAATTAATATCTTTATATTATATATGATTATAACATATAATTTTGTTAATTAAGGGTATTATAACTAATCTTTAATTAATTTAAATTATGTAAAATATTACATATATATATATATATATATATATATATATATATATATATATATATATATATATGAATAAAAATAAAAATAAAAATATAATTAATATACCTTTTAATTAGCAAAAAAAATTGTGGTGCAGCGGTGGGCGGGTTCAATTCCCCTTACTCGTGTGCTTGCGCATCATTTCTCGATTTTCAACCATATGGCAGCCCAAGCTCACGTGTTGGAAGTGCTTGGCCCGGTCAGGATGGGCTCATTTGAAACAGCCCAAATGCTGATATGGGCAGCCCAAGCTAAAGTGTAGGAAGTGCTTGATCCTGTCAGGATGGGCTAATTTGAAACAGCCCAAATTCTGATATGGGCAGCCCAAGCTCACGTGCAGGAAGTCCTTGATCCGGTCAGGATGGGCTTATTTTAAACGGCCCAAATTCTGAATAAGCACAGATGGCCCAGGCGGTGAAAATTTGCATTTTTATAAAGTATTGTAGCAACATGAACACGACGTCGTTTTATTTTAGCCGGGTCATTTTTTACTTATTTGACCGAAATTCAAGACCCGAAAAAAATTAAAACTATATAAATATCAAAATAGATATAAAAGATTATAAAATTGTTAAAAATCTGATTTTTCTAATAATTTTTAGCATTAGTTTCAACAAAACTTTACAAAAATTAAACCTCAAGATTTTTTTAAAAAAATCAGATAAATTTAAAAAAATATAGAATGCTCAATAAGTCAAGATAAAGATAAACATTTGCTCTGATATCAAGTATAAGATAAAAATCAATCTATTATATAAAATATTACTCATATATAGATTAAATATGAAAATAAATTAAAGACTAAAATAAAAGCCTTTTACTATTAATATTATTACCAATTGCTTCTGATGGGTCCTGACACCCAGGGTTTAGAAAGGAAGGCCCAAAAGGTCAAGTCTACGAACCAAGAGACTTAGGAAGACGATTTGGCCCAAAAGACTCAAAGATAGTCATTTGCATCCCTAGAGACCCAAGAAGCCTAATTTAGCCTAAGAAGTTAAGATAGTTTTAGAAGCCCGAGAACCTGGACTAGTGTCCTAAGAAGCCCAAATAGTAACAATGATGCGAGAGACCAATTTGACTTAGGCGGCCCTAGGACGCCATAAGAGACCAATGTCACTAATGAAATCCCGAGGACATAAAGCCAAGAATATAACACTGAAATCCCGAGGGCCTCCAACAAGCGAAACTCTCAATTAATGTCCGAGAACCTAACTCGATGAGCTCAAGGATTTGACAAAGACTCAGAAGGCTTTCTAGGTACGAGGACTATTTCTCAATTCTAAATCATTAAATAAGGGGAAAAGAGGGCCAAGGTAACCGAGCATGCCAGTTCAGATGTCTCACTATTACCAAGGAACATGCTTCTCTGCAACACGCTACCTCCATAAGATATCATGGCGCTGAAAGCACGCGCAATCATTATGGGACTAACGTTACCTAACATGCCCAATCGCCATGGGCAGCCCAAGTTGGTCCTTGAAGAGGATGCTTCGCGTATGCCAAATCGCAAAGTGAATGATCGTTTTATTTCTCAACATACGCCAAATCAAACCCGAGTTAATAAATAATAGATATAAAAGATTATAAAATTGTTAAAAATCTGATTTTTCTAATAATTTTTCAATAGCGCCAACGTGTCCTCATTTCAAGGGCAAACCACCTCTATAAATACCTCATTCAAACGCTCTGAAAAAAAAATTCAAAAAAATATTACTCATATATAGTTAACATTTTACATACAATACTTACCAATTGATGGGTCGACCTGTGAAGAAAGAAGAAAGAAGGGAAAAAGAGAAAAAGGCGCAAGAGAGAAAAAGTTAGAAAAGGAGAAAAGAGGGAACAAGATCTCTTATATTGTAATTCTCAGTGGCAACCAAAAGTGTCACTGCGATCAGTTGTATTCCATTCTAATTGTGGTGCAACCTTTCGGACCCAACATCCATCACCGTGGTTTTTCCCCCCTTTCATTAAATAAAGGATTTTCTACGTAAAATCATCTGCACTGTGCCCTCATCCATTTTTCCTTCCTGAACGTCATTCTCATTGAATTTAACAATTACTATTATGTTATACAATTTCGTCCATCCGAGGGCATCGAAAGAGTGCAAAGTGTGAACTCGAACTCTCGTTGTACGGCGGTCAGAACTCGATGACGCAACAGCTTCAATTACAGTCAATTTTTTACTTATTTAAACATTCTAAATTTTAAATACTCTTTAATAATAATATATAAAAATCAAAGCTTATATATATATATATATATATATATATATATATAGCCGGTAATCTTGGACCAATTAAGATTTTGTTTTTAATACAAAAAAATCAACTTCTTCAAGACAAAAACAACAATTCAACGGCACGATTCTCTCTATGGGATCCAACTAAATCATCTAGATGACTATTTCCGATCACAGGAAAGGAAAGGCAGGGATAAATTCAAACCACTATTTTATCTGCTCTACCTAAATCTAAAGCTGCAAGGCCAAGTCCGGTTGCTGACAGTCAATCGACGACTGGAAAGCGATATTCAAATCCAGAGGAAGCTTATCCTGCGCCTGTCTCTGCTGAGGATACGGACTAAGACCCCGCCACGATGACTGCCCGTGGAATCTAGACAAGTCAGTTGACGCAAATTGGGGAAAGACTTTAACCGGTTGCGGCACAAATGCTTGGAACGGGACACCCTTCTTTCTAGAATCGAAACGCAATGTTTCCGAGACGGGAATATCATCATGCGACTGTAAGGCTCGTGAATCGGCGTCCCGAGTAGCATTATATAACAAATCTGCAGATATCTGGGTTCTGTTTGTAATGGGGTTTTCACTGGTTGGTTTAAATCCTCCAAACCCTACTGACATCCATACACTAGCAGCAGCAGCAGCAGCAGCAGCATTGCTTCTGTTATCTGCTCTTAGTAACAGAACAGATGGCGTAACCTGTGGGGAAACAAGAGGAGGATTTGATCTATTCTGCTGCTTCTGAGTCGGAACAGTACTTGTTATCTGAACTGGGTCAGTCAGACATTGCTCCGGTATCTGAGGGAAGGATGTCGTTGCTCCAACTACACGTGCAGGAGGTATAGACTTCGGTGAACCAATCATGTGATTCACATTGACTGAACTGTTTATAATTTTTCCATTGGTTAATTGTCGAGGAACAACTCCATTGCTATCTGACTGCTTAAAGGGGAAGGCAGGCAACAAATTAATTTCCCTTGTGATCGTCTCCAATGGCCTGGAATTAGGCATCTTTGCAACACATTGAAGTAGTTTTTGACCATCATGATCTATGCTTTGATTTACTGTATCTAAACAATTTGATTCCTCTCTTTTCACAACAACATTTTCTGGCACTAACTTGTTACTGGAAAGTTGATCCCGCTCCTGGTTGATAGCAGTTTTCGTGGTTGGAGGTGTGCTCTGGCCAGAATCAATGAAAGCATGTTTCCCATTTGAACCAGGAGCATTGACAGAGAGCAGATGGTCACTTAGAGGTACTGATGTTTTGGGAAATGTATCAATTTTTGGAGCTGCAAGACAGTGTAAATTCCGAGAAAATGGATCTTCACTTTGGTCACGACTTTTGAGAAATATTATTGGTGTGGGAAGTGGGTCATATTCGCCAACCCACCCGTGGCCAAATTTGAACCCAGGAGGAAGTGCCTGCTGGATCTTCTTAGACGCAATTCTCCAAGCAACAGGCCCAACAGCTGCAGCAAAACGAGCCAGACTTCGAGCATAAGAATGCTCTCCTTGGAGCCCAACCTAATTCACGTAAATCAGAATCAAGAGAAGCACAGAATGAAGAATAAACTAGGAAGGAATCAGGGCAACTTTTTTTCATACAGAAACCAGCTGCTTCTTTTCTCCTTCAAATGTTGTAAATATCAACTCAGATGATCTATCCACTGGTGGATTAGACGTGTCATATGTTGCACGACGATTTTCATCAGCCACAAAAGACTTCTTCCAAAATTCTGTGAGGACACATTTTCCTGAAAAATAGCACAGTGATCACAGCAATTAGAAAGAACAGTAAATTAAGAGGCAATACATGTAGAGGAAACAATTGCGTTGAAGTAAAATAAATTGGGATTTCATCTACAAGAAAATGTGCTCAAAAAATTTTGTCTCAAGCAACATATACCATTTCAGGCCACTTGAAAATGATGCTTTCCATTAAGGAATTACAGAGTTCACTACTGAAAGTTTAATTCTATGAATTGCAATACAGTAATAGCAACCCAATCCTAGAAATTTGATCAAAGCAACTACCATTTCATATCGCATTTCAATTCAGATATCATGAAGCTAGAAAATAATTGTTATTCTACCTGGCTGCAAATTTTCAGCTTTTTCTTCATTGCTGTCAGTGAAAAATGAAATACCCTCTACCATCCCATCATTGTTGCTCAGCCTCTCGCAATTACCAGCTTGTAGAACATTGTTAGTGTTTTGGGCATCTACACTGGCGAGCGTGGCTCCTGAGGAAAAATCAGACCCTGCAGACTCCAACATGCTCCCACAGATTGGCTTCTTTCTTTGCTCCTTCACTACAGAATTGGGGCATGTTTTCGGTTCTGACTTCTGCTCTTTTTCAGATTTTTCAATTTCGTTTCTGATTTGCTGGAATTTCTTTTCAGCAAGTTCTTTAATGGCACGAGCCTTTCCAAAACAGATGGTTTTAAAGTCAGCAGCCACACAATATTTGCAGAATCAATAAACAAATGAATAAGCAAGAGAAGCAGCACTTAAACCTGTTTATAAAATATTGTTTCTGGTGCATTATAAAGCATTGCGTTGGAGCAAATCAGGAAAACATCACTCTGCATTTGACAAAATCAGCTTCATACCCTAGTTCTCTATAAGACATGCATATCAGAATACATGTTACAAGAGCAATATAGAAAGAACTAGAATCAATGCCGATCGAAAATGGGAGAAAAAATGAGAAAAAAAAAATCCTACCAATTAAGGAGAATAAAGAGTTATTTTTATTCACCCTTCGAGAGGAAATGGAGAAGTAATATGGCTAGCTGAATTGAAACTCATTAGTACTCCATTCCGATTTCTAAAAGGATACCACTTGAGCTAGCAGCCAGTAGCAGGTCACATTGATTTAACTAAGCTAAAACGCAGTAATGGCTTCATACTATAGTCTCAGGTCTAGGAACCGTAAGTTTCACCTTTATTTACATCATAGAATCCTTGTCAAAACTTTTCCAGCTCTCCAACGATTTTCTATCTATAAACAAGTGAGGTTGTTAAGAAATAATCCCTAAATCTTATATCTGCAAGTGTTTCTTGAATTGCCACCCAATTTCTCGATGGTCCTTGGAAAATCCAGAATGGCAGATACCAGTCATTCAAACTATATCACTGCTTGGAATCCTTCAAAGTTGATGCTTAACAACTACAGAAAGTGGCTTCACTACAATGTAGCAAGGAAGAAATCGCAAAACTTCTTTAGCAGCTACCATTGTAAGAATGTAATATGCACTGCAAAATGGAAGTTGGGCAATCAAATGGCATTGAAATAAAACAGGCCGTACTGCATTACTTTGAGAAAGTTAAGCTAAACAGGAAAGGAGGCAAAAGGACCAAAATTCCGTGTCTAAATTAAAAATTTTATAACTTCTAATCCGAGATGAACTACAAGAACTGCATCCTGTCAATGGAGAGGTCACAAGAAAAGCTTTGATGTAGCAATGGAATAAATTCTATTGTGCCTTAAATTTGAGGCTTAAAAGGCTGTTTTTGTACCTGTTTGGTTCCCTTCCTTCCGGACAAGCCTATTTTTTATTCCATTTTTCTTTGTAAAACGAATGTAATCTCTTTCCCTAGTTAGTTAGTGGGGATTTCGTTGAGTCAGTATAAGGAAGTTTTTCGAGTCGGTTAAGAAAAGTTTATTTGCAACATGATTATAACAACAGCTAATATCATATTTTTAATAGCATTCCAGTAATATATGGAGGACACTTTCGAATCAATTACCAAATTTCCTATCCAGAGACTATCTGTCCTGTGACTTCTCATCTATTCCAGGGACATCTAGGCTTGAAATTGAGGCCTATGGATCAATTCTTGGTCACTTTCTTTTTTTTTTCCACGCTACCATTCTATGCAATGAATTCAACCTTCAATATATGTAGCATTAAAGAAAATGATGGTTCCAGAGAATTATGAGCACACACCTCAAATTGTTTCAGATTGGTGTATGACCCATTTGCAAGCTTCTTCCTCACTGTTGCAAAGTCCATCGGATGCTCGATTATATCATGGTAATCTGGAAGCTTCACAAAGCAACTTCCGTTTCAAACCCAAAATATAAATGAGTAATTGTATATTTATAACTACAATACAGTCTCCATCTATATCTTTTCAACAGTAAAAAAATTAAATTTAACATAAAATTTACCAAGTCATGAATATATATGTATATGTATATGTATATGTATATGTATATGTATGTATGTAGGTATATGTATGTATGTATATATATGTATGTAGGTATATGTATGTGTGTATATATATGTATGTATGTATATGTATCTGTATGTATGTCTAAATAATTTTCCAAATTTATTGAATTTGATTAATGCATGTTTGATTAACAATTTATTCAACAAATTTGGGATATTTCTACGAGGAAAAATTAAAAAATTTATTCTTACCTTAAAAATTTTTTTTTAAAAATAAATTAGAATAAAACTTACACCTTAAATTAAGACAGAAAAATAATTTTTTAACGTTAAGTTTTTAAATGTCATGTTAAATATGTTGAATTAGATTAATGTAGATCTATTTTCAAATTAAAAAAATTGTATAAAAATTATAGACACTGACATCTTACTACAACTATTGACGACATAACACAAAAACAGAAAACTTTGCAAACCTCTTCAGGATCAATTGGTTCCGCATAAACACCGTATGTATCTCTCCTGCAAAATTCAAGCCATACAAATTCGGAAAAAACCAAAAAGAAAAAAAACCTTCCATCATTAACAAGACTTCATAAATAATAAAAGAGGGGGTAGGTGGCGGTGGTGGTGGTGCACAGTGAGATATTTAAGCATCTCCTACTTCTGAAGTTTGTCAAGTATCAACTCCAATTGCTTCTTCCCAGGCAAAGGAGTCCCGTATTGAGTATCCACAAGCGGCCCTAGAAAAGACCCAAAATCCAAATTAGAAATTTGCATTTTACAAGCATGAGAAATCAAATTTTATTTTGGGTAAGTGAAAATGAGTACTATTCAAAAACAAAAATTTGCATGAAGTAAAAACCCAACCGAAAAAAGAAAAAACAAACAAACCAGAAACAGAGACGCCCCTCTTGAATTCTCCTCTTCGCCATCTCTCCTGTCAAAATCCAAGAAAACATCGATTTTTTAGGACCTCATTACACATACACTTCTAGCGCAGTTAACTAGATTCACATTTTTAAAGCCGATAATCAAAAAGAAATAATGAAGAAGTATACATGGGTGATAAGAGGGTAGAAGCCTAGAGGCAGAGACAGATAAAGGCAGATGGACAAAGCAACAGAGAGGGAGAGAGAGAAGGGGTTTGTAAATTTGATTCTGTGGGCATGTATGTATTCGGCAGTTTATCCCTGACCGTTAATTTCGTTCGGCACTTCTCTCTCTCTCTCTCTCTCCCCCTCCCCCACCGCAATAAGCACAAACACAGAGAGAGAAGACGGGACCAATTAGAAAAATCATGAGCTCAGCTGAGTTGGACTCTTTCTCTCTCTCTCTCTCTCTCTCTAAAATCCATAGCCCCAATTTTTTTTGTTGTTTAATTAATGATTTCACTTAAATATTTCACTCAGATCCAGACTCCAGAGCATCAAAAACCTCATCGTTGTCGTCATCACAGTCGCCGCCACTAAATTTCCTCTTCTTCGCAACCCTATTTTGCCCTTCTTCGTCGTCGTCATCATCATTTTCTTTTCCTGACTTTTCATTCTCTTCCTCCGATACGGCAGTCCTGCGATTCGCCCGCAGAGTTTGATTCAGCAAGTCACCCCCATCGCGACTTGGTCTGCCGTTAGGGAGCTGGAGCACAAGCTTGAGCTTCTTCTCTCTCCTCCGCTCGTCCTTGTGCTCGTCCCCGTCGTCCTCCTCCACCACAAATTCGTCGTCCAAGTAATCCTCGTCGTAATCTATTATATTGTACCTGAAGCTCCGACGCCGGAGACTTCGCCGTACGCCCCACTTCTCCGGAGGATCAGGAGTTGATGCGACGGCAAGTCTAGCGGCTAGATCTGCCTTGGATGGTCGCCCTTTCTTCTTCCTCCTTGATATCTGATCCATCTTCCCGGCCCCTCTCTCTCCCCCCTCCGAAGCTAACTCTGCATTTTCTCTCTCCACTTCCTCTTCTCCGTCTGTCTCTCTTCCCCCTCGCAGTGGAATTAGGTGTTCAGTTTTCGTCGTTTTTTCCCACTACTTTTTACGGCATTATTGGCTTTTGTCGGGACAGAATTTTGGCAGAAATTATTCAAGGTTTTTTTTGATTTATTTTTTCAAAATTTTGTAACATTTTATTTTATTAATACGTTTTAAATATTTAAATTAATATATAAATTATATAGTCAAATTATTTTATCAAAATATTTAAATAATAACATGTCTAACATTTATAATTTTAAATTTATGTCTGTATATTATAATAAATTAAATTAGATATAAAATATATACAAGATTTATTTTTTAATAAATTTTCAGATATTTAAATTAATAATATTTTTTAAATAAAAATATAAGAAAAAAAATTCTAAAAATAAAAAGAAAATGGAATGAGTATAAATTATGAAGACTTTGCTCCACTTTAGTGTATTCAAATGTCTGAGTGTATTCTTTTTCTTTTTTCCTCTCTCCCATTTTATTTTGGGATAAATTGTATTTATAGTAGGGATTATCATGTGTTTTGACTTGCTTTTTGAAACCATTGTCTTCGTGTCTGTGTTTCGAACCATTTCATAATAACCGTTAAGAAGCGTTACTTTTGATGTACAACTGTCGTCTCAATTTATTAAGAAAATTGTCTGGTTACTAACAGTGAGACCGTTGTCAGGCATTTCTAGATCAGGTTATAAATTGGCTCATCATTATCCTTCGATTTTTTGATAATCGATAATTTCAATTGAGCATTTCAATTAATACCCTAAAGTGCTTTTATTCAGTTATCCTAATTGGCGTCATTCCTTCTACCAGTAGGATCTAGGCCTTGAATCGGATTTATAATGGGTTAGTCTGTTTTGAACTGTATTCAACAATTATAGTTACTCAAAATTATAATATAAATATTTATAATATTTATAAATAATAATCCTTAATCTTTACCCTTGACATATTTATAATATCTGAAATATTTTAATATTTTAAACACCTTAAAATGTCAGTAATTAAATCTACAAAACATAAAAATATAAAAAAAATAATTATGGGCCAAAAAAATAAATAACAATAAATAGAAAAAATGATAATAAAATAAAAAATAAGAATAAAAAAATAAACAAAAATATGACCATTAAATTTTTATCAAACAGACATTGATCGAAAAATAGCCATTCGAATCAAAGAAAGACTCAAAGATACAAGTGGGCGAAATAGAAATTTGGGATATTTTAAAAATTATTAACCAAATAATTTGAATCGAAATCATTTAAATTAAAGCAAAAATTAGAATAATTGAAATATTTGATTATCTAATGTTGGATAAAGCGTATGATATTAATAATTTTTAATAAATAATTATTTAAATCATAATCTATACATTAATGTATATATGTGATATAAATTTATTAATTTTGTGTTATATTTTTATAATTAAAACAATTATAACATTTATAAATCAGTTATTAATTGTGACCTAATAAGTCAAATTGAACCAATTTATCCGATTTAATTTTTTTAAAAAAAGGGTATATAATTCGGATGTCTGATACCGTTAATACCCCTAGTCTATGCTTTCCATTGATAGGCTTTATTTTCTAATTGTCCAATCAATTTATTTAAATTATTTAGTTATCTAAAAATAAAAAGATATATTTTTAATCTTAATTTTATTAAATCAAATATAAGCTAAATTATATGTCTTAATTTTGGGGTAGAAAAAAAAATTTCCATATTTTTGAGTTTATTGAAATTAAATAAAAAATATATATTTAATTTCGTATAATAAATTTAAATAAAGATTTTCTAATTTATATATATTTAATTCCGGGGGTTTGCGTCATTTTGCTTTTATTTATTTAATTGTCTGTGAATATTTCCTGACAACGGTGGCGCGTGTCCAACGACCATTGACGTTTGCTTGCCCCCTCTCGGAAATAATGGTTGTTGTTTGAAAATTCGTCCCTTTTTACTTTAAAATATATATAAATTAAAAAAAAAAAAGGAACATCCACCATATGTATATATATTATATGATTTTATTCCTATTTAAAAAAAATCAAACAAGATGATTTGAATTAATCTTAAAACTAAAGCATATTGATCAATTTTAGCTTAAAATGACGTAATTTTCTGACTCAACTCATTTTTTATGGAAAGTTTTTAAATTTTAATAATAATAATAATAATAGTCTTATACCATAATAAGAAATTCTTTATTGTTTATCACTTAAAACACTATCCGATAGTATATGTGTTTCAATTAATTTTTGAATTATATACATAGAATTTTTTTTAGATTTTTCTATTTTTTTATATCATCCAACTATAATTAATTTATTTTTTTGTCAGCTTTCTTATGCATATATTTTAAATACACATGTTACATCCCGAGTCTCCGGTTATTGTACGGATTATGGAGCCTTCCAATCTTCCGTTATGGATCAATTTGGATCGGATCTGATTTCTGTCGCTAATAACCTAGAACCTGCAAAATATGAACCACAAATAAGAGGTTAGAGGGTAACGGGGGCTATCCCCCGTTGACACTCCGATACTCAAATTAGAAATCTTCCACAATAAATGGAGGAATGCACGTTTCAAGAAAAACGTGGTGGGAATGTAAAGATACAACGATGAGGGGAGTATGAGAAGGATGTATTTGGAGGCTTGAGCTCCATGAATGTGCCCGGCAGATGGGTGGTTTACCTGTACGCCCGCGAAGGGCGGTTTAGAGGTGTTCCCGACAGAGGGCGATTTAGAGGTATGCTCAACAGAAAGGCAGCTTATAGATGCACTCACGGAGGGCAGTTTGGAGGTGCGCCCAACAGAGGGGCGACTTACAAGTGTGCCCGCGAAGGGTGGTTTGGAAGTGCGCCCGGTAGAGGGGCGACTTAGAGGTGCGTTCGACAGAGGAGTGGCTTATAGGTGCGCCCGTGGATGACGACTTAGAGGTGCGCTAGACAGAAGAGAGTTAGGATGAGAGGAGGGGCCGAGAGGCCTCGAACGGGCGGAGAGCCAATGGACATCCTAGATGAGAGGAGGGGCGAGAGTCTCCTAGCCGCCAGTCTGCTCTCGTTGGAGATTGGCTAGTAATGGCTATACCCTTCTCCGACCCATATGGAGCCTTATGGAGTTTCTTTAAGCTTCTCCAACTTGTCCTTCAATGCTTGAGGGTGCCTACTTTTATAGTAAAATTTACAGATGCATTGTTTCTTCAAAAGTAAGGTGGGACATTTATTTTGAAAGAATTATATTAGATTGTAGGCCTACTGCAAGGCCTGGCCTATTGGGCCCATAGTTACTAGACCCATCACTAGCCCCCATGCCGGTGGATCAAATTTTCGACATCGGACATATTCATGATGGGACGAGACTGGTCATGTTGCCCCCTCAAGTCTGACTTGGATTCATTGATAGGAAAGTTAGACTCCGAAGAGTGAATGGAACTAGATTGATGGTTGACCAGCTTGATTGACCACATTACTTAATCTGGAGAGCGAAACAGAGACGAAAATATGGTTGTCCAATTTTGTTGACCAATACTCTCGAATCCGGAGAGAAGTGCAGAGTCGAAAAAGCTGGTTGACCAAATCTGGTAACCAAAGCGCTCAAATCTGAAGGGCAATGCAGAGCCGAAAATCTTTCTTGACAGGTTTCACTGATCAAAGTGCTCCAATTCGGAGAGCAGTTTGGAGCCGGAAACCTTTGTTGACCGAATCTGTTGATTAGTGAAGTGCTCGAATCCGAAGAGTAGTTCAGAGCTGAAAATCTTTATTGATCGGATCAATTGACCGATGAAGTGTTCGAATTCGGAGAGCAGTTCGGAGCGAAAAATCTTTGTTGAATGAATTTGTTGATCAGCAAAATGCTCAAATTCGGAGATCAGTTCAGAACCGAAAATCTTTGTTGACTGGATCCGTTGACCGACAAAATGCTTGAATCCGGAGAGCAGTTCAAAGCCGAAAATCTTTATTGACCAGATCCGTTGACCGACGAAATGCTTGAATCTAGAGAGCAGTTTAAAGTTGAAAACTTTATTGACCGAATCCATTAACCGGCTAAGTGCTCGAATCGAGAGAGCAGATCAAAGTCGAAAATCTTTGTTGACCGGATCCGTTCACCGACGAAGTGCTCGAATTCGAACAGCAGTTCGGAGCAGAAAATCTTCATTGACCGGATCCGTTGAACGGCAAGTGCTTGAATCCGAAGAGCAATTTAGAGCCGAAAATCTTTATTGGCCAAATCCGTTGACCAGCGAAATGTCGAATCCGGACAGCAGTTCGGAGCAAAAATTTTTTGTTAACCGGATCCGTTGACAGGCGAAAAGCTCGAATCCGAAGAGCAGTTTAGAGCCGAAAATCTTTGTTGACCGGATCCATTGACCGGCGAAGTGCTTGAATCCGGAGAGCAGTTCAGAGCTGAAAATCTTTGTTAATCAAATCTGTTGCGAGCCATCCGAGTTTCAGGCAAGATACAGGAGCGCACAGAGGAAAGATGTCAGGCTCAAGATCAAGTCTCCTTACTATAAGGACGCGATTCTAGAGGACAGGAGGCGACTTGCCTTAAGAAAACTGATCATTCTAATTGTGGCAATAGGATGCATAATGCGTTCCTTCGAAGGGTTCTTCTTGTCGTGCATTACTATTGGCAAGTCAGCCAATTGGACTGGGAGTGAGAAACCCTTAGGAAGCTCAGTTGCTGAAATTGGGAATCCTTTGCCTTTTGGGTCGAGCAAATGGTTCAATACCGTGACCTCGGCCAAGCTTGGGATCCCGATCTTAGTGACTCCCTCTTTGAGTACCGAATCGCATTCGCATGAAATTGTGCGATTCGGATTTGAAGCGCCCGAAAGATCAACAGTAGCTAATCAAGGATCAAAAGACGAAGCCCACTCCTCAAATGGGTATCGTAAATGGTTACAAAGCCCTCAGGCTGTAGGAATGCCACGTCATTCTTCCCAGGAACACGGAAGGCAATCTCCTTTGGGATATTGTACTCCACGTACAATTCCTTCATATCATTCTCTCTGAGGACAGAAGCAATATTGGCGACGGAGGCCATAGTCAGAAAAACTTCTAGGATTTTTTCTCTCTTTCAGGTTGAGGAAGACGAAGGAACAGAATAAAGCATAGAAAAATTCAAAGTGAAGCGGACAGATAACTTAAAGGCCAGTGTGACTACATAAAACTCCCTCGTAAACATGCATCATCGTTACTGCCACGTATCATTTTCCAAAAGGGCGCCGTCGAATCAGATCCTTTGGCGCATTAATTATCGGGATCCTGAATTCACCGAGTGAAGACAGTGGCTGCCTTTTCGTCGACAGGCCCGGCTAATGATCGCATGTCTCTCCAGCTCCCACAAATTCTCCGGAGTTTGGTTAATGATCAATGAACGACAATGAGACGCATTCTATCATGAACATGTCGGAAGCCAGAATTCAAATCACCGGCATGGGGAGCTAGTGATAGGTATGTCTATAGTAGGCTGGCCCAGTAAGAAAAACGGCCTAGGTTTACGAAGACCTATATGTGCGCCTGGACGATCAACGCCAACACTGACCGTGTGAAGAGCCAACCGAGGGGCTACATGCTCCCATAATACGCTCAACGTCTCTGTTGATCGAAAGCATTGTAGCAAGCAGGCCAAAAGTGGGAAAACCATATACGGGCTTGGTCCAGTTGGGCCAATATTTCCGTACACGACCAACAACGGTCCATTCACTTGATTTCACCCCTTCCCAGAAGTTACTCTGTACTAAAAAGGATATCAACAGATTCAACACCCTTCCTATGAGGAAGGCGCTATATTTTCTCTTCCTACTCTTTGCAAACTCTAACGGTAACAAAGTGCAAAAGGAATGTAGGTAATCTTGGAAATCGTTGCCCACGAGAAAAGGAAGCAATCCCAAGAAATTGAACAAATCAATCCTTCTTTCTCAAAGAAGGTTGTCTGACATGGTGCAAGAATCGTGCCTTCTTGGCCAAAGAAGGTCGCCCTGCCCTCCATCTATATAAGCCCACGAAATCTCCACTCCAGGGTACGCTCTCTTCTAACCACACAAACGCTTACTACAATAATCTCACGCTCAACTGTCAGATTCGAAAGACACTTCTCTCTCTCTCTAAGATCAATCATAATATCTCAACAATCTTTCAAGCTTCCATGTTTACAGGACTTAGTCTCCCACTCGTTCCCCGCAAACACAGAATTGGAAAAATTGTATCCATCACGAGCCGCTAGAACATCTTTTACATCTGAGAACAAACACTCATTGCCCTCTCATTCTCTCTCGCTCTCTCTCAACTCTCATTTCCAGTTTTCTTCTTAAAAGTCGAAAATCTGTTACTAATTTGAGTGTCGGAGTATTTTCGATATGATAATATCCCGCCAGCACTTGACCTCTTATTTGTTATAATGATGTGCAGGGTCTAGACTCGATGAATGGAGCCAGATCTAGACGATCAAGTAGACCTAAATCTGTTTAAAACTCGAATCTAGTGACGCATCAACACAAATCGTCTTAAAAATCATTTTTAATTATATTAAATTTATTTTTAAAAATTATAATTTATTATTCAATTTAAAATAACCGAACTCAAATTTTACCTAATTTTAATTTAAATTTAAATTGAAATAAAATATGTTATTCTCGTTAAAAAAGTGTTTCAAAACATAATTGATGTTTTTATTTCAATATAACGTTATCCATGGATTTTCGGAAATGTTGATTTGATATGCCTCGTCGTTATTGAGTAAATGAAAAGCTAATTCCCCAAGGGAAAAAGTGTTAGCTTGCACCTCATATTAAATTTATATATTATTCATTAGATGCAAAAATTTAATAAGATGAAATTTAAAATTTAAAAATAGTTATCTTTCAAATTTTACTTTTATTGTTTAATTAAATATTTAGTTAATTCCAATATTATAAAAACAAAAAATATTATATATAATTTTTATATCATTCCCTTTATAGATATATTAAATTCATCCATTTTAAAAGATGCACGACCCTCTGTATTCCTGCTCAAATGTAGCCTTTCCTGCTCTCTGTATTCCCTCTTTTCCGTCAATATTTTTATGAATATTAGCAGCCTTTATTCTTTCAATCCTACAAATACAGACAGACGTAAAACACGCGAAATGCCGACATAATTATATTTATAAAAATTAGGACACCACATACTAAAATATTGTTAAAATAATAATAATAATAATATCATTATTAAAATTGATGGGTAGGCCTATAGCTATCAGGCTCAATAAAAAAAACGGCCCAAAGTCCAGAAAAGTCCAGACGGGTGTTAGACAATCAACGCTAACATTGACTGCATGGAATGCCAACCAGACAGCCAACGAGCTTCCTTAAGACGATCAACATTCCTGTTGATTGGAAATACTGTAACAGCAGGCCGCGAAAAGACAGAAAACCTAATACGGGTCAGGCCCAATTTAGCAGACATTTTCATACACAACAAATAACGGTCTTTTTCCTGATTTCACGTATTCCTTGAAGCCAATCTCCTCTAAAGAAGGCATCAACAAATTCAGCGCCCTTCCCATGAGGAAGGCGTCAGATTCTCTCTTCCTACTAACGATGGAGTTTAACGGTAACAAAAGTACAGAAGGAAGGCAAATAATCTGAAGATTCGTTACCCGCCCAGAAAGGAAACGATCCCATCAAATTACGCCAGTCAAGCCTTCCTGCTCAAGGAAGGCCGCCTAACACCAGGCAGGGATCACGCCTCCTTGGCCAAGGAAGGTCACACTCCCCATCGTCTATATAACCCCAAAGTCTCCACTCTAGAGGGACACGATCTGAGACACGAACACGGACAAAAAAATACAACACAGTGTTGTTACAAAAATCACTGAGCATACTTACTCTCAATCGCTTACTTTGCCAATCCCACTCCAAGCCTTCAGATTCTAGAGACTTCGCCCACTCCTTGAGATCCGTCCTTTTAAGCTTCCACGCTA
The DNA here is from genome assembly GCA_033239525.1 of Nepenthes gracilis. Lineage (NCBI taxonomy): Eukaryota > Viridiplantae > Streptophyta > Magnoliopsida > Caryophyllales > Nepenthaceae > Nepenthes > Nepenthes gracilis. Next base: position 4,621,617 of record BSYO01000006.1, read on the forward strand.
TCAGAACGTAACTTCTCACTCGTTCATTGTGAACATCGAGTCGAGAAACCATACTTTTAACGAGTCACGGGAACGTTTCTTATATCTACAGGCCAACACTCCCACCAATCTTAATCTCGCTCTCTCTTTTTTTTGCTTATCAGTTCACCTTCTTAAAGTTCGAAGGCTCGTTCCTGACTTGAGCGCCAAAGTGTTTTCAATGGGACAACATCCCGCCAACACCTGGTATATTGTTTACTGTAGTGGTGTGTAAAGTTCAGACTCGGTAAATGAAATCGGATCCAAACAATCAAGCAAATCCGAATCTATTTGAAGTCAAATCCAGGTACGCATTAAAAATATTATTAAAATAATATATATATAATTATTATTTTATCATTGAAAAAAATTTTAAAAACATAAAATTAAACCAATATAAATAAATCATATTATAATATTTTTAACAAGTTATTATAACAAGCTAACAATAATAATATAACTTAATAAACTAAAATAATTTAATATACCAAATTTTCCATATTTATTAACAATCATATTTTAATCTTATCATTTTTTTACTTTATAATTATCAAAATATGTAAACTATAAACAAAAATTCAGAATAAAAACATTTCTCATGCATTAGGAAAACGCGTCCGAGCATGTCAATCTTTAATAAGCAAAACAGCAGGCGAAGAAATTGCCCATGAAAAGGTAAGGAAACAGCACAGTTCGCAGGAGGCGATAGAGGGCAAAGGAGGTACCTCTGATTGAGGTCTAGTGTGAAGGGGAGAAAATGTCTCGAAAGAAGAGACGTAGATCGCCCCCGCGGGCATCGAATGCCAACATCTTGTCAAGCGCATTCTGCATCGTGTTTCAGCGAGTTAGGCAAGTTCTAATCAGTAAATTTGAAATTTTATTTGGACCGCGTATGGTCAGAGTAAAGAAACAACAACGTTATTCTTTTAAGTTCTTTTATGAGTTGATGCCTTTCATGGCTCTAAATTTGAAATTTTATTTGTCAATTATACTATTGTCATTTTTTTTTTTTAATTTTGTTTATAATTTGGTTTATCCCCTAACTTATAAGGCAACTTTCTTCATCAAACATTACTAAAGCTGAGCCTACTTTTAAGGAACACCTTCAAATTAAGATTAAAAATATATATATATACTGGGTTGGGCACGATTTTAGGTACAATCCAAAATGTCAGATTTTTACCAAAACCTAATAATATGATCAGGTTTCTGTCATGAGTTAAAAGTGTTCGAGAAGCTTTCCCCCCCCCCCCCCCTCCCTTTTCTGACGAAGGAGAATGTCCTCCCCATTATTATCACCTAGTATGAAGGAGAAATATAACTGATACACTATTTTTCACAACTATGAAAACAACGTAGCCAAAATCGGTAGATAATGGAACATGACCTGAGAGTTAAACGGATAAACAAATTTTTATTTTCTCTCTCTTCCTTTTCTCACTATACAGGCACTTAATAACTTAGAATTGCAATGAATTAACCCTAAAATTATGTCAGGATAATTTTATATCATGGATGGTACATGAGCACCCATCAAGCATGTATTAAGCATGAGCCCACTGTGCATATAGCGCACAAGAGACCATTGTGCACACATTAGGCGTTGGACAATTTGGATAAAATGTGCTCGTGTGCCCCTCAAGCACTGCCAATTTAGACAAAATGTATATATGCACCTTTTAAGCACACATTAGGCGCCTCAAATCTGGACAACTGACGCATACGCGTGCATCAAGCGCCTGTTATTTACCACTCTAATTTTCCTGATTAGGCCAATATTCATGCATTGTCATGCATGCCACCGATTGATACATCAAAAGGGTATAGAACTTATAAATGAGTGGCCTACAACCCAACAAATTTTCCCTCAAGACCACGAGGACCAACACCATCCCAATTATAGTTCAACAAGTTTTAAACTTTTTTCCTTTGCATCACTTTGATCATCATGCCAAACCCATTCTCATCAATCCTAACCTTGTTAAGTGCTAGCAATTTTAAATCAATAACACTCATCACCCAATGGTATCTCATATCAATGTGTTTCAATCAAAAACGAAATGATACTTTTTTACAAATGTGAATAACACTTTGATTATCATAAAGTAGCACACATTGCTCTTATTTAAAACCAAATTCCTAGATAAACTTTATCTTCCAAGGCATCTCTCTACTTGCCTTTGTCATTGTAATAAATTTTTCTTCGTAGTACAAAGAGTAACACATTTTTACAGTCTAAATTGCCACTAGTTCCTACTGCAAACATACTCAAATACCCCCGAAATAAACTTCTGATAGTCAATATCACCAGCCATGTTTGTATTATTGTATCCACCAAAAACTTCCTCATCCATAGAAAGATATTATCGGTTGCTCAACTAAAAGTGGTTGGCCAGTAGAGTAATTACCGATTAAAACTTCTCCATATTAAAATATTGAAATACTTTTTTAATGTAACTTTCTTGGGACATCTATAATTTCTTTACTTTTTGATTACGAAATATCCTTATACTAAGAATTTATTTTGCCAGCACTAAATCTTTCATGACAAAGGATTTCCTAAGTTGTTTCCATTCTACGATTCGAAAAGCATTTCACCCCATAATAAGCATGCCATCTATATAGAAAATAATAAGCATGCCATCTATATAGAATAACGAGAATTATGAAATCGACTTTTGAAACCTTTGAACAAAGACACAATGTCCAAAATAGTCTTTTAAAAACTTACTTACCATTACAAACTCAAACTTTTGATATCACTGCCTTAGGGTTTACTTTAGCCTGTAGAGGCTTTTCTTCAGACAACATATAAGGTACAAAGGTTGTTCGTACATCTACCTATTCCCAAATCAAGGACCGTAGCCAATCCAAAAACCACCATAATTGGAGACATCTTCATAACTCAAGCTTACTTTAGCCAATAGAGGCTTTTCTTCAAACGGCATACAAGGTACAAAGGTTGTTTGTAAATCTATTCGTTACTAGATCAAGGACCATAGCCAATCCAAAAACCACCCTAATTGAAGGCATCTTTTATAACTGGAGCAAAGATCTCTTCAAAATCAATACCCTTTCACTAATTAAACCCCTTTACAACTAATCTCGATTTTTACCTTGGCAGCAAGTTGTTCTCCTCAATCTTCAAATGAAAAATCCACTTGTTCTTCAAATCTCATTTGCCCTTTGGCAATATAGTCAGCTCAAAAGTGTGATTTTCTTGGAACGACTTCATCTCATCTTATATGAATTCCGTCCACTCCAACTTATACTCATCCTCCATTACTTCACTAAACTTTTAGGTTCTTCATCATCGATGAGCAACACAAATTCATCAATTGATAGGCAAGAGGAGAACCTTTGAATTCTCATAAATCATCAAAATAGGATGATCTTGGCATGTCCAAAAATATCATGATGAGTACCATCATCCACATTTACATCATCCACACCCTTTCAAGCATAAGAGTTCCATGATCTTCCCATTTTATATCACCTTGATCACTAAGACATCTTGAATTAGAATTGGTGTCTAGAATTCAAGGTTCATATTGCAAATCCGGCTGTTATCATTACAGGAAAAAACTTTCTCCACTTTGTCGATATCCTCGATAATCTCATCCATGACGAACACCATGTCCCTCGAACTCACAAGCTTCTTATCTATCAAATTATAAAACTGATACCCCAATTCATCTTCCTTGTAATTGAGAAATATGCATTATCTTGTCTAAGACTCAAGTTTGGACCTCTCGTCCTTTGAAACCTGAATGAAGGATTTATATCCAAACACATGCAAATAGTTACAGAAAACCTCTTTTCCAAACCACATGTTTCTCGATATTTCGTTGTTTAGTGGCCCAATTGGTAAAAGGTTGATTATGTGGGCCGTGATATTTAAGGCTTCCCCCCAAAACGAATCGGGGAGTTTTACCTCTAAAACCACGCAATAAACTCTTTCAATCAACGTTCTATTCATCCTTTCGACCACACCATTTAATTATAGTATATTTGGTGGAGTCCTTTGGTGTCGTATTCTATATGTCCAATAATATGCATCAAATGCTCTGATATATTTTCCTCCATTGCCACTCCAGAGCACTTTAATTTCTTTACTATTTGTCTCTCAACTAAAGCATGGAATTGTTCAAATACATCAATGACTTAATCCTTCGACTTCAGGGGACAACCCCACAATTTTCTTAAACAATTGTCCATAAACGTGATGAAATAAAGTACGTCAATGAGTGTCTTCACTTTAAGAGGGCCGCATATGTCATTGGAGACTAATTCGAAAAGATCTATCTTCCTCATGGATGTGTTTCCATGAAATGAAACTTTTCACTGTTTCCCTACAATGCAATAAGTACAAGTCTTCAACTTTACTTTGTTCACACCCCAAAGAAAATTCTTCTTGGTTAGACAATTCAACTCTTTTTCACTCATGTGGCCTAGTCGTCTGCACCACAAGTCTGAAGGCTCAGTGCTTCTTACCATGTGTACATCTTTGACTGAAATTGAGGCTTGCAACACATATAAATTGAAAACATCTTTTCCTTGAGCAACCACCAAAGATTCTCTAATTAGCTTCCATACCCCTTCCCAAAAAGTGTTGCAGAACCTTTCATCATCAATGTTGCCTGCTAAAATAAAATTCACCCAAATATCCAAGAGAAATCGTACATCCCTCAACAATAATTTGGTCACATTACTTGTGAACAAATACACATTGCCACAACCAACAATCCGAAACACGCCTTCATTTCCCATCTTCAACACTCCAAAATCATCAGGAGCATAGGATGTACAGAATTCCCTTCTTGACATAACATGAATTGATGCACAACTGTCAACCATTCAATTTGTCTCATGATCTGCCAAGTTGATTGCTTTTTCTTCTTTGAAAACCAACAAAAGATTAGGCATGGTAATAATTAAGACTCAAATCATTATCTTGAAACTTCTCAACCTTTTTTCTCGTTCTTATCAGCATTTTCATATTTTCACTTATAATAATACTTTTTGATATTTTTTTTCGTAGTGATGGCAATTGAAATTTTGATACCTTGATCAAGACTTGTTTCAACTCTTCTCACTAGATTTTGTGCCTTGTCTTTCATTTTTTCTCCATAACTCTAAGACTAGCACTTTAAAGTGCGAAGAAATGAAGTCTTATAATCATCGTCTTATCTCCTCATTTAGCACAGCACATTTCACTATCTCCAGAGTCACCACACCATTTGAAGTTGTATTGGCAATAATAGTCCGTGTCACATCCCATGAATTCGATAGTACGATCAATAACTACAAATTTAGCAGCTCATCATCAAATTTGATACCCATATTACTAAACTAATTAACACATCCTTGGAATTTATTCAGATAGTTGACTATAAAGGTACCCTTCTTGTATCACTTGTATCAGTTTCATCAAGTGATACAATTTATTGTTATTAAACTTTGAGGTATAAAGCGTTTCAAGCTTCTCCCATAATATTTTCACATGTATTTCATTTCGAATATGATTATACACATTATCAACAAATTGTCATATGTATCAATAAATTTATTCATACTCAAAAGCCCATCCTTTCTCAGATTTTAACTCAAGCTTTTGAGTAGCAAACACTGACGATACATTATTTGGACAAACAATAAATCCTTTATCTTTCTCATCCAAATATCATAATTTGAGCCATTTAAACAAAGGATTTTATTTTTACCATATATTTGTTTACACAAGTTTCAACACAGCAATAATAATCATAACTCTAATACCACTAGATAAGTTTCAAACCCCTTGTTTGAACCGTGAGAAGATAAATTAATATTGTATAACAAATTAATAATAATTATAAATAATAAGACAAATTTTATATGAAAAATTCCTTTACAAATGAGAAAAAAATTGAGACTATAAGTTCAAAAAATATCCACTAAGTAGTGAGTTTTGATTACAAAAACCTCAAATAAATACAAGAATATATTACCTTATAGCAAATGAATCCGAGTAATAGAGAGTATAAGACAAAAAAAAAGAAATATGACCAGTTAATATCATTTACAATTATGAGAATATACCCATGGCCAGTGGAGAATGGAGCACAACTCAAGACTTAAATGGATGAACAAATCTTTATCATCTCTCTCTATCTCTTCCTTTTTATCACTTTGTCGACTCTCAATAAATCAGAACCACGAGTAATTAACCCTAAAATTATATCAGAACAATTTTATATCAAGAAAAGCGTACGAGTGCTTATCAAGTGTGCATCATGCATAAGCCTACTACGTAGATGGCGCACGAATGCCATTTGAGTGCGCATTAGACATTGGGCAATTTAGACAAAATGCGTCCGCACACCTCTCAAGCGCACCTTAGGCACCTCCAATTTAGATAAAATGTGCATATACACTTCTCAAGCCATATCAAGCGCCTCAAATATAGATAATCAGCGCACATGCATGCATCAGGCGCTTGTCATGCGCTACTCTATAATTTCCCCAATCAGGCCAATACTCGTGCGTCATCGTATTAAATAACATAAAAAATCATGAACGAAAAGTATCCGTTAATCAAAGTCTAACACTAGTTCCTACTATTCATATATTATGATATGAATATACTGCATCAATTATGTGTGGATGATGAAATTTCATTGATATAGAGCTAACTCCAGTAGACTTATATTTTTTAGAGGTCCCATTAGCATGTATCTAGTAGGAATTAAACCTACAAATTCGCCAATTATGAGTTGATCATTTTAACCATTCAGCTATGGAAACTTAGTGGAGATCATCATACATGGTGAATAACCAAATTTCAATTGAAATAAAATCTTTATCATATGCCACCGAACGATACACCAAATCGGTATGGGACTCACGAGAAATTGGCCCACAGCCCAACAGATATTACCCACCTACAGAAACAATGTAATGGGAGGTGCACAGAAGAAGAAATCAAACTGATAACCATAAGCCTAGCTGCCCTGTCCCAAGTTGTCCTAATTAATTTGCTAACTTGATTACAATCATTTACAATTTGGTCACTTATCGTTTTTCTTTTTCTTGTCCATTAAATGTTCTAGGGCCCAACCAGGGCCTTAATGCTGAGTGTTGACAAAGCCATTTACTCCGAGTAAGCATAATGTTTTATTCTCTGAAATCAAACTTCCAGAAATTCATACCTTGTATTGCTGATCTTGAGCAGTCAGTTGCTCATTGCAAAGTCGCTCAACATGCTTATTATTACCGATTGCATCCAATATGGAAGCTGCTCTCGTTATCAGATCCTCTGGAACACCTATACATGAGCATTGATGGTAATCACTGTTCCACAACACCAGGGATTTTCAAGCAATGAGAAAAAAAAGTCACAGCTAGCAAAGAATTTCTATTTTTGTTGAGGGAAGCATTTTATTATAATCCCCTTGATCATAGGGTTCCTATAACAATCTCTCATAGAATGAGGGGTCCTGTAACAAATTCGATTTTTGGAGGGTTTTGCGGTAAGCAACTCTGATTTTGCACGTCACAACCCTTCTGATATTCATAGACATGATCGTTTTGTATTGTGCCCAATTTGACACTCCTATGTAATGAAATATGGGATGATATATAAATTGTCCAATAAATCGATATTGGGCAAAGATATCAATATTTTTCGGTATAACGACAAAATGGTGGTATCGTCAGTGCTTTTATTGGCTGAAACACTGCAACAATCGAGATTTTCCTAGGTTACCATTTGCAAAAAAAAAAAAAAAAATGAATTTACATCCGATACTAATGTACATCCCCGATGCTGCCGATATTGTAACAGCCATGACTGATGCCGATATTTTTATCCATGGCCACGCCTAATTTGGCCTGATATGTTCTTGAGCATTTATGAGAACTGGGCCTGTACCAGCTTGTGACCATTTTGGGCAGGATTAGAACTTTGGATGGGGTATGCTTGGTTAGGAAATGGATGACTGTGCATTTCGAATTTGTTGGAATCAACAGCCCTACATTTAGCATAAACTAAAGTAGCTCGTAGGTGGTAAGCATATCATGTTGCCATCATCTAGTAGAGTTCAAATTCCAGTTTACAGCAAGTTTACCCCTTTTCCATGAGGTTCAGTAATTGTTGCGCTTCCACTAATTATTTAAACATCTTCCACCGGAGAGGTCTGCCCAGTCCAACCTCAAATACAAGGGAAAGGCTAGGGCAAGCAAATTTGGGACTGGGCAGTGTAGGGACATAGGCTTGTGACCAGGAGAGTCCTATTAGAGGCCTCATTTCTTATCATTTATCATACCATTAATAGTGAGGATTTTATTATGGCAATTTGAACGGCTAAAATTATGACAATATATAAAAATATGTTGGACCTATCTCATAATTCTAGTCATCCAAATTGTCAGGATAAAATCCTTATTGTTATGGGTATGGGAGGAGTAACAACTTTAAGTGACCCGGTTCATTCATAAATTTGATGTGTTCTAGATCAAAGAGGGGTGCACGAATTTGCTGATGTGGAAGGAGTAGAAAACTACCAAAGAAGGCATTCACATTGTTTGTTAAGAATTTAGGAGTGCTTATTCAAAGACGGAATTTGTATGTGAGACATACCAGCAAGCAATGCGCAATGCAGCCCTGCAGACCATTAGTTGAGTGTCAATCAAGAAATGGTTTAATAGGTAACTCCAACTAAACTACTCAGAGTGAATGAACACACACCATAACTAAGGAGTGCCTGTCCGGGAACTAATCTGCAATAATAATAAATGGATAGTCACTTCGAAACACCAGCAGTTCACAAGAAGGGATGCACACACAAGATCAGAAATACAGAAATCAAAAATCAGTTTAAGATCAAAACTGCATATGGCATATAATTGTCGAATCAAAAAACATTAGACAAGCCAAGACTTTAAAACCGTAAAGAAATGTGTGTAAAAACTTGGAAAAAGAGAAGTACCTATATAGAAATACAATGTCTTCTACTTGTGTACTGCTATCTTCAGGTCTCAGCACATTCATAGTGTAGAACTTGATTTTCTCCGACTGAGATGATTTAACGAAAGAATGAGCAAGTCTCAAAGTGGCGGTAAAGTTCATGATTCAAGGGAATACCTGAGGCAAGAAGCTCTCACTAAATATCTCAGTCAAGTGGGTGCAAACTAGAACCTGTGAAACCGAAGGTTGTATCAGTTAAAAGCATGAATATGTAAACTATGCATATATAGCAGGGCAGCAATCGTATTTAGGCATTCAAGACAAAATGAGCTATTCACAGATGGGGAAACAGAAGAATCTCACGGTAGGGATAAAGAACAAGCAAATTTGAATTGAAGAATCTTGCTTGCTCTATTGCAGTTAAAAACGAAAAAATACATTTGGGTGGAGTAAGATGTTACACAAAAACTAAAGCATGCTCAGTTTTAATGTGCATGATCCTTAATCCCGGTCAATATTATGCTCAAACACCTAACTTAGACAAAAAAATACACATTAAGAGGACAAGGAATAAAAGGAAATGGATAACAGAGGAAGCAAGTATTCCAGATAGAACCAACGATCAATTCTATGTCAAGACACTGAACCGAAATAGAGATTGATGCAGTTGGAAGTGTTCCCCCCATAACTGTAGTTACTTAAATAAGAGTTTGGCTTCTGCTGACTTGTATTAAACAGAAATGTGGGGGGTCAAACTCCATGTGAACTGTTACAGGTTACTTGCAACATGGTCCAATTTCTGGTATGATAGCTGAAAGCAATCACTGTCCTTCGAGATTGGTAATGTTTGGCACTGAGCAAAATAGAAACTTGACAACAACATTTTAAGGGCAAGTGACAAAATATGGATGGAAAAACATGAGATGAAGTGAAGGTGAAAATCAGGCAAGATATAAGATAATCTTTGTCACTAATCATGCCATGATATTATCCCTGTCAAGTTTAAGTACTGATGCAAGTTTCAAAGATCAGTTTGGCAGGACCAAATCTCTCAGATTCAAGAGCCAAAGTGGTAGAAAGAATTAAAACACTGTAATTGGCTAAAGTAATATCAATGTTACGCAGTCATTAATAGCCATAGGTCATATATCCATGAGCTTATGGGTTTGAAAGAACTTAAGTAAAGACAGCTTAAAGATTTCAAATCTCACCTCTTGCATGACATACACATTTCCATTAAATTATGTCAATTGACATCCTGAAAGATGTTCACTCAGCATGAAACTAGTTGTTTCCATCAGTCACATAGCCTTTATTGGCTGTTAAAAGGTCTTGGATGAATTTGTATGAAGCAAACTAGAAAGAAAAAACTATAGTTTGGAAGTACAGGAATTAACATTGGGGTCCATTTCAAAGCATCAAAACCCAATATTTTGTAGCAAAATGCATGGTGATGAAGGATCATCATACTTGACAAACAGAAATAGTGACATAACAGGTATTGACTACAAGATATCTACCGATGCTATGAAGAGTTTATTGTTGATAAGCCTTACTGTGACTCGTTTTCTTTCCCTTTTTTCCACTTTCCTGCCAGTAGGGGAAGAAGGGAAGGATGTTTTGTATACCTTTGGAGGATCGTCCCTTGTAGCAAAATAATCTATAGTTCCACCAAGGAGGCCAACGCCATCTGAAACATGTAGCAGAAACTATTATGAGGTGTACCAATAAGAACAATATCATTAAATCATCATTAATATATACATCAGGAGAGTATACGGGAGGAGGAGAAGGTAAAAGTGGCTGATGATGAAAATACTAACCTTCTGTAAGAGTGCCCTTGCCAAATTCATCCAACAGGCATAAAGAACGAGATGTAGCCTGCCTGTCAAATTGTGCAAAATTAATCTTTATCTATAAAAAGTGATACAGGAATTCCAGATACATTAGTCAGAGGGAAGAAACTTCAAATTCTATATCTATTGTGAACAGGTATTTGCAAATACGGCTGCAGATTATATTATCCAGCCTCCTTTTAGTATACCTTAACATCATACCCACTTGATGTAGATCAATCATGAATGTCGACTGTTCAGCAGTCATAAGCTTGCTTCCAGTGGCACAAAATATCCTGTGATCACATATGAAAGATCACAATATAATCACATTATAAATGGAGGTCCACTGGAGGAATTTTACAAAATCATAGATACCTGTCAGTTAATCCCACTGTAGCAGCATCTGCTGGTACAAAGCTTCCAATGTGAGCAAGGAAAACAATCAATGCTACCTGGAAAACATAGTACCATAGGGGGAGTTTATTAAACACCATGCAAATAGTTAATAACATCAGTAGATACCTATCGATGAGAGTGATACAAACATTGATATCAAAAGGACAAAGTGCTGGCATTGAGATCCGCAAGTGCCATGTTAACATAAATGGGCAAGTTAATGAAATTGGTGCTGCCATGTATATCTGGCGTATGCTTTGTATGAATCAAAAGTTGCTAATTTGAAGTGTTAGTTAAGCAGCCAATTGATTCATGTATATTTACTTCCACATCCCTTAATAAAGAAAGTTTGCAAATCGATGTCTCCAACTAAACTTGAGATATACAGCAAATTAGATCATTCAAATTATAAAGGCTCAATATAATGACGATCCTATATTTTTCCAGAAGCCTGTTAAATGACACTGCTACATTGGCATAAACTAAGGACAGAGCAGACAACATTCACGCATAAATATAGGTTAGTAAGATAATCAATTCACACCTGTATGCAAACCATATAAAAAATATATGTATCACACAAAAAACAACAGGTAGTCAGCCATAGAAATATGCGATCCCTGGTGCAAGAACTAGGGGCCATCCAGCACTGAGATTCAACATGCCAGTACTTAAAATAGAATACAAACTGCTGTTGACCTGCTTTATGTATATACTTTTTCCTGAATAATTAGGGCCCGTGATGATATGAATCTTTCCTGAAACATTCAACCATAAATCTTAGAAGATTAATCAGGACAACTATAGGTTAAAGTTTCATGGGGGTTGAGTTTAGAAGACCAGTATCTCATGTGGAAAGTGTAAAGTTGATTACCAGCATCAAGTATCTTTGTGTCATTCGGAATAAATGTGTCAACAGTCATCTCCTGCAAAACATGCCTGGTGATGAAAATGTATGCATTACAATCTGAACCAGTAATCTCATAACAAGGTTTGTCCTATTGAAATGTTGATACGGAAAATAATCTACTTCCACATGCTAGACTAAAAAATGTAGTCTGACCTTCCATTCAGTATATCAAGTGTGGCCTCTGTGGTCAAAACAGGCTGCACAAAGTTGTTTTGACGAGCAACCAAAGCCAATGACAAAAGGCTGTTGCAATAGTATAAATAAAATGCGCTCCTTTGTATCATAAACAATTTTACAGTGGGACGCAGGATTATCCAGTAGAGAAATGCACAATCTTTGATGGAAACTTACCAATCAAGTTCCGCTGCAAAATTCGCAGCCTTTACCAGATGCATGGAGAATAAAAGAACATGTGATATCAAATCCCTCAAAATCACCCTTTCCATGTCTATGTGAGTGAGAGAGTGCACATAAAAAAGGCATATGGTTAGCTATGCATTAGATACTAAGAACAATGACAATTAAAGATTTACCATTCCTGCAGATGCATGGTCAGGTATCCATAGATAGATGAACTATATAGCCATTTTTGGCCAATCTGGTACTGTAGACACCACTACCAACCTCCCTTCTTCCCATTGGGTGCAGTTCAAGCAGCATAATAAATTGAACCAGAGAACACAAATAATAGAAGAATTACGACTGCAAACCTAGAACTTTGTGATATATGTCTCCAAGAAGGCTGTCCAACTCTCGGGTCTTTGAGGTACGATAGAAGAACCTTTTCATCTCCAAGTCACCATCAGAGAACTACAATTCCACAGTATCTTTGAAAGTCAATGTCCAGACACATTAAACTTGTGAATAATTTGTTTCCTACGTAATCAAAAATCAACTCACAGCAAATTCAATGTCTTGGAGATTCACTAACACAGATTCATCAAGTTTTTCTTTGAAAATGCACAGTAAGTATCCTGGACAAAATCAAAGTTTCAGCAAGTATAACATAGCTTAAAATTATATAACAGATAGACCTTTGTTCACATGTCAAGAGTGTAAGAAATGGAATGGTATTTGTGTATTCAGCTTCACATAAAAATACAAAATTTCATTCCTACTCTTAAAGCACAAAAAACTCAACTTAATCACATAACAAGTTACCCAGTGTGCAAAGCATGGTATAATTAGGAACTGCCCTTATGAGGATTAAATTATATTTTCTCAATTTCTCACTTTCTGATTCTGAGAAACAATGCTGTGCCAGAGTTGAATTAGAACTCGGGTGAAAATAGGTAAGAAACTAAGAATTATTGAGTAACCTATTTGATGAATGTAAATGATATTGGGTACATGCTTGACTCCATGTAAATGAGGAAGCCGAGCAAGCTCCAATGACGAGACCTGCAAGGAGCATGAATAATCAATCTGTGTGCAGGAGCATGGGTGTCAGTGGAACTGGATGTAGATGTGAATCACTGAACATTGATATACCATCAGAAAAGATAGACAATAGTAATCACTACCTCTTCCAGAAACTCAGGCAATTCCTCGTATATTTCCCTCAGCTCATCCAACTAGATGGCATCACAAAAATGCATTGCAATGTATTATTAAAGGAAATGTAAATAACTTGTCTGATGAAGCAAACGAGCACAGTAGTAAAATTAAGAGTCACTTATTTTTTAACATAAAGATTAATCCAACAAATTTCATTGAAGCCTGATGAAAACTGAGTGAAGTTTGGGTGTCAAAAAAGGAAGAGACAGCTCCCAGCAGGAGGGGGGAACATAATGTAATATGAATATGATTCATAACCTCTTCGCAGAAACCCTCTTTTACTATTGTGCCGTAACCCTTCTCTTTCATTCTAGTTACATCAATTACACCCATGACCTGCAATATAGAGTATATATCAGCCCAGTGAGATAAACACAGGATAAAGGATAACATGGGAAACATTTTACTTTTGGAATCATTAGATAATTCTACCAAACTAGAAAAATAAAAGCTTCCTGCAAGCATTAAATGGCAGACACCATTCAACAAATTCAGCAAGCATTAAATGGCAGACACCATTCAACAAATTCAGCAAGCGACCCAGATTGCTCTACCATTTCAATTTTATACTTCCTAAATTGATTACAATATGTGAATTTGCAAGAGAGAGGCATAGCACATAGCTAAGAGCTATTGGGTGTATGTTCATAATTATTTCAGAGGGTAAAATCTCTGCATATGATGTTTCTATGAATTTGTAATAGATTGATCACCATGAAGGGCCACATATAATGCAAGTGGAAGAAATAAATGTCATATTTCCTGAACATTCCGTATAAAGAAGATTTTTGCACTGATTTTGAATACCAATATCTAAAGATGTTGATTGATATATTTGACACATAAGGCATCAAAAAATGCAGCTTCACAAAAGCTTTCTGGTCAGTTAAATCTCATAATAGCTTGATAGATATTAAATAAATCAGCACAAGTTTCTGGAGATAATATGGACTAACCAATTCATAGACGTAAGCTACTTCCGTTGTGATGCATTGACCAGCCTGCAACAAACTTGAACAAATTTAAACATAAATAACACTAGCTGATTATACAAACAGACAGCATTACAGGGAATGGTGGTGAGATTTCATACCTTCTCAATAATATCTACATTGAAATGCTGCACATGCTCTCTAAGACTTCCAGAAATTGCTACCTCAAATATCTTGCTCAGGTGCAACAAAGAACAAACGCTCTAAAGGGACAAAAAAGGTACATGTGGGCAAATCATCAAGGGCTATTGTTTAAGAATAAAAACATCTGCAAATCATCAAAGGCTTTTGATTCCATTGGCTAGGATAACTAAGAATGTCATCACCCTCTCGCCATACAAGATATGGTTTATGTTGCAATTGTCCTACTTCTCAGACGCATAAGTGTTCAAATTAGTGGAAGCCTATACATATTTGATGCCTGCATGCACATGAAACCTAATGGACTTCTGATCTCTTCTATAGCTTAATTTGAGTGTACAATTCCAATAATAGTTTATTTAATTAGTAATAATAATCATCATAAACATAATACGTAAAATTATAGTCTAGAAGACACTAAGATTCACCTCACGTTTGGTTGGAGGGAATAAAGTGGGAATATAATTTTAATTCCCTGAGAATAAATATTCCTCCATTTGGTTACAAATTTAACCGGGAATAAATATTTTCTAGGAATTGTTATTTCCACATTTGTGGGAATAACAATTCCCACATAATAATAATAATAATAATAATAATAATAATATTATTATTATTATTATTATTATTATTATTATTATTATTATTATTATCCCCATACTATCTACGAACCAAACAATGGAATACTAATTCCCACCTTATTGTATTCCAACAATCAAATATGAAAATAACAATCCCAACTCTATTATCATCCTATTATATTCCCTGAAATAACTATTCTATTCCCACCTTATTCTATTCCAACAACCAAACGTACCGTCAATAAGACAACAATTAACGAAACCAAAATGATCTGAAGTCCAGAATAACTATCTGCCAGGTTTGAAGCACTGAGGAAGAAAGCTGACCTATGCCATTGACATACCTTGAATTGATACAGAAATTACTTTTAGAGATTTTGGAATTGTAGACAGATATGACTTTTGCATTTGAATGTGGAACAGGAATACATTTGAACTCATAAAGATCTCGACACTGAAATGTAGCTCCAAACGTCTAGTTGTTTTGCTTAGCCAATAAATTTTAAGTCAACATTAACAACAAAGCCTCATCTCCCACTCTTATGTTCACTATATAAATTTCTTAACCCATTTCGTGTAGTTTAAAGCAAAAGTCTAAGGAAGTTGGAGGGATTTAGCACTATATAGACAAGAAGAACACAGAAAATAGGTGCTTTACGTTGACGTGAAGAGTCAAAAGTATAACACATCCAAAGAATCATTGTCCCTCCCCATCCATAGAGGATAGATAGGGATCAAAGATTTCATACCATTCAACAGGGCTTTGTTAGAAAAGTATCGTTGGTATTTCATAGTGGATTAAGGAAGATTGTTGAAGGATTTAATTCAGGAAATCTATGGAGGGGATGTCACAGTAGAGTACTTCAGATTTGAGCAGCAGTCATGGTGTTTGCTACTGAAACACAGAAAGGAATGGGACACTTTGCTGGCCATATTTATTTTGTAGTTGCGATAGCCATGGTGACATATTTTGGTGTGATAGTTGTCCCAGATCAAAACCCTAAAAGGTTATAATTGTTCCTGAAAACCCATTTTTGCAAGCAAATATTGCTTAACATTCTATGGAGGAGAACAAGATTCATCTGATGCAATTGTGTAAGCTATGCACCAACTCCACTAAAACTGACAAATGATACAACGTGCATTTTTTGACACTGCCACACTCTATGGAGATGAGTAACAAAGGGACTTAATTCTAGAAACTTTCCAGCAAAATTTTAAGTCCACCGTCTCCCCCAAAGAAACTTTCCTACTTCAGGAGAGACCAGTAGAAAAACTCTAGCAATTGAAAATATCCAAAAAGAGGGGACTATTGCTAGATAATCACTGCTGCTCATGTAAAACTGCAGAAGAAGGTCTGACAGGTAAGCCTTAACATAACTTTAAGTTGCTCTATTGTGACTTAGACGTAAAGGCTCAAACCATAAAAATAGCCCCTAGAATACAACGGTAAGGCTGTGATGCTGTATACATCTCAATTTTCATTGACTCCACAGTGTGAAATCCTGGTACACCGAACTACCCTTTAAATTTTTAGGAAACTACGGAACACAACTTAGAACGCAGATGATGAATAACTTGGATTCATGCAAGTTATTTCACTGATAAGATGAAGGGCTGGGAGTAGTTTGCTAAAAGAAAAACAAAAGACAGCCAGCAGACGAAAATACATGTAGCTACCAGTTAGATAAATGGAGGAAAGAAATCACCAAGCTTCCAAATGGGAAGAACAACACTAGAGTGCTTTCATTGACAGCTGGGTTAGGCTCCTTCACAACCGGGTGAAAGGAGATTTCCTTAACCATAAATGAAAATACTTGAGCTCATTGTGAGTTCAGATTTTCACTTTTTGCTTTTAGCAATTATTTAATAAGTATAAATATTGGCCAATATAAATTGGTATCAGCCTCCACAATAGCACGACAAAGTTGAGATATATTACTGTATCGACAATATATCGTGACATATCAGCAGATATATCCGATATTTTGTCAATATTTGTATGTCAATTTATAATTTTAATATTATTTTCTTCCAATATATCTAATAACGATACATATTGTCTAATAAATCCGATATGTGACCCATAGTGATACTGATACAGATATTTTGTTCCAAAATTATTTATAATTGGCAGTCGATCTCAGTCTCAATCTTAGTCTTGATCGTACATCACACAATATGTATCAGTAGTAAATATATCAGAAAAAAATTTTGAAAATTATAAGCTAATAAATCCATGTTAATTGATATTTTAAATATTAAACGACATACAACAATATATCACTGGCACGATAACATATCATGATATCGAAAATTATTGGTACCAGGTGGACCAATACCGATACATATCAAACAATATTTAACCTGTCACACATCTAATATGATCAACTAGTGCCTCATAGGTAAAAAAAGGTAGCTCAGTGCATGAGTCTTTCCACATTGCAGGCTCTGATAAAAGTCACATGAACACAATATTACCTTTAGAGTGCAAAGAAGTGTCAGTTATTTAAACATGTATCTCTAGATCATAACGGAACACCCCTATTATTACACCAAAGCTCATACTTCCCAACCTTTTCATGTCTTGTGAATTCCTTATGAATGAAAATAGAAACACAATCTTCTCAGTAACAGTCATGAATTGTACACGAGCGAATTTACCTTCAAAAAAGCTGCCCAATCACTACTTGTGCATAAAGAACTCGGAGAATTGAACTTCTGCCATAATCAAACCCAAGTATTACAAACTTTATAAATCAGAAAAACTCCCTTGCCAAGTGTAAACTAATATATCAACCAAAAAATAAATGTTGCCCGCTGATTTTCAGAAGCTCATGGAAATATGCTTTAGTTGCAATATATAGCCAAAATTACATCATCAAGAAAACCATGATGTTTTCAATTTTTTGTAGCTTTGATCAGTAACAAGATCATGGAGTGTTTGCAAAACTCGATAATCTATTAACTGAACAACATGAATAAAAGCATTTGATGAAAATAATAGTTCGATGAAGTTTTTAATCCAAACGGAAATTCAAGATAGAAAGCTTTTAAAATAATGTTATATCTTCGTACAGAGGTTCATAACAACTAGCTGGTCTCTGCAACAAAGAACAGGAATGTAGAGCCTCTAGTATAACAAATTTAAAGGAAATATGGGAACAATATTGAGGAAATGATTGCACCTTGAGTAAGTGAGGTACATCCTTTACAGATTTCAATGTTTCCCGTAAAGAACCCATCAATTCTTCGGAACATAGGAAAAATGATATCTTTCTAGTATTAAGAAATGTTGACATTTATTATGATTTTACACACAAGCCACGAACTTAAAAAGTCAAATTTTCGGCTCATGTCAAAATTAGTAATTGTTTGTCAAGAATTAGCGATTCTCTCTCTCTTTTTTTTTTTTTTTTTTTGTCTATTTTACACTTTCTGTTGACTAAAAATGGAGGTGGGAGGGGAAGAGGAATGCAAAGTGTGTTCAATTACCAAAGATAACCTACTGGACAAAATTAATTTTATTTTGTCACCTTATCCTACAGATTCTAACACACATTAATAATATCTCTCAATAAATATTTTAACAACTTTTTGCTCCAGAAAGAACAAAAGAGAGAGTATTTTCTTTACTGAAAAAAATAAACTGTAGGCTAAATTAAAATTTCTTCAAACATTTTTTGGCATCGGTGCATTTGGTTAAGAATTTGATTAACAAATTTAGATGTATAAGAATATTAGCTCTCGAAAAGTTTGATAAGAAAAGGATACTGCATCAAAACGCCGGGTCAAACATTCCAGATCCAGTATTGGCCTGAGAAACCAGCTTCTACGGAAACACTCCCAATTTGTAGATGTCATTCAATAAGAGGTGGTGGGAGCAGTAGTAGCACCAAATTTGTCAGTCCAATCTATATTTACCTCAACAGGCGCCTACCCATTGGAGTCAGACACTGACAAAAGTGCAGATTATTCAACTGATACAATAGAAATCCATAGCACAAGGCATTTACAGGGTGCCTACCTTGTTCATCATCCCAAAAACAGAAAACCTAGCATCAAAACATGTCACTGTTATAAAACTGTATTTCATGTAAGCATATAGCAGATTTAAACATTTACCCTTCTTTTGCTCTACCAATCCCCATATGGCTGGGATGCTTGTCTATCTGGAAAATCTGTAATGCTTCATGTGCTGCAGCGTCAAGTTTAAGGAATCTGTTTCTATTCCTGGTGAAGTAAAATTTGTAGAACCAAATCTAGCTTCAAGGAAATTTTGTTCCGCCAAAGTGCAAGAAGTACAAGAGGAAGACAGAGATGAAATGAGTGATTGTTTCCCTGTATCAAGCACCGTATTGGACTTGAAGGATACAGTGAAGCTTCTGTGATAGAATCAATTGTGATAGATGCATTCCCACAATCCTTTTGTTCGAGAGGATCTATGATTCTTTCATTCTCCAATATTGCAAGAAGGCCCCCACTAGCACGAACTTGAAACTCATTTCCAATGTCCAGCATAGAACTCAACTTCCATTGACCAAAGGACAATATATTTACATAGATTTAAGAGTAAACAAAACCTTTTGCTCCAGGAATAAATTCTGTTTGCAAATGCATAGAGTTCTACAACCATCACAGATTCACAACAGAAGTGAATATAAAAAGTACTTCTGAATCCCCCCCCCCCAAAAAAATAAAGGGTGTACTGGCAGTATGAGGCTAGCAACAGTGGAGAGAGAGGAATGGGAGTGACATGCTCAAACAGCTTACAGCTGCCACATGAAAGTTGCGGGTATATCCACAACAAACAGATGATAAAACTTAGATACATATCCCAATGGCTGGATGTCAATAAAATCAAACAATCGATTAACAGCACATGCAACTAGCTTGAAGTTTACCGAAGTGGCAGAAAAATAAAAAAGAAAGGAAAAAGTCACTGTCAGAGAGATTTTCTTGCAACGTGGTAACTTTGCTATAGAATCTCAGAGCCAATTGTCCGCCAAAAGTGTTACTTTATTAGTCTTCTCAACCTTTGACTCAAAGAAAAAAGGACATCCAAGAAAACAGTTACTATATCAGGAAGTCAAGTTTCCCCTTATCTATCGGAATTGAGGAGCAACGTCAATTTAATCAAATACTGCAGAATATTCAAAACTAATGCAGAGCATAATTACCACGTCACATGTCAAATTATCACATATTGTGCAGATCAACCATATGCAACTGAAATGGCACACATAGCCTTTACAATGTGATGAGACTAAAATACATTAGAAATAATTCACTGACATGTTCTTTCCTATCGCTCTGTGCATGTGTTTGAGAAAGTATGTGTCAGCTTGTCATGCCATGTGGATCTAAATATACATTCATGACACTGGGAGAGAGTGTTAGATCAGACGATTTAAACTCACAAAACAAATTCTCTCCTTGACATTCAACCCATCGTCCATTCCAGTGACTCTAAGGTACATCAATCTGCAATTTCCAACCAAAAGAAAAATCAGAAGAAGAAGAGGAGGCCTGATAACAGACGCTGGACACGAAAGGTCATTTAAGTTCATATTGCCATTAGAAATATAAAGGAAACAGTATAAGTAATATTCTTGATCATTTGAAGAGCATGTTGTAAGATTCCCAGAACCATCTGCTATATTTCAAGAAGCAAAGCAAAACATTGTTGTCATTGGAACTTGGAAGGAAGACAGGACTCGTAGAGTGCGAGTTATTAACAGCACACATTTGCTATTTAGTGCTACTATAGAAAATTCAATCAGTTTGACCACAGGCATTTCCTTTAACAGACAATTTCCATGCAAAGCCAACATTAGCTGAGTACATCCTTGATTTTTTGTAACAAAAAAATACATAATTTTTTCCCCAAATTTCTCGCATGGATAGCCACTGCCGTTCTCTAGTGCTACAGTTCCTTAACAGAACATGGAATTCATGAGAATACGTGTCTTGGAAGCACAGCCAGATGGAGAAAGAACACTATCAGAATATCTTGTTGCACGATAGAGGATACACCTGTGCCAAGCTTGCTCATAGCTGAATATAGAGCTCTTCACAAGCTTCACTGTAGGGCTCTCATTTGTTCCATCTGCATTCCTTCAATAAGTCAATAGGGACCACAACTTGGAAGCTACAAGAATTACACCTCAAATGACCAGCATACCACTTCTCTGTAAAGCAGACAAGAATGATTCCTCACATTTGGTGCTTGTGTAAATGATCAGGGGCCTTGCCTGATATTTTACTGGAAAAGTAGCTCAATTTAAGGAAAATGTAAATTTAAACAAATCAAAGAATTCAAGGATAGTAAACAGGAGCTGATCTATCTTAGAGCAAAATCACACCAACATACATAACTCCTGTGGGTTATCAAGCACAAGACACAAAACAAGTGATATCATATGAGGTGAGAAACCTTCCAAAAAGAGATGTGGCACTCATACCCAAGTCAATTAAGGGATAATCACCATCATCCTCCCAAAGTTCAAGCACATTAAGTTGTCGGATACTGGCATCATAGTAGGAAACCCCAACTCTGACAAATATGGAGAAGTCATTGAGTTGTAAAAACATTGCACTCATTTCAATAGCTTGGTAGACAATATTCGAGTTTACAACTTTTCAAGGACTAATCGACACAATAGGAGGGAATGATATTCTGTTTTGTTTTGAATCTGCCAGAGAGTATCAGCATATTGGTATTGGCCAACAGAAGAGCCAAAAAACAATTTTACAATAAAATATGTTGTTTTCTCCCTTGTTCAACACATCAATCAAGGAAGATTTAGATCATTGTATTAGGAAGCTTACCTATGACCATGTATAATACATGCCATGTAAACCTGCATAGAATATGCAGGCAAATTAACAAACTACTTCCACAGGTGTCAGCAATAATAAACCGGTCAAGAATTACAATCCTGGATAAATGTATCAGGAAACAACAGCCGACCCACATTTGAGACAGTTTCTGCTATGGCGTCTAAATCTGTTATATGTAAGTTTTAGTTCACCAGTTGCCGTGTGAAAGATAGGGTAGTAGTAAAGCCAAATACTCCTATGACCATGCTTGGCTCAACACCTTATGTGAATGAACAAGATAATGAGGAATTGTCTACATGCAAAATCATAGCTAGAGAGTTCAATGTTCAAGCTCAACTAGCCTGAAGCTGAAGGAGCTCAAGTTTGAGCAAAGCTCAAGCCGTTAATCATATCTTGCTTAAATAGTGAACAAGCTAAGTTTCTAAACAAGCAAGCCTTATTGAGCTTCAAAACAAATAATAAACAAGCATTTACCAAGCTTCTATGACAAAAAGCACAAATAAACCAGCTTTTAATGAGTATACAATGAACACAAACAAGACTGTCAAAAACTCATAAATGAGCTGTTCGTGAGCATGAAGGAGCAGAGCTTGACCTTGCCTATACTATTTTTTGTTTAAGCTTTTTAATCTATTTTACAAGAGTTTTGACTAGCCTTTGACCGAGATTATGAACAGAAATAGAGGAATCGATATAAGTACGGGTCATAACCGTATCAATATCTGCTGTATCAAGCAATACATATCGATATCAACCGTATCGGACGTAATTTTTTTCCCAATAACCGCATCAACATTGAGATAAGTACAAAAATTTTACTACATTTAATGTATTTTGTATATTTCAAGAATTTTAGATAATTTTTACTTATTAAATTAATATTTTAATATTAAATTATATACTAGCAAATACTAAAATGATAAAAATAAAATCAAATAAAGAGAATAAATTATCATTCACAATCAAATGATATGCATGCACATTACTAATAACTAAAAAAGTAAGAACACATCGTATATTGCTCAAATAATCTCAAATTTATCACAAAATATGAGAATTTAGAATGTGATAAAGGTTTAAAATTGTAGGATTAAGGGGTATGTTTGAATAATTTAAGTTTAATTTGAAGAAAGAAAAAAATTTAAAGACTTTTGGAAAGAAAGAAGAATCTTGCCGTTTGCTACTGTTTGGCCCTTTCTTTTCATGAGCCTCTAGACTGTGTAAAAATGAGTAGCAAACGAGGGAAGTGGAAACAAACTTTAATAATGGAAGGTTTTTTATAAAAAAATAGCCGGATATTTAGGCCAATATATTACAATACACAACTGATACGACAACACATCGCGATATCAAGATTTCTTAATACCAGTACCTCCTAATATCGAGATATATCAGGCAATACATAACGTATTGGCCGATATTTTCAACCATTAGTAGTGATCTGCCAAGCATACTTGTTCGCTTATAGCTTTATTGGAAGATCTTAGAACTCTTTTATTTGAGAGGTGTTTTGGTTAACGAACAAGATATGCTGCGATTATTTTCCTATCAATGGGAAATTGCCAAAATGATCCTGAGTGTATGCAATAATGGTATTGGAAATATGATAAGCTTTTGATAAGAATCCAATACAGGGATGCAGTATTTAGCTTCTTTTCATGGAATCGTCCCACACCCAATAATTGGAATACAATAAAATAATATGCAAGTTAAAGGAATTTCAGAAATACACTACAAAAGCAAAATATAAATATACTAATAAAGAAAACAATTAACCAAACATTCAAAGAGTAATCACAAAATTAAATCCTAACTGGCCAAAGCAATCCCCATTAAAAATGTAGAAATGCTAAAAATAATACTCTCACAAGTCCTAAGCTTTAAAAACAGCCAAAATGCTTTTCTACACAATTCTTCCCAAATGATATCCCTTTCTTCGTACAAACAAGCTTATATAACCTTCTACACCCTAATAATTTGTAATTATCGTTAATGAACGGTAACTAATTAGGCCATTGTCACACCAAATGCCTCTGGCCCACTAGCTCTATGCCTCTCATCTCTCTGAGGTCCATGTGCTCCTCTGGGGAGGTTTTAGGCTCTCAATTATTAGAAAATACGTGATCTTATATTTCTACATTTTAGTATATTTTGTATCTTGTATTTTCATATTGTCGTATATTGTGTATTTTATATTTAGGATTGTTTTATTTATTTTAGGATTGTTTTTATTTCTTTTAGGCCCGTTTTGTATTTAATTTAGGCAAGATTTGTAAATAAAATCTTCACCCCTCGAGCAGTGTGCATCGTGCGGTGATTGAGTGCGCTCCACTGAGCATTAATGAAACGGCAGCTTTGCTGCCATCTTCCTTCTTCGATTTTGCTTCTCGTCATCTTCTTCTTGTAGCTTCGATTTTTCAAATCTTCTACCTTTTCTTACATGATATCAGAGATATGGAATCACACCCTTCTCCTTCCGACAAGATGTCCAATGTCGATATCCCTGCGACCGCTTGCAACCCTAATCTCTTGTGGTCTCAAAAGTTTTCAGATCCCACAAATCCGTTTTGCCTGGAACCCGGTGATAGCCCTACCATTACTCTAGTCGCCAATTTACTCACCACCGACAACTACTCTACTTGGTCCAGAACCATGCGTCGAGCTTTGAGGGCCAAAAATAAACTTCACTTCATCGATGGCACTGTTCCAAAACCCATCGATTCCAACGATCCCCTTTTTGAAGCCTGGGGTCGATGCAATGATATGGTTGTATCTTGGATCCAAAACTCCATCAGCCCATCCATTAAAGCTAGCGTTGTTTTTGTTGATGACGCCTTCGAGATCTGGAAGGAGTTGCGGGATCGGTTTACCCAGCAAAATGGGCCTCGTACTTTTCAACTAAAAAAATCGTTGGCTGGTCTCTTGCAAGAGCAAGATCCAGTGAGTATGTACTACGGTAAATTGAAAACAATCTGGGATGAGCTTCTCATATATGACCCCATCCCAATACATGCGGCAAACTAAAGGTGCTCGTTGAGCGCTATCAGAGGGATTGTGTTATTCAGTTTTTAATGGGTTTAAATGATTCTTATACTAACGTTCAGGACCAGATTATGTTGATGGATCCTCTTCCATCCATCAACAGAGTCTTCTCCGTTATACGGCAACAGGAAAAACATCATCAGATATTGTCCTCTATTCACACAGAACCAATGGCTTTATGGGTTGTCACTAACCCTAAGAAATTTGTGAAACATGCCTCTATGCAAAAGAAAGACAGGCCCTTTTGTGTTCACTGCCGTGTCTCAGGACACACCATTGAACAATGCTTTAAGGCTGAGAATGCCGAAATGCTTATTTGTACTTATTGTAATAAAACGGGTCATACCGTTGATAAGTGTTATCAATTATATGGCTTCCCTGTCAATTCGAAACCTCATGGTAAGTCTGGAACGAATACTTTTTCGGCCAATCATTCTAGTTTTAACACCATTGCTGATCATGAGGGAAAAGATGAAGACAAAGTAGCCTTGAATAAAACTCAGTTCAGGCAACTCATGAATTTATTGCAGTCTAAAGACCCTGCTGTCTCTGCCTAAACAACTAAAGAAATTGCTACCCCTTTTGATCCCATTGGTGATCAGTCCAAAACAGGTAACATGACCGGTACTAATCTTTACTCTGTCCCTTCTGCTTGTAATGAAAAATGCATTTGGATTTTGAACACCTGGGCCACAGATCACATGATCTGCGACCCCTCTCTGTATTTTCACAAACGGCTTGCAATTGCTAGCTCTGTGAAACTGCCGAATGGGAGTACAGTGCCTGTGTCTCATGTTGGTGATGTTAAACTGTCTACCAGGATTACACTTACCAATATATTATGCGTCCCCTCCTTCAGATTTAATTTGCTTTCTATAAAAGCTCTTACTGCTTCTGTTCGTTGTTGCACGTTATTTTTTTCTAACCTGTGCTTGATTCAGGACCTTGCCTCCTGGACCACAATTGGGATGGGTGAAGAGAAAAATAGTTTATACTATCTGCTGCATAATGATGTGCATCCAAATACCTTGGCTGGCCTTCTCTCCAAATTTCCGAAGCAGATTGCAAAGCCCTCTGCTAATTTTGTTTCATTACCAGTTGACTTATGGCACTACAGATTAGGACACGTGTCCCATTCTAGAATTCAATTAATACATGATCCCGTTGTAAAAGAAGCATTACATTCCTTTAATGAAACTCCCTGTTCCATTTGTCACATGGCTAAGCAACGTCATCTTCCCTTCACTCCCAGCATCCATAAGTCACACACGTTATTTGCTATGGTGCATTGTGACTTATGGGGACCCTTTTCAGAAGAATCTTATGACGGATATAAGTATTTCTTGACTATCGTTGATGACCTTTCAAGAAGTACTTGGATTTATCTTCTGAGACAAAAATCTGACACAAAATATGCTTAGAGGCTTTCTACAATCTTATCACAACACAATTTAATGTCAACATTAAAATTATTCGCACCGACAATGGGTCCAAATTCAACCTGGGAGATTTCTACAGTAGAAAAGGTGTTATCCACCAACGCAGTTGCGTGGAAACACCACAGCAAAATGGTATTGTTGAACGCAAACACCAACATTTATTAAATGTAGCTAGAGCCATTAGATTTCAATCAGGCCTTCCACTGAAGTATTGGAGTGATTGCATTCTCACCGCCGCTATATTATAAATAGAATCCCCACTCCAAATTAGAAAATAAGACCCCATATGAAATTCTATTCGAGTCAAACCAAGTTATAATCACTTACGTGTTTTGGGTCATCAGGGTTTGCTTCCACACTTTCTGAGCAAAAAAATTCAACTCCCGGTAGACTTGTGTATTTTTGGGCTACCCTTTGGTGTTAAAGGTTATAAGCTACTGACTTAAATAGTCACAAAGACATTTTACTCTAGGGATGTCACCTTTCATGAAAATATTTTTCCTTTTCGAATAAGGCTAGAACTGCCCTAAAATAGACTATGATAAACAACCCCTATCATCCCCGAAATTGTCAGAATCCGTACTATAGATGACAATCAACCAACTGTCAATCTCCCAAAGAATGAAGAAACTCATCTTAACCCCTAACCAGAGACCGTTGGAAACCACTCTAGGAGCTTTAGATTGCCATCCGCAACCCAGTGTTCCCACTGATTTCGTCACACACTTACCATCCCTTTGCAGAACCACTAGAGCTAGAAAAGCTCCTGAATACCTCAAGGATTTCCACTGTAATCACGCATACCAAACTACATCCACCCAAGCACCAGCGCAAAGCATCCCTGGCACGCCTTATCCCCTTGAAAGTTATATATTCTATCACAAATTGTCTCCCGCTTACAGTCTTTTTTCATCCTCCGTCTCTTCACAAATTGAACCACAAACCTACGCTCAAGCTATGTCTGATCCTAATTGGCGCAACGCTATAAAAGCAGAGTTAAACGCTCTTGAATCAAATAACACATGGATTGTCACTAATCTCCCCCCAGGAAAGAAAGCTATCGGATGTCGACATGTTTTCAAATTAAAACTCAATAGTGATGGGAGTATCAAAAGATATAAATGTCGGTTAGTAGCAAAAAGATACACACAACAGGAAGGAGTGGACTATCATGAAACATTTTCTCCAGTTGCCAAACTTAGCACTGTGCGATGCCTCTTAGCTATAGCCGCCATAAAAGGATGGCACTTATACCACTTTGATGTCAACAATGCCTTTCTAAATGGAACCCTAAACGAAGAAATATATATGAAACCACCTCCTGGTTACATTACGGAAGGTCCTAACCAAGTATGTAAACTGTCCAAAAGCATCTATGGTCTTAAACAAGCCTCTCGACAATAGTATTCAAAACTTTCCAGTTCTCTAATCACGTTTGGTTTCATTCAATCCATGGCAGATTACAGTTTATTCACTAACGAGACAATCAATCTTTTACAACCCTCCTAGTATATGTTGATGATATCATTGTTGCTGGTAATTGTTTACATTCGATAACCTCTATTAAATCCTTTCTAAATCGGATTTTTAAAATAAAGGACTTGGACGTTTTACGGTACTTCCTTGGCATTGAAGTTGCCCGGTCACCAAAGGGTATCCATATTTATCAACGAAAGTATACTCTTGACATTTTGGCCGGCTCTGGCACCATTGGTTCCAAACCTCAGAAACTACCCATAGACCAAAATTTGAAATTGCGTAAGGAAACAGGAGTTGTTCTTAAAGACCCTAGTGTGTATAGACGACTCATTGGTCGCCTTTTGTACCACACTGTCACACGACCTGATATTGCCTACACAGTACAAATTTTAAGCCAATTTATGAATCAACCCACCATGAGTCATTTAAACGCTGCACATCAAGTATTACGATATTTAAAACTAAATCCTGGCCAAGGCATACTACTTTCTTCAGCATCTAACATTCAACTCCGAGCTTTTTGCAATGCTGATTGGGCTTCCTGTCCAGATACACGTCGCTCCATCACAGGTTATTATGTCTTCATTGGGAACTCCCTTATTTCTTAGAAATGCAAGAAACAATCTGTTGTCTCTCGCTCATCCGCTGAAGCCGAATATCGATCCATGGCTACAACTTGTTGTGAATTGTCTTGGCTCCGTTATATTTTGACTGATTTGCAGGTTTTGCATCCCCACGCAGCACTCTTATATTGTGACAATCAAGCAGCTCTTCACATCGCCGCCAATCCCGTTTTCCATGAACGCACCAAGCACATCAAGTTGGACTGTCATCTCATTCGTGACAAAATTCAAGAAGGAAGCATTCGCACTCATCATGTCACTACTCACAATCAGCTTGCGGATATCTTCACCAAGCCTTTACCCTCACATCGGTTGAACTTCCATTTATCCAAGATGGGCATCATTAACATATACGCTCCATCTTGCAGGGGCGTATTAGAAAATACGTGATCTTATATTTCCACATTTTAGTATATTTTGTATCTTGTATTTCCATATTGTCGTATATTGTGTACTTTATATTTAGGATTGTTTTATTTATTTTAGGATTGTTTTTATTTCTTTTAGGCCTGTTTTGTATTTAATTTAGGCAAGATTTGTAAATAAAATCTTCACCCCTCAAGCAGTGTGCATCGTGCGGTGATTGAGTGCGCTCCACTGAGCATTAATGAAACGGCAACTTTGCTGCCATCTTCCTTCTTCAATTTTGCTTCTCGTCATCTTCTTCTTGTAGCTTCGATTCTTCAAATCTTCTACCTTTTCTTACCATATGTTGTAAATGCCAATAAAATAATCCTTCTATTTAAATTAGTAAATGAATAATAGATCCAAGTGCAAATCATTCGACAAAGAGAAGACAAAGATAATACATTAATGTTCTCAACAGTAGACTTTTTCATATTTTTTTACCTTTCTTGCACTTAATTGAGTTGCCCAATGACTCTTTTGCATAGTTCTTCCTGATTCTTCTCTAATAGCTCCGAACAAATAAAACACAAGCATTAAAATGCAAAGGCTTCTTATTCCACAACAAGGGAAACACCTTTTTCCACGGCTTTAGTCTTTGGCCAGGTCGGGCTCTAGTCCCACTTCTATTTTCTTTCAATGTGTAGAGGAGTGGGATTTTGTTAATTTTATTTCCTTTCTTAATTACCCTATGGTAGGATAAGTATTTATTTTATTCTCCTATGAAAAGAGATGTTTGACCATAAACTATTCTCCAATTGTCCTAATTTTTTATGTCTCACAACTTGCTATGAAAGTGAAATGAGATTAGCACAACACGATATGCGGCAAAAAACCTCCAAAGTGACTTGACAAGGAATCCATTCTTGTGAATTCAAAATAGATAAATTTGAGAATTTTATCTCAAAAGGAACTTTCTTATTTTCTGTTAATTTCTAAGTAACAGAAATAAAAGTAACAACTAAGTGAGAGAACTAGAATTGAAAAGAGGATTCCTCTAGCATTTCGTGATTGGTTCAAAAAGAGTCTTTATCACAAATTACTTACCTTGGTTAATATGGCATTTGCAGCAGCTAGTTTGAATACGATACAGGGTTTCATTTTCAAATTTTTAGCGAGCTCGAAAAGCAGCTGAGTATTTAGCTAAGCCTTCTCTTTTTGATATTTTTATTCTCATTCTTATGACCTCTACTTTTATTGTCCAGTGAACCACACTACAGTAGGCTACGTGAGTCAGAGGCACCTGCCAAGACCCCCTGACTATCAACCTCGATGGAGGAAGACAGGAAAACATACCCGTCCATATACTAAATTAGTTAAAATCTAACTTATTCGTTGTTTGACAATGAAAATAATAACGACCATAAGGCTCCTTTTGAAACTTGGAAAAAGGCACAGGGGCGATTAAAAACCTAGATTTCTTGAAATATTAGTGATTTTGAGCATCTCCCTATGCTTATTATCACTTCACTATGGTCCAAGTCAAGTCTAATATTGGCTTGTTAACAAATTAGTAATTTTTATTAGGGTCTAATAGCAAATTACTTTCAGAAATTTGCAAAAATCTTTTCTCATTTATTTTTACAGCTAATTTATCTTGAACTATCCAAATATTTAACTTGGTATTTTATGATGGAATTTTAACAATTTTTGCCATAGGTTTTTGTTATCTCCTATCCAATTTAGGCTTTTCTTGTTCTAATATGACCTTCATATGATGAAGGATGATGCTTAATTTGGCCCAAAAACCACAAAAAAATGAATAAATTGAAAATTTCTTCAAGAGCACATTGTTTCAACAGAGGAAATTTACCATAAATTTGCAAAAGTTCACGATAGATTTTCTTATATTACCCATTTTTCAGATATTAATTTTTGTATCAAATGCGATAGTCAAGCGTTTTCCTACAATACTGTATCAAGCGTCATAGCATTCAATTTTTGTATAAAAAACCAAAGCAATTATGTTTTGTGTCCAAGACATACTCAAGCATTTTTCTAAATCAGGCACATTTTCCCATTGCCTACGCGAATGCCATGCGACCACAAACTTGGACAGCAGCATCATAAATTACGCGGCAAGTAGCATGTCATTTTCCAGAAACTTGGACAGCGCCAGTGTCGCATGATACTTGCCGTTGCATTTTTTAAAAAATATTTTTTTAACTTTTTTATAAAATTAAAATGAAGTAATATTTTAAGAAATATATATTAATTTATAATTTATATCAATTTAATAATTCTTATAAAATATTAACTAAATAAAAAATAATTTTATAATTATATATTCTTAAAATATTATTATATAAATAAAATAAATTTTTTAAACTTATAAAATAATAATTTCATAATCATATATTTTTAAAATATTATTATATAAGTAGTATTATATTTTATAAACTTTAGAAATAATAATTTTATAATCAGATATATTGAAAATATTATTATATAAGTAAGATAATATTTTAAAAATTTATAAAATAATAATTTATGATAATATATATTTAAAATATTATTATATAAATAGGATTTTAAAAATAAATAAATATATTTTTTAATATGTTTTAAAATTTTTGAAATTAAAACAGATGTGGAGATACTGTATGTTTTATTTATAAAAAATAAAAAACTTTAAAAATAAAAATGAAAATAAAACTGTAAAAACAAAACACAAAATAAAGGTTAAAAAAGAAAAAAAAAAAAAAGGATGCCTGCCGTTGAACAATGGCAGGCATGGGTGCGGCACTGGCACTGTGCCGCACCCTCGCCCCCAAAAACAAGCAGCAGCGATGAATAAATAGACTCGATTAACATGTTTCTGTATAAAAAAACTTGATTGTCGCACTTGATGCTAAAAATACTGATATTGAAACGCTAGAACCCCCCCTACACTCGAAAACAAATATTGTCTGTCAAGGAAGTGGTCTATTGTTACGGAGTATCGCGTCTTCATTTTCCCTTCGTCAGTTCCCTAAAACTTAATTCGAACCTTGCAAAAGGTTAAGGAAGTGACTGTGTTACTTAAACATGTGTCGATTTAAATCAAAATTTTTGACTTGTCTTCTCATTCCACATCCGTACAATTCGCTTAGATAAGAAAGGGAGGACAATCTTGTCAAAAATCAGGAAAGAAGTACCAAATCTGAGAAAATTTTCCACCACGCCATTTTCATTGAATTTTTCTGACGTTAGAAGAATAAGAAAAACTGAAAAAGCGTGTATCACAAATCGCTGTATCATGAAAAGAAAAATAGATGACATTTGCTGTAATGACAAAATAAATGTAATTAGTTGATTATCACCGGGGAAATTTCGATAGAAATTGGAAACTAAAGCGTCAATATAGTGAACCAGAAGTTTTCAGGATGTCAAAATTAGGTTTATGTGAGAAAATGATTAGCAGCCATATGGATTTCGATAACACTGCCGAAAATAGATTATCTTCTTCTTTTTCCAAAGATTCGTCAGGAAAGTTCAAAAAAGAGATACAAAGCAGTGATCGGAAACAACCTGAGGTTCAATTTCAGTTTCATCAACTTCCTCCATGGTGTGCGCTCCACTCGTAGAATGTCGATGATCGAGAGAGAGAGAGAGAGAGAGCGCGAGAGTCCTAGAGATTGCAGTGCTCACACACTGTACGGAGCTCTGTTTTTCCCGCTTCGGCCAATTTTGTACCTTCACTGAGACGCGTGTTGGGAAAACAACGAAGCCCCCACAACGGCCGAATCACGTACAGCCGTTGGATTAAAATTAATGGTTATCAGTCATTAAGAAAACAGGTTTTTAACATTAAATTGTAATTGTTGATGCAAATTTTAATATAAATGGCTGAGATTATTTCTCAATCAACAGTGCCCGTGGCGACCATTACTATTATGTTATATTTAATTATTAAAATAAAATAATATATAAATAAAATTATTATTTCTAAAAAATAAAATAAAATATTAAAAACTTTTATTCTCATATTTAATTATTAAAATATAATAAATTAAAAATTAATATTTTAATAATTAATATATAATAATAAAATAAGATATATGATAAAAATTTATATTAATAACTTTTTTATCCTTATTTAATAAAAAAACTTTAAAGGTCAAAAAATATAAACAATATCTATACGCCTCTGTAATGATATCCTCGACGATAATAATATCCTCTATAATAATAATAATAATAACAATAATGATAAAATAGGAATAAAATTGATAGACCACAGTAATAGCTATTCCTTACATATAATGAATAAAAAATACCAAGAATATGATGTATTTTTTATTTTTTATTTTTTTATTTTTAAAATTTAAAAAAATTAAACAGTAAAATAAATACTCCACTAAAAATAAAATAAAAATAAAATTTTTATTTTTACCAATCAAATATACACTTATAGATTGACGGCTGTGCATCCAAGTAATAAATTGGTGAGTCGATTGGTTGGGTTTTGTGATTTTTGTTCCATATTCCAGGTCTGTTATTTCATTCAACCATGTTTTAGTAACTGGTTTTTTGCCTATGATTTTCATTTGTTGATTTCGCAAATTAATAACTTGATTTTGTGAATTCTGTCAATGGATTTGCTTGTTTTTCAGATCCTATATTTTTCTTTATTGTTGATTTAGACATATTGTGATGAGATTCCACCAAAATGATGCAATCGGTGTAATAAAATAAATTTAAACTCCTCATCAAACGTTAATTATAAAATTTGTAAATATAATAAATACAATAATATAATACGTTTTTAACGTGAAAAATCCTTTTTAAATAATAAAAAAATTATATTATAAATTTTAAATAAATTTACTATAATAATATTAATAATTATAAATAATTTCCTTCAAAATCCTTTCATTGCAAACTTGAGTAAAAAATAGTTGAATACAAATCTTCTCAATACATCGAATAACCTATTTGAGAAAAAAATATCCAAAAATAATAGAAATTAAATGAAAATATATCCTAAAAATCAACACTAAAACAATATAATTGACCTTAACAAAAAATAAAATTTAAATCGGATCTCAACCGAATGATAAATCTCTTCCTCTTCCCTCTTTTTTTCTTCTCTCTCTTGGTGCAGCATTCATTGTATAAGAATCTGAATTCAAATATTCTAAAGGCACATCAAGCACACGACATATGAACGACATTCAAGTACACATCATGAACTACCTTTCTGAACAAAGTACGCATGTCTTATCAGAACAAACAATATATGTGTGTTTCTCAAGTAGCCAGCATGGGTCATTTTGCTAACCATCGACCGATTTTCACACAAATATCGCGCGAACTTTCAACATTATTTGTCACTTAGACAACCTTTAATCGACCAACGTATGAATACCATGCAACCCTTGTTTGACATCTTTGCCCAAGCATGCCATGCGCTAACATAGCAGATCTTTCCAACGATAATCTATTTGTTATTATATGAGAGTAATTCAAAACCTAAAATATTGTTCCGTCTTCCATCTAATTATTGTGCTTTTTATGGGACAAATTTATTTAATTTCGTTAGTGCATTGTAGTCAATATACAATTGGAATGACTTGATTTGGTATATTGTTCAGTTCGTGATATGCTTGAATGGGAACTTTCTTCACATATTGTTTCATTTTCGACCTTTTTGTTTTGTTTTTGGTTTTTTTAATATAATTACTAAAGTTTAGTTTTATATTGCATTTGAAGTATTTCGTTATCATTATTTTTATAGAAATGTCTGATGAAAGTGGCAATTCAAGTATCTCGACAAATCATCGTTAAAGGTGTAACCGTGGCCTTCCAACAAATTTGAAGACTTCCACCGCAAATGACAATTCAAATAGATGGTTCTAAAGTTATCAGAATTATAGCCCCTCTTTAGATGTAAATGTATGCAATTTTTTCATATGGTATAATAAGAAATCCTATTATCAATGCAAAAAAGCAGCTCGACGAACTCGTGATCGTAACAAACAAAACACGGGAGAAGTGACAAATCAGTTAAAATTAGTTAAAGTAGAAATAACCCAGATGAAGTTGAAATGTGAATATCAAAATCGGCTACTTCGTATGCAGTTATAGTACATAAAAAGAAATAATTTTTATCAGTATGTAATAAATATGTATTGATATTGAAACCTCATTTCATTTGGGAACTGTTTTTGCCAAAATTTTCTAATGTGAATTAAAATACAATAATCATGATTTCGACTAATTGTAAACAGTTCCCAAATTGTAAACAAGCAGGAACTAAGGGATTCACTAATTGAAGCTTCGACTGATGGGTGCCTAAAAGCAACAAATTAATTGTAAACAAGAGGATTTGAATTTATATATATATATATATACCTGAAAGTACATAATGCATAAGTGTATTAATATATAAAAGTATAAGTAGATAAAGCACCAATTTTATTTGTACATTGTAGATGTGCTTACCAAGATGTGCTCATTATCGTACAGATGTGTTAGGGTTCGAATAGTCCAAATTCACCCGATCCAACACAGCAAAAATCCAAATCTCTCATCATCGTCACCACTATTAGTATAAGCACAAAGAAAATAAAAAAATACACAATATTTTTAACGTGAAAACTCTTCTCAACTAAAGAAAAAAACCACATGACAAACTCCGAAAAATAATCCATTATATAAAATGTGGTTATAAAATCCCGAAATAAAAATACAAGTAATCCACCATGGCTACACAAGCCCCCTTGAGAACTAAGAATAAAAAAAATCTCTCCAGAGTAAGAAAACTTTCCTTCCCTCTTATCTCACTATTTTTCTTCTCTCCTTTCTCTCACCGTGATGCTCTCTACTCACAGACATTTTACAAGTGTGGTGAAACGACCCCACACACGTGCAGCCGGCTATAGAAACCCCAAAAATTACTCGCCCATGACGATTTCTTACTAGCACCGCCGTTGGTGCCTAGCACCCCTTGGTATTTTCCCACACATGGTGTTTTTCACACACATTCTAAAGCTCATTGTGCGCCTTTATAATGACCGGCTCCAAATCTCCTTCTACTAACCTGGCAAGATAATCTGTCAAGCCATCCCTGTCATTTCTAGACCTTCACTAGTTTCCAAGCTTCCTGCAGATGCATGCCCTATAAGACAGTGCATGCCCTACACTTCATAGAAGGCGTGCCCTGCAACTCTGCCAGCACAGTAAAAGCTTTTCCAACTCTATTGTACAAATTCAACCGGTCAACCGCCGTTGACTGGATTCTTCACTTGGGTCGATCAACCTTCCGTTGATCGGCATTCCATACAAACCGCTACAAACGAGAATTCCATACCCGCATTTCTGTGCATACCAGTAATTTGCTCCAAATCGGGCAAAATGGCCATTCCGACATTTTGTTCCAAATTGGGCAAAACGGCATACCGGGCAAAATGCCTATCCCGACATTTTGCCTTCACTCTGCCAAAATGTATTTCGGGTAAAATGATCCATGCCGGTCATTTTGCACATCCTGATAAATTCAGCCATACCGGTAAATCTATGCCATACAAGAAATTTGGGCCATGCCGGTAATTCCATGCATACCGATCATTTTTTGCTATACCGGTCAAAATGCTCCAAACCGGTATTTTATCTTTATTCCGGACAAAATGCCCATTCCAGCATTTTGCCTTCTTCATTCCACCATTTTGTTGCAAACCATCTAAAATGGGCATTTCGGGCAAAATGGCCAACCTTCCATTTTGCCCAAACCTGGAGTTTTGTCTTCCTTGGCCGGTTAACATATTGACCGGCACTTTTGCACCAAAGGCCTTCGCACGCCTTTCAGCTTTGCCTCATTGGCCGTCCGTGCACTATTAGCCGCCTGTGCACCTGCCATTTGCCTTCTTCAATCCACGGAATCCACTACATCCGCGAAGTGCCTTCCTGACCGGTCAACCCGTTGACCGGCCATTATGCCAACCAGAAACTCCGGCGCCTTAACCTGGCCACAAGCACTTCCATCCGGCCAACCTTCATTAATCGGACTCCATTATGCCAATCAGAAAGTCCTCGGCCATTTCTCCCAAAGTCCTCTATCCGGTCAACCTTCATTACTCGGTCTTTGCCTTCATGAAGTCCTCGACCATTTCTCCACAAAGTCCTCGGCCCTTGACAAATCTTGTGCAATCTCCAATAAAGTCCTCGACCTTTCTATGGGTACCCATACAAAGTGACAATTTCAATGAAATGTTGGACATCCATAAGTAGATATATATATATATATATATTACTCGTGGGCTGAGACAACACCTGAGAACTATTAATTTTCATTTTGAATACCAGTCTATGCTGGTCAACATAGAATTTGATAGGATTATATATACATACAAATTTTCATGAGTATTTGATATAATTTTGTTATGCAGTTGTCTCACTCAGATAAGAAAACATATTTTTATAAAATGGCTGGTCTTTCAAAAATGATGTGTTTCTAATCATCATCACTCTATTGGTTAGCATCTTATTGTTTCCAATCAACGTTACTTCGTTGTTGTTTGTTTAAATCATTAAGATTAGTAATTGGAGTTTGATGGCTGCAAATAGTTAGGCCCCAAAAAGTTTGCCTGATGTCTATGTGAAAGAACAACTGACATTTGTAAGCATATAACATGTACATATTTTATGTTAATGGCATTTTATATGTAGTGTTAAGTCCTGTTAGTAATTGTATGTATAAATTTTATTATTGATATAATAAAAATATGTATTGGTGTATTGGTGTGCATCACTACAAAGGGACCATCGTGGCATAACATGTTTGTGTTAGTATAACTTTTTCTAGCACGAAAAAGATAGTTATTGACCTCGATACAAAGGGTATTGTATTTGTTTGTTGTATAGTCTATTTCTAATGGTTTCTTTTTTTAAACAAATTTTGGCTGTTTTGTCACCCTTCATCCACATCTATGTTTCACACCCTTCACATTCTCATATGCAATTTGAGTCAAGATATCCTCACTCGGAAAAAAATCGAACCTAATACCTAAAAAACCTTGAAACATCCGTTCAATTGCAATAACTTTGTTCTCAATCTCTCTTTTCTATACACAATCATTTACAATTCTTAGACAATTACGCATTAACTTTGATAGTACACGACTTGACCAAGTATGTAAATAGTCTACAATGGGTATATTTCATGTCCATATATCTAGAGTATTACCCCTTTTTTTTTTTTAATTTACCTTGCATTATATACTTTTCCTGAATCTTTCTTTTCTATATAGAATCACTTACAATTCTTAGACAAGTACGAATTAACTTTGATGACATATGACTTGATCAAGTATGTGAATAATTTACAATAGACATATCACACGTCCGTACATCTAGGATGTTGTCCCTTACCTTTTGAATCTACCTTACATTATATACTTTTTCAGTATTACTCTTACATCATACGTGTTAAACACTTAAAAGGAATATGAACATAGGATCCCTCATAACTCAAATAATCGACATTCACACTCCATCTATTGCGTTTGTACATCAAAAGAAAATATTAAATGTAGAACTTGGGTCCGTAAACAATCCTAAAACATAAATAGGTTCTTGTCGAGAAAGCTTATACAAAATACTTTCATTAACTCAACTTGTACCAATTTGAAAATTATTAGAGTATAACTATGTGGCATTTGAATTATCATAAGACTTCCTTTAATAATTAAATTCAAAAATTTTTTCCTTGACTCATATTCTGTTATCAGCTCCCTATACCTCTTCTTGTCAAGCACTATCAAAATGAAGAAAAAAATCTTAGACATTAAGATCGCATCTTAAATAATGTTTTAGATTATTATTTAGATATTCATTATATTGTATGCTTTAAATTTTCAACGTGAAGGTATTTTTATTGAAACATTTTGCCCATTTATATCGAAGGCAATAAATCCCATCTAATCACAATCGCATATGAGTGCCTTCTTTAACATACACCAACACAAACATGCACTCTCAAGTGTGCGATTCATCCACAATACCATAAATACATTTTACTGAAACCGAAAAACAAGTTTTCACAACTCTTTAGATGTTTTGTAGTATTTTTGCATAATGTACCATCTACATAAGTTGTTCCTAGTAAAGAGCATTACAAATATAAGAGCTTTAGCCATCGCAGTATCATAATTTTTGAAAATAGTAATAAGAATCCTTTTGCTGTAATATTTTAGAAAGATCTCAAATAACCAAATAAAAAATTTGATTATTTCATCATACAATATATCTGCTCCAAATATAACAATCATCCTATAATGGTTAAAACCTATTAAAATAGTAAAATGGCGCAACCCTTGATTTGTCTTTACATCGTATCAAATATGATGATATCACCAAATATTTGATAATTCAAAATCGTTTTTGGATCTATTTAGAATATATTAGCAAAACATTTTTCATTATTCACTTGCAAATTATTAAAAAATAAAGAGTTTTATTAGTTTTTTTTCTTCTAAAAGTACGACAGTATGGCTACTGCGTTACCATGCTCCATATTGCATTGTCTGTTTGTATGATATGATTTTTGGTCCTCAACTATTTACTCAATATTACTCCTATCTCCTGCCTTTATAACCATGAGCTAGTGGGTCTCAAACAATTTTAATCCAGTATAATAGGCCATATCAATTAGATAGTAACATCCTTCTAATACCACCCTACATAATCTAAGTATTTGTCCTGTTTATAAAGGTTTAAGTTCATGATTGTATTCTTCTAAAAAATTTTTAACATTTACTTTTTCAATCTCCCGAACAATAACACAATCAATCCTAATTGGACAACCACAGCAAGCTTTTTACTATTATTGTATATTTTCAAGAGTTTTTTAGTCTGATAGATGCAGCCCCTTTTTAGAATAGCAAAATGTTCTAAATATGACCACCTTGCCGTGCAACCTTTCTTCTTCCTGTTCTTTGCAACCTTCCTCCCTCTACTCCCTTGGACCATCGAAGATGAAGATGAAGAATGAAAGGAAGCCTTGGCACATCGATTTATTACTTAAATGCACAGCTATTGATCTTTAGTAGTTATAGTGATGTCACAAGCGCCATTGATTGCGAAATAGTCTTAGCCATTGATGTTGAAATTGTTATTGAAGGCTACTATTAAATGTTTAAAAAATTGGTAGCCGTTGTCGAGCATGGTTACGGCCGCAACACCTTTGACGCCATAGGGCCCTTGAACCCACCAAGCCAATTCCCACTGTGTCCCCAACCTGGGATGTAATGTTATCACTATTACACCATAGGATGTCTCCAATGAATCTTATTTTGTCACTATAACCAAATGCCATATATTTACGCCTCTATGGATTGTGTAATTTTGTTGAGCTTTTGACATCTCATGATATTCTAACTTCCCTTATAGGCTTCCTAAATATTATATTCATAGTATATTTATATCATTCATGATATTTCTTATCCATGATATCCTAAATATTATCTTAATATGATTATCACAAAGTTAATAAGTATTCAACATCAAAATCAGTTGACATCTACCAATAAAACTAAAATAGGTATTAAAAAATATAGATTATATGTTTTAATATTTTTATTTAGTCATGGAGAATCTAGAAAATGTGTACAAGTAAATTGAATAATAACATCAACGAAACCAAGAGAATGAAAAAAATCAAAGAATCAACAAGAGTACTTAAGTACTGTAGTTATCTCTCATTAAGGCCCACAAACATTTTCTAACAGTTTATATCAAGTTAAAATCTAGATATCAGGTTTTAAAATCTACGATTTAAGCTACGATCACAAATTTGCTCATTTAGTATTTGAACCTTGACACTGGTGTTCAAATGGTAGTTTAGCCACTATCCCACATCGAGCTTCAATATCCAAGAAAATTAGATCTAATTTCTCAATCATGTTATTATTCTTACTACTAAAGCCTTAGAACAACTGTTCATTCAGTCAACCCTAAAAAAAATTAATCGAATAACTCAAATATATAAGACCCCTCAATCCATTGTCTAGGTTCAAATAGCCTTCAAATATTAAACATAATTTCCTATTTTCCCTTTGCATATAAAACTAAGTATAGATACACAAGCATCTATACCACTAATTAGCAGATCTAAAATATGAATAATACTGAATAAAAGATAACATACTATCATAGAAATCAAGCAATGAACATTTATGTATAACAACACAACCAGCATTCGAACAGTACTCGAATACTGCTACCTTTACTTAGTTATAATGTTTTTTAACTTCTAAAAAGAATATAACCAATCTTTCAAATAGATTTTCTCACACTCTATTGGCTAAAATTCCATACTACACAAAAATCAAATATTACATATTTGTTTATCCTTAAGTTAACATTTTCGAATCAAATTATTAACTTCAAATAGTCTTATTTATTGGTTTCCTCTAAATATTTCTAATTAATCAAAGTAATCAAAAAATGCATTCACAATGTGTCCATACATTTATAGATGTTTGTAAAATAATTTAAAATAATTATTTACTAAGTTGATTATAATATGGCAGGAAATGGGCCCCTAAAGTTGCTACCTTAATAAGTATAATCTCATCTATTTTAATACTAAATCTAACTAATTTCGGTTCAAGGATGCAACTAATTCCAATATCTAAATAATTTGCAAGTTCCTCAAGCCTATGGCCCAAAATCAAGGAGTTTATTAATCAATTTAATTATTATAATTAAATTATTTTTAAAATATTTATGCACATATCACAAAATGTTCTATGACATGAATTTATTAAATTAAAAATATTTGAGTTATTACGGCCCTAAACCCACTTGAATTGGGTCGGACCCTACTCGAAGTGCTTGTGGGGTAAGTCTTAAAATAAGCTTTTAACATCTGTTTGAACTGTTTAGAATTAAAATTTAGAAATATAATACTAATTTTAATTATGTTGCAAATGGAATTGTATAGAAATTATATTTTGTTATTTTTGTCTGTGTAAGGCATTATAATTTTAAAAGAAAAATAAAATTGATATGTGATTAGTTTTTTAATCTAGACATGCAAATAAAAAATAAGCAATCTAAGGTAAATTTTAAAACTTTAATTACAAAATATAATATAATATAATTTTTTTTAAAAAAATTATTTTTAAATATTGATAATATTTTATGGATGTATATTGTATTAGTATATTTTAGGTGATATTCTTTATTAGAATATTAACTTTTAAAGTTTTAAATTAATGGGTATAGTTGTTAACGGCCCAAAAAAAATTGTTAAAGGATTTGACCCATAATAAAATATAGATCCAGTCGGCCCATATAATTTAAAGTCAGTATATGAACCTGTCAGTCCTATCTCGGTAGTTTACCTTC
This sequence comes from Nepenthes gracilis, assembly GCA_033239525.1. Taxonomy (NCBI): domain Eukaryota; kingdom Viridiplantae; phylum Streptophyta; class Magnoliopsida; order Caryophyllales; family Nepenthaceae; genus Nepenthes; species Nepenthes gracilis. Next base: position 4,664,160 of record BSYO01000006.1, read on the forward strand.
TAAATGAAGAGGAACAGACTCCTATCGACCAAATAGAAAGCTTTTTTTCTTTATCCTGGTTCAATGGACTTGATTACTAGTTAGAAACCACTGGCCGAACAGTATTTTCTTATCTATTCAAACAGTTCTTTAGACGGTTGGTAGGAAATGTCAACTGCTCCTTATTTTTATATAAACCCCTTTTTCCTAACAGGAAAAGGGGACGATACTCAACAAGAAAAGTTAACCAAAAAAATAATCTTATGACGCTTCATATGTACTCTCTTCTTCTCATTAAAACACTTTCTACTAGGCTCACATCATAAAATTATTTTTATAAATATTTTTATTTTGCATCATCTTTTTTCTTTCTATAAAGAAATATCACTGATTTGAACGTTAAATGATATATCGAGAAGTGAGCCCCACCAATCATTTGACCATATATTTATTATATTGTATAGGATTCAAGTTTAAAACATACGGAGACCAAACACGCCTCAGACCTATCGGACAATTCTTTGCTTTCTAATCCATATAATAATTCGAATCTAAAAACACATCATAAGTAATTCATCTATATAATTTTAAAAAATAAATTAAAAATAAAATTATAGTCGGCCCATCTTTACATAACCAAATAATAAAAAATTCTTATCTAGTGGGCTTCATCTTATTCGATTTTTTAATATCTAATTGATAAATAATTTCTAGCCTTGGATGATAACTAAAAATTATAAATAATTATTACATACTATTTTTAAATTTTGACGAACTTCTTAATCCTAAATAACAAAATCAAAATTGGGTCTAAAATTGTAATTCTAATTATGAATTTTAGATTCTAATTCCCGCAGCCAAATGGTGCCTAAAATAATTTGAGAACTTACAAGTTGAGTTTCTTAAAATTTTATATGTGATATATCCTAAATTCAAATTTGAACAAATTCAGGTTAACTTGCCTGTCGGATTTCGGTCTCCGTTCTCCTAGTTTTGGGTCATGCATACCACGGCTTCAAATAAAAGATCAGGTGATTGTGGAATTTAATCTCACTGAAAATATTACGACGTTTAAGTCAGTAATTGACCTTCCAAAATGAGAAGACGAATGCAGTAGATACCGTATGAATACTGATGAGTGTTTCGTGTAGACGGGAACGCACTCGTGGGATGAGTGACTTATGCGGTTGCTCGTGAGGAGTAGAACTTCTTAGCCCAAAGTTTGTTAGGAATTGGAAGTTCAGAGAGAGAACGCTAGAGGGCTCAAGAGAGATTAAGAACTTCTGAGAGCTTGAAATTGCTTGAAGGCTTTTTGTGGGCATTTTAGTGCGTATTTGAGACCGTGCCTTTGAATGGAGCTTTCATGGCCTTTTGTAGCCATAGCCCTGGGCTACATTCCTTACGCAGAAGGGTTAGATGCCCGTGCTTTGTTAAGAATTGTTGCCTTCCTTGGCGCTGACGTGAGCTCTTTTTTTATTGTAAAAGTCCAAAAAATTAATCTCATTCCTTCTATATTCTATAACTGTTAGAGTTTCCAACAGATAGTGTACAGATTCTGATGCCTTCCTCTTGGGATGTGACTAATTTTGGAGAAGGCCGTTACAGTGGAGCTTACCTTCTTGAAAAAGCAGAAAATTAAGGCGGATGACCATTGTAACTCTAAGATGGACACATGGACCAATTACTGATTGGGTCGCGTGCGTCGTGGGTCCCAGCTAGTCTACTGGCCACCTCTTCGGTCAATGAAAGCGCTGACCGTTGTATGTTTTAATGGGTTATCCCGATCTTGAGTCTCCGCCAGCCCACTTACTTTTCATCTGGTCAACGGAAATTTTGGCCGTCCAAGTAGAATTGAGTCGTTGTGGATTTGGGTCGTTTTCTCTTTCGTGGGCCAGCATACTGGTGATCTGGGACTCTGACATCCAGCATGTTCATGATGGGATGTTTTCTTGTTGGCCAACTTATTCGAAACAATTTGAAACTGGCAATGGTACTTGGTTTACTGATTGTGTCGCTTGCGGCTGTTGATCATAACATCAAGATTAGGGGAACTGAACTTGAAGAAATGTTGATCGGATTCATTGACCGCTCTGATAAGAATCTGGGAAACTCAGTAGGTACAGCAGCGTTGACCAGATCGTAGACCGTAATGGCCAAAATTCGGAAAGCTGAGCATGAAGAGGATCATTGACCGAATCGTTTACCATTCTGGCCAAAATCTGGAGAGATTGTGAGGAAAGAGTGTTGACCGGATTCGTTGACCGTCCTGGCCAAAATCCGAAAAACTTGTGAAAATTGAAACGACATGCCATCATTACGCTGGACTGTTAGATGAAAAGTCTACCATTTGTCAACCGCAGTGAATTTACTATCCCGATAATTAATTCTGTAGGAGATCTGATTCGACTGCTCCCTTTCCAATTGTGACACGTGTCCACCATAATGGGCGTGCTTTTTCAAAGTGTTGCCTTGCCAACGGTTGCGTGCCTTTACAATAACTAGTCCGTTCGTTCAACTTTTCCACGCTGAAAATTTTCTAAGTCTCTGCTATTCTTATTCCCTTCATTTCCATGGCTCCTTCTATTGTCGAGATTGCCTCTATGATTACCCCTGGTGAGGTGAGAGAGTTGTACATAGAGTTCAACATTCCACGTGAGATCGTCCCCGTGATGCCTAGTGAGCATGACAAGGCTTCCTTCCCTCCTCGGGGCTGCATCACTGTGTACAAGGCTCACCTAAGGAGTGGGTTTCACATCCGCATTCCAAAAGAGCTGCTGGATATTTTTACAGCGCTCCAAGTTCCCATCGCACGACTCCACGCCAATGCCTTGCGCTTCCTCTGCACACTATGCATCTTCCTACACCAGCATTCATGGATGCTAATGAATGAGGCGGTTAGGGTGATGTTTCGATTCACTCATAGTGAAAATTGGATCTCTCTGTCCCCCAGAGACCTTACTGTCAGCGGGGCCATTTTTGATTCGCTGAAAAATTAGAATGATCGCTACTTCTTCGTGCATGTCGGTGACTCATGGCCCTTATCTCGGAATTGCGGCAAGGTTCCTAGGGCTTTCACCGAGACGCCCAAGAGTGATGAGATATAGGCCGTGGAGCCACTGCTGGTGCTGGTGAGGAAATACCCTAACTAGTTTAGGAGAGATCGTTTGGTTTCTAGGGAGAAAGCTAAAAAAGTTTGTTGGGAACCTCCTTCTTCGGTCCAGAAGATCAGATCGCCGCCGAATGCCTCACAACGCAAGAGGAAGGGTGGCGCCATTTCCATTGATATGGCCGACGCACCTTCCACCGGCGATGCCCCTAGCAGTCCAAGGTGAAAAAGGACAGCGACGATAGTGCCTTATTATTCCTTATCCTCCACAAAGCCAGATTACATAATAGCCGGACGACTTACTGGAGCCGAAGAGCGCTCCGGAATAGCGGCGGCTATGGAGGAATATGAGGCCATGCTGCGCACTACTGCAGCCAATGAGTTTGGCGGCGTAGGCCACGCCAACAGAGTAGCTGCCTATGGCTGCCAGGAAGGAGCTAGCTGATGAGCCGCAAGCGGAGCTGCCGGAGCCAACCTTAGAGCCACATCCTACGCCTGATGAGCCAGCCGTCGGAGAGCTTTTTGAGACAGCTGACCTCAGTGCTGAGTTGGAGGAGGACATTGTTGCTAAAGCTTTAGTCGAGCATGCTGAGGTGGCTGCCGCTCCCAATCCTCCGCCATCAGCTCCAAGGTCACGGAGCATGCTAGTAAGGAGGCAGCGGAAAGTCTGGCTGGTAACTTTTTAAGGCTTTCCTTCTCTTCTTTCTTTCCGTTGTGGTTTAACTCCTTTAATTTCTTATAGGAGGCAAAAGTTATGGGTGTAGTGAGCAAGGCACTACATTAACGGTATCTAGTGATCTAGGATCGGGAGGAAGAGAATGTCTGGTTTGAGGAGGAGGTGGACCTATTGAGGGCCCAGCACCAGAAAGAGAAGGCCGCTCTGCAGTCAGAATTGTTTGAGCTGAGAGCGAAATCCGCAAGACTGGAAGTGGAGATTTCCAGGACTATGGGGCATACCGACAAGCTTCTGAGAAAGATAGCCTTGTTAGAGAACGAGCTATCCACTTGCATACGCTCTCGTGGGATTTTTCAGGCGTTGTGGGCATGGTTATGGGAAGGCATTGACATCAATCGCCGCATTGTCCATCTGGTTGATCCTAATTTTCCTATTCTTGTCATTAATCGAGTGAACCGTACTGTCCGACGGCGTGAGAGCCTCATAGATTAGTCCCAGAGTGTGCGAGGGCCTCTCCCACCTCCTCTAAGGAGCTCTACTCCTTAAATTTTGTGCTCATTTTTTTTTCTTTTGATGTAATCTATAAGCGTACTTTTAACATTAACAAAATAGTTGTTTCATCCATATACTGCTTTTTATGACTTTGCTTTCATTAACTATTCCTTTAGTTATTTGCCCAATGCATTAGCCGGCCTACTTGGTACATCTTGTGCCAATTAGCCATCCGTATTGCAATATTGGAGACATTTGCTGTGCTCTCAGATGGATTTAAGTCCTCAAGGGGATATCAGGGTGAATCCTGAAGTCGTATCAAGCCGATCGTGAGTTGAGGGTTGAGTGGCGCAGCCCATATTCTATCTTAGGCGGCCGACTTTGGACGAAGCACTTGCTCCTGGGATGTTGACCATCATAGACTGACCAACGCCAACTCTGTTAGAGGAAATCGTCGCGTGTGCCGCTTAAGCCCCCAAAGGTTTAGAGTGGGACCGAAAACGGGCCACTTGGATGACAGGTTTAATTCGACCGCTCATAGGCCGCCTGAATGACCAATGTTTAATTCGATCGTTTACGAGCTACTTGGATGCAGAGTTTAATTAGACCGCTCATGAGCCGCCTGGATGACTAGGATTTAATTTAATCGCTTAGTGCCGCTTGAATGACCAGAGTTTCATTACGAACGAGTAAAAATCTGTCCAACTTAGGGACAATTTAGGTCATTTATTTCATACAACCTGCAAACGAGTATTCAAATGGAAAAGGAAAAAAAGAAAAAAAGAAAAGAACATATAGTACAATGTAGGTGGAAAAGAACTTTTTCTTTTATTAATGACCATGTAATGTGACAAGCATACTTATGCCATACAAATGACCTACCTGGGTCTTTGCTGGAAGTAGCTCTTCAGGTGGATCGTGTTCCACGTCTGTAGGACCAACTTACCGTTCTGGATTTAGAGCTTATGTACTTCATTCCATTGTACGGCAGAGACTAGAAATGAGTCTCCTCAATTAGCGAAAAACTTGTTCTGGTTTGTAGTCTTGCCCATAGCCTCTATACTTCGCAAGACCAAGTCCCCGATTTTGAATTGTCATGCTTTCACTTTCTTGTTGTAATGGCGGGTGACTCGCTGGTATACTGCAATCTACATTCTGACGGCATCGCAGGCTTTCTCCAGCAAATCTAAGTGTTCCCTGAGCTTTTGGGAGTTACCAAGTAGGTCAAAAGTTTTGACCCTGAGATTTGGGAGCCCAATCTCAACCGAAATTACCGTTTTAATCCCATAGCAGAGAAGGAAGGGTGTCTTGCGTGTTGATTCCTTTAGGGTCATCCGGTATGATCACAGGATGGAGGGCAACTCGTTGACCCAGGAACCCCCTTCATCCTCTAGCTTGGTCTTCAGACCGTGGAGCAGCATACGGTTGGTGACCTTCACCTATCCGTTTGCTTAGGGCTATGCCACAGATATATTAACCAATTTGATGTTGAGATTGGTGCAATATTTGGTGATGCATTTTTTTTAAAATTTTCTTCCATTGTCAGTCACGATGACCTCGAAAGTGCCAAATCTACACACTATACTCTGGCAGACGAATTCCAAGGCATTGTGCTCGGTGATCTTGACCAACGGGGCGATCTCAACCCATTTTGTAAAATAGTCAATACCCACGATGATGAACTTTCTTTGCCTTGTCACGATGGGAAATAGGTTGAGAATATCGAACCCCTATTGTGAGAAAAACCAAAGAGTTTGGAGAGATCTCAAATTTGCAAGTGGTTGGTGGTAAATATTGTCATGGAGTTGACAATTTTCACACTTCTTCACGAACTCCAGGGTGTTATCATTCATCGTTGGCCAGTAATATCCTTGGCACATGACCTTGAACGCTAGGTTCTTGCCACCTTTGTATGATTCACATATCTCAATGTGGATTTCGCTCAAAGCGTAGTCAGCCTCCTCGAGAGTAAGGCATCACAGGTACGGAGTCGAGTAGTCATGGCGATAGAGTCGTTTATCTACTATGGTGTGCCATCAGACCGTCTTTTTGATCTGCTTGACTTCGTCCACATCCTTTGACAGTGCTCCGTCCGTCAGATATCTCCAATAAGGTGTCATCCAGTTTTTGATATCGGAAACTTGTATCGCTTCCTATTCCTCTATGCTGGGAGTGCTCAAAACCTCTCTCATGTCCCTCGAATACTGCTCTGAATCATTGGTCGTCACTGCTCTGGCAAGTTGGTCTGCCTTCCAGTTCTCAGTTTTGGAGACATGGATCGGTTCAACTTGTCAAATCTCCATATGACGTCCTTTACCTTGACCAAGTATTTGGCCAATAGAAGATTGTAAGCCTCAAAACTCCCGTTAATTTGGTTAGCAACTAGCTCTAAGTCGTTGTAGACAGTTAGCCGCCTGGTATAGCACTATTTTGTTAGCCATAATCCGACTAATAGGGTTTCATACTCGGTAACGTTATTAGTGGCCGAAAAGTCAAGTTTAAGAGAATACTTCATCTCAAACCCGTCTAGTGTCCTTAGGACCACTCCAGCGCTATTGCCTAAATTCGTAGACGAACCACCCACGTTTAGAACCCATTCCGACTCTTCTGGGTGGTGTCCCGTGTCCTCAGTGGGGCACTCATTAATAAGTGGGGTCGTGATTTTAACGATAAAATCTGTTAGGGCTTGCTCCTTATTGGTTGGCATAAGTCAAAATTCGATGTCGAACTCTCCCAACTCGATGACCCACTTAACCAATCGTCCAAAAACGTCGAGTTTCTGCAGAATACGCTTCAGTGGCTGGTCGGTTAGGATTACCACGCGATGAGTCTGAAAGTATGATCTCAATTTGCGAGTTGAGAAGACAAGTGCCAAAGCTAGCTTCTCAGCGCGCAGGTAGCGCTTCTCTGTGTCAGTCAACATCTTGCTTATACAATAGACCGGCCGCTGAGAGTCAGAGTCTTGGCGAATAAGAATAGAGCTAAGAGCCACTTCTGACACCGTCAAGTAGAGGTATAGCTCTTCTCCGTCCCTGGGTGACATCAGCTACGGCGGACTGGCCAAGTACTGTTTCAACTTATCGAATGCTACCTGATACTCTACAGTCCACTGGAAGCCATTTACTTTAGTCCCCCTCAGAGTTTTAAAGAAAAGTTGATACTTGTCCCCCGACTTTACGAAGAAACGAGACAAGGTTGCCAGTCGTTCAGTTTTCCTCTGGAATTCCTTGACACTCCGTGGCAGGGACATGTCCGTGAAGGTTTTGATCTTTTTTGGGTTTACTTCGATCACTCGTTGAGAGACAATGAAACCCAAGAACCTCCCTAAGGATACTTTGAAGACGCACTTTGAATGATTTAACTTCATCTAGTAGGTGCGAAGTACCTCGAAGGACTTAGCCAGATCGCAAATATGGTCGCTAGTGGTCTTACTCTTGGTGAGCATGTCATCAACATATACCTCCATATTACAGTCGATCTACTTCTCAAACATCTTATTCGCGAGACTTTGATAGGTGGCACCTACATTTTTCAAACCGAAAGGCGTAACCCTATAACAATAAGTGTTTTGGTCGGTTATGAAAGAAGTGTGCTCCTCATCCTCGGGGATTATTCAGATCTAATTGTAGCCCAAGTATACGTCCATGAAGCTTAGTAGCTCGTGTCCAGATTCGAGTCCACCAACAAGTCGATCCTGGGTTAAACAAAGCTGTCTTTTGGGCAGGCTTTGTTAACGTCGATGAAGTCAACGCAAATTCACTATTTTTCATTACTTTTCTTTATCAGGACGACATTAGAAAACCAATTCGGATACTGAACTTCTCTGATGAAACCGGTGTCTAGAAATTTCTTTAATTCTTCCCGAATGGAGACAAGATTCGCTATTGAATAGTTCATCCGCTTTTATCTGATGGGCTTACGATTGGGATCGAGGCCCAACTTGTGGACCATTACTTCAACCAGGATCCCAAGCATGTCAACGAGTGTCCATGCGAAGACATCAGCGTTCTGTCTCAAAAACGCTATCAGCTCGTTGCACTGTGGTCCAGTAAGTGAGCCCCCAATTTACACACACCTCTTCGAGTCCTTTGGATTTAGTGGTATTAGGTTGGTTGCCTCACTGGATTATGCCTGCTACAAGGTTGTCTCGTCTCGGTGGTCTAGCTCTCCTGTAGGTCGTTTGCTGCTACTTGGCGCAATCTGGGACGTGTAACATGTCCGCCCAATCACTTTGTCACCCAACACTTCGTCAATACCGTATAATGTTGGAAACTTCATTTTTAAATACAGTATCGAAGTGACGGCTTCGAACGCTGCTAGGTACGGCCTGCCTAGGATAGCATTGTATACGGATGGTAGGTCGACGACTAAGAAGGTAAGTGTATGACTCTTTGTTCTAGGGTACATGCCTAGGGTGACCTCCAACTGTATCATTCATTAGACGATCACAGGCTCATTGTCTAGGTCGTATAATAGCCCTTTAGTAGGTTTTAATTAGTTCTTTTTAAATTTAAATTTAAAGAAAGCATCGAGATAGATCAAATTGTTTGAACTTTCATCATTAATAAAAACTTGTTTCAGTTGGTAAGACACGGTACCATTCGAAACGAGTACTAATATAATAAGGGAATCGGCGTTTGGGGAAGTCACATGATTCTTGTTACTATCACTAAAGCTAATGACATTTGCTTCTGTCTTTTGCTTCTTTTGCCCGACTTGCCATTCCTTTTGATTCGCTTGGGTCTTGGCTAGTCGGGTCGTGATCATGTTGATCACGCCAGCTATGACCCGATTTCGTGGCTGAGATGGATCTGATCCTTCTCCGCCTGAAGCGCCAGAACTCTACCCAAGGTTCTTAACGTACATGGTGAGATGGCCCCTCTGGATGAGTTCCTGAATCTCCCGCTGGACGTCATGCAATCCTCCGTGGGGTGCCCTATAGATCGATGAAAATCACAATATTTAGCTGAATTTTCTCCCTTCGCGTTATTTAGTTATTTTAGCCATTTAAAAAATTTTTCACCACGGATCTATATAAGGGCGTTGGCCCGTGTGTCATTGAGAGGAGTCAGGTTGATTAGCCTATATTTCTTGTGGTCCACTGCTTCGGTCCTGTGCTGCTTCTGATGGGGATTATTGTCGCCACCGTTCTTCCTCTTTCCATCAACCAGAAAGATCAAAACTAGCCCGGTTCTCTTGGGATGATTCACCTTGTTAGCCTCTTTGAAGGCTGCATAAGCCCTGGTGATAGACTCCACTTCCCAAAAAGCTTGCGGGTTCTTATGGGTCAAGTGCTTGAAGAAGTCTCCATCCATCAAAGTTGAGATGAAATTGCCAAGTTTTGTCTCTTCTATGAGTTTGAGAATCCTTCTGGCCTCTGCTACGAAGTGCTCCAGGAACTTCCTTGGATTTTCTCCCTATCTCTACTTGATGTGGGAGAGATGCCAAGACTACTTCTTTTCCTGACGACTAGAAGCGTATTAGCCAGGAAAAAGTCAGTAAGCTCCCAAAAGTTCTAGATCGAGTTTGATGGGATTCGATGAAATTAGATCCGAGCATCTCCCTTCAAGGTGAGCGAAAAGTATCGTTACATTGCCGAATCCTCCAAGCCTTGGAGACTTAGATGGGTGCGGAGGTGATCCAGGTGATCCATGAGATCAGCGCTCCCAGCGTAAGAATCCAGTGTCGGCATCTTGAACTTAGCCGGTAATGGGCGGTTCAAGATCTCATCAGCGAAAGGGGGTCTCTCCAAATCTGTGGCGTGTTTGTCGTCATCCTTGAACACGCGGTTCTAAATCTTCTCAACTTTTGCCTCTACTCGGGAGGCGTTTCCAGATTTCTTGGAGTTGAAATAAGTCCTCAACTCCATTCTTTTGGTAGTGCGGCGTGTTCCCAGCCAGATACTGACACTGATGGATCGTTCGTTCTGAGAGGCTCCCTCCTGAGCCTGAGGCTTTGGGTCATCCCTAGTATATCGGGGGTTCCTTCTTTCTGGACTCTCATCCGGAGTCTTATGGCCCAAATGCCCCTCAAGCCTGAGACTGCTTTGAGTGTTGGAGACCTCCGAAGTGTGAGAGTTGGCCAACCTCGCGGCTTTCTTGGCCGGTTTCTTCTTCCTCTGGCCTACTCTCTTGTAAGCTTGGGTAAGAGTTGTGGAGGGTAGAGCTCCATACTTCTTCTTGCACTAGCGGGTGTAGAGTATCATGAGCATTTTATTCATATTGCTCATCTACTCCGCCAAATTTTGGAAGAATGGCACGGGTGCCCCTCCGAGTAGGTTACTATTAGAGTGGTCCTGGTCGAGAAAAGTAACATTTCTCTCGAGAATGCTAGCTTGGGCTTTGGTGTTCACCTTTCTTCCTGATGGTATTAACTCTATAAAGGAAACTATTTGCAGAGGTAAAAGTGGTTAGTTTATTGTTGGCTTCCCACAACCGGTGCGAATAATGAGTCCTGGATTCAAACTTGAATAAATTAGGGTCGATCTATCGGTCGGATTTTGGTCTCGATTCGTCTAAATTTGGGTCCTCCACACTTCAATTTCAAATAAAAGGTAAAGTGACGACAAAATTTGATTCTACCAAAAACACTCCAACACTCAAGTCAGTAATTAGCCTTCCGAAATGAGAAGGTGAATATAGCAGATGTAGTGTGAATGTTGATGAGTGCTTTGTGTAGGCGGGGAGGCACTTGTGGAATAAGTGACTTATGCGGTTGTTCATGAGGAGTAAAACTTCTCAGCCCAAAGTTTGCTAGGAAATGGAAATTGAGAGAGAGAGCGCTAGAGGGCTCGAGAGAGATTAAGAACTTTTGAGAGTTTGAGATTGCTTGAAAGCTCTTTGCGGGCGTTTTAGTGCATCTTTGAGAGTGCATTTGAAGAGAACTTTCATAGCCTTTTATAACCATGACCTTGGACTACCTTGTTTATGCTAAAGGGTTAGATGCCCGTACTCTACTAAGAATTGTTACCTTCTTTGGTGCTAGCATGAGTACTTTTTTGGTTGTAACGATCCAATAAATTAATCACATTCCTTCTATATTTTGTAACTGTTAGGGTTTCCAACAAATAACGCACGGATTCTAATGCCTTCTTTCAAAAATGTGCACTGATTCTAGATATGACCGTTACAATGAAAACTTACCTTCTTTGATAGAGCGAAAAATTAGGATAAATGACCGTTGTGACTCTGAGATGGATGCGTTGACCAATTATTGCTTGGGCCGCACGCATCCTGGGCCCAATCGGTTTACTGGTCACCTCTTTTCAGTCAATGAAAGCGTTGACCATTCTAGATTTTAATGGATCATCCTACTCTTGGGTCTTTGTTGACCCACCTGCTCTTCATCTAGTCAACGAAAGCGTTGACCGTCTAGGTAGAATTCGGTAGTTATGGATTTGGGCCATTTTCTCTCTCGTAGACTTGCTCATTATTAATGTCTCCATTGATATGAGTTATTTATATGTTAAAAATGATAATTTTGAATGTTATGAATAGTTTTTTTTTAAAGCATTTTAAAATATATATATATGTTATATTTTTCTAGAAATATCTTTTAAAACTAGCGGAAAAGTCAATCCCATTATATACGACATGAAACATGTGAGACCAGTGAACAGTATTTTCACTGATTGACATAAATAAAAGCATATTTTAGATATACATTTTTTAATAGAAAACAATTATATGAAATATTCATTTAAGATTGTCATTTTTTTTTTATCAACTGAGGTAACCACAATAAGATAAAAATAAGAATCATCAATTAATTCTTTTTATCTATTTTTTTCCAACCAAATATTTTGTAGATGGTTGAAAATTTTGAAAATTTGGGATGAATTCTCAAATAGAATATCTTCGTGAGGGATGAGAAAAGCCATTTTTTATGCTCAATTATGTGCATTTTTTGTGTGGCCTTAAAAATACTGGCCCGTCCTTAGTCTAATAAACGTAAGACGGTGATAATGATAATAATAATAATAATAATAATAATATAATATAATTTATTAAAAATAAATATCTATTCATATTTGTTATTTTATTATTGATATTGATAGTGTCTATTAGTAAATTAGTGAGGCATTTAATGCCCCATTACTAATATAGTCTTTATCATCTTGCCTTTCATCTTAATTTTGCTTCATTTTATATTCTAAAAATTGCTTATACTTATCTGTGATGCTTTTCTAGAAATGGGTTCTATCTACAGAGATTGTAGAGTTAGGATATATCATTAACATTTAATCCGAAATTCAAGTCAATAACACGCTAAATAAAATTAGTTTATGTGAATAATTTAGATAATATCTCTCACAGAGCGAAACACATTCTCATCTTCTTAAGATGAGTATGTCATCTCCATACCTATTATAACCCTTGTTATGGAGCGGGATTAGACTTTTGGAATAAGAGGATCATTGAATCTTCAAGATAAAGAACGAGTTGCCACTATAACTTCTTATCGAGACGTATAATAATGAGTTCTCAGTTAAAATACGGTGTCATCTGTAATCCTCTCTGAATGTAAAATTTGGTACAAAATTTCAAAAATATAGAATTTCCTAAAATCAAGAGCCATAATAATATGTATAACTGTTTTTTTAATTTTTGGCACACAATTAGTAACACGTTTGTACAATTATTTGTTGGGACCGAGTCGCTTATTTAAATCCTGAGGGAAGAATCAACCACGTACGATAAATACATAATAATTATAAATAATAAAATAAGATACGATTTTTATATAAAAAAAACTCTATTTAGAATGATGAAGAAAAATTGCGTGATGTTTCGTCCATAAATATTTTCACTATATAATATTTGGGTTATATAAACCCCAAATATAATGTTACAACACATTATCTTAAATAAGTTTGAATAGTAAAAAAATATAATACAAAGAGGAATAAATAAAACCAATAAATATTCTTATCAATTTTAAGAATAGCGGGCATGCCAAATAAGTATAAGCTCACACGGGTGTGACTTATAACCCAATATTATTATCCTTTAGCAACTATTTTTTTAATTATTATCACTGCATTGAGACAGTATGATCGAGCAATCGTCAAGACATAATGTTCAAATTTAAAGATCCAGTAGATTGACATGGGTAGCCAACTTATAAAAGCTTTTATAACCTTTAAAGTTGTGTCCAATTTGTTGGATGCTTTTTTTTTCTTTTTTTTTTTTTTTATTTGAGGGGCTGCGATGAATGAGGGTGCATGCCAACTACTACTTGATTCCGTAAAACATAAATGATCAATCGCGGGCGACTACCAAACAAACACCAGCCATAAATTAATGAAAAATATTATAATGTGCTTTTTAATTATTATTTAAATATTTTCACATAATGTAAAGCTTACCCATTAATTTATTCTTATATAATCTCATAAATACAAATAAATAAAATATTATATAATTAAAAACGTCCTAAAATAGCTAGATTGTGACCAAATTTGGGGATTGAGGGGGCGTCGTCCTTCTTTTAATCCGGACCGTTGGATGTAAAATCCGACGGTTACGTGTTTTTGATAATTAAATTTAAAATCGAACGGCCCACGTTATATTATCCATTTAAAACGTGTGGGACCGGTCGGATTTTTTCCATCCAAATGATTCGGTGGAGAAGAACAGCGGGAGGACGCCCCCCCTCCCCATCTCAAATTTGGTACCATCACCTAACATTTTCGGTGTTAAATGAAGACGACTGGCACCATTACTATTGATTAATTAATACGACCATCCATCTTTTTTAATTGAAAAAAAATAGAGAAAATGTAGCATGTAAAAATATAACTATCAAAATAAATAAATAAATAAATATGGTTTTTATTTTTAATAAAATAATTTTAAATTAGTTCGAAAAAGGGGATGACGGCCCACGGTTTTCGTGACGAGGAAAACAGCTAACAGCTATTTTTCCATTTATTATTTATTATTTTATTTTATTTTTGTTGCACCGACGGTTTAAAATTGCGGCCACGTCACACCAGTCATGAGTCTAACATTGTCTTTTCCAGCTATCATGCCCAGCTGACTAGCTGTTGCTGTGGACCCTCACTTCACCGATTCAATAATTAACTCAAATTTGATTAAATTTAAATCATTTAATATTATAAAATATAGTAAAAATATGTAAATATTATAAGTAAATATGGTCAAAAATTAAGTCAAATTGAGTTCTGGGTGGAATAAGATTATGGGAAAAAATAATCTGTTTGACTTGGTTCATACAAATTTATGAAATTTTTGTAATTATAATTTTTATATTTTAGATAGATATTAATTTTAAAAATATCTCAATAAATTATATTTTATATAGTTAATAAATTATTTATGTAATTTTTTATTCAAAATATTTAGATAATATTTGGTTCTAAATATTATATATTCAAAATATTATATAATTTTAATTATACGTTACATAGATATAAATATTTTAATTATAAATACTTAAAATTAATTAAAAAAATCACGAATATGCTCGGACTAATCTTATTTTGATTATGAATGAAAACATATATAATTTTTGGACCCGAGATGACTGATTGAGTTTAAAGGTCACAAATTTTCACATAGGTTTAGTCTAAATTTAATTTAAATTTAATTTTGATTAATTCTATTAAAAAATATAATTTTGTACTGAATTATATGAATATTACTCTTTTGTTAGTTTTTAAATTGGTGTCATTTGTTAGAATTCAGTCAAAACATGTATAGTTTAATATAGCAGAATAAATCCAAATTATTTTTTAAATATTCACCACTAGATTCATGAGTATCAGAATATAACAATATATAGTATTTTTAATGTAAAATTTTTTCAATTAAAAAAATTATAAAATAAATTTTAAATAAATCTATTATAAAATAATATCTATTATAAATAATTCATTTGAAGTCTCTTTTGCTACAAATTTGAACGAATAATAGTTAAATATCAACATCCTTAACACATCTAATAATTTATAAGAAAAAAAAACACTAATAAATAAGAATAATTAAACTGCAATAGGTCCGAAAAATCAATACTTGAATAATATATATCAAATCTTAGTCAAAATACGAAAATTAAAATAAATCTTAACTGCAGGTTGAATCTCTTTTTCATTCCTCTTTTTTTTTTTCTTTTATGTAGCACTCATTGTATAAAAATATAATTTTGACTGCTCTATAATTGTGTCAAATATGATTTGATATAAGAAACAGTATACAAGTACTAATCAGATACACATCAGTGCGTGATTTTTTTAAACAAATCACGCGCGTGCTTCCATCAAACAGGCATTTAATGCAGTCATTTTGGACAAATTACACATATGCACTTTTTAGGAGCTTATCATATACCACTTTGTTAACTTTTAACTGATTATTAGTCACCCATTGTATAAATATTGCATGACCATTCAATATTTTTGGTTACCTAGACAGTTCTCAACCAACTTAGTAGAAATATTGTGCCACTTTATTTGACATTTTTGCTTAAGCATGCTATGCATAAACATTACACGTACTTTTGATGGTCCATTTATTCACTGTGAGACCCATAATAAAAACGATCCAAAATCTAACATTATTTATATTAGGTTTGGTTTATATTTTAATAAAAAAATTATAAATTTAAAATAATATAAAATTAAGTGAAATAGAAATGTAAAAATATAAAATATAAATTTCGAATAATTGTACGGTAAAGTTTGATTTTCATAAAAAAAAAATAAAAATGCCAATTTAAAAAAGAAGACGACAATATACCACTAAAATAGACAACAGTCGACGGAGACGGATGCTGACAGACAACCAGCAGCTAGGGACATCAGCCGGCGGTTGTTCAACGTCGAGAGTCATCATCACCGCCGTCCATCTTCATTAACTCCCGTTGATCGGCGCTGTGCCGCGGCATTTGCCAGGGGCGGCGGTGATGGGACTCTCGAGTTTAATAATTAATATTTTTACTTGTTAATAATAAATATACTCATCTTTGTATAAATTATTTATTTATAATTATTTTGATAATAAATATTTTTAAATAATATTTATTTTTAGTTGTTATTTTCTAATAAAAGAATAATTAGAGTAATATCTCCTATAATTATAAATTTCCTTAAATTTGTTCTTAAATGACGTAAAAATTATCCATTTATTTATTTATATGTAGATTTATCTGTATAAATAAATAAATAATATATTAAATTAATAAAAATATTATAACAATAACTAAAAGGTATTCATTTTACATTATACTATTAAATAATTAGCATATAATTGGATGGAGTAAATAAAAAATAACAATACTAAAAAATATTTATTATAAAAAATATTATTTTCTCATTTAATTAGATTGGATATACTAAAAAATACATCCAACTGGCCGCAGTTAAAACCGCTGCCCAAAACTGCTACCTTCTGCCACCATCCACCGCCGCCGGCCACAGCTGTCACGATTTCAAGTATATAAGAATAATTAAAAACTTTTATTTTATTTTACTTTTATCAAATTACTTAATTTATTATAATATCCTCAATAAAACAAATAATCATGTATCTTTTTTTTTAACGTAGTACTCTAAGTTTACTCAATTATTTCTCTCCCTGTCAATATTTTAATTTTAACTAACTCATATTTTATTATCTATTAATTTTTAAATATATATTTTAAATATTTAAATTATATTAAATAATATCATATTTTATCTTTTATAGGTAAAATATTCAATAAACCCATAAATCCCAACCCTTCATTTTTTTTTGTATTATTTTATCATATTAAATATTATTTTTTGGCTGAATTGAATATATTTTTTTATGAATTCAAATTAAATTTAAACTATTGATTTTATTAGGATTAGAATTAAAGTGGTTTGATCTTTTGTTAAAAATTTGGATCTTGAATTAAAAACAATAAGATCTTAAAGATATAAAAATTTAGATTTTATATCTTTCTGATAAAAAAATAAAAATAAAGATAGAAAATACAAAGTGTGTAGATGCACAAATAAGGGGGTTGAATGTTGATTTGAATATTGGGTTTCTCAGGTATATTCGATTAAAAATAATTATTTTACGAAGAAAATAAAGCTGAAAATAAAGATAGAAAAATACAAAGTGTGTAGATGCACAAATGAGGGGGGTTGAATGTTGATTTGAAGATTGGGTTTCGAGAGGTATATTCGATTGGGAGTGGCTTTTTAGATGGTGTGCTATTTTACGAATAACGGCTTGTTAAAGGTATGTACTTATGAATTGAGTGGCTTTTGGATAAGGTATGTTTACTGGCAGAGCAGTTTTTCTTTAGTTATGTGGTATTAGTGTGTTGGAACGCTTGAGCCTTAAGAATCTCTTTGAAAATTTGAGAGTCGATCAATTTTCTCGTGAATGACAAGGCATATTTACAAACCGAGTGTCAATTTAACTATCATTTAATCTTATGGCTGGTAATAACTATCCGCGTAGATCCGTTGAGCTATTTCAGCAATCACGGAAAGTGGTTATATTAATTGTTACTGTTTTAAAATATTTATTTCACTATTCATGGGGGTGCTACATGATAATTATCACTTGAGAAAATTTATTGAGCTATAACTACCATCCTAGAATGATACACAATCATAGGAAGATATTCTGAATATATTTATTAAGCTGTCAAAGATTATAGTATGGTAAGTGCTGCATGTCTGCAAGTGCTGAATTGTGAAAACTCTCACCTATTGAGTGAGATGGACAATTATTGAGTAACACAATGTAATTCCAATTGTTTGTTTTTTGTTGGATAACTACGGATCCACTTATTTAAATCAACTGTATTGCCTTCTGGATCTTGAGTCAATAGAGCGTCCCGCTGAATTTTCACTTTTTGGCCCTTTTCTCTTTTAGCAAGTAAAGTTTTTAGGCTAGCTTATGAATTATTGTACCCATTAATTTTAAATATTTAAATTATATAAAATATTTTTTTATTTTATCTTTTATAAAAATAAATATATTAAAAATATTTAAATATATGGACTTTAATACTGGTTAATTTGCCATTTCCTCGACATTTCTGAACGAGGGAGAGAGATTTTGCCCAAATAGTCAAAGTAAGATTTATGAGGCCAAGAACGGTGCTCTGACATTTGCGTGAATGAGTCAAAGCTTATTCACCTTTTTCTTATTTTTTTCTTTTTATAAAAATAATAATATTTATAAAGATTATATATTAAATAAATTTATAAATACAATGATAAAAATTTAATTTATAACTATAGATCCAATAATACATAATTTTTATATCATTTTATTATTTGTACTAACCCATATATATTAATTTGTTCAATATAATATAAATTTATTTTGTATGATTTGCCCATTATAAAACTCGACTAAAAAAATTATAGTATAATTTAATATAAATTTTAAATAATAATTAATAATAATAACAAAAAATCGAGAAAATGATACAAATATGTTATATTTTTAAATCCAATAAATAAATAAATATAAATATAAATATATATATATCCTTTTATATTTATTATTTTATTATTATTTATTTATAAATTGTTAATGTATTTTAATTATTATGATTTATTTAAAAGTAAATTGTCTAAATTTAGAGAAGAGAAATCTCAATCTCTTTGATAGGATTGTTTTTCAAAGTAGACAGCTGTGTGCATTTAATTGGCTACCACGGCTTTGGCATTTAATTATCCACTCAACCGTTACCTTCTCCATTGTTTCTATAAGTATCGGCCTTCGATCCTCCACTTCTCACAGCAAAACTTCTCTTCGCATTTTTCTCAAAAAAAAAATAAGAGAGAAGAAGGAAGGGAAAGGAGATGATTTCAGCAAAGCTTCTTCTGTGTTTACTGTTTGGGGTAGTTGTTTGCACTACTAGAGGTGGTGCTAGGAAGTTGGTCAGCAAGGAGGGTGGCTCATTTGGGAATGAGGAATTCCTCTTTCACCACCCTAAGTTTGGTGGCGGAGGCGGCCTGGGCGGTGGAGGTGGTTTTGGTGGAGGCGGGGGTGGAGGACTAGGTGGGGGTGCTGGTGCAGGTGGAGGAGCTGGGTTTGGTGCGGGTGCGGGTGCTGGTGCTGGTGGGGGAGCAGGTGGTGGGCTTGGCGGCGGCGGTGGAGGAGGGTTTGGTGGCGGAGGCGGGGGAGGAGTAGGTGGTGGGGCTGGATTTGGAGGAGGTGCTGGGTTTGGTGGTGGAGCAGGAGCTGGCGGAGGTCTAGGTGGAGGCGGTGGTGGAGGGTTTGGTGGTGGCGGTGGCGGTGGACTTGGTGGTGGAGCTGGGTTCGGCGGAGGTGCCGGTGCCGGTGCCGGTGGTGGAATTGGAAGTGCTCTACCTTGATCAAATTATCAACCAAGACTGAAAAATATCATTTTGCATGTCCTGATTGTTTGAATAATAGTGTCCATTTCACGACATGCAAATGGCAATTATTAGTATGAAATATTGTAATATTTTAATTCCATCGCAATTATTAACATTAAAAAAAGCTGGATTTCTAATAAATTTCAATTAAATTTTCTTTAATTAATGAGACTGCATCGTACCCTTTTCATTTATTTTCCAAAAAATGTCATTTTCGATTATACATAACAAAATTTAATGGTAAAATTAATCTATTAATATCTTAAAAACTATACAATTAAACATAAAAATAATCTATCTATAATATAAATAATAAAGTTATATAAATTAAAAACTAAATTAAAGGGTTCAATCAATAATTAATGATTAGTACTTTGTTTTGATACGTAATGATTGATTATTAGAGCTTAATTAGCTTTGAATGATTAATTAATAATTAGTGCTTTCTTTTGCATAAAAAAAAAGGGTCATTAACTCTTTTTTTGGGAAGTAAACTCATGTATCAATGTCCTCCCAAATATTAAATTATGGTATCTTTTATAATATATAGATTAATATTAAAATAACATATTAAAATATTATTAAAATATTTATTTTTATTATATTTAAAATAATCCCAAATAATGAAAATAAGTGAGCCTTATATTTAGAAAAAAAAAAAAGACAACAAAATTTGAATAAAATCTCACCATTCTGCTATGGAAAAGTAACCCTAATTCATTTTTTTTTTGCCAATTTCTGATGATCAAAACTCAACTCCATTGTTACCAACTTATCCTTCCCCTCAAAAATGTGATGGAAACTTATCTTTCTCGTGCTTAAACTTGTCTTGTAATGCCGTCGAGGCCGAGGGGTAAGGTGGTTGGCGAGGTGGTGTTGGAAATTTTTTGAAAATAAAAAAATATGTAAATAATCGGCATAGTAGGTACAAATTTTTGATATTTTTTTGTTAATTATCGGCCACAAAATATCTTAACATAAGGAATCAAATAATGTAACTAAATACATTTAAGTTATACAATAAAATTTAATATGAAAAATTTTATTTAATTAAAAAAAATTACTAAACAATTTTTGAATCATTTCGTTATAAAATAGTAATCAATAACAAATATAACCCTATTTGATATCTCTTCACTACAACTCAATTGAATAATCGTTAAATTTAATCCCAACGTACCTTATAACCCATAAAATAAGAATGTATTAAGAAGATAAGCAATCTAAATAGAAATACATTCTAAAATAAATCAAAATAAAATAGCCAAATTTGAAGAATAAAGGAAACTTAAATCAAAATTTAACTAGATGCTAAAATCATTCATCCTATATTATTTTTTATCTTCTATTTCTTTATGTGGTACCCTTCTTTTGACCTAAAAATTGTGTAAGATTTTTATACTAAGAGTTAGACTTTGAATGCTAGTTTTGACATACGAATGTCAGATGTAAAAGCTGAAATTGGCACACATGAATCATTCGAGTGCGCCCTAAGAGTGTCTATTTTATCCCAAATGTGCACAAGTGCTCACTGCATACCTATTAGATATAATTATATCTAATTTATTAAAAATAATTTTTACTCAAATGACTTTTGGGTGAACGTTCAATAAATTTCATTACTTGAGCAATTCTTATATGAACATCATGTATCACTTAACTATTATCTCCGTTCAAGCATATCTTGTGCTAATACCATGTATTTTTGCAAATAACTCGCCCATTGAATATAAGATTCATAAGAAAATGAATTAAAATTTAACAAGCGACAACAGTTTGACAAGGACCCTGGTCAATTTTTGGAAGGGGGCTCAAGTGACTGGCCAGCAAGTATAGCGGCAATGGGCTAGTAGAAGGCATTGGTTCCAAGGCTAGAGGTAGTTTGGGGCACGGTCTATGAATTAGGCATGCCTTGTATTATTAGTTCTTGAGGACTTCAATCTCAAATCAGTTCCAAAATAAAAGGAAAGCGACCTGGCTAATGTGAATTTTCTCGGTCTTTAGGGATATTTTTCTTAAGGAATAATGATAAATTCAATTAAAGAACCTTCATTTTATTGGGTAAAAGGGGTTACGATGTGCATAGGTGTTGCAGCTTATGATCTTCTTTTACTTGCTGGATTAATATCCAACGAGTAAAAATTAATATTAAAAAATATTTAATATATTAGTGTATTTATTATTATTATTTTTATCATATTAGTATTTAAATATTTTAATATTTTTTTAAAAGAATTAAATAAAAATACTTATATACAATATTATTGTTATATTAAATATCAGTCATTAGATCGCAAATGATCGAAAGTAATAGAGAGACACAGTTAACTGGGGCTCGAGTTGCAAATTGATAATAGCTCATTGCGTGACTTGCGCTCAAGTACCATAACACACATAAAAGAAAGTAAAATTAAAGATTTTAAATAAGTTCTACTTTAGAGAAAGATAGCAACACCGAAAGAAAAAAAAAAAAAAATGAATGAAGGAAGAGGAGAAATAATTGATATTTCACTCGGATAACAGATTACCAATCTTCGATATACCCTTGTAAATACGGTATATAACACTTTTACCAATTTAGTTTTTTAGCTCTCCTTGTCACAATCTCAAGAATTTACTTGTATAATTTTGCAAGAGACTTGTTATTTTGAGGATAAGAATTTACTTGTATAAATGTGAAACTAGCTATGCAAGTTATTAGAATTTGTCTAACTTAAAATTTTTTTTGGATAATAGAGCATTATTTTTAAAAGTAAATATTCTATGAAATTTTTTCTTAGTTTGAAATTGAATTTTCATATAAAATTTGCTTATATGGTGTATGTGTGGTTGCCTTCTCAATTTGTTAGTTTCCTACCAAATTAGCACAAGAGATGGATAAATTGATTCGATATGTCATTGTAGCGTTTTATCCCCAACACATATATCTGACTCTTTTCAAAGCAGATATTATAAAGAGTCATCATGCTTTAGATTACTGCCATAATAACTCAAAATCTTCCGTGGGCACCAAGAATGAGTGAATGGATGAGTTGTTACTGCAAAAGCGATGAGTGATATTTCTATATATGCTTATAAGCATTGAATGAAATATCAATTTCTGTTCTAGAGTATCAATATTTTTTTAATATTATAACAAAATTATAATATTTAGCGTTATTGACAATAAATTTATAATTTAATCCTAATTAAAATTAAATTTATCTAAATCTAGGTAAAAATTTATTATTGTTAAGTTAGATTAAATTGATTGTCTAATCTATTTATCCATAATCCAATAGGGTTAGTCCATAGATATTTCATTATTTTTAATTAGAAAATTAGATTTATATTAAAAAATCTTAAAATATGAACATTTTAAAAATCATAATATCTATATGAAAAACATTTACAAAAAAATTATTAATTATACAAATATATAATCCATTAAAATACTTACAAAAAATTTAATATTTGATTAAAATAAAAAATATACTTATAAGAAAATAAAAATACAGATTGATTAAACTAACCACTTTTACTTGTAAACATGCCCAGCTTAAAAAATTAATTAAACATAACTTTTTTAATCGTATTTATTTATAATATTGATATATCTTGATCAAAAACTATAAAAATTTAACCAGTTGTACTGTAGATATTTTTTTATCAGGCTACAATTTATAGAAAAGACTTTTATAATTAATATGTTCAATACCAATATATTTCCTATAATAGAATTGATATTGATATAATTACGATCAATATCGATACTGATATTTTTGTAAATGCCTTAAAGTTTAGAATATGTGGGGGCAGAGAAAACTTTCTCCAACCATTAAAGCAAAGGTTCAACAAAAGGCAGAAGAACACATTTCTTTATCAATACAAATCATTCCCAAATTTATACGCCCAAGTCATTCTATCCTCCTTAGATGAACTCAGCCTTTGAAAGATGCCATACGTCTTCCTCAAACCATCTGCATATTCGTCTCCTTCTTCATCTGTTCTTTCTACCTTCACTCTCACATTAAAAAACAAAAAGAGAGAGAGAGAGAGAGAAAGAGCATGTTTATTCAACTGTTGTTCCCACTCATAATTGCTGAGATGGTCGTGGTCTTAGCCTTGGCGTTTAGGACTCCTTTAAGGAAACTTCTGATCAAAGGGTTGGACCATCTGAAGCAAGGAAAAGGTCCGGTGGTGGTTCGGACACTCACAGCCACCCTATCGGTGGTTTTCTTCTCCAGCTTATACGGGTTGAGAGAAGTCTGGGTGCGCTTGATAGCAGCCGGTGGTGGTGGCGGCAGTGGTGGTGCTAATCCAACTGATCAGGTTTTAATGGCTTATCAACTTTTGGAAGCCTCACTTCTAGGTAATTTCACTTTAAACCCTAAACCCTAACATAAATTTTTCTTAATTTTTTCAAAAAATTCATTATATAATTAATCAGATATTAACAAATAAAAAAATATTTGGAAGATTTTTATTTTTATTTTTTTAACATAGAAGTTACATCTCTTAAGAGTGAATTTTTCGTTAATTTGAGATGATTGATTTGATTTAGCCAATTAATTAAATAAGAATTACACCACCTAAATAAAATATTTTTCCCGCTATAACTTAAAATTTTTAAATACTTAATTGAAATTTTCTAAAAGTTAGCATGAATTTTCTTGACAAATTTCAATTTAATTTTTTTTGTTAATTTACAAAATTAATAACCAGCAAAATAAAAATGGATACAAATTTATAAGAATCAATAAACATCAATTATCAGCTAAAACGTTCTCAAAAGAGCCCAAAAATAATTTTGACAAAAATATGACTCTTTTAATAATTACTTTGCAAAATAAAAACAAGAATAATAATTTCAAAATATATTTTAAATATTCTTAAATAATATAAAATCTAATTTATCGACCCAATATTAACAAAAAAAAAAATACAAAATAGACAAATAAATAAAATTCCCATTAAAATAAATATCTAAAAAGCATTTAAAAGGTAACTATAAAGCATTACTCTTAAAATAATTAATTTTAACTATTTTTTTTTTTTTTTAAAAAATAACTTAATCACAATCATTTATTAAAAAAATAAAAACTTTAATCTTTATAAAATATAAAACTCCTCTTAATTCTAATTTTATTTTCCTGTTAATGCATAAAAAAATAGTAATATGTCACACTAAATAAATAAATATTGAATTATCCAAGGTCAATCCAATAATTTTTTAAAAATAATTTTATACTTTTAGATGACGCGTTACAGACGTGATCCAAAAGGGGTGAGGGGATCCTGCTTTTCTTAGAGAAGCAGGATCCCCTGCTTCTCCCCCCTCAGCCATTGGATTGAAAAAAATCCAATGGCTGAAATTTAAATATTATTTAATAATATTTAAATAATTATTTTTTAAAAAATTATTTTTTTAATATTTAATAAATAATAATATTATTAAATTTTTTTAAAAAATTATAACTATATTTAATATTTTTTTATATCTTTAAATTATAACCATTGGATTAAATATTAATTCAATCCAATGGTCATGATGGGAAAAGCAGGAGATCCTACTTCTCTCGAAAAAGCAGGATCCCCAAATCCACCTAAAATGCCTTTAAATAAATCCTCTCATATGACTAGTAATAACATTATCTGATCCGAACCAAAATAATATCTTTTAAAAAATATATATACATATATTTTCATTTTCATGCACGTGTAGTGATTGTGGCCGTTGATTTTGGTAGGATTCTCTCTGTTCCTAGCGGTGACGATTGACAGGCTACATTACTACGTGAGAGAGATTCGTCTACTGAGGAAGAAATTGGAGGGGAAAAGACGGCAGGCGGTAGAACAGGAGGAAGCCCTTCAAGTCAATTAGCGCCTTTAATATGTTATTTTAATTTTAATTTTTTAGAAATTTATTACGATTGGTGAGAGGGTAAGAAAGTCTAATATTTAAAAGAATTATTAAATATACATCTGTAAAATTATTGAAATATTGACGCAATCTGTCCGTTGATTTTGAAATATGATTTTAACTTTATAAAAATAAAGAAACCTAATATTTGAGAAGACGATTAGGAGGAGGATGTTAATGGCACTGACCTCCATGAGTCGAGAAATTTCGAAGTGGATTGCAGATACGCGTTGTCGGCGCTCAAACACGACCTCGCAAGATCCATCAGCTTCGCACAGATTGGCAGTGTTTCATTATTCATCTGCCCAACATTTTAGAAAAAGAAATCAAAAAAACAGAGGAGGGAGATCATGGAGATGCAAAAGAAGAATGAATGGTAAACAACAAGGAACAACGTGACCATGCAGAGAAAATGGCATAAATGAGAAGGCATAACTTTGAAGAACAAATTTGCTACATACCCAATCAAATTATTAATATTCATCCAACTTTATTATTATTTCATTTTTCAAAGCTGAAATTCATCAAATTTGAAACAACATTCACAAATGGTAAATCATAAAAAAATACATTCTCTATTCTAATTAGAGTATGATATGGCTAGACAAAAGGCATTTCCCTCGAAGAAATACAAGTTGGGTCTCGCTCGTAAACTGATTCTGAAGATTGTGGGTTACCTTCCAACTTAAACCGAATACAACTTTCAGCATATCTTAGCAAGAACTGCTAAAATACATTTCATTTTGTTCTGCTATGTCGAAAATCCTTTGTATCCAATAGATATTGCCCGATACATCTATATCAGCCAAGACTGATATTCCAAACCTGGGGACCCTAGAGTCATCCTCTTCTGCGGGGTAGATCAGAGACTGGTATTTCAAACCAGGTGGGTCAGACTACAGATCCAGTCACTTTACCCGACGTCCAAAATGGAACATCCATATCAGTCCTAGGAGATTTTATACACCGATGAATTGATAAAAATATTAACATTAGTATTGGTCGCAGTCATATCGAACAACACATACCATTATCAGGCTATTTTTTTTTAAAATCAAAACCTGGGAGAAATATTGACTAATATATCATCGATATGGACACATTGTTATTTTGTCACAGTATTGGAAATATCCGTAACACCCTCATATCAATCTATATCGGCCAATAAACATTTCACCCTCTGCACCAGTGTGATTAGAGATCTGCAGCAAGAAGTGCCTTATAGTGGAGCAATTCAACAGCCTGTTAAGCAATGAAAGAATCAGTAAGTGTGGCTCTCAGTTTTTAACTTTGTTTTGGCAAAGGGATTCATAGTCACCAGGTCAATCAGAATCATAAAGTTCAAATTCGGTACAACTGTACAAGAAAAGGAAATAACCAGCTGCATATATTTTTCGTTCTCCAAACAACCAAGTACTCCCACAAATGTAAAACCAAGCTCTTCTGGATGTGAAATTATGAAGAGTAATCAATGTAAATAAAGGTTTTTAAATACCTATGAGCAGTCTCCAACTGAGATAAATTAAGTTTTGATAACCCCGAATTCTTTAGGCATGCCAGCAGACCTACGTTAGCAGCAATCCTGCTGCCCTGGGAAATATATTCTCCACGTAGAATGACCAAGTTGATTTTTAATAAGAATGGTACAAGTACACACATTTTAGCCACCTTTGAAATATTGTCGATGATGTGACATCTTATTTATCTACACAAACTAACAAACCCAATAAAAATTGATAAATGGATGGACGCCAGATTATCAATGTCTTAAGGTTTCTCTAAAGGTGTCCCCTAAAACATCTATGTTAATAAACCCTGATCCAGATAAAAGAGAAAAAGATTACCGTGGCCCAAAGCAATGGAATCAGTTCAGCAATAGTAAAAGGCCCCACACAACCAGAAAAAGAAAAGGAAAATAGAAGAAAAAATAGTTAAAATTTCCCACCATCACATAAAATTTACTGTTATCTGGAATGCAGCAAAATCTCAACAATTCTTCAAAATGAGTTGAGGGACTCGAAAAGTCATTTAAGGGCTCATTGGGTATGGTTCACTTGAAGCATTTTAATTGATGAACCCATAGAATTCTCGAAGTATGGAGTTGGTTGAGTGCTCAAAGAATGATAAGGTTATTTAACTATTTGGGGAACTGAAATAAGACAGAGGACAGGAATCCACAATGCAGTGATACAGAATGCATTTGTAAATCACAGTATTAAGATATCCAGCCTGCCCAAATTTCAGAAATGTGCTTCACTTTCATTGTGCTTTCTTGTTACATTGTTCTTGTTTATGTATTCTTTGAAATATTAATGGAAACAGAGAGAAATTTCCCATTGATGAACTTGAAAGTTGCACTTATGAAGGATCAGTCATGCTATTGTAAGGAAGTGTGAAAATGAACTTTGGTCTCAATTACAGGGAATTCAGTTGATGAACCAAACTTCGAAAGGCAATATAGCAGTACAATCTCGGAAGCATACTGAACATGTGAGAATTCTTGGATCTCAAATGTAGGAAACTGGGATCTATGAATTTTTAGGATTTAGATTTGAAATCTAGGGATTCTCCTGATTCCAGTGAATCCAAGATGAAAACATTTAACTCAATGGGCATTGCCTTATCCTCCATGTCAAAATTTCTTTACCTATGATGGACCAACACCATAAATCAATAAAATATGACAAGACCAAATTGGAAAAAATTTATGGAGGAAGCAAAGTAGATATTCTACAGATGGAGAAGTCTATGGTAGGCAATGCTGTTAAAGATGTGTATAGGCTCAAGGTTCATAGTCTAGCACTTTAACATACTTAGGTGAGGCTCATTCCGACAGGTGTGCACCTTGAGCGCCTTACAAATTTTTTTTTAAAAAAAATTAATTGTTTATTCAAAATAACCATTATATTTAAATTTTACTTATAATTATAATTTGATATTTGTAAAATTAGAATTAATAAAAGCAATGAATGACCGAATAGAAAAATAGATGAGATCGCGATGAGTATAATAAATTTGAATTTGAGAAATTTTTTTGACAAAAGGATTTTGTAATTAAAATAGTTTGAGTAAATGAAATTACACATCATACTAAATTAAAAAACTAGTGCAAGCCTTGAACAATAAGTGTCTTTAGGGCTACTCCATTGAAATTTGTAAATGATAGAGATTTTAATTCAAAGAAATAATTCAATCCTATAAGCTAATGAACAAGAAGATATAAACTTTTAATTATTAATAATAATAAATATTAGTTTTTACTGTAAATATTTTAATAATATTATTTTAAATTTATTAATGAATTTTAATTATTCTTTTGTATGTATGGTGAGTGATGCTTATTAATTGCTATCTTTTATATTATTAGTTGAATCATGTGTTCATAATTATTGTCATAAATATTTTTTGGTATTTATTATTCTATTATTAGATTTAATAATCAGAATTCATTAAAAAAATCCTATATACTTATTTAATAAATGGGCGCCCCACTTCCATCAGGCCCACACCTTGTGGCTTTTAATACTCCTTGCACCTTTAACAACAACATTAAGAGATGCCTTGTCCGTTCAGTAGGAAACATTGAGAACACCATAAAAATCTTGAGGTACCTACCGGGAGAGTTGATGCTATGCAATTGCAAGCTTCAAGTGCCAAGTTTCCACGAACAACCTTAAAAGCAACAGTAAGAGATAGTGAAAGATCATAATCAATAATACTGCAACAGTTGGAAGCCAAATGAAGCAAAAGCATACCTGGGATGATTCTTGTTGAATGACATCCAACATGTTCTGAAGAATACAATGAGACAATGATACAAGTTCTTGGCGGTAAGACGAATCACCAAAAAATAGGAGGTCATTGCCAAAAACCTGAAAAATATTATTTTGCTAGTAAGAAAAAAGTATATCGGAAATCACTATGTACAACATGGGGATGTAGAAGCAATAGCTTAAATCGAAGATTTAAGCACGGCACCTATTTCAGATACACCTTCAAGTTGAGTACTTAATTTATCACACTCAGATAAGAAAGGACCCAGTTGAATGCCATAGAAATGAAGAACCATGCACAAGGACTACGAATATATCTTGAAGCTGGATTGGTAATGGGATCTGAACATGGATGGCAATTTAACCTTCTCCCAATGGTTCCCATTCTGATCGAAGCCAAATGGGGTTCCCATTCAGGGGAAATTACTTTCTACATGGAGGAAAGGATACAACCCTTAGGACCAGTATGCTAAAAAAATCTACTGATGTTTGAAGTTTGTGATCCACCAATGAACTACGGCCAAATTGGAAGATTGGAAAGTTCTTCATGCTATAGATATTCTGGCTGCATAATTTGTAAAATTTGGCGTCTTCAAAAACTCTCAACAGTACTCCAAATCCTAACAGATTTTGTCTTCTTTTCTTGGGGTAAGTTATATTTTAATATATCCTCAAGTTTTATATGCATTAGCACAAAAAATATTCTGTTCCATAAAACAACTTACCTGCCTGACAAAAAAGCAGAATCTAATTCAGACATTCAAATAGGCCAGAGTCACATAAAAAAATGGTAATAGTATCACAAGAATGCCAATTTGACCTGCCAATGTGGGTGGTCTTTAGTGCTTTTAATCAAGGATGGTGAATGGATGCAAGGGAAATTTACTCTCAATAGTCAGAGGCAAGGAAGAGTGGAGAGGGGTAATTGCAAACAACAATCCAATTGGTAGACATAATAAGGATATAGCCTCTAGTGATGTTTAGAATATACAACCAACCAATGAATTGAAGTCAAATTGGAAATGATTTAAAGCCTTATTTTCCAAATATGCTGACTAGTTCGGAAGATCTGATCTCTTCCTAAAACGACCAGTCTCCCAGTCAGGGTCTTTGTATATGTATCTTCAGTGCTCAAAAGGCTATAAAACTTTCATATTCTTCACTATTATATGCTTTGGCACAAAAATACTTTCTGTGCCACAAAAAAGCCTACTGCAACAGAAAAAAGCAGTCTCTGGTCTCTCAACTCCATCTTTGGGAGTGTATTTCGATATCCTCATAACTTGTCCAAGGAATCCAAGGAATACTTACGCTTCTCTATACTATCCTCTTCTACTATCACCACGCTTCTTTCTCTTGTATTAGTCGCTGTATTGTGTTGTCAATAGTGAAACCAACAAGTTTACCATTCTTCTGAATGGAAGTATTTCCTTTTTCCTCCTCAATTCTTGTTTTACAGTCCAAAATAAGAATAATAATCCAAACACCAACATGATAGCATTTGTGTCTAGAGATGAATTCCTTTTGAATAAAGGAAAGGCCTTTCATAATTATGAGGAAAGAGAAAATGGCCAAATCGCCAGCTAGAGAAGAAACTCCAAGGGAATTGATCCAGATTAGATGAGATGCTGAATGCTCGATATTAATTTGTTCATGACTATATCAGCTTTCAAGTCGAGAGCTACCAACACTCAGTCATTGCTCCAAAAGACAATTTCTATTTATTTTATTCACCATAATAAAGCCGGGTCCTATGAGTTGGTAATGAAGTTGCCAAGTCTCTTAACCAAATAAGTAAAGTCACCATAAGGGGTGGCACCAGCAGCATGAGCTGGTGGAGGAGCAATAATTTACTTAAAAGAATCTCACCAACTTCTAGATCTGACTCATTCGTTCCATTCATCCCATTCTGTCATTCTTAGATCTGAGAGAGGTTCTTGGGTAGCTCAGATGCGTGCACATTAAAATAATCATTGAACCAGAGTCAGCTAATACAAACCGTGGACCAAAAGTTTGTTGATGGAAGGAAAATATAAACAACTGAAAATACTTCAACCTCTAATTATTAGACTTAAAATGACAAGAAGATGAAATATTAAACTATCCAAAAATAACAGATTTATCATTTACCTGACTGCCAACACCATAGCAAGCAAAATCAGCCACAGAATAACTGGCATGACTCAAGATGACTTGAGAGACTAATGATTCAACACTGAAGCAACCAGCCCCAACTTGACCAACAATGGTCAGGTGTGACCCAGCCCACCCAACCAAGCAAATGGGTAAACCGCCCCCCAACCCCCCAAGGGCTTGTCTTTCTATCTTTGAAGGGATTTGGATTCCATTCAAGTATTAAAGATGGGAGAGGACAGAGGAGAAACATGAAACATATGAGTTTAGGCTTGTTGGCAGGAAAAGCACTATTTATTGCTTATTAGGACATGCATTTTATTTGGCAACTAAATATTAACAAAATAACTAACTTCTATTTGAAGCTCAATTATTTTATTCCAAATATAAATTAAACTTGACCTGAAGTGGCCTGGTCTCCATTCATCCGAAATTGAAAAGCAACTCTGTACCTAATGTTGACCAATAATGTCCACTGCCCAGTGATTTTACCCAATGAAAAATATGAATGAGCTTGGTTAATTTATAAACAAAGTTGATTAATCTACCAAAGAAGGTAGAGAAAAGACCAATGATGCCTTGAGAATCAAACAGATCAGGAAAAAAAAAGGAACTTGGTTAATTTATAAAAGGATGGCTGGGGAGAGACAGTAGGCATTGCTGATTCCATGGTAAAGGACCTGAAAGTAGCACGTAACCAAAAGGCACTGATCTTTTTATTATAAAAAAATCATAAATCAAGGAAAAAAGATTAACCTGTAACTAAAAAAATCTTATGTAGGAGAAAAAAAAAGCAATTTCTCATACTTATACACAACAACAAAAACAACAACAAATCCTTAAGTCCCATTAAGTAGGAGCAACTATATAAATATGCTCTCGCTATCCCACTCCATTTAGTGCAGTATACGCTTTGAGTAGAAGCAATCACATGTATATACGCAAATATATGCATGTAAGCATTTATATATGTATACAGGATGACACTTTTAAGTTAAATTGTGCCACCACCTAATATAAGCAGCAAATAATTCCAAATAAAACGTAGAATTAGTAAGCCGTGTGTGTATAGATAGATAGATAGATATAGATATGGATGCATATATAAGATAACAAAATAGCAATACCTCTGTGCTACTGGCATGATATGGGAGCTTATTCTGTGATAATGCTGATGACATTAAAGCAATTGCAAATGATATCTTCGCTCTCAATCTCGGTGTAATCCTGCCAGAACCTTTGCATCACAAAGTGGCTAAATAAAAGGTTTTAAGTTTTCATTCTCAGATGACACACAGAGCTTACGATGAAGGAGAATTGGCAAGTGACAATAAGCTCTTTGGGATGCCGGCAACTCCAAACTTGGGATTACCTTCACATTCAGCAGATCTATTCAGATCCATGGTGACAAGGAACCAAAAAGCTGTTAGTGAAAATCCCTACTTATAAATGGAGGTACACGGCCCATGGATTTCCAGACTAGAAAGGAAGAAGTCATAGAAGAATTTCTGTTACAGTTGATTGAAAGCTGAAGTCGAAAAAATGCCCAGTGCACAAGGCTTGACATCATGGGGTCCAGAAAGGGTCATATGTATGTGCTTTACTTCTACACTCCATAAAGATGGTTTCGTGTAAAATTCCAAAAGTGAGAAAATAAAAGACATTGGAAACATTAGCCCTAGTTCAGTACAGATAAGAGTAAAACTACATAAAAAAATTGCTGTTCTACCATGAGAAGCTGACCTGACAACAGAAAAATGGATTTATAAACAAAAATGAGCTTTAGTGAAAGTCACTGGGTACCAACTAAGAGAATCTGAAGGAATATATCTGACCTGGAACAATAACCAGGAGGCTGCATAATTTTTGTACAGCAGAGATAATACAATCAGTATCAATTCGTCTCTGTGAGTCTATAAAAAAATAAATGGAGTGTTACACTGACATTGTTTAGTAAAGGAAGGAAGAATATTTTAAAAGAGCAAAGGCATACAAACATTATGAAATGGATATACTTGAAAAGACAGAAGCACAGTTGACATACAGAGGTGTAAGTGGTGCATGATCGCTAATAACTGATGTGAATTGAAAGGACCAGAAATAACCAAATGTGCTTAGAAAAGGGTGAGCTAGAAAGTCTTCCAAACAATTATGAATACATATTAATTCTAGAAAACACACATTCCTTGAGTGTCCAGTCAAATACTAATACAACAGCATGCTCTTGTGTATGAAGTTCCTCTAATGAGACAACACAAGCTCCTAACAATAGGTCTGTGATATTTCTCATAGCTATCTGCTAAAAATGACTCTGCCCTACTCCTATCCACTTTTGAAAATTGAAGTAACTGCTCGTATTTTAATATTTCAATCACTTCACATGTTATTGGCAAGCACAAGTTGGAATCACAGTTAAGGCCTTTGTTGTCATGGTTTCGTCACTGCAACCCATCATGGCCATATCATAACAGTTGCGATAACTGCAACAACAAATGGTTAGCAGAGACTAAAAAGTTGATAGAAGTGCGAAAACTTGAGCTTGGTGACATTTTTTAGTAATCTGCAATTATGTATTATCATTAATTTTTAAATATTTTCAGTTGAGTTTTAAATTGTATACATAGATAAATCCTTCCACTCACTATTAGTCTATTATCTAGGAATATGTCATAAATATATTATATAAATAATAAAAATCATGAGGCATAAAATAAATAACTAAAATAACATGAGCATAGATGAAGAAAATATTTTTAAAAAATCACAAGAGAAACGCAGCTAGCCATTCTGTACAAGCCTATACTGATCCTGTATTGGCCATATCAGTTTGTACAGGCAAATTCAATTGTGATATGCATTACTTGGGGCTTATGGGTCCAATAACATATCAAATGGTTATTTTCCCAATATGTATTGGCCGATATTTGATTTAGTAGTGAGTCCTAGCATTGTGTGAAAGCACATTGAGACTAAGCATGATGATGCATTCTAGCAGTTTATTCATAACTATACAAGCCATGCACCTTGTCCTAAATAACTACATCCTGAAAGATTTAATATTGCCCATAAGGAGTTCGAGTGATGTTAATATCCCATAAAATTTGTGCGTAGAGAGTAAAGACTGAAAATTTCAAGATAAACTTCCAAGTAGCTAGCTGAGAAAAATTATTCTTTTGCCCAAACTTGGACAACTTATACTAATGCCTAACCGCAAGCACACTAAACACTGTTTATAAATGACTTCATAGAATGCTAGTTTTTTTTTTTTTTATTCTTCTAAGCATGTTTTCTTTCTGGGACATGGGTATTTCTTCATAAAGGAGAAAAAGTTGGAATAGTACATTTTCTATTATCCTTGAGGATGGCTCCACCAAAAATTAGAATATACTCTTCTTCACCTCACATAGCCATACTGAGCAACATGCAACGTGACCCATAATTATAACTCTTCCCTGCAGATTGTCCCTTAGTTACATGCTGAACAGGGTTCAGAAAAAAAAAAAAAAGTTTGTCTTACACGACAAACCATTCTCTGGGTTTTCTTGCAAGGGCAAGAAAATTTATTTCTACCACATTTGAGAGACTTCAACATTATAACTCCACTTTCATTTTAAAGGTAGCAACGCTACTTTTAGAGTAGAGTGTAGCCTGAAGCTTCTCATATGGAGGTCAACATGTACATCAAAATCTTTTCAACAAACCTATTGTGCCACCCAAAACTTGGCCCCACAGTTGAATTTGATCAACTAATAATAATCACACAGAAATATAAAACGCAACAAATTATAAAGGCATGGATGTAGCGTCCACAACCACGAAAGAAGTCCGGTCTTTAGAGAATCAATTCACTAACCAGATGAGAGAGCCAAACTCCGGAGACTGCTCAAGGCAGAATCTATAAGCCCATCAGAATGACAAACCAAGCCACATGCCAATGCAACCTAACATATGCAATGAGACAGCCATTGATTGGTCAAAATGATTATTAGAAGCAGAATTAAGATAGAAGAGACAAAAGCATACCTCAGCAGTCTCCAGATAGAGATTCAACTGCTTTATGCCGGATGAAATAGAAGGAATAGTCACCTCACAAAATGCTAAGCAAGATCTGACAAAAGAAAGTTGCACTTTGGCATCTTTCATAGCTTTAATTGCCAAGCGATTGCCAGAGTGAACAAGAGTTTCCTGCAAGGAAAGAAAGAGAAAAGAGTGTACAAACAAATTACCACAATAATAGTAAAATTTCAAAGATGTTCAGATACATTGAGATTTAAGGCACCTGCTTTCCTGGAACCAATAATAAAATGCACCATATTCACAGAGAGAGTTATCATCCCAGATTTTGCCAGAAAGACAGATTTTATTCACTTATTATTTCAGGATATGTAAATGATGAGGGTGCGAAAAATAGCTCAGTATTTCCACCTTCTAAGAAGAAAGAAATATTGACTCATCTAATGGGTGATTAGTCAGAAGGGATCTTTTTAATGCATATTACGAGTCAAAGATAGGGTATTAAAACACAACTCCACTGAAAACCATAACCTATCATTAATCCAGGAAAAAGTTGAAAGAGGATCTGACTTCTGCAGAGCTTTTTCTTTTCCCCAGATTGATGAAGAATATTTTTAAGAAGAGAGAAGCATGACAGAATGCGCCAAGAAGATAATGAAAACAAAAGAACAGTATAGGAAAACAACAACTCTCCATAAGTGAGCCCTCAATGCTTTGATTGTGCTGGACCATATTCATCGAGGACATCCCTAAAAGCACACAAAACAAAATGCAGAAAGAAGCAACGAGGGCAACATTTTCTCAATAAACACAAAAGAGGATATAATTCCACAAAAATTCTCAAATTCATCCGACCAACTGCACAATGCAGCAGAAAAATAACATATCCACAAAATTTCCCCATTTATATTTACTTTAGTATTCCCCCCAAACCAGTAAAACTTGTCTGGAACAACCCTTCCAAAGAAGGGCAAGGTATTGCACACTAAATGATCCAAAAAGTTTGTTAAGAGAGACCAAGAGGCAAAACACCACAAAAGTAAGGGATCAAGAGTGTCATTACTGCCAAAGGCAACATTTCCATACCCTGGAGATAACACCT
Organism: Nepenthes gracilis; assembly: GCA_033239525.1. Lineage (NCBI taxonomy): Eukaryota > Viridiplantae > Streptophyta > Magnoliopsida > Caryophyllales > Nepenthaceae > Nepenthes > Nepenthes gracilis. The sequence continues at coordinate 4,700,695 of BSYO01000006.1, forward strand.
TGTTAGGTCTACTGATAGGCACCCACAGCTGCCACAAATCAGAGTAACTTGATAGGTCAGCTGAAAACTAAACCTGAAATTCCAGCTACCTCCTGCTATACTTCATGATCATAAAACAACAAACATATGTGCCGGCCAAGCCTCTTTCAAGCTGTCCAACTGCCCAAGCCAGAACCTTACGCTTTTGGTTGAAAATGAATGGTAGCTCACTAGGATTGTGAAAGCCCTAATTAGAAGAACTGTGAACTAGGAAAAGTTCTGAATTTCTTTGGAATGTGGAATCATCAAATGAATGGATCCACTAGATATTGTGAGCTCACCCTTTCTTTGGATGGGTAAGATGGGAAGGGGAGAGTTGGCCGGGACTTAGAACCCAGGTTATTGGCCTGATCAAGGGGATATATGACCACTAGGATACTGTTGATTTACCCAAGCTCATCCAAATTCACAATAAAAAATGGAAACCATTTTGATTCATTTCATGCATGCTCCAACACTAATGCTTTCATATGTAGACATAGTACACTTAGGTTCAAGGACAATACCATGCTCTTTAGTTTAAATATCTGGTACCTACTCCATTTACAGGGAAAAAGTTATCATCTTCACAATTATGGTTCAACTTTCTTTAATATTAACAAGAAAAAGAATAAACTAGCACAAGTGAACTGTCAATTTCTCCAGTTTCACTAACTTTCCACTGTCTCTCTAGTGAGTTTTCATATACCAGAACATATGCCTACATTCCATTAAGCCAGGATAACTAGACAGAAAAAAAGATTTACTGCAATGTATGACACCCCCATTGCTTCTTGGCAAACAAGTTTCAAGATACCATGATTTGCTTCACTAATCAATAGGGGCATTGAATGCACTTCATTAGCAACCAAGATAACATGAGTTATTGCTCCTTCAGATGTTACTGAAAATAATTTTCAACTTACTTTTTCCCAGAAGAAAATGAAATGAAGGTGAATGGAAGCAGAAAAACCAGTTGCATGTAAACAAAGTATATGAAATTCAAAACAAAGTCCTTTAGAAGGAATCCAGCAACACACAGGTATTTATGCTCTCTCCCTCCCAAATTGAATCCATGTGCCACCTTTGCTTTAGGGATAGAAAGATAGTTGAAAGCGAGAAGCCAATCCTAGCAGCATCTTACAGCATATCCAATAGATGTATGGAGATCAATGCTGAGGTCTCCGGGTCAAACAACGATCTCCGATTGAGTCAGGCTGCTGTGCAATGGCAGTCCAGTAGGATGTTGTTGGTATAATGGCCATTAAGCAGTCACCAGTGGGATCCAATGGGATCTGGGAGCCAGAAAGTGGTCAGGAAGGGGAAGATCTAGCGGTGGCAGGCATTGCCCATGGTCGACTAAAGAGTGGTTAATGAGTGGAGTCTCCTCCCCCATCCCACCTCCAAAACCAAACAGCCCCCCATGGCCCTTTTATCAAGGGGAGAGAAGGGTAAGTTGCACAGCACACCTTAATTATCCCCCCCTTCCCCCGTTTTGGTCCCAAAATGGTAAATCAAGGGAGATGTTACTGAGGTAACCCTCCACCCTCCCCCCTTCCAAAAAAAAAAAAATTCCCATACCAAAATGCCCCAGTTGTAAACAGAATGATTTTGAGAAGCATAACAGATAGAGACCTTCAATTCATCAGCAAAAGCAAAAGCTCCACGGCTTTCAACTAGAAAAGCCAGATTGTGCTCCATTGCTGTCCCATAATCAACCTGACAGTAAAAGAAAAGAGTGGACCATAAACAAGATAAATGAATGGATATTTGCACAATAAGCCAACTTCACATCTGAAAACAACCCAGAAAAAAGGGATAGTTATACATTTTGACAATTCCCGATGACAAAATAAGCGAAGAAGAACAAAAGAAAATCGTTATAATTGAAAGGCATTACCATCTGGATAAAACGAGAAAGCAGATGCCTTAACCGTTGGTTGTCTTCATCCATCATGTTCAAGGAGTTTGTAACATCATGCAGACCCTGAGCAACTTCAGAAAGAAACTGGATCGTAGTAGGATGACTGATATAATCATTCCTGCAGAACAAACAGCTGCAATACTCAGATATGCTTCAAAATGTAGGCATAAAAACGTGCACAAAAATTTTACTTGAATTTGCAATATCCCTAGTGGATCCTACTCCCATATGTTGGTTCACAGCAATATTTTGTACAGTATTAAAAAAAGAGGTCTTCACGGGACTACATAGTACCTTCAAAACTTAGAGACAGCACCCATGAATATGTAAAATCAAGCCTTTTAATATCCAGAGAGCTAACGAATGCATACAATAATTTTTCAAGCTAAATCACTACAGGTAATTGGGTAATGCACTATTCATGTGATATATTAGAACAAGTTTTCAAGAAAGTATGATTCAAAATATTTATCAATCTATAGATTTTTTTTATCTTTTTACTGAAGATTCGTGGTAAAATAGGTACAGACAGACTGGAGAAAGTTTGAAGGATGATCTAGCATATTTGGAACTTAGAGGAAACAACTCATGATAATGTTGAATAAAGATGCAGAATCCATAAAACCAATTCCTTTTGGTGAGAAAAAGATTTATTTGGTTTGGCAGATTGGTACCTATTCATCCAGACCAAGCTACAGAAGTCACAATACCAAGTGGCTTGAAATATCCACGAACATGCATTACATAACATACTAATTAAGTTGCAATACTCAAGAATGAAGAAAGTTCGAAAAAGACCATAAAATGTGATATGGCATATATGGAACTAGCAGAGGAAACAACTCATGATGGAATTGAATGGAAACGAATAATCCACATAGGCAGCGGTTTAATTTGATATGGTTTGATTTAGTGATAAATATTCATCTATAGTATCCAAGTCACAGTACCAAGCGATTTTGAAACACCAACAACATGCTTCAGTATAATATATTAGACACGTTTTTCATCCTCACAGTGCTAATGAATGTCTATATACCTGGGCCCTGCTGACCATGGAACTCAATCAGTTCAATGGTCACAGTCAAAAGTTGTGGAGGCAAGCTATCATGGTCATAATAAGACATTTTATATGAGTAAATTGCTTCCACAATTGACTGAAAGCCATTATATAAATAAATTCATTTTTTTTTTTTTTGGGTAAGTATTATATATATATAAATAATTTCGATGATTTGTAATTGTTCAAAGTAAACTGAAAGCATACAGCCATCCATTGTTACAGCTCATTACATTTAACAACAATTTGCAGTCTGCAACTACTATTCTAGGGATTTTATGTTAAAGATTTTGCTAACCTCTACAAAAATTGCAATGAATAATTAATGCACCGAAAAAGTGACATAGAAAAAGGTCATATCTAAGTCAAAAATAATCTTTAGTGATGAGAAATCTAATTTAACCACCAATCAAATTAGCACCTACAAATCAAAACATGAAATAAGCTAAATCAAAGCTCAAAGCTCACATTAAGTTTAAACAATTTCTTCATAAAAGTCTAATTCTTTATAGCAAGGAATCAACATAAAATTCTAAGTCCTCACAAATCTAACAAAAATATTAGCTTAATCAACAAAAAAATAGTAGTTCGCTTTTTGCTTAATTTTTGTGAAGTCTATACCCAAATAAGGAATTTTAATATCTTTCATGATTTTTCTCGTATGATGAAATAGACAAACCCAGTTTATAAGGTTCCTTCTTCATGTGGTTTAGCAAAAGGTAGGATATATGCAGCGTTACCACTACATTTCAAAGAGACTTTCTACGGTTTGAACATGCGACCTCCATGTTACAATGTAATACCTTTACTATTGTGCCAAGACTCACCAATGATGATGAAATTTAATTCATAAATAATGTTTTTGAATGACAAATTCTAGCTTAAATGGCTCCAAAAAGCCCAAAATACTGAAATTTTCTCTATCTTGTATTTAAAACAAGCTGAATGGGCAGAAAGAATCTTGCAGCATACCACAAGGTTATTTAATCATCATAGCTGCAATAGCAGTCTTGTTATGACATAATCTATGGCTCAAAGATCTTCTTGAAAACCATAACAGCAGCAGCCAAGCTATAAAACGGCTGTTTTCAAATTCCATGTAGGTGACAATTAAAGGTCAGTTAACATGCTGAAATTCATATGGTTATATAAAAAGAACATATTTATTTAAAAAAAACATCACAATCATTAAAATGTAGACTTAACTCCAGGCATCCACAATAAAAGAATTACAAGAAACAGAAGGATCAACAGAGCAAGAGAAAATTGTGCAATTTTTTATTTCCAGATAATGAAATGGCAATCACGTAAAGAACAAAACCTACCAAAGTACCTAATGAATCTGAATTCTGCATCATTTACTAATGACCCCAAAAAGCGGATGGTCAAAACGGTGCATTGACATCTTAATCTAGAGCTAGCAGAACAAAAAAATAAAATAGGCCAGATGCAATCATATCAACTTCGTGGATACCAAATTCTGTAATTTAATTTAAATCCAGCACTAGGTGAATACAAGTACCTTGTTGCCATATCAAGAATATGCATGCTAATGTTGTTTCTTGATTTTCCACGCATCACATCCAAGATATCAATAAAATGATCCTGCAACTCAATGCAGGAAAATTGTTGCTATCAGCAGTCCAAATTGATATAACTGTAGCCCGTGATCTTTGCTATAATAGCTCATATTGCGATGTTAAAATCCTCAGAAATTCACCATTATGCAACCTGACATGCATACAGCTAGTGAAGTAGTAGAATCAAAACTGCTAGATCATTGCAAAACTCACCAGTTCCAATGCATCTTCTATGCAGTTCAGATGAGAAAGAATCTTAAGAAAAATAGATTGCAAATTCTCAAGCTCACTGTCAGCCATCCACTTCTTGCACGCTCGTGTTGCAATACCTTCTAGAATTACTTGCAAATGAGTTTTCTGAGAAGTAAAAGAGAAACTCTGGATAAAAGAGAAGATTATGGAGGATGTAAACCACTCGGTCCAAGCATGTTCACAATGTAACACACAAACATTGAGACAAAGCATACTCTTCAAAAAAGAGATTACAGTAATAAAATTCAATCCAATAAGCACATTAATTTCAGGGTCAGCTCCATATTATAGACTATGGGGTCAATTGACCCCACTACAATGTGAACAAAAACATTTAATATAGTAAAGAACTAGTTGGTTTCTTCATAATAATCCACTTGGTTTCTTCAAATGACCCCATTGAAAAGAGATGAAGTGTAAAAAGCACTACAATTAGAAGGGAAATTTCATAAAAGGGAAGCAAAGGCTCACTTTTTTGTTAGATAGTAATTATTTAACTTTTTTTAATCAACATACACTTTCTGCAAATATAAGCTGACATCATTCTCATTTCAATCTTTTCCTTCTTTGGAGCAGATATCGCTCTCATTAAATTAATTTTAAAATGCGATTTAGTTTTTCCCATGTCTTTCAAATCTCATCTCACTTCCCTTTTATGTTAGTTAGGATTTATATCTCCTCTCTTCATAATATTCTTTCCCTCCTTGAATATTTCCAAAGTTTGTCCCCCTTTATTTTTGTTTTTTTAATTTTCTTCATCTCACTCATGTGATATGCAATATTTTAATTATCTTTTTTTAGTTAAATAAAAGGCTGCATGCATCTCACATTCCCACATCCTTCATGTACCAGCCATCATTTTTTCTTTATCTACCTGCATGTCACATCTGCTATTTTTTTCTTGAATGAGCTGCGAAAGAGCTGGTGACATATAGTAAGAGAAAGATGCACATTCATCCGACTCGAACAATTTTCTTTTTATAAAATTTTGCTTCTTGTGAATTACTGTTCTTGATGCACTAACCGTTGGGTTAGGACTTAGAAGATTTGCCATATGCTAATGCCATATCTCTTGGGACGTTTGGGTATGGATTGCCGCAGTGAATAGTCACCAACCGCAAAGAGTGTTTGTTCCAACGCTAGTTACCTCCCCTCTCACACAAATTTCATAGCCTCATACATTCCATATGTCATGATTGGCTATTTACATCCCTCAAAACTCCCATTTTTCTGTTTAAGCCAAAGAGGGATGATCAACCATGACACCAACAAGAATAAAACTCTCGTGGGAAATGTCTTGCCAACTTATCAAATTCATTTAGATAAAAGATAAACCTAACCCCTACCTTCTTGACACAAAGATCATCTTCCCTTATTTTGTTGTGGCAATGAGTGCTAACAATATAAATTAATACAATAAAAATTGGCTCTTAGTTTACTTAAACTATTCAATTAGCTATTTTTATTTGTCAAAATTTGTGAAAATATTTTTGGCACACAATGGGTTCTTATGACCCCATTGAAAAATATTTTGGGATCCACCCCAGGTCCAACTAGATAATACAATTGAGGTTTTCACATATCATGACATGACTGCAGTGCAGATAACGGCCATTAAGCCAATGATCACTTTTAGTAACACCAACCTTTTTTGGTGATTTAATGCAATTAAGTTGATTAACAATGGCTGATCACCATAACCTATGCCACATTTCCTCCACTTCCTCTTACCAAGAAGGCTAATCAGATGTAAATGACAACCAAGACTATCATAAAAAGTAATGCGAATGTATTTTATGTTGTCCAAAACCCAATGGGATTATTATTAAATCTATTACTTGAAATTTCTGCAAGTAAAATATGCAGATTATCTTTTAGCATAAATTATTAAGATGAATATTGTATAAAAATATTTAGTTGGAGACAAAATTATGGTATGTCAGATTTGTGTTTTATTTCATGGTATGGACTTCACTAGTTCAAATTTTGACTCATAGTTTTGAAAGGATTAGGGAAGTTGGACCAGCCTACATAGATCAAGGCACCCAATTGACCTTTCCAAGGACAGTATAATTCCCATGGCCTTCCAGGCGTGGGATAAGAATCTCCTCTCTTTCGTTTCCCATTATATACTCACTTGGGAATTATTCCAGTGTTTGAAAAGTTGGGTCTCATAAATTGCATCAACCAAATGTATTTCAAAACTCACCTTCCATGATCCTGACACCCATGAAAGATCAGTAAAGTTTTGTACTGTCCAATCCTTGAATAAAAAAACAATGCATCACTCAGAATTGGAACTTGACTACATTTGATCATTAGTATATTCTTATATGCATCCATAAATTAATAAGCCACTTAAAAGCTCATTATGAAAAAAGCATGTCCATTGACCACCGTCTCCCTCTCTAGGTTTTCAACATCTCTGCCAATGGGCAATGGAGATTTGCTAGGATTGCCCTGCAGTAGGGCCATTCCTCCAGGCTATTGAATAATCAAAGGCATCAAATTCTGTCAAATAATCAGCTAGAGGTTTCTTTCAAAAACACTCAAAATAAAACCAGCATACACAGAGTTTTATCCAACTAGGTAGGAAGCACAAAAACTTCAAGCATGACCCTACTTCCCTCACAGACCAGTAGCCAGGTGTGGGTAATTGTGGAAAACATTGAAGCCAGGTCAGAGAGCAAAGCGGTGAAACAGAGATCCAGCAGCAATGTTTCTTCAAGGATATATCAAACAGCAGATATTGATGACCAGGCCAACAAATTAACAAGTCCAAGTCCAAAGGGTAACACTGTAACACTATCCCATGAGATTTCAACTTGTTCCAGACGTCATGTTATCATAGACAAAACACTCAACATCATTTGCTGCATGAAATAATAAAGATAAATTCTAGGCACATGGAAAGTAACAACATACATGCCAAAGAACCACACATCACAAACACTAGAGTTGTCAGGTGAACGATTGAAGAATAGGTTTTCACCATGCCCCCGCACTGGAAAGTCCATTGGGCTGGAAATTGTAACTAAGGACCAGCCCACCACATATATGTGATGAAACACAGTGGCAATAATGGTGTGCCACAATTAAAACTTCAGCACAATATGCCAGACAAGCTTTCACATCATGTCAAAAAATCATTTATCCCAAAAGCTTAAGCAGTGAGGCAAGAATCTAGAAGTAGATTCTTACTCCAACAATGCATAGTGAGAAACATAAGTAGAAAAATAGATCATTAGCGCAAGACATTTAGAGACACTAAGACTCACCATCTGATTCTGAAGTACAATGTCAACATATCCATCCACAACCCTCAGATACTCCTCTAGGTTGGTATATTGACTAATAAACTGCAATTGACATTAATGTTTGAGAATCAGATAAAAAAGATGTAAAATCATGATGTTTAATATAATACCACATACTGGGTTAAAACAAAAGTCAACAGACAAACCACCCTTGGAGGGTGGGGAGAAAAAAAATGAAAGAATAGGCATGAAGGGAGCAAGGATTATAGGTCCAGTGATCTGCTCCTAAATCACAAGTGAAGTGGGAAGGGAATGCAATCTGATGAATTGAATTATACTAGTAGATAATACAAAAATAAAAATGAGGTTATTATTAACAAGAAAATGTACACTTCAGGGGGGTGGGGTGAAGATAATTTAAGGCAAGGCTGTTTGCACAACAGATATGAACAACAGCAGAGTGAGAAGGTCATATAAGATCATACAAGCGCAAGCAGAATGTCTGAAGGCTAAAGGCACATTTGCTAAGGGAATTGTGTGGAAGCTTACCTTGTAACTTATCCCACAACCTTCACCCCTTATGTACCAAATATTGGAAAGGGCAAACACTGTGGTGGGAAAAGTCAGGGAGAAAAATAAACTAAAGCAGGAAGAAGGGAGTTTACTCTCTCCCAGTAGGGTTAAAAGGGAAACAGTCTTATGCTCGGCTAGCCTCTCCGTCCATCCACAGCTACCACCATGCTCTAGCACCACCACTGGTCGTTCAGAAGGAGCCAGCCATCGCTTTCCAGTCCACTGGATGGTTGGCCAACTGCCGGTGGCATAAGAAACCTTAAATAATGCCAGTGAGGCAGCAACAGTGGTGGCTGTCACTGGTGATGATAGGTTAACCTACTCTACTCGTTTTAACCTAGCAGCTAGCATTAACCAAAAGGTTCCCTTCCCACCACTTTCTTCAAAACAGCTATCAGCTGGCCCAAGAAAAACACACACACACACAATACACATCCTATAACAAAACCCATCATTACAACCTTGTCAAATGGGGAAAAGATATTAGTATAAAGACTATGAAGCTAGAATACAAACCATCCATCACTCGTATCACCAGTGTACAAATTTTTCTCTTTGGCCTTACCACTTACCAGTATCAAAATTGTTGTGTTCCCAACATGCTACCTTGTACTTCAAAATTTTGGGGGTAGTTCGCATTCTATTTGATAATATATAAGAGAACTAAAACCAAAACCATCGATCAAAAGCAGCCATAACTTCAACAAGCACTTGATGTGATCAAGAGAAATACATCCATGTCTACTGCCTGTGGACATGTTTTCCATTGATTGGTATGATAGGAACAGAAAACTGGTTAGAATTGAACTGAAGTCATTGCTTGGGCAAGTGGAAAGCCAACAACCAGGCTAACCTTGATTTCCAATAGTGTCTGTAGACTCCTAAGACCTAAGACACCTGATACATATTAACAATGTGAAGGTGAAACCTTATGTACACGAGATATAATTAGTAGTATCTCAGGGATATTTTAGTAATTCTAATGGCCAGTACAATGGTCAAGACAGGGTTGAGACGAGGGAAGACAACACCCTCACCCTCGGATACCTATAACTGATGGTGCGTATTCCTAGTGTGTTGCTTCCCTCTTTCCTTCATCCTATGGTCCTAATTAAGCACTCGACCATAGCAAGCATATTTTTACTCCCCTTAATTTTTTGAGCTTAGGAGCTTCATCATCATTCTACCTCTACCACTTCGGTGCACATAATATCCTACCACCACAAAAATCAAGGACTTAGTTTAGGTCCTCTACCCCCCCCCCCCCAAAAAAAAAAAAAAAAAAAAAAAAAAAACCCAACCAAAAAAAACTTGCACAGATCCAAAATTATAAAATTGCAACTCCCAAAAATGAGAAACTGATGAGGACCCCACAACTAGGAGAATCAACTAGATTGCAGCATGGCAAGCAGAAAGATAGATAGCAGAGGCCGAACTAGACAAGGATTGGACCAAGGCCCAACTAGTCGAGGCCAAACCTCAGGTGGCTGAGCTAAGTGAGCCTGAAATAAGGAAGCCCTGATTGAGGCCAAACCTCGGCATGCCAAGCCTGACAAGCCAACTCTCCTAGACCAGATCTCAACCGGCTGAACTCACCTGGGACCGAACCAGCTGATGCAGAGCATGGATAGTGACATCGTGTTCCTTTTATTAAGGGCATTTTATGCAGGAATATCATGAAATCCTGATTGTTTGGATTCAAACAAGTGCTAGAAGTACAATAATAATAATATCCCTGATCTATTATTGTAATTCCCCTACAAGGGTGCTGATGTAATCAAATTAATAGGCACCACTAGGGTTTCAATGGGCATCATATCAGCTAACATCAAGACCAGATTAGGGGGAAATCTGTCCTCTTGGGAAATGTGCATTTTGCAGCAATAAGCTTGGGTACTATTGATGTATTTCTTTTTATCTAACCTAGATTTCCTGGGTGTGCTTGGTTGTTTTAGAGTCAATTCAGTGACTCTTCCACAGAGGTTCATTGTTATCATTCTATTTCTAGTACTGTTGTTGTTTCCTCTTGCTAGTTGCTACCACTAAATCAATATTCACTGCAGTCACCATTTTGAATTACAGTATTCCATATCAGTACTCTTCTCTTCACAAAGTTGGCTATGTTTTTGTTGTTCAATTATTTGTGGGTGAAATATGAACAGTGATTGGCTTGATATTGGAATGCTGGAAGAGGGTCCTTATCATAAACTAAAGACGGGAAAAGACCTTATGAATAAGAAGATGGAGGGGCAGTATTAGATAATAAAATAAATGCAAAGGCCACAAAATATACAAAATTATAAACCTGAATGAGCATATCCAAAATTGCATGAACCACATCCTCTGAACATTTTCTTTCAGAGAGCCTGAAGCCAAAAAGCCTAAAATTCATACACTGTAAACTGAATAAGGTCAAACTGCTTTGAAGATACAGGTACATTATAGAACATAACTCAGTTAAGTCACAGCATCTTTCTTGGGACATGCACATAACACTAAAATCAGCAATACCTGATCAAAAGAAGAATCATTGCTGAACTCAATGTGCCGAAGAATATTCACAGCATTACCACTGATAACTTCAACTGGCAGTTCCTTAAGTAGATGATGAACAATGACTGAAATAAACAAGGATCTTCCCAACAACTCTGATGGATTCTGCCCCAGTCCAAGCTCCACAAGGATGTTGCTAACTTGCTTTTTCCAATAAATAAGAGAGTCAATAAGCAATACTAGGAAAATAGATATTTGTCAAGGAAAGAACTTAAGGAGGAGGGTAATGATAGTGAAACAACCTAGACTAATTTGGAAATCCATGTAGCAGAGATTCATCTTTAGGGGGGTGTATGTTCACCTCTATATTCTTTGTCTTATTTTAGTTAATATCTTTATTCTGTTTTTCCTTTCTTTCTCATCTTATGTAGTCCAATTGTTGTTTTTTATTGCTAGGGTAAAAATTATATTTGCCATTGCCACCATGCACATCTAAAGATCAAAATGCAGCTACATCCCGGAAAAACACAAAAAATTACATACAAGATACAACCCCAAAAAACATAGGAATGACAACTGAAAGATTACCCAACAATTTGATTTAAGAAAAAAAAAAAAAGGCAAAACGAAAAAGCACAGGAGCAAAATATAATGTGTAAGCCTCAATTGCTAAAGCAATTCACATGACATTCGACCCCCTTGAGTTCTCTAACTACCATTCAACTTGAAAGTTTTGTACATGCCAACCAAATCAATTTTTTTTTGCTTTCTTCAAATAAGCAAGTGATTTATGAAAAGGATCACAAGGCATTCCATTCATGCACACAAGATGCATATCCAAAAGCAAAGCTGTCATTATTTTTATGCAAAGAAATATAATTAATAACTACATATAACATTATTAGCATTATCCCTCCATTATAACAGCAAAACAGTAGGAATATGCAACAAAAAATAATTAATGTACTTAACAATTTACACAACAATAACAACGAAATCTTAAGTCCCACCACTTGCCATCTACTCTATGATATGAATTTTTTTCCAGCATGTCCATCAGTTTAGAGTCACATCCTCCCGAAGTTGAAACCCATTTAATCCTTTTTAATTACGTCACTGCAAGTTTTTCTAAGCATGATTATTCTGTTCTTATTGCCTCTAACATCAACCTCACCAGTCCACCACTTGAACAAAGGTCTGGGTGTGCAAATATTCTTCAGTGTCCTTCTCACACCTTATCTTCTAGGGCTGCTATTTTTATTTGGCTAAGAACCTATTGATTTTTTATTGTATCTTTCAAAGTTACACCACTCAGCCATCTCAACCTTCTCAATTTTGCTACATGTCTCAATTTGTATATGCTGCTTTAGACTGCCCATACCCAACACTCCAATCCATACAATAGTGTAACAGCCCTATCAAAGTTTTAAACTTAGGCACTTGACTATTACATAACAAGTATGGCACATTTCTGCAAACTGTAAGACCTACCTTGGCTTATGCATGCCTTCAAACTCCCCATTTTCTTGAATTATAAGCTCAAAGGAAGCGAAATCACAGCTCTTAGGAATCTCTTGATCATTTGACATGCTAAGCATTCTGCCTAAATTTCCAAAGGAAAAAACAAAACATTGCTTGTCCTCAATTTTACTTCTCTTATCTTGAACCCTTAGAATCTTGAGCCTCTCTATAGAATTCTAACTTCGATTCTCTATTCTACTTTTATTTATCAAAACAATATCACCAACAAACAGCACACGCTGAGAAATTCATCCTGAATATGCATAATAAGCTCATTAATAACTAAGGTAAACAGGTTAAAAACTCACCCTTGATGAAAACCTATTGCACTTGACCAATCTTTGCCTTTACTATTCTTGCACTACCTAACACTGCATTGCACATATTCTCAATGGAAAGTAAGTATATACTACCTAATCCCTTCATTTCTAAAACACACCATAAACCTCCCAAGATATCCTATCATAAACTTTCTCTAAATTGATAAAAACCATGCATATACCATTTCTTTTTCCTAAAGTTTTCCATTAACTGTCTTGGAAGATATATAACTTAATGGTTAATCGCCCTAGCACAAAACCAAATTGAATTGATGGCACACTTGTTTCTAGTAGTAGGCTTTGTTCAATTACTCTTTGATCTTTCACAAAGTTTGATTGTATTGTCACATTTTATTCCATAATAATTGGTACATTTTTTCAGTATCTCTTTATTTTGAATAAGTAAGACACTGAAGTGCTTCTCCTCTGGTTGTGCAGCATTCTTTTAGTTCTTATAATCCTATTGAATAGTTCTAGTACACCTACAGATCCATGATCCCCTAAACATACCCAAACATAAATAGACAAATCAGTTGCACATGGAGATTCCCCATCTTCAATCCTTTTCAATGCATATTTGACTATTTCAACTTTCATTTTGTGGACAACTCATATTCTATGACAATTAATAAGATACATGCAAATAAATGCCAGGTGTCAGCATTTAAATGCCTACACCCTTGCTATTTATATTTATAGCTTTTTTTATGCTACACCTATACTTCCTTTGCAAAAATTTATAAATCACTGCTTTGAATACTATAGCAAAGATTTAGTCTGCAAAAATCTGATGTCGCTATTGAGCTTCACTTGGAATAAAGATAATTGGCATATCATCCCATGAGCTAACTCATGGTACAACGGTGATGACATTCAACTGCTCAGTCATGAAAATAAAAAGAACAAGCGAATGTAAAACCTTCTGTGACAAGAATTTCTTGCCGTAGGTTTTGTTCAATTACTCTTTGATCTTTCACAAAGTTTGATTGTATTGACACATTTATTCCACAATAGTTGGTACATTCTTTTAGGATGTCTTCATTTTTGATAAATAAGACACTGAAGTGCTTCTCCTCCAGTTGTGCATCATTCTTTTAGTTCTTATAATCCCATCAAACAGTTTACTACACCTACGGATCCATGACCACCAAAGCATTCCCAAACATCAATAGGAATATTAGCTGGACATAAAGATTTCCCATTTTCAATCTTGACAACTCATATTCTATAACAATTATCAAGATGCATGCAAATAAATGCCAGGTGTCAGCATTTAAATGCCTACACCTTGCTACTTATATTAATAGATTTTTTCCTTCCTTTAAAAAAATTATAAATCGTTGCTTCAAAAAAATAAGGAAAGATCCAGTTTGCAAATATCCGATGTGATAATTGGCATATCATCCTGTGAGCTAACTCATGGTATAACGGTGATGACATTCAACGGCTCAGTCATGAAAATAAAAAGAACAAGCGAATGGAAAACCTCATGTGACAAGAACCCAAATCCAATCTAGAGCAATTGAAACTAAAATTACTTCAGGACTTGTGCATGCTTGTTCATCTTTGCGTAAGTGCACTTGGTTGCATACAGAGACAATAACTATCACCACCATGCTACAAGTAAGAACCTTAATGACCTGTTGTGGATCCTTAAATATGCATTTCAAAATATACTCGATGGCTGGCTCCACTAGGCTGACACGAATCTGTTTGCTCTTTAGACTTCTTTCGTCTGTGGCCTCTTTTGGTGAAATGATTGGCTTCATCATAGCATTGATTTCAATGATGCAAGTAATGAGATATCCTGTTAACAGAATCAAAACATTCTACTAAGCCATAGATGAAATCACATTTAGAAGATGTGTCAAATTGGAATTAGTTGATCACTAACACAGACCACAAAACATGTAGATGCTTTCTTCTGTTAAAATAAAGTTGGTCTTTTTTGGAGGTAAAGTTGGGGGGGGGGGATATTAGGAAAATACGGACAAAATTGAAAATCCTCAGATAAAAATCCATAAATGTTCAGTTTCACCAACTGGAAGCGTAACTGAAATTCAATCTCAATCAGGCAATTAGCCGAAGATGAAATAGCAAGTCATCAACACAGCTAAGATTCTGAAATCCAACAAGCATGTACTGAACTTAATGAAATCATCAGTTATCTATCATCCAGCCAGCCAGAAACAATTCGGCTATCCATAGATGGGTAGCGTGTCAAATCTCAGCATCCATTTGCATTAGGGCCAGGTTGCATTCATGTTCAGGCCCGGAAGCCACTTGTATCATGAGTTGAAATTCCATCCCACATCCAATGTGCTTAATAATTGGATTAGCCATACACAACAATGCACATATTCCTATATGCTGATAAACTGTAATAATATATGCCAAATAACAAGAAGAAACTCAGGTTGATAGAGTGAAGACGTAAGCCTATGTTGAATTTTTACATTACCAGGTTGTCTTCCAGTTAATCAAATAATTGGTTCAAACAGGAGAAAGAAGGAAAAACAATCATCCTAACCCCATTTTTCTGGGTGGTTTTACCAATGTGGAGCATTGAAGCAAGTTTTCTCCTCCTAGTTCTGCTCTAGCACAGGTGCTCTCATTGAGTCAAGCAAACAGGTCAAGTTTGTTACAAAGAAGACCCTGATTCTGGTTTCATGCATGTTGGTAATACTTTTCTCTTGTTCCTTTCTATTTGGAAGAAGAAAGTGGGTAATACATAGTTTGTGCATGCAAGTATAAAGCAACTCATAAACCTGATGAAAGAAACAGAAAATGTTAGAGGAGATATATACAATTAAATCACACTATTCCATTCCTATACGAGTCTAAGCCCAAAATACATGCAACGCCATTTCTAAGTCCAGTCTAGCAGAATTATGCAACGTTCTATCTTGGGATGCCTCATCGTATACCAGCCATAAAAAGCCATGTCTTTTATGGGGTGGAAGAAAATAGTTGGATCTTCACAATCCATGAGAACTCATTGCGCCATAATATAATCTATGGTATCATCCCTCGTGTCTAAGATAAATCCACACTCCTCACGTCTCTAATGTGGGATGGGTTGTTACATTTTCTCCCATTCCAATCCCTCTTACCCTCGTTAGGGCTCATTCATCCCTCAGATGATGTGGGATTCTGGAGGCGTACCACGCTTACATGTGCAATAAACAACTTAATCCCAAACAGTCTTAATTTTGCACACTTCCAAAATAGGTTGGGCTACACTAACATTTGTAAGACTCCAAGCAGGCCAAAGCAAACAAACCCTTATGGATCGTTTTCCTCTTCATACAAAGATCTCTTACTTTTTCTGTACTCTTCACATCTCCAATGTGGAATGAAGTGTAACAATAACCTCTCTCCATCTTTTGCAAAGGTCTTATCGGTGACAATCTTAAAGAGGTGTGATAGTATTAACCTGCCATTGTTTCTTGTGCAAGTTTGAAGGCAAATGAGGTGACTGTCTTCTCCTTACATTGGAACATATCAGGTCTGATCCTTGACATATACCAGGCTTGGATTGGATTCAGTCCAAGCTAATCAAGTGATCAAATAGCATAGCTCTTTGACATTTTTTTGCAAGAACGGATATCAAGATGATCATGGATTTCATCTTCCCAATGCATGGTCCTCACAGTCCAAGACAATCAAGTGAACCTTCAACAAAGAGGAATCTGCCTTGAGCACAATTAACGTGTTATATATTAAACTTTGCTTCTTGGCAAGAAGGGGAAATACCCTGCTTCTCTCTTTCCTGCTTATCATTTCTCAAGGGTCTTGTACATATTCTTTACAAGTTCTTATTCTTATCATTTTGATTGTTCATTTCTTTTGTATTTGGGCAATGTCTCTCAACGTCTTATCAATAGTTTACTGGTGCATTCTAATGAAAACAGGGGCACAGAGAGAGAGAGAGAGAGAGAGTCATCAATATTCTGTTAGCTATGTATTCAAACTAGTAACACTTGTAGCAGTGGCCTATACTCTATATTAAAAAATTAACAATCTAGTTGGCAGTGCATAAACTTAACCACAATTTTTCTTAATTCACATCTGTTCGAGTTGAGCATAATCATACTGGAGAGCACAAAAGCTAGGATGTGTACACAATGCTATTGATAGAGCACATGGATTTCAGTCACTGTGTCACTGTTTAAGTGATTATAAAGAGATACATGATAAGCAACATGCAGCCATGCACAGATTTGACCATGAACACAAGTTAAAGAAAAGGATACCTTTGTCACTTGAAAGCAATTTCTGGGCACGGTGGGCCATATATAAATGGCAGTAAGCAGATGCCAATGGATCTGCTAAACCTCTCATCATGAGAACCAAGCGGTGGAGGACATCTGCGGGTCGATCAACTAAAAAGCGCCAGCAAGGCAGTATCGCAAGCTCCAAGTAGCTGAAGCACGACATGGCACAAAAGGCTGGTAAATGCTGAGCTCATTACCAGATCCTTAAAAAATATATATATTAGAGATGCATGTATGAGAATTCCAGACAACAATAATTGAAGAAAAACATCATTTATTTATTATATTTCAAGACACCATCTTGAAAACACTCTATAAAGAAACATTTGCACAGATTAATTTCCTGCATTTGAGTGGTTTAAAAAAAATTAACTCCATCAATAAATTGCTTGGTTGTAAAGATGAAAACAGATCTCTCAATAAATGAAATAACTAATAAAGAAAACTGCATATAATATAGAAAATTATGATGTCCTTGCCTTGTTTGTATAGAATATATTCACTCTATTGTCAGGAAATAGAATATGCAAGAATATAGAAAATAGAGTATGTGTGTTTCTTTATCCTATTTCTAATGCCTTCCTCGAAAGAATTCACAAAAGTCATCAAATGGAGGGACAGGCAAACAACTAGGCAAAAAATGCTTGGTAAATTGTTAAATAGTTAAACCAAAAGAAACACATGGTAAGCTAATGAAGTGGGAGAATGCACGATAAAGAAAACATAGGACCTCACATGCGTGGCAGCAGCTCTCTTATGGATCCAATTTTGCAAAACCAATTGAAGCATGTTTCTTTAGCATCTGAGCAAATATCACTTGCTTGGAAATCCTCTACCACATGTCAAATAAAGGCTTCAGTTAAAATCATTGTTGAATAAGAAAATTAACTTGCAATATGACCATAAAACAATGAAAAGATGAAACACCATGAAGAAACAGATACTGCAACTTCCCAGAATGCTGATGAGTATTGATCACTTATGCACAGGATGCATATAATACAAACCATATTATTACCTGTATCAAATATCACTCGTATCCAACTCAAATAACAACAATGAATGGTCAACGATGGAGAATATATATGAAAGCCCAAAACTAGTTATTAGATATAGTTTTCATAATTGGTTTTCCTCGTTTATGGTAGCTTTGTACTTTTATTAGTCTTGAGTAATATTTAGGATGTTTAGCTATTGTCTTGTCTGTGTTTTAGCATGCTTAGGATTTGATGCTTTCATTATGGTTTAAGAAATAATGATTTGTTTCTAAGTTAGCTTAAGAGTTGGATGTCTGTGTGAGTACGTCACAATCCCTTTGTTTATTCAATTTAGAAGAATTTACTGATTTTTAGCAAATGGGATATTTTTTTCTCCACTCACCCAAACTCACATCTCCTCTTATATATTCCTCCTCTATTTCGCTCTTCTTTCCTATCTATTTACCTTCTTCTCTATTTTCTCTTCTCATCTCACCTCAGAGAGAGTGAGGCAAGTTAGAGACAAATGCAAGGATAGGGAGGGGGAAAATAAGGATGTGTTTGGACAGAGCACAAGAATGCAGACCAAGAAGTAACTGCATGTGGACAAAGAGATACAACGGAACAAAGGAAGCAGAGAGCTGAAAAAACAGATATTAACCTGGTAAAGAGCATAGCTGAGTGCCATCCTCCTGAAATTCAACCTTCTGCTTGATGCGCTCCCACACCATATCACCAAGCATATCTAGGATATCTGTGGCTAGGGAAAATGATGTTGGATAAAATTGCAACACAGTTGTGTCCATCAAGAGCCTAGCAACCTGCATTATGAATGGTTCATTTAAGTAGTATGCTCGCCTTGTAAATAAACATATCACTTCTATTTTTTTGTCTATTATTTCAAGATCAATTTAATTTTAATTGCAGAGTACTTGGTCTAAACACTAGATTACATCAAGGTCCAAATGGTAAAAACAATGACATTGAGTTCTGCAGGGTAGCATGAGAACATACCCAAATAAAACCAATCAATAAAATAGCAGCTAAAATGCCACCAGCACATAAAGTTTTTCCTCATTAACATGGTTATACAATCTTTGAAGGAAATTATTTATTGTCTCCCACCCGCTTAGAGAGGCACACAGGCCTTCACAATTATGATGGTAGCACCATAGTTCAACTCCGTGATTGACCATGAAAGTACCTGTATTGGATGACAACAATTGGATGTGTAGAAATAATTTTTAAAAAAGTCAAGTCCAACCTCTAGCACATACCCTTGCCTGATACACAGAGTCTAAGTAATATAAGGTAGCACTACATTGTCCTACCTAAGAGAAAGAAGAATTTATTCCACAATAAAAAAAACTCTCCTTGACAGATGTTTTATCTCTATTTGTCTGCATACTATCCAAAAGAACAAGGCAGCAAGAGAAATCAGATAACACTTTCTATTTCAAAAGTATATTTTTCCCGTCATTCAAATTTATTGAGCAAACTAGTGTAATTAGGTAAATTCACTTTGCATCAGATATTTATTGAATTATATTGTCACAGGACATTACAACAGGAATAGCCATGTACGTTGTTTGCTTTCCATAACCTCTGCTCTTAGTAATTTACCGTTTTGCTTCCTTTTTGAACATCATCAACACATTTAGGATCGAGACTGAATAAAGCAGTAGCAGAGCCACTCAAGGGCTGGCAGGGATACACCACCCCCACCTTAAAAGAAAAAGCATATAATTGATAACTACTCTCATAGAGAAGATATTATATTTCCCCCAATAGAAAACATTTTTTCTATGCCTTCGCTATTGTAGCTTATGTCATCCTTATTTGTCCCACTCATGGACTGTTTTGGCTGCAGATTTCCGTGTTATCATTTGGAAGACTACATCTTGAAAGATCAAATTAAATACAGAAAACCCCAATTAAACTTCCATTTAGACAGGTGAATGCAGAATCCAGACCCATTTGACTTCCAAATAGACAACTCCTCCCTGTGTGTGTGTGTCACATATGGTCCCTCCAAGGGAAAATTACTGCCTCCACCTCTGGTGTACTGTATCTACACGCCATCAGAAGTAAATAGAAGAAAAAACAAACTAGTCTTCAATTTGTATATTGAACAAAATAACAGCACCCATCACCACTACCAAGCCCCCTCCACTGGCTAAAATACCCAGATAAAATTGTTGACCAAACACATGGTCATTGTGAGAAATGTGCAACTCATTTTGATTTCTTGATGGCAATCAAAACCCTCCCCCTCCCCCCCCCAAACCAAAAAAAAAAGAACAAAAAGAAAAAAAACTGCCAGAATGAAGCAAGTGAAATACCAATGATAAACTTCCAATTTATGTTGGAAAACAAAAGGATGAATACAATCGCAACTGCTACCAGGCAGGAAAGTGCATTATTTGTGAGGGGGATGGGGTTTGAAAATTGCAGATTATAAAACGCCAGTTCAGTCCAGACTCCAGAGTGATGATGGTTGATCAAGCTAAAAAATACCACCATAGCCACCCTATCTATTCTTGCTTAAACATATTTATGACAGAATCCTTACATCCATTACATACCACAGATGAACCAAAACACCTGTCAACAGTCATAAATAGAAAATCAAATGTAATGCCCGATATTTTCATAATAATTTATGAAATTATTATCATATACATTGGGTCAATTTGAAAAAATAGTTGTATAATAGAAAAATAGAAGAAATCGGATTGAGAAAAATTAGGCCCAGCGCCTAATTGACGCCTATGGAGTGCACATGTGTGTTTCAGGCAAAATGGGTGACGCCAAATGTGTGCCTATTGTAACGCTCATGAGTATTTTACGCAAGGTAGTGGCACATAAGGTGTGCCTGTATTGACACACGTTCGAGGATGAGGAAGTATGTAGGCGCCCGAGTTGCGCCTAATACGGTGCTCACACGCATCTATGCATATGAGTGGCACCTAATGCACATGTGACTGGCACTAATGCGTTGATTCGAGTATTTAAGGGATCTTTGCACAATTTTAATCATTTTGCTTGGGAAAAGACAGAGAGGAGAGAGAAAGAGAAGAGATGAAGAAGAACGAGAGAGAAGGAAAAGGAAAGAGATTTTGGAGCTTTTTTGAATCAATCTACTAGATCAAAGGTTTAAAGTAAACACTTCTAAGCCTGTTCTTTAGTCTATTTTTGAAGTCCTTTGATTTTGCTCATGATTCTTGTTTCATTATATATGCTTATCACAATTTACACCCTCGTTTTGAATTATGCATGTGATTTTCACTAAACATTTTAAAATATTGTTGGGTTTCACCAAAATTTGAAGATTTGGTTTATTTTTCACAAAATAAGTGAATATTTTGAATGATTATGTTCATATATGGAAATATTTGAAAAGAAAAATCATGACAAAATTTGCATTTGGCTTTGCATGATGATAGTCCATGCAAATGCTCAAATAGAAATCTATTTTAATATTTGACATAAGTTAGCACTTTCCTACAGGATAGAAAGTTTCGCACTTATAATTTTTCCACAGAGTGAAAACATTTTGGTATTTATACTTTTCCCACATAGTAGAAAAGTTTTGATATTTATTATAGAGTTCTTTGTTTATTTTGTTGAGAATCATTGCAAGGAATTGATGAAATAATATGATTGGATGTTCTAATACATTAAGAACACTTGAAAACTCCACTTATTATCCATGGATGGCAAAAGAAAATGGTGTTTGATATTGTCTAATGGGAGTAATTTATAAACAATCTGCCTATAAGTCTAAATAGTAGTGTTTTGATTTAAGATTACTGAGAGTATGTGCAATCCTTCTTCAAAGTTGGCATTGTAGCCCTTGGTTCTCCAATTTTGGCATGGTTGGGTTTTTGGATTTTGACATTTTGAGGTGATTTAGTCTTTTAAGATTTGCAAGTTTTGACACGACATTTGGATTTACCTGACTTTAGTCATTGAAACTTTCAAAATTATATGATTTGAATTTTGGATGATTTCGTACAATTTATATTATTTGATATTTGTACATGTATTACAAACTTTGCATACAAAATCATGATTTAGATTGTGTTTGGAACATTGGATATATTGAATTTCACAAGTGTTTACAATTTTTGTCCTTCTATCTGTTTTATGCGCATGATTTGCATATTTTATGTATATATATATATATCATTGCTAAATTTTAGACTCATAATTTGCTATATTTTCTAACCCTCTTGGATTAGAGGGCCTTAAATGCTTGCAAAATTCGGATGGGAGAGACTAGAAGATTTATTTATTTATATTGTATTTGGGACTTGTATTGGGATATTTATATATTTCGATTTGTTGTGGTTTATATAATTTGGAAATATTGTATTAGTTGGGATTTCGTCCAGATATTATATTGCGATGATTGGATAACTATTGGATACTTTTTCCGTGCGGATAAGTTTGGTTAGAACATGTTATTTTATTTGGAGATCAAACAGGGTTCGGTTTGATCAGGTCCTATATTTGCTATTATTATGGATATCATATTGTTTAAGTTCTTGTTAGTTTGTTAAATCCGACCTAGTATTTGGATATGCTCATGCTAGGATCATAATAACAAGAATGACTAGCACATTAGAAGACAAATGTAACAGGAAGAAGCATACTAGGGAGACTTCAGTCCCAAAATCGAATATCATTTATTCCATAATCTATAATGATTTTAATCCTATTTTAAATTAATCCCAAAAATATACTTTATTTAAACGACTTAACCCAAAATGAATACTGAGATGCAAACTTACATCAAATACCATCAAATGATCCCAAATCAATATATTAATCAAATCACATGACTCAAAAGCCACACCCAAAAGTGATTCCAAATATCGACACTAATTGATATCAAACCATATGTAAAGAAAAGTATCTTTACTAATATCAGAGCATTAAACCATAAACTTAACCGAAAATACTGTTTAAACTTATATATTTTCATCATCATTATTATTGACAAGATACAAACATAAACCATAACAACTAAAAATTGAAAGTTAATATCCTGAACTATTAAATTAGTTTAAAATATTAAATCAATTTAGCATCCTAAACTGATTTCCGAACAACCTGCTCCTAAGTCAACACTCTTGCAAGTAAATCTGAGCCTACTAATTTAAAGGGTTAACAAAAATAAAGACAAGAATGAGCCTAACAATCAACAACATATGTATAATCTTATATGTGGATATATACTAACAAAATATGCTAAAGATAATGTCATAATTGAAATTCTGAAATGCCAATAATATTATTTTTGATAAATCATGCGAAACCGTATAATTATGATCAAATATACTAAAAGTTGTACAAATACCAAAATCATGACAAAATCATGCTAATATATAAATGACCAAGAATCAATGATGATCACACCAACAAAGGGCAAATATTGAAATTCAAGCTATAATTGTTTCCACATAGTCAAATGTCATATATTAAAATTCGGCTATAATTGTTTCCATATAGTCAAAGATCATATGCCACTGTTCATAACTCGTGGGTGGGTCACCTATATATTATTCCCTGATATTAGATCTTCAATTTACTAATAATATATCAGAACATATTTGAATAAATCCCGTCAATTATCTATACTGGTATTTAATTAAACTAAAAACTCTACTCAAATACGAACATATTTTTCTTTTTCTCATAGCAGAGAAAATAATTCCTTTATCAAAGCAAATGTTTCATTTTTCTTTTAAATATATAGCATGCAATAAAAACTATGGACATACATGAACTTTAATGTGTAATTTAAAAATATGTAGAAATTATATTTAAAAATTACAAGAAATTAACATAGTTATATAAGTTTTCAACATTTTCTGACAAATAGATAACATGCAAAGATATTTATATAAAAATAAAGAACATGCAAGAACATATATAAGGAATTTAAAGGCATGCAAAAATATTAAATAAAAATTCATTACTTAAACATGATTTGCATGGATTAAATATTTGTATTTTATAAAATTTTATAAAAATAAGAGCAGAATTCCATGTATACAAAGTCTAAAATAGTTTAAGTATGAAATTAAGATATACGTGAAAATTTGGAACAAAAAATACTTAAGAATTGTAGAAAAGATCAGCAACAAGAAAACAAAGGATTTGGATACACTTGCATTTACTTGATTTTTGCAAAAGATTCCTTAATTTCACCTTAAATCTCCCTTCTTCTTCTTTCTCTCTCCTTCTCTCTCTTTTTCTCTTCTCTTTCTCTCTACTTTCTCAAAGTTTCAACAGAAATGAGTTGAAATCGGTCGAGAGACCTATTTATAGAAAATTAGCACATGAAATCAGGTGCTGAAATATAATCCACACTATAAGCAAGCACCCCTCAGCACAAGCATTCTATCCCAGAAATGCACGTGCATCACTTGAATGCACATCAGGAGTATACATTATATCTAAAACATACTCATGCATTAGTTAGGCGCGAGTCAGAAGCTATTCAGCCCAACTTATTCCAGTTTGAAACTCAATTTTTTGACCCAAAATCGTAATTAACATTGAAAATATATCAATTTAATTAATTTAATCATCATTAAAATATTTTTTGAGATTCATACCTTAAACCCCTACTTTAATGACAGTTTTCTCTCTCAATAAGACTGGACTATGGAACCAAAATGCTACTAATATTGCACTGAATTCCACATTCAAAGAAGTACAAATGGAGGAGGAAGTAAGAGCGTCGCAATCTCTCACAAAGTGATGATTAAAGTGCATAATTTGTAAACTAACCTTAATGGATAACTTCAGAGATGTTATGCGATCGTCAGTATGCCAAGCATGGCCAACTTCATTTTTGAGCTCACTTAATCTTGAGATATACTCGGTCCGTGAAATCAACTTGACATCTTGTTCAGCTGATCCTTCTGGATCATCCAGCTCATCAACATGAATACCTGATGATTTCTCATGTGCTGCAATTCATCATCACATAACAAAAGTAAGTTAGGTTGGAGAACCTATAGACAGCAGTAAGTACCAAACTAAATGTTATTATAATGCACAATTATAATATCACAGGAGAAAATAAGTCCTAAGGATTCTAGAAGATAAATGACAGAAGGTTGCCATACTTTTGCCACTTTTTAACAATGCAGCAGCAATCTGGGAAAGGCAAAAAACAATATATCAAAATAACAACTCACAGACAGCAAAACTAATAGCAGCTCACTGAGAAGAAAAAGGCCCTACTGGAAAGTTCTAGGTATAATTTTCAAATGAAATGAAGCATTCTTTTTAATCAGTTCATACTTCATAGTGATTAAATTACTGTAGATTATGAAATGGCAGCTAAGAAGAGGTTGAGCTGGGGTAGTTGTCCTCTCGCCCGGCATACACTAGATGAGATTTGCTAGCGTGTGAAGCCATGGGGGAAGGTGACAGTGACTGTAAGAAGAATCGAGGAGGAAATTCTGGATGAACTGAAACCAATATCAGCTTCTAAACTTCATGAAAACAATTGCAAGAGTAAAGCGACAAAATGAGTGTCTCCAATTAGAGGCCAACTACTCTGTAAATCATCTTGACTGCTTGCTGAGGAA
The DNA here is from genome assembly GCA_033239525.1 of Nepenthes gracilis. Taxonomy (NCBI): domain Eukaryota; kingdom Viridiplantae; phylum Streptophyta; class Magnoliopsida; order Caryophyllales; family Nepenthaceae; genus Nepenthes; species Nepenthes gracilis. The sequence continues at coordinate 4,726,560 of BSYO01000006.1, forward strand.
CATTTAGCTAAATATGGTAGTGCAAAAGTCATCCTCAATCCAGTGGAAAGGACATGTAGAGTCAGGGTTTCCTCAGGCATTGTTCATGGAAAAAGCAGTCCAAATATCATAATGCTACAGGAAGATATTGGGGTAAAGAAGTGCATAATGAGTTAATATACTCAATGAAGCGCAAACCAGTGGTGGCAATCACCCTCAAACAGATCAATATAAAATATTGGGATGGTCGAATACTAGCTAAGTGAAGATTTTGCATGACACATTATATGTTAAACTTTGCATTGCCTGATCCATGGTTTTCTTGGATGGGATACATTCAAGGTATATTCCAATATGTCTCACTAGTTTGGCAGGTTTCTCATCAATCATAATGTTAAAATTCAACAAAAATACTAATTTTCAAAGCTAGGTGATTTGCTTCAAATAGAGTTGTGAAAATAATGTGATTTTGGGTTGTATAGACTATGTCAATATTTAATTTACCCAACCACAAAAAAATTGATTTATAATTTTTAGCAATGGATGAAAAAGAAGCACTGGGGAGCCATTTTTATATAATTATTTCTTGGCACATGGTATAGAGAGGGCCTTCAATTAATCCACGCTTCAGACCCAAAAAGAACATTGGCCCAAGGGGATGTGTTAGAGCATAAAACCTTGCTAGGACCTTCACCTAACAGCTTAAGCCTTTAGATCTATGATTTTTTGACATTATATAAAAGCCTTGTTGTTCAAGCAGTCATGAGTTCGATAATTGAAGCCCTCATTATCTAATAAATACTTCTCTGCAATGGCATGGAGTTGGCATATGTTTTGTGCTTCAAGAGCAAAAGGGCATTTGAATGAGGGTTGTGTTAGAATATAAAAGTATTCTAGGGCTTCCACATAATAGCTAAAGTTTCAGGACTATTTGTTTCTTGACATGCAGCAAAGAAGTGAAAAGCTCAATAAAAAGAATTCTATTTCTACCAACGTATAACTTAATAAAAAGAAAAGGAAAACAAGTAAAAGAAATAAAAGCAAACACTCATCAGGCCGACACCTACACATGAACAGCTCATTAATTTAGTTAATAGATGACAGGGGTCCTGGGGAAAGAACTCTCACATATAAAGAAGCTGTCTGAAGGGGTCCTCCCACCTCCCCCCGTGAAAAAAAAGTCCCCTGTTTGCATCCCTGATCATCCTAGTAGCTGTAATTGCACTTGACATCAAGGATTGATTCATGGGGAATCAAATTGATACTACCGGTGTCTCAGTTCAAGTCGGTTCATAAAGGGCATTTTCTCCAATTCAAATCCCAGAAGGCATTCAGGCATTGACCAACCAATGGTGCAAATGTTCTAGAAGAAATTTGCTTGCAAAATATTAAAGTCTTCCCATGTTCCATGAGGTAAATGTATTAGTAAAAAGAACATTTTTGGTAATGTCTCTAATGGGTTTTAAAAATATGAAACTCATGAATGCCCTTACCTGGGTCAGCTCTTTAGGATCAAGTTTTTTGACAAGCTTTTCTGCAACCATCTTTCTTAGTAAAGGCTTTTGTGTGTGGTTTGCGATGGGTATAGGTTTCCAATTCGAAGATATGTTCAATTTTTTGGTTGGTTCTAATTAGTTCTCCAAGATAGACTTACGCAGTGATTGTTGCCTTGTACTAGGCCAGTAGACAAATGGACAGTAATGGGATTACTGGGGCCGATGGATTCCTCTTCTGCCCAATAACTGAGTTATGGAAGGCAAGGCGTCAGGCTTTTACATGGACACCAAAAATGAATTTCCTTTAACCATGCTGATAAGGAACTAGTAAAAAGAACAGTTTTATTCAAAAGAGATTCAAAATGAAGCAATTTGCAAAGGCTAGGTTGAAAAGAATGGGTAACCAAAGGTTATTTCACTTAAAACTGGTATTTTCTTGTTTACGTTTAGGGTCATGAGGAATTGTAGAGTTGAACTTGGTTTTTTGATAGTAAACTATTGTTTTAAAACCTCGAAGCCGGATTGAACTTCTCCAAAGATTCTCTACGATTCCAATTTGAATAACATGTTGAAATTTATTGCAGTTCTGGAATATAACAACGATGAGAAACATAGCTAGAGTGATGGAAAATTATTCAGAACTTACAACTACTAAGGAAAGAGTTGGAGTGATTAGAATCACAGTTGAGATTCACTTTAAATCTGAATCACTTGATTATGTGTTTCTGCGAGTTCTAAGGAAGAGACAATCTACAGAGTATCAGTGGAGGCCAACGTTCTGCAAGTGTATGAAGGTTGGGCATAAAGAGCAATAATGTTCTACCCCTAACACATAAAGGAATGGAGGCCAAATGAGGTAAAAGAAAACAAGACAGAAACTGCAACCTTAAAGGGGCCTACTGAGTGAACACATATATCAAAAGAAGACTCCATCTTTAAGATTCTAAAATTGTCAATAGTGAAGGAAAAGGAAGAGCTTCAAAGTGCAAATCATGTAATTGGAAGTGCAGGGGCAAAGATGAAGAATCTCAGCTAAAACTAGTGGAGAAATGTTAAAAAAGAAAAAATCCCCTCTAGAAAACTACATTTTTATTAAATTATATAATTTCATTTTACCCATCAAAAACAAAGTTCAAGAAGATGTCTGCTTTACAAGAACATGATAGTGAGTTAAGTAAAATCCTACTTCCTCAGTCATGCTTTCTTGGCTTTAGCATTGCTGTCCTTGTGCAACAATAGAAGCAATTACTACAATAAATCATTATGTCCTACTAATTGAGGTCGGCAATATACACCTATATTCTTCATTCTATTTGATTTAGTATAATATTTTCTAAGAGTACAAGTAATTTTAAATCATTTTTTATTACATCAATTAAAGTTTTCCTAGGTCTAATTCTTCTTTTCTTTCCTCCTAGCACAACAAACTCACATTTCCTCATAGGTACTTCTTTAGACCTACATTTTAAGTGTCTAAATCACCTTAAATGTCATTCCCTTATCTTATCTTTTAGAAGAACAACTTCCAATTATTTCCGAATGCTATCATTCCTTTTCTTATAGTGTGACTACCTCACCTACCTTAACATTCTCATTTCTACAACACTTTTATTTTATATGTGTTTTTTTATTATCCAATATTCTAATTAATAAAGTATATCGGATTTAATAATCATCTTATTAAATTTTCTTTTTCAGTATTAGAGGTCTATTCCAATCACAAAGCATAATCGATGCAATTCTCCATTTTGATTACAAACTACATCAATCCTATGGTATTGCCATCTTTGTATTCTAGATTTATTGGAATTTTGGAAGAGAGCTTAGACACAGGATTTTAATGGGATTTAGCTGGCGCCAGAGTGTAGCAGATAAAGTCCTTTGCTGTTGCTTCAAAGACCTCAGATCAGAGCTTGCCAGTGCTAAGGTTGGGGGAAGAGGATTTTTTAGGGCCAGTGAGCTACCCCAATTGTGTAAAACTCTAGAAGCCTCCCAAATGGACCAGAAAAAAATATAATTTATATAAATTTTGGTTGTACCCCAAGCCCATTTATGCCTTGGTTTCAATTATATCTGGTTTTATGTTCCCTAATTTTAGGGACTACAAAAACAAGCACTTATCCCAAAATAAATGGCAGCTCTTGATAGCTCACTACAGCCCCTTAGGTTTAGTTTTGTTGTTAGAAGAGAGAAGAAGCCATCCAGACACTTGACTAAAGATTCCAACCTATATTTTCTTCAACAGGTTTAAAAGAAAATGCAGTGCCTTGGCAATCCCCAAAAACCTCATAGCAAGAACATAATTTTACAGGGATGGCAACACATACCGATGAAATAGAAACCATCTTAGAGGATGGAAACCTCTGCATCAATAATCTCTTAAAAGTGGTCCAGTCCTTTGCCAGAATTTGAGTAGCATCATCGTTGGAAAGGGCTGAGGTAGAAGCATTATGAACATCTGGAAAGTCCTCAAAAGGATGAGCTACATTACAAGATAATGCCCTCAGGGGATCAGCTATATCATTCTTCTCATCATCTATAATTTCAACCTGATATAACATTCCAGGAGAATCACAACAAGCACCACATCCAGTAGCAGTTAAATGGATACAAACAGAGACAGACGCATTGGCATGGCATTAACAAAGAAACAAAAACGTATTGGTGAGGCACACAGAGCATTCGGAAAGGAGAACTCCTTTCATTATTATTCTACACCTTAAATTCAGGATATCTAAAGAATTATATCATTTAAATATTTTTATTATCTTTGGATAGGAAATCAAAAATATTCTCAACTTTCACGTTTTCTCATTCTATCCTCACCTTTCATTTTTATGAATTCTGTTCTCAATTGTATTTTAATACCAATTCATTGCAAGCAGAACAATCCATTCTCGCATTTCTAAATGTTTCGGAGCTAGGTGAACACCTCTTTATATCAGCACCCCTTAAAATTCTGACCATTGAAATTTCAGACTGCTAACGAGGTCTTCGATAGCTCCACACTTTCAGATTTACCACCTCATCACAGTAAGTTACCCGTGCCTAATGCATTAGTTTGATATTCCCACATGTTCAAAGAGGAGGGAATTCATCAGATTCTCAAATTTCACAGCTATGATTGACCAACAACAATATAGACGTATTTCGTAACAACTGGAGCCAAATATTGATTCACAATGAAGGACTACTGTCTTTCACATAATTTCCTGTGTACAATTGTTCTCCGACAAGGGAATCTATGCCCAAGTCGGCGATTAACAAGTTTGTCAAAAGTATAAATTAAGTAAGAAACCTGAAAAGAAGGATACGAAGCGGATAAGGGATGCGAATCGGCATTAGAGCGAGTGAGGGAATGAATTTTGGCTTCGGCAACGTAATCCCGATTTCTGAACTCCATGGTATGCAAGCCCTGCTTCTTCTCTGGTCTGGGAACCTTGCCCAGCGTTTGGCTAACGATTAATCGTGCTTGGCTAGCAATATAATTTTTTATTATCTTCTTTAAATTAGTTAATATTTTGTTTTTATTGATAAACCAAGTAAAAAATCTAAAATTTGGAGGGGACATTTTTTTTCGAATTTCCTAACAAAAAGGATACGTACTAGAGTTTTCTTACGAAGAAGTTTAATGACACATTAGGTTACTGAAATAAAATAATATGGAAATAGAATAGTTATTCATAGGGAATAGAATTAGATGAAAATAGAGTTAAAAATTGTTATTCAGAGAATAAAATTTAATATTGAATTTGCTTTAAGAGGCTATCCTAAATCATTTTATGATTTTAATTATTTAAAATATAGATATTTTTAATATATAGACAGTCTTTATTTAAAATATAATATTTAAATCGAGATTAATTTTATTGACCAATTGAAAAAATTAAGTTTAAAACTATTACTTTTATTTTTTTAATGTCTATTTATAAAAGGAAAGAACTTAAATTTTAATTGTCTAGATGCATGATTGGAAAACAAATTAATTCTTTTTTTTTCTTTTTTTTGGAAAGTAAAGAAAAGCAAAAGTATTATGGTTTATTTTACCTTTATATTTTCATAAAATAGATAATGAGCAAACACATTTTTATTATTTTTAATTAATTAATGGTTGATATTTCATTTGTCTTTTAAAAAAATAAAATAAAATCTCACACAAGGCTTTCGGTTTGAAATTCAGCTGATATAGAAGGGATTAAAAGCTTGAAATCAAAGTGATAAAAATAATATTTATACATTTAATTATATATCTGTTTGTACTAAAATTATTAAAAATAAATATAAATTTTATTTTATTTTAATTTTTACTCTCTATTATATCATTTTTCACATCAAAATTATTAATTATATAAGTTATATACAAGTAAATATATAAGTAATATTTTTAATTATTTAAAATTTTTTCGACGTTTCTCCCGATAGGAAGGTAATTGCTTTTGGCCTAAAATGATTTAAATAAATAGGTTTTTTCTAGACTAATATAAAATAAAATTAGTAAAAACAGTATAGGAACTGATAATTTATCTTTTATCTACATACTCAAGTACAACAAGATGGTATAAAATTATAAAAAAATAATATAAATATCCAATATGTTGATATGCTAGCAAAATCAAGCAAATCAACTTTAATAATATACAAATATATGTTATTTACTATGACAAATTTCCCATGTGCATTAAAAAGACACCCCGAAATATGTTTTATTGAATTTTAAATCACTCATTTATAAGATTTATATCTATTAAAAGTGATATATTTCACTTTTAGAGTTGTCAAAGATACCATGCATGGTCCATGCTTTATTTCACTTGTGCGACTCTATTCACCAAAAGCTTTGCTACGAAGGTTGTGAATCAGTGACATAAAAGCTAGGCCAATACAGTTCTCCTGTAGTTATCTGTAAACTGGCTATAAGATGATCGTTTAAACTTTAGGTCAGGGGGGATTTTCGGTGGTATATTGCAAGAAGATTGCGAGCTTGCTACTTGAGTGAATACATATGATATGAATGTCTTATTCTGATTTTTCACTTTTGGAGTTGAATATTTTATTAAATTTTGAGTCACTCGTTTATGATATCTATTTCTATCAAAAGTGATATGTTTTATTTTTAGAATTGTCAAAGATACTATACATGGTTTACGATTTATTTTGCTTATGCGACTCTATTCACGAAAAATTTTGCTGTGAAGGTTGTGAATTAGTAACCTAAGAGTTAGGCCAGTACAAATCTTTAATAGTTATTCACAAGATGGCTACAAGATGATTGTTTAAACTTTAGGTTAGGGAAGACTTTCGATGGTATAATGTGAGAAGATAGTGAGCTGGCCACTTGAGTGGACACATAAGATATAAATGTATTATTTTAATTTATGATATATCTAGTATCATTTTAATACAAAAGAACACTTTGTAAAGAGAGGGATGATATAAAATAGAGAATGGGAATACGTTTGCTATCTAATTGAAGTTCTATTCGAGTGTTATTATTTGCAAAACTCGGATACATTACTCTATTACTGTTATTAGCATTTATTTACTGCTTGGTTGCTCATTTATTCAATATATTTTTCTATTGTTAGAGTTGTATTCAATTGATTATTCACACGAATTATTATAAATGTATCTCAAATGAAGTTATATCTGTAACCGGATTTTTTACAGTGAATTTATTCAGGATTTGTCATATAATCTTTATTGGTAAAAAATAATTTTTATATTAAATATTATTGTATAATTTTATATACTTTATTATGAGATTTTATTTTTTTAAAATTTTATACTCTCATTGTGTTTTATGGTTGACGATTAATAAGGAATTTGAAAATTTATTTGGGCTGCACCAATAATATGTGTTCCATATATCTTGACACTTTGTTACTCACATTCTCAGCACACATGCTATCAAAATAGGTTAGAAAATTTGCCTAAATTTGGCTGCCTAAGATAAGGTTTTGCTCTATAATGAGAACTAAATATTAAATTCATGCATGAAAATGTAGCAAATTCATTTCCAAATGGCTCATTAGTTTACTTATGGTTAAGTTTTGGGATCTCCACCATCTTAAATGCTATTTTTTAGTGTGAGACAAGCGCGACATGCATTATTTGCATAACATTAATGCATCATAAGTATTGTACAAATGTTAATATAATGAAGTACTATATAAATGCCTTTCATTGTTGGTGATGGGTTTGGTACCGTAGGTTGGCCCAAAGTCCAAAGTACAATGGATCGATGGCCCGTCAAGAATTCCTCCAAAGCTCAACATAAGGTCTCGAGAGCCTACTAGAAAGTCCACGTAGCTCGGTCAAGAGAAGACTTGTAATTTAGCGACTCCAACTCAAAATGCAAACCCATGTGTTTTTATCAGCACGCGACTTCTACAACCAAGCACAGGCCAACAATGAGAACTTGTTATAATATAATTATGATAACCATTTTGACAACTCAATCAATATTTTTAAAATGTTGTCTTTGATCACACGTTGCCCTAGGCAGGCACCTTTCTTCCGCAAGAAAGGGGGAGCAGGAAGAATAAGAAAAGTTCAAAGAGTAGAATCTAAGAAAAGAGAAGAGAACTGAACAGAGGAAAAAGGGGTCAATAGAGCATGCTCATCCTCGCACTTTCTCACTTTATTTAAAGGGCTATCCCAACAGAGTAGGAGCCCCCCAACTTTCGAAGCAACCCTTCTATCTAGGCTCGCGACTATATAGACATCGCATCTACTCCAAACTCTCACGTTGCAAGGATGCAAAAATGGTTTGTGTAGTAAGGTGTAGGAAGCCCCCCTCGTTGGTAGCTGAGGAAGAGTTCAGCGGACATTTCTCTCTCCATTATCATAGCCTAAGATTCCTTCCTGCTTTAGATAGTCGCTCTCTCATAAGTACATTTATCGTAAAGCCGCCCCTTGACTGGTCGTACTTAGCAGAACTCAATACTTCACCTCTCAAAGTTGCCCTCTAATTGGGGGTATTCAAACACAATCCCCTCACCCGTGCATCTGTCACATCCCTTATACAAAATACGCTGGTCAATAATTAAATTCACAATATAAAAAATCTAATAAATACATCAAGCAATAAAATTCAACCCGGATATGACATTTCATACAAACACAAGACTCAACTCAAAACAACCCATATAGGAATTATCGAATATCAATCAGGATAAATATAAAACATGGCCTCTTATCTATAAGTTAAAAAAGGAATATCAAACAAAATAACAACTTATTTACATAACATAAATATCTCATATTTCTCAAATACATAATTTATAGCCCACAACCAACCAACCACAAAACTAAATGCACCCCTGATATCAAAAGCCTAATAGGCATAAACAACCATACTCACCAGGAGAAACAATACTGCATTAGACCAAATTTAAACAATTACAATTGTATTCCAGCTATTAATTTGAATGAATAAAATATTAAAACGTGAGTTTAATACTCAACAAGTATTATTATATATAAAACAACATATATAAATCAAAAGGAAAGGATAATACATCATAACTGTGTAAAACAAAATACAAGGTCCATGAAATCTCTAAAAATCAAAGAATAATCTCGTATTAAATCATCCTCTATATTAAATCATCCATTCGAGGCATAATCCTAATAAATCATGATCTAATTAAATCTCATAGACGATATCATATCATATTATATCATGATCCGTTGTCACAATATATAGGTTGTAACCGCCACCACATCCGTGTGAGATATATACTATATTTATATCCAAATCTCATAATCTCATATGCAGAAAATAAATGAAATTCGAAACAAAATATATAATCAAAACGTATTCCGATTTTAACACATATCCATACGTACGAGACATTCATATCGTTTAATCTGTGGGCCAATCCGTACATCTCAATTATAGTCCAATACAAATCCATGTAAAAATACAAAATATGTGCAAAATTAGAGAATAAAAAATTATTAGACCAACTTGAGAAAATGTTACCACCCGTCTGGTAACCTTAGTTATATCTACTCTATTTTAAGCCAGTAGCTCAAGGCACAACTGTGTTTTAGGCTAACAGCTCAAGACTATCTATATACCCTATCTCCCATAAACTAGAAATTTACTTATTATATTTTACCACCCGTAATTTTGGGTGCAACCTCAAATTTAGTTATATATTATGACGTCCAAATATATTAAATTTTTATTAATTCATTACGATGGTTCTCATTAAAATATATAGCGGAGTGGATCAATTATAACACATCTCAACCTTTTTGCCGGCAGAAGTGAGACAACATATTACATGCATCTCCGTCGGAACTAAGCCTCTCCGTCGGAACTAAACCTCTCCATCGGAAGCGGTACCAAAAGCCATATATCTCAAATCATATATATCAACCCCTCGAGTTTCGAATTGTCGTGGTTCACGTAGTGACTTTGCCCCCAACAGCATGCATGTGGACTAATATAATGTTTGATTCATAGTTCCATAACATATTGATATATAATATACATATATATTATTCTGGGTTTCAAAAAATTGTAAAATCCTTCAAAATTACAAATATCAGTGAAAATCCACCGAACAATTGGTAAAATATACATGTATGTAAATAATAAATAAGAGGGGGTGCAAGAAAATTACATACATGTGACAAAATCTCTAAAACATACACAAATATGATCGAACACAAAAATAGACTAAGGATTTGACTTACGAATATTTGTTTCAATTTTATACTTAGTAAATCTAACGAAATAATGCTCTGAAATACCTAATTGTCACTTTCTCTCTTCTTTTTCTCATCTCTCTCTTCTCCCTGCTTTATGCGCGAAAAATGACAAAACCCTAACCAAGCAACTTTTTATACATCCAACTTGCGCTCGAGTGGCATCTTGAGCATAGTTTAAACGAGGCCCCAAATACTACCCAGTCTAAAATCATGCCTCTAGCTCACCTTCAACGCCCCTCGAGCGAACACATGATCAAATTCGCACCTCTCGTACGCCTTCGCCTGCAAGACGCCTCGAGCGTAGAAATACGAATTCGAATCTTGCAATTTTTACAAAATACCATTAATCCAATATATCCAATAATCCCTAAATGCTAAATACATTTAAAATATATCGAACGAGGATCCGGGTATTGCAGCCCGGTATACTTTGTATCATCCATCTTTCTTTTCCTATAGAAAGATTTTTAACTTAAGCGTCGGAAAATATATTGTGGAGTGAGTTTTCACAATCCTCTAACATCTTGTCTATTAATTATGATGTATAGGATTCAAATTTGAAATGATGGAGATTGGACCTGCTTTAGTTTAACAATCAGAGAAAAATCATATGACCACTTAATCCGTACAATAATTTAAATCCTTGAATGATGATCAATTTCTTATCAAGAATTGCAGACTTCAAACATGACTTAAACTTGAAGGGAGACAGACCGGATAGACTAGCAAGGCTTGAAAAATTAGATTGGAGTTAGCCCTTCTTTTTCTGAATATGGGCTAACAACTATCAGTCGGGTTAATATAATTATGTAATTATATGAATATAATAAAAAATATATTTATTTAGCTTATTGGCATTTTTAAAAAATAATAAAACGTACTATATAAATACTAATACAAGCTTTATAGAGATTTTTATCCTATTATCCAATTATATTAATCTAGGTAAATTTACTCGGAATAGTTTTTTTGAAAAATAAAATCCCTTTTACAAACCAAACCCCCTATAATTATTTTTTAATTTTCTTAATATGATACTTTGTAATTATTTTTTAAATATTTTTGTAAATATAATATTTAGGATGAGTTTTCAAAATTCGGATACAAATAATTTAATAAATATGAATTAATTAATAAATATGTTTTGCCTGCTCAATTTTTGTTGTGTGGCGCTATATAATATATCTTTTTATCAAACTAAGGACAAAATTAAGTATATATTTGTCAAATTTAGAAAAATTATAATAACGCTAAGAAATAAATTGAATTAAAAAATATATATATATATATATTAAATTTATTCTAAAAAACTATATCTAATATAAGTTAATAAATTAAAATTAATATGTTATGGTATATTTACCTTGAATCACTTTAAAATATTATTTTAAATTTTATGCCGTTGACCAATATAAAGATAATTTTAAAAAATTAAAAATTAAATAAAAGGGTGATATATATATATATATATATATTGTGTGGGCTTAGGTAAAATAATTACAATATTATAATAAAATAATATTTCATAAATTGATTAAAGAAAATAATTCAAAAATTATAATTCAACAACTAATTCAGGAGCCATTAATTATTTCAACCACGAGGGATTATTTAAAATAGACTATTCCATCAACTCACATAGAGAAAATTTATAAAATTAGTACTTCTAATTTTAAAACATCTATAGTCATCAAAGGCCATAAACAAATTATTTTAATTAAAAATTAACATTAATAAATTAAATTATTATCTTTATTATCCCTAGATAATTATTAAGTTTATGATATCAAACACTTAAAATATAAATATTTTGTATTAACAATAGTTTAATTAAAATTATATAATAGACCTATTTATTTTAATTGTGTTTCCAAATTTTTAATGAATCTCAAAGATTCAATAATATTAAACATTTTAAAATTTAATATATATATATATATATATATATATTCTGATTAGTTCAATCGAAATACCGTCGAGGTTTTCTTAATTTTTATTAAATTTATTTTAAATTATTAACAACCCAATTTGATAAAAAATTTGTAATTCAAATTCAAACTATTAGCACTATTATATTAATAGTAGAAGAAATGTAATAATTTTTACTTAAAATTGGCAAAAACATTTTAAAAAACATTATAATAAAACGTACTATATAAATACTAATAAAATTTTAGCTTTAATGTCTATAAATTTTGATTCTTCCCAAAGACTTTTTATATCAATATATTATGCAATTATCCAATTATAATTAATTAATCTAGGTAAATTTACTCGGAATAATTTTTTTTCTAAAATAAAATCCCTTTTAACCATCAAACCCCACTATAATTATTTTTATAATTTTCTTAATATGATACTTTGTAATTATTTTTTAAATATTTTTGTAAATATAATATTTAGGATGAGTTTTTAAAATTTTTATACAAATAATTTAATAAATATGAATTAATTAATAAATATGTTTTGCCTGCTCAATTTTAGTTGTGTGGCGCTATGTAATATATCTTTTTATCAAATTAAGGACAAAATTAAGCATATATTTGTCAAATTTAGAAAAATTATAGTAACGCTAAGAAAAAATTTGAATTTTTTTTAAAAATATATATATTTTAAATTTATTCTAAAATCTATATCTAATATAAGTTAATAAATTAAAATTAATATGTTATGGTATATTTACCTTGAATCACTTTAAAATATTATTTTAAAAATTATGTGGTTGATTAATATAAATATAATTTTAAAAAATTAAAAAATTAAATAAAAGGGTGATATATATATATTGTGTGGGCTTAGGTAAAATAATTACAATATTATAATAAAATAATAAATAGAGAGTAAGATCTTAAAGAGATTTCATAAATTGATTAAAGAAAATAATTCAAAAAGTTTGATTCAACAACTAATTCAAGAAAATCAATTATTTCAATAACTAATTTATTCAAAATAATATATTCCATCAACTCAATTTGGGAAAATTTATTAAAATTATTACAAAAACTAAATTTAAAAAATCATAGTCATCAAATAGCATAAACAAATTATTTTAATTAAAAATTAACATGAAGAAATTAAATTATTTTCTTTTCATTTTCCCTAGATAATTATTAAGTTTATTTCCAAACTCTTAAAATATAAATAATTTTGTATTAGCAATAATTTAATTGAATTTATATAATTGTGTCTATTCATTTTAATTGTGTTTCCAAATTTTTTCTGAATCTCAAAACTTCCAAAAATATTAAACATCTTAACCCTCAAAATTTAAATATATTAGTTAATTTGAGAAGGGAAATGCACTATGAGTGAAGTGTCTTGAAGTTTATAATCTACATTAAAGTATTTGAGAAGCTCATATTTTGTTCAATTTCACTCTGCTTGGTGTTCTTTTGAGCATAAAAGTGGTGCACCAGTTTAATTGAACACATCGATGCTCCAAGCTGTTCCTTAATGCATCATTTTGTGATTTAGTTGCCTCGTGAAGCTACAAAATGGGCTTGCTAGTTTCGGACATGCTGTCGCAGAACTATATTTACTGCGAGCCTCTGATTAGTTACGGAATAAATACTCATAACGATGAATTTTGGCCATTAATTCACCAAAGGTGAAAATAAATGCATGGCTAATTTTGGATTAAAAATAAATGGCAATATTGCTTTTTAGTCTTGATTTTCAAACTGTCATCAAAAAAGATATAGAAACAGAGGACCAAAAGGCAGCCGTGGAGATCATTTGTCCAAGGGGATGTTCTTCAGTATCTGCTTCATCATGAATCTCCTTGCTTCACAATGGATTTTCTTGTTTATAAGAAAAGCATTAAATTTATTAATCTATTATATTTAATTTGAAAAATTAAAAGGAAAAAAGTAATAAATTAAAAATAAATAATATTTTTTTACAAATGAGTATATAAAGCGTATCTTATGATAAGGAAAACAAAAATAATTATTGAAAATATACAAGATTATTTCTATTACCTCGGACATTGATGCTAATGCCATGGGATCAATGCCCAAGTGTTCATAAAGAGTGAAATCTTATAAAGAAGTTGAATTAAAAGGTTTTATTAATTAACATAAAAGTAATTATTAAAATATGCAATATTGTTTATATTACCTTATGTGTAGATACTGATGCTATGAGATTAATATCCAAGAGTTCTTTAAGAGTAAACTCCTTCAAAGAAAAAAATTAAAATGATCCATTAATTAAAATAAATGTAATTATTAAAAATATACTATATTATTTTCATCACGTCGGGCATAGATACTGATGCCATGAGATCATTGCCCAAGAGTTCTTCAAAAGTTGACTCCTACAAAGAAGTAGAATTAAAAGGATCTGTTAATTAAGAAAAGAGTAATTATTAAAAATATACAATATTGTTTTCATTACCTCTAATGAAGGCATGGATAGCATGGGATTTGAGTTGTCTAATACATTAACAGTGAGTTCTTGTAAAGAAGTTGGATTAAAAGAATCCATAAATTAAGGATCTTTGAAAAATTAAAAAAGAGATCAATAAAAGATTCAGGTGGATAAACGAAGCAATGGCTTGATCTCTGTGGTGGTGGAACTACTAACTAAAATGCAGGTATTTATAGGCAAATTTTCTAAACTATTCTAAAAAGATATCAAAGGAGGTATACTAAGGATTGTGATGATGCCCAATTCAAAAAAGATCAACAAGATATTAACAAAATTAGATATCAAAGGAGGTATACTCCTAAACCACTTAAAACATTCAATATGAGAAATTATTATCTATGACTAACCCTATCTGATATTCAATTTAAATAAAGAAATTAATTCTAATCAATGATATTTAATGTGAACCCATCCATGCTTAGAATATTGATAGAAAATACAATTATAAAATTTTATACACACCCCATGAAATTTATATTGCTATCATTACCTATCAAGTTTAAAAGATTATAGACCATTAAGTCTGAGGAATTATAGTAGTTGAATTTTTTGGCATATTTAAATTATATTGTCACACTTTTTAATATTTTATATGATATAAAGACTTATTATTAAGTAATATAGAAGAACTGAAATATTAAACTATACATGAAGATGATCAAAATTCTGGAATACAGGAAAATAAATCAAGCTATTTATATTATTTAGAATTAGAATTTAAACAGAGTGAAATTCAACACTTTTGTGATTGTAAATCTAACAACCCAATATAATTAGGAGAAAAGATGAGAGAAAATTTATCATAGAAAATATAAATAAAATTGATAATCCAGAAATTAGATATAATATTTACTAAAACTTAAAGATTTTCTAACTCAAAAACAGAAATTTAAAAATCAAAAACCCTATAGCCTACCTAGAATATTTGAAACAAATCATAATAGGAAAATTTCTACAAGAAATTAACCAATTAAAACTAGAAATAAAAAAATTAAAAAATCAATTTCAAGATTACAAAATAAAAAAAAATTACAATTTGATATTTTCGAATCAAGATACCAATAAACTAATAATCAACCAAATGAAGCATCACTTTCTCAACAAGTAACTCCAACACAAAATCAAACAAATATCCAACAAAGTAAAGAAAATTATCCTCAAATAATTATTACATTTAACTTTTAAAAATAATATTATCAAATTATATTTGTAACCAATAACAAATATTATCTAACATTAATCGCCTTGTAGACATATGAGCTGATCAAAATTGTATTCAATAAATAATTATTTTAACTAAATATTAACAAAAAAATTATAAGAAAAACTATACGCTGTAAGCAGTTCAATATTAAATATAGATTATAAATTAACAAATACAGTAATATATAATAAATGACATTGTTTTAGATCAACGTTTATCTTAGTCATAGATCTCCAAAAATATATTATTCTTGGTACTATTTTTTTTAATGCAAATTTATCATTTTACTACATCACATAAAGAAATATAGTAAAAAATATTAGAAGAAAAGATTTTATTTCCTTTTCTTCAAACACTATCAATTAATAAACAAAATAATCTAATCTACAAAAAGAAGCACAAATTGATTATCTATAAGAAGAAATAGAATTTTAAAAAATAGAAGAATAATTGACCAATCCTGTAATTTAAAATAAAATAAAAAATTTACAACATTTATTTGAAAAGGAAATTAAAAATAGATTCAAATGCATTCTGAGATAGGGAATAACATCAAGTCACTATGAAAAAGATTTCAATGAAAATTAAATCCCTACCAAAGCAAGACCATTTAAATGAATAAAATTCTTTTAGAATTAAAAAAAAAGGGTCAAGAATTACTAAATAAAATATTAATTAGACTATCCAAATTTTCTTAGAGTTGCTCAAATTTTTATATAATTGGAATAAGAAATTTCTATGCTTATGATCAATTATGAATCCCATAACAAAGTATTTTAATGGATTAGGTATCCAATATCTAATGAAAAAGATTTAATCAATAGACTCAACAATGCAAATGTATTTTTAAATTTTGATATGAAAATAGATTTTGGCAAATTTAAGTTTAAGAAAAAGATAAATATAAGACATTATTTACATCAACATATTCAAATAGTCAGAGAATTAAAACAGTAGGTTTAATTTTTACATTGTTTAGGCTTCCATTGTAATATCCCGAATTTTATTCGAATTAATTTAATATTAATTATAATTTTAGATAAATTAGACGTAACAAAATTAATTAAATATTAAAAAATTTCGGAAGGATGTTTGGATCGGTTGGGCTGGCGCCCGTGGTGCTTCCGTGTTGTCGTCCAAATATTAATTCAAATTTTGAAATAAAAGAAAACTAAAATGAAATATATATAATAATAATAGATTATTATTATTATTATTATTCTTCTTCTTATTATTATTATTAAAAACAAAAAATAAAAGAAAATAAAAAATGAAAAAAAAAAATTACAGAAGATAAGGATTGAGGGTTTAATTTACATCAACATATTGATTAAAACATATTCAAATAGTCAGAGAATTAAAACAGTAGGTTAAATTTTTACATTGTCTAGGCCTCCATCAATCATATACATTCATAATAGTTTAGACATATACATTAGATATATGATATGGAGACAAATTTAAACTAAGGTTGGAGTTTAGTTCATATATTTAAATAGTATATTTTCATTTGGGGTTAAATCTCTAACTCCAAAAGAATCATTCAACTATTAAAAAAAAATTCATTGATTGTTTTATTTATTTTTAAATTTTAAGATATTTTATATAATAAAAAATTTTACTCTGTGTTAATTGTAACATTGCAATGAATATTTTGCAAAAGGATGTAAAAAAAATAGTTTTATTATATAATTCTATTCCAATATCCGTTAATTGTAACAGATAATTTAACTACTTGTTTTATATGCAAAATTTTTTGAGTAAGGTAGCCTAATGAAATTGTTCTTACACTTTAGACTATTTGACCTTTTTCTGTCCATTTTACTTTGTTAGGTTACATCTATCAAGATTATAAAAAGACACTGGACAATATGTTTTATCAAATATCATTTAACTATTCGTGGTTTATAAAATTCGAATCAACCTGTTCTAAAGATTTTTCAAACTAGTTTCAAGAATGATAGATTTAGTTTAGATATATAGTAGTAATTTATCCAACTGAGTTTTAATAGTAAGGTTTATATTATGAAAAGCTATGTAGAGTCATTGTCTTTCATCTTAAAAAGATCACTTTTGATATTAGTTTTAAAATATCATGGATTCTGAAGTAGTGCTCCACATGTCAAGCTCATTATCCAAACGCCACTTTATAAATTGTTAGAGAATTCTGTATCAAATGATGGGACCAAATTCTTGCTCGAACTGTCCTTCACAACATCTCCAAGCCTATCTTCACAATATGCATTAGCTTCAAAAGCTGTAAAGCAAAGTCTTTGGCTCCTCGTCAACTTCCACTCCACTTACGGCTATTCATTTGGCTCTTGCCAAAGTTTTGCCTACTCCATCCAGTATCAAGCAAATCCACTGGCAAATTCAAACTCCAGGAGCTCATGGCATCAGTGCAATGGCAACTCCAACAACTTCAAGAAAATGCATCTTTAGACAAATCATCTGCCTCCACTCATAACACTCAATTTCTGTTGGGTCCAATACCGGTAAAGCTCAAAGAAGCACCAGGCCCGATTCATAAAGTAGCAGCCCAAGCGGCATACTCTGCCCGATATTCAAAATGGCCTACATGGCAGCCTAGTGCTCGCGGTGAATCGGCACCACCTGAAGCCATTTAACGCAACTGCAGGGCAGCAGGAACAACACAGAAGAGACGAGCAAATGAGTAGAAGGTCAGCGCTGCCAATTACGGCTTATACTGCTGCCCACAGTTCTCCAGTCAATCCTAACGCGAGAGGTAGACCAAGTGTAACCTGCGACGCATAGTGGTTTCCCTCTACTACAAGGCGATAACTGACATGCCGGCGACCACCACTGGGCAACAGTCGAAGAATCCCTACAGGAAGAATTCTCGCGCCCAAAGCTCCAGGCTGAGAAACCACTAAATTCTCTCTCCTTTCACAGGAAAAGGGGATGGATGGATCGATCGAATTCAGGGGGAATCGGGTTTTGGCCATTCGGCTTGATATTGTGCAGCAAAACGCCCACCTCAGGGTCTAAAAAACTATTGCCAATTAGTGCCCAAATCCCATCTCTACAAGCCTTACTCAGGCTATAAGAGTGAGCCACCCTTTGCGGTGCATATAGGGAGCCAGACCTCTACTAAACGCTCATCAAACTCCTACTACTGCATTCACACACTCTACACGCTTTCACAGTATATCTTCGCGCACCTTTAAGCGTGCGCCTCTTTCCGTTCATTGCGGGAGGTTGCTGACTTGAGCGTCAGAGTGTCTTCGGTGGTGGGAGAAATCCTGCCAGGCCTCTAACCCCTTATTTATTGTTTGTATTGTGCAGGTTTCAGATTCACAGTGACGGAGATCGGACCTACTTGAGATCCTGCACGGACAATAAATCTTAAAGCTTCCTAATCTGTATGATAATCCGGAACCCAAGACGTAATATTGGTGTCGTTTGTGGGAATGCGACAAAAAGTCTAGTGTCTCCATTCAACACTCAACCACTCATATCGAGATGGTCAACACCAGGGTGCAAGGCAAGGTGCTGCCCGAAAATGTAGCAGCCCCGAGTGACAACCCGTGATGGGTAGCCGTGTCAAGAGGGGCCGCAACGAGACATCCGTCAGCTGGCCGCCAAAATGGGCGACATGAGGTTGATGATTCAAGCTCTCTGCGACCAAACAGGTACGCAGTGGATGGGGACTGCCCCCTAGGCGTCCTCCTCCCGGCAAGGAAGGAGTCGCACCAAAGCCCCCAGGGGTAGATCAGATAGGCCTAACGACGTCGAGGCCCAGGTGGCCTTCGGTAGCAGGGCCCTAATAGTGGCTGGAAGCCACTCCTGCCGAGACGACCAGGAGGAGAGCTCAGAGCGGCGCAACCCTCGAAACTCTTGCAGTGAGAGGAGGCAGATAGCCGCAAGCTCGTGCAGCGCGCAACCTCCTTGAGTGGGAAGCTGTCGTGACCAGTATGTCTAGCAAGATCCACGGAGTCACACAGAGCTCCACGACGTCATTAATGCACGCAGGAGCGGGTTCCGACTGTCAGTGGAAGAGAAGGTGAAGGTGATGTGGGATCACCTATTTAAGGAAAAGTCTGGCCAGTTCTCTGCTGACTTGTAAAGATCACCCTTCGTGATGGACATCCAGATTTAACCGCTCTCCCGCAAGTTCAAGGTGCCAATTCTGGAAGGGTACGACGGCAGTAAGGATCCGATGGACTACCTCAATAGCTTCCACACTCATCTATTCCTCCAGGGAGCAAGCAAGGCTATGATGTGCAAGTGTTTTCCCATCACTCTCAAAGGAGATGCACTGCTTTGGTTTTACGGCCTCTAGCCAAATTCAATCCTCTCTTTCGACGAGCTCGCTGACTACTTCTTGAGTCAGTTCGCCTCCAACCGAAGGGATGAGAAGCAATCTTGGCACTTGGTCCGTCTTCGCCAAAGGTCGGATGAAAGCCTGAAGTGGTTCCTTAATCGCTTCATCACTGAAGCGCACTAGATCCCCCAACTTTTTGAGGAGCTAAAACTCAACGCTTTTGTTGCCACGTTGACTGTGGGGGATTTCTTCAAGCACTTGACGCACCAGCATCCCCAATCCTTCCAGGAAGCTTTAGCCATCGCCCGAGCTTACATCTCGATAGAGAAGGCCAACGAGGCTAGGCGTCCCGAACACGTGATTGGTTCCCCAGAAGGACCAAAGCCGGCGGTTGGGAAGAAGAAGAACGGTGACAGCAACCGCTCCCAGGAGTGCCGAAAGTAGCCGCGGCCCGCACCACGGTCTAGGAGGGAGTACGGGCCGACTTCCCTGAACGATACTGGCGTCAACATCCTGATGCAAATCCAAGAGGAAAAGTTCTTCAAGTGGCCAAAGGCGCCAAAGGGATCCAGCTGTGGAGACTAGACAAAATACTGTCAGTACCACCGTTTCCTAGGACATTCCACGGAGAACTACCAAACTCTACAGTAAGAAATGGAAGACCTGATCCACCGCGGGCACCTCAAACAGTTCGTCAAAGGCCGGGGGTAGGCCCTTGCGGCCTCAGAGGGCGAGGCGAGTGAGCTTCCAAGGAACCGTACGGCCGTGGGTACTAGGCAGATACAACCTGGACAAACTTCCAGTAATAAGAAAGCGAGGGTAGGGGATAGGAGTGATGTCATTAGTTTTTGCAATGACGATATGGCGCATGTAACCTTCCCCCCATTCCAACCCCCTTGTTGTATCCACACTTATTTCAGATGGTACTATTGACTATCACCTGAAACGAGTCTTTATTGATAACGAAAACTTTCAAAAGTTGCTATATGTTGATGCATTCTTTAAGCTCGGACTGAGAAGGAACCAGATGAAAGCGGCCGATGCCCTCTATACGGTCTGGATGGGAACACACTTGTACTTGTGTAGGGAGAAATCCAGTTAGAGATCATGATAGGAACGTACTGCGTTACTGCTACGAGGGGGTTAACGTTCATCGTCGTTGATCTGCCATCCGTCTCTAATGCCATTCTAGGTAGACCGTTCCTCATCGTCTTTGGGGCTGTCACTTCAATCCCTCATTTGAAAGTAAAATTTCCCACTCCATGTGGTGTAGGAGAGGTGCTTGGTGATCAGGTCATGGGACGGACATGCTACCTATCCCAAGTCACCATTGCAGTGCCAGACCGCCTGGACAGGGACTTGGATCTTTCCGATGAAGCCATACTGTAGTAAGCCCAATCAGGTGAAGCCACCAAAGCAGTCCAGCTGGATCTCGCCGAGCTTGAAAAGTGCATGCACATTGGGGGATTTCTTATCGCGGCCAACCACAACCGACTCGTCAGCTTTCTCCGAAAGAACTCAGACATGTTTGCATGGGTTCCTGTTGACATGCCCGAGATACCATTGAGGTGATTCTCCACAAATAGGGCCTCAACCCTGGTTATAAGCCTGTCAGGTATAAATGCAGGAACTACTCCGTCGAGAAGTTGATCACTATTAGGGAAGAAGTAAAGCGACTGCTAGATGCTGGATTCATAAGGAAAGTGTAGTATCCGAACTGGCAATCCAATGTTGCACTCGTAAAGAAAAGCAATGGCAAGTGATGGATGTGCGTGGACTTTACCGACGTTAACAAAGCTTGTCCCAAGGACAGCGTTCCTCTCCCTTGGATCGATCTAATGATGGACTCCACGTCCAGATATGAGCTCTTAAGCTTTATGGACGCCTATTCAAGCTATAATCATCAGGATGGATCTCGACGACGAGGAACACACCTTCTTCATAATCGACTAGGGAACATACTGTTATAAGGTCATACCCTTTGGCCTTAAAAACGTCGGCGCAACCTATCAGCGCCTTATGAACAAAATGTTTAAGGCCTAGATTGGGAGGAACGTGGAAGTGTACGTTGACAACATACTCGTCAAAAGTAGAATGGCCAATGACCACGCCTATGATCTCGAGGAAACCTTCTAGGTACTCCGGGCCCATAGGATGAAGTGTAACCCAGCCAAATGTGCATTCGGGGAAACCTTCAAAAAGTTCTTAGGCTTTATAGTGTTCCGGCGCGGCATAGAAATGAACCCGAAGAAAATTAGAGCCATCCTTGATATGAACCCTCCGTGGACTGTGAAAGAAGTCCAGAAACTCACAGGGCGCCTGGCAACCTTATCGCGATTTCTGGTCAAGTTCGCGAAGAAATATCTTCCCTTCTTTAGGGCGCTTAGAGGGATTAAAACGTCCAGATTTTGATAGACAGATGAGTGTGAGGATGCGTTTCGAGAGCTAAATACGTATCTCGTAAGCCCTCCTCTCCTGAGTTCACCATCCGCGGGCGATGATCTAAACCTCTACCTGGCCACGTCAGACACAACGCTTAGTTCAGTGCTCGTCAGAGAGCACGGGGGCGAACAGTAGCCCGTGTACTATGTGAGTAGGGTATTGACGGACGTGAAGACTCGCTACCCGCATGCAGAAAGGATTGAACTGACCCTCATTTATTCGGCGCAGAAGTTGAGGCCCTACTTTCAAGCACACCAAATTATCGTTCTAACGGATCAACCATTGAAGTCGATCCTATAGAAGCCGGAGACTTTTGGGCGGCTGGTCAAGTGGGCTATAAAACTAGGAAAGTTCAACGTGGAGTTCCAACCACGACTGGCTTTTAAGGGCCAAGCTCTAGCAGACTTTATCGTTAAGGCGGCGACCTCGGCTCTAGACGGCCCACATAGCCCGAAGAGCTCAGACACGCCAAGCACTCTATCATGGATCTTGAACGTGGACGGATCATCCACCCAAACAGACAGCGGGGTTGGAGTCGTACTCAGAACTCTAGACGGTATGGAGATCAAGTACTCCGTTGCGCTGATTTCCCTACCACTAATAACTTAGCCAAATATGAAGCCCTTCTTCTAGGACATCGTCTACCGAAGAAATGTTCTGCCAAGTCGTTGGTTGTGCGCAGCGACTCTAAGCTCGTAGTTGATCAAATCCAATCAGTCTTTGAGGTATCAAATCCTCAGCTCGCGAAGTACTTGGTGAAGGAAAAAGCCCATATTCAGGTATTCAAGCGTTTTGAGATAAAACACGTACCCAAAGTCGAAAATTGGAAAGCTGATCAGTTGGTTAGGGACGCGGCTGTAGGATCCCTGGAGCAGTATGCTAGGATCCTACGAGAAATCTTGGCCATACCCAGCGTGGACGGTTCGGACCATGAGGTACTATAAATAGATGAAGGCGACAACTGGATGACCCCGTATTACAGGTATCTGGCGGATGGCACGCTACCTACGAACATTGACGAGGCCAAGCGGATCAAGAAGACAGTAGGCTGGTATGCGATTCTCGATGGTAGGCTATACAGGCGAGGGTATTCGACTCCCTACCTAAAATGCCTAACCCCTAAGGAGGCTAAATATGCACCGAGCGAAGTTCACCTCGGCATATGCGGTTCGCACATCGGAGGAAAGAATCTCGCGCTCAAAATCATGCGCCAAGGCCTCTTTTGGCCCTGATGAAGCGCGACGCCCTAAAATTTGTAAAGAAATGTGAAAGCTATCGGGTTCGTGGATCCATAGTGCACCTACCTCACACGGAGCTCCATAGTCTCCAATCCCCATGACTGTTTGCGCAATAGGGGCTCGAAATCCTTGGGCCTATACCCTTGGCAGTTGGACAAAGAAAATTCTTTATAGTCGGTATCAACTACTTCACCAAATGGGTGGAAGCTGTCCCTCTGGCGCAGATCACCAAGCAGAACTCCACAGAGTTTGTCCGCCAGAACATCATTTGCCGTTTCGAGATTCCTGAGATCATAGTGACCGATAATGAAATCCAATTCACCAGTAAGCGATTCAATAAGTACTGTGCAAGCCTGCGCATCAGGCTAATCCACACATCTGTGGAGTACCCTCAAGCAAACGGGTAAGTCAAAGTCACAAATCGCACGTTGCTGCACGGATTGAAGACCAAACTAGAAGACGCAGGGGGCTCCTGTGTTGATGAGTTGTGTTCTGTGCTCTGATCATATCATACGACCCCGTAGGAACCAACGCGAGATACGCCATTTAACCTCTGCTACGGGGTCGAAGTAGTCGTCCCATTGAAGTGGGACTTCCTAGCTTGCGGGCCGAATACTTTGACCTGGCCACCAACTCTTAGAAGCTTAGGGAATGCTTAGACTTGCTCCCGGAGGAGCGTGATGCAGTCCGCTTGAGAGCGGTAGCCTATCAGTAGAATATCGCGCGATATTACAACAAGTGGGTCAAGACATGTCCGCTTGAGGTTGGGGGCCTGGTTCTCCGGAGTGTAGAGGCAGCGGGAAAGGCCGCTAGCAAGAACAAGCTCTCCCCAGATTGGAAGAGACCATTTCTAGTCTCGACAATACTCAAGAGCGGAGCGTACAAGCTACGCACCCAAGATGGCAAGTTGGTCCCACGGAGCTGGAACGTCGCCAGCCTTAAAAAATGCTACCAGTAGGTTTTCTCCAAGCCCAAGTAAGACACACGGACGTCATGACGAATGCTTGTACATGTTATGTCATTTAATAAAATTGATTGTTCCAGTTATCTTGTATGATCATTCACATAAGTGCTTGCATGCATGACATTTCAAAAACGAAATGACCTAAACTGCCCCTAAGTTGGGTGGATCCTCATCCGTCCAAAAATTAGAATCTTGGCTCTGTGCCAAGTGGCCCAAAAGCGGTTATGTCTGAACCTCGACCCCATGTCAAGTGGCCCGTAGCGGCCTCAAAACCTTGACTCCATGCTAAGTGGCCCCAAAGCGGCCATGTTCGAAATCTCAACCCCACGTCGAGCGACCCAAAAGCGGCCATATCTGGACTTTGACTCCGCGTTGAAAGGGTCCTAACCGGCCCGCCACCTAGGCTTTGTACCAAATGACTCAAAAGCGGTCACACCCGAATTGCGGATCAGCGCCGAGGGCCCATCCAGCCCCGAAAACCCTAGTTCCGAACCAAATTACTCAGGCGGCCGAAATATCAGGCCTGGGGGCTTTTAAAGTATCCCAATGCGCGGCCACCAAAACCTTAGGGGCTAAAAATAGCAGGTGTGTGACGACCTTCTCCAGAAGAAGAAAGCACCATCAGTTTGCAATGGTCGTGGGCTAGGATCGTGCACACGAGTGCGACAGCACCTTGAGCGGGGCCGAGCACCTAAGACAGGTATCGTGTGCGAAAGGGCCTAAGACCCAAAGTCCAGTTGCTGTGGCCTGTAAACCCAGCTAGCCCTTAGCGTGACTCCACGGGCTAGTGACAACGTCCGTTTTACTGGACCGAGCTTCCACTAAACGTGCAAGATACAATGACATCCTTTGGCGAAGGACGAGTACAGCGCAAGAAGGCGCCGGATTGGGGCTTTGGCGACAATAGCTTCACAGCTTAGCCTCTAATACATGAATAATGGTTCAAAAGAGCTGCATCATGTAGCCAAGAACATTAGGGGCGAGGAAAATAACAACCTTTCATTTATCAAGGACGAGCGACTTTACTGTGCGGCATTATGCAACAAAAAAAACAAGCGCCATGATAGCCCTACGGGTCCGACGGTCCATCCTCTCCCAGGAAGTCCCTCAAGCAGGAGCTGTTAGGGACCCCGGCGTTCCCTGGATGCAAAATATCCACAGAAACACCCGAAAGCACGACGGAGACGATCTAGCAACACAGGCGGATACCATCCTAAAATCTGGTGTCGAGTGCGAGGCGCACTTCTTTCGGAGTGAGTCGCAGCCTGAGGTCAATAGTGAGGCGAGATACATCATCCACCAGGGTAGAGGTCCATCCCCTCAGCTGCTTGGCCTCCGGCCTCAGCTGTACAGTCTCCTCCATAAGTCATTCGCCCTCCTCTGCCAGCCGCTTGCTCTGTGTCTTCAGTTGTTCGCTTTCCTCCGCCAACCGCCTGTTCTCCTCTATCAGCTGTTCGCTCTTCTGTAATAGCCACACGACCTATTCCTTCAGCAGCTTGTTCTTGTCCCTGAGCACGACAGTTTCAGTTCTTGCACGCTGTGCCGTCTCCTGCCTGGACTCTTCCCTGACTTGGAGAAAGAAATCGAGCAGAGTATCCACTGTGTTGAGGAAGATGAACCCCCAGGGACCTGCAAGAGTAAACAAAAGGTCAGCAAGCCTCAGAATTTCAGTTTACGAAAAAACGCAAGGACCAAGATGATCACACTTAAGCAGAGAGTGCGATCGTGTGACTGGGCCTGCCTCCTAATGCCAGCACGTTGGGGAGATCCAAGTGCCCAGCAGCAACCTCTGCAGAGGAGGCGAGGAAGCGAGGGATCCGCCCTCCTGGGCCTGCGGTGCCGCAAAGAAGTAGATGACTCCTCCCTCTCGAAGCCTAGTGGTGCCCTTAGAAATCGGACTGGATCCACTACAGTGGCCTCCGAATGGTTGCCCTCAGTTGCTGCAGCTACAAGGTTAGCCCCGCCACGGATCCTTGAAGTATGAGTATCCCTTACAGATTCGCCGAAGGAAGATTCAGATGCTAAAGAAGAGGACGACCTTTCCATTGAAGCCGCAACGTGAAAAGAGAAAGAAAAAAAAGAAAAGACTCCAAGCCAGTGTAAGGCTTTACGTTCTCGAAGCAGCAAGAAAGGCGCAATTCCTTGGAGGGAACTCAGGGGCTCAAATAACCAAAACCCTCAAGTGGAACGGCGTAGTCCAGAAGGCGAAGCATGCTAAGAGAGAGCCAAGAGGCTCCTTTCACGTGGTAGACCCTTGAAGCGTTGCGCCTTTTCAAAGAAGTCATTATACTCAATGCTCCAAAGTCTCCCACACAATCAAAGCATCAAACCATCCGGTGGATGTAACATTTTCCAGTGGCGTTTGACCTCCCCCGACCAGCCCACGTCAGCAATCTCTCTGCATCGCGTCCTCCCATCGACAGTCAGCACAACGACTTGAGGGAAGGTGCCTGCGAGAGTAGACAGTGGGCCACTGGGGACGCTCAAACGCCCAAGTCGGCGCGTGCAACAAAAAAGAAGCCTTGTTACTTGGGGAATGTAAGGCGCCATACGACAAAAAGGAAGAAGATTCATGCAACAAGTGAAAGGACTAAAGGCAATAACTACTGCTTTTATTAATCAAAATTCCTTTGCAAGTACACAGTTCACAATGATAAAAGTACATGAAAGAGGAAGAAGATATGGCCCGAGGCCTAAGCCTCGAAGCGACTGCCCCAAATGCTGGGAGTGTGGTTGAGGGAGCGTGATCCACACCATGGCTCCATCGCCTTGTCCAAGCCTTGGGGCAGTCGATGTTAGCCAACTCCTGCGGGCTAGCCTAATGTTAACCGCAGAGACAAAACCAACACCCACAGTAGGAGACTCCGGCAGGGACTCAGAGAGCTTGCACTCCCCTATGGAGACCCCATCCTTCGCCTCCCCTCCAGAAGTCACATATGATGATCCAAGTGGAGTGGAGACCGCAAGCGACGTGCTACACCGGAGGCAAGGAGCCCCGTGATAGCTCCGCTGCGATCCTTCACCACATGGGAGATCACCATAGCCTGGAGGGAGGCATACGATGATGGCAGAGTGGTTGAGCCACCTTCATCAGCATGAGGAACCACCCGCAGTATGGGCATGAGGACAGTTTTTGTCAAGAGCTCCGTATCTCCAGCTAGTCCATCCAACTCCTTCATGGACTCCCACCGGGAGCGGGATGAACCAAGGCCCTCGCATCACTCCTCCAAGATCAGTCAAGGGATGAGCCACACTAGTCGAAGAGCCTTCCTATTTATGGACAAACTGGCGCCTTACCGCCATTTAATTGGGCGTGCACCCTGATAGCCATGATTCACGAAGAATAAAGGTCACTGACCCTAACTCAAACTTAGGCATGCGAATCTAACCCTCCAAAGCATCGAATCACTACAGCGCCTGAAAAACCTGCATGACTACCTGGGGAAGACACGATGCCAGAAGACGACAAAGCCTAACGCATCTCGAGGAAGATGGTGCGGTGACCGACTGGACCTGAAATGGACATGCCATGCCTCGACTGTAAGTCGGCCCAGCCATGAGGTTTAGTATTGGGTCCAGTACCAGCAACACTCAAAGAAGCGCTAGGCCCAATCCATAAAGCAGTAACCTAAGCGGCCAACTCTGCCCAATATTCTAAATAGCCTACGTGGCTGCCCAATGTTCGCGGCCAATCAGCGTCACTTGTAGCCCTTTAATGCGGTTGCAGGGCCGCATGAATAGCGTAGAGGAGACGAGCCAATGAGGAGAAGGTCAGTGCTGCCAGTTATAGCTCACGCCGCTGCTTACAGTTCTTCAGCTAATCCCAACATGAGAAGTAGACCAAGTGTGGCCTGCGATGCATAGCAGTCTCTCCTCCACCACAAGGCGATAACTGACATGTCGGTGACCACCATTGGGTAACAATCGACGAATCCCGACAGGAAGGATTCTCGTGCCCAAAGTTCCAAGCTGAAGAGCCAATAAATTTCCTCTCCTTTCACAGGAAAAGGGGATGGATCGATCGATTGAATTCGGGGAATCAGGTTCTGGACATTCGGCTTGATATTGTGCAGCAAAACACCCACCTCAGGGCCCAAAAAAGTCTCGCCAATCTGCCCAAATCCCATCTCTACAAGCTTTACTCAGGCTACAAGAGTGAGCCACCATCTGCGGTGCATATAGGGAGTCAGGCCTCCACTAAATGCTCATCAAACTCTTACTCCTGTATTCACGCACTCCACACGCTTTCACAGCATATCTCCGTGCGCCTCTAAGCGTGTGCTCCTTTCCGTTCATTGCGGAAAATTGTTAACTTGAGCGTCGGAGTGTCTTCAGTGGAAGAAATCCCGTCGGGCCTCTGACCTCTTATTTGTCGTTTGTATTGTACATGTTCCAAGTTCACAGTGACGGAGACCTGACTCACTCGAGATCCTGCACGAATAAGGAATCCAAATGTTCCATAATCTGTACAACAATTCGGAACCCGAGACGCAACAATTTCTAATAGATGATTATTTTGATGATCCATTAGCTCAAGATCATTTCGATTTCTAAGTACTCAAAAAAAAAAAAAAATTATGTACATATTTATGGTTTCAAAACTTATTTAATTTATATTAAAATGTTCTAAAGAGATATTCAAGTTATTCATACAACTAAAATCTTTAACTATTTATAATTTTTAAATATCTGCAAGAATTTCATACATTTGCAGAAGCTTTACTATTTACGGTATTTTTAACATCAACACTATTTCTATAGAAATAATATAATTTTGCAGAAATAATGTAACTTTTAGTAAAGAATAATTAATGATTATTGGTTAATGAATTTTTTATTATGTGCTGACATCTGCCTATTCTGATTTATCACATGTGATCTATCTACTAGCCACATTTCTTAATGATTGGGATTGATTAATCAAGCTTATAAGCTTCGAAAAACTCCTTTGGATTCTTGTATTCTCAGCCACTTTCTTTATATTTTTTTGATATTCCTCGACATTTTATCCATTTCGTATTTCCCACCTCTATCATCAAATTGTTCCGCTGTGTTCAAATTTATGTATGTATATATATTCTTTTTTGGGGGCGAAACTGTGAGCCACGATGCGTTAACGAAGAGTTTCTTGAGTGATCTTATAAACCTCTGAGACTGGGGGCCGATAAGCCCTGTGCTGAGCCTTACCCAACGACATCGATTCTGAAAAAATGTTTTCCTTATCGCAAACCATATGGCTCCCTCCGATACCAAGCGACCATTGTGTCCAATTCCCAATTCAATGGAAAGTTCAAAGGGGAACCACGTACCTTCCGAAGAAGACATGTTTATGGAGGTGTTCAGCCACAGAAAGCCCCAAGAATTCGGTGAAGAAAGACAGCAAGAAGCAGGGGAATCAAGAGAAAGGGATCGACCCTGTTGGTTTCCTCGCCAAACTAGGCATTACCCACAAGGCTTTTGCTCTGTTCCTTCGCGAAAGGTTATAGGAATAGAGCTATTTTTAACATTTTAAAATTGCCGTATGCGTTGTTCTTTGCGTTGTTTTTTTTTCTTTCTGTGTTATATTTTTTTGTAAAATTGAAAATTAATTATTGCAGGCACAAAGCATTGAAGGACCTTAAAGATGAAATATTCAATCGCCATTCGAATCTGAAAGAATTGGCTTCTGGGTCTGTTTCTACCAAACCTGGTTTGCTGTGTGTGCGTCCGTGAGTGCGTGCGTGTGTATGTGTGTGTGATGAATTTGCCTTCTTCAAGAGTTTTGACACTGCTTTTACTAAGGCTGCGTTTGTTTCCGGATTAATAAGAAACAATGGGAATCCCACCCACCTATTTCTTCCGCATTCACTGTGCATGTAGATATGATATACGAGTTCAGAAATAATGTAATCGCTTTCTTCATTCAAATTTTGGCCAAACAAAATACAGCCCAATGTTTTTTTGGATACTAAACTTACACATGGTTTAGTGTTTTCTGGCCAGAAGACCAACACGACTGTCAAATTGGAGTGTTGCTTCAACATTCGGCTAATTAGTCACTTAACCAAGACATAGTAGCCGTAATTCTTTTTGCAAAATTGTTCAGTAAAATGACGCCACAGTGAATGAAATTAACACAATTAGAATTATGTTGAAATTCAATTTCACATGGTAGTGGAATTGAGCTCTGAACTCTAAAAATGGGTCAGCTAGTTGGTATCTGAGCAAGGCCTGGAAGTCATGGCCATGGAATTCTAAATTTGTCTAAAGCATCCATTGAACTATAATTGTATTGAATTGAATGAAGATAGTACGGCAAGTGTCTGATCTGATCATAATTTGATTATGGTTTTACCTTAACTCTCTCAGCCTAACCTCCAATATTTTTTCTTCATGTTCTTTTGCTTCAATTTTGGATGCTTGTGGAGTTTTTCTTCACAGGGAAACTTATTGTATATAGCACTAGGAATGGGAGATTACATTTATTGAAGAACTGGAAGAATATTTTTGACCTTAACTCTTTCAGCCCAACCCCCATTATTCTTTCTTCCTTTTCTCTTGCTTTGCTTTTGGATGCTTGTGGAGTCTTTTTTTCCATCCACAGGGCAACTTCATGTATATAACACAAGGAATGAGGGATACAGTTATTGAAAAATGATGCAGAAGTGGTATACAAACCGGAGAGATTTTCATCAACATGATGCTCCTCCATTGAAATCTGTTCTATTACTGTCCATAAATATCTGTTCTGTTTTCTCTGTAAAACAAAAACACGTTTTTGTTTCGTGCCTGGACCTTAACCAAATCAACAACTAATTTTGATCATACTAAAAATAGATTTGCTCACCTATTATTTCTGATTCAACTCCCTTAAAATGTAAACGAGATTTTCAGAAGTACAGGAAACTTAATTTATTGAACTTAAATGAGAGGTTAGGGTTAAAACATTCACTAAGTTGGTTTAAAATCTATTTGTCATTTATGTTCAACTAGGCCATATATGTTAATTAAATGGGTCATTTAGCCAAATCAATTTTAATAGAATGTTTGTCTAAGATGCAGTAGTTCACTGGGAAATAGGGCCACATTTTAATTTTTTCAGTGGTTTTTATTGGGGAAATACTCAAACCATTTAGTCAATGAAGTTCTCTTTTTTCCAGGATGATGGGTGTTTCTAACTGTCTAATCTTATGTGATTGAATTTTTTAGTGATTTAATGATCAAATGTACTTATGGGTGTCTCTGTAGATATGAGTTATTGGGTATACATCGGCACCCGCAGCATCGTGTTGATTTCATGGAATGGGCTCCAGGTTTGATATGATACTCATCTTGTGTTGAGCTGTAAATTTTCAAATGGTTTATTGAACACAAGGGGTGCAGATCTGTAATAGGCATATAGAAATTATTGTGTGTCAAATAACATCAAAAGTATTGGTCTCAAAGAATGTTCGTGTCCTACTTGGTGTACGATCTACTGTTCGACTTAATTCTACCTGATCACAGTGCTTGTACTGGATATAAACATTGTTATCATACCCATCCTTTGACAGCCCTAATTGTCGAACTATTGGATATTAGTGTGTGTTTCCTTAATTGGGTTACTAGAGAGAAATGCTGGTATAGTGATATTAATATCTTTTGATTTTTGGGCTTATATAATTGAAGCTTGTGGTTTTCCATTGGAATAATTTCTGTTACAAAATTATTGTCTTGTTTTGTTGATCTTGCTTATACAATCGTCACATGCAGTGTTGATCAATTTGACATAGGTGCTCGCTATTGTGCATTAGTTGGTGATTTCAATGAGTGGTCACCAACGGAAAATTCTGCCAGAGAAGGTCATCTTGGCCATGACGATTATGGATATTGGTTTATCATTATTGAAGATAAGCTGAGGGAGGGACAACAGCCAGATGATCTCTATTTTCAGCAGTATAACTATATTGACGACTATGATAAGGGTGATAGTGGAATTTCCATAGATGAGATTTTCAAGAGAGCAGGTGACGAGTACTGGGAACCAGGGGAGGACCGATTCATTAAGAACCGTTATGAAGTGGCAGCAAAGTTGTATGAGCAAATATTTGGGCCTAATGGGCCACAAACAGAAGAGGAATTGGAAGAAATACCAGATGCTGAAACAAGGTATAGAGCATATAGGGAACAACATAAAGATGACCCTCCCAGTAAGTTCCGGTTTGATGTTGTTGATAGTGGAAAAGAGTATGACATTTATAACGTTGTGGATGATCCTATATCACGAGAGAAATTTCGTAACAAGAAGCCTCCTCTTGCTTATTGGATTGAGTCACGCAGAGGGAGAAAAGCTTGGCTGAAGAAGTATACTCCTGGTATTCCACATGGAAGCAAGTACAGGGTATACTTTAACACTCCTGATGGGGCTTTGGAGCGGGTTCCTGCTTGGGCTACTTATGTTATTCCAGGTATATTAGTTCCATCTGCTATACCTTTTAGCTACTTAATGATTAAACTTTCCTTGCTCATTTTCCTTTAAGTGGTAAGAATCCAATTAGCTTGTCTTTTTTTTTTTTTCATTTTCCTTTTCCACCTTTGATTCTTAACAGATCCAACTCATGTCTTCTAATATGCTTCTTTCTCTCTCTCTATTATTTTTTTTTTTCCTTTTTAATTTCTTGAGGGCAGTGTTGGGTAAGCAATTATTCATGAGTCATATAACAATTTACATGCACAAGAAGCATATTGCCAAATGAAATAGGTAGTTTGGTCATTCTCTACATCAACCCCCTGATCAATTTCTGACTTCCATGTAGCTCTGATGTAACTGAAGACACACTTCACCGTGCATAGCATGCAGACAACGATTAGAACTGGTAGTTTTTTTCATCTTTTACATGCATTCAGCTGCTTTATTTATCACTACTAAAGTGAGTCGATTTCTACATTACAGTCCTGAGTTGTTATGATTTTTGGAGATCACAAATTCAAATCTTGTTATTCTTTTGCTGAAAGGAGGATATGTGTCAGTTGTCTAACATTTTTGCCACAGTATATGCCCTGTTAAAGTGAAATTGTGCAAAATTCACATTGTTGTCATGTGACTTTTTCCTTTAAGAATATGTATTCCTGGTCCAGATTCAACGTTTGGAAATGAGAATGTGTTTTGACATTTGATCTTGCTTAGCAAAAGAATTTTTACTACTTCTTTTGTGCTTGGTTGCAGGTGTTTTTTTAATCATAATAGGCTTAGGAATGCATTATAGTTCTGAAATTAGAATGCATTTCGGTTATGGAATTAAGTGGAGCTGGTAGTAGCTTTATTTACTTCCATCTGCTCTTGGTTATATGTTATGGTGCTTGTTTTCTTTGTATTTTATTATCAGTTTTGCATCTTCCAATGTCATCCTATTTTAAGATGCATGGTACTAAATTTTTTCAACTGGAATAACTATGCTTAGGTGTTGACGGAAATCAATCTTGTGCTGTTCATTGGGAACCATCTCCTGAGTGTGCTTATAAATGGAGGAACAAACATCCAAAGGCACCAGAAGCTTTACGTATATATGAATGTCATGTTGGAATTAGTGGGTTAGAGCCAAAAGTAAATTCTTTTAATGAATTCACAGAGAAGGTATCAACCATTGTCACTTTCAGTGCCCAATTTACAATTCATCATAAGATTTCCATTATCATTATTTGTTCTTTTTTGGTTTGTGTGATTACAGGTACTTCCTCACATAAAGGAGGCTGGATACAACGTGATTCAGTTATTTGGTGTTGTTGAGCACAGGGATTATTTTACTGCTGGCTATAGAGTGAGTTCTGATCATATATAGCCATTCTTGTGTTGAAGTTCTTGACAAGCGTCAAATCAAATATTTAAAGGATGTAGACTTCCTTATTTATGCTAGGGTGTGAATAATAATTTGAATCTACTCATGCCAATGAATTCATATTGTGGACTATTGCCATTTCATGCTTAATGTTTTGTTTAAGAGATTCTGGTTTCAGCAGGAAAAATTGAAATTTTGATTTTGACATGTGAATAGGAATTAGGATAATAATGGTGACATCTAAACAAGTAATTGAAACGGAAATTTGAAAACAAAATTTTACTTATTCTTACATTTCGGTTGATAAGTGAGCAGGAACCAGGCATGACACCATGCTGAACTTCTCATTCTTTTACTTGCTATTGGAATGTGAGATTGTATTCATATTAGTTGCTCTTGGTGTTGGAGCTTGATGCATTATAAAAACTCTCAAAATATTCAGCATTATCTGTTCATGAGAAAAAAGAGAAATCTCTTATTTCATCTCCTAGTTTTCCAATATGATAAGATTGCCCTCAATGATGCATTACAGGTTACGAATATGTTTGCTATAAGTAGCAGATATGGCACCCCTGAGGACTTCAAGCACTTGGTAGATGAAGCTCACGGTTGTCATCTTTACCTTTAAGTTGATCTCCTTTTCTCATGGGCTGATTGTGTTTTTCTTTATTGGCGGGGGTGGGGGTGGAGGAGAGAGGGAGGGGCAAAACATTGTAGGAATCTTCTGTTGTTGGTTGGCATAAATATATTTTCTGGTTGCACAATGTATTCATTCAAAATGGGAAACTTTAGTGCAATTGCACAATACAGTTGCCCCTAAAGAAAATTTTTACCTTTTGATGAGTGAAGAAGGATGTTGTAAACTGATAGCACATTTGATTCTAATGCTGTCATCTTCCAAAAGACTGTTTTTTTACTTCCTTACAATATGATATTGCTTTCTTTATTGTGGGAAATGAAATGATAGGTTTGCTAAGTGAAACTTTCATGTCATTAATTTAAGGAACTATTGACTGAATAGTTATTTCCATATTGCAAGCAGTTTGGAATGATATCTGGCACAAAGTTACTGTCTGCATCGCATCTTGGCATCTTTTTTGCATTTATCATTAGAAAATATCATCTGTAATTCAGTTGTCTTTATTTTTCAATTGCTTAACTTTAAGTTGCCTGATGTTTGTTGGGCTTAAGTGATCTGCCTATGCTTGTTATTACAGGTCTAGGGCTGCTAGTCTTCTTAGACATTGTTCATTCATATGCTGCAGCGGATGAGATGGTTGGATTGTCTCTGTTTGACGGATCAAATGACTGCTACTTTCATACTGGTAATCTGATTCATAATGAGTTCCCCTTTCAGATTAACTGCTGGATCCGATTCTGATTATTCCTGCAGCTTGCCTTGCTAGCCTCTACAACTTGAGTTATCCTTGCCCTTACACGCTGACAAAATAACTAAGAAAAAACAGGAAATAGGAATGTCAGCCTGTCTACCAATTGTTGTTATATCATCAAATAGTTGTTCTATCGTTCAATTATTACTGATGAAGTTTCTCAGTTTTCCTCCTTGGCTAGGAAAACGAGGGCATCACAAATATTGGGGGACTAGAATGTTCAAGTATGGGGACCCTGCTGTGCTACATTATCTCCTTTCAAATTTGAATTGGTAAATTTCAAGCATCAAGATCATTGAAGTATTCCATTCTTTATGAGTTTCTTGTGCCTTCGCAGCATTCATTATATAACACTAGTTGACTGTTTGCGGACCCCCTCTCCCTCTGCCTCAAGAATCAATGTCACTTACGCATGGATGCTTGAGCAGGTGGGTTGTGGAGTACCAAATTGATGGCTTCCATTTTCATTCGCTCTCATCAATGATGTATACACATAATGGCTTTGCTTCATTTACGGGTGAACTTGATGAGTAAGGCTTTCTTTATGCATATTTATTTGATTGACAAATTGCATTCGTTTTATGGTAAGATTTCAAGGCGTTTGACTTAGAAAGGTGGTGCAATGTCATGTATCTTCACTTGTTTATGCCAGGTACTGCAATCAGTATGTTGATAGGGATGCATTGATGTACCTCATTTTGGCAAATGACATCCTACATGCACTTCATCCCAATATTATCACAATTGCAGAAGATGTAAGAAGTCGATGAGTTGGCTTTTTTCTTCACTGTTACTTGTTTTTGTACTATCAATTGCTGTATAATAGTACAAACCATTGCCTCTTTGTTTCATGTAACTTTCAATTCTTTCTCCTAATTTTATTTTATTTTTCATAGAAATAATTAGTCTTATTACTATTAATGTTGATTGAACTATTATTATATTTCCCTAATGAGGCAAATACCCTTATAGTTCTCCAAATGTTATGGCTGTGGCCTTTGCACTTTGACTTCAAGCACATTTAATGATCCAATTTTCAGGCAACAAGTTATCCAGGATTATGTGAGCGAACTTCTCAGGGTGGATTAGGATTTGATTATTCTGTGAATCTTTCTGCACCTGAGATGTGGTCATCCTATCTCGAAAATGTTCCTGACCATGAATGGAGCATGAGTAAGGTTGTACAATTTGGAAGACGTCTTTTTATTTTTCTGTGAGATTGGTTATTGCTTCATTAGTCTGATTGACATTACTCATGTGTACTTCTTTCCTGATATTATTTGTACATTGTAGATTGTGGACGCGTTAACAGGCAACA
This sequence comes from Nepenthes gracilis, assembly GCA_033239525.1. Lineage (NCBI taxonomy): Eukaryota > Viridiplantae > Streptophyta > Magnoliopsida > Caryophyllales > Nepenthaceae > Nepenthes > Nepenthes gracilis. Next base: position 4,763,826 of record BSYO01000006.1, read on the forward strand.
GAGTTTATGCGGATAAAATGCTTATATATGCTGAAAATCACAGTCAGGTTTAGTGCTATCACATTCTTAATAATTCTATATTGAGATGCTTCAGTAGATGTATCATGGATAAAAATATTGGTATTGATATTCGTTTGGTTGTATCTGGTAATACATATTGGTAGATTGGTATTAGAAGTTTTGGACTCCTTTTTTTTTCCTCTAAATTGGAAGTTTGGGGGCATATGTTGTCTAATAGAAAATATTTAATATATCAGTTGATATTTTGAATATCATTCCATGTCATAATATAAAATTATTAACACTGATGTAAATTTCGGCTTTGTGTATCTGTGTCGGGCTCCTTAATACCGATATTTTTTGATATCATAATAATATCTTGATATGTTATCATATTTTATGATGTATTGTGATATATCTGATATCGATATATATTGTCCAATGTTGATATAGCCACGACCTTTATCGATCCTGATATCAATACTGATATCGATATTGATACCAATATTTTCATCCATGATTATTAATATACATACATAGGGTCAGTGACACTAACACTAGAAGATCATTTCCATTACCTTATTCTTGGGCAGTCCATATCTGGTGGTCGATCATTTGCAGAAATGCTGTTTGGTGACATTGAGGAGCAGTCAGCTGAATCAGAAGCTTTATTGCTAAGAGGGAGTTCATTGCACAAAGTACGCCGTTGAACTTATTATTTGTTTCCCATTTCCACTTTCATCTGGAGCTTCTGCAATATTTAGCTGTTTTCTGCTTCCACTTTCATATGAATAACTCATTTTTCTGGGTTTTCTAAAGTTGATCTTTAAGATATTGCTTGATATTATTTGACATAACTTCTTTGCTCCTCTTCTTATCCTTCACAACAGTTATATTAGCTGTGTTTGCAATATATATGCATGGACAAGCATTCTCTTTGACACATGTACACTAATTTATCTAATCAAGTCTGCTTTTTTCCTGTAAAACTAGCTTAAAACATCTTATTTTTCATTTCAGATGATACGACTGATTTCATTTACAATCGGTGGCCATGCTTACCTCAACTTCATGGGAAATGAATTTGGGCATCCAAAGGTGGTGCTCTTTTTGTCTTATCATCCGTGAAATCTTGTGTAACACTAGCTGACAATTTTTTCGCTTTTGTGCTAGAGGGTTGAATTCCCAATGCTGAGCAACAATTTCTCATTTTTGCTGGCTAGCCGTCGGTGGGATCTGTTGGCAAGTGGAGGAATTTATCAGCACTTATTTTCCTTTGACAAGGTTTTGGTTCAATCACTTCAAATTGTCCCTCTTTAATATGGAATCCTGGCTGGAATTGATCTTTCATTGTTGATTCAACCAATACAGATGGTTTGATTTAGGACAACTGGGGTTAAATATTTGAAAACAATTTTCTAAATTCATAATTCGGCTCTGAAAAATAAAAATTACAAGAGCTAATTTGTGTAATAAATTTCTTGGTGTGAAGGAATAGAAAGAAATCAGCTAGAATCCCAATACTAATTAAATATGATAGACAAGAAATTTCTCAAAACAAAACTAGCTAGATGATGGAAGATTACCTAAATTACTCTAAGATACTGCCTTTGAATTTCAAGAGAATACAATTATTTGTGTAACCTAGGATAAATATAAAAATAACACTAAATTAATTTTCCATTGTTAGCCTCCCATCGTGTCCCTCATCACAGTTATTTCTATATTAACAGCAATATTCTTACATGCTATTAATATGTGCAACCTCTTGAGACCACCATTTAAGAGCCTTTCTTTTTTGGACAGATATAGGAAAGTGGGTCATTTTTTGGACCATTTTTTTCTTCTTTCCTTTGAAAAAGGGGTCAGCTGGGGAAATTATTAAATGTTGTTTCATGGTTTCCAAATTTACCTAGGAAAAAAAAAAACAAATCGATTTAAGCTGTTTTGCACTAAGTGGGGCTGGTTACATGGATTCTTCCTCTCTATTCAGATATGCAACAGGACATGCTATCTAATATGTCCAAAATAATACATAAGCTCATGATTGAAGATTTTCTTTATATTGTTCTTAGATATTCTTTTGCTTGTTCCTTGGTAACTCTCTTCCAAGCTATCACATGCATTATGCGATCTTTTTACATAATCAAATCACCTTAGATGTGTCTTTTTTTCTGTTATATGAGTGGCACCCTGATTCTACAAAATACATCATTTCAAACCTATCTACTTTGTATGAGCATACATCAATCTCAGCATCATCATCTCCGCTATTTTGAAAACATTTTGGTATTCAACAATCCAATACTTCACTTCATAAAACGTGGTTGGCCTAATAACTAACTCATTGTATTTTCCTTTAACGTCGAGAGGTATTCTTTACCACAAAGGGCACCTAAAGCACTTTTCTCCTTTATCCTACCTGCTTTAATCCAATAATTATATTCTCATCAATTGCCACCTTTTTATGATCATTGATCCAAGATATTTGATATAATTTCTTATTGGTAGGCTTTCAGTTGCTATCCTGACATACTTACCATCTTCTTCACTATTGTTACTAAATTGTCTTTTGATTTATTCTATCTATTCTACAAATTCCCCAAACTTCTTAGTGTTGATGCTCATTCATTATCACATCCACCAAAACTATGCCATCTTTAAAAAAAAAAAAAAATAGGCATGCACCAAAACACACCATCTTAAATCTGATTAGTCAATTTATCTGTAGCCAATGTAAATAGATAAGCCATGGCTCCAGTGTACTTATCTTTCATAACTTGGATGTATGAAATTCTTGATAATTCTTCTTTTGAAGTTGTATTGTATACTTTTTCTAAATCAATAAACATCATATGAAATTCCTTATGTCTTTCAATAGCTTGCTCCATCGGATGCCTTGACCATATATAGTGTCCATAGTAGACTTGTACGGCATGGATCCAATTTGGATGCAATCACCCTCCTCTCAGTCACAATATGAGTGAATGTGTTTGTCAAGGTGTCTGATTCAGCAGTTTCCCTGCTTTCATCTCGTATTTTATCTCTGATACACTCATATGTCACCAAAACATCCTTTCAATCACCATTTCCCATAACTTCATTGTATAACTCGTGAACTTAGTACCTCTATAATTTGCACAACTCTATATTTCCCCTTTGTTGTTGTATATGGGGATGAATATGCTCTTTCTCACTTATATTGCCTATTCTTGCTAGGTAGAATTTTGTTAAACAATCTATTTAACCATGAAATCCCCTTTTTCCCCATACATGTCCCAGCCTCCACTGGCTCACCATCTGTTCCAATTGCCTTCTCAATATACGATATTCAATATTTGTTTAATTCCATATCTTTACATTGATAATAAGAGCAATGTAGAGTTACTTTAGAGTCACTGAGCTTCTCAAGCATTATGGTGTTCTTCCTACCTCTATTAAAAAGGTTTTAGAAATAGCTCAATTTCTCCTTAATATCCTCACATGCAACAATGACTCTTTCCTCATCGTCCTTGATACACTTCATTTAGTTCAAGTCTTTGTCCTCCTATCCTATCTCTTGCTTTAGTTGGTCTAATGATATTTTTTCTCCCTTCTTTGTGTTAAGTAGGTTATATAAATCCTCATGTGCTTTAAACTGTGCTTCACTCACTGCTTTCATTGCCTCTATAGCACGTTTATACCTCTCTTAAATTTCACCTTCACTTTTTGTTGGACCACTTTGCACCACCACCATTTTTTTTTCTGTGGCACTCTCCATTTTGATTCAATTAATTTCTTCTGTTGCTCTTCAAATGCGTGAGCCATAGCATCCCTCATCTTGTTACTACTCCCCTTGAGATCCCAAGTACCCTTCTTCTGTTTATAGTTAACTGTTGGAAAATTTCCCTAAACAATGTTAAAAAGATAGTCACAAAATTCATGGGAAAATTAGTCTTGCTGCTTTGATTTTAAGACAGAAAATAACAAGAGCTAAATACATCTATGATTCAGCTATGATAGGAGCCCTTTTGTTCCTTTCAACTCACTGGATGTGTATCTTCTCATAATTCTTGTGCTTCTTCTGCTATTATTTTGGGTAAACTTATTAATGTTTTATTTTAAGATCAGCCTTTGGTGATTAATTGATTGCTTTCTGTTAGGTGGGACCACTGACAGTAGATAAGTTCTTTCTTTATAGGACATGATGAAATTGGATCAGAAGGAAAAGATGCTGTCAAGAGGCCTACCTAACATTCACCATGTAAATGAGACTACTAAGGTACCGAATTTCTCTTGTTTGATTATATGATGCAAACTGTTTTCCTCATGGTTGCAGACATTTTTTGTGGGATGTAAGGATTCATATATGATGTAAATTAGTGGGAGAAAAATCTTTGAAGTGGATAAAACTTGACTTGGAAATCTTGTACCAAAGATCTTATGAATATAACATGCAGTTACTTCCATTCCACATTAATGTTTTACTTTAAATCTGTACTTTTTTTCTTTTATTGAGGATCTGATATTCTGATGTGGACATTCCAAAGATATTAAAGGGATTTTAATTTAATTTAATTTAATTTATTTTAATTATTGATTTATTTTCATATTTTATAATATTTAGGATTTTTTTAAAATTTTATAACTTTGATAGCCCTATAATATTTTATAAATATTATATTATTATAATTATTATTATTTTGAGTCATTAATTGGGAAATTATGTATATTTTCTAATTAATTTAGGAGTATGGTACTTCTATATAAGGATTCTAATTATATTATTTCAATAGTTATTGATGAATTGATATTAAGAAATTGTGATTGTTCTTTTTCCTCACTGATAATCTTTGCTTCCCTTGCTTTTCTATTCTCTTCTTTGTTTCTCCCATTTTCCCCTTCTCTTACTTCCCCTTCCCAGCACCACATTCTGTCTTTGTTTTGATCTCCCTCCATGTTGCCATGCTATACAGCAAAATCCTCCTCTGACAACCTAATTTAGATAGGGATCTCCACTAAATGTGTCATAAACTAGAAAATCTTCCACTTTCAAATGCTATACAGTTTGAGATGTAAGGGTAGCGTAGTTGGTGCTTGATCCGTACAGATTTGTGATTGATGCAGGTGGAGTATTGCCCTCATTTTCTTTGCTGGTTATTAAAAAAAATACTATCCAGTTCCTTTTCCGCATTCAAAACTTGTTGTAATCTTACAACCACGTAGGAATTTTAACTCGTCTAATGGAAATTCTTTCTGGACAGAGAAAAAGGAATGGCAACAAATAAAATGGGATGAAGGGGATAGATGGAGTCTTTCTACAACTTAAAATTTTCCTCAATTGGCAGATAATGTTGTGGTCAAATCTTTGATACTCTAAATTTAATACCTTATCCTTTATTTCCTGTTATTTGCAGGTGATATCATATAACAGAGGTCCTCTTGTCTTCATATTTAATTTTCATCCGACTAATTCATATGAAAGATACAGTGTGGGTGTTGATGAAGCTGGAGAGTATCAAGTAAGTCTCAACCAGTCCCCACCTTTGTACTCATACATTCTTCGTATAATATGAAGAGTGGTGTTTGGGAGAAACCTTTGGACACCTTCGATAATGTGTTGTCTCATCCATTTATATGTACCAATGGGCTTACATAAGAATAGAACAAATGGGCTCCATGCCACCTGAGGATGTCCCAAAAGTCTATAAAAGATGTCGCCAAAACATTTTTCTAATATGAAAGCAATAATGACTGGTCCACTATCTATGAAGGCTGAGCTGAAGAGCAAAATGAGCCGTGCTAACCCAGAGTTTGCACTGATATTCACAAAATGTCTCGTCTTGACCTATCAATTGTAGATAAATTACAGAAATGACATTCTATGAGTGGAGTGAAAATCAAATTCTCTTAATCATTTCTCCAGGCGTATTCAAACTACACAAATTGTTTTTATTTCTGTATCCCTGCTAGTTGACATTAACTTGTTATTTGCCTGAACAACTATCAAACCCGATCTCAGTCGTCGTTGGTTGAACAACAGTTGTCTTTAAAAAACCACCTTTAAAGAAAATGGATGCTGGATTTTGAATTCAGCAAAATGAATAGTAATGCTGACTTTGGTTCCCAGTTCAAAACAGCTCAAGTTGAACCTTTATGTGCCTAGATATATATATCTTGATCAAAGCAGCCATTAATGCTGGATTGCTGTTTGATGTCTGTTACCTTACAGATGTACTTCTTCAGAAATGGTTTTCTTCCTTTATGCCATTTTGATAAAGGGAAACAGCCATTTGCATGGATGGAGTATCAAATTTAAGTTCTAGGTCTCATGGATGAAAATATCGGTAAAAATATTAGTTGCAGTGTGGCTGTATTGGGCTATGTGTATTGGTATTGGGTCATGGATGGAGTTTTTTTTCGTGACCACATCAAAAGTAAATTATAACAAAAAATTGACCATTTTTAATAATTTAGTTATCTATTTGAGTATTTTTAGTCAATTTTATCAAAATTAATTTTAATATTTTTCTAGGTAATTGAAAAATATCTCAAAAATTTTTCATTTGTATATATTTTGTACACCTATAGGGCCCGTGGATTTAGGCTTTTTATAATATTTAAGTATATCTAAAATTTGCATAGATTTAAGGATCTAAGAGTGAAGCAAAGCTTAAAAAAAAAAATTGTACTTATCGGTACTGATACATATCGTTAGCTGATAATTTTATCTATGACTCTAAAAAGCCCCAACGCTCAAGCTTTTATGGTAAAATCCTTATCATTATGAGTATGAGAAGATTTCAAACAACTCAACTTAACCTCTTTCTCGCCCTCCCCCTTTCGTCTTCCCAAAACTCAGATAAGGCAAAAAATTAGAAGTGAGATAGAAGGTTGGTAGTACATTTTGTTTTCTGAAAGTGTATTTTCCAATAGTTTTCATGTTTTCTTCAAGTAATTTCATTGCAAGCATTTGCATCAATTACAGTTGATTGGCTAACTCCCAGAACTCATTGACCATACAGATTTTCTTAAATACCAATGAGAAGAAATATGGTGGCCGAGGAATCATTTCGACCGACCAATATCTCCAAAGGACAACTAGCAAGAGGTAACTAATTGATTTTGTACAGATTTCCTGTAATCTTTTATGTACATTCGCTTCTAACATCCTGTTTCGGCTGCTTGTTTATCTCCTCTCTAAATACTTATGCCACTTACTGCAAATGCAGAGTTGATGGCCTGAGGAATTGCTTGGAAGTTCCACTTCCCAGTAGATCGGCTCAGGTTTGTAACTTGTACAACCAAATTTTTCTGTGTTAAATTCTTGTGCCTTACACATCAATTTTTAGGTTTTGTTATTGTTATTCGAAGCATCAGTGTTCTTTATTCTCCCTATAGTTGAGATCATTTTAAATGTCATGGAGGGGAGAGATCAAGATAATATTTTTGAGTGTTATTTCAATCTCATCATTTCATTTTATGAGGATCAATTTCTGACATTAAGAGGTGTTTGGAATGACTTATCCAAACCCCAAGTTTGAATATGCTGCTTTTATTCGGTTTTTTACACTAAGCTACCTCCTTTTTCCATGTTTTTCACATAACTATCATTTTTATTTTTTCTTTCACTTAACCACCTATGATTTTTATTTTGTTTCGGTTGACCCTATATTTCCTATTTCCTTACATTTAAACTGAAATTACAAGTTTCACTCTTATATTTGGCATGTATCTTGCCATGTTTGGTAAGAAATAGGAAGATTTTAGTCATTTCACATTTCACCGAAAAATTAATGAAGTTTGTTAACTGTAACAAAATATAAATCATAAGTACTTCAAAAAGACGGTCAAGCTTATGAGGCTTTTTACATTGCATGCTTTGGAGAGGGATTTGTATCAAAATCAAAATTAAAACAAAGATTTTTCTATTTTGTCTAAAATAATAGGGGAATGAGCATTTGCTTGGTGAAGTTCTTGTAGCTTTACCCCTGCAATTGTCTTTGTAATCTCAATGAGTGACCTGGATGGAATGACCTTATCATTCGCAAAGGCTCACATAATATAAATTTTAGGTGTTTAAGTGAAAGAGAAAATGAAAAGTAGTGGTTATACAAAGAAAACAATTAACACATAAATACCCATAGTTTTTTCTGCCTGGGGTTGCAAACCTTTTGTTTTCCAGAGGATTGCAAACACTCTTAATGGATGAAAAATGGCATTTATAACCTGATGTTTGGTCATTGGATTGAAATAAAACTGAAATGAAATGAAATACCAGGGAATAAGGTATAATTATATTTCTATGTTTGTATTAGTAATTACTATTTTCTTTGGGAATAAATATCAACACCACCCCCATGGTGGCAGGGCTGGGGTCATTGGCCAGCAGTAGTTAGGCTGGGGATATTTATTCTCTAAATTCCAACAATGATTAATACCATATTTTTCTTGGTGCTACTTATTTTCTTTGATTTGGTAATAAATATTTTCAAGGAACGACTATTGCCACCAATAATTTTCACCCACACTAGGCAATAAGAATTTCAGGGAATCTATCATTGTTCTGACCAAATTCTATTCGACCAAACTTGGTCTAAATGATTGGATTGGGAAAGAATTTTAAGATGGTGTGTATGCCTAAGGGATCAAGGGCAGCTTGATGGGACTGGCCTATGTTCTTGCTTTCTCTCCCACCAACTCCTCTGTCCCCATCCTTACCATTAATAAAAATATCAACATTAGTATCAATATTGGTTGTGGCTATATTAGTATTGAATAATAAATATAATAGGAAAATATCGCCCAATTTATCACGATATATCATAGCTATGGAAATATATCATAATATTGACGAGATATTGGTATCATGGGATTCGATACGATATATTCCGGCCAATTTTTCTTATCTTACCACCCATCAAGAGAGGGAAGTGGTTTGGGGATTTCAAACTATTTCAGATAATGAGGGAGACTGATTTGCTTCATGGCATCAGAGAAATAGACTTAAAAAAACTTGAATTAGGTAGGGGATCTGAGGGCAGCTTGGTGAATGAAACTTCTATGATGTGTGAGATCCAATAAAGGGTCTAACCACTTTTTGGATCTACTAGATGCAATATTACCTTACATTGTGCGAGAAGTTTCCACGACTCAAATGCATGATCACTAGATCATATGGCGATGATTTACTATTTTGACAAGACTTCCTTCAACCATATGTGGAGATTTAGGGAAATGTTTTGACTGGTGGATTTCTGTGACTTAGCATTTTGATTTATACAAGTACTAGACCTAAGTCCTATATAATCATGGGAGCTGTTACAGTTTTCACATACTCCCAATGATAATGATTTTCTCATGTCAACTTAATTGTCCAGATTATAAGATGAGTTGAGACATTTTAGTTTACGATTATAATCATAGTCGTGTAAGTTATTCAGATGTTCCCATAAGTTATGTTCAACCTTCAAGGTTGGTGATGTTTTTTAAGAGCTTCTCTTCAGATTGTATCAGTCATTTAGCCTAGCTCATCTTTCTTGTTCAACCCACGCAAAAACATTATATTACAAGAAGTCGTGACAAACGACTAGGAAAAGGGACCTGTTATAATCCTCCCGTATTTTAAGTTCTATTGTCATCCCCACTGTCGGGATTAGGTGAGATCAAAATACGTAACTAAAACAAAATCAGGACCATTCATTTTATATTCCATCATTTGAGATGGCAAGAAAACTTAAAATTGAAGGACCATAACATCTCCCTAGGAAAACAGGTCACTTGCATAACAAGCCTTTATGAAATTCACCTGCATTTATTCTTACAAATACTGTAACAGTGATGCACTTTTGGCTGATTTCTTTTGCTACATCTGCAGGTGTACAAATTAACTCGAATATTAAGAGTGTGAAGTTTGCATTCCTGAATAAGATGAGATACACTTGCCACAGGTAATTGCAGGCTCGTTGCCTCGAACCCTTCTGGAAATCAGGTCAGCAAGTTAGAAATCGACATGCTGAAAAGACTCGTATATCTGACGGCAGTGACCGTTTTCCCCTGTTATTGAACTTGTGTTTTAAGCTCGTAGGTTGCCATTTTTAAGCTTGCTCATCAGCATGACAGTCAGGTACTTCAAGACAGAGCATATGTTAGAATATCTAGTATGACATGATATGTATTTTGTTGTTCTTTTAAAAGATTAAAGGTTGTAATTTTGCAATTTATAATTTTGTTGTCATTGCACTTGTGTTTTAAGCTCTTGGGTTGCCATTTTAAGCTAGCCCATCGCTATGGCAAGCATGGACATTAACATGGAATGTAGGTCGAAATGACCCACATAACATAGTATATATTTAGTTATTTATTAGAATAATAAAATGTTTTAGTCATGCATAGTCTAATTATAGTTTTGTTAGTGATGTTATTTTTTTAATGGGCTCGATTTTTTATAGAAATGGCACTTGTATGGAAATAGGGTAAGGTTTAGATAAGATGTAATAATTCTTAATTTTGGATTTTTTTTTACAATGCTAATATGTTCACTAAAGGAGAAGGGGATGAAACTTAAGTTCACATTAATCACGATTCTATAAAAGTTAAGTGTTAAATATGATATTATTATATCTCATAAAAAAATACTATTTCACCATTATTTTTAAGTATAATATATTTATATATATACTTTTCATTTTATAAATATCCTTTCAAATTTGTTGAATAAAATATCTATAAGTAAATGTAAATAATATTTTCTTAGCAAGTAAAAGTTAAGTGATTAGTTCTCATCGGATATGGGGTCTTCCGCAGAAGCGAGGGGGAGTTCTTATGTGGCTTTTAGCCGTTAGGTTAAAGATTTAACGGTTAGAATTTAAAATCTTTTAAGAAATTTAAAAATGTAGTATTAGTTTTATTTTTTTAATTTTTAAAAAATATAATAAAAACACATTGCACATTATTTTTAATAAAATAAAATAAAAATCAGTGGATTATCAAAATTTATTTGTGAGAAGCCACGTGGAGGGGACTCCCCCTTACTTTGGGGGTGCACCCTTCAATTCAGTTCTTCTTCTAATGTCAATATGTCAAATAGAAAATATATAATTAGTTTGGATTAAGAAAATTAATATTTAGGAGTTGATGATATTTGGAGAAATATTAATTGATATACCGTAAATCAAAAATTTATAATTTATTTATATAATTTTATACGGTATGATTATGTCCGAGCAAGAGAGTATAAACGCAACAGAGGGGATAGCCAGAGAAGCCGATCATGTAGGAGCTACAAGTCTCAAAGGTTTTTATGGAACCCTACTTTAGATGATTAATGTCACGTCTCAAAATTTAGTAGATTAAATTATTTATTATTTATAAAATTAAAATTTTAAAAAATTTAAGTGTAACAAATTAAAATATAGGACCAAACAAGTCAAACCTATCTCATCTGATAACCGTTTACAAAATATGGTAAGAGTGATACCCAAATATAACAATTTATCTACATTATATATATATATATATATATATATTAAATCTAATAATTCTTATTGTACAATCCAAAAGGCTACTCTCGACCAATTCTATTATCCGAAAATAAAAAAACCTATAACAAATTAAATCCAAATAATAGAGAAATATAACCAATACTTTTTGAGTTGTAATAGATGCCCAACTCATTGGATCACGTGATGTCGCATTAGATCTCATCTAACTCTTGTAAAGCATTCCAATCCTTTAGAATTTGAAAAGATGAAAAAATGAAAATGAGAGTCGGAGGTTTAGTAAGTATTGTCAAAAATATGCATAAAATAGCATATCCAAATCATATGAAAAATTCATAAATGAATATCAAAATAGATGACAGATACAAATTTTAAATTGCTGATGTTAGAAACCAAATCACTAGGACACTCAAAGTAAAATCTCATCATATTATCCCACTGATATAAATGCATAATAATCATACTCTAATACCCTAACACATAATTAAAGGCCATGATACATCCACGTAATAGAAGCCACGGTATACTCATCTAAACAGAAGTTACAATATACCTACATAAATAGAGAATTGTGGCATACCAACATAAATAAAGGCCAATGGCAAATAGAAGCCAATGGCACATCCACATAAATAGATAATTGCGGCACATCGGCATAAATAGTGGCCAACGGAAAACAGAAGCCAACACACATTTATGTAAATAGAGGCAATTTAGAATTCAAATCTACATATCATAACGGTTATGTTTCAGGCTGGTAGTTTCAAGCCATCTCATATTATTGACGTCCATCTACATTTTAGGCTTGCAGATGTTAATCCGGTTATATTTTAGGCATATAACTTTTGGTCATCTCATATCATCGGCGCCTATCTACATTTTAGACTTGCAGATCTCGACCCGACTATATTTTAACCCTATAATTTTTGGCCATTTCATATCATTGGCTTACAGCCAAGTTACATTTTACGCACGCAACTCTCAACCATCTCATATTATTGATTCACAACCCGACTATATTTTAAGCCTGCAACTTTCAACCATCTTTTATTACATATTGACCCACTCAAGGTCTTAGACTACCATGATCTCATACAAATTGACTTATCGAGTTTCGAACCACCATGATCCTGCACAATCGACCCACTGGGTCTCAAACTACCACTATCCACACACAAACTGGCCCACCCGAGGCCTCAGCAGTGCTCATGCATATCCATAACTTCAGGAATGGTGGGATACTCAAATAATAATAAAGATGGAATAAAACCCTCAAATCAATCAATTAAATTATTATACATGTTCCAATAAAACTTTGGGGCTAGTTAAAATGCACACACAAATATAAAATCTCTAAATTAAAAATAAAACACATTCAATGGAGAAATAGATCAATGATAGAGTTAGAGGGTACTTGCTTCGATATTATACCAAATAGATTTAAAGAATAGAGGCTCCGATCTGCTCAAAAGTCGCTTTCTCTCTCTTCTCCTTGTGTTCCTTCTCTCTCCCCCTTCTTCTCTTTTTTCTGCGTGAGAATGGCAAAAATCTAATCTGCGGCCCTTTTTATACACAACTTGGGCTCAAGCTCTACTCGAATGCTGGCCCTCTTTGGTTTCAACACTTGAGTGCCACTAGAGTGCTGCTCGAGCACCAACCATTCTGGAATTGATGCTTGATCTCTGCTTGAGCGTGCCTTGGGTACAGATTTTTGAATCCAAATTTAATCAAATTTTTATAAAAAAACTCTTAATCAAATACATCAGAAAAACCCAAAATTAATAAATATATTCAAAATATATCAAATGGTGATCCAGGTATTACAGCTAATCTGGTAAATTAATTGGTTGATAATTAGGTAGGGATAAATACTACTGGGAGACATAATTTTTTTTCTAAGACTCTATAGAAGGAAAAACCATCAGAGTCTCTTAGTGAGTCCAATCCAGTAAAAGGAGAGAGTTAGCTTACAAGGTTAGAATAGACACTAGACACCATTGAATGTCTCTCAGATGATAAGTTCATTTCGTTATATTTAACCTCAGTGGCGAGGTAGAACACTGAGGCAAATGTAGAAAGCATTTCTATGATAGTCAAATAGAGAAATTGATATGAATTTTACAAGTAAAATTAGGAGTGCCACTTATCATTTACTCTCTGCTAAACACTCCATATCTTTAAGCATGTAATATTGAACACATTCTATACATAAAAAAGATAGAACTGTCTATTATTTATTATTTTGATTGATAGTTTGGACTTCATAAAACAATATAATTACCAATAATTTTTTTTTTTTTTGAACTGAACCAAATATAAGTTTTGCCACGTATCACACATCGAAAACAGAGTGACACTCGTCATTTTATTTTGCACTATAAGTTACTTTAGACTACTTAAAATGATATAAATGCTATACAACATCAAATGAAAATACTGACATGTATTCTACATGCAAAATCAGAAATAACACTTGTGTATTGGCTACTTTGCATTTCTTATTATATAATGCTAAACACGTTCTATTTTTATAAAAGATACAAGTGACTACTGTCTATTATTATGACTGACGGTTTAAATTATAAAAACATCACATAAATGCCCACAAAAAAAGTCTCTATAATATTAAACAGCAATAATGCCACATACCTTACATGCAAAATCAACAGCGACATTTGCCATTTGTCAAATGAAAATACTAACATGTACTTTACATGCAAAATCGGTAATGACACATGTTATTTATTTAGCATCGATGACTTTATAACACCCAATGCATTTTATACATGCAAAGATTGCATAATTATTGTCATTTATTTTGGCTAACAGTTCAATATAAAAGTATTTTTATAGAGTTAAATATCAATGATGTTATGTATTATACACACAAAATCAACCGTGATACTCAGTTATTCACTTAGTAATATTAATATTAATTATTGTTCCCTTAAAACTTGATAAATGCCATAAAGAGATCATCTCTATAACATACAAGCAAAATTAGGACATGGCAAATCAGGAGTAAAGCTTGCCATTTATTTAACCTTATTCTGTATTGGTAAAACTAAACTCTAATTATTATTACCAAAATTTGGAAGAAAATATTATTGAATTAAATATATGACTAGTGTTATGATAATATTATTTAGTCATACTCAATAATATAATATTTTATTTATCTATATAAAATAATGGGTTTATAAAAATAAATTTATTAATAAATATTACCTTATTTAAAAATATTTAAAAAATGGCTAAATGGTATTTAAAAAATATGTATCTTATATGAATATTCATATTAATGGTGTACAGTAGGTTATTTTATATATAATAATAGGTTATTTATATATATATATATAACTCCAACGTGCATGACTAGCACGTGGCGTTATCGGGTTGATGATTTGTAACGGACGCTGCCTTGCCACACTGCTTATATCGAAGCGCGCCGTCTTTCTTATGGATTCAACCAAGTCAGAGTGAAAGAAAATCAGACGGGATAATTGGAAATTAAGCAACGAGAGTGAGGGAGAGAGACGGAAAGGGGTTGTTTGCAGGTTTTGTGAGCTGTTGAAATGGCCAATCTGTCACAATCTCTATCCTTGAACGCGGTGTACGGCCAGGCTTCCTCGTCCTCGAACCCAACTGGAGCTCCGGGCAACGTTGATAGGAGAATGCAGTCAGCGGAGGCACTGGTGCTAGATCTCAGTAACCCTGATTGCAGAGAGAACGCCCTGCTTGAACTTTCCAAGGTAATTTTATACTCTTTTCTGCATCTTATTTCGTTATTTGATTATTAGATGTATGTTGATTTGTGATAGAAACAAGTGTTTCTTCACGAGTAGAAAAAAATTGTTTCCCGTTGTTTTGATATTTAGGGTTTTGATTTGGTACGATTTTTGTGTGTTTCAAAGTGTTATAAATTGGGGTTTTATTATGCACATCAAAATTTTGCAAGAAGCTCAACGTTTTGATGTTTTGCAAACTTGTCCAACAAAATTTAGGGAGCATTTTCTTAGATGATTTGTCAGTTAATACTTCTTGAGGTAAAATAATCATAATCTGCAGTGTTGATCAAACTTTAATTGTTTTGGAAATATTTAGATCAATGTTTGAATCATTTGGTTGGTTTAACATGAAGACAACCGTGAAAACTAAGGCAAATTCGAGTTTTCTTTGTTTGGTTTAGCATGAATGAAAACCGAGGAAATCTTAAAAATTCATATTTGGACAATCATGTCTTTTTTTTTTTGGTAAGTAAAACAGAAAATGGAGGACAATCATGTCATTGTTCTATATAGCCATATAACATTCCTGATCACATAAAGAGAAGCCATACTATGTCGGTCAATAACAATGAGAGGTATAGTACAAAGGCGTTGATGACTTGCTCTAACCACACATCAGTTTGCATATCCCAGACAAAAAATTCACACTTCTTCAAAATAGAAAAGAAATCCCATTGGGGGGGACGGAGAGAAAGAAGCATGCAAAGTCACCAAAAGATGACCGACTGTGGAAAAGGAAAAGGCTTGTGTTCTACTTTAACATTGATGAGGGATTGATGGAGAGACAATGAAGAAGATGGAGGAGAGGATGCAGAGACTGGTCTAATTAATGTTGGGCAGCCAGTAGTTTAGGTTATAGGGTAATACGGTAAATCATACTTTCTCATCTTTTTTGCTGAAGAAATTCACCCTTCATAGTTTTCCTTATTTTCCGTGTTATTCTTTAATGTAAAACTGTGCAAAAATAGTTACATAAATATCACTAGAGGTCTTCATTGTTTATACAGTTTTAAATTCAATTGTTTTCCTCCTAACAAATCCAAAACTCAAGTTTTGATGGTCACTCGATTATGAATTGTTACTCATTAAATGGGGATGCAAAATAGTTTTTCTAGAGTATGATGTTTCTTATTATTGTTTGCAGAAGAGAGAATTATTCCAAGATTTAGCTCCTCTCTTGTGGAATTCATTTGGTACTATTGCTGCTCTGCTACAGGTATGCTTTGTCTATGGGTATGTTGATAATATACTGATGATGGTGTCCATAAATATTCTCTGAAAAGATGGGGAAATCATCAAACAAAAACAAGTCAGAATCACAAGATTCCATTAAGAAAGCAAAAGATACTGTGCATTATCTGTTACACTGTCTGAATTACTTGACAGAAAATAATTTTATTATTTTCCTTCCATGGAAAATATCAACTTACTATGGGATGATTAGGTAAATCAATTTTATTATAAGTTTTTGCTGGTTTATTAGATTCAATTTTACTGATGGAACCCTTTGTTCAAATTGCAGACTTTCCAGATAAACCATGACGCTGAAACATTGCCTGGGGAATAAATTAGAAAATGTGGAAAAATATGTGGCATAGAAAAAAGGAAGAAAATATTTGTAAAGAAAAGTTATATTTAGGAGAAATCCCTGCAGTCCTTGTTGGACACCTCCAATCCTCCCACCCTCCAAAGTCCTGCTCCTCCTCTCCACTTTCTTATGAGGGAGAGGGGGAGACAGCGATCAATTGAACGGAGTAAGGGAGAGGGCTGGGAGAGGCAGTGGCAAGAAGGGGATGGGAAGGGCAGGAGAGAGTGGACAAGGGGAGGTGGGAGGAGGGAGTGGGGTCATGTGGGTGGAGTGATTGTTCTTTTCATTTTCTCTTAATGAGTTTTCTCTTTGATTTCAATGTTTGTACTTATCTCCAATGTAGATTTTTGTAGAATGGCTTGCTGCCATGTGAGTATGTGACACTTGATGTGGATAATTGCCCCAAAGGGTTCCATTGGCATAAAATACAACTAAGAAGTGCAGGCATGAACTTGAGATAGGAAAATGATGCAAACAATGATGACATTTTATGTTAAAATAGGATGCGATACACTAAGACACTGTAAGCAAAAATTTACCTTTTAATTGATATGGGAATATAATTGATAAAACAACATTAATTCACACTAATAAGCTCTTGAAACTCTATAACCATGAAAATGGTGTCTTCATTGGTTATAAGATCTCTCTCCCTCTATATTTTACTTGTTTTGGGGAACATAGACACTGCAAACGCTTCAGAATTTCTTTGCTTTTTTATATTTTTGTGGAATCATTTCAGACTGCTGTTATCTCTCTCTATCCATTTTTCTTGTTTAATGGGGAAGGGTTAGGTCTCTTCAACAAGAGACTAATTTTTCTGGTACCTTTCTGGTAATTAGCACAAAACTATCTAAGATTTCTTAAAGAACCATTTTTTGTTTGAAAAAGGTCAAAACATATCCCAAGCATGCCTCAACGTGCTCCCAATTTATCCTAAATGTGTCCCTAGATTGTCTGAATTAAATAAAAAATTGCAAATGAGTCCAAGCATGTCCAATACTAGTACGCTACTCTGAGAAAGTGTCCATGCTTCCTTGAAATACAATATAATAGAATAGTATACTTATATGGTTAAATATATCCAAGTGAAATCTGGAATACTGTTAATTCTACCCAATAAATTCAGAATTACATTGACATTCTCCCCAATTTTTTCCCTGCCTTCATTTCAATCAAGGAGAAGGCAATTTCAGAAAACTTAAAAGCTATCATGCCTTTACTCACTGAATTTTACTACTTGCAGGAGATTGTGTCGATATATCCTGTGTTGTCACCACCAAGCCTAACTCCAATACAATCAAACCGTGTCTGCAATGCACTCGCTCTTCTTCAGGTTGGATCCCTCTTGTTTGCCATGTTATTTGGCACACTTTTTTTTCCTGGAATGTCATATCCAGTGTGTGGTCTATTTATGCCAATTTTATGCACAAACTTGTGGGTAAGGGCATGTATTTCTGCAGCTTATTGCTCTATCAGCCGAAAGTAAAGAAATTTGTTCCAAACTGGCAAAATTACATCCCCTCCCCTCCCAGCATATATAATATAAGGTGGAAAAGAAAGTGCAAGTCATTCATTGTCTACAATCCGTATAGAATTCTTGAATAGCCACTCTTAAGTTAATCATAGTCCTATGCTATATCTGTGTATATGTTTGTGATTTGGGAAAGCTTCATAGACCACCACCAGTCCTGTGTTATGTAGTCCTCAAGCATTTCTGAAAAAGCAAAAGTGCTTTCCTAGAAAGATTGTTTAGTGGAAGAATATCTCCCTTTGGCATGGTGATTCAGTGAGCAAAATCAAAGGGTAGATTGAGTTCTGGATATATGTCTCATAAGCATTTGCATATAATTCAAAGGTGAACTCTACTAGTAGGTGAAAAGGTAGTGCTGCCTTCAACCGGGTTTGCAGACGCTCGAACATTGCATTCACAACAAATCTGAGATGATTAATTGAGCATTGTAGCCTTAATCTATAATACATAGCAGAGTCATTACAGACACTGATGTTGACTAACAATTTAGAGAACAAGCAATAGAAGGTCTGGTCATCGAAATATGTATAAAATAATTCACAGTTGTTTGTCATATCAAGGTTTCCTGGCTAACTGATGGTCTGGAATTTAGGGTGCAAAAATCACTTGGTCGGTTCCTGTTTGTTGTAGTCCTGGTCTCTCCCATCCCTTTTAACTCCTGTTTGTCCAACATTAGTTCTGTTGATTGCAGACTTGATAGTTGAAGGTTTTTCTGCCTGCCTAATACTATATTTCTTCAAGCTGTATTAACGCTACTTGTTTTTGTTTGCATTCTGCAGTGCGTAGCCTCCCACCAGGACACCCGGATGCTATTCCTGAATGGTAATTTTCCTGATAAAAATTATGAAGGATTTTTTTAATGTATTTGGGTCTACTCATTTAAATTCTTTGTGTGAGAATGGAGAGCACCCTTAGTTGGCATGAATATGGGGGTTTTTTTGTCTTTATATAATTTTAGGGTAGTTGTCTATTGCCTTAGGTACAGTGTTGTTTCTCATGTATATTTTACTAAAGAAGAAATATCAGCACCAAGGATTAAATTGACAAATTCCCACCTTTTGCCTTTGGAAGGCAAGGGATATACCACTAGAGCCACATGAGCAGATGGTCTATAACATTGAACTGGTGCTTCTACATCTTCAAATGAAAATTTATTATTGTCATCTTCTCCTCTATCTGAAAATCTATAAAGAGTCTTCCTGAGTTGTGAACTCATGTCTGAGATCTTGGTCAGTTTGGGTATAATAGGATACAGTACCTTGAACTGAATTATGAGATGACTTTAAACTGCAAAAGTTGGGTGTGTTTCTGATCCACAAGACTGTTCCAAGTGACCAGAGCTGTCAATGAAGACTGATGTCATGAGGCTAATGATTTGCCAACTTAAATAATCTGGATTGACTGTCTTTTTATTTGCTTTAGAATTTCTGTAGATTGAAAGGAATTGCATACTCCTAGAGTTTGCCCTAGGACAAAAAATGAAGGGTGTTATATCTTTGTGTGTTGTTGCCGAGTACGTCAGAAGTCATGCCAAATATTAGTTGAGGATCTAAGGCAGTTCTTTTTTTTTATACTAAGAATCATATTAGGAGTGCAGTCTTCTTCACATTTTTGTGGATTTCTTTTGCATCAAGTTTGTAATTTGCTATGTATGCTAATTTAATTTTTTTCAAAAGAGAGAAGATGGAAAAGAATTTAATAATGGAAACTGATCTAGTGAAAATTTCTTTAAAAAATACAAAACAGAATAACTTTGAATGCAGCAGTCTGTTGAGATAGTACTTTACTGTGAAATCAGAGAATATGTGCCGGGATTGGTTTGTTAGGTTTGGGCTTTATTATTTGCTTTTTTCTTTTTTTTTTTTTTTTGGGGGTCATTATAGCTTATAGAATCTGTTTTCTGTGGATGTGTTACCATATTCATCAGTTTATCTCCACAATTCATATTTTGCATACTATTTATATTAGACATAATTGCCCTGATTTTATTTCAATAGTTGTGTCTTGGAGATTAGGTGCTTTCTCATGTCCATTAAAGTCAAAATTAATTATCTTGGTGACCTTTCTGTACTTAGTGTGAATCCTCATTGTCAAAATATATTATGATGGCACCTTTCTTTACTTTGTCAGAACATGAAAATTCCTGTATGGACATATATGTCTTTTTGTATGCATGATTAGAAACTGAAAGAAATGAAAATTATATCTTAACCGACATTT
Source organism: Nepenthes gracilis (assembly GCA_033239525.1). Lineage (NCBI taxonomy): Eukaryota > Viridiplantae > Streptophyta > Magnoliopsida > Caryophyllales > Nepenthaceae > Nepenthes > Nepenthes gracilis. The sequence continues at coordinate 4,784,436 of BSYO01000006.1, forward strand.
CTTCTTTTCAGCCCATATACCTTTGTATCTGTATCCTTTCCTGAATACAACAAGCAAGTCAAGGCCATTTGAGTATCTGAGGTTGACTAGTTTAGGTGTCATTGGTGCTCTGGTGAAGGTACCTCGTCATTGCTGGAGTATTATTTTCATATGCTTTTGAATATTTTGACTTTTTGAAGTTGATTTAACATCTCATTTATCTTGTTTCTATGTTGGAAATTAGTATGAATGTATCCCTAGCTTTTTTTTTTCTTCTTTGCAGCTAAAGTTTGTTACCATCTGATATGAGAGCAGATCAGATTTCAATAGTGATCTAGGCAATAGAACCGGATGTGTCTATTTGAACCTGAATATTTACTTTTTGGATATTAGAATTTTCCGTCACTGCAACTTGCAATTGTTGGCATATTTCTAATTGCCCCATTCATGATCCTTCCCCTTTACTAGGAAAGGAGTGTCTAACTTGCTTGTGTTCTGAATTATACTGCTGCTTATGTCCAGGAGGGAATGAGTAATACATAATTTTCTACTAATAAGATTAGTGACAACCTTTCAACAGCTAATGCAAGCTTGTGTCGGATCTTTTGATGCGTTCATGAGACCTAATATTGTTATCATCGTGGTATCCCTGTAATTAACAAAGGACAGAATTGATTGGAGGTTAAGAATTCATGTAGCCTATACCACTTCTTGTGAAAAGGTTTGTTTTGGTTTAGATTAGTGGCAACCTTTCCTTGTAAGGGGAAAGCAGAAGAACAAGTGGTACCTTTAGTATATTTCTTCAGCAAACTCTCTCCACAGACAGGCAGACAGACACACACACACACAGATTTACATGCTTAAACTTTCTCGCATAATTTTGTTTATTGATGAGTCAATTATCATTAAACTGCCCTACAAAATGCCTAAGCTTATAAGCAGTTGTTTGGCCATCTTGGCAAAAAAATCTATTGAATGTTTAATTTAAGGAATTAGTTTATAGTTTTTCTTATAATTTTTTTCTTCAGAGAGAGGCTCCAGGTGAAAATTTGTTCACATTGCATATTTACTTGTATGGAGGATTCTTTTGGTGACTTTGTTAAAGCATGTAGGATCAGCTCCTTTCTTTGATAATTGCTAGAAGTAAATCAAATCAGGTTGAAGTACCAAATCAGGACATGGGTTCTCTTGGAAACATGTAGCCAAATGGAAGTAGACATGTTGATTGAGCACCTTATTATGCACAGAACGCTCAACTTTGATAATTTGAAATTCCAGGTGCTATATTATTTTTTCTGCTATTTACTGCTCATGTCACTATGTGGTTTGGTGCATACTAGAACTTGTAAAGCTGAAAGCCTTCCTTTTCCATATGCACATTTGTCCCTCCTTTCTATACATGAAAAACTAATTGGAAAACGGGTTTACTATGCAGTAGATTATATATACTGATACCATTGTCCATGAGATGCTGTTTACGTGCCCCATGTTTTTAACTTAACCTTTTGATTTGTTTCCCTTTGCAGGTTGATGACACAGAAGTCATAAGCTTCCTCCTTTCAACTGAGATAATTCCATTGTGCTTGCGAACCATGGAAATGGGCAGTGAATTGTCAAAAACAGTGAGTGCTTTAGACCTATTATTTTTAATGTAAGAACTTAAGTCTAATATTATTGTGCTAACATTTTATTTTTTAGGCTCAATAGCTTATCTCTAGTGTGTAGATTTACAGGCCTCTAATGGGGCTGCTTTCATTGCCCCCACCACCTCAAAAAAAGAGCTCTAAGAATGATTTGGAGTTATTAACTTTCTTTATAATATGACCAAAACGGCTTGCTAGTTGTTAGCATGGATGAACATGGGTGCCAAATTTGAGAATGACAAGTCTGTCTTTGTTTTCCTAGCTTTCATGTAGATTTTGTTCAAACTTCAAGGAAGTTCTCTTTTCTAAAAACTTCCCTAATCTTGCACTAATCCTGGTCTTGGCTAGCAGATTCTTATGTGCAGTAGGATATGGGTTATTTAAAAAGCCCATTGCAGATAGTAGAAGCCTTGGGGCTATAGTTGCTTAAAATTAATTGTATTTCATTGAATCTGTTGTGGATTCTGTCTAGACCTAACAATGACATGCCAGCCTTTTTATTTGTTATACTGAACATTCATCTATTAAGCTGGCTAGAAAACAGCACCTCCTCCTACCTCTTGACTTGCTGAATTGTTAAATCTGCAGCACAAGTTCTCTACTTGTATTTTCCAATTTTTTATTGGATAAGAACTTCACTTCATCCACAAACATTATCATCTAATCTTCTCTTATTTCCAAATTGTTGGAGTTTTATACCGGCACAAACCTCTGCTTGATACTTTATTTTGTGTAAGAAACTTGTTTTTGAGAAGATATCTTCTCTAAATTAGTAAATTACCTTTTATTGCATGGGGTTCGGTTTCAGGTTGATACTAGTCCGCTATTGTTTAATGCTGGCAGGTCGCTACATTTATTGTCCAAAAGATTCTTTTGGATGATGTGGGCTTGGACTATATATGCACTACAGCAGAGCGGTTTTTTGCCGTTGGACGAGTTTTGGGCAACATGGTTGCTGCATTGGCTGAGCAGCCATCGTCTCGGCCACTGAAACACATTATTAGATGTTACCTTCGACTTTCAGATAATCCAAGGTGATTATTATTACTTGGTGGCTTAGTTAGCTGCAGATAGCATTTAACATTATCTTTTTTGTTAACATATTTGTATCTGATATATGTTTTGCAGAGCTTGTGATGCGTTAAGAAGTTGTCTGCCAGACATGCTAAGAGATGCCACCTTTAGTAACTGCCTTCGTGTAACTTTCCTGTCTTCCACTCCTTTGGTCACTTTGGTTCTTTTAAATTACTGCAAGTATTACAATGATTTATGCTAATGCAATTCTAACTGCTTATCAGTTGGTGTATTGTTCATCATACTAAAAAGTACATGCCTTGCTCCCCTTCGTCTGTTTAATTTGATGATGGATTTGTAGTTGTTGGACATCCACTGACTCAATTTTCCCTGCTGTCTCTTGGTTTTCCTTTGGTGCTCAGTAACCAATTTATTGGAAAACTAAATGCTCTTTTGGATTTGACATGGTCTTGTCAATAGCCCAATATTTTACATGAGAAGTTGAAATGATTCCCGAGCCAAGGATTAGATTATCAATTTCCTGTGTTGTGTCTCCTTGAGGGCTGTAGATCTTTGATTGAATGTCAATTTCTTCTCTCTTTGTTTTTTGGTGGCTAAGGTTACATACGTCTATCTGTAGTTAGTAGTAGTAATGATTATTTAATTGAAAAATAGTTCTAAAATTAAAATTTTGGAATTTACCTTTCTTTGGCAATGTCAAAGTATGGTAAGTTGGAGTTGGGCCACTATTTGTGTTCATTCATCCCTTCCTGATCTGCAAATTAGCATGTGGGGGAAATGACTCCTTATTCGCATTCCTTTGGCTCTATTCCTGCAAACCTAAATACCTACATCTATGGAATGACATATCATCAATATGCAAAATATTGATCTATATATTGGTGTGGCCCTCCCAATACCAATATTTCTCGATATTGCCACAAAATCTCGGTATGTCATCATATTGTAATGTAACTGCCAATATTTTGAATATTAACTGATGCTTCTAATGTTTCTAGTTGCATCTGCCGATTCTTTCCTCAGTTCCAATCTGGAAAAAAAGTTTGTGTTTGATGTGTCTAATACCGATACACATTACTCAATACAGTCGATACCAATACGGTTGCTGAGTGATATCAATATTTTCAGCTATGCCAATATCTCATTGAATTGCATTTTGAATTTCCCCAAAGTTTGGTGTTCGCAAGTTAGGCACTCCCCATAGTTATAAATTTGATTTTGTTGTCTACATGACCAGTAGTAAAAGCTGGCTAAAGCAATGTTCCTATCAAGATATAAATAATATGCCCACAAGTTTTTCAGTCTTTTCTGTTGTCTGATTCATTCTAATATGCTCACGTTTTATTTTTTTTTCCTAATTTTAGGAAGATCCAACAACAAGAAGGTGGCTGCAGCTCCTGCTTCACAATGTTGGAGGTCACAATGTTGGAGGACCCCTTGTCACGCTCCAAGCTGGAGCTAGTAGTTTTGACCATATGCTGGTGAATTGAGTTTGGGATCATATCACAGAGCTCTCTTCCATGCCTCCTCTCCTCGTCCTAAAATATCATGCAAGCTGGTTTTTTTTCCCTTATCGGAGCCGGCCAGCTTGTGTCATGGTCTTATCTAGTTTGTTAAGGTTTTTAATTTTGTTTAAATTGCTGGTTCTATCATTACAGTGCAACTAGCAATGTCCTCAAAAACGCTTGTAAAAGGCTAGTTTGTCTTCGGTTGGATGCTGTGAAAACAGTTCTCTTTGTCTGAGTTTTTATGTATAAAATAGTTTTTGCGTTAGTTCATTGATCTTATAATGATGTGATGCTATTAGTGGTTACTTTATCCTTTTTTGGTTTGATGAAGTCAGGTTGCTGCTGTTTGATGAAGTCAGGTTGGTGGGTGGGTGTCGGTGGTGTTGGGTTTTATGCTACTCCATTATGAGTCCCTACGTTGTGGATATTCACTTCTTGAGTTGTTGAGGTTTATTGCAAGATGGTCGCTTGACTTAAACTGTTTGGAGGAAATTTCGCAAACTGGTTGCTTATGTTGCAAGGTTAGAAAGAATTCCGATAACAAGCCACAGGTAGGCTACGTGTTGGCTGCTTAAGCAGTTGCACAGGCTATAAATACCCTGTGAGATTGCACCGACCCATTATTTGAACACTAATAACAACTGCAAAGAGAGAAAAGAAGGGGAAGCTTGGATCATCTGTTTGAGGTTCAATTGGAGTTTTGTCTTTCGTTAATTTGGGTATGCTAACTTATGCTTTATGATGTATTATTAGTTGGTTGTTCGTTTTCGCGACTGTATTTTCTCTTTTTCATTGTTAGGGTTGTACACTAAAAGCATCATGTACCAAGGCATGTTTGAAATTAATGACAACTGGTTTTCCATATATCTTGTGGTTGCAAAGGTGTTAGTTTAGTGGGGGCTATTTGTAACCAAATCTCGTTATAGTGGAGATATTGTTCTAACATAAGGTTTCGTAGTTGTCTTCCTTAGTTTAGAAGGGTCTTCACATGTAAAATTAGTTGTGCAATTTGCTTATTTGTCTGCATATTCAGTTTATTGTTCCTTGTGTTCAATTGAGAGAACGCAGGCTAACTATGTTGAAGGATTCAAATTTTGCTATATTGTGTGAATCTCAATAGGTAGTAGGACGATGCTGCTTCTGATTAGTGGAGGTGGTGGCCAGTGGCAAAGAGAGGGTTAATATGATGATACCTTCAACAAACGGCAAAAAAGCTCAAATGGGATTATTGTAAGTAATTTAAACTTATTATTTGTAATTGTGATGAAGCATCCCTCTGTCCTTTGCTGATGATCTGTTGTTGGTTTTCTGCATTGCAGGATCTTATTGCTGGAAAAAGGAGTAATGGGCATCCCTTGTTTTGAAGGTCACTTCCCAATGGAATGCCCCATCTCGGCTGCTGAATTTTATTCGATCTAAGATCACTTCCGGGTTGAATTAATCGGTCAATGAGGCCCATGCCTTGCTTCGCTATGCTCTAAATCATCGAGAATGTGTCGTCTAGCATCCCAAATCGGTGGTGTAGTGCCCTTACGGAGGCCTTTTAGCAAAGAAAATGATATCGCCAGTGAAAATTGCAGTTCAAGATAAGTTAGTCATGTTGAAATTTAAAAGGGGCGGCAATGTGAGCAGATCAATTGTTTGGAGCCGAAGCTTGCCTCTAATCATGTAATGGCAAAAAATTTGATTAAATTTATTATTATCAATGTAAATTGAAATAAAACATTATTTTTCACAATGGAGAATTGTGGCTTGTGTGGCTTTACCCAACCTCTCATTGCATATGAGGATGGCCCCCCAAAAGATTCTAATCTAATTTAATCAGATTTTTAAATATTTATTATGAAATATTGTATTTTTTAAATATTTTGTTGTACGAGTTTAATTTCTAAGTATTTGAATTTCTCTAGTACGTAGAATTTATGACTAAAAGTATAGCTTCAGATGGAGGTAAAGATTGTTATTCATTATAAAATTAAAATTATTAAAAGTTATAGTCAATTTTTAAAATATAGTTGTTGCGTTCTGGTTCCGCAAATTTCTCTTTGGCTAGGCTCGTTGATAAGGGGTGTGGGATCCGCAGAGTCTGATCAGACCGAGAGATACAGAGGTGCGTCCGGTCCGATCCGATCCGTTACTGCGCAACATGCGATTTGAGGTTGTTGACACGAGATAAAGATTGAGACGGATATTTTACGTGAAAACCTCCTCTTGAATGGGGAGGAAAATCACGGCGCTGAAGCTGAAAAGAGTTTCACTATATGGGTTGGAGATTTTACAAAGATATAAATGTGAGGGTTAATTCCTTCCCTGTCTCACGTTTTGTGTTTTTCTCCTAAGGAAGCTATGCTCACTGGGAGCTTTTTTACTCTTCTTTGTGGAGTTGATCTTGGTGAGTGAGTGTCCGGCCGAAATATGGGGCTCAGAGTTGTCTCTTTGAAAGGGGCCTTGCTAAGTATTTATAGGAGAGGCCAGGCAGTTGGGGAGAAGACACGTGGCGTCCATCCGTCGATTGAGGAGCTGGTCCACCAACTCCCTTTAATGCTGCTGACGTGTGGGGAGTGGCATACGGACGGCGCCGCAGCAAAGATCGGTGTGTGTCTGCGTATGAGATCTGAATATCGGCCTCGACTGACCAAGCCTGCCGAGGCTGGTGATTAGCGATGCAAAATCGCTTTTCTTTAAACCGCAAGTAGGCTAGCCGGGCATTCCTGTTATGGACGAGTGGTCCTCGTCTGGTTGTGATGCTCCTCGTGAGCTTGCGGGCTTGTGAGATGAAGAAGCTCTTCGAGGGCCTTCTGGGGAAAAGTCCGAGCGTTTCTTCCTGGCCGCTCAGGCAATTTCCAAGACATCGCAAGACTTCATGGGCTCTTGGCCATTTGGGGCTTCTTTTTCTTGGTAATCCGATTTCCTCAACTTCATGATAGTGTCTCTCCTACCTTTACTCGGCCATGTCTTATGCCTTATATCGGGGCTCAACAATAGTAATTTGAAAAATTATAAATATAATTATTCTGAAATGTTAAATAATACTTGTCATGATAGAATGTGGAGGGCATACACTATAAATAATAATAATAATAATAATAGCAAAATAAAAATAAATTTTATGGGCTGTGAAAATAAGTATTTTTATCAACTAATGAATAAAAAATATCTAAAAGTAAGTGACTTTTTTATTTTCTATTAATAAAAAAACTAAATGGCAGAATAAATATTTTATTAAAAATAAAATAAGAATAAAATTTTTATTTTTATCAATCAAACATACCCCTAATGTTTGCTACAATGATCTTTCCTTGGGCAATGGATGATCCACCACATGGACTAATCTAATCCACACATCACAACCCCATCATTTATTGATGAATCTCGACGGTGGCCTTCCGGCCAATCAACCCACCCGGACGTACTGAAAGGTGGGTCATACTCACATGGATCCCTTCCTTGGCAGCCCTTCAGTAGCCTAACCCATCAAAAAAAAATTAATTCAATTTTTTGTAATTATACTCATATAATATTAATTAAATAATTATATTATTTTTTAAAATAAATTACTTACTTCTTTTAAAATTTTTAATTATTTAATATTAATTATAATTAATATAAATTAAATTAATTATTCTTTTAAAGGGTAGAAATTCTAACTACTCAAAGGTAACTCCTCTCACCCTATCACTTAAATTAAGCCTCTCTGACTTGGCCTGGCCCAGTTGCCCTATGCAATTGGCATTGGTAGAGCTCCACTCCTATAATTGAGTTACCGTGATTATAGGTTAAAATAAATCAGAAAAATTTAGGTAGAATCAGATCTAAATATAGGTTAGATAAATATTCTGTAATAAGAGGAATAATTATGAATACTGCAAATCATTCCCATAGAGATGAAGTTAGGGCCCCACAAATGCTATGTCTGTAATAAATTCAGCAATAATGATATTTTCTTATAGATCGTGTATAAATTTATTATAATTATAATATACCATCTACTGGTGAATTACTGCATTTATCTTAGTGATTCACAGACAATAAAAATTTATCTATCTTTTTTTTTAATGAATTTGAAGGGTTAATAGGAGTAGAAATTTTCGAGAACATTTAAAACATTTCGTTTCTGAGTAAAAGAGTCGTTTTCAAGTAGTATTCAATCTTATTAATCAAAGAAATATGACTTTGCATTATCAGATGTACTAGTATTAACAGTGTGTCCAAGATGCAATAATTGATTCCCTGATAGATGATATAATTTGATTTTATTTAGTGCTCTCAATCTTACCAAAAAAAAAAATAATTCGGAAACCATACTAAATAAATAACTACTTGATTTAAATATTTAATAAATATTAATATTTAAAAAAATAAAAAAATTATGTTTAATTTTTTAAAAATCCGTTTACTGATAAAATATAATAAAAATAACTTTTTAAAAGCTTATACATGTGAGCTTTTCATTGACTTTTATTGCTGTAATTATATAATAACATAAATATCCTATTATTTTAAATTTTAATTTTTCTTAATTTTTGGATAAATACTAACTATATCCGAAACTCTTTTTTTATTTTTTTAAAAGAAAAAATAAATGTTATTATTTTGAATATTTTAGTTCATATTGTAGTATTACATATAAGTATACATATTAAGATAATATTTTTAGTTTAATGTTACTTTTTTATTATATTTATATTTTTTAGTTTCTATAAGTATAAATTTTATTATTATTATTATTTTAATGTTATTTTTTGCTTAACGTTACATATTAAGTATTACATATACTTTGCATTATGATTATTTACTTTACTCTTCACGTGTCAGATCGGTCCACTGAACATACATTATCGAGTCCATGGTCCATGGGCTGGGGGACCGCAGAGACTAATGGGCCCAATAACGGCCCATTAATAATACGGATGAAATGTGAAACGACCAACCGTTATCCTCTCCACAGCATGTGGCTGTACCATCAGCTCGAATTTACAGCTCACAGCAGATCGACAACCACAACGCCAGTCGCTCTACTTTCACTGCTTCAACCTCTTATCTTATCCTATTTAATGCCGGCTTCCTCTGCTCATCTTCCCCGGACATGAAATCCCCAAAATTCCGTCTGGGAAATGTCCAAATTCATCAATTTCATATCTGGATTGAGAAACCGGGCAAACGTTTGATCTCTTCTTTGTTTAATTTAAGATAAAAAAAGGGTAGAGGGGGTGTTTGTGAGGAAGAGAGGAGGGTTTTAGATAGAGAGAGAAAGGGGTGAGACCCTTGGTTAGAAGAGTTGTAGACATCACGGCTATACACGGAGCATTTCGGCCTTTAATTCATGTCCGAGCTGTTCGACGGAAGGGTTGTGTGATCGAAAGCAGCAACCCTTGCCCGCACGGCGGACGTGGAGCTCTGCCTTCCGAAGGAGGAAGTCCTTCCGATCTCCTATTCCTCGCTGGAGGCGGCCTCTTCATCTCCTATTCCGCGATATATTATGTTATATGTATGGATATATAGTTGTTGATTGATATCTAGCAGTGTAGTATTTGTATCTTCCTGTTTCTTTCCGTGGTGGTTTGGGTGATTGTGTTGAAACCCGATATGTTGAGGATTAAGAGGGTTCCGACTATCGTGTCGAATTATCAGGAGGAAGCCGAGGAAGGTCCTCAGCGTGGAGGTTGTGGACGCAATTGCCTCAGAAACTGCTGCATTCAAGGTATTTGCTGGAATCTCTCATTCAAAATTTGGGTTAATTTTTCTTTTGGCGTTTATTTGGTTCGAGATCTGATATCTCGTGTTTTTTTCCCTCAAATTGGTGAGAGCGCTTTTAGAGGTTCTGTTTCTGGGCATTTGTTTGAATTCCTTGCGAAATAGTGGCTATTTAGTTATGTTTTCTTTTGGGTTGGAAGTTTGATGAATATATTGACTAGCTATCGAAAGGAAATCATTCTTGCGGAAAACCAGTTCCTATATTCTCTAGTTGTCATTACTTTGATGCAATAGTTTCAGACTTTCAGTGTGTGTGTGTGTGTATTTTGGTGTGTAATGGGTGATTTGTAATTTAAAAAAAAAAAGAAACAAAGAAAATTGCGTGCACTTATGTCAATGCGCTGAAATAAAACACTTAGAAAGAATTAGGCTCGATCAACAAAAATGTTTTCTTAATGATTTCCAAAGGAATTCTTGCCAGTCAGATTCATTATGTTAGGGTTTTCAACTTCTTTTGTGGCAACCCAGAAATGTCATAGTTACCTATATATTCATTCCGTCAAATTAGTTTGTTGAACGTGAAGTAAGCTTTAGTTCTTTAAATTGATAGAAACTGAATCGTTGGGCTTATGATTGAAGCCTTCATCAGATTATAAAGGGTATTTGTTCGTTTGGACGTTTGTACAGGGGCAAAGTTTCCTTTGTACTCTTACAAGGGACTGAACAACATTGCTAAGCATAAGCATATGTCCCATGAAGCAAGAGACCCTCCTGTTGCCTTTCTGGAGTCACTTCTTCTTGGGGAGGTAATTTACTTCATAAGAATAATAAAACTGAAGCTCTAAATTTTGTATTTTATGTAGCATAGATCATCTCATTGTTGCTCAACTATGACAGTGGGAGGACCGAATGCATCGTGGGCTCTTCCGTTATGATGTCACTGCCTGTGAAACTAAGGTCTCAGTATCTGTCTTTTTTTATTTGTTAAGCTTGTCCCACTAGTCAATAACCTCCTAGTTTTGAAGGGGAAATTCTATTATGCTATTTTATACTCCTCACGTAGTGCTAACCAATAAGAATGTAAGATTTGTTTTGCCATATTGGCAAATTTTGATAATTTTATCATTCATAGCCCCTTTTGAATTTGAAAGGGTATGTGTTGTTGTGCCATTGATGTGGTGATAGCACCCAATATTATCGATATCGCAGTTTGATATATAATTTCTCAATCATGGACGTTAAAAAGATCATTCCATATTGCTTGGCAACATGTTATGTTGTTGTATAGTACAATCTATAGGCTTTGCAAATCTTATTTGTTACCCATCAATGCCATTTATTATAATGTATTCACATAGATTATTGCTCTATGATTAGGTGATACCTGGTCAGTATGGCTTTATTGCCCAGCTGAATGAAGGCCGCCATCTTAAAAAGAGGCCAACTGAATTCCGAGTTGACAAGGTGTTGCAACCTTTTGATGACAGCAAATTCAACTTTACTAAAGTTGGGCAAGAAGAGGTTCTCTTCCAATTTGAAGCCTCTGAAAATGATGAAATCCAGTTCATTCCTGCTGCTCCCATCGATGTTAAAAACTCTCCAAGCATAGTTGCTATTAATGTATTAATACTTTTCCATTCTTTATTGGTCCATACTTTTTGTTATTTACAATTAATTATTAGTTTTTCTAAGTCATGTTGAAATAAACAGGTCAGTCCTATTGAATATGGGCATGTGCTTTTGATCCCTCGTATTCTCGAGTGCTTGCCACAGAGGATTGACCAGGAAAGTTTCATGCTTGCTCTTCAAATGGCAATGGAAGCGGGGAGTCCATATTTCCGGCTTGGTTACAACAGCTTGGGTGCATTTGCCACCATCAACCACCTTCACTTCCAGGTTACCTTTTCTCTTTGATTCTATCTCTGTCATTAATATAAATATTGGCTAATATGATACATACAATCAATATGTATCGGTATCGGCCAACCCCCAATACCGATATTTTCTAATACCGTGACAATATCGCAACATATTTCCTTATTGGCCGATACAACCGATGTTTATCAGCTTGCAACTTTCAAAAATTTTTCTTCTAATATCATATAATATCGATATGTATTGTTTGATATATCCGATACCGATATAACCGTGACAGATATTGATATTGATATTTTCAATTATACTCTCTAAATTTCGATCCCCATTGTTTCCCTCACTTGATTTTGCTTGCTTGTCTCACTTGTAAATATATAGTTCACTTAAAAAGGGCAGCCTAGTGTACAGATCTCTTTCTATGCATGGGATTTGGAAAAGGATGGGGCCATTTTAGGTTTATTGTACACAATCATACCTATCTTGTATTATATGTAAAAGATCATTTTCAGAACTCTAACCCTTGACCACTAGATCACACGCCAATGCTTGTACCATTGTGCCAATACTCCCCTTAAAATACAGTTATTGCATGGATTGGGTTATTTTGTCGCATAGTTTTTCCTATGAATTTCAAAACTTAGCCATTGGCTTTGAACCATTTTGGCAATTTCATTGGTCAGGCATACTACTTGGCTGTGCCATTTCCAATTGAGAAGGCTCCCACCAGGAAAATAACCAATATGGATGCCGGGGTGAAGATCTCTGAGCTGCTAAATTATCCAGTCAGGGGTCTCATTTTTGAGGGTGGAAGCTTTTTGCAAGATTTGTCTAATGCTGTTTCTGGCTCTTGCATTTGCCTTCAAGACAACAACATACCTTACAATGTGCTCATTTCTGATTCTGGGAGTCGGGTTTTTGTCATTCCGCAGGTGATGACAGTTGCCGCTCACGATTCTTCACTTTTCAATCTATGATTCATAATCTCATTTGGATCGCCTTGCTTTGCTTAGGTTTGTTGTTTCTTATAAATTAGTTCTACTTTTACTTAAAAAACTAAGGGTAGGAAAGGTAGAAAGAAAGAAAGAAATGGATGAGGAATAGTGGGAAAAAAACGACTCTGCTTTGTCATGTTTGGTTTGTCAAGAAGGAAGGAGATGGCAATGGATGTTTTGTCTTCTACGATGGAAAGAAAAGGGAAACTTAGTACTATCTTTGCTATCATCACCAAAAAGGCTAGCTCAATGTATGATGCTCCCATTGTGAGTGATATTCAGGGAATGGTTGGACTACTTTTGAATTTATTGCACACGAGTTTGCCTTGCATCATGCAAGTAGTTGCTTATACGACTTGAACTCGTGGCTAACAAATCTCACTATAATAGCTCTACCGTTACACCACTTTTTGCAATTGGCACTACTTTTTCTAAGTTGGCTACAACTTCCTTTACTTCCCTAAATTTCACCAATATAAATTGAAAATTGCGAGGGAAGAAAATGCTAGGCCGGAGAGGAAAGGCTTCCTACTTCCTACTTATTCTAACCGAAGATAGGAAACCAATTCCTTCATTTTCTATTCTTTCATCTTCTTCAATCTGAATAGAATACAGAATTTTGTACTAATTAGTAGTTCTTGCTTATGATTACTTGTTCTGTAAGCAATGCCAAATTCATGCCAATTTTCCTAATTTCCTTTCAATTTATTTGACGGAAACAGTGTTATGCTGAGAAACAAGCCCTCGGGGAGGTAAGCCCGGAGCTTCTCGACACTCAAGTGAACCCAGCAGTGTGGGAGATCAGTGGGCACATGGTGCTGAAGAGGAAGAAGGACTATGAGGACGCAACCGAGGAAAATGCTTGGAGGCTGCTCGCAGAGGTGTCGCTTTCTGAAGTGAGATTCGAAGAAGTGAAAGCGCTCATATTTGAAGCCATCTCTTCTCTTGCTAATGACAATGGAGATGGCATTCTTCGAGAAGAGCAAGAGCTCCTGTCTCAGCCTCTTGAAGAAGTGGATGCCGAGAACAAAAGCTCCTCAGCCATAATTTCCAGGAGCCAAGACTGTGTGGTTCTGCAGTAGTGAGAACTGTGGCTGGAATGATTGTCAATGGCTATAGTAAGAACCGTGATAAGATTCTGAAATAAATCAAACCCGAGCTTGCGGTGTTGTGTGGATTTTTATGGATCTTTGTAGTGTGGCTATGAGCTCTCTTAAGTAGGGCAATCTGATGTTGCAGCATTCAACTGTCTGTATTTTAAGGTTTTATTTATTAACGGAATTCTAAGTGTTCATATCTGTAGTAATTGCATCATAATGATAATGTTTTATTATTACAACTTGGGAGTTTTCAACATTAGGAGGGAAGTCTACCTATATTTAATGATAATTGTTGGATTTGAATGGGCAGTGTCAACATAGCATATTTATATAATTGTTGTCTGGCACGGCTCGAAGTTTAAAATCTTTGTCTAATACAGCACGTGACCTACAATGTATTGAGTCGAATGTGTCTTGGATCTTGTTATATTATGGATCGAATACCCACAGCTTATATATTAAAAATATAAAAAGATATTAAAAATAAAATTATTTTTAATTAAGCTTCCTCTATTCTACTACCCTTCCCCAAAATCCCACCCCAAATGGTCAAACTTAGCATGGTCTGTGCTAAGGTTAGCCCCTACATCATCTACTGTGCAATTTTACACGATCGAATGTGTGAAGTTGTGTTATATACAATCTAATACTATCTATTACGAGCTGTATTTAGCATGACTCATGATAGCCTGGGCTATGTCCTACAATGGGTAACGCGACCCATTTAATACTTCTACTTTTTAATATATATAAATTTTTTTTTAATATATTTCGCATTAATTTTAGCAATTTCTGAAATATATATATATATATATATATTATTTATCTAATAAAAAAATGCTAGATTTTGTTTCACCATTAAGCTTTTAAGCTAAACTACTATATAAATAAGCAAGAAAAAGAGCTTCTATGCCGTTACACTTTGAACATATACCTCCTCAAGCATGACAACAGTCACATTATCTACTTACCTCCCCACATATTTCCCACCACCTCTAATCCACGAGAACTTGGGATCAACCCATGTACGGAAAACATGAACACTCTTAAGGCTTCTCAGTATAACAGAGGAATCATACATATTCCACGTATATAAATTCAATCGAGCTCATTTAACTTCGGTAGTAACGCACCTCAAAAAATGCTTCCTCAATTTCTGCTACTAGTCGCGCTGCCAGCCGTGGTTGTTGAAGGAAGTTTGCCCCCTACCAAGAGCATAGCCTCAGCGCCGTGGCTTAGGGGGTTTGGGGATCCGCGAGCCGGGGGTTGCTGGACTCGGCCTTGGATATGCAGTAAGGGAGGGGTCCCATCCCGGAGATTGTGCTGCAGAAATCGATGTGTTGATATAACCGACGATGTTAACAACTGTGGTTTTTGTGGGGTCAGGTGCCCATTCACTTGGCAGTGCTGTCGCGGTATATGTATAAATACCAACATCAATCCATTTCACTGTGGCCGGTGTTGGAATAGATGTCCCTTTGGGAGGCTGTGCTTCTTTGGCATGTGTGGGTATGCTCAGCCGCCATTCCCTTTCCCGTGGCCACCATTTCATCCTCACCATCCTTTTCCTCCTAAGCCGCCTCGGCTACCATTCCCTTTGCCACCTCAGAAACATCAGCGGCCGCTTGAAGAGGAGTAGAGCTGATATTAGCAATGGCTTGCTAGCTACAGAACAATGGCTTATTCCATAAAATGTATAATGAGTCATAGTAAATGTTTCTTGTGTTACACAAGTTGTCTATAGTGTTGATGTGCTTTAATTCAAATTTAAAAAAGAAAAAGAAAAAGACAAAAAACTATGGAATATTTTAACTTTTTCTAGTCATGTTAACGATGGTAGAAATAGATATTTAGAGGATTATTTACCTTATGAATGGCTGTTGATACAAAAATTGATGGCAACATTAGCATGTAAGAGCTGTTTATGATTCATACCAATTGAAAATTAGAAAAATTTTATAGAGTGTCGAACCCGCTTAGTATGTGATTTATGCACTTGAGCTTGTGGATATGTTGGCCATGCGAGTAAACACGAGTTAAGAAAACTTCGAACTTGTTAGTTTAACTTGGTTGTTTCAGAGAATTATGGCAGGGAAGTTTAATAATGAGAAAGTCGACATAGAACAATTTGGCTAAATAAGATTTGACATGTATTTAAAATTCACAGAGATAGTAACATGGCTGTGAACTTTAATAATTAATAGAAAAGATTTACAGAAAGTACATAAACAAACGTGAAAATTACTAGCAATAGTTCCAAATAAATGCCTGAGAATGATGTCTTAGTTAAGTCAAGGTTAGTGATTACAACCACTAAAAAAAAAGTTATCGTGATAGGCGTTTTATGATTGAAAACTGCTCATAACAAAACCGTATTATTGGGAGTTACTAACAACAGCTCCGAATAAATGCCCGAGAATAGTGTCTTGGCTAAGAATAGTTGTCGTGATAAGTACATAAACTAACGTGGGAGTTACTAGTAATAGATCCGAATAAATGCCTGAGAATAGTATCTTGGCTTAGTAAAAGTCGGTGGTTGCAACTACTAGGAAGAAGTTGTCGTGATAGGTGTTCTACCATTGAAAGCTACTCACAACAAAATTGTATTGTTGATTGCTCTTTTTTGTCCATTTAAATTGTAGGATTATTCCATAATTTCAAGATGAGACTAAGAGATGTGCATAGAGTTTCTTTTTATTATCGAATATTAACATGAAGTTGGGTTTTTTATATTAGTAGATATAGTCCATTTATCTATATAACTTAGTCTTATAAACACATAGAAAACACAAAGTGAGAGTAGGCTAAGCCAATGAAAGACTTGGGTGCCACATGTTTAACTAGTCTATGCAATTAGATGTCTAATCATGTAATTTGAAGATTTATATATGTCACGGTAAGCACTATTGTAAAATTATAAACTTGTTATCAAATATAAACTAGTGACTTGATATTGAGTTTTTTTTTTTTTTTCATGCAATTATTGTTTTTATTATCAAAGTTAAGAGGTTCCCAATAATCATTATTTTTATCAAGATTAGAAAAACTTATAAACTTGTACTTAAATCAAAGATTGATCGGGATCTTATAAGACTTAAATAAAAATTTAACTTAGAAACTTACAACATAGGTACGGCGTACCATACAACTAGGTGAATGGGTTTGAATTATTTTTTGAGTAAATATTTTTGATGTTTAAGTCAACACAATATCAAGATAAAAAAAGTGTTAGGGCAAAATGGCCGGTCGGACAGGAATACACATAATGGGAGAAAGAAATAATACACAAGTTTTACGTGAAAATCCTTCACAAATCAAAGGAAAAACTACCGACACTTAATTCACAACAAGTCCACTATGTAAAAATGGTTACAAAACTTTCGAGATAAAATATCTACAATACACTCGAGATAGACTAAAAAAAACAATTACCCAGAGGAAGAAAACTTTCACTTCGCTCTTATCTCTCTGTTTTTTCTCTCTTTCTCACCGGTAGTGTACTCTACTCTCTTTTCTTTTCACACACTTTTAAACTTCATCGCTGTGAATTTCGCCTCTGGAGACTTCACCACCACTTTAAACTTCATCTCACACAGTGTCATCTTCACCGCATGCCCAATATACATATATATATATATATATATATTTCTTTCCTTGGAGACTATCTGAGATTGTGTGTGGACAAAAACTTTCCATCAGCAATTCTACAACCTGTCACATGCAGCTCTACAACATGTCACATGTACAAACGATGCATACACTGCAAATCATCATACTCTACAGAAACGGCACCACTCATCAATGATTGCACATATTCTCCTAAGATCATGTATACTCAATCAATCTTCTGAGCTGGCATCCATGTGCGCTTTTTGCACCCATTTCCTTGGACCAAACCGTGCAAAAGTCCACGGGCATTCCTTGATGTTTCCAAGCAATGACAATGATTTCGGATATTGTCTCATGTCCTCGGTCATTTTGTGTACAGCTCATGTCTTTAGGCATTTCCATACTAGTAATACCAATCGTTAAATTCCGTGTGCCCTTAACAGCCGGTCACTTTGCCCCAAAGTGCTTCTACGCAACTTCGGTCGGTCAACCCATTGACCGATCATTTTACATTCTCAACCGGTCAACCCATTGTTGACAATCTTTTGCTATCCGACATTTTTCACTCTGGAAAATGCATTTCGAAAAACCTCTCCTGGATTTTCACTCTGAAAATTCACTCCAAATTTTCTCTCAAAAGAAATACACTCCGGATTTCCCACTCTGGGAAACTCTTCTCCTGAGAATCCTCTCCGAATAAATCCACTCCGGTATTTCCTCTCCGGAGAACCCACACCTGAGAAGTCCACTCCGAGAATTTTTCCCTCATGAATTTTTCTCTCCAAATTTTCTCTCCAGAAATCCTCTCCGATAAATTTTATTCCGAAATTTACCACTCCAACCATCACACAAAACCTATGTGACCCACCGAGGACAAAACTTATTTGTTAAATTACCTACAAGGGCGTGATCAAACCAAATAAACTTTTCCTCACAACCTTGTGGGGAAAACCTTTGCCATTTTTTCGACGACCGTCATCTGTTGCCTTTGGGAAGCTTCCACCTCAATTGGGACCCGGGCATTAGTTTTCACAAGCTTGAATGATATCTTCCTTCGCTCCACTGAACGTGAAGTAATCCCACTCCCCTTCAATCTCCTCCTACCACCTTGATCAATACCAAATTTGGTCACCTTGGCATTTTTCTTGACAAGACAAACTTTCATCAGATACTGCCCTGATTTCCTAGTTTCCCTTGCCATAATTGTGGTACCTTCGGTAAGTTTTCACTAACCATCACCAAACGCCATCTTGAAACTTTCTTCATCAAATTTTTCAATTGAAATCACATTCAACCTCAGATCAGGGGCAAGTCGCACACCGTTCAACACAAGCTTGTTCCCATTGCTTGTCCTCAAGCAAACATTCCCAATGCTAACAACCTTTGACAAGCCACCGTTACTCATCTTCAACACCCCATGGCCAATGAGCATATAACTCGTGAAGTGGGACTTCCTCGATATCGCATGGTATAAGGCCCCACTATCCATCATACAACTCGTCTCCTGGCATGGTGGGCTCCGTGCTTCTCCCGTGTGGACAACCATGAGGTCTCCACAGAAAGCGATAATCTTCTAATCATCTGCATGATCCGATCTCTCCATATGATCTCGTTTACCCTCCTGCTCTTACTTATTCAGCGGACAGTCCAACTTTATATGGTCCTTCTTGCCACAATGGAAGCAGGTCCTCTCCTGAAACATGTTCCGACTGTTACTCCTCTTCGACTTGCCGCCTCCGCCTCGTTGCCTCCTCCGCCTCGTTCCTTGATTTTCCTCATCTCTGACTGTTGGTCGCCACAAGTAGACTTGGTTGTAAGTTTGAGACCTCACCGCATTCTCAACGTCTTGACTCATTCATAAGTAGGAAAATTATGATATCGTCTAATCTAAGCGTGTCATTCTCGAATGGTAGCATCGTGACAATATGATTGTACGCGACCGGTAAGTACACCAGCAACACCAATGCTTTGTCTTCTTCCTTGATCTTCTCATCAATGGTTGACATCTACATCACGATCTGGTTAAACTCGTCGAAGTGCATTTCAAAGCTCTTACCTTCCGACAACCACAGGCCATAAAACTACTTCTTTACATGCAACCTGATTGTCAATGACTTGAATTTGTACTCACTCTAAAGCTTCTCTTAGACCTTCGCCGGGTCTAACAAGCATATGACCTCCTAGAGAGTATTATCTGTAAGGTATAACTTGATCGTACAATTAGCAAAATTCCTCCTATCTTGCCACTTATCATCTTTCATATTCTCTGACTTTTTCTCCTTTCTCCGAAGAGCTTTTACTGTCCCTTCTGGGTCAAAATATTCCTCACTCTTTCCTACCAAAAGATGAAATTATTTTACTTATTAAATAGCTCCACATTAAACTGCACATTCCTCAATAACGACACCATCCAACCAACGATTCACAACCAGTCTCTGATACCACTTCTTGGGGCAAAACAGCCTGTCGGACAAAAATACACACGAGCACACAATGGGAGAAAAAAGGAACACATAAATTTTACATGAAAATCCTTCACAAATCGAAGGAAAAAATTATTGGACACTTAATCCACGACAAGTTTACTATGTAAAAAATAGTTACAAAATTTTTGAGATAGAGTATTCATAACACACTCGAGATAGACTAAGAAAAACAATTACCTAGAGTAAAAAATTTTCATTTCGCTCTTATTTCTCTATTTTTCTTCTCTTCTCACTGGTGGTGCACTTCACACTCTTTTTTTTACACACTCTTAAATTTCATCGCTGTGAATTTCGCCTCTGGAGACTTAACCGCCACTCTAAATTTCATCTCACACAGTGTCATCTTCACTACATGCCCAATATATATATATATATATATATTACTTTCCTTAGAGACCATCTACCCAATAAGTAGGTTACGTGTGGACAAATACCTACCACCAACAGCTCTACAACTTACCACCTACACAGACGGTGCATGTACTGTAAATTATTGTGCTTTGCAGAAACGGCACCCACTCATAAGAGATTGCACATATTCCCCTGAGATCACGCATGCTCAGTTAATCTTCTGAGTTGGCATCCACGTGCGCTTTCTGCCCCAATTTTTCGGGCCAAACTGTGCAAAAATCCTCGGGCATTCTTTGATGTCTCGAGGCAATGACAACAACCTCGGACATTATCTCATATCTTCGGTCGTTCTGTATATAGTCAAAATCCTCGGGCGTTTCCATACCTGTAATACCAACCGATAAATTCCGTGCACCCTTAGCAACCGGTCACTTTGCCCCAAAGTGCTTTTGTGCGCCGTAAGTCAATCAACCCGTTAACTAGTCATTTTGCCTTCTTAGCCAGTTAACCCGTTGTTAACCATCTTTTGCTACCTAACATTTTTCATTTCGAAAAATACACTCCGAAAAATCTCTCATAGATTTCCACTATGAAAATTCATTCCGAATTTTCTCTTTGGAGAACTCACTCCAGATTTTCCACTCCCGGGAACTCTTCTCCTAAGAAATCCACTCTGGTATTTCCTATATGGAGAACTCACTCGGGAGAAATTTTCTCTCCTAAATTTTTCTGTCTAGATTTCCTCTTCGAAAAATTTTACTCCGAAATCTGCCACTCCAACCATCACACAAAGCCTGTGTAAACCACTGATGATATAAGTTGTTTGTTGAGTTACCCATAAGAAAATGATCAAACCTAATAAAAAGTAGAAAAGAAAAGATTACTAACTTTTAAACCTACACAATAAGACTTATTATATAGGCAATGATGATCGTAGAATGGGTCAAATTATCTATAAGATTCTGCCAAAAGGTGTGAGCCAATTTACTTGCACATATATCAAATATTATTTTAACCATTTAATTTAAACTACTAACATATCACATCATAAATATTTTTATCTATAATAAATATTTTTATTTTTTTAATATATAAGTCATGTTATATCATCTCGTGGCATAATATGACCTATAAATATGCCCGACTCAACACATCACATGCTATATTGAGTCAAAACTTTAAAATTTTAGATCATATCTAATACTATCTGCTTATTAATATATTAGTCCGACACAATTCTTTTAGTAAATATTTCTAGGGCCCGATAAATGGTACAGTTGCCATTAATTACCATCATAAATTAATCTTAAAAGAATCTGCATGGCAATGAGATCACAAAACAGGTGGCAAACTGACATGCCTCCACGTGGCATATGAGTGACACGTGGACTCTCCCCATCTCTCTCTTAACTCTCGTCGACACATCTGGGGCTTCTTTGTCTTTCTTGAAGGCCGGACTTCTTGCCAGTCGTCGGTTTCCGCCGTCGCTGCAACGCCAGGCAAAACCTTCACTGACGCCGAGTTTATCGCAATGAGTTGCCTCAGTCTACTCCTGCGCACTCGCTGCCGATTCTCCCATAACTCACTGTTCATGACTAATTCTTATCTTCACAGCCCCATCGAGGTAACTTCTATTTTTCTTCTTAATTTTTTTCCCTTACAGATTTCATGAAGGATTTGTTTACGGAATTGGTTATATGCTTTGTTCGTAAGGGGTGGAGCCATGGATTTATGGTCTAAGAGGGGTTAATAAGATTAAAACTGAAAATAAAACATAACTTATATAATTAATGTTTAATTGATTAAAATAAAGAATACTATGGGTCTACTTTATTATTGAAATATATCTCTAAAATACAAAATAAAATTATTTGATAGTTAATAGACTATCTATAATTTATGAATCATAGTATTAGATAGTCAAATATGTATAAAAGTTAAATGTTATAAAGATAATAATATTAAGATGAATGATTACAATCATACTAAAAACATAAATAAGGATGATGGCATCAGTAAATATCTAAGAATTGTATATATAAGATATAATATGAGTTTATAATATTTATAGTAATTCAGATACTTGAAAAGGTAGACTGAAAGAATCAATTATAAGAAAATATGAACTTACTGTTATTGAAGAATATAAATTTTGATATATAACTAAAAAACTTGAAATGATTTGATATAAAAACAATTAAAAATTATATATAATATGAAGGGATTTGTTACTGAATCGAAATGATTTGAGAAAATGAATTGATATAGCCAAGCTCAATCTATTCAGACAAAAACTTTGTTATTTTTTTTTTATCCCTTTTTTACAAGTGCTTCAAATTTATCGAATTCGATGATGAATATAAGTTCAATTATTTGAAAAAAAAGAAAATTGTAAATAGATTGTATAGTGATTGAATATGTAAGTATTGCTTAAAATGGTGAAGGGATACAGCACAAGCAAAGGGGGAGATGAGGAAACGGGTGAGGAAAGGGCACCCTCAACAGCCCAAGTAATGAAGCAAATGGAGGAGGAGAAGGGGCGCAAGGGCAGCGGGAGTCAAGCTTCTGACCCTCAAGAGAAGGAAGTCGAGGCACCGCAAGAGGGCACCCCCACAGCTGAAGGGACTGCTGACCCTGAGACCAGTGGCAAGATGCAGGACACCCCTACCGAAAGCTGCCGCGAGAGTACGTAATGATCCGTTACTTTGTAACGGCGTTTTCTTTACCCTTTTTTTTTTCCCCGTTTTTGTATAATATAGTGAGAGTATTACTTTATTTTACAATGCCATTAGCTATTAAAGATAGGGTTATTTTTTAAATGTTTGCTGGATTTAATTGACAATGATGAAATGGGTGCTGCCATTTTGAATGTGTATTTGTAGATAATTTCTCGCAGGGTGCTGCCATAATGTTAGAATTCTCATGATTAATATTGGTGGCCCTTCATGTTCTTAAGTATTAAGGGAATTAAATTTCATTTATTTGATGGTTATTGGTAATGGGGTTAACTTCATTTTTTAATGTGGATGTTATATTCTTTGATGGAAAAAATATGAAAATGTTTTGAGGAGAAAATGAAATGATCCCTAGCCTAACTTATATACATATATAGGGGCTTAAATAATATTATTCATATACTTACTTATACATTTATTTATATCAAAAATGTTAAAAATAGGTATAAGTCCCATTTCGTTTTAACCTTTTGTTGTACATAACATGTAGATATTTAATTACCTATATAATAATTTTCAACATATAAATTAAAATAAGAATTTAAATATTAAAGGTTGGCTTTCTGATTTACCCTTCAACACGAATTGATAAAGCTCTAACCAAACAAATAATTGATGAAAAGTAAAAGATGAGATATTTGCGTTTAGAGGGTGAGCCCTAGAAAAGAGAATGCTTGAACATTCAATTTCTATTGAATCCGGATGGGTAGAGATTTCGAATACAGAAGCCTTTGCCTTAGCAACAACTTACCGATCCCCCACGGCTTTAGCACAGTGCTCAGCAATGCTAGCCTAGTCCCTCGCGGTCGTAATTCTCCTTATCAATTCAGCCAATTCTTTCTCCAACTCTTCAGCTTTTTCCTTTGTGACAATGGCCCTAGATGCCTAGGCCTCAACCACATCAAGTTTGATAAAGGATCTGGCCAGGCAGGCTACTTCTTCTGCAGGAATCTGATCATATCCCTAACCTAGCCGAGCAAAGTTGAGGACTCCATCAAGATAACGTCTTGGGTAAGGGCTTGGCCCTCTTCCTGCAGAAAATTGGAAGAAGGATCAGCTACCTTGGGCCAAAAGAGAATATCCGTGATGTGCGGCCAGCAAAAGGAACTAGTTGAGAAACCAATTGGATGCACCAAAAGCCCCCTCAGAATGGACTGATCCACTGCTTGATAAAGCAGGGGACCCAGAAGGCATATCGACTGTGTGAATCGACAAAGGAGCATGATCAGTGGATTCACTGGGAGCTCCACCTGATTAGGAGGGCCTGTGCACACAACCAGGGCTCGCTCCTCCTAAATGAACTCGTCTGGAGTGCAGGACTTTGTGGAAGTGCAAAACTGCTGAGGCTGCAAGAGCAGCAGGAGATCTAAAAGAGTCATCCTCTACTTTTAGAATGGGATGTGGAGGCGGGAAGAATGACAAAACTCACTAGTTAAAACACCAATTGGAGAGAGACGGAAGATTGCAACTCTTCTCTGGAGTTCCACTAGCCCCACATTTAGAAAGAATCGCATCAATTTCCCTTTCCCATGACTCATCAATCTGAATCAGTGGAGTTGCCTAGTGTACCACTGGGATATGGGTAAGAGGACTACTGGAACGGTCCTCATCAGTGGCCACCAACATGGAAGCCCTCAAAACAAGCCATTTTCTCCTCTTTAAAAGATAGGGGATATCACCAGCTTGGTCACCCACCAAAAACAGCCTAGGACTCAGCACAGAACATGGTGATGTTAGATAAGAAATCAGTAGTCCTACGCACTTCCCTTATGTGCTTGGTGACCAATCTTGTCTTCGACTTCACCAAGGTTCTCTCATTCTCAGTCACAATGCCCGAGTATGGAATGTTCATAGTCTCCCATTGATTGGATAAGGGCCGGTAGGCGGACACCTTGACAAATGAGAATGGGTCTTTTCAATTCTTCACAGTATCAGAATTTCCCTGACTAATCCAAAAGTCCCAAAGATGAGTAAACACAATCCGATTGTTTTCCTAAATAAATCTAAAAATGACCTTCACCACTGGCATCTAACCCTGCAACATGCTACCTAAAGAAGAGCACATGGCCACCAAATACTGGATGACACTGGGATGAAGCCACCGACAGGTATCCTCAATGCATCCAAGACTTTCCTAAGTTCCCTCGCAATGTGGAGACAAAGCAATGCCATTAAGATCGGGAATGACGTGGGAAATAACAAGAGAAATGTTATACTTGTCTTGAATGGATACGATATCAGATAATATAAGGACAAAAGCAATATTGGCAATGTCGAGTGCAGCATAATCATTAGATTGACATGGTGTCATGGACAAATGCAGTAAGCTCTCAAAGTTTGAAAATCTCCCAGGTAACTGTTTAAGAATGAGATTTATTTTCAAACTGTTTGGCTTAAATAAACCTAGAAGTGGTCCGCAAACAAGAGAAGCCAGAAAGTCACTTAGGCTTGGGTAAAATGATACATTTAGTTTCAAAATGATGCACACTACATAACTATGGCATTCAGTGGTCACAACACATTATGGTTGAAAAGAACGGATGCATTTCTAAGAGAAGTATGCGCATTAAATGTGCCGTGACTCAATTACCTTAGACACAGAAGAGCCATGATTAGACTAATGACATACAATTTCAAGCCAATTAGCAATCCAATTGCAGCTCGGATGGTTAGGATCTAACCAGGCTCAGATGGTAATTAGGTAGCTTCCTCAAGGCATGAATTCGACTAAGGTAATGATCCTGAGCTCATTAAAAGCTTTTAACTAGCTCATATTTACGACATCAAGTTAAAATTAAGCGAGAGGTACGAGTTATTAAAGGACCGAATTGTTAGTTTCAAGGAACCAAATGTCTTACAATCAAAGCTCATCCAATCATCTGTCAATTATATGGTTGTCATAGTGATTTAACAATTGAACAACTAAATCGTAAACGATTATGTATCTCTAAGGGAACATGCATAATTTCAAAAAGGGATAAATTAACAGTCTAATTCTTTTTAAAGGCGAAATAAACTGGCATTAATTAGCTTTTGCTAAAAAAATTGTATAATTTACATCTTCAGGCAAATAAATCAATCCAGGCCTAAGACCTAGGGAAAAGAAAGAAAAAAAAGGATGAAACTAGAAGAATATTCGGTTAGTATCTCCTACAAGTCATTATGTTCACCTTTAATAGCACCATGCAAAAGAAGTCAAGGAAGATATTGCCTCCCCGATGACTGAGGACACTAATAAAGGAGTAAGGGGACAATCCAAGCTGAAGAGATAAACTGATTGGCCTGCCAATTATGACCCCAAATCAACACCCTGAGGAGCTAACACAAAGGTCAGTCATCAGTCTAAGTCAACCCAAGAACTCCTCAAGCACCGGAGAGCTAGATGGGTAGCATCTAGGGCTTCCATTAGTTTGCTGGGTCATCCACATGAGGTGTAGTCCAAAGAACAAGAGAAGTCATCAGGCCACCGATCACCACCAATTGCTTGGCAAGACAATGGCAATCTAGCAAGAGGTACCACCTAAAAAGGGAAACCAAGATGGTTCTGTATTTAAAAGAAAGAAACTAAGACAACCTTCACCACAAACATCTCATAATGTGTCTTCACAAAAATGCCTCTGCCACTTCAACTCAAAAGGAAGATCCTCAAGAAAAAGTTTGATTGAAAAAACCTCTCAAACTTTGCTAGTAAAGGAAGTCGAGAAGCAATATGTCATGAAACCAGAAACCAAGAAGCCAAGCCTTACACTTTATATGCAGCAGAGCAAACTGGAAACATTATGTTTCAAGCAACAAACTTAGCTAGTTGTAACTCATTCCCATAGCTGCCGTAGAGGTCCAACATAGAGAACCTCTACAGTAAAGACTAGTCATTGCACAGTAATCGAATGGCATAATAGCCATGATTTAACAATGCCAATGACTCGACACATCTTTGGGAAGGAGCATCAATTTGAATCAAGGAAAGGGCCAGCATGGAGGACCTATTTACATCCTCGAAGTCCAAATTTGGATTCAAGAATTGGGAGGCTAGTGTTTGATCCAACAAAATTCAAGCTGACTCATGCCTGCCAATTTGACTCATGGACGGAATGGAGAATCTACATTAATGAGTATGGGGTCACCAATGGCCAACGTAAGAGCACATTGCCCAAAAAAGGAGCCCAATAAACAAGTTATAGCCATAGTCTGACTGACTTGGACCAGTCAACCGGATTGTTGTGTGACTGAAAACTTCTTGAAGCAGTTGAGGCTGATCCATAGAAATGAGTTAAAGGGAGTTGGGTTACTTCATTAAGCAATCAACATCCCACACTTAGCCAAAATTTTGCATCCTCAGTTAATAACCCATCAAAAATGCCCATCCATCCACAATTTGTAACATCAAAAGCTCTCCTAATGATCTATGATCCAGATCATGGCTAGTATTAGTTGACATAATGGCCTCCAACCCCCACTTCTTGATCGTGTAATCCTGTTATGAAAAAAACTGCTCAAACACTAATTTCGTGCCTCTATAAATAACAAAACCTGCATGATTAAAGCATCTAAGGATCCCAAGATTAGTACATCTAGCACTCCTACAACTAAAGAAACGTTTGGGACATCTGGTTATTAACTGTTCCTAATGATCTCTAAGATCTATTCCAACAACACCTAGTTTGCACAATAGATATTCAGAAATTACCCTCCAAAATATCTCATCTTCCCATAAAATATCCTTTGGATTCCCCATCCTTTGACTTTCTCTCTTTCTCCCTGACTTATTTGTTAGAAGTTATTTACTGACTTGAATATCGAATAATAACTCCGAAAGTCAGTCCCAAGTCCTTTTATACTCTTGTTATGATTTGCAATATACTGGATTCGATTCAAATAGTGCAAAACCAACTCTAAATTTTTTTGGGGTGAAATCCAATAATATAAGCATCACTTTCTAAAAAATAATTGGGTCTCTCATTTTTCATGGCATTAATTAAGTTCCAAGGTTTTAGAACAATTTACAATATATATATATATTTACTCTTTAACTTTACTTCAAAAACAAAATAACTTCTTCAGCTTATAATTATAGTAGGTTTTTAATTTTGTTTAGTTTTCAATTGTTCCACATTAAATATTCAAATGTTCCACACTTAACACACTCAGACACTTACTAATGATAAATTTACGTATCACTTACATGACAATTAAAAATTATTTTTGGGTTTCTTCGATTAGTCATTTTGAATCTATTAAAAACATTTTTATTATATAATTTATTACTAAACAATTCTGTTTTAATTTAAATTTTAAAATAAATTTTATTAGTATAAAAAACAGTGAAATAAACTTTATTTTATCCCAAACTCGGTTCACATTTATAATGGGTAAACATTATCTTAAAAAAGTAATATCATAATACACCTTCTTATGGCGTAATTAAAATCCAATTTAATTTAAACTAGGATCAAACTTAGATGAGAAATTACCACCATTAAATCAGGCAAGATTAGTCCCTGTAACCTGGACTAAAACCATAACCATAACCATCTGTCTATAATCAAGACTAGACCAATTCGGATTAATCTATGGATATTTTTAAGCTCCTAGAGCCCGTGCCAAAAACTAGATATAGATCTAAAATGAGAAACATCATCCATGCTGTACCTGACCAAAAAAAAATCAATCAAGCCTAATTTTTTGATGATAGTCATTCATAATATTCATACTTTAAGAGCCTAATGCATGGAAACTGAACCCTTTTATGGAGGAATAAAAAATCAAAATACCAAAGGGTAAGAAGTCAAATTACAGAAAATACCCTTGAAGATGAACCAGCACATTAAAATCATGATGCATAAAACCAACAAAGTGCCAAACTTCGGGCAGACATGAAGGAAAGTCACCATACTTGCAGCCCCAAGCTTGGCAAGACAAGCTTAGACTCCATGCCCATAGTCCAAATCCGTAGAAGTTGGTACACTTTAACCAAAAACTACAACACGAACACTTACAATACAAATTTAACACGGCAGTGTCTTTTACAGAGCCAATCTAACCAAGTACCTGTTTATCTTCCATCTCCATCAAAAAGCTATTGACTTTCTGCAATGGACGCCTCCTATATCATCGTGCCACCAGTTTGGTGCAGCATGGCATCTATCTCATCCCCATCCTCCATTTCCAACTGTAGGGGGAAAAAAAGCCAGACATAAATATGCGGAAGGTAACAGAAAAGGGAAATTGTAGGAGTAGCAAAAAAAAATACAAAACACAGATTCAACCGGACATGATTCTACAGGATTTCACCCAAATTCATTAGATTTGAGGAAAACCCGAAACAACTATATGTATGTATATGTATATGTATGTATATGTATGTAGGTACGTATGTGCGTATATGTATGTATGTGCGTATATGTATGTATGTATGTGCACTGGATGATAAATTTAAATACTTAGTGGCAAATTATATTGTTGACTTGATTAATCAGAAATAGTGCCAATTGTCGAATTAATTCAATTTTTGTTTAGAGGGGGGGAAAATAAAATACGTTTAAATTGGGTCTGAATTTCAGGGTTGCTACCCAATCCGAAGTATTTTAGATCAGGTTTGTATTTGGCTCTATTTTGATGAGGGGCATATAGTTTTGAATAATTGAAATATTATCTCGATAATGCCAGGGGGCAAGAAAAGCCAAAGAGAGCTGAGGGTGATATCCACATAGATAGAGAGAGAGAGAAAATGAGAGAGAGACCTCTTCTGGAGTTTGTTCAGCTCGAAGTCGGCGTCCATCAAACAAGAAAGCAATGGAGCTGAACTCCACAGACTGCCGGTCACAATAGGCATTCATGAGCTTCTTCAGCTGGGTGGTCTTCTTAATCCGGAAGAACACTTCGTTTCCATCCTATGAAAAATAATGCCAAATGAAACACATATCGATCAGGCATTGAGTATAGAGGGACGGTTAAAAATCTTGATCAAAGAATTCTAGTCCGAAAGGTTATCTGCCGGATATGTGGGACTCAGGACAAATGAATTCAGCTTCCTAGGAAAGATTCCATGGAACACCTAATTAATTAATCCAGGCGGTCCTATTGAAAATAGGAACAACTTAGGGAATGCAAGATAACAAACTAGAGCAAATATAAAATAATATTATAGAGAACTTAGCAAATGGAACCAAGCTAGAACTAAATCCTAAAATATTGATAGACTTATTGCTCTAGCTGCAAGGCTCCAGAAACACATTCTAAACAACAGTTGATCAACATATTCCAGTCTGCATCAACAAATAGGCCCAAAAGTGGACACTTAGGTCTTCGAGCACTGGTGGAGTTGTTGTCATGTGCTCAATGGTTACGGGTTCAAGTCGTAAAAATGGTTACTTGTACAATGCAAGATAAGAGAACATAGTATAGACTCAATAGTGGTCCAACCCTTTTTCAAATCTCGTGCATAGAGGGAGATTCATGCACCGGAATCACCTTCTTACTATTGATAGATAAATCAGAAACTGCACAGAAAGAAAGACAAGCACTTCCTGATATCTATACTAGTTAGAATTACAAATATTGTCTTTATAAGCTTGCCTTCGACCAGCATGCTAAATTCTTGTAAACTCTTTCCTATTTTACTAATTTATTTATTCATTTTTCTCATAATTTTCACGTCCAAGAAAAGGACAACCATCCCAAGGAGACAATAGCATACTTTGTACCACTTTCCACAAAACCATAGAAATTCATGTGCATTCTGTCAACTCTAAGAGGAAACCACTGCTCCACAAGACAAGATAAATGTTTACCAGATGCATTACAGCAACATGAAATTTGTTAACAAGCAGTCAAAATGATCAGTTGCATAAAACCCATACCACCATCTACAAAACTACATAGATAACAAAGAATGCAGGCAGCTCAGATCCCCAAACAAGTGCCCACTGCAAAATCTAATACAAAATCTCTGCACAGGGAACAAGATGAATGATTTTTCACGTTGGTGTAGGTAAAATGCTTAGGTGAGATGGTGAGCGTAGAATTTGAGGAACTGATCTTAAACCAGGATAGCCCACCATCATCACCAAAAGATTTTTCAAATACCCCATAGACCATCATAGAAAATTATGACAAAAATGAAAAAAAAAGAGGACATTTTGGGCAATCAGCCAACTCACCACATCATGTACAACTCATACGACAATTTCCAAAAACCATATACATTTATTATATATGCGACAATCCAGGCAACTCGAACCTACAACAAACACTATAGAACTCTAAAGCCAAAAAGCGCAGATCTAGGGCCAGCAAACTTATGAACTCTAACAAAAAGCCCAATCCTAAGCAAATGAAATGATTTTCAGATATTGCACAAATAAAGATCCATCACAAAGAACTAACTGGAGTACTGTATAAAGCCATAATAGGCAATATCCCAGAGGAAAACTTATGGTTATTTAGTTTGGATGGTAAAAGCACTTCAAAGTTTTATACAACCAGTACCTACACACAAGTTAATCCAATGCATTATTTCAAGTACAAGTCAGGCCAGCATGCTGCAATATATGAACAGAACACACCAGCTAATCCATCACGGACTAAAAGACACATAATACACCAGACTCATCATAACACAACAGATACATAATACAAGGTCCTCGTGAGTCAAATGATACATCCTCATCCAAGGAGACCAAGATCTTCCAAAAATACAAATGAAATTGTCCACCAAAAAATGCAAGGGCAATTATCAAGAAACCATCAGACAATTCCTTTATTCAACTAGGCTTTTCTTAAGAAGAATCTACAGGCACATCATGCCTTACTACATATAATCCCACATCTTTAATGGTTATCACACTAATCATTACTACTGAATAACATTAAATTTCCCAGCACTTCTTCCTAAAGTGCAAATTTCTAGCAAACAACACCATGCAGCTATCCAGCTACCTGGTCAGCCTTTTACTATTAGTATCTTCCAGCTGAAGGAACTGCAACCCATTTCATAAAGGCATATCCAATTAGTCTGTAACTGTAACTAACTATTTCTCTAGCACTTTTTATGTTGCTTTTTCTCTTCAGTAACTTCTTCACAGCCAGTGATTTTCACTGCTACCACCAACAATCGAATCCTATTAGAGTACTTCCACTTTTTATCCAGCTTTGCATCTCCAACTGTAAAGATTCATCCAGACAACTTAACCAATAGGATTATGAAATATCTTTGGCCCATTTTATAATTCTAATCAACCAAGTTCTAAGTTCTAATGATGAGATTTTCAACATTTGAGTATGGAGCAAGCTCTCCAAGAATACCCCTCCGTAGAAGAAAATGTTTTTTCATTTGAAAACGAGAATTTGCCTTCCAGCCTCCTATCCTTCCACGATACAAATCCCTACCCACCATGGCCTCGTACAGTGTAAGTTCTAGACTCGGAAAAGATGCAACAATCAAGCTCAAAGCCTCATGCCCAACAGCACCATCAAATGTCATCCTCACCACTGTGGCACCGGCCATGTGAGTAAAAGGAATGCATTCAATAGTTTCTACAAGCCGATCAGAAATCAGTTAAAAGAAAAACATGCTAATTCCATCCTCCCTATCTCCCCCAATATGTTGAAGAAAAACCCTAAGAATTGAATGCAAAACTTTCTTCTTACACGAAACCGTAAGAAACAACTGAGATCAAGATTTAATCAACGAAACGATATAAGTAGACAAACAAGAGGACAACAATCAAACCCAAAACTAAAAAGGAAAAACAAGGCAAATAAAACCCTAGAAACGGGAAGCACATTATTGGAGGGAAACTGAGAAGGGAATATAGGATTCTTCAATTAGACCTGTCCCTTCACTTTAAGATTGATGTGAGCAGATTGATCGCTGGGCTTCTTGTCTTCGTCTTGAGCATTTGTTACTCCCGACATTTTCTCTGAATCTCCTCCTTCACACTACTGCGTTGTTAACACGCGAATCCTCTCCACCCTTGAAGTGCCTCTTTCTCTCACTCAGCACCTTTTAGTGGTGTTAAATGTCTACGCGTAGCAAGTTGTGTAGTCCGTCTTCGTTGGGTAGGGAGTATTTTTATTTCGTACTAATTTATACATGACTATTTAAAATCTTATAAAATATTATTAAAAAAATATATTATATTTTATTTATTTTATTTAATATTTTAATATTATAAGTCATAAAATTATTAAAAAATATATCTAATAATAATTTATTTATTTTTAATTTTTATTTTAATTTTTATTTTTATTTCTACAGTCAGTTTTAAAGTTATCTTTTTTACTTAAACTTAAAATGATTAAAATTCTAATGCGATATTTTACGTTTAATAATATTTGAAAAAAATGTGCATTTATATTATCTTCAATGTCATTCTACCTTTTTCATAAACTATACAACTTTAGTAGACTTAAAATATCTCATAGCATTAATATGAATATGAGAAATGTGTACTGATTAATATTCTATTAATTTAAAATCTTAAATTCTAAACTAATACTTATAAAATTAGAAATATAGTCAGAATGTAAGTATTGAAAAATTCAATTAGTATTATATTTTTACTAATCGGTCATACTCTACATCAAATTTATACTAAAGAAAGCAAGTCTCATCTACCATAATGTTCAAACTGCCTCTATTATAGCTTGCTTCTACAATTAGATCGGACAGTTTTAATGATGACTGTGGTATATATAAGTAATACATTATATGCATGTTATAATTGATATGAGTTTTTATTTTTTATTTTTTTATATATTACTAGGCATCTCTTTGTTAATGTAGAATTCGTCAATACAGTATACATGCCATGTAAATTTATGTGGGAATCCATAACTATGATAAGACTTGCTAATATTATAGAATTTTTTTAATATTCTAAATTTATTTTTAAAAATATAGTTAAATATAATATTAGTGAATATGATATTTTATTAATTTTAATATTTATTTAAAACTATTTCTTCAAATTTTATATTAACATCCATCACCATTATTATACGCCGAAAATCATAATTACCCTGATAAATTATAAATATATCAATCAATGATAATAATTTGCTCAATAGTAGATTTTGCGTTGTGTAATTGATGCTTGTATGTTCATTAGTAGTAAAATTAAATATTATTAAAAAATATTTAATTAATCAAATCATCTTCCAATCGGTGTTTATACTTGACCTAGCTATTGGGACATTTTTGTTATGGAATATGATTAAAACAAAATAAAAATGATATACTGTGTCGAACATCTAGTAAATTAAATTTCATCATGTTTCACAATCAATATTCAACATCTTCTAACTAAGTTTGTTCCATCTGTATAACGTTTTTTATGCGTTTTGGATCCATATTTCGAACAGATTCGGGTCGAGTTGATCGTCTGAATCCAACTTCGTCCACTGAGTCTGAATTCTGCACACCACTACAACGAATGAGAGGACAGGTGATGGCGGAAGGTTGTTCCACCGAAAATACTTCGATACTCAAGTCAATAAATAGCCTTCGAATCTAGAATATAAAAGAAGCAAATGAAATAAGAATGTTGGGAAAGTGTTTGGGGCGATGGGCTGCTCTCGTTGAGAGATGCTTTCGTGGGCTCGTGAGGAGCACCGGCTCTTAACACCATATTTGCTGGAAACGTGGTGACAAAGCGAATTGTTTACTGAAAGCGTGAGAGCTTCGTGGTAGAGAGAGAGAGAGAGCTTGATGACGAAGGAGGCTATGTGTGAGTATTGAGAGCGTTTTTTATAAGATTGAATACTTACCTTGGAGTGAGAACTCCATGGGTTTTTATAGTTGTGCTGCTAGGTAGCCTTCCTTGGGCAGGAAGGCTTGATTCCCGCACTCTATTGGTATGGCTTTCTTTCTTGGCGTGGGAGCTTTAATAGCAGTAACGGCTCCTTAGGCAGATTGCTTTCCTTTTGCGTTTTGTAACCATTAGGGCTTACTGTAAATAGGAAGAGAATATTGTGCTTTCTTGATGGGACGTGCACTGAATCTATTGGTGATCATTACAATGAAGATTGCCTTCTGAAAAAGTGTGAAATTAGGGGAGAAGACCGTTATTAGTCTAAGACGAAAGCGTGGGCCAAACAGACCCCGGCCCACGTGAGATTTGCTCTTAGGCCGGCCTACTATGATGCTTCTAGTTAATATAAATGTTGACCATCTTAATGAGCCAATTGTTCGCCCTGTTATTAAGCTTTGCCAGACTCCGATCAACGGCTGGTATTGACCGTTCGGGTACATATGGGCCTTTGTAAATCTAGGCTGTTCCTCCTTCTTGGGCGCCAGTCCACTATACACTAACTCCCTATACTGGTGGTCTGGACTTTGACCTCCGACATGTTTATGATGGGACGTGCTTGACTGAAAAACCTTGATGAAGAAGCCGGCCACAGCTCTAGGTCTGTTGGCCGCGTGACTTGGTGTCCATCAAGGTTTGTTGAATTAGTGGAGGAAGCGTTGATCAAAATTGTTAACCGTCTAGGTCAAAGTTCGGAAAACTTCTGAAAGAAAAGTTAACTGAATTCGTTAACCGTCTAAGTCAAAATCCGGAGAACTTCTAGAAGAAAAGTTGATTGGATTAGTTGAGCGCCCAAGCTAGAAATCCAGAGGACTTCTGAAGGAAGAGTTAACCGAATTCATTGACTGTTTAGGCCAAAGTCCAAAAAACTTGTGGCAGTTGGAACGACACGCCATCAACAGTCGGCCTATCAGTCCAAAAGGTGACCACGTGTCTGTGCGTGGTGAATTCACGATCTTGGTAATTTAAGCGCCAGAGGATCTAATTCGACTGCGCTCGTTCAAGAAATGACACGTGTCAGCAATGATAGGTGCACGTTCCCAAGACGGTTAACTTCTCTAACGTTCACACTGCCCTTTAAGTTGTCCGTCCGTTTCACTTTTAAATTTTTCACACTTTTCTTCATCTTCCCTGAAAAAATTCTAAGCGTCCTGCCACTTTTCTTTACTTTTATATCCATGGCTTTTGTTACACAGATAACTTCGATCCTCACAGAGACTGACGTGAAGGAGTTGTACGTGGAGTATAACATCCCCAAGGTGATCGCCTTTCGAGTTCCTGGCAAGGAGGACAGGGCAAGCTCACCGCTCGAAGGCTACGTCACCATTTATGAGGCCCACTTGAGGGGTGGGCTACGCCTTCCCGTCTCCGATGAGTTACTGGAGATTTTGACCACCCTCAGAGTCCCTGTCGAACAGTTCCATGCTAACGCTGTATGGTACCTGTGCACGTTCTACATTTTTCTTCGTCGGCATACGAAGTGGCTAACAGTGGAGATAGTGAGGGTTCTGTTCAAGTTCAACCAAGAAGTGGAGCGGATTTCCTAGCCCCACGTGACGGTCTCCAGATTAATATTGCCATATACGACTCCCTAAAGAATTGGAAGAATCGGTTCTTTTTTATTCACATGGATGAGTCCTGGCCGTTATCCAGGGAGTGGGGCAAGGTGTCTGACGTTTATACTGTGACTCTTGCTGATGAGGAGACGAAGTCCCTAAAGCCGCTGTTTGATTTGGTGGATGGCCACCTTGACGACTTCCAAAGGGATCATCTGGTCTCTCGTGATGAGACCAAGAAAACAAAATGGGGTCCGCCCTCGTCAGAGTAGAGGATGAGGATGCCTTCCCGAAAGAGGAAGGCAGGCGCCATAGTGATCAGATCTATTGGAGCACTATCCAAAGTGGAGTCTTTCACAAGTCCAAGACAGAAAAGGGGAGTGATGCCTTCTTCTTCCTTCTCTACTGAGCCAGAGAATGTTCTGGCTGGTCAGCTTGTCAGAGTAGGAGATAGCTCCGGTGTAGGTGGTGAGAAATCTGCCGTTAAGGCTTATAGGGCAAGACTGCGCTCTATCACTGGCAGTGTCATTCTGGCCCTGCCACAGCCAGAGCACCTGGTGTCATTGGAGCCTCCTACGAAGCCCTTAGTGGAGCAGGCTATTGATTTGTCGAAGGAGACACCAGCCAGGGAACCAAAGGAAGCGCCTACAGAGCCTCCTGTTGCGCCAATTGTCATATTATTTGAGGAGTCTGCATTTGGAGAGCTTCAGGAGGCATAAGGAGTGCCAACCGCTGGAAAGCCTCAATTGGTGATTGGTGTTAGTGCTGAGTTTGCAAAGGAGATTGCCACTAGAGAGCCTGTGGGCACGGAGGACCTTACGGTAGAGCTACCAGGGGAGTTTGTGGCGGAGGCCACTGTTAGGCCTGTTCAGGATGGTTCCACTTCTAGTCCTCCGCCGCAGGGCCAAGGTCTCGCATCAGGCCAGAAAGGCCATTGTGCAGGTTTGGTAGGTAAACTCTTGCAACTCGTTTTTTTCTTAATTTCGTCATTGCTGACACTGATCGTTTTTGCAGTGAGACAATGTTTTTGGCACCGTTATTAAGGCGGTTAACCAATGAGACCTAGTGATCTCTGAGCGGGACAAAGAGATTGTCTGGCTCAATGAGGAGCTGAAGCTGCTGAAGGCGGAGCACTAGAAGGATGTAGTCGCTCTAGAGTCTATGCTCGCCGGCCTGAAAGTAGAGAATGTTAGGCTGAAAGAGGAGAACGCCAACTTGAGAGAAGCTGTAGTGACCGACCTGATGGAGGAGAACAATAAGCTAAAAGAGAAGAACATCCGCATGAAAGAAGAGGTTGACCAGGCTACGCGGCGCAATGATCAGCACGCAGGGCAGATGTCCACATTGGAGAACGAGTTGACTACTTATATTAGTTCCCACGAGGTCTCCAACATGCTGGTGGCATGGTTGTGGGAGGGTGTCAATTTTAGCTGGTGCATTGCTCGCTTGATTGACCCTAATTTTTCAGTTGAGTTTCTCATCCCAGAAAACCATTTTGCCCAACATCGTGAGAGCCTCGTTGGGGAGCCCCGGAGTGGTCAAGGGCTGCCAGCACCTCCTCGAAGCTCCGCTCCTCCATTGTTTTTTCTTTGTACTCCTCGCTTTCTGATATAAATATATTATTTGTAATAAAACAAGCAACTGCCTTATTGTTGTTGCGTCCACCTTCGTTGCCCTTTTTTGAATTGTTGGCTATATTGTCCAGTTAACTTGGTGTGTTATACGCAAGTTAGTCATCTGCCTTGCTTAAGGTTTTATTGGCGCCTTTTCAAAATCTTGAGTCCTTGAGAAAACACCAAGGCAGATCTTGACGATGGGCCAAGTTTAATATATACTCGTGTGTGAGTAGAGGCA
The DNA here is from genome assembly GCA_033239525.1 of Nepenthes gracilis. Classification (NCBI taxonomy): domain Eukaryota; kingdom Viridiplantae; phylum Streptophyta; class Magnoliopsida; order Caryophyllales; family Nepenthaceae; genus Nepenthes; species Nepenthes gracilis. The sequence goes on from BSYO01000006.1 coordinate 4,822,663, forward strand.
TGGTGGCGCGGCCCAAGTATTAACTTGGGCGGCCAACTTTTGGGATGAGTGCATTGCTCTTGTCGACTGTTGTTAACTGATCACGCTATCTCCTTATAAAGGAGGTCGTCACGTGTGCTACTTGATCTCCCTAAGATTTGGATCATGAACGGGCCACTTGAATGACTAAAATTTAGATACGACCGTTTATGGGCCGCTTGGATAACAAGGGTTTAGATACGACCATTTATGGGCCGTCCGGATGATTAGGGTTTGAATACGACCACTCACGGGCCGCCTGGGTGACCAGTGTTTAGTAACGAGAAGGTAAAATCCTGTCCGAATTAGGTGCAGTTTAGGTCATTTAGCCCTGCAACATACAAAACAAACATACAAATACGCATACACATATACATATAGAATATGAAAAGAAATAAGAAATAACACAATACACATGGGAAAATACTTCGTTTGTTGATTGGGAACAACATGTACATACAATTACAAGCATACACATGGATGACTTACCAGGACCCTTATTGGAAGTAGCGTTTGAGGTGGGTCGTATTCCACGTCCGTGAAACCAACCTACCGTCTTGGGTCCTGGGTTTGTAGGCTCCGTTCTACAGGACAGCGGAGATTAGAAAAAGCCCTTCCCAATTTGAAAAAAGTTTATTCCAGTTGGCAATCTTACCCGTAGCCTCGATACTTTACAAGATCAGGTCTCCGATGTCGAACTGGTCTCCGATGTCGAACTATCGTGCTTTTACCTTCTTATTTTAATAGCGTGCGATTCATTGTTGGTAGGCCGCAATCCGTATTGTTGCAGCGTTAAGGACATCCTCTAATAAGTCTAGGTGTTTCTGAATTTTCTGAAAATTACCTTGCGGGTCGAAGGATTCAATCCTAAAATTTGGAAGTCCGATTTCAACCGAGATTACCGCTTCAGTCTCATAGCAGAAACTGAAGGGTGTCTCACGGGTTCGCTCCTTTAGAGTAGTTCGGTAAGACCAAAGGATGGAGAATAGCTCGTCCACCTAGAAGCCCCTGCGTCCTCCAGCTTGGCCTTAAGGCCGTGAAGTAGCGTGCGATTTGTAACTTCTACCTGTTCATTTGCCCGAGGGTATGCTACCGAAGTATGGTCCAGCATGATGCCTAGACAGGTGTAATACTTGGTGAAGTATTTTTTCGAGAACTGGGTTTCGTTGTCAGTTATGATGATCTCAGAAATGCCGACTCTGCTGACTATGTTCTGACAAACGAATTCGAGAGCGTTGTGTTCCGTGATTTAGCTAGTGGGACGGCTTCCGCCCACTTGATAAAATAGTCGATGTTCAAGATAATAAACTTCATTTGTCCCATTGTGATAGAAAACGGATTGAGAATATCAGGCACCCATTGCGCAAAGGGCCAAGGAGCCTCGAGGGATTTCAGCTCAGTGAGTGGCTTGTGGTGAATATTGCCGTGAAGTTGGCAATCTTACACTTCTTTACGAACACGAGCACATCCTTCTTCATTGTCAGTCAATAGTAACCTTGACGCATAATCTTGAATGCCAAGTTCTTATTGTCGATGTGCGATCCGCAAACCCTAAGGTGGACTTTGCCTAGGGCATAGTCGGCTTCCTCATGAGTAAGGCACCGGAGGTACAGAGTCAAATAACTAGGGCGATATAGCCATCCATCGACCACAGTGTACCAACTGGCCGTCTTTTTTATCTGCTTGGCTTCATCTGCATCTTCTGAGCCGGCCGTCTTTTTTATCCGCTTGGCTTCATTTGCATCTTCTGAGAGTGCTCTGTCCGTCAGGTATCTTTGGTATGGTGTCATTCAATTTTTTGCTCCGATGATCTGCATTTGTTCTTGTTCCTCTGTGCGGGGAGCGCTCAGAATCTCCCGCATGTTTCTCTAGTACTGCTTTAGATTTTCGACCATCATCGCTCTGATAAGTTGGTCGACCTTCCAGTTCTCAGCTCTGAGAATGTGGACCAGGGCTAACCTGTCAAATCTCCGGGCAGTTTTCTTCACATTGGCTAAGTATTTGGCTAGGTGTGGATTGCTCGCCTTGAAACTTCCTTTAACCAGGTTGATGACCAACTCAGAGTCGTTATAGACAGTCAGTCGCTTAACTGAGTACTCTTTGACCAGTATTAATCCAGCTAACAGGGTTTTGTATTCGGTAACGTTGTTAGTGGCCGAAAAGTCGAGTCTAAGTGAGTACTTCACCTCAAACCTAACTGGGGTCATTAAGACCACTCTGGTGCCTCTGTCTGAGTCCGTAGACAATCCGTCCACGTTGAAGACCCATTTCGGCTCTTCCTCACGCTGTCCTGCGTCCTCAGTGGGCTGTTCTTCGAGAATTTGTTTGTGGTCTCAACTATGAAGTCTGCCAGAACCTGCCCCTTAATGGCTGGTTTGGGTCGAAATTCAATATCGAATTCTCCCAATTAGATAGCCTACTTTACCAGCTGTCTAGAAACGTCAAATTTCTAAAGAATGCTTTTCAGAGGCTGGCCAGTGGAGACAATCATGCGATGAGTCTAGAAGTAAGGTCTCAACTTCCAGGCGGAGAAAACTAGTGCCAAGGCTAACTTCTCTGCTCGTGGATAGCGCATCTTGGCCGATCAACGTCTTACTCAAGTAGTGGTCTGGAAGCTGAGTGTCGGAGTCCTAGTGTACGAGGACAGAATTAATGACCACCTCTGACACCACTATGTAGAGGTATAGCTCCTCTCTATCCTTGGGTGACGTTAGCTACTGTGGATTGGCCAGATAACGTTTCAATTCGTCGAAGGTTGCCTGGCACTCTACTGTCCAATGGAATCTGTTCACTTTTGTCCTCCTTAGAGCCTTAAAGAAAGGCTAATACTTGTCCTCTGACTTAGCTAAGAAGCGGGATAAGGCCGTCAATCGTCCGGTTAGTCACTGGACATCTTTGACGCTCCGTAGTAGAGTCATCCGATTTGCCTCGATCCCTCATTGAGAGACGATAAAACCCAAAAACTTTCCTTAGGATACTCCAAAGATGTACTTAGCTGGATTCAGCTTCATTGGGTGTGTGCCGAGAATCTTAAAGGATTCAGTCAGATTGTGTATATGGTTGTGGGTGATCTTACTCTTGACAAGCATGTCATTGTCGTAAACCTCCATATTGAGGCCGATCTACTTCTCAAATATCTTATTTACAAGTAGCTGGTAAGTAGTACCCGAATTCTTTAGACTAAAAGGCATGACTTTATAACAATAAGTACCTTGGTCCGTTATGAACGAGGTATACTCTTCGTGCTCGGGGCTCATTTGGATTTAGTTGTAGCCCGAGTATGTGTCCATGAAACTCAACAGCTTGTGCCCAGACGTGGAATCCACCAACAGGTCGATCATGGATAAAGTGAAGCTGTCTTTTGGGTAGGTTTTATTGACATCGGTAAAATCGACGCACATTCATCATTTCTCGTTACTTTGCTTTATTAGGACGACATTGGAGAGCCAGTCCGAGTATTGAACTTCTCTAATGAAGCCAGCATCCAGCGGATTCTTTATCTCTTTTCGGATGGCGATCAGCTTCTTTACGGAGTGATTTCTCTATTTCTACTTGACTGGCTTGCGATCAGGATCGAGATCCAACTTATAGACCATTACTCCGGTCGGAACCCCTGACATATCGGCGGGAGTCCACGCAAAGACGTCAACGTTTTCTCACAAGGACGCAATTAGCTCGTCGGGCAGTATCCCGGTGAGTAAGCCGCCAATTTGTACACACCTTTTCGGATCCTCCGGGTTCGGTGGGATTAGATCGGTTGCCTCATGAGACTGTGCTTGCTGCAGAGTTGCTTCATCTCCATGGTCAAGTTCTCCTGCCGACTTAGTGCTGCCACTCGGGGCGATCTAAGATATGTAACATGTCCGCCCAGTGATGTGGTCACCCAACACTTCACCCACACCATATGCCATTGAAAATTTCATCTTGATGTGGGATATCGAAGTGATGGCTCCAAACGCTGTTAAGCATGGGCATCCTAGTATAGCATTGTAGATGAAAGGTAGGTCAACCAATAAGAAAGTGAGTGTACGACTTACCGTTCTTGGGTATGTGCCAAGGGTGACCTCCAATTGGATTGTCCCTTTAACGGGCACTAGTTCGTCGTCAATGCCGTACAGGGGGCATTCGATAGGTTTTAACTGGCTCTTTTTTAAACCAAGTTTAAAGAATGCGCCAAGATAAAGCAAATTGTATGAATTTTCATTATCAATAAATACTCGTTTCATCTGATAGTTGATACTTCTATTCGAAATAAGTACAAATACAATAAGGGGATCTGTGGGGGGGAGATTACATGTTCCAAGTCATTATCGCCAAAGCTAATGACATTGTTTTTAGTACGCTGTTTCTTCCTCCCAATCTATTGTTCCTTGTGGTCCGCCAGAGTCTTGGCCGGTCGAGTAATGATCATGTTAACCACACCTGCTGCGACCCAATTCTGCAGAGGGGAAGGCTCAGGTCCTTTACTACCTGCAGTGCCAGAGCTCTAGCCATGGTTCTTGATGAACCTGATAAGGTGGCCTCTTCAGATCAGTTCCTCGATCTCCCGCTGAAGAGTCTTATAATCTTCCGTGGAGTGTTCAGAAGATCGATGGAAATTATAGTACTTAGCTAGATTTTCTCCCTCCACTTTTTTAAGTGGTTTCAGCCACTTGAGAAACTTTTTCGCACGAATCTGTATGAGGACGTTCGAACGCATGTCAGTTAAGGGCATCAGGCTAATCGGCCCATATGCCTTACGCTCTGGAGGTCCAGTCCTATGGTGCTTTCTGCGGGAGTGGTTGCCGCCGTTGTACTTCCTCTTTCCCTCAGCTAGGAAAGAGCGAGATTGTTCGGTCCGCTCAGGACGCTTAACCTTATTGGCCTCCTCTGCTACCGCATAAGCCCCAGTAATAAACTTCACCTTCCCGAAGGTTTGGGGATTTTTGTGCGCCAAGTGGCTAAAGAAGTCTCCTTATGTAAACACGAAGGTGAAACTGTCAAACTTCATCTCCTCTGTGAGCCTCAGGATCCGTTTGACTTCTGCTGCGAAGCAATCCAGGAATTTTTGCGGCTTCTCTCCCTGCTTCTACTTGATGTGGGAAAGGTACCAAAGTTACTTCTCTTCTCGAAGGCTAGAAGCGTATTGTGCCAAGAAGAGATCAGTTAGCTTCCTGAAACTCCTAATCGAACCTTAGGGGAGGTGATGAAATCATATGCTAGCATCTCCCTTCAACGTAAGTGGGAAGCAGCGGCACATCGCTACGTCCTCCAACTCTTATAGACTCAAATGGGTTCAAAAATGATTGAGATGATCCATAGGATCGGTGCTTCCATCGTATGAGTCAAGGGGTGACATTTTGAACTTCATCGGCAACGGATGGTCCAAGATTTTTGCCATGAAAGGAGATCGGTCAAGGTCTATCGCATGTTCATTGTCTTTGAACACGTGATTCCAAATCCTCTCCAGTCTTGGATCTGCCTGAGCGGTGCTACCTAATCTTCTAGAGTTGAGATAAGTTATTAACTCTGTTCTTTCTCTAGGGTGGCGCGTAACCGACCGGTTACTGCCACCAGTGGATCTGACAACCCGGGAGGCTCCCTCCACTGCCTGGGTCCTGGTCTCCATCCGAGAGTATCGAAGGCTCCTTCATTCTGGACTTTGTTCTAGAGTCATGCTGCCCGATCGCTCTTCAAGCCTTAGACGGCTTTTGAGTTGTGAGGCCTCCAGTGCCTGAGTGCTAGGAGGCCTTCTGGACTTCTTGGAAAGCTTACTCTTCTTCTGGCCTCCTCTCTTGAGGTCGAAGTAGGGACTGTTGCGGGCGAGACTCCCTATTGTGCATGCTCCTGGTGGGAGCAAAGCATTTAGAGTATTTTATTTGTGTTCTGCATATATTCCACCAGATTTTAAAAAAAAGAGTACAAGCTCCCTGCTAAACGTACCATTGACCATGGTACTAATAGCGTGGTCCTGGTCGGACGAGATCATGTCTATGACAGGCTCACTAGCTTGTGCCCTTATATTCACCATTCTGACTGATGATGTTATCTTAGAGGGTGAAGCTAAGAAAAGTATTAGAAAAAAATGGTTGGTTTTTTGTAAGTTTTTCTACAGACGGCGCCAATGATTCGTCCCGTTTTAAAATTTTGAATATATTCGGGTCGAGTTTATCATCTCAATCCTGCTCCGTCTATTGAGTCTAGTTCCTACACACCACTAAAATAAATAAGAGGTCAGGTGACGGCGAGAAGTTATCCCACTGAAAATATTCTGACATTCAAGTCAGTAAACAGCCTTCGAATCTAGAAAGTAAAAGAAGCAAATGAAATGTTTGGGGCGGTAGGCTGCTCTCATTGAGAGATGCTTTCATGGGCTCATGAGGAGCACCTACTCTTAACGTCGTGCTTGCTGGAAACATGGTGACAAAGAGTGGATTGTTTACTAAAAGCGTGAGAGCTTTGCAGTAGAGAGAGCTTGATGATGAAGGCGGCTGTGTGTGTGTATTGAGAGTGTTTTTTTTTTTTTTTGAGATTGAATGACTGCCTTGGAGTAAAAACTTTATGAGCTTTTATAACTGTATTGTTGGGGGGCCTTCCTTAGGCAGCAAGGCTTAATTTTCACAATCTGTTGGGATGGCTTTCTTTCTTAGCGTAGGAGCTTTAATGGCAGTAACGGTTCCTAATGTAGATTGCTTTCCTTTTACGTTTTGTAACCGTTAGGGTTTACTGCAAATAGGAAGAAAATCTGACGTTTTCATCATAGGACGTGCGCTGAATCTGTTAGTGACTGTTATAATGAAGATTACATTCTGGGAGAGTACAAAATTAGGGGAAAAGACCGTTACTGATCGAAGACGGAAGTATGGGCTAAATTGACCCTGGCCCACGTGAGGCTAGCTCTTAGGCCGGCCTACTGTGGCGCTTCCAATCAACAAAAATATTAATCGTCTGCGTGAGCCAGTTGTCCGTCCTATTATCAAGCTTTACCAGTCTACTTAACCTTTAGTCCGGTCAAGTATTGACAGTTCAGTCATATATGGGCCTTTGTAGATTTGGGTCATTATTCCTTCTTGGGTCAGCTTAATATGAGTGTACCCATCAATTTTAAGTTTATATTCCCAAAAAGAAAAAGTTCTAATAAACATAACAATATTATTTAATTTATTTATATAAAAATAATTAACTTATGAAACATTCTTGACACAAATATCAATAATATAACATACATATTTTATATAAAATAATTCACAATTTAAAATTACATAATTATAATTTAATAAAAAATAATAGTATTATTATTTAAAATATTATCAAACATAATAAAAAAACATATTAAATATTTCAGATTCATTCATAATATTATTAATTATTATAGAAAATATAAAAATAGTGTGTGGAATTTAAAAATTTTAAATCTAACAATTTTTTTTATATTTTTCAATATTTAAAATTTTAATATATGGTAATATAAATATAACATAAGTTATTACATGATTAGTTTTTTACTTATATTCATTCTAAAATTACAATATATTGAGACATTTTAATATACTCGGACTACAAACATTTATATACGTACCTTTTAAATTTATAACATTTAGTCATGAGAAAAGTACTCTCCTAGTGAATTATATATCTATCAACCATTTTGTATTCAGTATCTGTTCATATAGAAAAACTCCAAACTATATATGCCTGAAAATATTAGTTTAATTTGAATTGAAAATAATTGCTTACTCGAGTGTTTTTTTTTATATTACTTTAGGTATCCGATATGTTTAAAACTTTTACAAATATAATCTTTTATATATTTTGTTACAAATAGTTAGTTCTCAACCGCTAATTAATTTAATTTTAAAAAATTATTGTGAGCAATCAAAACATTTGTTAGGGGCGGGTAGAACTAAATTGAGTAAAAGTAGTCTATATGGGGTAGGTTGTAATTTTGATATTTTAGAACTATAATCAATATCTCTATATGGTGTATCCAATATAAAAAGTATCAGAATAATTTTTTATATCCATTTATTATCAAAACTAAAAAATTATGTATAATAATTAATAATCAAGTTATAAAATAATAACATTAATATATGAATTACAAATAAAAATTAATAAAAATAATATAATTAGATCAGTATCAAATTATCACTTGTTATATAAAAGTAAGACAGAAGATAGAGAAGAGTTTATGTTGTTAGAAAAAGGTAAAAGGATATTTATAACAATTATTTAATTAATTATTTATATATATAAGAAATTGTAACAATTACATGACCATTCTTATATTTTAAAAAATTTAAATAATGAGCCATACCTGGCACGACATGATCTATGCCATAATTCTATTTTTACTTTATTTTCATATTATTTTATTTTAATAATAATTATTCTATTTTCACCTTATTATATTTAAATAACTAAATATACCATAGATCGGCTAACACATGATCTAACACAAACAATAATAATAGACCATATAATAATTAATTTAATATTATTTATTATGAATCGTATTTGCCATTGCCCAAATATCACATTGTTCAATTTCTTCACAACACTATTTACTTTTTTTTTAATAGTATTGACAATTCCAATTATCTTTTATTAATATGTATAAATGTGTTAAAAAATAAATAGATAGATAGAAAATATTATTTTATTTTAAGGTGTTTAAAGAAATGGCTAAATAGTATGCAACATTTCTAGGCAATTTTATTATTATTCGAAATTGAAAATAAATTTATTATAAATTAGATTAATTTCAAAGTCAAGACTTATAGTAAAAAGTGGTATATTAAAATGTTTACGAACTATAATATTTTATTATATAGGTTCGTATGGTTAGTGAAATTAGTAAGGACGATCTTAATTAATTTTTATTATTATTGTTGGGCACCTATAGTATATATGATTATTGTTGGTAAGATTATTTAGTTAAATTTCAGCTTAAAATTTTATTATTTATTATAACTATAAATACTTGCCTTTTAAAAAAAGGCGAGTATTGATGGGATTGAAGTTTTAATATAGGTTGAATTAATAATGTTTTGAATTATAATTCTAAATAAATCAATAGATATATTATTATACTATAATTAATTTTCATTAAGTTATCCATCATCTCACTCTAATGGTATAAAATAAAGAAACCGGTACGGGGGTTACATTGGGGGTGTTAAAAAAATTTTAATAGGATAAATCAAATCAAATCGGAATAAGGGTTATAAGATAATTAAACTGTTCGATTTGGTTTCAGCAGACACATTCAAGAGTTATCGGATTTTGGTTTGATTTTGAATTCCTAATTTCTTTTAACCAGCGGGTATTCAAACTTGGCCGGGGATCATGCTTCACTTACTAGTGAAGCAGGATCCTACTTCGCCAATCTAGACAGTCATATTGCGCTCTCGACTGAAATTGTTCATCTGAATTGGTTAAAAAATTTTTTAATTTGTAATATAAATGAATTCGAACGCTCGGTTTCAGTCGAATGTGCAATTCGACCACTCGAATTTGCAAAGTAGGATCCCCGAACTCGTATTCGAACCACACATATGTGTGTGTATATGTATAATTACAAATATATGAATAAATATAATTATTTGTGCTTGAACAAATTTATATTATTTATGGGTTATTAAATTATTATTAGTTATAATTCATGCAATAAAATATTATTTGGGTATTTTATAGCATGAATTTTAGTTGTTATATATTTTTAATTTGAATAAAAATATTGATAGGTACTGTACCGAATGGCCAAAATAAGGGGACCCAATACAGTTGTAGGCGAAAGTATCAAAGTCAATGATTCGTGAACCTACAAAGCCTATTATATCCGAACAGCCCATTATATTCGCACGGCTCATTTCAGTGATTTGTGGCCGATGTATGCTTTATGACTAATGATGGTTATTTAACTAGTGACAACAGTTGTTAGTTACAACCGTCATAGATAAGAATGACGGTTAACTGTTAAACGAGTAACCGCCAACCATCATCTATAGATATGAAGCCTCTTCATTCGTAGAGGGGGCACACGGGACACAGGGAAAAAGGAGAATGTTCCAGGAGGGAAGAGGCCAAAGAAGGAAGAGGAAGAAAAGTGTAAATAGACTTTATGAGGGCATTGCCCCGTAAGTCCTCCCAAAATCCTTCTTTTCTATCAAGTGCACGATCATCCCTTAGGAGCATCCCAACCATCTAACACTCCCCTCGAGCGCATCAAAGATGCCCCATGGTGAGTGCACTTCCAAGCCATCAATCTTTCAGACCTACCTTGACGCTTAATTTACCGATACATGAATTATCCTTATATCTTTCTATTCTCTTGGAAAGATATCTAATTTGAGTATCGGAGGATTTACAGTGGGAGTAATTTTTATCATCCTCTAATTTTTCATTTTCAGTTGTATTGCTCAGGTTTTAGGTTCGAGGTTGTGGAGATCAGGTACCGGATCGACCTAATGTGAAGATTCCATTCGTGTCCTCTAATCCGTAAAATAACCCTAATTTATGAAACGCAACAAATATTATGATATTTACAATTGATTAATCGGTGTAGCTGAACTCATTAACCAGTCAATCAGTTCAATTTTAATTTTTGATTTTATTAAACTAGTCAATGATCTAAGTTAAATAATAAAAAAATTAAAGGATAAGAATTATATTATATTTTAATGGTTTATTCTAATTTTATTTTTTTATTTTTTTTACCAATTTATTTATATTATTGGAATAATAAAAAGCTAAATTAATGAAAGGATCTTAATGTATCTAATAGATGGACCGCATCCCAAAGGAAAGAATAGGAGAAAAAGCTGTGCATCCCTTTAACACAATTATTTTATCATAAAACAATGATAATTAAATATATTTCATTAAGGTTTAAGAGTTTCTCTTCATCATATGAAGCAGAATGCGCTATCATCTATAACATCTTCTTTGTGGGAAACTTTCGTGAAATAAAAATGGACAGTTTTTGTAATATTTAGGATTCTATTTAAATTATTTTAATATTAATTATAATTTTAAATAATTTAAATATGATAAAAATTTATTAAATATTATAAAATTTTAGAGGATATTTGGATCAGTTGGGCTGTCACCCAAGGTATGCCCGTGTTGTCGCCTAAATATCAATTTAAATTCTAGAATAAAAACAGTAAAATAGAAAATATAATAACAACAATAACAATAATAATAATAATAATAATAAGGAAAAGAGAATTAGGGAGAGAGAATAAGCAATGAAGAAGAAGGGAGAAAAGAGGAGAGGGAACTAGCACTACTACCGTCGCCGCCATCGCTGGAGGTACCAATGCTGGTCATGGAAGCCAGCGAAGCCCTCTTTGTGATGTTACCCTCCATTTTGTGCGTCATTGTGAGTAGAGAGAGGAATCTCGAATCTAAACTAAATACGCCGCCGTCCATTCGCCGCCGTTGGTGGAGGAAATCGGTGAAATCGAGGCAAGTAAACCTTCCATTTTCCTTGTGGATGCTAATTTTAGGGTTATATGTACCAATTTTGGGAGAAATCGGTAGAATAGGGAGAAGATGGGTGAAAGAGGTGTCATAGAGAGAGGAAGTCGCTGCAGCTACATGCGCCGCCGCTGTCGCCAAGTGCTGCCGCCGTGGTCGCCACCGTCGCATGTGCTAGGGATGCCATCGGCGAAGGCGGAAAGGGAAGAGAGAGGCAGAGGCGAACGCGAAAGAGGAGGAGAGAGAAAGGGGTGCGCCCCGGTGGAGAGAGAGAGGGGCCGATTCGAATACCTCAGAGTATTATTTTGTCAAATCTATTTGGAATAAAATTGAAGTAAGTATCCTCTAACCCTATCATTGGTCTAATTTCATGTCTGATGATTTTTAGTTACTGTTTGAAGATTTTACTAATATGCATGTTATTTTTATATACCCCATTTATTTAATCTATACATGCATGTATGTTTTATTAGTCGTTCGATAGTTTTACACTGATATTTGTGATTTAAAGGGTTTTCGGACACACGAACAGTATATATGTATATTTGTGTATCCGTATATTGTGAAACCATGAACCAAGCATCGCATTAGTCCACATGCATATTGCCGGGGACGAGGTGGCTACTTTGTGGGACCATGATGGTCCAAGACCTTAGGAGTTAATTTGTGATCCGAGGCATTAGCTATTTGTGGCGCCTCTCCCAACATGAGACTTTGGTCCCGAGGGGTCATATATGATATGTGATCTCCCTTTTGCTAGTAGGAAGGTGAGTTTCAATGCAGTCGACTTGTCCCATACGTTTTAATAAAAATCATCGTAAGGAATTGATGAAAAACTAATATATTCGGACATCCTAATATATGTAACTAAACTTGAGGTTGTAGTCGATATAGCCATAATTATCGGATAAGCGTAACCCTTCTTCAAGTTGGTATTAGTAATCTTTGATTCTCTGATTTCATACATATTTTGTATTTTTACATATATTTAAGTGGACAGTGATTTGAAATACGTAGTTTAGACCATAAATTCACAATAGGAATGTCTCGTACGTATTGATGTGTTAAGCCCCGGAACATGTTTTATATTTATATATTTTGGTTCCGATATTTTCTTTGATTTCAACATATAAGATATAAGATTTGGATCCAAACAATGATATATATCCCACACAAATGTAGTGACAGTCGCGATTATGTGATGTAACCTTAGATCCTATGATATGATATCATTTATAAGATTTAATTGGATCGCTATTTGTTATGATTATCTCTTAAGGAGACTATTTGATACAGATAATGATTTAGCACGAGTCATCTCCTCGGTTTTCTAAAATTTTTACGGATATTGTGTTTTATTTTACATGATTATTATGTGATATCCTTTCATTTGATTCATATGTGCCGTTTTATACAATGATAATACTTCCTGAGCCCACGACTTACATTTTTATATTTTATCCATTTAGAATAGTAGTATGGATATGCTTGTAGGAATTCGTACGTAATTTAATGTGGCATATCTCTATCAATAAGTGAAGATGCTTATACTGATTATGTTTTTAATCTCGGTGATGTATTATAGTTGTTATTTATTGTTTGATAAGGACCCTGATCTTTGTATGAAAAATATTAGAGTTATTGCTTTATGATAATGAGTTATTGTATATTTGGATACCTACCTTTCGATATTTGGATAGCAGGTTGTATATTATATTTGTTCAGATTTATATCTGATGAAATCTTATGCGGGTTTTATTATGATAGGTCTTGTATGTGTATAGATTGTCACCCTAAGGTCGGCTTTGTCATTATTAATGTAATGATTTTTATATATTATTGATGACTAATATTATTATTGACCTGTATTTGAGATCCTGAGTCGTGATAATTTTGTCATATGCTTATCATTTGTTATCCAATTTTTTTCCTAGAGTACTCCTACGAAAGACCTGTTTTTATTCACTCATTGAATTAAATTATATTAAATAATAACTACCCAAATCAAACATCTAACCTTTAATTTAGAAAAATCAAGAAATCTCGGTATCACGAACATGACTCGATTTCATCTGTATAGTGGGTTAATAACAAGTGTAGCGTAGTATGGCTTGGTCATCTCTGTCGAGATCTAAGATCGAACTGAAAGACATAGCCAACAGACGAACTTAAATATTGTTGTACAGCCCCTTATTTGTCACAACGAAGCACTCTAGGTTAAAAGGGGGCAATTATTTTTTATTTTGAATTGGCTTCGTCAATAGTTTTTAGATTGAATGGTCCTTTAAAAAAAGATCTATATTTTTATCCCACTATTTAGTTTTAAGGCCAATCAATGAAGTACTGTCTATGAGTCTAAAGAAAATAAATAATCTTTCAATTTTGATTTTTAGGTCATTCCTATATAAATCTCATATGTTTCATATATATTGATATTTAACTCTATTGTAAGTAGATAAATTCGATTGATATTTCTATGAAGTTTCGCTCAAGCAAAGGACTTTAGTTACTTAGGAGATCAACACATAATTTACATCTGAATGAAGGGTCATGATCCTGAAATAAGTAGGTGATAAAATGTTACTAAAATAAAACTTAAACAAAATTAAGGTCGAAATCAAAATATGGGTTAAACGCTATAAAACAAACAATACAATAATAATCAAAAATATACCGACTGTGATCCTAATGATGGGCAAACTATACCCATTAAGTTCAAGAACACTATACCTACTCAATCCAAAATATTTAACAAAGAAAAATATTTATCAATAATCCAAAAATAAATATAGGAAAACTTAAATTCGATTTCTAATGAACCATATTCAAATCCAATTATAGCTCAAAAACATCAATAAAATATTCTAAATTATTATTTTTTAATAATCATATGTTCAATCCTATAGGATATCCAAATCTGTTAATTTAAAAGAGATTTTAAAATATTTTAAACTTATATCTAACGATTAATAAAATATGTATACAATATATGAATATATAAGTAAAATAAGCGTAGATGAAAGTAAATTATAATCATGTACGAAAATTTAAAATGTCAATAAATATGTTCAAAAATATAATAAATTATAAATTGTCACATGTACGAATATACAAAAATATACAGAGTGTATGAAAAATGTAGGAATATCAAAAAAATATGTGCAAATATATCAAAAAATATGTAAATTGAATACTTGTATCAAAAATGCATGAAAATCTAAGAACCAATTATCAGTAATTCATACACTGACCATATCAAAGATAAATTTAAAAAATCAAGTTATGCATATTCCAAATATCCCAAGGCCAATAAAATACTATTCATGCTCCATAGATGCAACATCTATATATTATGTCCTAAAGATAGGATCAGATGCTAATTTTTTACTCGTAAATATTAGTTCTATCTTCAATTTGAATAACATATAATAAGATATATATGAATATAATCGATCAATTCTGTTATAATAGTTCTTATTTAATCAAAATAAAAATAAAATTTTAATGTACATAATAAAATCATCAAAGATTTCATGATTTCTTAACAATATCTCAAATGTAAGTATAAATCTTCAAATGTTCAAATTTTAGTAAAAATAGATATACAAGTAACAAATATTCAAAAGAGTGTAAAAGGGGAGACGTGCATATACATTGAAATAATAATTAAAATAAAATTTTAAAATTTTTAACAATAGAGGGAAAAATGTATTTAAATTCATTTCTCTTAAACTAAATATTTATCCAATCTATCAAAAAAGAGTTTCAAGATCAACTTCATTTACATTCTATCTCTTCTTCCACTCTTTTTCTCTTTTTTTGCACAAAAATACACAAAAATTTACAAAGGCCTTTTATAAAAAGACTAAAACATATGCGTTAATTAGATGTGCATCAGTTGTAGGGTTAGATGTATGCACACACAAATATACCTTAGTACGTGCAGAAGTGCAACCCATACTGACAAATACATGTACGACCATCTCTCTAGCACATAAGTACAACTTATTCTGCTAAAAACACATACGAGTACCATCATACGTCCATCAGATGTAAGGATTCTATCTTAAACACGTTCATACATATGCAGTTCTTACGACTATCAGTGGTCAATTCTGAAGTCTCTAATACTTAAATTTCTTAAAATTTTTATTATACAATTATTCGTAATAATTACTTAATATATAATAATTATAATGTCATAAATATAAATCTGAAGATTGGGTGTTACAACAAGTCACAATTAAGATAGAATGGTTACACCTAATACACGTCTAATACCTACATGGGCACAAATTGGACAAAATGGTCAAACATAACGTATGCATGAAGGACACACATACAGGATAGTTTAGTATAGTCATACCTGATGAACACATAAATCAGGATAATTTTTAGAAATTTTTTTATATTGGCATTTGAACATGAACTGTCACCATTTGAACATCATGCACATTTGCAGTGTTTTGCGCTATTTTGGGATATTTTAGAACATGAGCTATCGGTTAAAATACTTTGAGCAACAAATTGAGAGAGAAAAGGAAAGAGTAGTAGGAGATCTAGTCAATTCTTTGGCATTCTATTGTATTCCAATCTTTATAATGGGTAAGTTGTTCTGGCCATTTTTTAGAATATTTTTTTCAAAGATTTTTTTCTATTTATTTTCTTTTTTTTGTTGTCTGATTTATCTAATTTTATTATGGATTTGAAGGTGATTTTGAAGGATATTGTAACTAGAATCATCATATTGAAGACCTTCTCCCATAATTTTTTCTCGACTAATAAAGGTTATGGCGAAAAATTCATGTATTAGTTTGTTACATAATTTATTTTTTTTTTTTTTGTGTGCTATTATTTAGCCTATTCACAAGTTCAAACACAGAATTTGTAAATTGACTTATATATAGACTTATTTTTGACATTGTGCAATAAATCTTGAGTGGACCAATCCTTACAAGTGGTTTCAAATATTTTGGATTACTTGTGCTTGAATTGATGGAGGGTTTAAATACAATAACTTGCCTAAATGTTATGAAGATTGACATATGAATGAATAAGATGAAAGATCTATAATTTGTGAAGGCATTGTAGTTTGTGTGTGTGTGTGTGTGTGTGTGTGTGTGTGTGTGTGTGTGTTTACCACTCAAAGGCTCGAGTCCAAATTTGAAGAGTGAATGAGCTTTTAGGTATAAATAAGGTTGTGAACATATCAAGCAATTTGTATATGATGATGTGTATAATAACATTAGTAATTATTGGGATCAAACGTCCCTATCTATATAAAATAAATATTATCAAAATTATAATATAATTTAATACCTATAAATAAATGTTTAATTAATCAACTTAAATACAAACTACCTATAAGATACGATCTTACAATAAATATCATTAAATAGTTCTGTAATTAATTTAGTTCATAAATGAAAAAAATATCTCAAACCTTAAATTAGAGCAATTGATGATAACATATCTAATGCTGTATTAAAATTTAACAATTCTCTACCCATGACCATAATACTTAGAATATCCAAAAACAAAAATAATCTAACCAACTCGTAGTCTAAAAATCAAAATACAACAATAATATCCAAACAACTAATTCTTTAAAAAATCTCTTTATCATCTGAATTTTCTACAAATTTGTTTGAGTTAACTAATTTGAAAAGTTAGTAAAAATATGACAAGAGCCAATATAATCTTTAAAAAAATATTATATATATATATATATATATATATATATAATATATAAAGAACAAATATATAAAAGACGACATTCATGATCAAAATTAAAATATTAGTAATATTGAAATTGCAATAAACATTGCCAAAATTCATAGACAAATATGGATGTGAAATATGCTGAATTTATATTGACATATAAAAAATGAAATGAAAAAAATTTTATTAAATTTTTGCTAACATATATCAATGTAAACCCTACAAAAATCATTTAAACATATAGGAATATAAAATATATACAAATTTTCCAGATATATAAAAATCAACAATTAGAGATGACCTTATTAATGGTGGTTGAATATGAAAATTTAGATTATAACAGTTTTCACATAATCAAAAATCATATGACACTATCCACAATCTATAGATAGACCAACTACATATTACTTACTATAATTGAGATCAAACACCATTTTTTCAATCTATAGATTTTAGATTTGACATTTGATTTGTAAGTAATATACTAGAGTATATTTGAATATACTTTGTTAATTCTAAAAAATAATCTTTATTTAGACAAAACTAAAAAATCCACACCGAAATGTAAATATATAAATATTTTATTGTAATGGGGAAACAAATTACTTTTATTAAAATTAAAGTATAGTTTTTTTTCAAAATACTTACAAATAAAGACATATAAGAACATTTGTATAAGTATTCATGACTTGTAATAACATATCTACTAAAATTTCAGGATTTCAACATGACATATATAAATTTAAAATATAAACGTTCTAAACTTTAATGAGATAGAAATCAATTAACATACGCATAAAGTATAATTAAATAGAGTAAGAAAATATTATATGTTTGAATATGATGCGTCTCTGGATCCAAACTTCGAACAGATTCAGACGATCCTCTTGTCTTGGCCCGCCCGTTCCCTAAGTTGGATCCTGCACACCACTAAATAAAACAGGAGGTCAGCGTGTTCGGCGGGAATTCTCCCACCGAAAACACTCCGACGCCCAAGTCAGTCAAACAGTTTTCAAAAAGAAGAAACTGAAATTGAGAGAGAGAGATATAGAAAGAGTGTTTGTTCCAAATGTAAGAGAGACATGAGGTCTTCCTGGATCTGGAATGTGGGAAGGCAGTAAACCGCCGTGAGGGCTCGCTTGTTGTCTTAGGATTTTTGGAGAATGTGGGTGGCAGAGGAGGCAAATCTCTGAGAGCACTCGTTTGTATTATAGAGAGCGTATGCAATTGAAAGTATTGAAGGAAGCGTGTGGGATTGGAAGCGTTGAAGAAGGCGTGCCCTATATGGTGAATCCAGGGTTTCTTTTATGGTGGAGAGAGCGATCCTCCTTCTTTGGAAGAAAGGATTGCCTCCGTGATCTGCTGGCTAGCTTTCCTTTGGGAGTCGACGCCAGTTGCCAAATCATGCAAGATTGTTTCCTTCTGAGGCGGCAAATAGCTTTCCAAATCGGGCGCTTTCCTTCTGTGCACGTTATCGTTGGAAAGCCCGGGCTGGCAAAGATTTGGAGAAAATCTGGCGCTTTCCTTGTATGGGAGACGCCAATATTGCCAATGTCCTTTTTGGTGCAAGTTGAGATCATGAAAAATCCCTGGAAAGCCGTTGTTGGCCTTTTGTTGATTCGTGGGCCTAAACAGATTAGGCCCGTTACTGTTGAAAGTCTTCTTTGGGCCCAATGTGCAAAACGCGGACGGTCAATGTTTGAGTTGACCGTCTGCGTGCGTGTTGGCCGCCCTCGTGGAGGATATCCGTTATTAGCCGCCGGATAGGCCATGAGCCTGAGTGAGCCAGACCCATTACTGTAGAAAAGCCTCTTCGGGCCCAATTCGCATAATGAGGATGGTCAACGTTTGAATTGACCGTCTGCTAGAGAATTGGCCGCCGGACGGTCAATGCCAGCGTTGACCGTCCTGGGCTTTCCAGCTTTTGGGCCTGTTTTCCAATTGGGCCGTTAGAGTGTTGACCGTCGTCTTGGGCCTTTGTTGACTTTTTGGCTCTAGCTCATTTCTGGTATACCCATCAGAATATTAAATAAAAAATACTCTAAAATTTTAGAAAAAATTAACAAAGAAAAATGATTCAAACGTACATGTCTTCACTTAAAATTACAAAAAATTTACATAAATTTCACTTAAAACCTACTTGGATTCACTCTTACATTCATTCTCTCTCTTCTTCTCTCCCTTTTCTTCTTCTCTTCACTCTCTTCTATCTAAAACTCAAAGAAAATGAGATAAAAATAGTTAGAGAACCTATTTATATGCTTAAAATAGCACAAACATTATGTGACAAGCTCGAAACATTACATGCTTCAGGGTAACAATAGGCTGCATAACTTGATAAAATTAATACAAGTAAAATATAAAAATGGATGCTATACTGTTAACCATTGCAATGAGTTTCAATGATATGCGAATCAATTATTCAACATGAAAATAGAATATAGTGATGAGTTGTTTAATTTATATTTATTGACCACTCTACGTAATTCTTGAAAATCTTTCGAATATCTATTACTAAATGAGAAAAATATCTCAACATGCTTTGTCTTCACAACTTGAAGCATTTGGGTTTTCAAAACCCGAGAAAGTAGTGAGGAAAAGTCATCTAAGACTAGAAACAAAAATTTAAATAAATCAACTTCAAGGCACCAAAATATGGAGTGTCATTTATTGTGACACAAAATGCCACGTCAAGAAAGATTTATTCTAGTGGAGATAAGACAAAGAAAGTAGTGAACAAGAGAGATAAGAATAATCATGGGGCAATGATTTGGACTCTTCTGCTTCGAATAGTGATCTTCGCTTAGTTATTGATAGGATGATATGCAACCTCTCATTTCATGAGAAGAGTTAAGCCATAGAAAGTGGATCTTCGCTTCATATAACATTGAAAAGGAATATTTTTATATTTTATACGCTTTAAAAACATAAAATAATGAAAATAGGTAATAATACATCACCGAATGTTATTAATTATGAAGATGTGTGCTAGAGGTCAAGCAATGGGATGACGTTGATGTTGAAGGGCGTATGGCATGCAATGAATGTTTGATTGAATCTGGTTTCAACTAACAAGCTTGACGATGATAACTTTTGTACGATGTTTAGTAAAAGACAATAGAAATTCACAAGATACTTTTCTATTGTGACATGCTAAAGGAAATACTCAACTTAGCACTCGATGGAGGCTTCAATTTCCAAAGTCAACGCAAATGTGACAAATAATGTCTTCACCTCAGTACAAAATATAATTATCATGAAGTTAAACATATTTAATCAAATACTGGTATGCAAGCCTGCACCAAAATATTTCATAAATCTGATAAAATCTATAATGCTCGAGGATATGTCTAATACTACAAATGTTGGCCCTAAATTATATGACCCGCTTAATGATAGTCTAAGTATAAGATAAAGCATCTATAACTAATATATAAACATCTATAATGATGTCAAATCATAATTAAAGGCACATAGCTACAATTACAAACATCCTAAAATGGAATTGTTTAAACACAATTCAGAATTTAACAATTTTAATTACTATTTAAACATCCATAAGCTAATTCTTTTTTTCTCCTTCCTAATACCCAGCAAGAGATTAGGCCTACCAATTTAAAAGGTCACAAAATATTACAATAATAAATTTAATACTCAATAAAATATGTATATATATATATATATATATATAATATACATAATAAATATATGAGGAAACTAAATATCAATAATCATGGACAAAATATATAATAATGATATAAGAAGATAGAAGGAATATCAGAACTAAGTGTCAGGGATAACCTAACCAATCAACATTGAATATCAAAAGTCGGGCTATGAATTTTTTTTATAGCACTAGCCACATGCAACTAGTCAAAATTTATTGGTAGATCGACTACATATTATATTATATAAATAGGATTTACGCCACTTTTTAAACTCATGAATATTAGATAACCAAAGTTAAGAGCATTTTGGGAATGACGGGTTATTATCAAAAATTTGTGGAGAATTTTTTCAGGATTATTATGCCTCTGACCCAATTGCACAAAAAGAAGTAAAATTCGAATGGATAGAGGATTACGAAAGAAGTTTTCAGGAGCTAAATGACTGCCTAACAATAGCGCTAATTTTGATGATTTTAAAAGGATTCGGAGGATTTATAATCTATTATAGTGTATCAAAAATTGGACTAGATCGTGTCTTGATACAATATGAAAAGTGATTATACACGGATCAATGCAATTGAAGACGCACGAAAAAAACTACCTAATGCACGACTCGAAATTGGCAGTGGTTATATTTATTCTAACAATCTAGAGGCATTATATTTACTAGGAGAAATTCTGTATATTCAGATTATAAGAGTTTAAAATACTTATTTTTTTTAAAAAGAATTAAATATGAGGTAAATAAAGTTGATAGATTCCTTAATAATTACAATTATGAGATCCAGTATTAATCAGGGAAAGCCAACATAGTAGTGGATACATTAAGCTGCCAAACGATGAATCTAATGGTTCATTTAATAATCAAGGATAAGAAAATATTGGACTGCATGTAGGAATGTAATATTACAAGGCATTTCCAGGGTCGTGGATGATCTTATCCTATTTTAAAATGCAACAAGAAATTTTAGAAAAAAATACCCGCACTTGTTTCTTCAAAAAGGTATATTAAATTTCAAAGATAAAATTTTATAAGGAGTAGAGAAATATAGAGTATGTATTTCTAAATTATAATTTTTGTCATAGTTAAATAAGCTGAGATAGTAGACTTTTGAGATCAAATGAAGATTTGGATCCAAGTCAATTTTTTGATTGGATCACATCGGGTTGAATGATGCCTAATCGGCACGTGGCATGCACACATGTGTTTTCAGTAGAGAAAACATGCTTGAGAGACACATTTGGGGCACTTGAGCATACTTTTGGCAGACTGTTAACGCTCAATGCATTCTTATGCACGGTTTTGGTAAATTGATAGCACATGATACACACTCGTGCATCATATGATTTTTGTTTAAACACGTGATGCATATCTAACAAGTGCACGTATGTTAATTTTCTATAAAAGTTATATTTGGCCAATTTTTAATTATTTTTGTCAACTTTTGGAGAGAAGAGAAGAAGAGAGAGATGGAGAGACAAAAGGTTAAAGGAGAATATTTTAAGTAAATTTAAGAAAAATTTTGATAAATTTAAAGTAAGATAAGTGCATTTCTAACCCTCTTTCTCTTGGTACTGCTTTTGTATTTTTTTGGGTATTTTTTATCTTAAATATCTATGATACTATAATTTTGTCTGCAAAATATTTATATTTCATATGCAAATATTTTTATTCTTATTTTTTATAATTTTTATAATTGGCATACATTCAATTATGTTTTGCATACCTTGAAATTTACCTTAAATTGCTCTTGCATGACTCTTAACTAAAATAAACTGATAAAATTTTAGAAAATCATATAAAATTTTTACATTCTTTACAATATATAACCCTTGGATGTTAATAATTTCATAATACAGCTTTCACTTGCTTTAAATTTTTATTGTCCAGTTTCTACATTAATCGGGATTATCACCCAATGATATATCTAGATTTCGGTATCACCTAACATTATATCTAGATTATGATATTATCGACTCTAATTTTAGTACAAATATATCTCCTTACATATGTTATAAAGTCATGATAAAGTCAATATTCGGAACTACTTTCAGGTGTGACAATTTGGGTTTATAATTAAATTTATTATATATTATTTGGTTGGTTATCGATAGTTGACATTTGATATAGATTTATATCCAATACTCATTTGGGACATTATTTTGGTAAGTACAATGTTATGATTTTTTTTCTAAAAATTGAAGGGATAAAATCTGATTTAGATTAATTAGAAAGCAAATTAAGACAATTGGTTTTAAGACGTGACATATATTCTACTATTTAGGACCCGTAAGTGAATCATTTATATTATAATCCTATAAATAGGATAAAATATCACTTTTTCGGCCCACAAATGATAGGTGTGACTTCTGATTTATTTATAATTTATTAGATATTTTGTCAATTTTCTATAATAGTACATGCATATTCAAATTGAAAACTTAACTCAAACAAATATATTTTTAAATTTTCTTATACCAAAAAATATATACTTATTATTAAATTTATATATAATTTTTATATTTATTTTTTCAAGTATATGACTTTTGATAAATCATAAATTTTACAAAAACTTGAATATGTATTTTTTAAAATATGCAAGAATAGCAGTACATGATTTACAAATATGCAGGATGTGTTTACTATTGAAATTGTAGAAATTTAGCACAATTTACATAAATTTTTAATAACTTATTGCAATTTGAAAATATGCAGAATATTTATGTTAAAATAAAAAACATGCAAAAACTTACACAAATGATTTAAAAATATACAGGTATAATATTATAAAAATTCATCACTTAAATATAAAGTGTATGGATTCAAAACAAATATTTCATAAAATTACATGAAATAAAAATGAGAATATATGTATAAAAGGTATAAATACTTTATGATGCGTCTCTAGATCCGAATTTCGAACAGATTCGGATGATTCCCCTGTCTTGGCTCCGACTCCGTTCCCTCAGTTGAATCGTGCACACCACTAAACAAAACAAGAAGTCAGCGTGTTCGGCGGAAAGTTGTCCCACCGAAAACACTCCGACATTCAAGTCAGTAAAATAGTCTTCGACAGAAAGAAACTGAAACTGAGAGTGTGAGAAGAGAAAGAGTGTTTGACCCAGATGTAATAGAGACGTGAGGTCTTCTAGGATCCGAGAGGTGGGAAGGTAGTAAATGGCCGTGAGGGCTTGCTTGTTGCCTTAGGATTTTTTGGAGGATGAAGGTGGCAGTGAAGGCAGATTTCTCAGAACACTCAATTGACTTTTAGAAAGCGTGATTGAGAGCCTCTTTTGTGTTGTGTCACCGAAAGTGTCAATGAAAGCATAGATCAGAGTCCGTCCCTAGAATGATGATTCTGGAGTTTATTTAATGGTTGAGAGGGTGATCTTTCTCTTTTGAAAAGCGTAATCCCCTCTGTCCACCTTGGCTGGCTTACCTTCTGGAGCGAATGCCAGTTGGCCAGGTGGGCGTGATTGTTTCCTTGTGAGGCGGCCAACAATTTTTCAAGTTGATTTCTTTTCTCCTCAGCATATTACCATTGGAGTGCCTTGGTTGGCAAGGAATTGGGAAGATTTGGCGCTTTCCTTCTTTGAAGGGCGCCAATCTTGTCAATGTCCTTTTTGGTGCCAGTTGGGATCGTGAAATATCTTTGGAAAGCCGTTGTTGGCCTTTTTAGGATTCCGGGGCCTAAACGAGTCAAACCCGTTGCTGTAGAAAGGCTTCTTGGGGCCCATTGTGCAAAACGCGGACGGTCAACGTTCGAGTTGACCGGCAGCATGCGTGTTGACCGCCCTTGTGAAAGACGTCAGCTATTAACCGCCTGATGGGCTATGGGCCTGAGCATGCCAGGCCCATTACTGCAGTAAGCTTCTTTGGGCCCAATGCGCACAAGGCAGATGGTCAACGTTTGAGTTGACCGTCTGTTTGAGAGTTGGCCGCCCGACGGTCAACGCAAGCGTTGACCGCCCTGGACTTTTCAGCTCTTGGGCCTGTTTTCCAATTGTGCCGTTAGAGTGTTAACCGTCGTCTTGGGCCGTTGACTTTTGCGATGCCAGCCCATTTTTAATGTACCCATCACCTTGTATATAAAAATAAAATATACATAATTATTTGAAATAATAAATTCTCAAAGAAGTTAAGAATGATTAATAATAAAGGAAAGAGGGTTTTTTACTTGCTTTAACATTATTTTATATAATAATCTCTTTATTTCTCTTTAAATTCTCATTCTCATTTTTTTCTCTTTTTTTTTCTTTCTCTCTCTTCTCTAAAAAATCTAATTAAAATAAACTAAAATTGGCCAATAGGCCTATTTATAAAAAAATCGATGCATGCATATCTCTTAGGTGTACAACAACACCAAAATACAATCCACATCATGCACAAGGATATTTTAAATATGTATCGGATATCAATAATCTACCCCAAACACATATAAACACTCTAGATGCACTCCTCGAGTGTGTGCATTTTATCTGAAATCGGCATAATCACACCTTATGTGCCAAGCTTGATTCCGAAATCCAATATTCATCCAAATTTTTACTGTATAATTATTTTTTAAATTATTTTGAAGATGTTATAATTTATAAATAAAATATGAAACGTTATAATACCAAATTAGTATGACGAATATTAGTCAAACTTAAACTTATCATTAAGGATGCAATTATAGCATTTTAAATTATTAGTCAATCACACTAACCCGTATGAATTATGAACCATGGATAAGGAAATTAAACTTGCCTTACAGCAATGGGTGCATTCGAAACCCATGTTAGTTCAAATGCATGGTCATAACACGTCGCCTAATTAAATTCACAGAGTTGGTTATTCTCTTACAAAATCCCTAAAATCTCTTGGGCAAATGACCATTTCAACCATTAATATGGGTTTTTAACTTTTTATTTTCCCAAATGGTATGGTGCCTCTCAATTATTATTTTTTTATAATGCGCATTTAAATCTAGGATATGATCCGAAATAGATATGCTTCGAAATAGGAGCTTGAACAGGATATGCCGTTATAAAGAGTTCTAAGATGTGTGTCTATAAAAATCATCTGATACATAAATCAATATAGAGTTGAACTGAAAAATATGGACAAATTTTACTTATTTCTTTGAATTGGGTGTCAAGGCTGTTGTTTTAGGCGTTGGATAGAATGGGACTACTGAAATATTTTTGAATTTGGTTTGACGGGTTTTATGTTGCAGTTACACAACTCAACTATTTTATATGCGTATATATAGGGTTCATCAAACGATGTGATATCTCAGAATATATAAATCTTTAACCATTTTTTCTCTTCCTAAGACTGCATAATATTTTTGTAAATTATGACTAATATCAACTATATAGAATTGAACATAGTAATATAAGAAATGATAACAAATTTGAAAAAGACTTGTTTTTCTTATAGCATTGGAGTGTATAGGGTTGGGTCGGGGTGGTCTCTTAACACTTTGTTTTTTCACTGGAGTTATTTTAAAAAGACTTATCATAGTAAAAAGGAAGAAGAGAAAACAAGTACACTTAAGGAGTGTAGTGCAACTGAGAATTGTGTGCTGCATTCGATTTTAATGAATCAGGAAACATTTTTGAATATAGGTCTAAGGTGCGAGTTCAATTTATTATTTTGATCATAATTAATTAAATTAATATAAAAAATTTTGATGTTAAATAAATAATTAATTAAAGTCAACATTCTGAACATGTCACATCAAAATGAGTGACACCTAAACGACATTTGATGTATGCACATGTGTATTTTGGGTAGAAGAGTCGTACCTGAAAAATGCCTCTAGGATGCTTGAGCATGCTTTTAGTATATTGCTCACACCCGATACATACCAAAGAAATGCTCATATACAATTTTGGCAGATTACTAGTGCCTGACACGTGCCTTAGAGACGTTCATGTATCATATGATTTCTATCTTAGTATCTAATACGCACCTAATAGGTATACGTGTGCTAATCTTTTATATAAATTACATCTAAATAATTTTTAGTCATTTTTATCAGATTTTAGAGAGAAGATAAGAAGAGAGAGAATAAATGAGAAAAATATTCGATGAGGATATTTGAAGTGGACTTAAGATAGATTTTAATAAATTTGAGTGTAAGTAAATGTATCATAAGCCCCATTTTGTCTTGTTTTAATTCTTTTTATTTTCTATAGATATTTATTATATAAAATAACCATACATATTATAATTTCTTATGTAAAGTATTTATACTTCACATTTATGAATTTTCATTCTTATTCTCTATAATTTTCATAAAGTTTACATCCTTAATTCATATATTTTTTATTGTTAAACTAGCTTTCTACATTTATACTCCTGTATATTTTAAAATTTTATTTGAATACTCTTATATATTTTAATTATCAAACCTCCTAACACCCATTGTAGAGGATGGCCAGTTACATGCCAGTTAAGGGAAAAGTTTAGGTGAATTCCCTCACACCGTTAGGTGAACAAAAATATGCATGCCATCCTCGTTTACTTTTGAACAAATTAGTGCAACCACTCACGTATTAAATATTTGGGTAACTTTAGACGGCATTTTTCAACTGTTTAGAATACATTATGATGATATTATTTATTATTTATCTATCCATCTTATTAAGATCCATATAAAATAAATAAATAGATAAGATATTACATTATTTGTGAATTTTTCTAAGATATTTTTCACATTATCGTATATTGATTAAATTCTTAAGTGTCGTCGTAATAAATTTTCAATCCAGTTTATGGTATCAACCGATAGTTTAAAGATATATGGTCATTAATTAGGTATTCAGACATGCAATAATAGGTATCTGATAATAATTTATTTATATAACTGAATAATATTATATTTATACTGTATTGTATAATTTTTATTATTAGGGCAATAAATAACTCCCAAAAAATAATAAAAATAATAAAATAAAGCTCCTTTTGTTTGCTTCACCAAACGCAATTCAAAATGGACGTGGGGACGTGAGGAAAAGTTGTAAAGTTTATCGCCTCTCTCAACCGAACTACCAACTTCTTGTATTTTCTCATTTGAAGAAGAAACGTAAGGAGTTTGTAATACTATTATCTTTGCAAATGAAATATTAATAAATTATTGTTAAATATTTACAAAATTTTATTTTTTTTAGGTTTTAAAAATATAAAAAAAATGATATGATACGTGTTCTTTCGATTCTTATAACTCAATTTTGTTGCTAAAATAGAATAAAATAGAAATAAAATTATTATTTTCAGATAGAAATAGAGTTGATAATTAAATTTTTAATTTATTCAATCACTTTAAATACATAAAATTTGAATTAAGAATTAGTTTTATATTACTAGATAAATAAAAATAATAAAAAATTGCATAAAACGTTCTTATGCCATGATAATATATATTCATGTGCACTGCCATACTCCCTCCGCCTGCCGCGGCCACATGCCATCATGTCCGGCCCCCACAACCTTTCTACCACCACCATATCATTGCCAACCCCACCACCCTGCTGCCACATCTCCGCCCACCCAACCATCTTGTAGCCACCATCACACCGTCAACACAAACACCCCTGCCACCCCAACCGGTGTCGCCATCCACAACTGCCTCGACTCTCTTGCTGCTACCACCCGATGCCTTTCCTACCCTACAAGCACTAACATATAATATATATATATATAAGTACTAAAATTTTATTATTAGTTTATTGTAAATTTTTTAAAATATAATTTAAAATAGAAGGTTTAAATGAGATGTTTTAGCTTGTTAAAAATACATTTAGACGTTAAATTTAAATTTTAAAAGGATATCCTTTCACAACTGAATAATATATGTTGAAAATGAGATCAAAATTTAAGAAAAATAAAACATTCGTTACTCAGGACTTGATAGTTTTGTTCTTATAAGATGAATTGTCAAGCCAAGCTATTAGTCATGACTAATTTTTCTTATGATATTTTATATATACCTTCTCAAATTCTACTAAGATAATTATGGACCCTTTTTTTATTCTATCATAAATGTAAGATTTATATTAAAGTGACCTAACCTTATAGTGTTTAGGGCCGTTGATATAATGTCATAATTTTTGAATCAAATGAAAAGGATAAAACTACCATGAGAGTAGTTAAGTGGGGGAAGGGATGCTGCGACTTGCCTGCCGTATGACGCGCATATAATATCACATGGTAACCGTCGAATTTAAATTTAACGACGCCCCTCATTTATTATTAATTTTTTAAAATAAAAAGGTTAAGCGGGGCCGTTGGATTTTCATCAAACAATTGCCATATAGCATTGTACGCATGTCATATGACAGCCCCTCATAACGACTCTCAAATGGAGTTAAGCTTCTCCCCCAAATCAGTAGAGAAAGTCAATCCATTTATCTACCTTAAATGTTTTACACCAAAATTAATACAATATCATTGATTTTTGCCTATGGTTTCTGCCCCAACCTTTGGACCCTACAAATGCCTTATTGAAAAAAACAAAAACAAAAGCAAAAAATTAACTATTGAAAAAGAAAAACATTATCAATATATTTATTTATACACCTATTTGCATCAAAATGATAAAAAATAAATATAAATTTCATCTTATTTTGTTTAGAACACTCTCTCATCTCTCTCTACATTAATATTAACAAATTTAATATAAATGTGTCTACAAATAAATATATAAATATTATTTTTCATCACACAAACCATGTTTTTCAATTTGTGTGGTTTAGGAAAACTATATTTGCACATATTGATCTTATATTATAAGATGATTATTTTTTGTAATTTGAATTTACTACATATTGATCTTATGCATGATTAATCTTATGGTTTATAATGATTATTTATATAATTTAAATTTATGGTATGTAAATTATAATATAAGAATAAAAGGATAGGCCGTTAGATAATTGATATTTTTTGTTTGTATAGTTCATGATAACTATATTTATGCATCCTCAATCTTATATTATAATATGATTATTTTAAATTCTAATACCATTTGAATGGGTTGGGTAAATAAATTTATTTTTATCATATTATCTGATCCAATCTAGTATTCTTTCAAATCAAAAATTATTTAAAATTATTTTTTATTTTGTCATTTTTGTATAGGTCAATCTCTTATTTTCTTTTCTCTATTACAACCAACTAGCAATCCTCACTATGCTTATTTTAATCTAGATTTTTATGTATTCAAACCATATTAAATGTAATTTTTATATCTTATCTTTCATAGATAAAATTTTTAAATATCTATAAATATAATTATTTTTTATTATATCTTTTGATATAATCATATTTATCTATATTAATATTATTATTATATATTGTTGGGTCCAGTACCAGTGAAACCCAAGAAACACGAGGCCAAATTCAAGAAGTAGCAGTCCAAACTATCTACACGGTTGAGAACTCAAAGCAGCCTACGTAGCAGACCAATTCCCGTAACAAATTAGTGTTTCCTACAACTCATTAATACAGTTACAGGTGATAGACGTAAGACAGTAGGAACAAACTTGTAGTGTCCCACATTGGATTGGAAGATGGGAACGAAGCATCCTTATAAGGGCGTGGACACCTCCCCCTCGTAGGTGCGTTTTGGGAGCAGTGGATTCCGTCTACCATGAACAAAACCGTGAAGCCTGTAGGCTGGGACGCCATGAAATTCTCACAGGCCTCGGCCTGTAGGCTGGAGACGCCGCGAAATTCTCTCATGTCAAAGCGGACAATATCTACATGCGGGTGCGCCGGAAACGTTACAAATAGTATCAGAGGCGAGACCCGGTTCAGTATGCCAGTGATGACGCTGGGCCTCCAAGGGGGTGGACTGTAGTGTCCCACATAGGATTGGAGGAGGAGAACGAAGCGTCCTTATAAGAGCGTGGACATCTCCCCCCTTGTAGACGTATTTTGGGGGCGGTGGATTCCGTCTGCCAGGAACAAAACCGTGAGGCCTGTAGGTTGGGGACGCCGTGAAGTTCTCCAAGGTCTCGGCCTGTAGGCTGGAGACACCGTGAAATTCTCCCAGGTCAAAGCGGACAATATCTACATGCGGGTGCGCTAGGGACGTTACAAAACTAATGAGAGAAAGATTAACTCTACCAGTTACGACTCGTATCGCTCCTTGCAACTGGCTAGCCAATCCCCACGCGAGGAGCAGACTAAGCGTAGCCAACGATACACGACGATCTCGTCATCGCTATAAAGCAACAATTGACACTACCAACTGCCACCAGCGATCAACGATTGACAAATCCCTGTAGAAAAGATTCTCGCACCCAAAGCTCCACTGCCTGGAGTCTATAAATTCTCTCTCCTTCTACAAGAGAGGGGATCAGATTCAAAATCCTTAATCTAAACCTAGGCTTTGAGACAAACGCTCATTGAGTCCCTATTCTCAAACTTATGCCCAACACCTATCCTTCACAGCCTTTCACGGGCTGCCAGGGTAAGCCATCTATCGCGGTGCATTCCCGGGAGTCAGGCCTCCCACCAAATGCTCATCAATTCTCATACTCTCGCATTCACACACACTCCCACAGCACACTTAACATATTTTCGCATACCTCTAAACATGCGCTCCTTTTCATTGATTATGAGAGGTTATTGACTTGAGTGTTGAAATATTTTTGATAGGAGAAATTTTGCCGACTTCTAACCTCTTATTTGTTAATTTGTATTGTGTAAATTTCATATTAATAGTGACGGAGATCGAACCCACTCATAATTCCCTCTAGGTAATGAAAATTTGAAGGCTTTTCAATTCGTATAATAACTAAAGACTCAAGACACAATATATATATATATATATTAATTTACTTTTGTTTTGTCAATGTGGACGTATTTAATTATGTTTGCGGGAGAAGTCAAGAAAAGGGTCGGCATCCTTCAAGTATTTGGTGGACTTACTTTCAATCCTGAATTGTTAAAAGACTATTTTACCCCCCTGTCCTGAGCGAGGTGTCCTCCAAGGAACAGCAGCACTGCCCCTCTCGATTTTGGGAATATTCACAAAATATAAAAATAATATTTTAAAATTGGACTTAAAAAAAACAAAAACAATTCTGTGAAATTGACAAGATTTTCTCCGAATTCCTATTATTATAATTATTTAATTTTCCTCCGTTCACCTAATCATTCCTTAACGTTAATCATTTTAAACCTAATAATTGCCTATTAAATATATTAATTATTTATTTTAATTACTTATTATTTAATTTATACAATTATTTATTAGGATCAATTATTTAAATTTATTAATCAAATAATTATTTAATATCTTAATTTTTAATATTATTAACCATTTAACTAATTAAATATTGATAATTCGGTCTAATTATTATTATTTTAACTAATAGTTTATAAGCTCCCCATCATATCGGGACGAGTTAATTTTATATTAGATTGTATCCAATACCCTTGATCCAGTAATTAGAATAATCGTGTAATAAATTAGTTAAAATTAATTTAAAAAATCAAAAAAATAATATTTTATTTTATTTATCAATATACATTAAATTTTTTTTTTTTTTTGATTGGGTGTCGAACAACCAATGATGTGCGGAGTAAGTGAAGGGATTACGATTGACGAATTCAAGTCTGACTATCGACAAAATGCCGCGGCCCGCAACGGTCGAGTGTTCGTGTCCTCTTTCTCCGTGGGGTGGGTCCCCCTTTTTTTACAGTATATAGTTTGTCTATTTTATTTAAAAATAGTAATATTTATATAATTTTTTAAAAAATATCCGTTTATTATTTTTTGAATGTGTGAGGCTTATTTTATTTATTATTTATTTGTTTAAATAAATAAACAAAAATAAATTTATATATAGATAATAGTTATAAATATAGATTGTATTAGGAAGGGAGATAATTAGCATTCCTCTGTATAATTTATTTTTATTCTGTAATCTAATTTTTTATTATATATTTGGTATTATCTTAATGTTTATTCTAATATATGTGTAATAATTTATATAAATTGGACATATGAGGAGTCATTTATATATATAGTTAAAAACTTTAGAAGATAAAAATAATTAAAATAAATATTGATTCTTGGATAAAATATTTTATACAAATAGTATTTCTATGAAAATAATAATAACAATAAATTTAATAATTCTCTCTAATCCACCTTATTACATCTCTACCCAGACCCCACCAGCATTCTCGGCCGCGATCTGTCTCTCTCCGCCGATTTCTCCGCCCAATTCAAAGCTTTCCCACCGAGACCCCATAGCCTCACCGCCCCCTACTTATAACCTAAACTACATAGCACTCCCGACAGGCTATCTCGATCGGTTCTCAGCCTCTCTTCTGCTTGCCTTTCCGTCTGTAATTCTGACTCTACGTTTCCTGTTTGAGATCAAGAAGCCATGGCTGAGTTCATCATTGTCTCTCTCTGTCTCTTGCTTCTCTCTGTTCAAGCTCCTGCAGGTCAGTCATTATCTTTTTAACTTCCCATTCTTCCTCTTTGTTACAGATTTGCAGACATTTTGACATTGATCTTGGCATGAGAACGAGTAAAATGGAAATGAAAAGTTGAATTTCTGTTTTCTGCTGCAGCGAAATTGAGACGTGTTGTTTCTTCTGAAAACAGAGACGTGGAACTCTTTCGATTTAATTTCACTCTTCTGCGTCTTGAGTGATACTTCTTCCATTGTTCTTCTTTCCCTTTCTTCCCCTTCCAATCCATCTCCTACTTTCTTCAAATTTCTATATTTATTGCGTTTCTAACGTATCAAATTAAATAAATGGGCATAAAATTAAGTGATCGAGTTATATTTGGTTCTTAAAGACAAATTATGAAGATTTTAATTATTAAGAATTGAGAAAAATCACAGGGATTTTTCGTTATGTTTTCTTTAAATAGGATGCCATAGTTTCCGTCTAAAACTAAAAAAAGAACTATAAAATTTTCTAAATGTATCCAATAAGCCTTATAAGTGACATGAAAATTAAATTTCCAATTTTAATTTTATCCAATTTACGTCTATGTAAATCAAACATGCTATTAGATCGATCCAGACAAGAGAAACCACTTTTTTTCTCAATTATTTATTTATTTTTTTGGGGCAATGCAGAAACAGGGATGATCGGAATAAACTACGGGAGGGTGGCGGACAATCTCCCAACACCAGACAAAGTGGTGGAGCTCCTCAAATCTCAAGGCCTCAACACCGTCAAGCTTTACGACACCGACCCAACAGTCCTCTCAGCGTTCTCCGGCTCCGGCATCAACCTCACCGTCGCCCTCCCCAACGAACTTCTCTCCGCCGCCGCCTCCAATCAATCGTACACTGATGCTTGGCTCCAGTCCAACATCCTCCCTCACTACCCATCAACCCAGGTATAATGCAAATTATGGAGAATATATATTAACTATGACCATGTTTATAGCAGAATATGGCCCAAAATTTTAAGGTTTTTCCTCCATATCTATTAAACTTTGCAATTCTTTTTGATGACTTTCATTTTTTTAAAATTTTTTTTGCATATAATATACGAAAACATTCATGTTTTAGAAACTTGATACTTCGATATATGTATCTTTTGTAGTAATTAAAGGTTAAAATATTTGCTTTGGAAATTGATTCTTGGACGCAGATCTACGCCATCGCCGTCGGCAACGAAGTCTTCACCGACCCAAACAACACTAACTACCTCGTCCCCGCCATGAACAACCTCTACTCCTCGCTCAAAAGCCATAACCTCGACGCCTCTATCAAAATCTCTTCTCCAATCGCCCTCAGCGCCCTCCAAGATTCCTACCCGCCCTCATCCGGGTCCTTCAAATCGGACCTCGTCGAACCCGCCATTAAGCCCATGTTGGACTTCCTCCGCAACACGTCGTCGTTTCTCATGGTAAACGCCTACCCGTTCTTCGCCTACACAGCCAATTCGGGCCAAATCTCACTAGACTACGCCCTGTTCCGCAACAACTCCGGCGTCTTGGATTCCGGCAGCGGGCTCCGTTACTCCAGTCTCTTTGAGGCCCAAATCGACGCCGTTTTTGCCGCAATGAATAAGCTCCAATACGACGACGTTAAGCTGGTCGTAACGGAAACAGGCTGGCCTTCCAAGGGAGATGAGGATGAGACCGGGGCTAGCGAGCCCAACGCCGCGGCCTATAACGGAAATTTGGTACGGAGAGTGCTGACTGGTGGAGGAACCCCGTTAAGGCCCGATGACCCGTTGAAAGTGTTCGTGTTTGCTTTGTTTAACGAGGATGAGAAGCCCGGCCCGACTAGTGAGAGGAACTACGGGCTTTTTTACCCGGATGAGGAGAAGGTGTATGACATTCCGCTGACGGTGGCGGAGTTGAACGGTGGCGGGTCGGAGTCAGATGCAGTGAATGCAAGCAAGGTGGTGGTCGTGGCGGTGGCTCCGTCTCCCACGGTGGCCGGGAGTGGAGCGGGCCAGACTTGGTGCGTCGCGAATGGGCAGGCGGCGGAGGAGAAGCTGCAGGAGGCTCTTGATTACGCTTGCGGAGGAGGAGGGGCGGATTGTCGTCCGATTCAGCCGGGTGCCCCGTGTTACGCCCCGAATACGCTTGATGCGCATGCTTCGTACGCATTCAACAGTTATTATCAGATGAAGGCACGTGCGACTGGCACGTGCGATTTTGGTGGAACTGCTCACGTGGTCACTCAGCCTCCTAGTAAGTATCCTCCATTTATTTATTTATTTATTTATTTATTTTTACTGTTTTATGGTATTAAACCCCACACACACGCGCGTGCACACACATATATATATATATAATCCATTAGTGACTGATATTTAAGAATATAAAAATTATCTTGAAATATTAATATTAAATATAACATAAAATTAATATTCTTGTATTTATAAGTCTCGTATATAAATAAAAATTAAAAAAATTATGATTAACATAATTTAAAAACTTAACATAGGTAAAATAAAGTATTGATAAATAATTAACAAATTAGTTAAGGTGAAAGTTATATGCCTAAAAAATTAATATTGCTCTAAACTTAGAAAATCATAATTGGATTTGGTCTAAATTTGAGTAGGGTTTAGATGATGTGAAATAATATTCATATCCATAATTATATAACTTTTTATATTAAAATTGTCAAAAATTGGTAAATAGGTAGGAGGGAGGAAATTTTTTAAAAAATAAAATAAAATTTATATCTATTATAATAATTTTAGTAAAGATATATGTATAAATAGGTATATAGATAATTTTTCTTTCAAATAAGACATTCTAATTATTAAATCAAGTTTGGTCTAATTTGACCCAAAAATCGTACCTATCTCCTTCCATAATCAAAGCTAGTTTCGCCCATGGAGTTGTTTGTTTTTCAATGTTGTTATTTAAAAAAAAATTTAAATATAAAATATTTGTAAAAAAATATATAATATTTATCCCAAAAAAGCCAAAAAAAAATCAAGTAAATTAATTTTTTTATATTGAAATTATCCAAAATGGCCTATCGAGATAATTATTTGTCACAAACTCGCATTAGAAGTAGATAAAAATAATAATTAATAATAATTAAAATCTATAAAATAAATTTCTAACAAAAGACATCTAAATACAATACCTAAATCTAAATCAAACCAGACAAAATATTATTAAGAAAAATATCACTAATAAACACAAATCTCATATCATAAGATCATTTCAAACTACTAGTCCGGATATCGAAATTGGTCACAACCTATTATAAAATATTTGTTAGATAAAATAGTAATTCAAATAACACAAATCCACAATACTGACCCAATATAAATCAAAATGTCACAATCCAATATCTGAATAATTCAAACCTTGTCTCCATGACAATACAATATACAAACATCAATTTATCAATCCTTCTATTGTTATCAGAATAAAACTAGTACAAACACAATCCAATTGCCTAACTAATAATCACAAAATAAAAAAAAAAAATCTATCAATATCAAATTAGATACAGGTAAACATGTCAAAATTTAAAATATACAGAAAATCAGAGAAACAAATATCAAAAAATTAACTTTGAAAAATAATTATACATACTTTTGATAATTTTAATTGAATCACTTCTATTTAGAACTATATATGGGTCGTCTATAAATTATACACTATAAATAGAACCAAACGCAATTTTTGTTATCATCCATGAATAATAAATACAATCATTAAATCTATTCCAATATATTAGGATGTCCAAATATGTTAGTATCGTTCATTTTCTTACGATGGTTATCATAAAATACCAAATTTGAAAACTTTATAATAAATGTTTAAAACTTTTCTTTTTAGATAAAAAAGCACATAACTTTCAGTTTAATAAAGTATAAATATAAAATTTTTCACCATATAAAAAAGTACAAATATTGAAATAAATATAAAATAGAGTCTAATCCAAAATATATGTATGGAATACCCAATGCAAGGTTCATATGTAAATTTTTATAATTTTTCTTTTGTAAATATTTTTATATATAAATATAATATCTCAAAATATTTATTTATTTTTATAAAGTAAATAAAATCTTCAAATATTGATAAAATCAAAGTAAATCTTCAAAATATTTGTTAAAACTACATGCATGTATATATTCAAAGTGAGATAAATAAAAATAATATGTATGTACAATAAAATTATCAAATGTAAGTAAAATTAGAATAAAATAGAATTAGACAAAAAATATAATTTAGAGATACTTATCTTTAATATCTAATCTGACAAATTTGAACAAAAAATACTTTAAAATTTCTCTTCTTCTCCTCCTCACTCTTCCTTTACTTTCTCTCTCCCTTCTCCCCTTTTCCGGCAAAATGCCTAAAATACAATGCATAGATCATTATATAAGTGAATTAGCGTACAAAAATCATTCAAGCGAATATCAAATACTGTGCTAAACCTTAGTTGGGTACGAGCGCTGCCATAGGCACAGCTCAAGTATAAATAATATGTCAATTATGCTCACGAGTGCCTAAAAGGCTCACATCAAATTCCTTATATTCTACCAAAATACATTTGAGCGGTCCGGATGCACTCTTAGAACACACCCTATTTGTCAAATTTGTATGTAAGCATGCGTTATATATGCCTTTGGCATCAAGCCTGTGTCCATCTCCCAAATTTTTTTTCAAATTTATGCTGTACAATTATAATTAATATACTCAAAATAAATTGATAATATCAAATAATTAAGTGAAAACCATGTATTATTTAAAATTTAGTATCTATCTCGAAATAAAAAATATATTTAATACGTACTTGAGATTTAGATTATTATTTGATTGCTTCGGGTTGGACTTTCCAATTTTTTTATTCAAATACTACATACCATAATAATTAACAAAAAAATAAGAGGATATAAAATTTATTCTCTGATATATCATCTAACGGTCAAATAAAAAATCTTTGTATGAGAATGAAAAAAAATAACGAATGGAATGCATTTAAGAGTGAGAGATTGATTGGTTAATAACATTTGGCTCTATGGTACTGAATATACACAGGAGCTTTGTAATTGCCTTTGCATTTCTAAATTTTAGTCCCCTTAGACTGAATGAGCTTGTATATTTATAGTTTTGATGCCAATGAATTTGTCTTTAGGAACTAGCATGGTTGTTTAATTGAAACGTTACCTTGGTTGAGACTAAACCGTAGTCTAAGTTTTCTAACAGTTTAATACTTAATATTTATTATTTATTAATTATTATTATATATTTAATATGATTAATTATCTCTCGATTCACGTAACCATTTATTAGGATGGAGCACCAGATTTATTCTATTCTTAGGCACATTGAATAGATTGTTTGATATTCATATACACGCTTACAATTTATGGGCCCCGTATTTTTTAAAATTGAGTCAGCCTTACTTTAAATCGTATCCAATAATATTAAAAAAAGTTCAAGCCAAGTTATAAAAATAATTATGCCTAATTTTTGACTATTTATAATTACAATATATCTTGACCATATTCTCTAAAATTAAAACTCTAATTGGGCAATCAGATTTTGTTAATAAGACTAAAAGAAATGGATCTATATATTTGTTTCTTAGTTAAAATCTTAAATGGGCATTAGTATTTTGCTATGTAGAATTGTCTCTTTTTTTTTTAATAGTTTTTATTTTTATTTTCTTTTCTACTCGACTTATCTTCTTGGAAAATATTTCCTGCTCATTAAAATTTTTTGATCTTCTTGCAGGATTTGGAAATTGCCAGTTCCCCACGAAGTACTAAATTGACAAAGAAGGGAGTCGTTTGGTTAGGTTCTTTTTTCTTTTTCCTTTTTTTTTTCCCATTTTTTGTGTAATTCTTTTGAGTATTTATTGCATTAAATCATAGGAGTTATTGACTTGGATGCTTTACTAATAAATTTTGATTTAAAGTATGCATTTTTTTTGAAAAATTTTGATTTACAATATTAATAATCAGTAAATAAAATAGAATGCAAGACTAAAGCATGCATTAAATTCAGATCCATTAAATCCATGACCAGCTCTGCCATCATTATACCTAAAATTTAACAATTTTATCCCCTCTGACACCTTCAAAAAAACGAAACACAAGTTTATGTTATAATTAGTTTTATAAGTTTGATATTGATAAGACTATATGTTCGTCAAGTTGGTTCTATTTCATGTTTCACCAATTGTTTCACTTGGCTTAAAATTAATGAACCTGTCAGATACGTTTTATATCAGAGAGCCAATGCCTAACCTAAAACATATAACCACATATGCCTTCATAAAACTACGGAATAATCTCTTTATATCTGCATATATAATATCTGGTTAAACGGCTCGGTAGTAAATTGATTGTTAGCCACTGGATACATGCCCCCGGACACTTCTTCTTAGCGGTTGCAATCGATTCCCCTAACCTAATCAAGCAACGACTCTCGGGTTTCACCAATTGTTTCACTTGGCTTAAAATTAATGAACCAGTCAGATACGTTTCATATCAGAGGACCAACGCCTAACCTGAAACATATAACCACATATGCCTCCCATAAAACTATGAAATAATCTCTTTATATCTGCAGACATAATATCTGGTTAAACAACTCGGTAGTAAACCGATTGTTAGCCACTGGACACATGCCCCTGGACACTTCTTCTTAGCGGTTGCAATCGATTCCCCTAACCCAATCAAGCAATGACTCTCAGCTACTTTCCTGGAATCATAGTTTGTAACTCTCGATGTTGTATGAAACTTAGATAGTGTGTTTTTTAAGATATTCTTACTACTCATAGCATGCTCAGTTTGAGAATTTTGTTAGGGAACATGGAATTGCATGACCATATGAGGAAGAACTATTTATTGTCTCCACACCCCTGATAAATATAGCATGAATGGGCCAATACGAAATTGAATTTGCATAGGTTCAGTCCACCGGCCCAATAGAAAAGCCCAATGAAAATAATAGGCCCATTGTTATCCCTTTTAGATACAATGGAATAGAAATTCTATAAATACTTCATAACCTAACTACTGTTTTGACTACTCAAATGATAGGAATAAGATGAATTGTTATTATTTTAAAATAAGAAATTAAAAAATAAATAATTATTTTTATAGTTATTTTCTTTATAATTATTAAAAAATAATTATTCTAAAATATTTTTTTATTTATACTTATTTTAAATTAGACTTGATCGTAATCAAACTTGGGCTATATAAAAATTGATAACCGTTAATTTAGGTTGGGCCAAATATAACTTGATTACCAGTGTCAAAAATTATAATCGTACTCGCTTAAAATACAAATTAAAGCAAGATATAAATATCTTTTTTAGTTTTAAGTATATTTATTTAAAAATTTATAGTTACAAAAAAAAATTTAAAAATGTAAAATATTTTTAAAATTATAATATATAGATTATAATACTACCTAAATATATATTTAAATAAAAAAATTTTACATAAAAATTATTAATTATACAAAAATATAATCTATTAAGGTTATTTTTTAACCTTGATATTTAATTAAAATAAAAAATATATATTTGAAAAAAACTTATAACCTAGTTTGGGACGGCTTGAATCGGTCACTTTCACCCACGAACATATCTGATTTAAAAATTCATTAGGCATAATTTTTTAACCGTGATCGCTTTTAATATTAATATACTTTGACTAAAATATATAAAATTTTTGGTCAATATAACAATGCTAATTAAGTGATTTAATTTTAATTAAATCTACTTTAAATCTATGATTGCATGTTAGAATATTATTTTATTAGATAATAATAAAAAATTATCTTATATAAATTTTTGATTTGTTTTTGCTATACTATATATCTAATACTAAAAAAATTAATCCATACATGAATTTTATATATTTTAGGTGATTAATTAAATAAAAAAATATTATTTTTTAATTCTATTTTTATCTTATTTTATTTTTTCTAAATAGTTATTTTATTTTTAATTTATTTTATTTTAACAATTAAATGTAAAATTAATGTAAATATTTGATATTTACATGATTGAAATCGAGCCTTTCCACTGATTTGATCTAATTAATTTAAAATTTTATAATATTATTAAGGTATATAAATATTAAGAATTAATACGATCAAAATATTTAAATTAATTAATTTTTTTAATATGGTATGCCCATAGGTGAAAATGACAATTTAGCTTAATCCAACTTATAATTGTTTTATAAATATAAATTTTTTTTATTTTAGATAAGTACAAAGTTTAAAAAATACCATCTTAAAAAATTATATATATTTTTTATCTTTAAAAATTTTTCTATATAAAAGTCTTTTATATAATTAGATAATATTTTAATTAAAATATTATATTTTTTTAGAATGTTTTATATTTTTAGGTTCTATGTTTAATTATAAATTGTTTAATTATGAATTATTAATTATATATTGGTACGGTTACGATTTTGGGCCAAAATAAATTGGTTTAACTTAGACCAATCTAATTTAATAATTGTAATTATTTATCTAAATCCATTTTGTATCAAATTGATTTTAATCATGTCAAGTAATAACAAAAATTTCAAAATACGAAAATTTTGAATAAAATTGAAATGAACGATTAAAATTTTTAATTTTTGACAGTTATTAATAATTTCACCTAATATAATTGTCACCTAATATTAATAATCCGACGGCCCAAAGTAATTAGCCTAAGATAATTTCAGGCCAGAGGACA
The DNA here is from genome assembly GCA_033239525.1 of Nepenthes gracilis. NCBI lineage: Eukaryota > Viridiplantae > Streptophyta > Magnoliopsida > Caryophyllales > Nepenthaceae > Nepenthes > Nepenthes gracilis. The sequence goes on from BSYO01000006.1 coordinate 4,864,716, forward strand.
AAATTCAACGATCTAAAACGTCCGTGTAGCCTATTTTAACAAATATGACCGAGATCCTTAAGTAGATCAATTTTATGGTCAGACTAAAATCAATTTAACAGCCCAAATGGTTGCTTAACTAACGACATCGGACATTAATTAAAACCGCTGTTGGGATAAAATTTAATCGTTCGTAAGTTTTTCTAACTGTGAACCGTCATACAGCTTCTATAAAAGCCTGTCCTTTCCAACCAAATGGGGCACTTGACAATTCTTAGGCAGAGTACATGAATAATAAAAAGACGTTAATAGCGCTCTCTCTTTCTTAATCTAAGACGCCACTATAAGAATGCAAGCCCTTGGACATAAATATATATTTTGCACTTTCTATTTTTTTTTTATTTAAAAAAGATATTAATTTGAACTTCGAAAGATATACCGGGGAGTGAGTTTTGTCAATCATTTGACATTTGTTTTGTAATTATATAGGATTCGATTAAAGACGTATGGAGATTGATTACATCTTAACATCTGACGGATAATTTTCTTTATCTGTACAACAATCAGAGTCATGAGAGATAACAAAAATATATATTACAAAATATATTATTTAAGTTGAAATAATATCTGTCTACAAACTCAATTACTAAGCTCACAGTGTCCTAAAGGGAGTAAACGATTCAACAAAAAATAATTTAAATAGATAAAAACATTAAAAAAAGAATATTATTCAAATACTATATTTTAAAATTTACCCTTTAGTTTAATATTAGATTTAAGTTTTTAAATTAATATTGAAAAAAGTATATTTATATTCTGAATTTATTAAATTATATAAATGTATATTTAATTTTTAAAAAAATGAATATCATCAAAAATTAATAATTTATAATAATAATAATAATTATTATATTTGACTGATCAATTTTTAATAATTGGAACTTCCTTGCCTATGTTTTATAATTTATACAGCATAAGAATGAGGGGAGTTGGACATTAAATTTTGGACCGTTAAATATAAATTACAGTCAACGTGCCTCATTTTTTGTTAAAAAATTAAATTATTTTTTTTTCAACATGAAAAACTTAGTCATTGGGAATTATATTCAACGGCATGCATTTGAGGTTTAGATATTGAAATTAAAGGGGTTTTATTTATTAAGGAGATGGAAATATTTTATTTTTTATTATAATTATTAATTTTTAAATAGATAATTATAATTTAAAAATTTTATTAAAAAATTAATATTAATTAATTTTTTAATATTTTAAAAAATAATTAAATAAGGATTGCTTATTAAAAATGGACGATTAAAATATCAAAAATAAGCATATTTATCTTAATGAGATGCGGAGGTCCTTTGAATTCATAGACATTGTAATTTTTTCCTTTAAAATTGAGTCGTTTTGATCTCGGAGTTTTCTTGAGGAGATCACTTGTAATGATAGAATAATTAACATTAGTCAATTAGTAGTCTTATTTGGATTAATTGTAGGATATATAAATCGTTTACGTAATTTAATTGTTTAATAAGATTAAATATTTTATTAGGTTAATTGTTTGATTTGACATTTAAATATTTAATCATTTGAGCGGATAACTCAATTTGTTTAATGACCATTTAGTTGTTCAATCACTCGATAATTTGTATACTTGATTTCATTTTTGACTAAATTTGGGTTAAGATCGGACTCTGTATTTTTCAGGCTTGAGTCTAATAAACAAATAAATACTTTTATGTTGTTGAAATTATTTATGGGTTTACTGTACTAATCAATTAAACTAATCTAATTGATGTTATATACAGAAATTACTATATATTTGTTGGGTCCCAACATACGGGCCCATAAAAACGGCCCGGAGAAAGGCCCAAGGCAAAGGCGGGAAATATTTTCATCATCGGCGGGAAAATTACCATTGGCGGGAGTTTTTGGAGGGAAAATGCTCACCGTCTTCCCGATAAAAGGGGTGGCCCGTGCTTGGCAGAGTGGAGAGCAAAAGTGGAGAGCCAACAAAGCGGGAAAGAACGGAGGAAAAGAGGTTAGCGCCGTCTCGCGCTCGACTCTCTGGCGAAGACTTTGCTCTTTTCTCTCTCGCAGAGGAAGGATCCCTCCGAGAATCTTATGGGAAAAGTCCAGAGGCTCTTCTTCCGACAACACCCGGGTTCGAGAAAGAGAAGCCTTCCCTGATGGTGAAACTTTTCCGTGTCCAACCTGGCGGTTTCGGTGTCTCACCATCGTTGTCCTCGAGCGCTTCCTTATGAGCGGATACGGATCTTCCGTCCCCATCTTCGTAAACAAGGCCTTGGTCTTTGGGCCATCGAGCTTGAAACCCTTTGAGCCTCTTACAATTCCTCCCCCATTTAGAGCCGATCAAACCCGAGCTCACCAACAATGGAGTACAACCGTTTTCCCCTAACAGCCTAGGCCAAGGCCTTTATAAGCCCACCCTTCCCCCCTCATTTCTCCCCAACAAAATTAATGGGGTTTTATTTATTAAGGAGATGGAAATATATTTTTTTATTATAATTGTTTATTTTTAAATAGATGATTATAATTTAAAATTTTTATTAAAAAATTAATATTAATTATTTTTTAAATATTTTTAAAAATAATTAAATTAGAATTATTTATTAAAAATGGATGATTAAAATATCAAAAATAAGCATATTTATCTTAATGAGATGTGGAGGTCTTTTGAATTCATAGACATTGTAATTTTTTTAAAAAAATATATCACAAAATTGAGTCGTCCGTAGAAAACTGATCACGGAGTTTTCTTGAGGTGGCTCAATTAATAATGACATATAATTAACATTAGTCAATTAGTAGTCTATTGTTTAGATTAATTATCGGATATATAAATCGTTTACTTAATTTAATTGTTTAATAAGATTAAATATTTTATTAGGTTAATTGTTTGATTTGACATATGAATATTTAATCATTTGAAGTGATAACTCAATTTGTTTAACGACCATTTAGTTGTTCGATCACTCGGCAATTTGTATGCGTGATTTTATTTTTTACTAAATTTGGGTTAAGATCACACTCTATGTTTTTCAGGCTTGAGTCTAATAAACAAATAAATATTTTTATGTTGTTGAAATTATTTATGGGTTTATTGTGCTAATCAATTAAACTAATCTAATTGATGTTATATCCAGCAATTACTATATATTTTATAATAATTTACTTATATTATCACATAATATGATATTTTAAAATGTTATATAGTTTTTTTAGTGGCGATAACTATTTCTTTAAAAAAAAGTAGTGATGGGTATGCCAGTCATGAGTTGGCCCAGAAAGGAGTGACGGCCCAGAATCGCCACGGCCCATTTACGCTAGGATGATCAACGCCCCGCGTTAACTGGCTGGAAGAAAAAGAAGACGGAGAAATCAGGATGGCCAACTTTCAAGACAGTCAATACTTCTGTTGACCGAAATTTTGTTCACTTGAAAACCAAGCTTAACGTTGCCCAAACCCAACTTGGTCCACGCGTCTGTCCACGACTAGCAACAGTCTTCGCCTTTGATTGCGCGCTCCTCACAGAAGGTAATCCATTCAATAACGGTCATCAGTATATTCACACATCCCTAAAGGATGGCACCAGAATCCTCTCCTTATTTGCTGCTAACCCTAATGGTTATAAGAACGAATAAGGAAGGTAATTAAGGTAGCGACTGTTATTGCCACAAAAGCTCTTTGCCAAAAGAGGAACCAATCCCAATAGAGTATGATAATCAAACCCTTCCGCACAAGAAAGGCTGCTTAGGGCAACGCCTATAAGAAACCGCGAAGTCTTAACTCCAGTCCACGCTTTTGAGAGACGAGATGCTTTCAGACACACTTGAATTTGCTCACAAACACTTGCATACTCCAACGATCTTACGCTCTTAGTTATTCACACTTACCAACGAGAAGCCATCTTCTGCAAAAGCCTCCACGCTTTCAGAGCGTAATCCCCACTCTCTCCATTACATTCTTAGCAAACACGATATTTAGAGTTTATACTTCTCACGAGCCTCAAAACCTCTCTCGATGAGAGCACACACCTATCTCAACACTCTCCGCATTCTCATCGCTTTCATTATTTTTATCTTCCAAACTTTTGAAGTGTTATTTATATAATATTTCGCCGACGCACCTCTTGTTCTTAGTCGGAGATTTTCATGAAGAGAGATAATAATCTACGCCAAAAATTTAAATTCGCCGCATCAAATCCTCTTATTCTTAACTAGTCATTAAATATTGATCCATTATATTTAAAAATAAAAAAATTAAAAATAGTTATATTTTTAAAATTTTCACCTACTAATAATTATTTAATTTTAAATCTAATATTTAAAAGTTTTAATAAAAGTAATTATTTAAATCTAATATTTTTAAATTCGAATCTGTTTAAAATTTAAATTCAGGACGCATCAAATTGAATCCTATTTCTCTAACTAGATCATTAAACATTGATCCATTATATTTAAAAATAAAAAAATTAAAAATAGTTATATTTTTAAAATTTTTACCTATTAATAATTATTTAATTTTAAATCTAATATTTAAAAGTTTTAATAAAAGTAATTATTTAAATAATATTGTTTAATATTTAAATTGAGGGTACAATGTAGAGGATATTATTATTTGATAAGAAAACGACAGGAAAACTTATTGAAAACATATTAATTTTATATTCTTAAAAAACTTCAAACTTAATTTTTCTCATAAATTATATTTTTAACCATTTATTTTTATACCAATGATACTCTATATAATTTTTTTCATTTGTAAAAAAATACTAAAATGGATAATAATTTTATTTTTAAAAAATTTGTTTTGAAAGAAAATTTTCATTAAATAAAAAAAATTATATGGAATTTTTTTTTTTAAAAAAAATAACTTTTATTTCTAGAAAAATAAAGTTGCTATGTAAGTATATTGTCCGTATAACTCTACCAAAAATAATATTATTAATTATATAGCTAGTAAAAATAATATTTGAAATGACCAACATTTTCGCTTTCTTTTATAAGCATATTTATAAATATTATTTTATACTATATTTTATAATATACTTGTTTAACTAAATTAGGAATTATATATTATATTATTTTCAAATGTATAATAAATTTCATTAGTTATCTGAAAATATATTACATATGTTTATAATAATATTTAATATTGCATAATAATATAATATATTTGATTTATAGTTGTCATATCAAACCTAACACAGCTTCTAGAGGAATATATACAAAGAATAATATTATTTATATATTTATTTGTATTAATATTTGATGAGTATAATTACCTAAATGATTCGATTTATGGGCCCATTAATTAAAGCCTAACACGAATAACTCAGATAACCGCCCATGGGATATGTTAGAAAAACTCCTGATAATTTTCACGCTTCATTTTGAATGAAACGTATAATAATCAACTAGAAGTTAAAACGAATAAACATGCTTTTATAAAGAGACCTTTTATAAAGAGAAGGTAATCATCCAAGAAAGGGGACTCTCTCTCTCTCTAATATTCCCATTTGAAAGAAAAATAATTAGATCTTTTCTTTTTATTCAAAAAGGCCACACTGACTTGAAATAGTTTGGAGAATTCTCATGATCTAACCCCTTCTACTTTGACTATCTTGTTTTCTTTGGTGTTGTGCAGGTCTTGGGTTAAAGAAATGGTGGACCATTCATTTCCAGTTAAATCCGGACCAATAGCCGCAACAATATTATTATTTTTAATGTGAAGAAATAAAAAAATAATCAAAGTTAAAGTAGTATATTACCTATACCTATTTTTAATAATTTTAATATAATTAAATATATGAATAATATTTCTCAAATCTGAAAGGGACCAAACTAAAATGACAGAAATATTCAACGACTATAATATCAATGAAATTTCAAACTAAAAGGGTAGATCGGTCATTCAAAGGGGTAGATTCATTAGAAAAAATATATATAGGATTTTTTTGACACAGTTTATAAGAGACTTGAGAAGGCTAGAGGAGTGAAAATTTTTATCAGAACGTATAGCCTTAATGTGTATGGATTTGTCAAAACTCGACTGAGAAGGCCTAATGCAGATAAGGTGGTCTTTTCTATTGAAAGGAGTCGGATGTGGAAGGCGAATTTTAGCGGAAACGAGGATAATCGAGCAAGGGGGATGCGTTGTAGCCCCTCCGATGGCCAAGATTTAAAAAAAAAATTTATAATAAAAATTAGTTTTTTTAAAATTAAATATAAAAAAATTATAAAAATAAAAAAAGAATAATATTAACCATTTATATATATATATATATATATGTGTGTGTGTGTGTGTGTGTATGTGTGTGTGTGTGTTTGTGTGTATGTGCGCGCGCGTGTGTCCGTTGGGATTTTAAATCTGACTCTCGTCGGATGTGGAAGACGAATTTTATTGGAAACGGGGATAATCAAGCAGGGGGGATGCGTCGCAGCCCCTCCGACGGCCAAGATTTAAAAAAAATTATAAAAACAAAAAAGAATAATATTAACCATTTATATGTGTGTGTGCGCTCGTTGGGTATAAAAACAAAAAGAATNATAATCAGAGTTGGGCTTTGTTGGAATCTAGCAGAGGTCAAATTTTCTGACCTAAATATTCAAAAGTCAATTATATCTTGCATTATCTGAGAGAATTTTTGTGGGACCAATCTTTCTCACTATTTTATGTATGGCCTTCATTTGAATGGTAATAGAAGAGGCCTTTGAGATCTCTTGAATGCTAAAACTAATCTTTAGGCAGTTATGCTATTGGCTATTTTAAGTAATCTTAATGTTGCTTTACATGATGTTGAAATTTTAGTGGCAATATTATTGAGTTGAGGACGAGTAACTTTGCAAGCATCTTGGAGAGTAGCAATATCTAAGATCTCTCTTTTTAGAAATGAAATTTTCTTGGCATAAATGAAATGATAATTCTGATTGTCTTTATAAAAAGTTTGATGAAATTATTGTTAATGAGGCTTGAATTGGTGCTGGCTTGACATATAAGGCTAGTGACCAATATCTCCAATCATTCTACATATGTATTTATTATTGATGAGTAGTTAGTCAAGAAGAATGTTAGCTTCAAATTCAACAATTTTTTTACTAAACACCCTAGGTTTCCCTGGGTGGTGGCTAATGCTTGGAGATTGAGTTGTGATGGCTTTCCTATGTTTTTGGTTGTCTCCAAAGTTAAGCATGTTAAGGTGGCGATGAAAGATCTTAATAATGATGTGAGTGATATTGGGTTTGTGGTCTCCCGAACCGGGCAAAGACTTCAGATGACCAAGAAAACCCACCAACTTGACCCCTTTTGGAGCTCTACAATTGTGGAAGAGAACCACGCTTGTGTTGGTTTCATTAATACTATTTAGATGCAGGAGATTTTCTCGAAGCATATCGTTAAAGTTAAATGGCTGAATGAGGAAGATCGTAACTCCAAATACTTCTTCAATCATTTTGAGGATAAGCAAAATTTTAGGAGTGTAAAATCCTTGATGAAAGAAGATAGGTCTTGCATGAGCTCGAAGGAGGAGGCTTGTACTATTGTTGTTGATCATTTTTCTAACTAGTTTGGTAGACAGAGGCCTAATCGACTAGTCCAATTGGAGAAACAAGTTCGTTATGTTACATACAAGTTGAGTGGTGAAACAGAATATTGATGAAGCTCTAAGCTAAAAGAGCTTGGACCGGAGATAGAGACACTTACATGGGAGGCTTTTCGCCAGATGTTCATTGATAAATACTTTCTAAAAAGGTTAAGAAATAGGAAGGAGAAAGAGTTTCTTCGGTTTTGGCAAGGGTCAATGACCGTCACTCAATATGAGGCCAAATTTACAGAGCTCTCATACTATGCACCCTATTGTGTTGCTGATGGAGCAAAGAAAGCGGAGAGGTTCCGACAAGGACTAGCATATACCACCCATTGTCATTTAGCTTCTCACGAGCTCAAGGACTACGGGGCGGTCTTAAAAAGGGGCATTATTGATCGAGGAGGAGTTGGGGAGTCAGGCCCCAATGCCAACATCCGTTGCCGATGGTTTCGCTAGACCATTGATGTCTTCAGGAAAGAAGAGGAAGGCCTACTTCAAGTGTGGAAAGGTTGGACATTTCTGCAAGGATTGCCATTCCAAGCAATTCACATCTCATATCCAATTGAGGACTGAAGCATCCACTTAGACGACATTGATGCCAACTTAGTCAAGATTTTCTTTTGGTGGACGGTCTGGACATCCCACTTGCTACAACTGTGAGAAGTCCAAACATTTTTTCTCATGATTGCCATGCACTTAGGAAATTCTTGTCGTTCTCGCAATCAAAAAACCAGGTCCAAGGGAAGCTGTTTGTACTGATGGAGCAAGATACTGAGGCTACCCCAACAGTCATGGAAGGTATCTTCCTATTCACTCTGTATCTACGCATGTGTTATTTGACTCCGATTTCACGCATTAGTTTGTGGCACTGAGTTTTATTGTTGGTCTTTGAGTAGAAACTATACTCATACGTTACGTTTGGTTGTTGGAATCGAATAAGATGAAAATAAAATAATTATTCTCAGGGAATAAAATAGGATGAGAATATGGTTTAAAATTATTATTTTTATATTTAGTTATTAGAATAAAATAAATTAAAAATTAGTATTTTAATATTTGATTTATAGAATAGTATAAGAAATAAGATGGTAACTTATCGCAATGACTTTTTTGTCCCTATTTAAGGAAATATTATTACTTTTTCTTATATATATATTTATATACACACACATATATATATTATTCTTAATTTTTATATAATATAATATATATTTTTATCATATAAAATATATATTTAATAAATGTTTAAATAATTACATATATAAAATATATAATCATATAAAATATAATTATATCTTATATAATATATTTTCAAAATAATTATATATTTAATAATTATATATATTTTTATCATATAAAATATAATATTAAATATATATGTTAAATATGTAACAATTATTATAATATATAAAATTGTTGCGTCCCAAGTTCGCAGTTGTTATTCGGATTAGGGAGCCTTTGGATTCATCGTCATCCTGAGGCGATCTTGAGCGGGTCCAATCTCCATCTCTGTAAACATGGGACCTACACAACGCGACTAACAAATAAGAGGTCAGAGACCCGGTGAAATTTTTTTTACCAAAAATACTCCGACGCTCAATTGAGCAAACCTTTCGCAATAAACTGAAAGGGGAAGACGCACGCTTAGAGGTGCGAGGGGGTATGCTGAGAACGTGTAAGGAGTGCGTGAATGCGGGAATGGGAGATTGGTAAGCAGATGAGTGAGGCTTGGCTCCCAAAATGTACAGCAGTGGGTGGCTAACTGTCGTGGCCCGTGATAGGCTGGAGAAAAATGGTGGCTAGCTAAATTCGTCAGAGCTTGTGCATACAGGGGTGTATGTCTTAGTGCAGGGTTGTTGTTTTCTCGGTGGCCAATTGGTCGAGTTGATCAAAGTAGGACGGGAGAATCCTCTTTTTGGCCAAAGAGTCTCCCTTTTCCCCGTGAGCGAGGGGGGATTTATGGCTCCTCCCGTTGGAGTCATTGGCGCGAGAATCCTTCTTATAAGGATTCGTTGACCGCTGACCATTGACGATAATCGTCGGTGTATCAGTTGTCGTCTTATGGTGGCAAGTAGATCGCCGGGCGTCGTAGGCTATGCTTAGTCTGCTTCTTGTGTCGAGATTGGCTGGAGAACCGCGGATAGCGGCGCGAGTCACGATTGGCAGTATTGACTTTCTCCCGATTGGCTCACTTCCTCCGTTGCCCGTCAGTCGCATTAATGGGTTGCAGATGGTTTTCATTGGCTGCGTGCCTGGACTGCCACATAGGTCGTTTCTGGATGAAGGCTGGACCTGCAGCGTGGGTCATTGTTCCTTGGATTGGACTTTGAATCCTCTTGGGCCTTTGTATCGGACCCAATAAAAATACATATTTATTCATTATCATGTATAAACACATAATTATATATAAATAAAATAAATATTTATATAAAATACATATAGAATACAATTGATTGTTATAATAATTGATGGGTACACCAAAAATGGGCTGGCCCAAGGGGAGGTCAACGGAAGCCCAGGAAGGCCAGCCAACGTTCCTAACGGCCCACTAAGGAGATAGGCCCAGAAACTGAAAGGCCCAAGGACGGTCAACGTTGGCGTTGACCATTCCGGCGGCCAACCAGCTCAAAAACGGTCAACTCAGCGTTGACCGATTTGTTGGGCCTCCAGAGGCTTTGCAACAGTGATGGGCCTGTTCCATTATGGCCCACAGCCCATCAAATGGTCGCCCGCCGCTCTCCACGAGGGCGGCCGTCACCCTGACGGTCAACTCAGGCGTTGACCGTCCCCTTCTTACGTACTGGGCCCAAGGATTGGCCCTTCTACAGGAATGGGCCTGACTCGCTTCAGGCCCATAGTCCAAATGAAGGCTACCAATGCGCACGCTCAGCCCAGCCCAAGAGTTCTAGGGCACAGACCCACGATGGAGAAGGGCAATCTTAACCCGCAACGCATTTAATGCGGTCACCGGAGACACGCAATAGAGGCGGAAAGGCTAGCCACCGGGGGCATGGTCGGCACGCCACCAACGCCACCTCGCCCATCTGCAGTGGCCACCCACTCCCCGCAGAGGGGAGGGGCCAAGTATGACAAACGGCACCCGCAAAACGTGCCGATCACGGCAAATCGGGCAGCAGCCGGGCGCGACCGACCCACCCACAAGAATCGGCCGGTATAAAGTGGCCCAAACAACGATCACCTTGGTGCCCAAGATCCAAGATGGTGAGGTGTATAAGAACCCTCACACCCCACAGAGAAAGGGGGCTTTTTCTGAGATCTTCCCAAGCATCTAACATTCTTCACTTCTCTTTGAGCAAACCGCCAGAACGGCACGAGCTCTGGTCCCCAGCAGCCAAATTCCCAAGTACGATCGAACTTCAAGGCAACGAACGAGTTGACATACGCGTTCTCTGCCTTCCCACCATCCAGATACGAGGAAGGACCTGCTCCTTACTGACATCTGGACTAAACACTCTTCACTCTGCTCTCTTCTCTCATTGCTCTTTCTGTCTTTCAGTTCCTTCCATTGAAGGCTGTTTACTAACTTGAGCGTCGGAGTGTTTTCAGTGGGATTAATTCCCGCCGTGAACGCTGACCTCTTGTTTGCTTTAGTGGTGTGCAGGGTTCGCACTCGGTGAACGAAGCCGGATCAGCTCCTCAAAGAATCCGAGTTCGTTCGAAATCGGATCTAGGTACGCATCATTGGCGCCGTCTGTGGGAAACGCTTACGAAAAACCTACCACAAAAAACCCGCACTAACTCTCTCTGTCACCTTCTGCTTCTACAATGGTGAACACGAGAGCACAGGCTAGCGATCCAGCTAGAGAGATCGTCAGCCCCGACCAGGACCATGCTGCTAATGTCCTGGTCAACGGGGCCACAGGTGGGAGTCCGCCACCTTATTTTCAACAACTGGTGGAGCAGATGCAGGCTAACAATCGCCTGCTCCAACTGCTCTGCGCACAGAGGGAGCAACAACTGCCGGTGGCTCCACCAGCCGTCATCCCCGCTCCCGCCACCAAAAAAGGTGGCCAGAGGAAGAAGAAGCCGGCCAAAAGGCCTGCGAAAGCCGGGGACGATCCGGCTCCAGCGTCCTCCCGTGCTCCCGGCCGAAATGTTAAACGGAGCGCTCCGGGAGTACGTCTCCTACAGAAAGCCCAGAAAGGAGAAATCCTCGATATTCTCGGGCAAAGGACCATCACGCAGTCCAGGAGCGAGCCTCCGGGACTGCCAGATCCACCGGTGGCAGCAGTCGACCAACTGCTGAACCCGCCGGGGACAAGACGGAGTTGAGGAATTTCCTCAACTCCAAGAGATCAGCCAACGCCACTCGTGCTGACCCACGAGTGGATCAAATCTGGAACCGCGTGTTCCAGAACGACGAAGGCACCATCGACTTGGACAGGTCACCTTTCACTGCAGAAATCTTAAGCCGTCCTCTACCGTCCAAGTTCAAGATGCCGTCCCTTGACTTATACGATAGGGGCAGTGATCCGGTTGACCACCTGGATCACTTCCGCACCCATCTAAGTCTGCAAGGGCTAGAGGACTCGGCAATGTGCCGTTGGTTTCCACTCACCCTGAAGGGAGATGCCAGAATCTGGTTTCACCATCTCCCTTCAGGCACGATTAGCAGCTTCCGTGAACTCACGGACCTCTTCCTGGCCCAGTATGCATCAAGCCGGCGGGAAGAGAAACAGCCGTGGCACCTCTCCCACATAAAACAGAAACCGGGAGAGAACCCACGGCGCTTCCTGGATCGCTTCGTGGCTGAAGCCAGGAGGATTCCCAGGATCACTGAGGAGATGAAGTTGGGCAGCTTCATCTCAGCGCTGACTTACGGTGACTTTTTCAAGCACCTTGCCCACAAAAATCCTCAGACTTTCTGCGAGGCGGAAACCATCACCAGGGCCTACGCGACAGCAGAGGAGGCCAATGAGGCAAAACGTCCTGAGAGGGCGGATCAGCCTCGGCCGTTCCCTGGTGATGGGAAAAGAAAATACAATGGCGGGGAACACTCCCGCCAGAAGCAACGACGGACTGGGCTCCCAGAACGCGGGGACTACAGGCCCACCACTTTCACGCCCTTGACAGACACACGCTCCAATGTTCTGATGCAGATCCGCGGAGAAAAATTTTTGAAGTGGCCAAAGGTGCTGAAGAAGGACTCCGGAAATCAGTCTAAGTACTGTGACTTCCACCGCTCTGCCGGCCATTTGACTGAAGACTGTAAAGGGCTGCAGAAGGAAATTGAGGACTTGATCCGCAGATGACACCTCACCCGGTTTGTCAAGGGGCCCGGGCAAAACTTAGGTGCGGCCGAAGAAGAAGGGCAGGAGCGAACGCCTCCCCGAAATAGGATTACGGCGGGGGTGGTCAACATGATCGGCCTTGACACGCCAGGCCCCGGGATGACAACAAGGGCGGCAGTGGGAGGAAGAAGCAACGCATGTAAGACAACATCATTAGCTTTAGTGATTGTGACTCAAACCGTAAATCTCCCCCATGTCACCCCCTTGTAATCTCACTTTCTCGTTTGGATGGTACATCGGACTACCAGCTGAAGCGAGTCTTTATCGATAATGGAAGCTCTAAAGATTTGCTTTACTTGGACGCGTTCTTTAGACTAGGCCTAAGAAAGAATCAACTAAAACCTGATGAAGGACCTTTATACGGCCTTGACAATGAACCAGTGCCCGTTCAAGGGACAATCCAACTGGAGGTCACCCTGGGCACTTACCGGAAAACAGCAAGTCGCATGCTAACCTTCCTAGTGGTTGACCTACCCACTGTTTACAACGCCATACTAGGCAGGCCGTGCCTAACAGCGTTTGGGGCAATCACGTCAATTCCACATCTTAAAATGAAATTCCCAACGCCTTACGGCGTCGGAGAAGTCCTGGGAGATCAGGTCATTGGGCGGACCTGCTACATGGCCCAGATTGCCCCTGGCGGCAGGACTGACATAGCGGGAGAACTCGATCACCGAGACGAGACCACCTTGCAACAAGCACAGCCCGGTGAAGCCACGGATCTGGTCCCACTGACCTGGGAACCGGACAAGTGCCGAGACATTGCGTCACTCACTCACATCAGGGCCCGCTGAATCGACGCCGATCGCGTCTTTACGAAGAAACGCAGACCTTTTTGCCTGGACTCCCGCGGACATGCCTGGGATTTCAGCTGAAGTGATGGTCCACAAACTGGGCCTTGATCCAGACCGCAAGCCGGTCAGGCAGAAACGGAGGAACCACTCCGTCGAAAAACTAATCGCCATCCGAGAGGAGGTGAAGAAGTCGGCTGACGCAGTTTCTTCATCGGGGACGCCCAAGTGCTTGACCGGCTCTCAAACGCCGTCTGGTTAAAAAGAGCAACGGAAAATGGCGAATGTGCGTCGATTTTACCGACGTCAACAAGGCTTGTCCAAAAGACAGCTTTCCCTTACCACGGATTGACCTGTTGGTTGACTCCATGGCGAGGCACGAGCTGCTAAGCTTCATGGACGCTTATTCAGGCTACAACCAAATCAGAATGAGTCCGGCAGACGATGAGCATACCTCGTTCATGACGGACCAGGGCACCTATTGCTATAGGGTCATGCCCTTCGGGTTAAAGAACGCTGGAGCCACCTACCAGCGGCTAGTGAACAAGATGTTCGAAAAGCAAATTGGTCGCAACATGGAGGTCTACGTCGACGACATCCTCGTCAAGAGCAGAGTCACGGGCGACCACATACGCGACCTGGAAGAGACATTTGGGGTGCTCCGCCAGCACCAGATGAAGTTGAATCCGGCCAAGTGTGTCTTCGGGGTAGCCTCAGGAAAGTTCTTGGGTTTCATCGTCTCTCAGCGAGGGATCGAGGCAAACCCAGAAAAGATCAAGGCACTGGCTGACATGGCTCCCCCGAGAAATGTAAAGGACGTCCAACGACTAACTGGACGGCTGGCTCTGTCCCGCTTCCTCGCGAAGTCAGGAGACAAGTACCAGCCCTTCTTTAAAGCTTTAAGAGGGACAAAGTCTAACGGATTCCGGTGGGCCGACCGCTTGCACCGCCTTCGATGAATTGGCGCGCACTGCCACCCCACCGTTGTTAGCGTCGCCCGAGACGGAGAGGAGCTGCCTTTATCTAGCGATGCTCGAAGTGTCCCGCCTCCGTCTCTTGTGCGCCGAGAATCGATATCCAAGCAGCCGGTCTACTACGTGAGCAAAACACCGACGGCCCGAAAACTCGCTACCCACGCTACCCCGAAAAAATGGCGCGGCCCTTATCTTCGCAAAGACGAAAGTTGAGGCCATACTTTCAAAGATCGCATAGTGGTCCTTACGGACCAAACACCAAAGGCATACTCCAAAAGCCCGACGTTTGGGGCGATTGGTGAAATGGGCGATTGAATCAGGCGAGTTCGACATCGAGTTGAGACCTGCACCCGCCGTAAAGGCACAGCTCTGGCTGACTTCATCGTCGAGACCACGACCCCAATCCAAGAAGAACAGCCCAGCGAAAACGAAGAACAGCCCGGTGGGGTCCCAGAATGGGCGCTCCACGTGGACGGATCGTCCACGGACAGTGGCAATGGGGCAAGAGTGGTCCTGACGATCCCTGATGGATACAAGATCAAGTACTCCCTAAAACTTGATTTCCCGGCAACCAACAACGTCGCTGAGTACGAAGCCGTACTAGCTGGCTTGCAATTGGCAAAGGAGTGCTCTGCCAAGAGGTTGGCAGTCCACAGCGACTCCGAGTTAATCGTCAACCAGGTCAATGGGGGCTTCGAGGCAAACAACCCTTCCTTGGCCAGGTACCTTGCAAAGGCAAAGGAGGCTATCCAGGGCTTTGACAAGCTGACCCTGGTTCACGTTCCTCGAACAGAGAATTGGAAGGCGGACCCACCGGCTAGAGCAAAGCGGCCGCCTTAACCCGGGCAAAAGATTCGAGGGACATGCAGGAGGTCCTGAACACTCTAGCATAGAGAAACAGGAGGCCATGCAGATTTCGGAAACGGAAAACTGGATGACTCCTTACCTTAGATACCTGGCCGACGGATCACTCCCGGAGGACGCTGAAAAGGCCAAGCGGATTAGAAAGACAGCCGGCTGGTACACGGTAGTTGATGGGCGGCTGTATCACCGCGGATACTGACCAGTATCTCCGCCTTGTCTATCCCCCGAGGAGGCGGACTACGCCACGAGCGAAGTTCACCTTGGGATCTGCGGATCGCATGTAGGCGGGAAGAACCTGGCCTTCAAAGTCATGCGGCAGGACTACTACTGGCCCTCAATGAAAAAGGACGCGCTCGAGTTTGTAAAGAAGTGTGAAAGCTGCCAGCTTCACGGCAACCTCCACCACCAGCCGTCCGCGGACCTGAAGTCCCTTCAGGCCCCGTGGCCCTTCGCGCAGTGGGGGCTTGACATTCTCGGCCCATTCCCCCTTGCCACGGGACAAAGGAAATTCATCATAGCAGGCATCGACTACTTCACTAAATGGGTCGAGGCTGCCCCGCTCGCAAAAATCACAGAACACAATGCTCTGGAATTCCTTCGCCAGGGCATTGTCTGCAGATACGGCGTCCCTGAGGTCGTGGTGACCGACAACGGGACCCAGTTTTCGGGGAAACGCTTCACCAAGTATTGTACCAGCCTTGGAATCAAGCTGGTCCACACTTCGGTAGCATACCCCCAGGCCAACGGGCAGGTGGAGGTCACAAACCGTACGCTGCTCCACGGGTTAAAAACTAGACTGGAGGACGCTGGGGGCTCCTGGGCTGACGAGCTCCCAGCCGTCCTCTGGTCTTATCACACAACCCCGAAGGAATCAACACGCGAGACACCCTTCACCTCTCCATTACGGGATCAAGCGGTAATCCAGTCGAAATCGGGCTCCCAGTCTCGGGGTGGAGTCTTTCGACCTACGCATAAACTCCCGGAGAATCGGGGAGCACTTGGACTTGTTGGAGGAAGCCCGTGACGCAGCTAGGGTACGGACAAAGAAGATACCAAAGACCGAGTTGCCCGGTACTACAATAAGAAAGTGAAGGCCCGACGATTCGACGTTGGGGACTTGGTCTGCGAGCATCGAGGCCTGACAGCAAGCCGGCCGGCGGAACAAGCTCTCTCCCAACCGGGAGGGACCTTTTCTTGTCTCCGCCCCCGCCTGCAACGGGCGTACAAGCTCGGAACCAGACGGGAAGTTGGTCCCACGAACGTGGAACGCAACCCACCTGAAGCGCTATTTCCAATAGGGAACCCAGGTACGCCCTAACTCGATCCTGTGCATTCATTCGTATGCTTGTTTTTACTTCGGAAAAATAAGAGTTTACTTAGCATGTAGAATTTTAGGGCCTATGAATTGTGTTTGCCTTGCAGGTATCCATCCGACCTAGACTGCCCCTAAGTCGGGAGGGTCTTCACCCTCTCGTTAAACCCTAGTCATCTAGGTGGCCCAAAAAGTGGTCTGAAACCCTGGTCATCCAGGTGGCCCATGAGCGGTCTTAAACCTTGGTCATCCAAGTGACCCATGAGCGGTCTGAAACCTCGGTCATCCGAGCGACCCAATAGCGGTCGTACTAAACCTTGGTCATCCAAGTGGCCCATAGCGGTCTGAAAACCTTAGGGGGCAAGAATGGCACACGCGACGACCTCTTTTCGGGGAGCAGCAACGTCAGTCAACGACGGTCGAAGGGAGAAGCATTTCTTCTCCGACATTGGCAGCCCAAGTCCTCACTTGAACGGCGCCACCAGGCTGGTTCTTACAACCGCCTGCCTGACTTAAGGACCTCACTCCTTAAGCAGCCGGCCAACCAGGTTGGCAACCCCACGCACCAACCTTCTCCACGACAGGATAGCGTGGTTAAAACAAAAACGAGAAGCGTCCCTTCTCTAACACTAACTGCTCAAGTTCTCGCTTGGGCAGCGCCGCAAGGTTGGTTAATGCAACCACCTTCTAAGCTTGGGGGCTCAGCCCCTTAGGCCACCGAGCAACAGTTGCTGACCAACCAACTTAGCCGCCCAAAACAGCAACTCACGCAAGCAATAAACACAAAGCGGTAAAAGGCAACGGACACTGAACTAAAAGATCATCCATTTTATTGCTCATAAAGTATGGTACAATTTACAAGAAACAAAAGAAAATACAAAAGACTACGAGGCCGGCGGACCACCCTGGATGTCTCGGGGCTCTCCCTGCAAATCTTCCTTGCGCAGCGCCGCGCGGTTCCTTTGATTTATAAGCTCCACGGGGAAGTCAGGAACAACCAACCGCGCGACGCGACGTCCAATATTGAGCCCCTCCAACAGCCGGGCATGCAGTGCGCCCCCGACCTCGTGGAGGCTCATCCGAGTATCCAACTCGCACTCTACGGCGGCGACTCTATCCGAAAGGCGTTTGTTGTCCGTCTTAAGCCGATCTTCCTCTTCCTTTGATCGGGCGACCTCCGCCTTCAGTGCAGCGATCTCTGCCTCCAAGTCCACCACGACAGCCTCAAGAGCGGCAGTCTGCTCGCGTAGCTCTCCTCCCCCGGCGGCCGCGCCTTGGCGTCTAGCCGAGGCTATCTCGGCCTCCCGCTCCGCAATAATGCGATCGCGCTGTTCTATTTCCCGGGAGATGACTAAGGCCACTCTTCTTGACTGCACAGGACCAGAGCAAAGCGTGAGCTTATAAACATAAGGAAAAAATACAGGGAAGTAGTTGCAGAGGTTATACCTCGTAGGTCTTCCAATGGGACCTCACAGGTCTGGACTCCGAGCCAGGGACCACCCGAAGGCGGAACCGAAGGTGTCGAGCCAGGAACATCCTCTCGCGCTGAACACACCGCTGCCTCATCCAAAATACGATCCAAAGACTCGTCATCCTCAACGGCAGCGGCGGGCTCCTCCACTGCAGTCGCTGGAGTACTCGCGGCGGGTGTCTTCTTCCTGGCTGCCCTAGGGGCAGCTGCTAGAGGATCAGCCCTCGTCGGCGGCTCCGCGATATAAATCCGCGAGCCTTCAGGCGCGTCGCGAGCTGGCTCCTCAGAAGGTCCCACCGGATCAGCGCCAGGGGCCACCTTCGCTGCAGGTTGGGCCAGTACCACGCCTCCGGCCTCCATCGGCCAGTCCTCGATGGATTTCTCCACCCCAGACGTACTGCCAGATCCACCACAAATCCCGGCCGCCACGAGGTCAATCTGCGATGGGGACGATGAGGACGTGGAGGCAGCCCTCTCGATGACTTCCTCAGAGGACCTCGAACGGATGATCACACCCTTAGAGTCCTCGGGTCTTGGCATCATGATCGGAGGCCGCGGCTTCTGAACGGGAGACGGCGGCCCCCAGTTAACTTTCTTGGACTCTATCCGGGAAACCAAGAAGTCCCTTCTAAATTCATCGGGATTCTTCTGTATGGCCGCGGTCAGCCATGCATACGCGGCAGCCTCCGCCGCAGTCGGCGCGCCAAGGTGCACCTCTGGGACCTCGCCCCGGTCTTTCGCGATGGGGCATTCCTCTCCCACCTTCACGAAGAAGAACCGGTCCTTCCAGTTCTTCAGGGAATCGTAGATAGCCTTGCTTATCTTGATCCCCGCACGGGGACTGAGTGATATCCACTCTGCCCCCTGGGTCACCTTAAATATGACCTTAAGACCGGACATCCTAAACTTCTGTTTAAGCTTCCGGGCAAAAATGCATAAAGTACAAATATACCTCACCGCGTTGGGATGAAGCTGGGCGATGGGAACCCCTAGGGCCACTACGATCGACTCCAGCTCCTCCGGAAAGGGCAGCCGGAGCCCGCTCCTCAGGTGGGCCTAGTAGACGGTGATGTAGCCTTTCGGTGGATGAGGGCTACTTCGCCTACTCCCGAACCCCCGCAGGCCATCTCCTTGAATATTGAATTCGACGCACAAGGCCTTAATATCACTCTCCCTCAAGACAGACGAGATTTCCGCAACGGAAGCCATGATCGGAAAGGTTCTAGGGTTTTCCTCAGAGGTTTGCGAAGTGAAAGTAAGGAAGACGAAGGAGTCGTTGGTTTGAAACAAAAGAACGGAAGGAGAATTTAGGCGCCAAGCTTGCAAAGGACGCCGTCAGAATTGCCACGTGTCAGCACCTCATTCGATCCAGCCAAACGACGGGACTCCCGCGCGAAACCCCTCATTAATGGCTCCGTCGACCAGGTGCCACGTGTCGCCACCCCACTTTCGGCCTCGCCAAAGGACGGATCTCTCGGCGACATTACCCGGATCTCCTTCCAACCAAAAGGGGACACGTGCGCTTCACTGGGCGATCCGCCAAAAGTCAGAAGTCACTCCCGACCGACCAGGGGCGGTCAACAATCTCCGGAACTCCGGAATTGGCCAGACGGCCAACAATTGAACTCCGAATTGACCAGACGGCCAACAATTGGGAACTCGAATTGGCCAGACGGTCAACAATTCCGAACTCGGAATTGACCAGACGGTCAACAATTCTCGAACTACGGAATTGACCAGACGGTCAACAGTGCAGTACTCGGAATAGCCAAGAACGGCCAACGATTTGGTCAAGCCTTCCTCCACGCTCTTGTGAGTTTCCATAGGATTCTCAAAGCAAGGGAAGACGTCCCATCATGAACATACTGGAGGTCAGAAATCTGACCACCAGCATGGGGGGCCAGTGATGGGTACACCAAGAATGGGCTGGCCCAAGGGGAGGTCAACGGAAGCCCAGGAAGGCCAGTCAACGTTCCTAACGGCCCACTAAGGAGATAGGCCCAGAAACTGAAAGGCCCAAGGACGGTCAACGTTGACGTTGACCATTCCGGCGGCCAACCAGCTCAAAAACGGTCAACTCGGCGTTGACCGGTTTGTTGGGCCTCCAGAGGCTTTGCAACAGTGATGGGCCTGTTCCATTATGGCCTGACCCATCAAATGGTCGCCCGCCGCTCCACGAGGGCGGCCGTCACTCCCGACGGTCAACTCAGCGCCGACCGTCCCCTTCTTACGTCTTGGCCCAAGGATCGCCCTTCTACAGAATGGGCCCGACTCGCCTCGGCCCATAGTCCAAATGAAGGCTACCAATGCGCACGCTCACCCGGCCAAGAGTTCTAGGGCACCAGACCCACGATGGAGAAGGGCACCGGAACCCGCAACGCATTTAATGCGATCACGAGACACGCAATAGAGGCGGAAAGGCTAGCCACTGGGGGCATGGCCGGCACGCCACCAACGCCACCTGCTTCCATCTGCAGGTGGCCACCCACTCCCCGCAGAGGAAGGGGCCAAGTATGACAAACGGCACGCAGAAACGTGCCGATCACGGCAACTGGGCAGCCGGCGCGACCAGCCCGATCCACGACAAGAATCCGGCATGCAAAGGCCCAAACAACGATCACCTTGGTGCCCAAGGATCCAGTATGGTGAGGTGTATAAGAACCCTCACACCCCACAGAGAAAGGGGGCTTTTTCTGAGATCTTCCCAAGCATCTAACATTCTTCACTTCTCTTTGAGCAAACCGCCAGAACGGCACGAGCTCTGGTCCCCAGCAGCCAAATTCCCAAGTACGATCGAACTTCAAGGCAACGAACGAGTTGACATACGCGTTCTCTGCCTTCCCACCATCCAGATACGAGGAAGGACCTGCTCCTTACTGATATCTGGACTAAACACTCTTCACTCTGCTCTCTTCTCTCATTGCTCTTTCTGTCTTTGATTCCTTCCTTTCAAGGTCATACTAACTTGAGCGTCGGAGTGTTTTGATGGGATTAATTCCCGCCGTGAACGCTGACCTCTTGTTTGCTTTAGTGGTGTGCAGGGTTCGCACTCGGTGAACGAAGCCAGATCAGCTCCTCAAAGAATCCGAGTTCGTTCGAAATCGGATCTAGGTACGCATCAATAATTATTATAATATATAATAATTATATAAAATACATATTTATTATATATATTAAATATGTATAAAATATATATTTAATAAATATTTAAATAATTACATATATAAATACATATAATCATATAAAATATAATTATATATTATATAATATATTCTTTAAAAACTTACATATTTAATAATTATATATATTTTTAATATATACTTATTAAGTATAATTATATATTTTTTGTTATTATATTTTTAAATACTTAAAATTATTATATATCTAAAATATTTTTTAAATACTTAATTATTATATAAATACAATTATATTTTTTAAATATTAGTATGGGAATAGTTATTCCCAGATTTTCGGGAACAACTATTACCACTTCCCAACTGGTAATAGTTATTCTTGAAAATTCAAAAATAACTATTCCTTCGAAAATATTTATTCCATATTAAAATGTAACCAAATAGAAAATAAATATTTTTAAAAGAATAAGGTGAGAATAAAATTTTTATTCCCTCCAACCAAATGTGCAGTTAAATTTTACCTTATCTGTGTCTATACTAATGGGCAAGACCGTGCAATTAGAGAAAATATATCCCCATTGCATGGTTCACATTGGCAACTGCAATCTACCAACTAACCTAATCCCAGTTAGAAATGGTAAGCTTTGATGTAATTTTGGGGAATGATTGGCTTACCGCCTATCATGCCCGTATTAGGTGTTAATATTTAGTCTCAAATATAGATGTGCATCTTTTGAGTACGTTTCAAATGCAGATATTTTGCCTAAAATACTTTCATGTATGAGTTAGCGTGCAGGTTAGGCATTATTTGACATTACTCATTTTGGTCCAATATTTAATTTTGTCTCCAACCTTGATTAATTTTAAAAATTTATAATTTAATTTAATTAATTATTATTATTATTATCTTTTGAGATTTTTACATTACAAAATCAGTTAATCAAAATTTCCTTGAATATAATTTTACCAAATGCATCTCAAATGTTGTTCAAAGAACTAGTTGTTTTTAACCTTTTCATAATTGGAATAGTGGCAATTTCAACTATTTGAAAAGCCATGCTTGTATTTGCCGATACAACCTACTTCATTTAGAAGGATTAAAGTAAGTGCATTTTTAAAGTCGACAGTATGGATATTTGATTGATTTGGAATTACCCGACCATAAAATACTGTTGATCAAATTCGAGCATTGTTGCATCACAATAAGATAATGAAATATTAATGAATTTTGATTGGGATGTCAATAGTAAGCCGGCCCAAAAGGAGTAAGTGACCCACAATCAATACCGGCCCATTTATCCTTGGGACGGTCAACGTTGCCGTTAACCAGAAGAACACAACAAGGAGGTTGGACGTGACCCAAGATAAACACGGGCCAGATCCAAAATCGCCCATGTATATCTTCCCAAGGCTCAATAATCGTTTGTCCTAATTTGTCACACATCCAAGAATAACAACCTTTTCTAGTAATGAAAATCGCCCAAAATCAGAGTGTATTCTGAAAAAAAAGGCTCGCAAATCAGTGTGGGATCGTCAAAGGAAACCTCAACGGTCACTGTACATGGTATTTTCACAGAATAAAGGGAATTCTCTTTTCTAACCGTTACAGCCCAGAATGGTACCCATATCCTTACTTGGAAATGCAACGATTCCTATAGAAAGCGAGCATCTCACCTCGCCATCTAAGGAAGGTAATAGAAGCCCACGACTATAAAAGGCAATGGAGACCTACTCCATAGACACACACTCTTACGTACTAAAATTAACAAAAGCTCTCTAAAATCTCGAAGCATCCCAGCATTTTGCTCATTCTCTCTTCCTTTATTACTAGTTGTCAGCGAGATCAATACAAAAGAAAATTGCTTTCCACGAGCAACCACGATAAGAGCCACTCTCCACGAGTGAACCTCCGACCATCAATCTCAAATCACATCCCTAATATCCACCTTTACATTCTCTGCATTTATTATCCTATTATTAAAAAGGCTATTTTTTAACTTGAGCATCGGAATGTTTATGGTGGAAAAAGAATTTTGCCGTCACCTAACCTTCTATTTACAATTGTGGTGTGTAAGATCACTGATTCAAATGATGGCAACCGAAATCCAACGGACCAATTTGATCCGAATTCGTTTAAAATTTGGATCTATGACTCATCAAATTTAAAAAATTATATTTGTTTATTCAATAGATAAAAAATTAATACCCTAAATTAATAAATTAATAATTAAATTAGTCTTAGTAATTATTAAATAAATTTAATTAAATTAATAAAATATTTTAATAAATTCAAAGAATATTTTAATTTAATTATTAAAATAAACATTTTTTTGTTATTTATATATTTTTTGATTAATATCAACTGGTCCAACCATTAACATAAAATTTGGAATAAAATCTAAAAGATAATGACAACTATAAATACACCCAACACCTCTAACAAATATAATAATAACGGTACTAAAAATCTCATAATCAATTAATATAATCGAAAGGAAGAAATATCAAAGAATATTTTTAATATTTACCGTAAAACATAGAGAATAAAATTATATAAAAATTATTAAAATATATATCTGTAAATAGATGGACCGTTTAGTGGTGTATTCAGTCTAGATGATTAATTTTTAATTTTTTATATTAATTTTAATGAAATTAGATATAAAAATATGTTATAAATATTATTTATTATTCTTTAATTAGTTGGTTTGTTGGGGCAAGGGGGAAGGTTGATAGATCGAGAGAGCAAAGCAGAGGGAAAGAATTGAAATCCATCGTCGCCACAGCCACACGATCTTGAGAATGAAAATCCAAGAAAATGCGAAAAGGCTTTCGCTCTGAAATCTCTTCCTTCGTCTTTTTCTCCCTTTGATTTTTGGATTTTTGATTGGTAGTTGCTGCCACCATATCTCCCTTTTTCGGCTCACACGATGCGGCGGGTGAGAGCAACTGGAGCGGCAAAGGCATCGGCATCGCCGGCGGAGGAAACCAACGACAGGTTTACGGCGAACATCAAGTTTCGAGGAGTTAGAAAGAGGCCGTGGGGCCGATTCGCGGCGGAGATTAGGGACCCGACAAAGAAGATTCGCATATGGCTCGGGACGTTCGATTCGGCGGAAGACGCCGCCCGAGCGTATGACTCGGCGGCGCGGAACCTCCATGGCCCCGATGCTAAGACGAACTTCCCATTCTCCTCCCCCTCGCCGCAGAATCAGATTTGCAATCCCTTCGCCTGCCCCGGCGCGCCTGCAAGCGGAGCCGCCGTGTTCGATCCGTGCAACCACCGCATCGGGAAGGCCTTTTTGCTCGACGCTGGCGGAAGCGGTGTCGATTTTGCCGATCAGTATCATGATGACGTTGGCGTCTACCTACGGAGACCGGCGTCGAGTGGTATGAGCAGCACGGTCGAGTCGTACAGCGGCCCCAGGCCGGCGGCCACGGCGATGGCGAAGACAAGGGCATATGAGCCGCCGAGGAGGAATCCAAGGACGCCACCTGTTACGCCGGAGGATTGCCATAGCGACTGCGATTCGTCGTCTTCCGTGATCGATGATGACGGCGCCATCGCTTCGTCGTCATTCCGGAAACCCTTTCCCTTCGATCTGAATCTGCCGCCGCTGGATGATGTAGATCTCCCTGTAGATGATTACCAGGCGACGGCTCTTCGACTCTGACGACGGCCCTCCCGATGACGACGAGTAAGAGTGATGCTCTCTCATATTACCCTTCTCTCTGAAATCTCTTGCGGTGAAAGAAGTAGGATCAGTAAAGTCCAGACGATATGCTGGTCGAAGACAACTATTAATCTCTTTTCTCCCCTCTAAATTTCGATGACAAACAAAAACCCCTATACTGAATTTAGAGTGTGTATGATCTCATGGAAAATCTGAGTCTCTTCATCTATGATCATTATGCTTGAAAAAAGCAAAGAGAAAGAAATGTGAGTTCTTCATTTTTCTGGGTTGTAGTTGGATGTACTAGAAAGATCAGATGATCTGCTCATTATTCAGAAATTTGTGGGTGAGAACATAAATGAAAAATCTGATTCATTGCTGTGAAAATAACAACTGTGCTTATCTTCCATTGTTCTTCATGGGGGAAAAAAATAGAAAACTGTGTTTCTTGATGAAATTGACTGTGGGAGCTTATGGTAATGGTGTTGGTAATGTGTTCTTCCTTCTAACTTCAACCCATTTTGTGGAAAATTAGGGGGAAAGAAAAACATCTAGAAGACACTCTAATAATCCTTGGAACTTCCTTGAACTTCTTGAAAATGATGAGACATTCATTAATTGTTAACTTATACATTTTTTATATAAATTTATTAATATAAATAAATGAAAAAATATATAATAAGAATATCTCAATAATTATTGAAGATGGTCATTCTAATAGCACTTCAAAATACATAGGGGCAGGGGGGGAGTTCTCAATTTCCAATTTTTAAGTAAAAATCTCTAATGTTAAAATCTTATTGTTCCCCAATTTGAGTCTGAAATATTTTTGTTACTTGTTAAATACCATGCAAGATCTTAGGTTGATGTGACCCCATTTAAATCAAATAATTGCATTGTTCAGCTTTAGACATTTTATTATTTAAATATATGTAAAAACAAGGAGAATAAATATAAATATCTTTTAATAATAATTAGACATGATTATACATGAACAATAAATCATAGTAACATACTAATATTAATATGTCATGGTAAAATAGGACATGAACAAGGAGGCAATAGGTTGATGGTGGGTTTGGGCTTTCCCAAAGCTTGCATAGCAGCTGCGGCTGCGGCTGCGGCTGCGGTGGCAGTGTGTCTGTGTTAAGATGGGGCAGGCAGGCATGAGCAATGTGTGAGGGAAAAGTCATAACACATCTTCACCGCCCCCTCCTTCCAAGTCCACAGCTCTCTGCTATATTTTCTGTGTTTTTTAATAATAATAATAATAATATATTTTTTTAATAATAATGGAGGATGGTGGATTAGACCCTTAATCGAGGGCCAAGGTCCAGCCCAATTATAATAACATTGGGTAAGTTTGCAATCCAACGGAGGATAAATGCTACAAAAACAAGCCAGATGATAAATTAAAACCTAAAATTTGAATAAAATTTTAAAAAATTAAAAATAGGACCAAAATGAAAATAATTAAGTTTTGGAATATTTTTCTTTAATATTAATATAGTATGAAATAATTGTCTTATTATAAATCATTATTCAAGAGAAATTGTACGATTCATAAGTTATATTACATCGCTGAACAACATTATAAATAATATATAATTTATTTTTTACATTTTCTTTTTTATTCATTAGATAATATAAAATTTATATATTTATAATTTATTATTATTGCACATTGACGCATCATTATCAGCATACCGTGGCGTGCAATATTGTAATTTTTTAGCCTAAAATTGCAACAGGTGGCGGGCCGATTGATGTCAAATCGCTGTCGTCTATTGCCACGTAATTATTCACAAAAAAACGTGGGGCCCATTTTGGTTTCCTCCAATCATCGCCAAACACATGTGCATCCATAATATAATATATTGAAAATGTAATATTATTTTAATTATTTCAATATAATATTAATCTTTAATATAATTATATATATTTTATATATATATTTAATGAGTTACATATTTTCTCCCGTTAAATACATCAGCCTACCTATTTTTTAATTAACAAATAATATTTTTTATACGAGTTAATGGGCACATCGTAGTTGGACTGGCTCAATGATTAAAAAAGACCTAAATAACCTTTTGGACAATCGACTCCAGCGTTGGTCCAATAGAAAATAATTTCAATATAATATTGGTTTTTAATATAATTATATATATTATATATATATATTTAATGAGCTACATATATTCTCCCGTTAAATACATCAGCCTACCTATTTTTAATTAATAAATAATATTTTTTATATGAGTTGATGGTACACCGTAGTTGGGTGGCTCTAAGCCTAAAGATCAAAATAAATGACCGACGGTCTTTCAACGTTCCATAAACTTAGCCAAATCTCAAAGATTGATATTGATAAAATCAATGCGCTTCGCTGACCGTTGAGAATGTGCGGCAAACTTTCCTAAGTCTTCTGTCAACTAATCGTTGACCTAATCAGAATAGAACAATAAAATAAAAGATTTTTAGAAGGAATGTGAGATCCAACAGACGACCAATAACGGCTCTTTTAAGACTTTCCATGAACTCAATCAATCTCCAAAAAGGATATTGACAAAATCAACGCCCTTCCCATAATGAATGCAAGGAATTTTTTCAATCTCCTGTTAACGTAGGGATCTCATCTTAGAATGCATGGAAGGAATGTGAGCACCCTTTAAGTAACCCCTATAATCTTTAAATCTCAAGATGTAAACTTCTACTTCCTCAGAATAAGGTCATCGAAAACTAAAGCGATCATCTACATTAATCTCTCACCACTGTTACTCTTTAAATAAGCCATAGAATCTCATTCAGGTATACAAACTTTTCTCACATAATGCCCACAATGACAACTAAGGCAAACATATAATTCTACGCCACTCAAAAACCCATTCAAGAAAATGGGCCCGTTTATTTGCCTCTTTTTCATTTGAAAATCCACACACTTCTACTAGATCTCACACTCTTTCAACTTCAACTTTCAATTTAATTCCAGGTTTGAAAGCCATTTATTGACTAACGTCGGAGTGTTTTCGATGGGATAACTTTCCGCCGACACACTGACCTCTTGTTTGTTTTAGTGGTGTGCAGGATCCAAACTCAGTGAATGGAGTCGGAATCAGGACAAACGGATCAACCTGAACCTATTCGAAGTTTAGATCCCATAACGCATCACGAGTTATCTAATTTTTTAAAAATTATAGTTATCATAAATATAAAATTTAAAATAATATTTATAATGGCTAAATTATAAAGCACGTATTTTTTTATTTTAAGATAAAAATTTATGCTATTCTTAATTTATTATTTTTAGGATAGAAAAAATATTATATTATTTTATTTTTTGTGAGTAATTTTTAAAGTTTAAGTGGCTTTAAACCATTTGTTCTTCCTCCGTAAACTTAGCATCCATCACCTGCTGACCACATGGACGTACTTTATTATATATCATCACTTATCTTTTCCATAGTTAACATTATATAAATTAATACAATATATATTTTTATTATATTATCTTAATTTTTATTTTTATATCAAAAAAATAAAATCCTAACTATTAAACCTTGAGTCATTTCAAGACAAGTAAATGATGATAAAATAAAATAATTTAAAAATTAAAAATATGATCATAAAATTAGATGTAGTTGTAACAAATATATTAATAATTCATCAACTAATATTATAATGTTTAAGATCGACCATTTTGGCATTATTTGATTAACTTATGGGAAGCGTGTTATTAATTGTTGGGCCGTGTGTATTAAATTAGACAGGTGGCATTTAGATTATCTAAGTATAATATTATCAAACCAAATGTCATAACCAATCAATAGTCTCACGTGAATAAATTGTCTTAAATCAGATTTATTTGATAAATAAGATTTATTATTTTTTCATCATATATATATATATAACAATTAAGATTTGAATTTAAAAAAATAAAAAATATATGATATTTTTTTTATTTTTATAATTGATGGGTAAGCCCATAGCGGACAGGCTCAATAAAAAAAAATTACCCAAAATTCAAGAAAGTTCAGATGCGCATTTGGACGCTAGCGTTGACCGTGTGGAAGGCCAACTAGGTAGCCAACACGCTCTCTCAAGACGGTCAACATCTCTATTAATCGGGAGCACTATAGCAGCAAATTGATAAAGGTAAAAACCTTATATGGGTCAGGCCCAATTTGGTAGACGTTTTCATATACAACAAGCAATGATTCCTTTCCCTAATTTCGCGCATTCCCTGAAGCCAATCTACACTAAAGAGGGTATCAACAGTTTCAATGCTCTTCCCATGAGAAAGGCGCCAGATTCTCTCTTTCGAATTACAATGAACTCCAACGGTAATAGAAACGCAGATAAAAAGTAAATAGTCTGGAGAACTGTTACCTGCTTAGAAAGGAAACGATCGCAATAGAATGCACAAGTTAAGCCTTCCTATTTAAGGAAGGCCGCCCAACACGATGCAGGAATCGCACCTTTTTAACCAATGAAGGTCGCCCTGCCCATTATCTATATAACCCCACAGAGTCTTCATTTTGAGGAAAGGATCAAAAAAAAGAACAAAAGAATTACAACGGATAAATTTCTGAGTATACTAACGCTCGCTCCTAAACACACTGTCGCTTACTATAATAATCTCACACCAAACTTTTAGATTTCAGAGACCCCATTCACTCCCCGAGCTCCGTCATTCAAAACTTTCACGCTTACAACATTTAACTTTCTGCTTGTTCCCCGTGAACATTGAGTTGGGAAACTGCGTGCTCGACGAGCCGCAAGCATATCTCCTACATCTAAAGACGAACACTCCTTCTCACCCCAATCTCCTTCTCTATCTCAACTCTCATTTCCAATTACCTTATTGTAATTCGAAAGCTTATTGTTAACTTGAGCGTCGGAGTGTTTTTATGTGGAATAATATCCCGTCGACACCTAACCTCTTGTTTGTTATAGTTGTGTGTATGGTTCAGACTTGGTGAATGGAGTCGCATTTAGATGTCTCGTCGATCGATCCAATTTGTTCAAATCGATTGATGGTATGACATTAATAATATAAAATATTTTAATATTTAATATTAAAAAAATAATTCATATTTTAAGAAAAATTAAAATTTCAATTATTAAATATATATAATTCAACGGTCGAAGAGGATTTGGAGAGGCTCCTGTGCTCGTGTGATGGCCTCTCGGTTCCGAGTCCACTTTTTAATAAATGATTCAAGGTTTTATGTAAATTGGTTTTATTAAAAAAAAAAAAGTTTAAAAGTTTTTGAAAAGCACCCAAAAATTACTTTTCAAAAATCCCCCCAAAAATAATTATTTTTCTATAACGTAATTTTGAAAATGAATGACATGCAATGTAAATAAATCTCAAATTAATTACAATTCCTCTGATTTTAAAATTTTAAATTAAACACTGTATATTTAATAGGATAAATAAAAATTTAATTTATATATTATTTTTAGTAAAATTACTACTTTATTATATGGTTAGTTTAATGGTAGAAAAAATAATTATTTTTTAAAACAAAAAACAAAAAAAACTAATTAGGAATAAAAAAATAATTATTTTTAATAAAATTATTATTTTATTATTTAGTTACTTCAATGATAGAAAATGTATAATTCTTTTAAAATAAGGATAATAAATATTTATATTTTTTTGTATTTATTTATTTTAATTATTTAAAAATAATTATTTTAATATATTTTTTTCTTTTAATTATTATCCTAAACTAGATCCAATTAAAATAAAATTTGGGTCAACATGCAGACCGAATTTACAAGAAAATTTGTGGCTGTTAATTTGACTAGGCCACATGGCCTGGCCATTCTAACCAAAATATATATATTCATAATCTAACCTGAACCAACTTAAGCTGAGACTTTTTTATTATAATATGTAGATTATTATATTAGCTAAGTATATATTTAAATAAAAATTTTAAAATAAAAATTATTAATCACACTAAATTATAATAAATTAAAATGATTTTTTAAATTTTACATTTATTTAAAATATATATTTAAAAAAATCTTAACCCGAGTCGAGTTGAGCCATCGTTTGGCCTAAAAATTAATCTGATATTATTTTTTAATGATATTTATTTAAAATATTGATATATTTTGCTTAAATCCAATCAAATTTCATAACTATAAAATCAAGCCTATTGGACATCCTAATTTTGATCAAGTCTACTCTAGATCTTTTAATATATATCAAAATATTATTTGTTTGAATAATGATAAAAATTATTTTTGATGGGTTCAGTAAACCTAACTCAGGAGGGAGGCCCAACGGTTTAACAGTTTTTACTCAAAAGGTAAGTTCATGTGCCATATGCAGCCATAATAACTTATAATAACCGACTGCATAAATCTCTGTAAAATAATTATCATACAATACAATCACCTACTTCTTGCACACTGAAACAACCTATTATAACTAACCGATGTATCACTATCTACAGAGACAGTTCAACAGGTGGTTGTTACCAAATAGGAAGTTAAAATCACCGCTTACCCTATAAAATAACCCTTAATCCCAACGAAAAAGGGAGAATGCCCCAAAACATAAATAGAAAATGAAGGAAATGCTAACCCTCCATCCAATGAATCTACTTCTCCATCCCAATAAGCCATCTAGAAAACTTATCCTCATCCTCTTTTTAGAGCTTTTTTCCTTCATCTAGGAGACCTGCATTCCATATCTCTAAGTCACCTCTTAGTCAGCATACATCTCTAAACCGCTATTCTTTCGAGCGTATCCAAACGTTTAATCTTTACATCTTTTTATTATTTTGAAAAGATATCTGATTTAAGCGTCGAAAAATATACGGTCGGAGTAATTTTTGCTGTTCTTTGACATCTCATTTTTAATTGTATTGCGTTGGGTTCTGGTTTGAAATTATGAAAATCAGATCCGCATCAGATCGACCCAACGTGAAGATCCGATTTACGGTCATCTAATCCGTATGACAACCCAAATTCGTGAAACACAACAATTTTATATAAATTTATTATTTATTTTTCATAATTAATGTATATTAAATATTTAAAATGTCAAATTTTAACTTTAAATTTTATTTTATTTTATTTTTTCTAATAATTATTTTATTTATTTATATTTATTTTAATAACTAAATATGTCAAAACATCTTAACAGACTTTATTCATATAATGCAAAAATAAAATCATTTTTAAAATTTCAGAATTTGTGCAATATTTTACTTATTATTTCGATGGTATTTAATATTATAACCGCATTTCAATTGACGAAAATCTTAAATTAATTTAAATGGTGTTAGAAAAATTTGAGAATTATAAATTATCTTAAAAAAATTTTTTTTTCTCTCTTATTTTTTCCCTTTGCGATGGTAATAAAATAATGCATTTCATTGTACACTTAATTATTTACTTATTTTTTGATAAACTTTTTCCTTCCAATAATATAAATATTATTTATTTATCTAATTATATACTTATTTATATTAAAATTATTAAATATAGATATAAATTTAATTATATTTAATAATTATTATTATTTATATCTATTTATATAAAAAATAATAATTTTAATATCGATGCGTCTTGGATCAGAAACTTTGAGCAGTTCGGATTCTTCTGATGGTTTAAACCTTTCCCGTTCATCAGTCACGAATCACCTTTAGACACCACTAAAACGAGACAAGAGGTCGACATTATCGGCGAAAAGTTGTCTCACCAAAAATTTCACGCTGAAGTCAGTCGAAATCTTGAAAAGGAAGAAAGAAACTTAAAATAGAGAGAGAGAGAGTTTGAGTGTTTGACATAGATGTAAGAGAGACGTGAGGTCTTCAATTTGGGAGGTGGGAAGAACGATGCTTGGTAGTGAGGGCTCGCTTGTTGCCTTAGGATCCTTTGGGAGAATGAAGGTGGCAAAGAAGGCAAGCTTCTGTGAGCACACAATCGTCTTTCAAAAAGCGTAGGCAATTGACAGTGTTCAAGAATGCTTGTGTCAATGAAGGTGTCGAAGAGAGCATCAATGAATGCATGCCCTGAATGACGATTTAATGGCTTCTTTTGTAACTAAGAGGCCAATCCTCCTTCTTTGGAAGGAGTGATTGCATTCTTGATTTGCTGGCAAGCTTGACTTCTGGAGCAGATGCCGGTTGCCATGTGATCGTGATTGTTTTCTTGTGTGGCGGCAAACAACTTTTCAAGTTGGTTTCTTTCCTCATCAGCATATTACCGTTGGAGTGCCTTAACTGGTAAGGAATTGGGAAGATCTGGCGCTTTCATTCTTTGGAGGGCACCAATCTTGTTAATGTCCTTATTGGTTTGAGTCAAGATCGTAGAATATCCTTGGAGGATCGTTGTTGGCCTTTTAATGATTGATGGGCCCAAACGGGTCAGGCCTGTTACTGTCGAAAGGCTTCTTGGGGCCCAACGTGCAAAACACGGACGGTCAACGCTCGAGTTGACCGTCTGCGTGCGTGTTGGCCGCCCTTATGAAAGATATTCGTCGTCATCCGCCAGATGGGTCATGGGCTTGAGTGAACCAGACCCATTACTGTAGAAGAGCCCCTTTGGGCCTAATGCGCACAAGGCAGACGGTCAACGTTTGAGTTGACCGTCTGTTTGAGAGTTGGCCGCCCGACGGTCAACGTCAGCGTTGATCGTCCTCGACTTTTTTAGCTCTTGGGGCCGTTTTCTAATTGGGCCGCTAGAGTGTTGACCGTCGCTTGGGCTTTTGACTTTCGTGAGGTCAGCCCATTTTTGGTGTACCATTAAATATAAATAAATATATAAATAATATTATTTTAATCTTTTAGAGCGGAATATAGGGGCTTTCTTTTATCAAACGAAAAGAATCACCTCATTCCCTCGAAAACAAAAGTCACATTCACTATATAATGCTAGTCTATTTTTTGGCAAATCATTATAATTATTTTTATTTTAAATATTTTTTTTTCTAATTTATTTTTTCAAATAAGTTTTTGTGGGTGCTATATATTTTTAATAGACAATTACAATATGATGAAGAAATCTCTCTTCCCATACACGCCTGTCCTTTCTATATTTTATTTATTAAATTTTGATTTAATATGTGAGGTTTAATATTAGTAAAATTATTTTAAAATATGTAAATAATTCATCTATAATATAAATATTTAAATATTTAATATTTTTTAAATAATAATAAATTTTCATATTATATATATTTTAAAATATTAAATTATATCCATTAAATCTTGATAAATCTAATAAATAATAGGTGAAAAGAAAAAAAAGAAAAAGAAAAAGAACTGATATGCAGGCCTGGTTGGAAGCCGAGGGTGGCTGTAAAGCGCAGATTCCTACAACGCGTGTTTTAATTGTCGGATCTAATAAAATCTAACGGTTGATAATTAATTTTTATAATAATATAATATATAATTATTTTTTTATAAAATATTAAAATATTAATATTATAAAAAATAACAATAAAAATACATTATTTTTTTATTTTATTTTTAAAAAAATAAAATTTTACCCCGGGCAATGCTTCCTTTTCACTCACTCTATTCCATTCAAACCCCCAACCAGGGGCTGCGACGTGTTTTCGATCGTTGGATTAAAAAATTCAACGATAAGGTGTTATATATAAAAAAAATATTTTTAGTTATTTTTTTATTTTAATATTTTTTTATATTTAATTTTAAAAATAATAATTTAATATATATATTTTTTTATTTTATGATTTTTTTTTTAAAAAAGGAAGCCGTCAGATTTAAATCTGACGGCCCCCAAACCCGTCGCAGGGAGCTGTGACGTCCCACGCGTCGCAGCCCCCCTATCCCCCCCCCCAAAATGAATCAAATCGGAGATAAATATTTATTTGACATTTTAAATTATTTTTTAATTATTTTTTAAAAATATATAATATTTATTTATTTATATATTTTTATATAGATTTATTAATATTTTTAATAAATAAAATAAAATATCATCATAAAAAAAAGAACTAAAAAATATCGCCGAATGCCATTTTCCTCAAAATTTTCTAAACCACTATTCCCTCTCTCTCGCTATTTATATGAATAAAACCACCCAAAACAGCTCTGAGATTGAACAACCCATCAAGCGATCTCTCTCTCAGAAATTCTCTTGCTGCTTAGTTGGGAAGTAATGGGAGATCCCTCATCACCAATGGAGCCATTGATATCCCGAAGGAGCAAGAATTTCTCACGGGTCCAATCCCATGCGCACGACGAATTGCACAGCTTCCGATCATGCCTCCGTTGGATGTGCGTTGATCAATCGAATTGCTGGTCCGCTTGTCTGTCGTGGTCCGTCTTCGTCCTCTTCGCCATCCTCGTCCCTTCTTTCTCTCACTTCTTCCTGTCCTGCCCGAGCTGCGACAGCAGGCACCGGCGGCCGTACGATACTGTCGTGCAGTTGTCGTTGAGCAGCATCGCGACGCTGTCGTTTGTTTCGCTATCCGTGTTTGTGAGGAAGTATGGGCTGAGGAGGTTCTTGTTCTTTGACAAGCTTGTTGATGAGAGCGAGGCCGTTAGAGAGAATTATACTGCCCAGCTCAATGTATGCTCCTTTTAATTTCTTCCTTCTCTTCGAGATTAAATAGTTTTTTGGGTAATTTAATTTCTTCTTGTAGATGGATGACATGGACATTGGTTCCATTTTTTTTAAAGAGTGAAAATGGTTGCTTGCCTTGTTATTTGCAATTGTTTTTCAATTCCCCCTCCCTCCCCAGCATTGTTTGCACGATCGGTCTACAATATAAGACCGTTAAATGGCGAAGTGGGTGTTATTTGGGATGTTGGGTTGACTGTTTTTACGGTTTAAAGGTTTGCCTGTTTTGCTTCTGTGTCAACTTCCATTCCATTGATTGTTTTCCCTTTGCGTGGTAAAAAAATGGTTCTTCGCGCCGTTTTTGTCCTCGATTTGGGATCCCATCTCACCTCCCCTCTTTTCTACAATGATCGAATTTAATAGTTAGTTGATTGGTGAAATCGAGTGTAATTTAACGTTGCATCATTACGAGTCTATGGATTTAAACAACCGAAGCAGCATCTATGCCATACCGGGGTAAAGCTCATGGCCTAAACCGCCGTTTTTCGATTGATGAAATGACTATTCTTTAGGTTGTTAGATTTGGTTGATTTTTTGGTTTTATATGTTGGTCTGCTATGTAATTGCATATTTCTTTTACTATTTCCCTTCCCTTGTTTTGAATGATCAGATTGGGTCAATTTATCAATATCTGTCTTAATCTAAACTTCTTGCCCTGCTGAAATAGGTTTTCATTTTATTCAGTCCAAAGAAGTTACTTTAATGGATGGTCATGGTGGTGTTGTATTATCTTAGATTTTGCACTAATCTTGTTGCAATATAAATTTATAGAACTTTCTTGTGAAGAGCATAGTAGAAGAAAAAATCTGAGGTGTTCTTTAAAAGCAGGAAGTTCCCAAATGTAAGATTGTGGACCTAAGTCCTCAGCTTTTACTTTCTCTTTGTTTTCCCCTATCGTTTACCTTTGCAGTCCTTCTCTTAACCTGACCTTGCGTCTCTGATCCAAAAAAGGGGCCCAGTGCGCGTGGCTTTCATGTTGAGAATGATTATTTCCAAAGTCTAAAACTTATCACCTTTAGGTTATAATAGGATAACCTTGCAGCTGATTCAAGGTTCATCCCTTTGCCATGTTGTAGTAGCACTAAGATAAGGGCTCAGTTTTTTAGAATGATTCTAGTCGGCCTAATTATATTTCTGCTCGTATGATGCTGCAGAATCATTTTAGTTATTTTTCACCTATGTTACTTGAATTCTAGATTATATTGGAGAGGTTGGCCTCACTTTTTCTGAAATTTTTACTTGCACTATTGTTTCTTTGACATTTGAAATATTTGAATCTTGCCTGTGTTCAGTATTCACAGCTAACATAATTTTTTGCTATATATAACATGGATGGGAATTTGCCAAAGTTACCCCTCAAAGTAAATTGTGTGCTTGGTGAGTAGATTTTTGTTGTTGGTCTGACTTGATCCTTCTTGGACTTACTATGCGCATTATAAATCCATAAAAGGATGTATGTATTCAAATAGGAGTTGGTTAAACTTTGAAATTTTACTAGCCAAGATGGCCAGGGTTGAATCCAAACCCCTTCATTGGGCACCTTCACTTGTTCAATCCTAGTTCTGTGGTTCTATCGTAAGTTTGAGAGTTTTAGATCATCCAGGTTGTGGGCATACGTTGTGTGGACCCAATTTTAGAATCAAATGAGAAACCCCCTCCTAAAAAAAAGAACCTTTTACAAGAGAATTTTGCTTTAATCTCTTTTTGATAAGCAAAAGAATGAACTTCGATGCAATAGTAATGTTAATCCACTGTGACCGAAAGGTTATTGTTCAAAATTATGAAAATAGCAGTCCTGTAATGTCGGAGTAAGATTGCATACATTGGGCTATCCTTTTTAAGCTTGCTTTGTCATACAAATGTGCGTGGCATACAGAGAATAAATACTTCATCGTTAAGTGGTAGGGCTCAAATAAATGAAATATAGATTGATCTAAGTGGTTGGAATATTAGCCTTTTTAATTCAAAATCTCTATTGTTGAGGTATAAGGGTGAGCCTCAGTATAATAGTAAAGTTGCTCCATGAAGGCATAGAGATAGGTTTAAGTCATAGAAACAACATGAATATTTGATCTTCCCAAAGCTCATGATTCGGGAATTTTTGTGCACTGAACCAACTTTAATGGTGAAGCCTGTACTATGGTTAAGAAAAAGCACTTCTATGCCATAATTATGGTACTGCTTAGTTATGATATTTTATAAGACTCTATATGTGCTTAAATTAGTGTTTGAAGTTGGGAGGTATTGAAAATTTGTCTTATTGATCAGAAGGTGAAATATATACCACTTGCAAATATAATTATAGCATGACAAGATTCTTGTTATGAGAAGCTTTCAAAATGAAATCTTAGAAAGAAGAAAACTGACATTTTTACTATTACGATAAAGTTAAACTAGGTGTTTAAGTGTACCCACTGATGTTGAACTAAGTGCTGAAAAATAATGAGCGTTTAAAAACCTTATTTATTCATTAATCTTTTCTGCATGCAGAGATCATTAAAATTATGCTTCATCTTTGTCCTCCCATGCTTTGTAGCTGATGCTGCCTACAAAATTTGGTGGTACAGCTCAGGGGCCTCCCAAATTCCCTTCTTGGGCAATGCTATTGTGAGTGACACTGTGGCATGCTTGATGGAGCTGTTCTCATGGCTCTACCGTACCACAATATTCTTCCTCATCTGCGTCCTCTTCCGTCTGATCTGCTACCTCCAGATCCTACGGCTGCAGGACTTTGCCAAGGTTTTCCAGGTGGATTCAGACGTGGGTTCTGTTTTAGTAGAACACCTGAGGATAAGGAGGCAACTGAGAATCATCAGCCATCGATTTCGGGCGTTCATCCTCTGGTCATTGCTCTTGATCACCATGAGTCAATTTGCTTCTCTGCTGATGACAACCGAGTCCCATGCCAATGTTAATATCTTCAGGGCTGGTGAACTTGCGGTATGTCTTCTTCACAAGGCTTTTCACTTTTCAGTAGGGCTATATTTGATCTTGTTGCTTGGATCAGATTCATTAATTTAACAAGGTCATTTAAAATTGTGTTGTAGAATTGTATGATCTGAGGATTTAATCAACCTATTGCAAGCAGAGCTGCTCTATTATGATAAGATTTGCCATACATAATCAACTTCTCTCGTTAGATCATCAAGCCTAGAAATAAATTGAGCCTGTTCATTAGGCTTTTCTCATCCAAGTTTGACTAAGCTTCTAGAGAGATTTTGAGTAATTGTACTCATACGATGACCTTCCTTTCTATTGTTATAGTTTGAACTTGAAGTCCCAAAATGTACAATAAAACTTGTCTGAAGTTGGTCATAGTGTAATCAGAAATTTGTTACTTCGTGTATATATATATATATATATGAGTTGGTGTCCTTAGATTATTTTCATAATAATATCATTCAATCTTGTTTAGAGTTTAGTTTTACGCTTGTTTATTGTATAGAGAGGGGTTGATGTAGCACCGAAAGTACATTCATCAAGAAGTTCGTTGGATTTTCTTAATCTATTTGATCAAAAGCTAAAATGCCAAACTTTTCCTACAATTTTTTGTATCTTGAGCCTATTGAATTAATCAAGTATTGCAACGTACTACCTTACTAATGCATCTTTTTAGTAGTTCATAAAAGCATGTTTGCACACTCATGTTCGTTACATAATTAAATGAACCAAACTTTCGAAAGAAGCTAGAGCTCAGATAAAATCTAGTCTAGTCCCATCTTAGAAAGCAAATGAAACAATTTTGAATCTGTCAACCTTTAATTTTCACTGCTCATTTATGCCACTACATGCTTTAATTTATTTAAAAATGGAAGAACAAAAGAAAAAGATATATATTGTTAGGATATGGGTCACTCCTGTGTGGGAAGTATTGTTGTATTCGATATGGCCTGATTACAAACACTTGGTCGGTGTGAAGAATTGTCGGAGCTGAAGAAAGGCCAGAGTGAAAATGATCGGAGTGGTTACACTTTTCCTGAGTGGAATTCCGAAGTGGGAATTCTGGAGTGAAATTTCTGGAGAGTCTCACAGGTCAAGTCAAATATTGACGGCCGAGAACATAGACTGACGGTCGAGGACACTAACTGATGGTCGAGAATAGCTTGTTTGAAAAAGTTGGTCATCTACAAAGTCTGTGCAGATAGCTAACTTTGCAGAAAAGGAAGTTGACTTTTCAGAATTGGTAGCCGACTTTACAGAGCAGATCAACTGAACTTGGTAGGAAGGCGATTTTGCAGAGTTGGTAACAGGTTCTGTAGTGCACGCAACCACCTTATAGAGTAGGTGGTCGCCCGGTGCTTTTATATATATGTATGTATGGAGAATGCTGAGTGTGTTGTAGCAGAGAGAAAAACAAGGAGTTATCATTTTTGCTCTTGTGCTCTGTTCTCCAAGGGTTTCTGTAACCAAACGGTTTTTGTAACCAAATTCATATAGTGAAATTTTTGTGTACTAAGTGTAATGTGGTTTTCTCCCTCTTATTCAAAGTGTCATGTGGTTTTCCAGAGTTGGTAGCCGATTTTGTAGAGTAGGTCAATTGAATTCGGCAGGAAAGCGATTTTGCATAGTAGGTAATGGCCCTGTAATGCATGCAACCGCCTTGTAGAGTAGGTGGTCGCCCGGTGTTTTTATATATATATATATGTATGGAAAATGCAAAGTGTGTTATATCAGAGAGAAAAACAAGGAGTCGTTATTTTTGGTCTTGTGCTCTGTTCTCCAAGGGTTTCTGTAACCAAATAGTTTT
This sequence comes from Nepenthes gracilis, assembly GCA_033239525.1. Lineage (NCBI taxonomy): Eukaryota > Viridiplantae > Streptophyta > Magnoliopsida > Caryophyllales > Nepenthaceae > Nepenthes > Nepenthes gracilis. The sequence goes on from BSYO01000006.1 coordinate 4,905,201, forward strand.
TGTAATCAAATTTACATAGTAAAATTTTTATGGACTGTGTCATGTAGTTTTCTCCCTCTTATTCAGAAGAGGATTTCCATGTAAAAATACTACGTGTCGTGATTCTCTTCCTCCCTGTTATGTGTGATTGTGTGTGTCGTTGCTATTTCCTCTTGATTCCCCTGTCTTACTGGCGATATTTTTCCCTACATATATCCTGTTGGCTCTAAACATTGAAATTCTTTACAGCTATGCTCTGTGACACTAGTCACTGGGCTGATGATAATTTTGCGAAGTGCTACCAAGATCACACACAAGGCGCTGGCGATTACGTGCCTTGCTGCCAAGTGGCATGTGTGTGCAACTATTGACTCGTTCAGCTCAGCTGAAGCTGAGACACCAATGCACCAGAATGCTGATGCCATTTTTGCAGAGGTCATCAACAGGGAATCAGAAGGCGAGGATCCTGGCGATGAAGAAGATGAACTGGACAACACAAAGCTGATCCCAGCTTATGCTTATAGCACTATCTCGTTCCAGAAAAGGCAAGCTCTTGGTAAGTTTCACGTTTATAACTCTATAGTCGTACTGGATGTTTGAAAGAAGACCCAATCTAGGTCCCAAGACCAACATAGTTCACCCTTGTCCTATAAAAGGGTAGTTTTTTTGGCTGGTATAATTTTGTCATTTTTGTGGCCTGACTTGGCTAAAGGTGAACCTGCTTGGGATACCATTTTTTTCTTAAACTCAAAACACAAAAGGCCACATAAAAATGCTGATTTTTACATGATTTTTTAATGCCAGATTGTTTCAACCTAACCTAAAGCTAGTTTGGAGTGATGTGATAAAAAATATTAAAAATTGCTTTTGTTTTTAGAGGATGATATACTTAATCGTGTGTAATAACAAAAATATATTCATATAGTCGATCCCACCTCATTCCCCACCATGGAAACCTCATGAGCAGATGGCTTCGTAGTTGAATCTTCATTACCATCTAATTAACATTTCACATGGCTCCTTAGCGTTGGTATCTGTCTGGTTTAGTTTCTAAAAGGGCTTTTACTTGGAAAATGAAGAATGGTCAAAGAAGGTTTCTATAATGAACAACTTTTGGCTTTTCAAGAACTTGAAATGAATTTTTAAAGGATTTTTAAGAGAAGTTACAATTTGATGTTTTTTCCAAAAGTTACTGTAATAGGAAATTACTGACTCTAACTGAGGAAAACTATCCCTACTTTACTACTTTTCAACTCAAACAGAAACGTCCCATTTGAACTGCATTGTTTTAGAAGCAAAGTCCATAAATAATAACCAGCACTCCTTATACTCAAAATAGTTATGAATATTGAAATTAAATGTTTGGACATCCCATTCTAATAAGTAATGTTCAGAAAACCGTAAGAGGTGAACTTATACGTAGTTCACTCGTGTATTTAGCTGCAGAGACAGTGTTTCAGCAAACATGATCTACATTCAACATATTTTTGGATGGACAAATTCATTTTTATAATCTAAAATTGCATAAATTTTGATGCTGCTTTTTTATGTGACAGTGAATTATTTTGAAAACAACAGAGCTGGGATCACCGTGTATGGGTTTTTGCTGGATAGGGCTTGGCTTCAACTCATATTTGGTATTGAGATGTCTCTGGTGCTCTGGTTACTTGGAAAAACAGTCGGCATTTCTTGAGCAAATGGCTATACTCTTTGTCCAAGACTATCTTATCGATGGGCAATAAAGTTTTGAATTCGGCAGACTCGTATTGTTTTGAAAGAGAAAGAAGAAGAGGAAAACAAACTACATGGTAAAATTTTCTCCTGATTGGTTCTTCAAGGGGTGTTTGTGAGGTAGAGAAGTTGAAACCATCCAATTTTTGCATTGTTTCTTCTGTTTTTTCCCCCTTCTTTTGTAAATTCCATAAGCCTGTCTTGCTTGTGCCTCAGTATCTTATGATCTCACCACATTATTGATTTTGTTCATTCCACTCATTGTGTGAATCAATTTGTCTATTTTTTGTGGAATTGTTCATTTTGTGAACTGATGTAATTCTTGATGATTATAGATAATATGGTTTGCAGCAACTATGTCAACCAGGGAGACTTACGGCTGTGGGATTGGTCCTATAGTTACGAGTTTAATTCTTATTATTGTGCACCTGGGCTACATAATCTATGGTCTTTACAGGGTAAATTGTGAACTCAGAGTCTGCTCCAAACCATCGTATCAGATGACATATGTGGGAATGAGATTCTGTCATCCAAAATAAAAAGCAATGCTGTTGGTTTAAAGTCCTGAACACCAAATATTGATGGTTTTCAGCAGAACATTATTGGGATGATGTCCTCCCACCCATTTTCTACCCAGCAAAATAGAAAATAACCCAGAAAAAGATTTAGTGTTTTTTTGGCTGGTAAGGAACAAAAAAAAAAAAAAAAAAAAATTGTGTGTTGATGATTTTGATATTCAGACAGAATAATCGTGGGTGAAGAGCAGAGACATGAGGAACGTTATAGAATTCATGAGATTTAAATAATTTTATAGATTGTTAAAATTATCACATTATATAATACAATTCTTATTGGACCATCTTTCTCTGCAACGTCAATGCTTAATATCTAATAGGGAAAGCTATGATATCTTAGTCTTCTCGTTTATATGGGTGCCTTCTTTATCTCGTTTATCACTGTGCCATTATTGTTTGGCTTTGTGCCTAAGAGTGGCAAAAGAAAAATAACAAACCGCTCAAGCCTAAACCGATCCTAACATGGCAGTATGCTCAAATAGTGTGCCGTGGACAAACTCGAGCAAATATCAAGTGGCCTAAATTTGAAAGCAACCTGTACCCAAATGACGCTAACTAGAATGATCCAAGATCCGGACTTAAAAGAAATACACGAAAAAGTAAAAAAAAAAAAAGAAAAATTGGAATAAAAAGCAATTGAATATAAAATGTCTTTAACTGTTATGAACCTGTGTGTCAAATTTAAAAATATTTAAATCATAAATAATAGATAATTAAATTCTAAATCGGGTGTGAAATAATCAGACAGACTAAAAATTTTGATATCAATTAATCATAAATAGGTAGATCTAAAAATTTATCATACGACTTTATCGAACAACTGTTTGGACAATACAATTATGACTTGCTTCGAATAATTATAAGAAAAATATCTAAATAATAACAATAATTTATCTACATATACAGCATGTCTGGGTAAGCCCAAAAATTTTATACTTGTATTCCCATGGTTTAATTGAGAGTCATGCCCAAACGGTATATAGAATATTCTATATTAAATTCGCTTGTCAAACCCAACACTCATCGGTTCAACATTCCTAGATATTTCATTATGCGTTGATCATAAGATTATAGGCATTTCTCTATAAAACAAATACCTCACTCCATTGATATTTATAAATTAGCATTAGATAACTATAAATTATATTAAGGCATTGTAGGTTTCATATTTCTTAAAATTATAATATTTTTATATAAATTTTTTTACTTTAGTTATAGATAATAAGAGTGTATTCACGCATCCAAAGGTGAAATAATTTGGTATATTTTCAGTTACTTTTCTAATTCAACGTTGATCATCTTGTAAAACATTATATAACTTTAAATTTTCAATTATATGATAATTTGACAGATAAATCTAAATTATCAAAATTATACCCGAGCTTTATTTATCAAATTTTTTCTTGGGTCTCAATCTATTGGTGACCATTGAATCTACTCTTTTAGCCCATACTGATTAATTTTAAAACACTTATTATATTTTTGGGTTGAGTTGATCAATTTGAATTAATTTAAAATATTGTTTGACCCAACATGTATTAGCACTTATGAGTTGAACAATTGAGATGGTTAACCTATCCACAAATCAATCACTTAGGAGAGATACTTTAATAATAATCTTTAATTATATTTGCCATGTTATCTAATAATATAATATTTTATCATATATTTTTACATGAGTATAATAAAATAAATAAAATATTATTTTATAAAAAAATATAATAAAAATAATTGTAAAAGTATACCTCTAAAATTAAGCATCCATTAAACACTTCATTACTTCGGAGCCTTCATGCAACATAAGCTTGAAATCTCTGGATTGCTTCCGGTTCCTTCTAAACCCTTCAAATTAAACCAGTTCAGCGTCACTGTTGAATGCCTTCCTAATCAAAAACGATACACTTCATAGGATGCATCTTCCGCACGACGCCGTTTGGTCCTTCCAACCATCCTAACGCGTGGGCGAGGGTTTTATCTTTGCTTCGTATACCTTCTTCCTCTCCAAGAACTTTCTCTCGCTTCCCATTCGGACGCTGCTCTCTCTCTCTCTCTTTTTCTCTCTTTGGACTTTGGATTTTGCGATGTCAGTATCGAGGGTTTTCCTTAGAGCATCAAGGAACGTTTTGCTTCACTGCCGGAACTCCTTGTTTCAATCTCCGCAGCAGCAGCAACTCCCTCACCTACGGAATCAGTTTCATTATCTTCATGAATATTCGACCAAGGCAAGCGCTTTCAGAAATCTGCAATTTCTCTAATTTTTGTCAACTAGGGTTTTGCTAGGGTTTTAGAGGCTCTCTCATCTATCCAAAATTTATTAATAAGTTTTCTCTTGTTTCCCGGTTGCAAATTTTAATCCTCTTGGGTAGAAGTTATAGTTTTGAAGCAATTATTTTGCAGTGGAACTGTAAATTCTTGCGTTTTAGCTCATTGAGCTGACAATTGTTGTCTTTTAGTTTTTCTTTGATTTGGATGGTATGACTCTGTTTTGCTGAAAAGTTATGAACTTCTGCTACAGCAATGCTGAATGTTAAGTGATGATGCTTTAAATTTGTGAATTTCCCACTTTTGCTTTTACTTTTGATAGTGTCCTTGTGCTTTTTATTGTTTAAGCATTCAGAGTGCACGTCCAAGAGCGTTGCCTTGATCACTCTTCTTATTACCTTTCTCTTTTTTCCTCCCAACTTGAGACTGGTGATTCATGTTTCTAGTGTGTTTAATTCAGGCCCCTGTATGATTACTTTTATAGAGTTGTAGATGCTTGGATGTTATTTGATGTAGGAGTAAATATACTACTGACTAGAATTAGGACATCAAATAAGACAGATTATAAAAGAAAGAATACACGAGGATTGTGAGAGAGAAACACATAAAAAGAGTTTATGCTTGGAACAGTTGTGCTGATACAACTGGTTACAGTTTCCTTCTGTTGTTGCTTCTCTGCTCTTGTTTTCATATCAAGATAGGACGACTAGAATAGAAGAGCATTGGTTTGGATGATTATGAAAGATGTCTTGGTATATCTGGGTATATTCAATGCCCTTTATATTGTAGGGAATGTCTCTTCCCATCTTTTTTTATACCTATTTCCATTTTTTAAAAGTCAGTCTCCAATCAAAGTCCAATATGAATACAACCAAGGAAGGAAGAGAAAGATTACCCATAAAATGGATATGTATGAATCTTTCCTTGAATCATCTTTTGCCCCCTATGATCGTGCTCTTAAATAAATGGCTAGGCATCTGTGTTGCATGAAGTATTGCCCAGTACCTTGGTTTTCCAACGGTTTGGAATCTCCACAACTACATCCCCTCAACCCAATGAAAAGGAAGCAGGACATGAGCAGGCAAATGCTGTAGAAAATGAAGGTACTAGCACAAATGTTGATCCGGCAATACAAGATATAAATGCAACATCTTCTGATCCAGTAGATGAAGCTGCTACTGGAGATGCCAAGGCTGCTGAGCAAAAGTTAGACTCAGGTTCTAGTTCAGAAACCCGATCAAGATCTTTATCTGTTGAAAAACGGAGAATAGCATTAAATGAACTGCATTTTCTGAAACAGATTCGGAGACAGACCTAGATGACCTCTCCAAGGTTGGTCTGATGAAACTTGTAATGGAGAAGGAGGAAACTCTCAAAATGAAGCAGAGAGAGATTGCAGCAATGCAGGATAAAGTTCTGCGCAGTTATGCAGAAATGGAAAATGTCATGGACCGGACAAGACGAGAAGCAGAGAATTCAAAGAAGTTTGCCATTCAGGTTCCATAGTAGCTTTCAACAGTATCTGCATTATCATCAGATTTTGTATGGAAGCAACTTGTATACTAAGTTTATGCTCATAAGCAGTGTTGATTTGTGCTGCAGGGCTTTGCAAAGAGCTTATTGGATGTTGCAGACAATCTAAGCAGAGCTTCTTCAGTTGTCAAAGAGAGTTTTGTCAAAATTGATGCATCAAAAGACACGGTTGGAGCTATGCCACTTCTGAAGACGCTACTTGAAGGCGTAGATATGACTGAGAAGCAGCTTCTGGAGGTATGACAATCTTTTTATCTTTCAGATGACTTTCACACTCAAACCTTGTGGTAAGCTTCCCCCTCGAGGTGTTCTTTCTGTCTTCTCCTGGGTTTTGGGGTTGCAGTTGGGAAGTGAAGCTGCCATGAATTCTGCTGGAAATTTTTACTGATAGGACGATGGTTTATGGTGATCAAGCACAAAGGCTACACACTGTTTAGAGTCTTAGCTTCAAACATCCCAATGATACCCTCTTTGGGGTTTCTTTCTGTTTTTCATTGCTGGATAACAGACCATGCATTTATGCATGCAAATATAAAGATAAGGTGTCAGTTGATCCAAAATCAGGCATATCAAGGAGCTTGTAATTGCAGTTGCTCTCAGGTTGCATTTTTTTGGCAATAGTTGGAATGCGAATGGGAATGGGATCTCATCTGATGATATCTTCAGCTGAAGAATCAGTCTTAATATTGATGGATTCAAGTTGCATATCATGATATATTTGGGATTACAGTAGCTTGTTGAGGCTGATAACAAATGCTATCATTTTCAGGTTTTCAAAAAATCTGGAGTGGAGAAATATGATCCTACCAATGAGCAGTTTGACCCCAATAGACATAATGCAGTATTCCAAGTACCTGATAACACTAAGCCTGTGGGGACTGTTGCTGTTGTTCTAAAGGTAATTGTTTCATGATAATTGCAGTTTTTTGAATTATTTTTTTAAAGTATCTTTCCATGATCACCTTGAAATGTAATGATTAGCTTGATCGGAATTGTTTGCACCCTTGGTGTTAGTATATGTACTTCCTCAGATATTAGAAAAAACTACTACACGTTTAGCTTTCCTTTCATTATCTCTTGCTTGTTCCAAATCATCATTTAGCTTCTATGATAATGGAAAATTATAACTTTTTTCTTGACACTCTGAATCACTTCGTCCTTGTTCCAGAAATAATAAAATTCCTTTCAAATTGTTGGCTGTGTGACATCTTCCTTGCCAAATCTTCTACTTGTTCTCTGTGTATTGCAGTCAGGTTATACACTTTACGACAGAGTTATTCGGCCGGCTGAGGTCGGAGTCACTCAGGCAGTGGAAAATAGCGAGGCCAACCAGGGTTCTTCAGAGTCCTAATGCAGAGCTTCAGCATCCTCCCTTCATACATTGTGAGAAAATTTTGCTATTGTTTTTATGATATTTTATGTGCTTCCCTAAATTAGAACACGAGCTTCAGCATGCTTCATCACTTATTATTTGTTGTTTTATGTTTTATTGCACAACGAAGCTTCAGAGTTGCTTCAGTTCCATTTTCCCTCTCTTTTTAGCAAGGTTTACAATCATGGATTCATTAACAGATTGTTGAACTGTTAAGTATGTATTGAACCAACTAATTGTACTATATACTCGGACACTTGCCCAAGGCCTATAATCAATACACAATAATTTAAATTGAATTTATTTAATTGCCCAACCTATCCGGACTTGAGGGTTTGTCATCGTGTGTAGAATGTGTTTCATTTTCTTTTTTTAACCTTGTCATCCCTTGGAGCATATTGTACTTACGAAGTGATGAGAGCGTGTTCCTGTAGTTGATCTTATTGGATGAGATTTAAAGCTTTGTGCTTGGTTGTCTATTGAAGAGTGTTTCTTTTTCTTTTTCTAACCTTGTGAATGACAAAAACTGCATCTTCGACCCGTATCGAAGACTCAGAAAGTGTAGTTAAATTGGCAGCTTGTTTTTCCATTACTGCTAAACTTTGAAATGAGGCTGAAGGAACAGTTGGGGGGGGGGGGATTGGAAGAGAAGAAAAATGACAATTTGGGGATATGGCTTGCGGAGAGGGAGTAGTAGTGTTTCCTTTTCTCCCTCTCAATTGCTAGATTTTCAAATCTAACGGATGCTTAAATAATGTCTTTTAAACATTTTTTTAAAAAAATTATATCAAACTTTAATATTTCATAAATATTAATATTATTTAAAAAATCTTCAAAATGATTATTTTCATTATATATATATATTTAGTTTTAAGTTCAAGATGCATCTCGAGTCACTGAAAGCCTATTCAAATCAAGAAAAATTGTGCCATGTGGGGGTTTAAGATGGTGAATGTCATCTTAAGGAGACATTTAAGGGTATGAAGTTTATCAATTTGGTGGATGAGAGGGTTTAAGTAATGGGGAGAACTACCGCCATTCCTTGCCTTGTGCAATGAACCCAATATGGGGGTCAATCCTAGAGGTGACCTATCGAGGGAAATATTAATTGATATATATTAAATTGATTTTTTTTATAATATGATAATATTATAATATATTATTATATTGATAATATATTCTATTACGTTGGCTAATATACTTGATAGTTAATTGATGTATTAACTGATATAATTCTATTAACTAATAATATTTTTTAAAAAATTTATAATATATCTAATACTGATATATATTATCTAATATGTTTAATATTAATATGATCACGATTGATATTAATATTGATATTTTTATCCAATAGTGACACCCAGTGGTTTGAATTTGATATTCTAATTTGGAGGTGGAATGCATCCACATGTTGGGTAGGCTACCAGCATTGCTAGGTTGGTGTGATGGGACACCCACTGGACCCCAAGAAAAAGGCTAAGCCCCGTGGGAACTTTAGGACTATAGTAAAGCCTTGTTGTCAACCTATTAACGTCGAGGGCAGGTGACATCTAGACCTGGATCATAGAATAGTTGAACGGTTATACTATTGTGTAGTTGAAGACATGGTGCCCCTATGCTGTGTTAAATTACAAAACAGTTCTCATGGGAATTAAAAAAAATTGAACAAGGAACCATGAGGTAAAAGTCTCATGAATGGTTCTGTCGTGAAATAGAATATGAAATTGTAAGCTCTTAGGCAGTGGAAAGAGCACACGGGACTTTAACCGTGTGCTATGACTGATATTGGATCTTCAATAATAATATTTCTTTAGGGTTTCATTACTTGATTGATGCTATGGTTTCTCCTATGAATTTACGTTTTTTGGTCGAGTTTATTCCCTAATATAGTGTCCCAGCATTTTTATGTAAGTTTTCGTAAGTTTAATTCATGAAGATTTGAGCCTATGCATAATCCACACTTCAATCCCTAAAAGCATTTACGTGAACTGGCGGCTGTACAAAATCATTTTTGAATTTTCACCTGAAATCTCGAGCTTTCAACATTGGAAGAAGAAAGGAACCTGTTACAGGAGGCAGAAAATGCACAGAGAGGTGCTTCCGTCGATTGTGACTTTTCACGATCGCATTACTCGTAAACAAAAAAATCATCGATCAGGAATTCTCCATATTCTTCAATAGTGGAATCAGAGTAAGCGTTGAACTACAAAAACTGAAACAAATAACTCAAAATCTAGCTGGTCAGCAATCTTCTCATAGCAAATAACTGCATACAAATACGGGATTTTCAAATAGAATCACAACGAATCACGTAGCAGCCTGCAAAATCAATCCACGCAAACAGAAATTTTGATCGTGACTCACGATACCTTCTTTGAGACAAAAAGTGGAATCAAAGATCTTCGAATTTGTTTACAGGTAAACACCGATTCATGACGGAGGGAAAAAACAACACGAACAGAAAATATTGAATATTTTCTGAAGAACCCTAAAATATAAAATTTTAGATCAGAGCATTTGCGCGTGTAAAGTAAAAAACCGAGAGGACCCTCTGAATTACACGTGAATATGTGGTTATAAATGTTTTTTTTTTTTACCACGTAATTTATTTATATATATATTTTAAAATAAGAGGCCAATTAAAAATATAAGTGAATAAATAAATAAATAAAATACGAGAATTATACATAAATCATGTGAGGTGAATGGTATGGTAAATAAATTTTATCGGATTATTCTTATTAAAATTAAATATTGATATAACAATTATATCTATCAATTAATCGATGTTTGGTATAAAGATTTAAATATTAGTTTATGAGATTGGACAATATGCAATTATTGTAATAATTATATAAATTATTATAATTAGTATTGGGTTCAGTGCAACTGCCCAAAGAAATTCGAAGCCCAACCCATGAAGCAATGACCCAAGTGGAGAATTCAGCCCCACGTTCCAGAGCGGTTTACATGGCGACCCATACTCACAGCTAATGAGCAACGTCTGCGGCCTATTAATGCGGTTGTCTATACGGCCTGAACAACGAACCTATACTAGTACAAGGATAGTCCAACTGGAGATCATGATCGGCAATTACCCGCGCGTCGTAACACGAGAAATAATGTTCCTCGTTGTTGATCTATCGTCCGTTTACAACGTCATCCTGGGCAGACCTTTCCTCACGGCCTTCAGGGCCGTTACTTCAATTCCTCATCTAAAGATGAAGTTTTTGACCCTGCATGGCGTAGGAAATGTGCTCAGGGACCAGGTGATAGGACGGACGTGCTACTTATCCCAAATCTCTCCAACACTGCCAAACCGCCTGGACGGAGACTTAGATCTCCGCGATGAAGCCACGCTACAATAAGCCCAGTCCGGGGAAGAAACCGAAATAATTCCTCTGGATCCTGCCGAGTCAGAAAGGTGCATACATGTGGGCAGCTCTCTCCCTCCTGCCGACCATGATCGATTAATCACCTTCATGCGGAAAAACTCTGACGTGTTTACATGGATTCCTGCTGACATGCCCGGGATTTCTATTGGAGTAATGGTCCACAAGTTAGGCCTCGATCTCGGCTACAAGCCCGTGTTGTAGAAGCGCAAGAACCACTTTGTCGAAAAGCTAGTAGCTATAAGGGAGGAAATAAAAAGGCTGTATGACGTTGGATTCATTAAAGAGGTCTAATACCCAAACTGGCTATCCAACGTTGTGCTTGTGAAGAAGAGTAACGGTAAGTGGCAGATGTGCGTGTACTTCACCGACGTAAACAAAGTTTGCCCAAAGGACAGCTTTCCTCTCCCTCGGATCGATCAGCTGGTGGACTCCACATCCGAATACAAGCTCCGAAGCTTCATGACGCCTACTGACAATAACCAGATCAGGATGCACTCGGACAATAAGGAGCACATCTCCTTCATGACCGACCAGGGGACGTACTGCTACAATGTGATGCCCTTCGACTTCAAGAACGTTAGGGCAACCTATCAGCACCTAGTGAATAAGATGTTCAAAGCTCAGATCGGGAAGAACGTGAAAGTGTACGTCGGCGACATGCTCATAAAAAGTCGGGTAGCCTTCGACTACATCCGTGACCTAGAGGAGACCTTCCAGGTCCTCCAAGTACACAGGATGAAACTCAACTTAGCCAAATGCGCATTCGGGGTGACCTCCGGGAAGTTCCTAAGCTTCATCGTGTCGCAACGCGGCATAGATGCAAACTCGAAAAAAATCAGGGCCATCCTCGACATGAAACCTCCGCGAATAGTGGAGGAAGTATAGAAGCTCACTGAACGACTGTCAGCCCTCTCGCGATTCCCAGCCAAGTTCGCAGAGAAATACTTACCCTTCTTCAAGGGGCTAAGAGGGACGAAATCGTCCAGATTCCACTGGACCAAGAAGTGTGAAGAAGCTTTCAAAGAGCTAAAGGAATATCTCGTGAGCGCACCTCTCTTGAGCTCACCGTCCGCGGGCGAGAACCTATATCTCTACCTAACTACGTCAAACATGGCACTCAACTCCATGATAGTCAAAGAGCAGGAGGGAGCGCAGTGACCGGTGTACTACATGAGTAGAGTACTGACGGACGTGGAAACCCACTACCCGCACGCCGAAAGAATCACATTGACGCTCATCTATTCGGTATGGAAGCTATGACCTTACTTCTAAGCTTACCATATCGTTGTTCTAACGGATCAACCCCTGAAATTGATCCTACAGAAATCAGAAGCCTCCAGGCAACTAGTCAAGTGGGCTATAGAGCTGGGAGAGTTTGACGTGGAATTTCGACCACGGCCGGCCCTCAAAGGTCAGGCCCTAGCAGACTTCATTGTCGAGGTGGTGACCCCAACTCTAGATGACCCTCACAGCCCGGGAGTATGGACTTTCCTTACATTCTAACATGGACCCTGAATGTAGACGGGTCATCCACTCAGACAGGTTGTGGAACCGGAGTTATGCTCAGGACTCCAGACGGCGCAGAGATTAAGTACTCCGTTGCGCTGACCTTTCTCGCTACTAATAACGTGACGGAATACAAAGCCCTTCTTGCAGGACTTCGTCTAGCAAAAGAGTGCTCTGCCAAGTTGCTAGTCGTGTAGAGTGACTCGGAGCTTGTGGTCAATCAAATCCAAGAAACCTTCGAGACATCGAACCCTCAGCTCGTGAAGTATCTAGTGATGGCAAAGGCCCAGATCCAAAACTTTGGGCGCTTTAAGATTGAACACGTGCCTAGAGCCGAAAACTGCAAAGCTAACCGGCTAGCTAGAGACGTAGCTGCAGGATCTCTAGAACAGTACGCCAGGGACTTGCAGGAAACCCTGGCCGTATCCAGTGTTGACGTCTCAAACCAGGAAGTGCTACAGATTGACGAGGGTGACAATTGGATGACCCCGTATCGAAAGTATCTGACGGACGGTACGTTACCCGAAAATGCCAATGAGGCTAAACGGATCAAAAAGACGGCAGGATGGTACACAATCCTCAATGAGAGGCTATACAGGCGAGGGTATTCCACTCTTTACTTAAAATGCCTGACCCCTGAGGAGGCTGAGTACGCCCTAAGCGAAGTCCACCTCGACATATACAGCTCGCACATCGGAGGAAAAAACATCGCATGCAAGATCATATGGCAGTGTCTCTTCTGGCACACGATGAAGCGAGACGCCTTGGAATTCGTAAAGAAATGTGAAAGCTGTCAAGTCTACGGATCTATGACGCACCTTCCACATACGGAGCTACGCAGCCTTTAATCCCCATGGCTGTTTGCGCAGTGGGGGCTCGACATCCTCGGACTGCTACCTCTGGCTTCCGGACAAAGGAAATTCTTCATCGTCGGTATCGACTATTTCACTAAGTGGGTAAAAGCAGTCCATCTGGCTCGAATCATCGAGCAGAACGCGACAGAATTCCTACGTCAAAACATTATTTGCCGCTTTAGGATTCCTGATGTCATGGTGACCGACAACGGAACCCAATTCACCGGCAAACGATTTACCAAATACTATGCAAGTCTACGCATCAAGCTAGTCCATACATTTGTAGCGTACCCTCAGGCAAACGGGCAGGTAGAAGTCCAAGCTGGTTCATCAAGCTGCATGGACTGAAGACCAAGCTGGAGGACGCAGGATGTTTGTGGGTCGATGAGTTGCCTTTCGTGCTCTGGTCGTATCGAACAACCCCGTGGAAATCAACGAGAGAAATTCCCTTCAGTCTCTACTATGGGGCTGAAGCTGTGGTTCCCGTTGAAGTAGGGCTACCCTGCCTGCGGGTCGAATATTTTGATCTGGCTACGAACTTCGAGAGACTCAGAGAATGCCTGGACCTACTCCCAGAGGTTTGAGACGCGACCCACCTGAGGACCGCAACCTACCAGCAGTGTATCGCACGGTACTATAACAAGCGGGTGAGGCACATCTGCTTGAGGTTGGAGACCTGATCCTCCAGAGTGTAGAGGTCGCGGGAAAAGTCGCGAGCAGGAACAAACTTTTCCCTAGCTGGGAAGGCCCGTTCCTCGTCTCCGCAATCCTCCAGAGCGGAGCGTACAATCTACGCACCCAGGACAGCAAATTGGTCCCTCAAACATTGAACGCCACCAACTTGAGAAAATACTACCAGTTGGCCTAGGTAAGGCATACACGCATACCATGGGAATGTTTGTATATGCATTATGTTTTCATTTAATAAAATTGGTCATTCCTGTTAGCTTCTGTTCTCATTCATGTGAGTGTTTGCATGCATGGTATTACAAAAAACAGAACGACCTAGACTTCCTTTAAATCGGGAGGACTATCGTCTGTCCGTAAAACGAGACCTTGGCACCGTGCCAAGCTACCCGAGAGCGGCCACCTCAAAACCTCAACCCCGTGTCGAGGGGCCCGAAGCGGCCCCAAAACCTTGGCCTCTCACCAAGTGGCCCACTAGCAGTCTTGTCCATGCCTCAACCATGTGTCGAGCGGCCCTAAAGCAGCCACATCTAGACTTCGACTCCACGTCGAAAGGGTCTTAAGCGGCCCGCTAACTTGGCTTTGCACCGAACCACCTGAAAGTGGTCACCACCAAACCACGACTCCATGCCGTGGGGCCCATTGCGGCCCGGGAACCATGGTCCCGAACCAAATGACCCAGACGGTCAAAACACTAGGCCTGGGGGCTTTTGAAATCCCCAACTTACGTCCACCAAAACCTTAGGGTGCAAAAATCGTAGGCATGCGGCGACTTTCTCCCAAGAAGAAAGCACCCTCCATCCTATAATGGTCGTGGGCTAGGACCGTGCACATGATAGCGACGACACCTTAAACAGGGACCGAGCACCTAATGCAGGTATCACATGCGAAAAAGCCTAGACCCGGAGCCCGGCTACTGTGGCTTGAAAACCTAGCTGGCCCTTAGCATGGTTCTGCGGGACTTGTAACAACGTCCACTTTATTGGATCGAGCTTCCAATTAAACGCGCGAAATGCGACTGTATCCTCTGACAAAGGACGAGTACAGCACAAAAAGGCACCGGATTGGGGCCCTGGTGACAATAGTTTTATAAGCTTAGCTGTTATATACGAGATACTATCTCTAAAGTTACACTTGAAGGCATTGAATGCAAAAAGGGTGCTGCTTCTCATTCATTTGTACAAAACACTGACATGTGGTGGAAAAAGAAGGAAGCAATGTATACAAGTAAAGCTACTCCGAGGATTTGATGAACCCGGCCTCCGCAAGAAAATTTCTTAGGCGAGACCTATTGCGGATCCTAGAGTTTCCTGGATGGAAGATGCCTTCCGGAACATCGGGAAGCATAAGCGAGGCAATCCTGCGGCACAGGTGGATGCCATCCCAGAACCTGGCCTCCAGGATGAGGTTCGCCTCCGACGGAGTGAGCCGTGCCCTCAGAATTTTGGATAGGCGGGAGTTGTCATTCTCAAGGGCAGTGACCATCTCCTTTAGTTGCTCGACTTCCTTCTGTAGACTGTAGCTTCCATGCCTATTGGCCATTGTCCTCCTTCAAGTGCTTGATTTCCTCCTGCATCTGCCCATTCTCTCCCTGCAGCCGCTTGTTCTCTTCTCGAAGGAGAGCGACTTTGACTCTCATATGTTGGGCAATCTCCTGCCCATGGTGAAAGTTTCCATGTAGTTGAGCAACCAGCTCGTCGAGAGAGTCAACCTCCCCAGGAGCCTGCACGGAAAGGGAGAGGGTCAGAAATTCTCAGAACTCCAGACTGTAGATGAATTCTCGACTCAAGACGATTGTACCTGAGTGGAAGCTACGTCCGGACGATAGGCTAAGTCTCTTGGCGCAGATAAGTCTAGGGGCTCCCCACGTTCAGCCGCGACCTCTGCAAAGCTTGGATGGTCAGGAGCCACGGGGGTAAGAGAACGCTTGGGAGCTCCGACTTCTGAGCGGTCCCTACCGCGGCAGTCTCCAAAGTCAACTCAGCACCTAGCGGGCTGGCCACCCTCACAGCTTCGACCTCCAACACCACGAGAGTGTCCTCCTAGATACCCACCTCCAGAAATGGCCTAGTAGAAGGTTCAGCAAGCTCTAAAGGTCCCACCTGAGTCGGTGCTGGCCCAGGCGAGCGTGCTCCCTCTAGCTCCTCAGGAACTAACGCGCCGCCCTCCATGGCTGGAGCACCCTCAGCAATTGTCTCTGGCGGCTCTAGATCAACAAAGGAGCCCGCAGAAGACCCTTCACCTAAATGAAGCTCCACCACAGGAATACCGTACTCAGCTAATGCCACAGCGGGAATCGATATGGGTTCAGTGGCTCCCTCCCGTAGTTCGACGCTTGACGTCGCCTCAGGGGCCAGGCTCCGGGATCGTGCGGTGGACCCTACGGCCAGCCTATGCTATCTCTAGGTGGAGGTACCTCCGGCCTCCCTCGACCTCTTCGTAGAGAGCCTTGATCTCCTCCTCATCTAAAGACAACTCCAATAGTGAGCAACTCTCCTCAGCGTCTTCTCCGGACAACTCGGGGATCACGACATCCTCGAGCTTCTTCTTCGAAGGTCCAGCGACGCCCCAGCCAGATGAGGGCCCCCCACCTTGTGGCTTTGAAGGTGAGGGGCGTCAGATAGTAACCCTGAATGGAGAATGTTGTCATTTGGGAGTTAATGGCAGCAACCAATTCCGCCGTGTCCTAAGTATCCTCTGAAGACACATTCCTGTGAAAGTACTCCGAGATTGGTCCCCACTAATGTAAGAGCTTAGAGTCAGAAGGCTCCTGCAGGAAGAAGAAGTGTCTCTTTCAATTTTTTATCGAGTCGGGGTTGGTCCCCTGAAACTAGAAACCGATCCTCGGAGACATGGAGATCCAATCCTCTGACTCCATGAAGCGAAAGATCAATCTTGCCACCTTTGCATTGAACGTTCCAGTATGCGGGTGAGAGAAGACATACAACAAAACCAGATAACAAACGACGTTGGGGTGAAGCTGCGCCATAGGAACACCCAATGCCTCGACCAACGCGTACGAGTGCATGGCGTGGGGTAACGAAGCCCCCCTCTCAAATGGTGCTCGTAAACAGTGACGAAGCTCTCTGGAGGAGCGTTGGCTCTATTCGAGGAGCCAGGAGCACGACAAGCTCAATCACTGGGGATCCCGTATTCCATCATCAAAGCAGCAATGGCATTCATCGTCAGAATGGAACCCGTGTTGTCAACCCTATGGCGACTCGCCTTAGAGGCTCGCGAAGAGGAAGGAGACCCTCTCTTCCTTACCATCTCTCTCTCTCTCCGTGGAATGAGTTAAAAACTTTCAACGTAAGGAAACGTCGAAGAAGGGATTCTGCTAAAACGCCGCTTAAATAGACAATAGGGTGTCAGCGCGCAGGAAAACCCAAATGATGCCATTGCTGAACGGCCTGGCCACGTGTTGGCCCATCAGGAGCGTTGCGGGCCCCAAGCGACAGCCAATCATAACCTCTTGTCAGATAGCAGATTGACGTCGCCTCAGCCACCTGCCGAAATCCCTACTGTCACACCCACATTCAATGTGGGAATTTTGATCGCCAGGGGCAGCGGCAGCGGGACTTTCGAGACAGGCGCACACGAGAGAAGACGGATCGTTCAAATACAATAAGCGACAAAAAATAAATGGCGCAGTTAAGTATCAAGCTGCATTATAATGATCATTAATAACTCTTTTTTATAGCAACCTGCGGCCAAAAAGTACAGCTAACGGCCCCCTCTGGGCTTAGAAGGATCTAGAACCGGATACTCTAACAAGTCCACGCGTGTCAGGGCATTGGAGTTTCGAGAGTCCAGGATGCCGATGCGAAAGTTCGGATCCTCTAGCGAGACTAGTCTCCGGCTAAGATGAATGACGTCCTGGAAGTTCCTTTCCAGTGCAGGGCCGACCTCCTCCGACGAAAACCTCGATCTCAGCTCAGTCCCCATCCGCGTGAGCTCCTCTTCGAACTGTAGCCTCAGTCGCTCAAGCTCCCCCTGGAGAG
Organism: Nepenthes gracilis; assembly: GCA_033239525.1. Lineage (NCBI taxonomy): Eukaryota > Viridiplantae > Streptophyta > Magnoliopsida > Caryophyllales > Nepenthaceae > Nepenthes > Nepenthes gracilis. Next base: position 4,923,099 of record BSYO01000006.1, read on the forward strand.
CCAACATGCGGGCCCGAGCCTGCACGTTGGCATGGATTCGGGGGGCGTCCTTCGCCCAATCTGGGCCGTCGGATTCAAATTCGACCGCCCACACGTTTTATACGCGGGATATAACGTGGGCCGTCCGATTTTAAATTTAATCGGACGACCCACACGCGTTTTTGCCCTGTTATAACCTCAGCCGTCCGATTTTAAATTTAATCGGACGGCTGAGATTAAATCTTGCCTGGCAAGATCTTGGCCCTCCATTCCGTCGAATCTGACGGTCCAAAAATGCGTGCACAGTAACTCTAATTTTAAATTTTCCATTCCCTCTTTCTTCCTCCCAAATTTGCTCTTCACTTCGGGCTCCTCTCCTCTTCGGCTTCGATCTGTGCTGTTCTCCACTGCTTCGCCCCAAATCTCCGGCGTCCAGCGCTCGTATCCGTCCTCTTTGTCTCCGGCCGGTGCTCCAAATCTCTGGCGGTAACCCATTTTCCTTTGATGCATTTCACTTCCTTCCTTCCTTACTCTCTCTCTCCTCTACCTATTCCTTTTCTTCTCCTTACTTTTCGATCGGCTGCCATTAATTTGGGGCTCAACGACGGTCAACGGAGGCTGTCGGATTTAATCCAACGGCCCCCGTTTTCATTATATAAAAAAAAGCTTTTTTTTAAAATGGAGGCACATGCAGTCGTTGGATGAAAAAGTCATCCAACGGCTGCAGATGTCTGGACGAAATAAACCCTAGGTTTATTTTGTCTTTTCCATTTGCCGTTCAACGCCGCTCACTCTTTCCCCCTCTCTTCCTCTTCTCTCCTTAATTTTGATGAGTGGCGCCGCTCTTGTCATTATTATTGTAGCCGTTGCTATCGTCGTCGACTCAGAGAGAGTTGCCGTAGCCGTTGCTGTTGCCGTCACCGTAACCGTTCTCTCATTCTCTCTGCCTTCCTATGTAATTCAGATGCACTGGATTTATTGTCGCCGTTGCCTAAGAGAGAGAGAGAGTTGCCGTTGCCGTTGTCATCACCGTCGCCATTGCCATTGCCATCGCCGTCACCTTTTTTTTTTCTTTTTTATTTTTGTTTTCGTTTTTTGTTCTTTAAATTTTTTTGAGTTTTTATTTGTAATATTTTTTTTTGTAAAAGTGTATATTACTAATAATTTGTGATTAAGCTACCCTTTTTATTTTTTTAATTTTTTTATTTTTTCTATTCTTTGAATTTTTTTCAGTTTTTATTTATGATATGTTTTTTTTATATTTATATTTATTGGAAAAAATAATTTTTAATAAATTATTATTATTAATAATTATTATTTATTGACGATGAAGAGTTATTTAAGAAAAATAAATATTGCTAGGTAAATTATTTATATATATATTAATAAATATAAATAATAATAAATCTTATTTACTAAGTTTTCTGGCTTTTATAAATGTATTTTTTAAAGAAAAATCTTATGATGGGTACACCAGTAATGGGCTCGCCCAAAAAAAGGTCAACGGGAGCCCAAGAAGGCCAGTCAGCGTTTTTAACGACCCAGTGAGAAGACGGGCCCAGGAATTGGATAGCCTAAGACCGTCTTGGCGGCCAATTTGCTCGCAGACGGTCAACTCGATGTTGACCGCTCTTTTGGGACTTTAGAGGTTTTGCTACAGTGATAGGCCTATTCCATTCTGGCCCACAGCCAATCTGTTGATCGCCAGCTACTCTCCCTTCGTTCTACACGAAGGCGGCCAACACGTTGACGGTCAACTCACACGTTGACCGTCTGCTCCCTATACATTGGGCCCAAATGACGCCTTTCTACAATAATGGGCTTGCTCCGTTTGGGCCCACCATTCATCAGACAGCCAACCACGATCCTCCTAGGATATTCCACGATCTCAATTTACACCAGAAAGGATATTGACAAGATTGGCGCCCTTCAAAGAAGGAAAGCGCTAGATCTTCTCAATTACTTGCCAGCCAAGGTACTCCAACGATAGTATACTGGGGAGGAAAGAAACCAATTTGGAAAGTTGTTGGTCGCCTCAGAAGGAAACAATCATCCGCAACTTGGCAACAGGCATCAACCTCCAAAAGGAAGGCCAGCAGCAAATCATGATGACGATCACTCCTTCCAAAGAAGGAGGATTGCCATCTTCAACATAAAAAAAGGGCCCTGGGTTCGCCATCCAGGGCATGCTTTCTTCCAGACTTACAACCGCAAAGGCTTTCTTCCATACTTTGAACAGTTTACGCTTTCTTAAACCCTGCTGAGAGCATACGTTTTCTGGGATGATTGCGTGCTTACAGAAGCCTGCCTTCTCTGCTACCTTTGTTCTCTCAAAAAACCTAAGGCAACAAGCGAGCCCTTACGGCCGTTTACTGCCTTCCCACCATCCAGATTCAAGAAGATTTCACGTCTTTCTTACGTCTGGATCAAACACTCAAACTCACACACTCTCTCTTTACTTTCAGTTTTTTCCCTTTGAAGACTGTTTTACTGACTTGAGCGTCGGAGTGTTTTCGGTGAGACAACTTCCTGCCATTAACGCTGACCTCTTGTTCGTTTTAGTGGTGTGCAGGATTCGTACTCAGTGAACGGAGCCGGTTCAAACCATCCAGAAGAATCCGAATCTGTTTGAAGTCGGATCCAGGTACGCATCATCTTAAAATTAAAAAGTAAAAAAAATTTTGAAGAACAAAAAAATATATTGAATTGCCACGATAATTGAGTGATTTACAATGAATATATTAATATATCAATTAAAATATAAAATAGATTAATAAATTTAAAATTTTTAACATGACTTAAATTTAATACACATTTTATATTACATATTTATTTAAATGTTTAATGGAATCATACTTATCATATTTATAAAAATTAAAAAAATATATAATAATTATAAAAATAAAGTAAAAAAATAATTTTCAGTTTTGATTTAAAAACTAAATTAACATAAATTTTACTATGTAAATTTAAAAAATAATATTATATATTACTGTCCCAATAATTAATCAATGAGCCGGGAAATTAGGTTTGGTCACATATTATACAAATAAAATAAAAATAAATATATTAAACAAATGCAGAGTAATAAGAGAGATCTAAACCTTATTTGTACTGATTTGATAATATTTATATTTAATTTCTAAACAACATATTTAGAAATATTTATATATAATATTTATATTTCAAATCTTACCAAATATTGATTAGGTAATATTTATATTTGATAATTTTAATTTGGTAAATAAATTTTTATATTTGGAAAAAATTGATTTGGTTATAAAATTTACCTAATTTTATATTCTCCCCTACTTATCGGCCACTGTTCGACTTAGCTGCTAGACACCACTCTTAAATAACAATTAATAATATTAATAATTTGTTAAAAATTATTTTTTCTAATAAATATAAATACAAAAAAATATATCATAAATAAAAATTAAAAAAAATTCAAAGAACAGAAAAAATAAAAAAATAAAAAAAATAAAAAGGGTAGCTGAATCACAAATTATTAGTAATATATATTTTTACAAAAAAAATATTACAAATAAAAAGTGAAAAAAATTTGAAGAACAAAAAACAAAAACAAAAAAAAAGGAAAAAAAGTAAAAAAAAGGTGATGGCGACGGAGCTGGCAACGACAACTCTCTCTCTCTCAAGCAACGTCAACGATAGATCCAGTGCATCTGAATCACAAAGGAAGGCAGAGAGAATGAGAGAACGGCTATGGTGACGGAAACGGCTATGGTGACGGAAACGGCTATGGTGACGGAAACGACTACGGCAACTCTCTTTTAGGCGACGACGACAGCAATGGCTACAACAATAATGACAAGAGCGGTACTACTCATCAAAATTAAAGAGAGAAGAGGAAGAGAGGGGGAAAGAGAGAGCGGCGTTGAACGGCAAATGAAGAAGACGAAATAAACCTAGGGTTTATTTCGTCGAGACATCTGTAGCCGTTGGATGACTTTTTCATCCAACGGCTGCATGTGCCTCACTTTTTTTAAAAAAAAGATTTTTTTTATATAATAAAAACGGGGGCTGTTGGATTAAATCCAATGGCCTCCGTTGACCGTCGTTGAGCCCCAAATTAATGGCGGCCGATCGAAAAGTAAGGAGAAGAAGAGGAATAGTAGAGGAGAGAGAGAGTAAGGAAGGAAGGAAGTAAAACACATCAAAGGAAAATGAGTTACCGCCGGAGATTTGGAGCACTGGCCGGAGACGGAGAGGACGGATACCAGCGCTGGACGCCGAAAATTTGGGGCGAAGCAGTGGAGAACAGCACAGATCGAAGCCGGAGAGGAGAGGAGCCCGAAATGAAGAGCAGATTTGGGAGGAAGAAAGAGGGAATGGAAAATTTAAAATTAGGGTTACTGTGCACGCATTTTTGGGTCGTCAGATTTGACGGAATGGAGGGCCAAGATCTTGCCAGGTAATATTTAATCTCAGCCGTCCAATTAAATTTAAAATCGGACGGCCCACGTTATATCCCGTGTATAAAATGCGCGGGCCGTCGAATTTGAATCCGACGGCCCAGATTTGGCGAAGGACGCCCCCCGAATCCCATTGGCATCGGCAAGCCTGGACACCCTCACTTCTGATTCAACCCACGCTTCCTCAAAGTGTGCGGCACGAGCCCTCAACTACTCTATCTCTCTGACTGCAACCTGCACCCTGGCTTTAACGCCTTCAACGACCCTGGCAACTTGATGATGCAAAGGATCCACCCTCCTGGGCCTGCGATCCCGCGAGGAAGAGAGCATCTCCTCCCTTTCAAAGCCCGGAGGTGCCCTTAAAAATCACATTGGACCCACAACAGTGGCCTCTGAATGACATCCCTCCGCCGCTGCTGTGACAGGGATCCCAGAGACATGAGTCTCAATCTCGGGCTCTTCAAAAGAAATTTTTGACCTAGATGACAAGAACGACCTTTTCATTGAAGTCACAACGAAAGAAGACAGAGGAAAAAAGGCTTGAAAGCAACACGAAACTTCACGCTATCTAAGAAACAACAATGCACACAACCTTGAAGGGAACTCGTGCGTTTAAATAAGCGAAATTTTCTATCGAAACGGTAGCGTTCTGAAGACAAAGCGTGCCAGAAGAAAGCCAACAGATGTCCTCCACGTGGCAAATCCCTGAAGGCTTCGTGCCTTCCAAGGCGAATTTTTATGGCGCATCACCTCATGAATTCCCGCGCATTTAATGTACCAAATGGCCATGTGGATGTGACATCCACCGTGGCGGTTTAAGTTCCCACATCGTCAGCTACCAAAAGTCTCCTGCCGCGTCCCCCCGTCAACGGTCTACATTAAGATTTGAGGGACAAGATCAGTAGAATTGGCCGTGGGCATCCGAAGATGCTTGGACAAGCGGAACAAGGCACGACACATCAAAAGAAGCAAATTGCCCATGAAAAACGACCCAAAAAAGTAGTCAATAGGAAAAGATGCATGCTACAAGATAGAAGAACAATGATGAAGAGCTACTTTTTTTATTAATCAAAATTTTATTTATAAAGTACAAAGTTTGCGGCAACAAAAGTATAGAAAAGAGGAAGAAAATATGGCACAGGGCACAGGGCCCAGGCCCCTGGGCGACTGCCCCAGATACTTGGAGCACGTTGGGGAACGTGATCTACATAGGATCACCGCGGCCTCACCGCTGGTAACCCAACAAGCGTAAGCACCGGGAACAACCGGGTGTTGGTCAGCCTCCGGCAGGAGACGAAACTAATGTTAACCACTGAGGCAGAACCAACACCTATGGCAAGAGCCTCTGGCAAGGACTCCAAGAGCTTACACTCCCCTAACGGAGGCTCCGTCCGCTGCCTCCCCTTCACATAGTATGAGTGGCGGTCCCGATAGCACAGGGATCGTGAGCGATACACTACACCGAAGGAGAAAACTACCGAGATAGCTCCGCTGTGACTCCACTGCACACTGAAGGACATCACTCCGTGGGGGAGGCACGCGACAACGGCAAAGTGGCCAAGCCACCCTCATAAACACGAAGAACCACCCACGACGTGGGCATGAAGACAATCTTCATCAAGAATTTCGGATCTCCAGCTAGTCCATCCGATCCCTTCGCGAACTCCCACTAGAGGTGGGACGAACCAAGGCCCTCGCATTGCACCCTCAAAGTCAGTCAAGGGATGAGTCACACTGGTCGAAGGGCCCTCCTATTTATAGGCAAGTTGGCACCCTTCGAGCACCTAATGGGTCATACAAACTCGTGGACGTCTTTCATGGAACAGGAAAGCCCTCAAATTCGATGCAACCTTAGGCATGTGAATCCTTCCATTTCAGGCGCCAAATCACTGTGACGCCTAAAAAGCTTACGCAACGACCTAGGGAAGTCACGAAGCTGGAAGACGACAAATATCAACACATCTCGAAGGAAGCCGGGTTATCGCGAACTGGACCCAGAAAGACATGCTAGGCCGCGACCACAGTTCAGCCCAGGTATGGAGGGCTAGTGTTGGGTCCAGTGCAACAACCCAAAGAAATTCGAAGCCCAACCCATGGAGCAACGGCCCAAACAGAGAATCCGACCCCACGTTTCATAGTGGCTTACGTGGCGGCCTGTACTCACAGCCAATAAGTAACGTCTGCGGCCCATTAATACAGCTATCAGGCGACAGCGGTGGCTAGAGGAAACGAGCCAATGGGAAGAAAGTTAGCGCTACCAGTCGCAACTGACGCCGCTGCCCACAGTTTTCCGGCCAATCCAAATGTGAAGAGTAGATCAGGCGTGACCAGCGGCGCCCAGCGGTCTACCTACTACCGCAAGTCGACAATTGATACCCCGGCGACCACCGCCAACAATCAACAGTTGACGAATTCCTGCAAGAGAGATTCTCGCGCCCAAGGCCCCCAATTGGGGGTCCTATAAAATCCCTCTCTTTCTACAGGGAAAAAGATTAGATCCTGGACAATCGACTCTACGTCAAGCAAATTAAGCTCAAAAACCATCTTTTAGATCCATCCCTCTTAGCCTTCTGAGATAACGAGAATTAGCCACTCCCTGCGGTGTATTCTGGGAACCAGGCCTCCCAATACCCACTCACTAATCTCCCACACCTATATTCACAAACACCCAACGCATTTGTAGCATATTTACGTGCACCTCTAAGCGTGCAACCATTTTTGTTCATTGCGAAAAGTTGCTGACTTGAGCGTCGAATGTTTTCGGTGGGAGAAATCCTATTGGGCCTTTGACCTCCTATTTGTTAGTTTCATTGTGCAGGTCCTTTGTTAACAGAAATGAAAACCAAACCCGTTCGCACCACCTCCAGATGAAGAGGAATTCAAAGACTTCCTAATCCGTACGACAACCGAAACCCGGGATACAACAATTAGATAAATTAAGAAGTAATTTTTTATTAATATTTTAAAATTTCTGAAATAATTTTTACTTTTTAAAATTATTATAATAAGTCGCTATATTTTTTAATTTTTTAAAATTTTTATCTTATACTCTTGTTGAAAAAAATGAGAAATAAATCAATATATCAAATAAGATAAGACATGCCCACATTGGTCATTTAACAATTCAAAAGCAATGTCAAAGAACAATTTAATTAATATTATATTTTTTAATATTTAGCATTAATAATAGCAACAACTTAATAAATAATAAAATACAAAAATAAATTCTTAACAAAATTACGGTTTCATCCCTATCTAGTGGCCTCAAAATATGCTTCCTTCACAAAGGGGTAAGGCAAAGGAAAGATATGTGTTATTCTATTACTATCTTATCCTATTTTAGTAACTACATATATTATAAAGTATTAAAAACACCATGCCATACTGCCTTAAACCACAAGTGTAGCTGCATTTTCTGATGATGAATGATATAATGCAAAAACATAATGCAATTTCAAATTGTACAAATATCCCAAACTTATATAAAACAACAAGCAACTCTTCCAACGAGGACAATCTGTTGTGTAAAATTTTTGGTATGCGTCCCATTCAGAAAAAGGCCAAATAACTAAAAGTTTATTACATACAATCTTATCTTAAGTTATGCAAAACAGTCGTTTCAACAATCTAAGCACAACCCTACCAAATGCGCCAAACCTCCCTTCCAGCAGAAATAGAGACCTTAATATACATATCATCCAAAAAGCCGGCCTATTCTTAACAATGAAACTCCAAACACTGAAAGTAAAATGGTAGCCCTGAAAATGTAGGGGCCCCCAGGTTCTCAAACACAAATCATCACAGTAGAAGTGAAGGATACTATCCCAAAGGATTTATCAGGTCCTTAAAATTTAAAACCAACCAGTCTGCTTTTGCTGAAACTGTGTCACGAAGTTGAACTCCCCCGTAGCAAATAAACATGTCAGCACCCCCGGGCTGGCGGGCCTATACATATCACAATAGACCCATGTTACAGAATTCGGAAATAGAGGACGACAGTAGATAAATTGAAAGCCATACTGTTAGTGTTATAAATCTGTGTTCGTCATTTTACTGGATTGAATATAATATTCTTTAAGAGTAGAAACAATTTTAAATCAGCTTTATCAGCTCATCAAAGTCTTCGTAGGTGCACGTGTTTCTTTCTTTCCTCCCATACAATTAGCTCACATTTCCTCATTTGGCCTGCCTACTATAAGTGTCCAATTCCCATTAGACATCATTCATTTGTTTTATCTTCTATATGTACAGCTTCTAGATGTCTATTGATGTCTTTTTTTTTTTTATTTAGTTATCAAATGTGATTTCACTCATCCATCATAAGATTCTCCCTTTGTCGCACGCTTATTTTTTGTACATATCGTTTAATTGCTCAATATTCTGATTGATAAAGTCCGGTGAGTCAAATAATTATTTTCTAAAATTTTCCTTTTGATTTTACAAGGAGTACCGTTAACAAACAATGTTCCCGTTTTTATTACCTCAAGATCTGTTGCTCCATCCCCAATCATGACTAATGTTTTGTAACCATGAGCCTGAAAATGCAGCTTAGTCAGGCATCGAGATGAAAATATCAGTATTGGTCACGGTTAATATCGGTATTGGATAATACATATCAGTATCTGATATATTGAAAAAAAAAAATTTCTTAAAATTATAAATTGATAAGGCCGTATTAGCTAATATTCTAAATATAAGGTATTTAGTATATATTTCAAATATCGGCCAATATGTCATCATATTAATGCAGTATTAAAAAACATAGGTATCGAGAACCAATACTAATACGTATCAGTCAATATATACATCTGTTAAAATAAACAGTGGAACAGCAATTAGACCAACCTTTCTGATCTGTTGTACTGCAACTGCTTTCCCTCCACTCCTTGAGGTAGGCTCGTTCTTGTCAAAACCCAAAAACTCCCCAGAATTTCCAAAGAGCAGTTGATTGGCAAAGATGTTGTCGTGTGGAATTTCAAGAATTAATGCAACCGGCTTCAAATAGAGAGTAGGTCTGATCAATTATTTGAAAAAAAAAAGAGGACAGCAATATAAAAATGAAGTCGTAGTGCAACGATGCTGTTGTCGATGCATGACCTTATGGTCGTAGGTTCGAATTATGAAAATAACCTCTTACATGAGAAAATATAAGACAGCTTACAACTAACCTAAAAATAGTCTGACCCTTCCCTGAATCCCACACATGGAGGGGCATCATGCAACCGGGTGCCCTCATATCTATTTTTTTTTCAGTCAAAATTTAGATCATATGTCCTAGAATATACAGTTAGAAGATTTCACAACAAAAGGATGTTGTAGCCATCTTTTGGATGCCCTAACCCCTAAGCAAATTTATCAACAGAGCTAAGGAAAAATAATGAAGCAGTAGTATTTGTAAGCTTGGAGATCATGTTAACAACCACGACCTTGAAGATTAACAATGGTTCATATGGATTCCATGTTCCATACAGTAAAATCTGTAACTGTTTTACCACAAATAACCGAGCTTCTATTGCTTCAGAATTTTTGAGGATGGATTTCAGGATAACACTCAGATGTATCCTTCTATGAAAGAAGTTTAACTCTTTTTCATACAAAGATAGTCCTTTTAACTCTATTTTCAACATTTAAAAAAGTTGCAGGTAACCAGACATTGGAATTAAGGTTTCATCTTTATTAATTCATTTTGAGTTGCCGTTAGTCAACCTAACAGAAATTTTTCAAAGATTAAGTGTTGTTCATAATGAGGAAATTGTTTATTTTTAAACGTAAAATGCCAATGCAGCAAATTGAAAAATGGTTCCTAATCCTCTGAAAATTTTGGATAAAAAATGGGATTTTATGACGAAGATTTAGTTTTTTTGTCCCAACCAACTCAGCAAGATCGGAAGGGTGCAAATCTGAGCTTCAAGGTATGCAGCCAGACAACAGTTGATCTATGTTCATTTCGAAAGGTTATTTTGAGGCATGAATTCAGCAATGACACAAGGGATTTACAATGAGAGCAACACTGATGGTGGCAAAAATTGAAAAATAAAATCTCAGTTAAAAAACATTGGATGCAGTAATCAGCAACATACATTAATCATCTGACGAAAGCCCCCAGATACCAGATAAATATCAGTACCCTTAGCCTTGAGCTTCTTCACCAGATCAGCTATGCCAGGAGAAATTCTGCATGTTAACAAGTAGAGAAGATGAAGAAGAAGAGGAAGAAGAAGAATGTCAAGCACATACACAGCACAAAATATTGAAAATTTTGCAATCTATCACCAAGCCAAGCACTATCCTTCAACAATGTTGGGATCAATCTATATATAAAGCTAGTAAATCTCTTAGCAGTCCACATTGAAAATAATCAACTGAATACTAATCCCAAAACCTAAAAAGATCTGTCATATCACTGTTGAAAAATGGAAAATATAAGACATTATTACCAACAGAAAGTCTAATGCAACATGCACAAAATAAAATCATACACGCCCATTGGGGAATTTTGTCATTGACTAGACATCAACATCTTTTAAACGAAAAATAGAAACACAAAAATGGGAGGAAGAGACGACAAATGAACAAATGCTCTAGAAAATCCAAAGAAGAGGCATAAGAGGAATTATGGCAAGCCTCAAAAGCTTTTTGAATAAATATTACATCATACCTGGGAGGCTGCTTGTCAAGGAAATCCTGGAGTTGTGCCCGCGAAGGATTTATTAACGATAATCGGGCAGCTAACGCCTCCTGAAAACTGACAGATCCATCCATTGCCCTGGGAAAAAAATAGAAAAAAAAAAAAATCCAAAGAAGATAAGAAATATAGATCTGAACAATAACTGACTGAAGCTCCTTCATTGAAAAGGAGAGAATCCAACCTTGATGTCCATTCTGCAACTGCTTTTCCAGCTCCACAAAACTCAGCAAGTTCATCGATGCCCTCATCAAGGCAAACCGTGCTATCCACATCAAAACAGACAGCATCGGCCCTTCTCCACAAGTCAAGTACCTCTAGTATTATCAGACAAACCGTACTTCTTGTCACTTTGATAGTGATCAACAATGATGTTGGAAAGACACTCTTAGGACATCCTCGAGTGATGTGGCAACCTATTTATCTATATTGGTGGGCCCTCACAAAATCGATATATCGGATGCCAAGTTTGTCAAGGGTATTCATAGGGTGCCCCCAGAACTTTTCACCATAAAAAATAATCTCATGAAAATAGATGAAAATATCGGTAGTGATATGATTTGCAACTAGATTGGTATTGAACACATCAAACTATTAGTTTTAATATTGGATATATCAGAAGAAAAAAAAAATAAACTGATAATGTCGTATTAGCTGATATATCGGCTATTCCAATTGATATATCACAATATATTGCAAATATAAAAATAAATTGCAATATCATCACAATATTAGAAAATATTGACATCAACAAGGCAATACTGATCCATATTGACCGATAGTAACAATATTAACTGATATTTGCATCAATAGTCATGGAGCATTAATATGGAATAGAGACAGGTATATTGCAGAAACAATAATATAGGAATTTTATAAATATGACAGATATGATGTTGCAGTAAGAATATATACACAAAATCATCACCACCATCAAGAAAGCCTTTACTCCCACCATATGGAATAGTTATATGAATCCACTCACTAGATCAACCTGTATGCTATGAATGGAAACCAATGTCATAGGTGCCACAGATTTGGCCATATCAATAGCAATTGCCACCCCAAGCCACAGTTACTTTTGAAACCATCTCAGCAGCAAACAACCTATGCACTATGAATGGAAGCCGATCTAAGTTTCATAGATTTGTTCGTCTCAACAGCACTTATCAACCTAAGCCTCAGTTTGTTTGGAGATCTAAGCATTCAGTAAAATTCTGAAGGAGGGGACCAATCAAATTAAGGCCCTTGATTTTTCATCTTCTGTTCTGCCTAAGCAAGTTGATGAAGTACCTAATATGCCTCCAATGGAAGTTTATGTCGTCCACTCAAATCTTGAAGTTCAATAAGATATTGTTGCTAATTGTGAATTGTGGCAATTGATTAAGGTAAAGAGTGTCCCTCTATGCATTTTAACTGAAATCAGATAGAAATAATGTATCACAAATTGGAAATTAAAGTGCAAGATAGTAAATCCAAAGCTATTGCTGCTAAATGTGTTTGTGAATAGGGTGAATTAGTAACTATTCCTTTGCTACTAATGTGATGATTTGGGCATTTTTCAAATCAGCTTAAAGTTCTTCATGCTTAAGTCTCAGTCTGAAAGCATCCCTACCAATTCTGACTGCTCACGTTTAAGTAGAAGACCAGAATCTGGATCTGGATCTGTCCCACCTGGCAATCTCTTTCCCTGATGCCAATTTTTCATTCTCCATGTATTCCAAATAAATTTGAATCTTTATCATCATCATCTAAACTTTGGTCATCAGTTACTTCAACAGCATCATTCCTTGTATATCCCACCCATTTTCATTGTTGATGCTAGAATCACTTTGAAATCAAGCTATTCATTTTCTCTGTCTTCGCATGATGGTTCCCTAATATGTGACGCCTCTGTTACAAACCATCAAATAATGTTGCAGCAAGAAGGAGCTCAGCGAAGACATGAATGCCCATCCATCTAGGGCACTCAAATAACTAAGCATTGATGGATATTGAAGATTTCAAAGCAACATTATCCGCGGAGGATAAAATGGGTGGTAGGTCTTGTTCTTTTGGGGAAATCTAAGAGGTAAACTCTTCTGTGGACACTTTATATCCCTTGTATCAGTGTCTTTTCCAGTTAGTCTGATCCAGGGAAATGTAGGGTGGTAATTCTGTTTTTTTTTTTTGGAAAGTAGGAGTGAAGTATACAGGTTTTGCAATCTGTCTATTCTGGATTTTGTCGTGCAACAATAATCAATATGGAAAAATACTGATACAAGGGATCTAAAGAGTCCACAGTTCCTAGAATCAAAGGTATATTTTGTTGCTTGAACAAAATGCTAGATGCAAAATAACTTCACTAGATAAATCTCAGTTCACCAATAAAATAACCATACATCCAATATTTCACTTCTAAGTAGCATTGGTATCCAGACACCAGATATTTCACTTCTTTGATACCATAACAGAATAACAGGAACATTGATATGTATATTCAATGTTGTAATTAACATACACAATGACGGATTTATAGAATGTCCCAATTAAACTATATAAAATTATACATTAGGAAGTTAAGAAAACATGAAAATAAATAAGTACAGATTTGAAAACTAAATATTATACTGATAATATATTAATATATTATTACTATAATTAACACCCCGCCCCCTCAAACTTAAGGAGATAAAGTGAATACCAACTTGATTTTGAAAACCAAGTTATAAATGTTTAGACAGAACGTCAACCGAAGATATAATGGAGATGAAAACTAGCAAGTGGCCAATTGAAAAATAACAAGGATCAGAAATTACGGAAGCATCAATGAAGGGATTACAGTTACGTGCCAGGAATCACCACCACCATATAGGCAGGACAACAAAAGGTCAAGTAAGGATAACACTGTCAAATAGGAGAGGTTGCCTTTTTCAATGACCGAGTAGAGAGCCATCTATTTCAACAACGAAAGGTAGAGAGTTGTTTATTTTAACAATCAAAGGCAAAGAGTTGTCAAATTCAATAACCAAATGTAGCATCCACGCACCCCCAACCCAAAGATCAAAACTAACTTATTCCTTAATCAATATTTACTTAATTTGATTTTAAATTAAAACCAAAAAATTAGTTGTTTATTCAACTGACTTAAACCTAAATCGATAAAAAAACATGAGCACGCATCAAATACGGTTAAATGGGCCAAGAAAATAATATAATAATCATCCAATCATAAAACCCAAAAGCCATACTCGAAGTGGTTCGAATATCAACAATTCAATTGACCTCAAATCATAAGTAAGGAAAAATATCTTATCTAAAATTAGAGTATCAAACTAAATTTCCAAAATCTAAAATCAAATTTAAATGTTTCTATCAACACTAGCCGATGGCCGGATAAAACATAAACAAAAATGCCAAAATCTAACAACTAAAAATTACAATTCTGAACCAATAATTTGTATTAAAACATTAAATCATTCCAATACCATAAAAACTAATTAAACAAACAGCCTTCTCTCAATAACAGTCTCTTATAAGTTAATAGGAACCTCCTGATTTGAAAGGTTAACAAAAACAAAGCCATTAATAAGCCTAAAAACTAATAAAGGCAAATATATTTTCATATGCGGATTTATACCAAATGAAATATGCTAAGGATAATACCATGATCAAAATTCAGAAAGCTAATAATATCGATTTTCAAATAAATAAGCGAATATCGTATAATCATAGTCAAATATACCAAAAAATGTATAAATACCATAATTATGCCAAAATCATACTAACATGTAAATGACTAAAGATCAATGATGACCTCACCAACAAATAGCGAATATCAAAATTTAGGCTATAATTATTCTCACATAGAAAAAGGCTATATGCCACTATTTACAATCCCTAAGTAGGCCGACGACATATTATTTTCTATAGTTAGTGTCAAACCCCAATTTTCTGACCCATGGATGTTAGGTTCGATTTTTGATTTACTAATAACATAGTAGGAAATGTCCAAATATATTCCATCAATTCTTTACAATAGTCCTTACTTGGGTCAAACTGAAAACTCTACTCAATTACAAATATACACTTATTTTTCTCATGTTGAAAAAAATATTTTTTTTCATCAAAGTTAATATAGAGTTTTTCTTCATATTTTTTCAAATATCTGACATGCAGAAACAATAAAATAAAAATTATGGGCACGCAAAAATTTTAATATATAACTTAAAGACATGTAGAAATTATAGAAAGTCAATATAATTTATATAATTTTTATTATTTTCTTACAAATAGAAGACATGCAAAAATATTTATTTAAAAATTAAGACAGACATGAACATATATATGAAATTTAAAGGCATAAAATATTATTTATACAAAAATTCAATACTTAAATATAATTTGCATGAATTTAAGATATATACTTCATAAAATTTTATAAAATGGGAATAAGATTATATACATGCAAAATTTAAGACAGTTTGAGTACTAAAATAGCACATACATGAGTACTTAGACTAAGAAATTTAAAAAATATATATATATCAGCAACAAATAAATAAAAGGCTTGGATTCACTTGATTTTACCAAAAGATTGCTTGATATCTCCTTAGTTTTATCTTCTCCTTTTTTCTCTTTCTTCTTTTCTCTCTTTTCCTCTTTTCTTGTTATCTCTTCTCTTAAAACTCCAACAGAAATGAGTAGAAATCGGTCATGAGGCCTATTTATAAAAAACTAATGTATGTGCATTGATTAGGAATTGAAGCAAAATCCGTACCATACACGAGTGCTAATCAGGCGTCTATTAGGTGCCAACATTTGATTTAAAAACACACATGAGCCACTCGAGCGTATCTCAATGGTGGATATTCTACCTAAAACGTGCTCCTGCATGAGTCAGATATACGTCACGTATCATTTGGCCTAACTAATTCTAGTTTAAAATTATATTAGTGCCATTTGATTCAACGAACGAGAAAGAGAGTCGTCTATTTTAACAACTGAACGCAAAGTGTCATCTATTTCAACAGCTGAATGCAAAGAGTCATCTATTTCAACAACCAAATGCAAAGAGCCATCTATTTTAACGATCGAGAAAAATAAAGCCTTCTTTTTCAACGACCATGCAAAAAATTGTCCATTTCAATGACCGAGAGCGTAGATTTTGTATTTGATCCCATGTTAGAAATTTAAATGTATATGAATGTGTGTAATAAACATGTGCAATGAAAGATTTATAGAGCATCCCAGCTAAATCATACAAGGAAGTAATTACACCTTGGGAAGCTAAAAAATCATGAAAATAAATCATTATAGATTTGAAAACTAAATATTATAGTAATAATATGATAATATATTAACATATTATTACTGTAACTAACAAAATTGAACACGATTATAAGTCATGCTTTTAATTGCGCTCAATTCACAGTAAATATTTAGATCAATGCTTGAAAAAACTCCAGTAGTATAGCTTTTAATCAACCTTTCGAAGGCAACGTGTTATTGGAGCATTCCATAGTTGAAACTTCAGGTGGCTGGGTTGAAGAGGCAACTGTAGTCATCAATTTGAACTTTCTTACTGTCCCAAATGGACTTCTATGCAGTTTTATTGTCAACGTTGGAAAATGTGTTGGCAAGGAAGAATGACTACGTTGTATATGATATGTTGCGGGAGCACCGGCGACATGCGCATTCATCAAAGCTTCCATCAAAGTATCTGTTCTGATATGTTTAAAGAATTTCCATTAAATTTTTTACGAATGATCAATTAGACAGTACAGTGCAGAACAGTGAAAATATCAAGGAACCAACTCATGTCGAAAGTTTTAAGCTATTGATTGACTATCAAAGAATTGCATTATAGTCCGGCATTTTTCTTCATGTGAATGAACATTGAGCTGAGAGCCCGAACTAAAACTATGTCTGCCTCTAGCAAGTGGAGAAATATAAGAAACATAACTTCAAAGAAAACGGCGTTACTTGGACGAAGAACGGACTATTTGATCAAAGAATAACATGTCAAAAGAAATCAACCCATCCAAAAAGCTTAATCTTTAATAGCTATGTAAAGATCTAAAAATGATTTAGTACAAAACTTTAAATTCCACAATCAATGCATGGGAGAAAACAATCAGCATCAACAACCCATTTCTTGATAAAAAAGAGAATCAAGTAAGAGAACCATACGCAGCCGGAAAAAAAGGTGAAAGAAAACCACAGAATCCCCAGAAATTTAAGCGTCCGCCACTGTGAATTTGAGGAATCAGGTAAAAATAAAAACAGCTGGGCAATCCATTTTCGTCAAAGATTCGATGCGCAGACATCGAGCATTATATTCAATTCAAATGCTGACGTCCGAATTTTCGTTCAATTCCGCGTAAGTTAGAATGCCCAAATTGACGAGATGAATAAAAAAAACTCCATTCCAAAGGACAAACACAAAACAATGAAAAGCGACATACCTTAGAGAGAAAGATGAACGCAATCTTCGAATGTAGATTTCTGGATTTGAATGTATGCTCCTGTTACAGTGGCGGCAGATCTAAGCAACCCTCCCCAACCCCCGCGGAAAAAACCGACCCCATATTAATCCAAACTTAATTCCAGTGATGTCTGGATTTGGAGAAATCCAGATCGAAAATATCCCAATTCGAAGTGAATTGGAATCCAAGATGATCTAATTTAGAGAAATTTGAATATACTATAACCCCCAAAGCAAAAACAAACCGCTCTAAACCCCCAATGCAACGACCCTCCTACTAATTCAAATTAGGAAAACCATTAGAAATGTCATCAACTCTTCATCTGCGAGATTTAAATAGTGAAAAATATTAAAACCACTAAATAATTTATATATTTATTATTATACATCGAATTATTTGATAATTTTTTTATTTTTTATTTATGTTAAACCTTAAAAATATTTCAAAAATTAGTTATTTTTAAATAATATTTTTTATATATAATGTGGAAAATATATTTCTTCCTTTATGAAAGTTTACACAATTTTATATGTAAGAATTCATGATATTCAATTTTTTTTGAAAAATTACTTAAATTTAGAGTTGAATAAAAGTTTTAAGGCGTCATTTTCAATTCAAATTTAAAAAACAGCTCAATCATTATCTTAAAAAAATCATATATTTTTATCCTCTATAATGATTGATTATTTTATTATTTATATAAAAAATTAATCATTTAATTATATAAATATTATTTTTTATTAAATATTATTATTACGCCATCAAATCTAAATTATTGTACGGATTAAATATTCAAATAATATTTTAAGCGGGTTTGATTTTTGTATGCTCAAATCTAAATCCTGTGTAATACAAAAATATAGTCAAAAAATTAGTATGACTAACTCCCGATATATCCCCCGACGCTCAAGTCAATATTTTTTTTTTGTAAAAAAAATATATGATATCAACTAAAAATTAAATTAACTTTATGTGGGGACTTGCGCTTTTCTAAAAGTATCTTAGGAAGAAAGAGAAATGCTCTTTTTTTTTTTTAAAGAATCCTCTTCTCTACTATTGAAAAAAGGTCTTTTTATAGTCATTTTGTAGCAGTTGACTTTTTCTATCAACTATCTAAGAAATCGTCTAGAAAACTGCTCATATAACTGTTGAGTGGATATAATTTTATCTATTACCGTTAAACAGAAAAACCGCTCAATAGATGTCTTCAATTTATTCATTATTGTTGGATGGTCTCCTTATTAGGCAAAATTAGCCTTTTGGACCTCTTTAATGTATAGACCAAATTTATAAAAGTGGACCTTCTAATTGAGCAACCGGTGCCAACACCTATCAATTATAATAATAAAAAATAAATTATTAAATAAAATACAATAAAAATATATAAAATATTAATATTTAATTATTTTAATAAATTATTAAATATTAATCACATCGTATAAAACAATTCTTGTATTCTTCTTTTTAGCCTACACAACAGTAATATAATAATTGAAAGACTTAGTTTATTTTTAAGTACATTTCATATAAATTATTTTAACAATTAAGTCATTATGTTCCTATGGCTAAAGAATGTACAAGTGCGAGTTATAATAGTTTATATCATAAGTGATGCGGTCTCTTCCATATGCTACAAAAATAGTAAACAATTTGGCCACACTCTAAACTAAAATGTATACACAATGGCTAAACTTCTTGGGGGTGTGGTTACAAGAATAATGGCTAAACTTATCAAAAATTTTCTTTATGATTTATTTATCGAATATAGTCAATATAATTTAAATAAATTTTAACTGATGGTAATAATTATTTTATAAATTCAATTTGATAGTGATAGCGATGAGAGTGAATATAAAGACTACAATACATATTTATCCCTAAAGGGATTGAGATGAGAAAAATCAAAACTTGATCAATGAGAAAAAAATTGTATTTGAATATATCCTCAATATGTTAGTTTTTAACGAGATATTTTATATTATTTTTCTAATTTTACAGTTGATGCGTCATTGGATTGAAATTATAATACGAATTAGAGAGTCAAAGTTTGTTCGTCGGGTCTAAAGTGGATTCGGTCTTCATATATTCTTAATCTGAATCTTGTACAACACGAAATACTATTAGAAGATTGGTGAAATTTGATTCTTGCTACATTCATCGGCGCTTAAGTCAGAATCATTATTTGAACGAACGAAAAAGAGAGAATGAAAATTTAAATGTTCGTAAAAAAATTTTCTTGTTTGGGGCCTATGCTTTTCTAAAAGAGTATTAGTAAGAGAAAAAAAGTGCGCACTAAACATCTTTAATTTTTATTTAACCGTCGACCCATTTTCCTATTGAAAATAGTAAATTTTTATAGAAGTTAGGGGTGGTTGACTTTTCTATCAACCGTTCAGAAAATCGCAAACCTCATATTTTGTTTAATGGAATTATAATTTTATTCATAACTAATTCATCTGGGAATTACAATTTTCTTATTTTATTGGTAAATTAGTGAGAATTTTTATAAATATGGGAATAATTATTTTCACATGAAATGTGGGAATAACTATTCATTATTATTATTATTATTTATAATAATAATAATAACTTTTATTATTATATTTTATTATTATTATTATTATTATTACTAATACATATTATTATTATTATTATCACTATTCTAATCTTATTCCTCATATTATTTTACAAATCAAATAATGGAATACTAATTTTTACATTATTCTATTCTAACAATCAAATATAAGAATAATAATTTCAACTTTATTCCCATTCTATTCTATTCGTACATTATTCTATTCTAACAACTAAATGTACCGTAAGTGAATAGAATTTTTTCCAGTTGGCAATTCCAACCGGCTCCTGAGCTCGTTAATTTAATACAAGAGAGAAAAATCATTTTGACCGTTGGCATTGGTTCTAGTTCCATATTTGTTCAATGAGCAAATCGCTTAGATAAAGCTATCGAACTCGTTCGCTGATTTAGACCGCATAAGCCGACTGGACCTCCATACTTTATGGGTCGAATCCTTGGGCGAAATATTTTCCTTAAATCGCCGATAACAATACCCATCAATAATAATAACATGTGATATCCTTTCTATTCATAAATTCATTATTCTATCAAAGTTATCAATTTGAAAAAATAATTGATAAATTCATGTCAAAACTCATTTACCCCAAAAACAATTGGGGAAAATTGCATGTTATGAGATTTGTTTCAAGCAAAAGAATTTTTATCAGGTAGATTCTTATTAAAAATTTTTATGTATTGATATTATTTTTTGTATTATTTGAATAATATATAATCTATTTATTATTGACTGACTTATTAAGATGATCAAATAAGTAATTAACGATGAACAACAATAGCAACAAAATATTTTGATATTATGGGAATAAGACCAAGGAACACGATAATTCATGAAATTATATTGAAACGAAATAGCATGATAATTCAAACCCCGCCACGAAAAAGATTATATAAGATCAAAATTTTTCATAAAACCTTATAATTATTATATTATTTTATAATTTTATAATAAAAAAATAAACATTCATATAAATATGAATTTATGCTTTAATTTTTTATCTCAGAGAATTAAAATTAATTTTATTTCTCTATCCTTATCTCTTCTCATTCACTAGAGATAATTATATGATTACAATATCATAATCTTTAATTATTTTAATAAATTATTAAGCATAAACAAGATTATATGAAATTAATCTTGAATTAGCATATCTTGGTCCACGTAACACAATTTCAAAGCATAGCAACATTACAAAATTATAATAAAAAATTTACAATGTAAAAACAATTGAATAAAAAATAAATAAATATAATATTTTTTTTATAAAGAAAAGACAAAAAAATATAATTTTACCCATCTCAAATTTATTGAACCATTTACGTAGTTTCCGTTTGCATTGCTTGCTGGCCTTGGGGCCCATAGCGGACATCACGTCCATGTTGTACAGTTGTAGGCTTGCCTTTTTAATTAACAATAATAATAATAATAATAATATATATATTTTTATAAATTTTTTATAATATTAATATTTATTGAATATTTAATTAAATAACAATTTTTTTAAAAATAACTATTTAAATAATTAATTTTGTATTTTTATATTATATCACTAATTTAATTTTTTCTTAGAAAACTTATCTAGCTTGAAATTATATGCTTTATAAGGAACTTATGATTTTTAAAATAAATTAATTTTGGCAAGTAATTTATATTAAAAGTTATTAAAAAATTACGGGGAGATTAAATTTCATTAAATAAGATAACGCTTTAATATTTCACGGGCCTACAGAAAAATCCAAGTGGAAGCGACAGCTGTGCTAATCGTAGTCAAGGACAAGTTAGGAATTTCGTAAGACAGACAGTGTCATATTGCGTAAATATCACTGAAAACACGGGGCCTCAATTATCCGAAAATTGGAAGACAAATCATGGTGCGGCGTCCCTCATTGAGTGTGCCCACTCGCACACTAGCCTTTCATGTCTAGGATCATCGTTCATAGAGGCCCCGTTACCCCCCTCTCTCTCTCTCTCGACGCGAAGACCATAGATCTGAAACCACAGAGAACATCGGAGGAAAAACCCGCTAGCTTGAAAGACGATCCGGCGGGTGTATTTACTAGTTAGCTCAGAGCGGTTTGTTCTTAACCATTGTCGTTTTGTTTTGTGGTGTTCAAGTAGAATTCACTTATGTTTCTGTTGGAGAAGTGGGTTTTGTTCCAAATGCGGAGAGATCTGCGTGTTTCCAAGTTCGTTGATGCTGTTTTGTTAGTCTTGTTGGGGTTTTTTGTTGCATGTTTATGTACATTACTTGCTGAAGTGAGGGATTTGAAGTTTCCGCTTTTTATTTTTTGTTCTTTTGAGTAAAATTAGATGATGGTGAAACTATGGCTTAGAAATTGGGTGCAGCTTTGGTTACGTTTCTCTGCTGCGGTTGTAATAGAATTTGAAGTAAGAATGCGAGCATATTATTATTATTATTATTATTATGGTAATTTAGTTTAGGATCTTCGATTAGCGGCTTTCGTTGTTTAGCATTCAAATGCGTAGTTTTACTGTTCGGTGAAAATCTGTGAGATTTCTTTTCTTGTAAGTGAACTGAGATCGTATAATGTTTTTCATTTAAAATATTTTTGATTGATTGTGACATGTGGGGTTCTGATCGTTTCCATGCAAATGGTGTCGGAGATCTGAATTATGGATTTCAATGCCTCGTTGTGGGGCTGTATGATTCTGGAATGTGCTTATTGTGTACCTTCTCAACATATATTATGGCCGCGGTTGTGTATAACATGTATCCGTGTGCATTTATCGTTTAATTTCCAACGGTGAGACACGTTGACAGGTTATGTTCATTGAAACTGAGATCTTTTTAATGGGCGATGCTTTCATTACATTGATGGGGTGATTCATGATTGTACAAATGCTATTTTCGTATTCATGGTTTAATTTTTGTTCCATAGGTGGTGATTATTACCTTTTTGATTGTCCTGGTCTCTTAGAACGAGAAATCTGATAAGATTTAATGAATTGCAAATCAGATATAAGCGGTGCTGTTGCAAATCTGGTATAAGCGGTGTTGTGAATGGCAGTGACCGGTGTACAAAATCCTCTTCTAGGAGAAACTTGTGGTTCTCTGCTGCTGCAGTTGCAGGCAAATCATTAAGCCTTGTACTTTATAGTTTTTACTTGGTTTATTTCATGACTTTGTTGTCAATGGGTGCGATTGGAGGAAGATTGTGAGGGGCTGATGAATATTCTGTGACTGAGTGCAGCAAATTTGGGATGAGGTTGGTGAAAGCGATGAAGACCGGGACAAGATGCTGTTACAGATAGAGTGGGAATGTCTAGATGTTTACAAGAGAAAGGTTGACCAAGCTGTTAAATCAAGGATGCAACTTCTTCAGGCCTTAGCAGATGCCAAAGTTGAACTTTCCAGTCTACTATCAGCCCTTGGAGAAAAAGCTGTCGTTGGATTTGTCAGTATTTACCATGATAGAAATTTCTTAGCTCTGAACTTTAACATAGTGCATTTGGCTGCTGATTTTAACCACTTTATTTGTGGTGTAGTTTGAACTATAAACTAATGTCATTAAGCTCTGTTGTTTAATTTACAGCCTGAGAAGACTTCTGGAACGATTAAACAGCAACTTGCAGCTATAGCGCCATTGCTGGAACAACTATGCAAACAGAAAGAGGAGAAACTGAAGGAGTTCTCTGATGTACAGACACAGATTCAAAAAATTTGTGGGGAAATTGCTGGAAACTTGACCCTGAATGATAAGGCCCCCATAGTTGATGAAACTGACCTATCCCTGAAGAAGTTAGAAGAATATCATGCTCAACTTCAAGAACTTCAGAAGGAGAAGGTAATAATCTGTGTGATGATCCATCAGTACAGTTGCTGATGTGTTTCTGCAGGTAAATTATTTACTAAAATGATATGCTTATTTGATGTGATAGAGTGAGCGGTTGCATAAGGTCCTTGAATTTGTGAGCACTGTACATGATCTTTGCTCTGTCCTTGGGATGGACTTCTTCAGCACCATTACTGAAGTTCACCCGAGCTTGAATGACTCTATGGATGTCCACTCAAAAAGCATTAGCAATGATACTCTATCCAGGCTCGCCAAGACAGTTCTTGGGTTGCAAAAAGATAAGAAACAGAGGCTTCAGAAGGTAAACGATTTCATTTTCATTAAAGAATGCTTTATGATTAAATCAATTTGTAATGCTGATTTCTGCAAGTACTTAATATATGCTCACTCTCTCTCCCTCCTCTCCCACTGATAAGTAGACTTATCCGTCCTGGATTTTATGCCCGTACATTTATTTCAAATAGTGCATTCCTCCTCCTAAATGGAAATAATTCTTATTAAACGTGAGGATGGAAATAGGAGCTTGACCAAGAGGGATTAGGGGCAAATGGGAGGAAAAGTGTAGCCTGGCAGCATAAGAAGTGAGTCTGTCTATCAGCAAACTCCTATGTTGAGCAGACTAAATGGATTTGTTGGTCTTGTAGCTTACAAAGATAGCGGTAGTTTACTTTCCTGTTCCTTCTCTTGCTGCTGCTATCATACACTTTCGAGTTTCGACTAGGTAAATTTTACAGTAATTTTGCAACACCTACCAGCCAATTGTTCTTGTTTTTATGATGCAAGGAATAGGTATTGGTCTAGTTAGCATGTAGTGTTGATGAAGAATACCCTGCAACCCTCCTTTTGTGCTATTGTGGTATTCTTTTTGTTCCAAAAATTAGGATCCAATCTTCAATTGCTATACATGTAGTACATCTTTCATCTAGTGAGTATAGATAAAAGGAAAACTCAGTATAATGGCTCCCTCTGTCTGCAAAACTAATAGTGGGAATCTGATGGCACTTGTGGCTTTCCACAGCTTCAAGAGTTGGCCGCACAGTTGATTGATCTTTGGAATCTGATGGATACACCAGATGAAGAGAGGCATCTGTTCGATCATGTCACCTGTAACATATCTGCCTCGGTAGACGAAGTGACAATTCCTGGGGCTCTTGCTTTAGATTTGATTGAGCAGGTAACTATTGTGTACATCTTCAATTACATTGCAAGCTGCTATTAATGACGCTGGCTGTTTTACATTTCTACTGTCATTGTGTGTTAAGGCTGAGGTTGAAGTTGACAGGCTTGATCACCTAAAATTCAGTCGGATGAAGGAAATTGCATTTAAGAAGCAGGCTGAACTTGAGGAAATATATGCTTGTGCACACATAGAAATCGACATAGAGGCTGCCCGAGAGAAAATTTTGGCCCTGATTGATTCTGGGAATGTTGAGCCATCAGAGTTGATTGCTGACATGGATAGCCAAATTGTAAAAGCCAAAGAAGAGGCTTTTAGCAGAAAAGAAATATTGGACAAGGTTGAGAAATGGATGTCGGCTTGTGAAGAAGAGAGTTGGCTGGAAGACTATAATCGGGTAATTTTTCTTCACCTAACTGTCCTACGTGTGTGCAAATGTTTGGGTTTTTGGTGTGACGCCTCTTTTCCTTTTGCTTTATTTTCAGCTTGTTGCATAGAACCAGGAAGGGTATCCATTGATAGTTATGCAAATCACTAAGTATTATTATCATGCCAATATATGAGCATCTTGTTCACTTGTGCAATTGAAAATATTCTGAAATATTTGCCTGAATTGCCGCTGTGATTTCCTTCTTTGACTTTTTGGCCTCTTTTTTTCGGGTGGTGGTTAAGTTAGTACAAATTTCAATAATCCAACATCTTGCAGTCTGATTCCCTAAAGATGTCATGTTGAGTTCAAGTTGTGATTGTGGTTTTGCAAGCAGGTGGTGATTGCAGTTGCATTACACTGAACGTATTTTGCTTGATGAAAGGTTTGGAAACACCTTTGAATGGTATCGCATCTCATCCATCCGTCCACAAATTGGGCCCACTTAAGAATAGATGGACGGATGGATGCTATGTCACCCAAGTGTCCCAAAATATTTTTCTTTTTACTACTTTTTCTTGTGCTTTTCCCCTTCTTTTGACTTGAGAGGGTGCTGTTGCATATACTAGTGGAGTGCAAGGACCTCCGCTGACTATCTTACTGAACAGGACGAGAACCGTTATAATGCAAGCCGAGGTGCTCACTTAAATCTCAAGCGGGCAGAAAAAGCCAGGAATATGGTAAACAAAATTCCAGGTGTGTAAAGAGAGAAAACAAAATGGAATATGCTTGTGCAATCTAGAAATGATTCAATGTCTTTTTTGGACTTCTCTTTTGATTTTCATTGTTCCCACTTCCATGAAGCTATGGTTGACACATTGGTAGCGAAAACTCGAGCCTGGGAGAACGATCGTGACCTGTCGTTTACATACGATGGTGTTCCTCTGCTTGCTATGCTGGACGAATATGCCATGCTCAGGCATGAAAGAGAAGATGAGAAGCGGAGATTAAGGGTAAGTGGCACCAATTAAAATTGAATAGCTAAGGGAAAAACTTTTTATCCTGCCATTCATCCATTCCCCCCCTTACAGTTGTGCTTATATTCATCAAATTCGTATAGCCGATGACAGTCAGTGAAATTTAAGGTTTTATTGTTGTGGTAGTTATCAATTTCATAAAATTTGAACAACATTTGTAAAGAGTAAAGCTGAAAAATATGTATTTTTTTACCTTAATTTTAAGTTGTAAATTTTATATTAAATCTAATTTTCTAAAATTAAGGTGGAAAAACATATTTTTGTAACTTTATCTTTTATAAATGTTATTTGAATTTTTATTAATTGGATAAATTTAAGTTGATGGATGAATGTATGGGATAAAAATGGTGGGATATTTTGCAATACTCTCTTAAGTTTACCAAAAAAATATGACCACCTTTTGGGCAAAATTTTTTCTTCCTATATTTCTTCCAAATTTTTGGTAATTCCGAATAAAGCCCTAGATTCTCATGCTGGCTTCAAGACCCGAACAAACTTGGGATTCTAGGCCCGAATAAAGCCCTGCCCGAAAAGTGTAGTGGATAGTAGAATTTTATGATGGCCCTCCTACCTAGACATGAAAGGAGCCCAACTGCTATCCAATTTGGGGTTGGAATAGGGACTCCCATGCCAATGTAGTTAGCGACTATATCAGTATTAGTCGTAACAAGTGATACATATCAGTATCATACATTGTGTATGTAAATTTTTTTTATTGTATCACATCAAAGGTGAA
Organism: Nepenthes gracilis; assembly: GCA_033239525.1. Classification (NCBI taxonomy): domain Eukaryota; kingdom Viridiplantae; phylum Streptophyta; class Magnoliopsida; order Caryophyllales; family Nepenthaceae; genus Nepenthes; species Nepenthes gracilis. The sequence goes on from BSYO01000006.1 coordinate 4,950,392, forward strand.
TTATATACTAAAATTTGATGAATTTTAAAAATTAATTTTATTAAGATTACTTTTGTTATCCTTACAAATCATTGGCAAATATCCTCAAACCTTTGATTTATATATGTTTTAAATCTTTGAATATATGCTGATTTAGATTTCTTAGTATATTTATGTATATTTAAAACATATTTGTTTAAGCTTTTAAGAATGAAATGAATCAAAAGGAAATAATGTCCGACATGTATTGGCCTATAGGATGGCATGTGGGGATGTTGTTCTAATATCAGAAAATATAGTTATCGGGAGATGATTGATCGATATGTTGATCCATTTCTAATTCATGTTGGCAACTAAGTCTGTACTTAGCAGGACCAGAAGAAGTTCCACGAGCAGATGAACACTGAACAAGAAACTGTTTTTGGGTCAAGGCCGAGCCCAGCCAGACCGCATGGCACAAAGAAGGTACTCAGCCCACACGCAAACGGAGCCACCAATGCAACTCACGGCAGGCGGCTGTCCCTAAACGCGCATGTGAATGGTAGCCGCTCGACAACCAAGGACAGCAAGAGGGATGCCCGGGCATCGGCTCCTGTGATGAACTATGTCGCCATTTCAAAAGAAGATGCAGCCTCCTATGTCTCTGTCTCGGAGACGGTTCCCTCGACACCATAATAAGTAGCAACTAGAGGAGGAGCCAGCAGTATATGCTTTTATTGCTTATAACTCAGCATTTTAGATTATTAGCTGCTGAACAGTGAATACTGTTGTCATGTCTATTTGTGCTATGTTTTTCATCAGGTAGCTGTAAACAATTTTTCGAGATTGAACGTCTAAACTTTAGAATCTTAATTATCATGTTTTTTTTTTTAATAATTTAGATTACAAAGGGTGGGTCCCACGAAAATAATCGTCCCCAAAATAACACATAATTTTATTTGTTAAAATTATTGATTTAATGTTATATATGGAATTGTATTATTTGATCATCTTTAATAAATAAATAAATAAATGCCTCTTTTTGAAGGTATTTTTTTCTGTTTAATAATTATCCCAAACATTGTACAGGGGATATTTTTGGTATATTTTTTAATTTGTAAAAATAGCATTTAGTGTTGCTAGAAGAAAATTTTGAATAAAATTTTTTTCATTTGTGAAAATAAAATTAAAGAAAATTTCTATCAAATTTTTAGAATATTTGTTTGGAAAAATATTTACTCATTTTTTTAAATAAATATTAATAAATAAAAAAAAGAGAATAATTATACAAATAGAATCATAATGGAAATAAATGTAATTTTCAAATCTATTTCGAGAATTAAAATATTAAAAATCTTGGAATTTAAAGGTTGAAATCTCTCTTCGTGGATTATTTATTTTTAAATAAATAATTATTATTTAATAATTAATTTTTAATTTTTTAAAATTATTAAATTATAATTATTTATTTAAAAATAAATAATTTAAATATGAAAAATAATCTCCACCGTGGAGCCGCTTATCCCTCCGATCACGCGCTCTAAAAGGTATTATTAGATTACATTTGACGACTCTTTCTGTTTAAATTTGAGAGTACTGCAGGTAGAATGTATGAGATGGAAGGACTGAAGACACCTCAGTGCGAACACACGAAGACCACCTTTTCTCTTCTTGTCTCTTTGATGACTCAGCTTGAGAAGGTTTGGCATTTTCGATTTTATTACATATGACACGTTTATGATTCCAGAAAAGAAATTAAGTATTTTGGTTATTAATTTAGTGTTGGTGCAAATCAATTTGTTTGGATTAACTTAGTGGCGTTATATTCACTGTTTAAGAAATGGTTAGGAATATGGCGTACTGGTGTGAATGAGGATTTCTGTGTGGGTTGGTAGCGTAACTTGGAAAAGTGAAGCTGGAAATTGGCATGTTGATTATATGTTAGGAGTAGCAACTTCAAAAGATAGATTAATAAAAACACATGTATGATTGTTTGGGCACTCGAGAGGAAGATACATAGTACTCATACTAGGAAAGAGATTTGATTAAGGTGATAGAAATCAGTGGTGGGAGCATGGATTAAAATATCGGTATCGGTGTTGATCATGTTCATATCGTTATCGTACATATTAGATGTGGAATGGTATTGGACATATTGAAGTAAAATATTTTTGGTGAATCTTAACCTAATAGAAAAATATTGACTGATTGATAAGTCACAATGTTGCTATGACATCAGAAAATATTGGTACAAAAGAACCTAATATCTATATATTGTTTGATATTTGATTACATGGTTAGGATTGACCGATTTAGAAAGATTTGTAGTAATGTTATAAAAAAGGACCGAGGAGGGCTGCTGACTTTTGATCAAGGTTAATGGCCAAATTGGTCCATGCAGTTCGTCATATAGGTCCCATATATGGCTTTGTGGCTGTCGATCATTGGCTTATTGGTTTAACCAAGGATTATACACTAAACAAGGTAAGATCAAGAAGAGAACATGTAGTATGGTTTGGATACTTGTGAGGCAAGTCTGATTCCGCGTTAAATAGGAAAGAGTGATTTAAATGAGGTGGAAGCAGTGGGACGGATAGTGGTTTAAGTACAAAGGATTGATGAGGCCCATTGACTTTCAATCAAGCACCATGTCAAAAATTTTTGACATGATCCTTGCAATTAGCCATACCCCATATAGGCCCCACTTATGGTTTTTTGGCTGCTGTTGTCTGTATCATTGAAATGCCAATTGCAATCCCAGGAGAATTGGAATTTCCTTAGAGTTGTAGCGCACTTGCTATGGGTGCTCAAGGAATTGCATGAATTGGCGTGGAGAATCTCGTGTTGGGGTCACTCCCCATGTGGGAATGTGTTCGCGGATTTGTGCAGTTGTCTGTTGATTGAGGAAATGGACGTGGATATTATGAAATGTCCGAGAACCTTTGCTGTGGAGTCTGAGATCTATGGGTAATGCCTGGAGACGAGGACTTGAAAAATGCACGATGACCTTGTGAGGCTGATGTCCGCGGACTAAGCGAAAGCGTGATTCACGCAAGGAATTTTTCGGTCAACAAGGGTGCTGATCAGACCTGAGTGGAAAACAGTCAACGGACGTTGACCATCTGAAAATAGGCATGCTTTATGACAGTCTGCGATTGTAAGCGTGTAGTTGATCTACCTTGTTGGGAAGTTGATAAGACGTCATTCCTGGGCAGTTGACAGGATGCTCTGCAGAGTATGCATGTGCCGCCTGCTGCTGCAGGCTTTGGAAGTTGAGCACCAACCACCATGCAACCAGGGTGGTTGGTGGCCTCCATGCACTTCTACATATATGTGTGATATCCTTGAGAGGCAATAAGGAGAGATAGTGAGAGAAGCTGCTTGTATGCTAAACCGTGTACGAGACAGAGGAGAGGTAGAGTGGAAGAAAGGTGAGCTGTGAGAGAAAAACGCAAGTGTTGTTTGTGCTCTGTTCTTCTTTTCCGTCTCTGGTGGTTGTAAAACCTAATTTCATTTAGTGGTTTATTTGAGGACTGAGTGTTCCGTGATTTTTCCCTTAGTTTACAAGGGTTTTTTATGTAAAATATTCGGTGTTCATCTCTCTTTTCCCTTCCTCTGCCCTTTACTGTGTCGGTGTGAGTGTGTGTATAGTGCCTTCGCCCTCCGGCCGTCCGTTTGTGTGCCAACATCTCAAGGATACACGATCTAGTGTTGGTAGTTATAATGGTGTGTAAGATGATGGTAGCAACTTGATAGCATTGTCCAGGAGTCGGGGTGGCGATGGGTTGCTGCTTTTGATGGTGATAAGGCTGCTGTCTTTGTTGGGATCACTCATGTGTGGGAAAATGCTAGAGTGAAATTTTCCGGAGTGGAAAATGCTAGACTGAAATTTACGGGAGTGAAATGCCGGTTTGAAATTTCCGGAGTGGAATAATGCCGGAGTGAAAATACTGGAGTGGAAATGCCGGTTTGGAAAAAGCCAGAGTGAAAATGGCCGGTTGCGCCAAAATGCCCGGTTGGTGCAAAATGGCCGGTTGTGCCAAAATGGCCGGTTGACGCAAAATGGCCGGTTGCAGTAAATTGGCGGTTTGGAGGAAATGGCCGGTTGCGGTGAATTTCCGGAATGCAAGGTAGGAATGGAATTTCGAAATGTAAGGCGGGGATGGAATTCCGGAGTGCAAGGCCGGAATGGAAAATGCCGGTTTGCATTTTCGGATTAGAATGGCAGTTTTGGCCGGAATGGTTTTACCAGTTTGCTTTTATTGGAATGCTTTTATCGGTATGCTTTTATCGGTTTGCTTTTACCGGTATGGAATGCCGGCATGGTTTGGTTGGAATGGTTGAAAATTCCGGAATGCAGTTGGACGGTTTGAAGCAAAAGTGCGAGGATTTTGGTCAACGCCTAGGAACTTTGAAAAGTTGGTCACTTACAATATCTGCCTAATCAGCTTTTTTAGAAAGAGAAGTTGGCTTTCAGAGCTGACAATTGATTGGTTCAGCGGGTCAACTTCTCCCGACAGAATGGCGACTAGCAGAGTTGGTGGGCAAAGTTGGGTGCACGTTGCAGAATTGGTGGCAGGTTTTGCACACACGCAACCTATCTACTGGGCAGATGGTCTCTGGGTGAAACTTGTATATATATGCATGCTAGGCATGCAAGGGATAAGCATACATAGTGAGAAAAGTGAGAAGGAGAAAAACTTAAGAGAGATCAAGGAGTAACTAGACTTTACTCTTGTATTCTTACTTTGTTCTCAGTTCTCAAAGAGTTTCTATAACCAAAAAGACTTTCTGTAACCATTTTCACGTAGTGATACTTGATTTGTGGATTAAATGTTCCGTGATTTTTTCCTCTTATTTTAGAAGAGGGTTTTCTATGTAAAAAATTGGTATTGTTGTTGCTCTCTCTCTCACATTTCTTTATCGTGTGTGTGTATTTGTGCATTCTATCATTCTTGACCGCCTCTGTTGTCCCACCGGCAACTATTTTCCCTACCATCTTTTGGTGATGATGGCAACTGGTGGCGGTGGTGTGGCTGTAAATGTTGACTATATGGTGAAAGATGATGGTGCCTACGGTAGCAGTAGCATTGGGATCGAAGAAAACAGGGTGCTAATTGTGTGGCTAACATTGACTATACATTGCTTAAGGATTTCTCAAAATTTTCCCTCTTTCTTAGGATTGGTGAATGATCCATTCTCTTTGTTAACTTGTAATTCAGACATCCAAGCCCTTTTTTACTCTCAGCCACACGACTCCAAAAGCTTCCTTGCCCAGAAAAGGAGGAAACTCCCTTTGAAATGGAAAAGGAGTTGAGACTGTTGTTGAGTTGTTGAGCTTTTTTAGGAATACGGCAAAGGCCTACTATGTTGCTATATCTTCTTTAAGATTCTAAACCAGTTTAGTGAACTTTCACCGGATGTGAGTTTTTGACCTTATTATTCTCATTTTTCTCACTTTATGGTTCTTTGTATTGATATCTTTATCTTAATGTTCTGTTTTGCTATATGCTCCCATGAAACAGCTACAGCAGGAGCTGATGTATGAAGCATGGAAAGCTGCATATATAGAAAAGCTTTAAAAGAACGAAAAAGTCCTGTGCCAAGCTCGCTTGGTTCTGGAAAAGATTTATTGACATCTTTGAGCAGTCCAAGCGGCATGCAAGATTTAAAACAATTTAAACTACTTATGTGAAGCTTCTTTTTTACTCTGAAATTTTGGGAGGATGTTGAGTTTTATTCTTAATCACCAAATATGGATTTCTCCCTTTGGGGGAGAGCACAGTCAAAGGTTTCTTTCTTCTGAAGAAACAATTGAGGGGCTTTTTCCCTTTTAATTGTGAAAGCAATTTTTTCACCAGGGGTTGAAATTACTCCCCTGTAAATGTCGCAGCATCCATTATTTGCCAACTTCGACTGTTGGCATATCATTGAAGTGGAGAAATTCAGCTAGTTTTAGCATTTGGTTCCCCTCTTTTTCCTTCTAAATCCTTTTATTCCTGTTAAATCTTGGATCAGACAAAAATATTTAACAGCCAAATTTGGAAATAATGTTGGCGTGATTTTTCGGCATGTATTGCAACGTCGTCACCTTAATTCCCATGGTTGAAAAGAGACATCCTTGATTGTTATCTTCAAAAGAAAAGTTCCCCCAACAGAGAAGTAAAAGAATTAGTATTTGCTGAAAGTATGTTTCTGCAGTAAGCATGTTTGCCTTTGGATGTCAATGTGTGGAGACTGGAGAGAAGCTTTTGCTTAGTGATGGTAGTTAGATATAGTTACAGATTAAATATTTTAAAAATGAGTTTAATGATATCTCCACACTGATATTCAAAACCTTCCTCTGGAGCATTGAATGTCCATTGGCCTCCTCGTTGATGTTCCTCAACTCGATCAGTAACAAACTGTCCATCAACTTGATCCATTCAGACAATAGAGAGGGTACTGTCACAGATGTGGCATCAGCCTCTACTTCTTGGACATGCTACTAGATAGCAATTATCATCGACTGCCTAAGAAAAATGCTGAAGCACACAAGGCAGCAAAAACAATTGGGGCATTGGAATTTGGTGACATATCTGTTGCTGTCGACTTCGTCAGGAATTCCCTTGAATTGCTGACTAATCCTTCTGCTGGCCACTAGCTCCTGCTTCTCATTTGATGTTTCTAGGATGGCATGATTGTGTCTGCGACTGTGTTCTTATCTTATAGCATCCTTGTTCACAGCTTGACTTGTAAATGTCAATTGTTTCTTCAACAAAGTGATTTTGTTTCTTTTCAACTCATGAAGAGAATGAAGCTCTTTCAATGATTTTTTTTTGTTGCCTTTAAACGTGTCTCTCAGCATCTCATATATTGACTGATGGTTAGTCTATGGGAGCAAGAACTGTCACAGCTACTAATATTGCCCCCTTTTCCTTAGCCAAACCATTGATTGCTCCATATGTTCAAAAAAGAAGGATTGAAGACATGGTTTGAAATTGTTCCTTCTTTTCTTGTAGCTTGCTGTCAAAAAAGAAGGAAAGAAAAACCCCATGTTTGATTCCATTAAATGATTGATAGTATCCATGCTTTTATATTTGAAATGACATTCCATTATCTGCCAACATTGTAAACCCGTTTTGGAAAGTTTCACTGTTTCAAGTTAGCTGCTTATGCTATTCCCCCTTTCATGTTTTCAAATGATTGCACACATATGATAGCTACCGCAGCTTAAAGCACCGTGCTACAGAAGGTGCCACTCATCTGCATAATGACATGAAGAATGATATTTACTTGTTTTACTTATAATTTGATGTTTTTGTTCCTTTTTTTTTTGCCCCTGGGACCTCAGAAGTCAAGGCCGAGAAGTCACATTGTTGACAAGATTGTTGCCCAGGAATTTGAAACCTAAATATTAGATACTAATATTCTTACACGCAAATGCTAAAACCAGTCAATATAATACCCATGAGTATCATTACGGATTTATGGCAACATTGGCTTAAGAAAGATTGCTTAAGAGACTTGTTTAAATAATGGCTTCTCAAAAATTGCCAAAAACCTTTAGTCTATACTCTTTGGGTTATTATCTACTTAGCTGAGATTGACTATCCTCTCTTTTCCGTGTGAAAGTGCTCCATTTCACATTGGTTATGCTACCTGCCTAAATACCTAATGCTTGTAATTTTGAGTTTTTGGGCCTTCCTTTAAGTGGACTTGTTCCTCTCCTTGTTGGACAACCAATGTTTGAGGTTCTTAAAGGCTTTTACTCAATCATTGTCAAAGGATCTTTGAAGTATTCTTAAGATTCAAATTTTTTTCCTTTTCTTCTCTTATAAAAATTTGAGATATCAACAATTTGTTTAATATAGTTATTATTGAAAAATATGAAAAGATAATAGTGGTTCAGTGCACAAGGTTTCTGCGCTGTGAGCTTTGGGGAGGGTTAGATACATGCAATATTATCGTTATAATAAAAAGAAGCTTTTATGACTTGAATACGTGACTTTTAAATCACAAGAGAGTAATTTTTTATTTTGCAAATATGTTCCTCTATTTTATAAAAAAATAAAAAAAATTATATACATATATAATTTGTGTTTAATAAATTAAGCATTGTTCTTAGCACATATCTTGCAGAGATTCATATCACCATTTTTGCAAGCATGTATGAAAATTCATACCTACTTTTTGCAGGCTCCCCCAAATTTGTCAAAGCAGCAATCTCTTTCATGATGTACCATTTCAGCCATCAATAAGATCATGTTGAGATAAACCAACAAGTAGTTCAAACTTAATAATTCGTTTTCGATGCTTGTGAAAATGTGAACTGAATTGATGATCTTTCTTTCTGCTCAGTGATGGCTGTTCCCTATATGAGTTCCTATGCATGTAATTGAATCCCTTGTTAAAGTGTAGTAGATAATTGCTTTTGCAGGAGGCTGTTTCCCTTGAATGGAGAATTTTGTTGTCTTGCTTTACCAGTTTCAGAGATGTTTAGAGGACACCTTTCAACTACTATTGGGATATTTTAATAATATGATTTCTTATTAATCTATTAATAATGAATGACATAACATCTGAGACAGATCTAAAGGTGACTAAAAGATGTTCCCTAATACTACCATTATCGGTTTTTCGCACATCTTTCATGACTTGCATTTCTCTTGGAGCAGAACCGTGAAGATGGTGTTTCAGCCGCAGCTCGTCCAATTTGAATTATAAAGAGGTAGGTTCAAAGGGATCTTTTTTCCCAGTTATTTTAGACGTTACGTTTCATCAACAGGTGAGAATAAATTGCAGCTGCAGTTGCTTACAAAGATGAATTCAGAACAACTATCGGCCTCATGAAGTCCATTCATAAATTTTCAATGAAAAAAGGTCAGCTTCTTTATAAATTACTCTTCATTAAGGCTATATGAATGAAATCAGGAGTGACACATTGCTAGCCAATATGCATGAGAATCAAATCCCTCGTTGCTAACGAATTGATAATATTAGCGTAACTATAAAGCTGCTCTATTGTGCTATGAAGATCATAAATTTAAATTACAGTAACAGCTTGTTTATAATATGGTGATATGACTGTGTATAATTATCTATTATTTGTCGATAATGAAGTTTTATGTGCTATATCACTTTTTTTTCTGTCCCGAAACGGAAAAATGAAGGTTTACATGTACATTGGAGCAAACAATTCAAAAATTAACCTCGAGGTTTTATGCTCTTGATTGATAATAAGCTTTGGAAAGAATAAACTAATGACTTATTATTTCACTTGTTTAAGCTAAGCTACTATTCTAATAAGATTTGTGTGAAAAGGTAAACAACTCATTCATATGACTACACACACAGACATAATCATTAATAAACCTGAAAAGGAAGGTCGTAGTGAAGAAGGCTTTACTAAGCTTTATTTGCTCTGTTTGGATACAAAGGATAACACTCAAACAGAGGTACAGTAAGAGAATGCCTTTCTCTCCTAATATTTCCATGCAAGAAAAGGGAAAAACAAAGGAGGAAGAGGAAAGGAAAAGGAAAAGGAAAAGGGAGATAAGAAAAACCACTCTTCCCTCTTTTTTTACGGTATATGAACATAGTGGTACAGAGAGGATATCCTTTAATCACTATTAAGACACTATTGATAATATTATAGCTAGTCTATTTATTTATAATAATAGACATGCATAAAAATAGATAGATAGATGATTATGATATCATCCTAAGGTGACTTAAGGGTGGTTGGAGGGTGTCATCCGACTATTTTTCACGCAAAAGAGAGGGAAGCAACTATGTGGAAAAACTGTAGTTGCTCAATGAGCTCCTTTGCATGGCTGGTGGCCCGTCGTTCGACGCGTAGAAACAGCTCCTCACTTAGCCTGCCGCCTATATGGGCATCGACTAGGACCCCGGCCACGGTTTGACAGATGTTGGCCAGGGCTCGACCCACCTCAGCTGAGTCATCCGGCTGGCTAACGATGAGGGGACTTCCTCCTCGGAAAACCTCGAGCTTTTTAATGGCGAATGAACCGTCAGCTTCAACTACTTCCTTGAAATCTTGCAAGCTCGGTGCATACACTGGAATGTTGAAGCTGTCACGCTTTTCGCTACTAATGAGGCTCTGCAATAACATGATGTAATTGTTTAATGAATTAAGCTTATCAATATTGAAAAGAAAATCTGAATTCAAGTTGGTTTGTTCAAAGAAGAAGAAGAAAAATATGATGATTCCGGAGTAGCATACTTTGTTATTGGTCTAGCCCATAATGATCGATGTTAAAACACGGATTTTCTTCAGGTTAGTTGCGATATTAGCCAACTTCTTATTTTTTTTAGATCAGTGTCATATTTTTTTTATTTTTTATTATACTCTAGTGTTAAAAATTTTATCATGATAAGTCAAAAAGTTAAAGTTATAATAAAATATTGAATTGTGTTTTGATCAAATTGATCAGTCAAGAAATGAGATAATATGTATGAATGATGAAAAAGTGGGGTTGCAGGGATACATACCTCTTGGACAAGGTCATCCCAAGCATCTTGAAAGTGGGTCCCAAAGAGGAGTCCGGCCCCACCTTGGTCTGTGGGGTCCACAGAGGTCCTGCCCAAGCAGACAAGGAACATGGACCCACCCCTCTTCATTTCAACTGACCTTGCTCTCAAGAACCCTGCCAGATCTGCTTGAAACTGCTTCCTGTAAGCATGGGCTGTGCTCTCATTTGCACCGTGGATGAACACTCTTCCTTTGTTGTAGGCCGTCGATCTCTTATCCAACACACCCTCTGGCACCTGCGCGCATGATCCCATGCAAAAGCTTAGCTTGTTACTTTCTTCTTCGGTTCTTTTTCCTTCTGGTGCTTCTGGGAGACTTAGATAGTTTTTACCAGTAAAATTACATTCAAGATGTTCCGGAATACTCTTTAGCTATTCTTAAGACGCTTTTAAGATAATATGATGATTCATTTATTTTTATATAGACTCGTTAATATAGATAGATGAATAAAATATCACGTCATTAATGACATTTTAATAATAACTAAATAATATTTTTTAGAATTTATTATGAGGGTAAGATATAAATACGTCACGATATTAACTTGCCAACACGTTATTTTTTGAAACAAAATTTGTAGTATTTTTTGAAGTATGATAATGTTGTTTATCAGTAATATTATTTTATATGAATTTGTTAATAAAAATATGGATATATTTAATAAAAAAATCTTTTTCATATTTTATCTAAAATTAGTTCATTTTAGTTGTTCTTATAATATTTTAATAATATAATAATATATATATTTATATTAATAAATTTATATAAAAATAAATAGATAGGTAAATATTATATTTTTTAAAAAATATTATGAAAGTATTTGTATTAAATATCTCTGCATCTTTGCGGGGATCAACCCTTTTAAATAGCTAATAAAAAAAGTTGGTGAGAGGAATTAAACCTGTTTAATTTGGCTAAAGTTTCATTAGCTTAAAGATTAACTAATTATTAGTAATTAATTTCTCTTTTTTAATTCTTCATAAATTATTAATCATCTTACAAGAATAATGTCACCTGTCCCACTCACTTATAATTTATTTATAATTTTAGTCTTTATATATAAGATTTATTATAATGTTTTTAAAAAATAAAAGAATTTAAAATAAATTATACCTATAAAAATTAGATCATAAATAAGTTATAAATCCATGGAATATTTAGCTTTGGTACTTCTACAAACTCGAGTTTTTTAAACTAATTGTTTCTCCTTCTCTTGGAATTATTATTTTTAAAGCATAATTTATTCACAAAAGTTCTTTTGACATAGGAAAATTACTATGTGAAAAAAAATATAAAATAGTTTATTAAAATATTAAAATACACATATTATTAAAAAATAATAAAATAATAATTATCATATATTTATAATTCCTAGATCAGTTATATAGTAAAATATTTATAACTAGGGTTGAGTAAATTTCAACACAATGATAAAGTTAAAAAATAATCAAAATATATAGAATTTTTGTCATCCATGAGGTTTAAAAAGGGATTAAATTATTTTTAGATTTATTAAGTATACAGTCTTATTTAATATGTTATAAGAAGTCTTTTCAGTTTAAATTTTTGACTATCAGATCATATAATAATAATAATTTATTGTTATTATATGTTTTTATAAATTAAGGCTTAACCGATTTTTTAATAATAGAGTAATAATTCAGTATAAAAAACTCATTGTATTTAAGGATATATATATATATATATATATATATATATAGTCTTATTGTTATATTGTATATAAACTATGAAAATTAGCAAATATAATCTAAGCATGTATGTAAGGCTAGGTGCAAAAAAAAAAAAAAACCTGAGATAACCAATGGAGAGAGAATGCTGAGTAGAAAACATTGATCGATCTGGCCGGAAAAAGTCGCCGGTAAAATGAGCCAGGGACACCGGCTGCAAAGTACGGCCGGTGGTTGTCAGTAGCTAGACACTCTTCCATGCTGATACCTCCATCATAATTAGCCAACGGCGGCAGAAGTTGAAAGAGGGTGTTAAAGTCATTCGACGGAAGGTCGGAAAAGAAGGCGGAGAACTCCGGCGGCTCGAACCCTAAAGCCTCAAACCGCTTGATCATGTGTTTGATGACCACATCAACTATGTAGATGGTGTTTCCGCCGCAGGAACACCCCAAGTCCACCACCACAAACGGCACTTCCGGTAGCTCTAGCTGCACCCCATCTAGGGCTTCTCTGAGAAGGTGTAGCATTGATCTTGCATGCTGCGCCTGGAAACACGGAGACGTGATCAAATAATAAAATCCAAAATCGCTATTCAAATCACTCAGACAGCTTTTGTTCAATTATCAAAATCACTATTTGGCTTTGGACAAGATCAAGGCTGCATTATCACAATTTAACGAATTCGTATATAAAAAAAACAGTTTCAACACAATATAACAATAAGACAATACACACCTATATAACCACTTTCAGGTCTTATTTAACACAGTAGTAAGATTGTTTTATTATGATATGAATATAACATATTTAAATACTAAAAATAACCATTCTATAATATAATATAAAGCTGTATATACATGATCTTTTTTATTCCCTTACAGTATAATGACGTTGTATATTGGACAACAAACATACGTGCATAAACTGAAGGTAACGGTATTTAACGGGTTGAAACACACCATAATGATAACCTTATTATAATGCAGAGATAAAATGGTATATACCTAATAAATTTTAAATCTCACTCTAAATTTGGAGATGTGGATTGGAGCATTGATAGTAGAGAAAATAGCTGGGGAGGACTGTTAATTTAAAGAAAACCTGGGCTTGGGAGTTATTGGCATAGCTTGCTTCCCCTTTGCCTCCTCTCATGCTAAGCATTCTCTCAAGCTTCATGTTAGAAACGGCCACATTATGCCCTTTGGGAGCCATATGAGATGATGATAATATATGAGACAAAGAGTTTGGCAAAGAGTAAGAGAGTTATATAGAGTAAGCTAAGTCATTCAAAAAAGAAAAAAAAAAGAAAAAAAGAATAATTGAATGATTTAATTATTATTTAAACATAGATATTTAAAAATATTTTTGAGATATTTTATCGATCTATTTATATTAATAAATTTATATAAAAATAAATAGATAAATAAACTGTCATATCAGAATGAGTGTCTAAAGAACTTATAAATCCCCACAAAGTCACATGCAGCAAGATGAAAGCATGCCAGGATCAACGGCTGATTTTCATGCTTGCATTTTCCAACGACATATCACCTTGCTGCCATTGTTCCTGCTAACAAGGGTGTTTGACAGTCTAAAGTGAGGTATCATAATTAAGAAAAATAATATAAAATATTATATTTGGACATAGAGTTATGTATTTGATTTATTATATTTAAATTTATCTGATATACGATCTTTATAAATAAAATTATATATTTAGAGTTTAAACGAGATAGATAGTGAGGGTAATTTTTTTTTATTTTAAAGGGTGTTAGTGAAAATAAAAATTTAAAATTTATATATATATATATATATTTGGGCTATAAAGGTGTTTTTGGGGTGTCTTTTTGACTGAAGTTGTAAAGTAAAATTTTCAAAGTCACAAATTACATTAAATTATAGTTGTAAGATAAAGATGCTGATCCTCTTGTCTCATCTCAAGTGATTTCTTTATCTTTTTAGATTGAATAAAATTAAATTATTGATTTATTTTTCAACATTTTAAAATTATAAAAAAATGATGATTGAAAAATTAAATATAATTTTAAAATGCTTTTAATCAATAAAATTTTAATAAACAAATGATTAATTCTCTCTAAATTTGATCTATAAAAAAAGAAAATAAACACTTATTCGTCAAGAATCACATATAGCAGGACATTATTGATCTTTCTTTTTTGTGTTATAATAATTAGAATTTATTATTATAATTTATAATAATCTTATTTATTTTGTATTTGTCCTAACTAATTAAGTGTAGCAAGTAAGGGACTATGATCAGTAAAATTATGAAGGGAATGGAATGTGCCTATATTACTTAAAATGAGGTTAGTTTTTAATCGCTGGGGTCCAATAAAATGCTAACTTATAACCTCTAAATTATATTAATGTGTGTGCCCACTCTGATTTATTAATTTTTAAATTGCTCTAAAATTTAAAATCGTTCTCGTCCCACTAAACTCTTCAGATCTTCAATCTATCTGATAGTCAAGTTAAGTGGCTACACTTGACCTTCAGTCTATATTTGATCTGCACATACCTTTATCCTTTAGCTTCATGTCTCGGTACACTTGACCCTCTTAGGAGATTCAATGGCTTTATATATATTTTTATTACAATTACTCTAGAATTATGTGGAACAAAATCCATATTAATTTTTTTAAAATTTTTATTTTAATATAATTTACTTACTTATTCAAAAAAAAAAAAAAAAACTCATAATAATTTTCAGTGTGAATAAATTTACTCTTGCTAAAATACTAACATTAAATGGGTGGTCATGGAATGAAATGATTTCATGTTAGATCAATCGTTGCAGGTTTTCCTTTGTGACTGCATTTTACCATATCTGTAAGGTCAGAAATAAAACCATCTTTAATAAATGTCTCTTGGGCATAAGTTCTATAATTCAGAATATCTCATAAACCATTATCAACAGGATTATTTCTTTATTGAACAACATTATGTTCTTTATTAATTTTTTGGGTATTCTTTCGCCCTGTCTTTGCTAAAAAATCTGTGTTATACTGTTATTTTTGTTTATTTTTTTATTTTGTTATTTCTCAGGCTTATTTTTCTTTTTTTTGGAGGTTATATTTGACCTTTGGCCATAATTCTCACTATATAATCTGATGCGTCATTGAATCTGAATTTCGAATAGATTCGGGTTGGTCTGTTTGACTGGTTCCGGCTCTGTTCATTGAGTTGGGATCCTGCACACTACTAAATAAACAGGAGGTCAGTGTGTCGGCGAAAAGTTGTCCCATCGAAAATACTCCGATACTCAAATCAATAAACGACCTTCGAAATTTGAGAAGGTACTTGGAAATGAGAATTGAGAGAGAGAGTAAGAATACGTGGGTCTCCAGATGAAAGAGAGGCAATGCCGTCTCTTGAATCTAAATGGTGGGTGAAAGCAGTAGGCGTCTATTAACAGGAAGAACATCGGTTTGCGTTTGGTTTGTGTTTTTTCTCTCAGTGCGTTTGGATGCTTCACAGAGAGAGAGAGTACGAAATCGTTCCGGAATGCGTAGTCGAGAGCGTATGTTTTCTTTCGTGTAGCAAAGAGTTGTAAGTTTGTGTAGTAGAAAGCGTAGTAGTAGGCGTGTCCTAAATGAGGACTCTAGGGCTTATTTTAATGGCGGTAGGGTGATCTTTCTTGGTTGGAAGGTGTGATCTCCTGTGCTATGTTTAGGTGGCCTTCCTTGTGAGGAAGGCACGAGTTGCCTAATTAGTTGGGAATGCTTTCTTCTCTGGCGGGCAAAGGCTTTCCAAATTTTCTACCTTTCTTTTGTGTATATTACCGTTGGAAGGCTTTAATTGGCAGAAATTGTGAAGATCTGGCGTCTTCCTTATGGGAAAGGTACCGATCTTGTCAATACCCTTTTTTGGAGTTGGTTGGATTTATGGAAGGTGTGAAGTTAGGGAAAGAACCGTTGTTAACCGCCTGCCAGAGCACAGGCCCAAGTGAGCTAGGCCCATGAAAAGCCTTTTTATTTTGGGGCCTGTTGTTATAATGATTACGGTCAACGCTTAAATTGACCATCTTGAGATAAATTAGCCGCCTACCAGACTTTTAAATTGAACATTGGCGTTGGCCGTTTTAGTGCGTGCGTTTGGACTTTTCAAGATTTAGGCATTCTTTGACTATTGGGCCAGTCTAACTACAACATACCCATCATAATCCTTCAAATTGGTTAATTTATCATTACTTAACTAAAATCAAAGAAAAAGGTACGCTGGATGAAATTCCTCCATTAATAATAATAATCTCACTAACTAATCTTTAGATAATTAATAATAAACCACACCTTATAAAGATCAATTGATAACAAAATGATTACATGATATCCCTCATAATTTAGATTAATGAAACCCAAAAGATCGACACTAATAGCCACTTGAAGATGAATTCTTATTTAATTACTCATCCTCCTATTTATTGATGAAAGAAAGGTAAAATGAAGTGACCGTAAGGAACGATAAATTGGTTATAATTTAATAAAAGTCTAGTAAAATAAAAAAAGAGATACATACAAAATACTTGAAATAATGTGAAAAAATAATTTAAAATTATTTTTATTTTTAATGGATATTATACTAAATTTAAAAAAAAAATGACAAAAGCTCGTTCATTAGATTATCTCATTGGTAGTGTTTAATTGAAGTTTTATTATTGTTGTTATTATATTATATTTTTTTACATTCCAAATAATAAAAAATAATAATTCTAACCTATTAAAATCGATAAATTAAACAAAAAAATAGTTAATGATAATTTTTTTAAATAAATAACTCATTATCACCTTCTTTATTTCTAATAATAAAATATACCGTTAGGGTTTGCTTGGATAGATAACTTGGTCAAGCAACCCCGAATGATCTCTCTCTCTCTTTGTGAGCGAGGGGATAAGAGTCTCCAAATTATAAGGTAATGTTAAGGGGAAAGGTTGGAAAAGGAAGAAATATGAATGAGAAACTACTATTTTTCTATTAGATATTCTATTTATGATCTTTTAATAATATAATATTTATGACTTTATCTATTTTAATATAAGATTATTAAAATAAATGGATAAATAAGCGTTATGTCGTTAATATTGCGTCCCACTTTAACAAAAAAAAAAAAAAATCCTAAATTAATTAAAGATACCGCTTAAATAATGATTCTATGTGATGTGTATGATGCTTAGCTTTAAATCGTTCATGGAGGATTTAAGAAAATAAAATGAGCTCTCAAATTGATTGTATAATTAAAAAAAATAAGTTTTATAAAGTAATACTGATAATTAAGACAAATTTAATATTCATGTCGATAAAGTCTATATAAGTTTACTATTTTATTATTGTTTAGTAGAATAACTTTAAAATAATCATGCATTGTTTCTAACAAAAACAGTCAAAATAAGATAATTTTAAGAAAATAAGTGAATTATAATGATCAATAAATAGATTTTATCAGCTTAGTTATAATGTTTTAAATTATTTATTAATATATTTATATCTCTATTATATTTTTATCAATATAATTTTTTCAAAAGGGTTCAATTGATTCTATTTCCTTTCATATGCACCCGCTAGTTATTAGTGAAAAAGCACTTTTTGTGCTAACGTAAACAATCAAGTTTTGACCCCGGTAAAAATATAGCGGAAGCACAACATAAATATCCAATACACATAAAGGATATTTAGTACTAGATACTAACGAGATAACAAGCATGCACAATATATATAACGATGAGAAATAATGATTAAGACACGATTTTTTGTGACGAAGTGAAAACTCGATACCAACGGTAATCGAGAAAAACACTCAGGGTTTCAACAGCCAGGGAAGCAATATACTATGAAAATCAACTTACAGACCGGGTGGTAACGACTCGCTAACTTAGCCAACTTACTTCCGTCACGTGATCCCTACCAATGAACTCCTTGGATTTGCCTGCGGCAATGGAACCGGACACCTTCTGGTCTTCACGTCAGTCTTCCCTCGAACCATTTGAATTGCCGATCACGATCGAGTCTCCTTCTTCAACGTATCTACGTCTCCAACGAAGGTAGAAGGATGCAAGAGTTTGATGGAAAAGGAAAAGTGATGAGAAAACTCTTAAGAATATGAAGTTCAAAGTTGTAACTTTTGGTTTTTTCAAGAGAAGTTTAATCAATGAAGCATGAAAGACTTTTTTCTCAAGTTTAATGGCTCCACAAGATATCAACAGAGGCTCTGGCGTGCTTAGGGTTTCAAAAGTATGAGACATGTATTTATAGAGGGTTCCAAATTTTCGTTTAAAAATTTGCCCGTTGGACCGTCGCTCGAGCACAGCTCTAGCGCGCGGCGGGCGCACGAAGGGTTTCCAGATAAACCCTACGTGCACTCGAGCGGGTCTCGAGCGCTCAGCGAGCGGGATGCCTTATGGTTTTTCGGCTCAAGCGGATATCGAGCGCCAAGCGAGCCGAGTACATTCTGGATTTTCGGCTCGAGCAGGGAGCGAGCGCCAGGCGGGCGCGAAGACTTTGGACGGGCTCGAGCTGCTGGAGGGCGGAACGGACTTTAACTCGACAACTCATAACCCGACAATGATACAATAATACATGTGGTCACGGAATATGCCAATTAGACAAAATGTCTCTAACAATTAGTATACCTAGAATACTGATAAATCTCATATTTTTAAAAAGTATTCATATTATAAGACTGAATTAACTCTATATAAATAAATACTTCTATAAAAATTATGATTAGATGAGGCACACAGGTAGTACAATCGGTGCTAAATTTTTATGGATTCATACTTGAGATGGGAGATGGTATCACACTCTTCTTATCTTCGGGTTATTATCCTATAGACAAAAAATGAACTACAATTAGGTCAAATGCCAATAAGCTAGTTTCAACCCATTGTCCTTGCATGCCAAGATATATATCTATATTGTAACCCTGAATTAATGAATAATTTTTGTACACCACTGTGGCCATAATTAAAATGAGCTTGTCACCTCCAAAAAGGGAAAACAAAAGAAAAAAACTAAACTAACGATAATCCTTTGAGTCACTATGAATATCATCCCAAGTTAGATTATATTTTATATTTAAGTAATTTTAAATTAAATAAAAAATCACAGCAGTCTATTCTTTTAATTATAGTTAGTCTTTTTTTTTTATTTAATCTCCATTATTTAATTGCCATATACCAAATACCAATACTGAAACATTCAAATTTACTACCAATAGCATCTCAAATTCATTTAACAAAATTACAAATAAAAAGGAATGATTAATACAACTCATATTCTTTAATAAAAACGCCCCTAGAATGAAGATGGAGAAATCTTAGTCTATCAATAATATCAGTCACTTTCTGATAACTTACTTGATAATAAAAACATGGAATGGATGGTAAAAGAAGCCACAAGCAAGATGTGGCCAACCAACCCTAGGTTCTGCATGTTGAAAAATTATTCATGTTTATTTAATAGAGAATTTACAATTTTTCTCTAATGCCTAAATGGAGTTTAGAGATTTTGAATTGGGGTCGTAATTAAACTTTTTTTTTAAAAAAATAAAGGGCCCCATCGCTACCTAGCCATAAGTAGACCTTGCAAACAATAGAGTCAACCCTCACATTTTACAGGAGGCAAAAGTGATCTAACAAAGGAAGGCAGTAGTAAGTGATCTCTATGAGCATCACCAATCTAACCAATAGAAAGTATTTCTTCCGTCGATCTAATGACACACAAATAATCTCAATTGCAACTATAAGTTAATGGCTTTGCAGAAGTTTCAAAGAAATAATTGTGAAATTTTTATTATCTAGATATATTAATCCGCAATAATTTGGTTAGGGAGGCTTCGCAATAATTTGGTCAATTCAATCATAAATACTTCTAATACAAGTCCCATTTATTTTTTATCCCGTGGACATATTTTTAGGCCATTTTAATATAAGATTTGTAAAAATTAGGCATACGTTATGGGAAACATTGAAGAATACCATTAACATCCTTCATTAGGGTTTTATGGAGAATAAAAATAGACAACTAGTAGGATTAATTATTGAAAAGGATGAATGGTATAAGTTGAAGCTTTTTTTCTCTAATGAGATCTATTTATTCTATCACTATACAAGTATCAACTTTGTAATAATCAGATTTTTTTTAAATTTATCATCTATTTGATTGATGATCGATGCAAAATATAGCATAATATCAATTATTATTGTTATTTCTAATCATATTAATAATTAAAATTAACAAATAGAGATGGAATACTATAAAAAAATGTATTTTAAATATGTGTTTTTCTAAGGTAGGTCTTTAGATTATAAGTCAAAAGGATGGGGGCCCCTTCCCTAGAAGTAAAGGTAAGCACATTTTATTGCTATGTGACCTTCATTTGTTGGATTATAATTTATAAATTTTTAAAAAAATTTAAAAAAATTGTGACAATATTTTGATTATTTTTTATGATAGGTGTGACTTAATATTTGTTAATTTTTTTTAAAAAAATTGTAATAAAATAAAATAAAATTCATTGGGCCCCCCAATTCACATGTTAAAGGCATTATTTAAAAATACATTAATTTATGTTTAATTTGATCGATTGCTTTGCACATTATGAAAGGGAAATAAATTGATATTTTCTTTAAAAATTAATGGAAAATTTTAAGTTTAATTATTATCATAACTGTGCCCTAAATATACATGCCGCAGAATGTATTATGTAGTATTTCTAATGGGCTAATATTATTTTGTAGATTTAAATCATAAAAATAGTTATAAATATACTCTATTTTATCATTATAAATAAATACAAATTTTCATAAATTCAACCTAAAAAATTAAATTAATTATGAAAAATCTACCAACAGCAAGAAGGCAATAAAAAAGATCACAGGGATTGAAAAAAAAAAAAAAAGAAAAAAGGAACCAGGGGGCATCCATTTTTTTTTGAAAGATGAAGGAGATTATTTTTTAGATTTAGACTATCTATTTTTAAATATATGATTATAATTTAATAGTCAATTTTAACTAAAATTTTTTAATTTTTTTAAAAATAGTTAAATTATAATTATTAATTTAAAAATAAATAATCTAAATTTAAAAAATAATTTTTTTTTATCTCTTTAAGACATGGAGCTTACTTAATTTGAAAAAATAATCATTAACGGTATGTTTGGTTGTTGGAATGGAATAATATGAAAATAAAATAGTTATTCCTAGAAAATAGAATAAGATAGGAATATAGTTGAAATTGTTATTCTCATATTTGGTTGTTGGAATAGAATAAGGTGGGAATTGATATTCTATTATTTAGTTTGTAAAATAGTATAAGGAATAAGGTTGAAATAGTAATAATAATAATAATAATGAATAACTATTTTCATATATGTGAGAATAAATATTCTCTGAAAATATTTATTTTTGGCTAATTTATCAACAAAACAAAAAAATTATAATTTTTGAAAGAATTAATAAAAAATAGAATACAATTTCAATGAAACAAACATGAGATAAAAGTATTATTAATATATATATATATATATATATATATATCCTTCAAGTTCCTGAAATCTTGTGTATTTGTCTCTCGCAGTCTCATGATGACCTACCCTTTTCCAAGAAAATCCAGCCGCCGTGATGGGCGGCGCTTCGCGTGGCACTATGCCGGAGCACTTTGTTTCCCAACTTCAACGACCAACTACCACCGCCCCTAAAGTAAAGGCTTTCCTTAATTGCTTTCTTTTTAGGTCCATCACAAATCACGCACCTATATGACAATATTTTAAAACATTATACTATTATATATTACAAATTAATTATTAAAAAAATACCATATAATATATTTTAATAATCATTTAAAATCAATAATATTTTAATAATTACTACATGATTTTAATAGTCAGTGGTATTACAAAATGACATAAATATTTTTTATATATCATTTAATTTTTTGTGTGATAAGACTCTCTCTGTCTAGTTCTAATGCAAACTATTTTAGAATAATGATCTTTTATTTATGTATATATATTATTTAAAAAAATATCAGAATTTATTAAAATCACTTTGAAAAGCCACATATCAATATTATATATATTCAAATATATATATATTATAATATCACAAATAAATATTAATAGATATAATATTAATGTGATCACATTTTAATATTTTATAATAACATCTAAAAAATATCGGTATTTAAAATTCTTATTTTTAGAGACAAAATTACAAATTCTTAATATATATATTAAAAATAAAAAAATACATCAATATTGAAGGTATTATTGATATTTTTTACAAATCTACATCAACAAGAAATATATCAGTCAAATGTATAATATATCATTAATATAAAAAAATATTAATATATCATAATTTTATAATAATATTAAGATATATTGATATCAAATTCTTTAATATAAATATTATATTTATTTTTATCTTATCTTATGATCGTACCAATCATCATTATGTTTTGATTATAATACTAAATCACATGCCATCTTCCTTAAGATGGGATTAGTCATTTGCCATTATGAAGGTAATTAAATAAGTAGAGGTGATGGGATAATCAAGAAGATCTAATCAATAATGTTAATTGTTACACGTCCTTCGTATGATTGTATAGAAAGATCCAACATTAACTAATAATGATGCGTATAATAGCACATTAATTATTTTATTATACCTTAATGGCTAAAATTATCACAATAATAATAATTTTTAATATTAATTACTTAAGAATAAGTATTCCCCGAATAAGTAATAATAATCAACACCCATTTAAATATGGCATTACTTATTTATAAGTTTCAAGAAATAAGTAATTCTAATAAACGACCTCTATATGGCATTATTATTGAACATATTGAACAGTCATTTTTGAAACAGATTAAACAATATAATAAGTAAAATTATGAAAATATGCATCATCTCACTTATTTATATATTTCAATTGACCCAGATGATAATATATAGATAAATAAATGTCATATTATCTGATAATGTTCAACAGTGGTTAAGAGATATTATCAAAATATTTTTCTATAATTACAGGTTATTTATTGGAAGCATGAAATAACATAATTTAGTCGATGAGATTTCGTGCACTATAAGCTTTAAAAAATGTTGAATAAATGCAACATTGTACATAAAGTCTATTCCATCAAAGCATGAAGGATGATCAACCAGTAAGATCTTAAGACAAAAACGTCACGTTGTTTTGGATTTATCAGGCAAGAATATGAAACTAGGCAATTTTAAGAGTATATTATGCCTAATCATCAAAAAGAAAACTGTGGAAATGGAAACTGGGTAAATTTGTCAAAGTGAGATGCTCCAGTTAGACCTAATCATGGTTAATGAAGGGTATTGGGAAAAGTAGATGTGCATGAAATTTAGGGCATTGCATTATAAAATTGCAGCATCTGGGGAAAGACCATATCATTAATACTATCTATCAAGACCAGTAAGTCAATAAGTTGCACCATTAAGATTAGAAATCATAGCCAAAGTGACAATTGAGTCGCACCATTTCAGGAGTTATGCCTCAGTTCAAGACTTTCGGCTCACGCCGTGCAAGCCTGAAGGATCAAAATGTAAGCTTTTAAAGAATAAATTCTTAGTGTTAAGTAAAAACTAAATGAATGACCATGTAACACCGTCAGGTCAATGAGTTGCACCATTACGATTAGCAATCACAACAAGAGTGACAATCAAGTCGGCACCATCACAGGGGCTGCGGCTCACTGTGGTTCACGCCATGCACCCCCAAAGGATCAAAATATGTAAGTTTTAAAAGAATGAATTCTTAGTATTATGACAAATATATAAATGCCATATCATTAATATAAGCAATCAACACCATTAAGTCAATGAGCTGCATTATTATGATTAGCAATCACAGCAAGAGTGACAATTAAGCCAGCACCATATCAGAGATTGCGCCTTGGTTCAAGAATTGCAGCACACGGCAGTTCACACCATGCAACGTACAAGGATCAAAGTTTTAAAGGAATGAATTCTTATTATTAAGTAATATATATTTATATTTATATTCATAAATAAAGAACTTAAAAACCTGCTTGCTTTACCTATGTTCTTTGTCAGGTGGCCTTCCCCCAAAGGGATGAGCCACGAGAAAAAAGACCTAATCATATAAATTCATACTCATGGCAAAACTTTAGAAATTGGAGGCCAGATATAATATTTAAAAGTGAACCAGCCAATAAAATTCCACTTGAAAGATGATTTCATTGGATGCCAAAGGAAGTTGCTTTATATTGGTTCATCCTCATTGATCATTCATCTTTAAGTATTTTCCTGCTTTTATATGCCAAACTTTTCAAACCTAAGTCAATATCCTTCCCAACAGGAATAAATATTAATTATGAATGAAAATATCAATATAGGTGTTAATCAATATTGTATTGATATTAGTTGTAAAAGATTTTACAGTATATCAACTGATATTTAAAATATCAGCAAATAAATCACGATTTAAATGCAATATAAATAGAACTCAGTAGCAATATATATCAGTTCAAATATCATTTTATAATGCCGATTTAGTTGATAATTTGACACAAGAAATCAAGCTTTAAAGAAGTACGCAAGTGCAATTTAGTGTCTGTACAAGGCATGTAAATAAACCTAAATGCATGCCGAAGTTTGATGCAACCCAAATCGAACAAAATGTGAGCACAAGCAATACACTATGGTGCTGGTATATCAGAACAAATCAAAGGTGAGTCAATATATGAGATTGGTTCAAGACATGCGTTTTTGGGGGCACGACCCATTGCCTGCAAAGGAACAAAATGAAAGAAAAACAACCTCAATTACCAAACAGATACTTAGAAAACTAAAATAAAGACAATATTGGTGCTGTTGACAACGCAAGCCACATCAAGGCACAAAGGGACCCTAGGGCTTAGGCACAATGAGTAAGGCCTAGGTTTGATAGAAGCAAGGCAATCAATTTAGAAATATCTATATATCATGTTCTTGTAATGATTATCAATTGTTGAAAGTAATAAGAGGATAAAGAAAAAAGATTCTAGCAATAATTTATAAAATCATAGTTCAATTAATAGCATAATAGATGCCTATTAACAAGTATAATTTACCACAAATGCAAAATCACTGTAAAATTTATTAACAAATTTAAAAAATTATTGTCAAGATATTTCTGGCAAACATTAATATTTATCATCACTAGCAACTAAAAATTCATCTTCTTCTCCTTCCTTAGCTTATCTTCTTAAATTATTTCTTTATCTTTATACGTCACTAAGTTACAATTTTTATCATTTATAAGCTCCAATCGATTAGCTTTAAAGGCATTTATTTTTCAAGGATCACATTAATTTCTAATTTAGTATAATGAGTAACCTTATCTACTCAAATAATTTTAGTTATAAAATCATTTGTCAAATAATCATTATTAAATACAAATTTACTATCTTTATCATAATCTCCATCAATTCTTCTAATCAAACACTTACTCTACATTTGGTTGGAAGGAATAGAAATTTTATTCTCTCATTATTTTCTGAAAATAAATATTTATCCATTTGGTTATAATTTAACTAAAAATAAATATTTATGTTATTACCTCTCATTATGTAATTTTTATCCCTACATATGTAGAAATAATTATTTTCATGTTACTTTTATTATTATTATTATTATTGATATTATTATCACGATTAATATAATTATAATAATTATAATAATAATTATTATTATTACCGTTATTATTATTATCATAATTAATATTATCACAATTTTCATCTTATTTCACATATTATTTTACAAATCAAATAATAAAATACTAATTTTTACCTTATTCTATTCCAACAAATAAATATAGGAATAATAATTTTCACTCCATTTTCATCCTATTCTATTCCTTGGTGATAAATAGTGAACACCCAGGGCCCAATTAAGAAGCCTGTTTCTATGAAACTGATCTATGTCTGAAGAAGGCCCAAAAGCCCAATACGGTTTGAGAGACTAGATTGGCTCTCTGCGCCCGAGGACATGAGCAGACGGCCCAAATGATTGACTTCGCCTAAGAGGCTAAGTTAGCTCTAGAGGCCTGAAAACCTAAGCCCACGTCCCATGAGGCCCAAAGGGCTGGATTGGTCCGAAAAGTTGACTTCTGCCAAAATATATGCAATTTCTACAACACGCCACTTGCGCAAAGAAGGACGGCTTCTGGCGCATGCATGATGTGACGTCTCATAGCGCTCACCATCATTACTGTCTTCTTTATCTTCTCTTCATCTTATTCGACTTCGTTACTGTCTTCTTTGTTAACATTCTCATCTTTGCCTTTGTCTTCGTCGTCATCGCCTTCATCATCATTGCCAACTGGACATCCCGTTTCTTCCGTCTGTGCGAGGTGTGAGCGGCCTTTGAGGCTCGAGTGAAAGAAAAAGAAAAAAAACAAAAAAGCAGAGGAAAAAACGCAAGAAAGAGAGAGAGAGAGAGAAACTGTAGGAAAAAAAGAAGGTAGAAAAAAAAGAGAAAAAAAGTTTAAAAAAAAATAAAGACAACAAAAAAAGGCAAGAAAAAAAAAAACAAGAGAGCAAAATGAAAGAATATAAAAAAAGAGAAAAAAATAGCAAATAAAATTCAAACAGTAAAAAATTTTCATTACAACACCGTCTTATATAAAAAGGTCCGATTATCCTAATATTCATGTGTGTTCATTTTATTTTATTTTAGATAATATATTTTTACTTTTTTTTAATTATATTTAATTTTATCTATATATATTATTTTATTATTAATAACAAAAAAACATAAAAAAAAAAACTTCCTTTATTTTACATCCCATAACAACTTTCATAGTAAATACAATCGTATTGCAATTAATTCTTCATTTATTATTTTAATAAATTAGTAATACTTGTTTGTATGATTTGAACTATACGAAATCTTACCAAAAAAAATTAAATTATATTAATTGTTTATTGATCTCAATCCCGTTAGTTTTATAGGTATTGCATGTACTTGCGAAGTGGTTGCATTATTTTTCATTATACCTCTGATTTAATCATGGACTTTAGGCAGTTTAAAATTTTAAGTCAATAGTTAGCCGAATTAACTTTCAATCAATAATAATTATAAAATCACATGATTGCCATTCAACTAACATGACCACTACTCGTTAAATAATTTTGAATCTTATAAATTGAGTTACAACTTTAGAAATAGGATATTACTCATCGGATGCTGACAACTCTAAGGCATTTCATAATAAGACTCACGACAAAGACAAAACAGTTGAGTCTCTCGTATACGCGATTATAGACCCCAACACTATGATCAAGAGCGAGACCCGAATGATCATCTTTTTAAAAATATCAAATTGAATGTCCCTACTTTTGACGGTTACTTTGACCCTTAAATTTTCACTCAATGGGTCCGGAATATAGATCATTTCTTTGAACGGTATGGCGTATCAGAAAATATGAGAGTTCAATTTACTAGCCTCAAATTAACAAAAAATACTCAATTATTTCGAAAAATTATTGAGAACTTCCTTATTAGACATCAAGCAACCCCTAGCAAGAGTTGTGCCGAAATGAAACGATACCTTCAAGAGAAATATTTACCCCACTCATACAGTAACAACTTGCTAGACCAATACAATACCCTTCGACAAGATAATCGATCCGTAACCAAATATGTGACTCAATTTAATGATTTTTGAATGAGATGCCACATCATTGAGGATGAGGCCATGACGCTCAGTAGGTTCCGACAAGAACTACATAAGAACCTTATGAGAGAACTTGTCCTCCGTGGAGTTACTACCTTGGACTTCGAGTTAGTTACCAAAACACCGTATCATCAATTCATTTAGCATACTCCTACTCATAACTCTAAGTTTGTCCTAAGATTTCCTCCATCCACAAATTCCCCTATAAGGGAAGCCCAAGGATAGAGTGTTGAAAACCTGACAAAAATTTCTCAATTACAGTGCTTCAATTGTAAAAGTTTTGAACATATTTCTTTCAAATGTTCAAGTAAAGTCTTATTTATTGACGGACAAGATGGAATAAATAAGGAAACCCTTAAAGAATAAGTATATGAGCCCAAATTAGAGTAATTCGATAATTTAAATGGCAATGACAGTGACATATTTGTGAGTTATATCAAGAATAATTTCCCTAACCTAGGCTCCCGTTCATCTCCCCTGATACGCTATTTCTAAGCGTTATATGATACACTATAACGTAATCCAAAATGACTGATGACTGGCATCGTCATATCAAAGTGAATGAGAAGACTTGTAAAATTATCGTTAATAGCGATAGTTGTATTAATACGGTCTCAACTAATACTATTTCTCGTTTGGGATTGAAAGGTGTCCCGTACCCTAATCCATTTAGCGTTTCGTGAATTGATACATCTTCTATAGTCATCAAAGAACGCTATCTCATACCCATTCAGTTCTTAAAATACAAAGATCATATTTAGTGTGACGTTATACCAATAGACGTGGATTATGTCATTCTCAGACACCCTTGGCTATGCGACTTAGATGTAACCATCTAATATCATTCTAATTGCTACTCCTTTGTTCATAAAGGAAAAAAGATTCACATCTATCTCTTACTCCCAAAATTGATAACTCTCAATAAAAAAAGGATTGTGATAGTGACGAAATGATTACATATCATTAGTCTCACAACATTTGAACAATCAGATATCAATGAGTCTTTTGTGTTTGCCGTTATCATTCTCGAAGTCCTTCCAAACTCTTCCATACTGATTCCTAATGAAGCCTGTTAATTTCTCCAAAACTTTCAAGATCTCTTCCGTGAAAACATTCCAAATCACTTACCACATTTACATGACATTCAACATGCTATTAATTTCATTCTAAGTGCATCTCTCCCAAACCTCCCTCATTATAAAATGAATCATACTGAGCATGCTGAACTCCAGTAACAAGTTGAGGAACTCCTTCGCAAATGATTTGTTTGAAAAAGTATGAATCCATGTATGATACCCGCTCTCTTAACACCTAAGAAGAATGGATCATAGCAGATGTGTGTGGGTAATAGAGCAATCATAAAATCATTGTGAAATATTGTTTTCCTATCCCTAGACTTGGTGACAGATATGATGGCTGATACTACAATCTTTTTCAAAATATATTTAAAGAGTAGTTATTACCAAATTAAAATTCGTCTAGGGGATTAGTAGAAAACAGCTTTCAAGATAAAGGATGGCCTTTATGAGTGGTTAGTTATACCTTTTGGACTATCTAATGCACTGAGTATTTTTATGAGGGTCATGAGCTAATTCTTACTGGTTTATTTTGACGACATTCTCATTTATAATAAGAATAAGGAATAACATTTGGATCATTTCATACAGTATTGCCTCCTTCTTTTTGAATAAAGTAGCTTTCCTGGGCTTTATTATCTCTTCTGATGAAATTTTTATTGACCCTACAAAAGTCCAAGCAATCATAAATTGATCTGAATCCAAATCTGTCCATAAAGTTCGTAGTTTCACGACTTAGCCACTTTTTATTGCCTATTCATCAAGGGATTTAGTACAATTATGACTCCTCTCACTGAGTGCATGAGAAAGGGTGAATTTACTTGGTTTCCTGATACTCCAAAGCTTTCAAAATTATAAAAGAGAGGATGACAACGGTCCCCGTCTTGCGACTTCTTGATTTTTTTCAAAGTATTTGAAGTAGAGTGTGACGCCTCAGATATAGGAATAGGAATTCTTAGTAAAAAATGCCATCTAATTGCCTATTTTAGCGAAAAGTTAAATAATACCAAGTTATAATACTCTACTTATGATAAGAAGCTGTATGCTGTTGTATGTGCCTTAAGTTATTGGCGCAATTAGTTACTACCTCAGGAGTTAGTCCTCTATTTTGACTATAAAACTCTTCGATATATTAGCTCCTAGAAAAAAATTAAATTATATGCATGGTCAGTAGATTGAATATTTATAAACTTATTCTTTTGTCTTGAAGCATAAGATGGGAGTTGAAAACCAAGCGGCTGATGCCTTGAGTTGTTGTCAGTTCTTGTTATTTACTATTCAAGTTAAGATTGTTGATTTTGAAAGACTTAAAGAAGAGTACGAGTTCTACCTTAATTTTAGCAAAATATTCATAACTTTACAATGTGAGCACTCAGAATACCACAGAAGTTTTTGTATTCAGGATGGGTACTTATTCCGAATTAATAAACTTTACATCACTAAAATATTTGTTCGAAAATTCATAGTCTAAGAGGTTCATGCTAACGGTCTATCAGACTATTTTGGATGTGATAAAATAATAAATGAGGTTGAACAATAATTTTTCTGGCCTAGTTTAAAAAAAGATGTGGCCAAGATTGTTAGTACTTGTTAAATATGCCAGTTAGCAAAATATAAAAAGCAAAATATTGGCATTTACACCACTCTACCCATTCCTAACGGTCCATAATAGGACGTAAGTATAGACTTTGTTTTAAGGCTCCCATGTATCCCTAAATAACATGATTCCATCTTTGTTATTGTAGATCATTTTTGTAAAATAGCCCACTTTATTTCATGTAGTAAGGCTACTAATATTTCTTGAATTATTTGCCTTTATTTTGTTGAGATTATCAACTTATATGATCTTTTTAAGACTATTATTTTTAATAGGGATGCTTATTTTATCAGTCATTTTTGGATAATCCTGTGGCACATGATTAGTATCAAATTAAAATTTTTCACCACTTGTCACCCTCAAATAAATGGTCAAACTGAAATTATCAATTGAAATTTAGGTAACTTGTTACAATATTTGGATTAGGAAATCTTAAGAATTGGGACTTGATTCTTCACACTACCCAACCTGCATATAATAACTCTACTAATAGATCTCTAGGCATTAGCCTATTTGAAATTGTGCATGGTTACAAACCTCAAAAACCATTGGATCTTATCTCGATGTCTCACATGCTGTTAAGTCTATGATTGCCAAAACTTTTACACAACACCTTTATGACTTATACATTGAGATCAACAAATAATTAGAGGTAAGTAATGCCTCATATAAATTTTGCGCTAATATGTATAAAAGACATGTTAAATTTAATATAAAAAATTATGTTATAATTCGAATCAAGTCAGAAGAGTGCCTACATAGGCATGTTTCTAAATTACAGACTTGTAGTACTAGTCTATTTAAAATTTTACAGTGGATTGGATAAAATGTATATATTATTAATATTCTATTTCACATTGGTTTTTATACTTTCAATATTAAAAATTTAATTACTTATAAAGGTAATTTTTTTTCACCTGTTGATCTCTTTGACAGACTCCTAGATGCGCCACATATTAAAGTCCACCTAATCCTGCACAATTCTTCCCCTTCTGGTACACAATGATAAAATCAATATTATTTTAAATGAACAAATTGGTTGGTCGACCAGAGTCCGAGAATGTATGGATCTCTCGAAAGATATTCTAACAGTTAGACTCAGATATTTTGAAATTCTATCATAGTTAATAGGATTGCACATCTTTGGGCCCAAATTCAATTCCTTCCGGAGACATTAGTCTCTTAGTCAGATTTCGACCCCCACTTACACGTGTCTATCATCGTCGGCAGAAGATTGCATAGTCACTCAACTTGGGATTG
This sequence comes from Nepenthes gracilis, assembly GCA_033239525.1. Lineage (NCBI taxonomy): Eukaryota > Viridiplantae > Streptophyta > Magnoliopsida > Caryophyllales > Nepenthaceae > Nepenthes > Nepenthes gracilis. The sequence continues at coordinate 4,982,238 of BSYO01000006.1, forward strand.
GGGAATTGACTACAAAAGCTTTATTCGACAGAGTCGAATTCCAACCACCCAGGGAGAATTGATATAAAAATTATGAATGCAGAGATATGATTTAATTTTATTTCCAAATGAATACAAAGATTTAATTTAATTTTTAAAGTAGCGTTGATTTTATTTCTAAAGTAGATTTGATTTTCTTTTTACTTAGAAGATATTTTATTTTCAATTTATATTATTTTCAAATTAAAAATTTTTAGATTTGATTTTATTTCTAAATTATCATAGGAAGAGAGTAGCGTTCCTTATATAAGGATCCTAATTCTATTATTTGATTCAGTATTGATGAACTGAATAAATTTCAGTAATTGTGCTTTCATTTTCCTCTCTATCTGGTCTCTATCCTTTTCTTTGATCGTTATTCTTCCATTGTCTCTTTTCCTTTTGTTCTCCTTCCCCTCCCCTATTTTTTCCCCCTCCCCTACATCACTTAGCTTTACTACATTATGAATATCCAATACTACTAAACTCCAATATCCATGCCATTCATAGAATTCTAAGACTTATCACAAGTATTTTAAGGGTTGAAGGAGATTTTGGAATAAGAAAACCTAATTTACTATTGAAAAGAAATTCTGTCTCCCACTCACTCAGCTTCAATAATAATGGAAGTAGCAACTATGTCAAGTGACAAAGAGGCATTTATAATGAAATGGAAAAATAGGGCTTAAAACGCGAGGGAACACAGCCCAGGGAGACTAGCACACATGTATCGTTCATGTGCACATTAGGTACTAATCAAAGCCAGAGTAGCACACGTGAACTCTTCATGCTTTCATCAGGTGGTGGTTTCTCTATATTCTAAGCATATGCACCATTCATGATTGCATTAGACATTAGCTTCTATCATTTAAAGTATCTGCACCCTTCATGCTCACATCAACACTGGCTACTATCCATTTTAAACAAGTGTATCCTTCATGTGCCCACCATGTGCACGATTTGTTACATCATGAGAGAGTTTATCTTACGACCCATTAGGGTACTAACCAATAATGGAAAAACCAATTGTAACTCGGGCTAGGACGATTGTCTTGTCACAGAAATAGACAAATTCAACAGACCTAACAGTTTAGTATTTGTATCTCTTATAATATTTATTTTTGAACTGTTAGGAATTTAATGAAGGAGGGAGAGAGTGAGAGAGATCCAACTGTATCTCAGAAGAGGGTGAGCCTAGACAATGAGGCAAAGGCTCCATTTGAACTTAGAACTCATGAGTTTAAACCATGAAAACAATGTCATTGTATTGCAAGGGTTAGGTTTTCACATATTGATCACAATGATCAGTAAAATATTCCATCTCTACCCTCTTTCATTGTCTTTTCCTAGGCCCTTATGCAATTGATCAAGATTTTTCTCCCAACATTCTTCACAATAAATCTCATGAAAACCTAAAATACTATAGGTGTCAACCAACTCAGCAGAAACCATACAAGCATGCTGTTAGATTTTGATACGTTTTGCATAGTAAAGGCATGGAGATGATAAGATTGTTTAATTTGATTTCTTCATTTTATAGTGTGCAATGGTTTCTTCACATAAAAAGGGCAGATTACAATTTTAGATCCTTCCCACCAAGAGTAGTTCTTCAGAACCATCCACATTAAGACTTCCTGAGTTTGGGGGTAAGATAGCTAAGAAAGTCCTACTTCACAAGATCAGGATTCCCGTTTTATTTCCTGGCTTATTCTAGGTTAGCGAAAATCCATTGCGGAAATTTTGCCTTACAGTTGGCTTGCATTAAGAACCCTTTGACTACTCTAAGTCCTCATAAGAGAATAACTTAGACCCTAAGAAGGGTAAATGAGTTTGGAAAACAAAAGCCAAAGTATTCCTATAAGAAAAATGATGTGCTCTTTGTCTATTTACTTTATTGGGGCACTATTTCTTTTATATCATATTTCTGGGAAACTAGGGATGTGAACCAAACAAAATAGACAAATCCTTCCCAAGAAAACCATTTGTTAACCAAATACAGAAAAGTACTTCCCGAAAGGTTAAGTTCCCCAGGAAGTGTCAAACTCTAACCAAACGAGCGGAAGTGTCAAAATTAGATTGAGAATGAGAGAAGCTACTGTTGGAAATTGTGATGACAGAAGGAAAGTCTCTTAAGTTTCATATGCAATCCTGGTGATGCTTTGGTTATGTACCATGCATTTTGAAGAGTCATGGAGTTGTTCATAACACAGCACAAACTTTAGTTACCATGGTAAAAACTGCATCTTATGGAACTGTTCACAACAAAGCACGGTCTAAGGACGTAAAGGTAAAAACTCCATACTATACAGTACTTTGGCAAAGTGCTCAATACACACTTCTTTAAAAGAAACAAAAAGACATGCTTCATACTCGGTTTTCTTTTATGGTAGCAAAGAATCCCCTCCCCTAGTTTGTGAGTTTGAACCAAATTCTAAATGCTGATATCACCCACAAAGAACTCGCACTAGGTAAGTATAGGCACACAATAGCACGAACCTAACTTGTAACTACAAACCCAACTGCAATGTCCTAAATTGTTTTTACTATGCTAATGTGTATGGTTGCCTTACATCTGCTTTATACACAAGTTTACCAATGTTGACATAGATGATCAGCAGCCCTGCATTACAGAGGGTGGTCAAATCATCCAAAACAATCCCCCCCAAGTGACAAAGGACCAATATTACTTCCGTTGTGAATGTGCATCCTCAACCCGACAAATTATGCAACATGAAAAAAATAAGTGTTGAAACAGATTTGATTCCTTTATTTACTTCCCAGTGCTAAGAAGCAAACATGGGCAAATTAATCCTTGACCTCATTCTAGGTGAACAAGCAGTTAGACCCACTTTTTCATAATTATTTAAATTCATAACATAAACAAAAAAGTGATCATTGAATGAACAGATCAGCATTTAGAATCAAAGCAATTTTCAGTGTCACAGCTAAATCCTTGTTTATATTGAAAAGGGGACTTGTTATGAAACACCCAGAACAATTAACTATAATCTATAGAAAGTAACTATGTCCTGCATAGCTGATCACAGACAAACTACTGGAGCAACAAGCAGGTGTTGTCAAGTAACACATTCATCCCTAATTCAAATTCAACTGGGGATGGGAAGGAAAACTCCTTTAATTTTGTCATAAAATCATCTGCAAAGATTGATTGCCTCCCATAAAAACAATTCAATCCTTCTTTGGATGTATGACTATTGTACAATAAACATTGGATGCCAGTAAATGCAGTCAAGAATTTCTGAATTTTCATTTTTTAGCAGAGGGAGCAGGAACAAAGACTGAAAATTTTACATCAAACTGAGCACAATTTCAGCGTGTTGAAGCTGCACCTAAAGCATGCATATCTCAAGGGTACTCCAACATGCCCCACAATAATTATGCCCTTACCATAAACAGGAAACCAGAACCACAAAATCACAAATTTTTTATCTATAGAACTCAATCCACCTGTTTATTACTAGAAATGAAAAAGAAAAAAGAATCAAAATTTCTACTTCTCTCTTGGTGTAGTCTTCTAAAGTGCAACCACCAGAATGGTCGCCATCTGATCTAGATATCTTATCAAGCACACAACTGGTTGAAATTCCCACCTCCCAAACCTCTCCCCCCCCTCTCCCCAAAAAAAAAAAAAAAAAAAAGAGGGAAAAGGGGGAAAGTTGAATGTTTAGCCATGACACCGAGGAAGGGAAATGCAGAACAGATATAGTATTGATTACATAAATAAAACTGGGTGCTATTAGTTCATCCCGGCATTTCAAATTCTATAATATTACTGAATAATAGATATTCAAAGGGATTGGGCAAACATGGCTCATCAGACTGCAGATTATTTTCCAGTTTTACAATTGCCTTGCTACGTTGTTTTACACATATTCTCTCTTGTTTCTTAGTATAATTGTTCTTTTGCTTCCAGAAAAAAAAAAAAAAAAGGAAAGAACAATATCCACTACTCATCCACATCAAAATGACAATAGTCAGTGGCTTTTAGATTCATTTTAATATTGTTTAGTGAAGTGAACCATACTCGCACAGGAATTGTCCGCCTTACATCATTTACTTGAGTCCCTTGATTGTTCCAGTTGCTTTCACCACCAAATTTATTGGGTGGAAGGGCCTTGGATTAAACCAGCCATTAAAGTCTTGTCATGATTAGATTCATAGACCTACAACAAGAACAAAATCTGACCTGTTAGCTACGTGTGTAACTGTCTTTTACTGTCAATTTTTCATTTAACAGTTAATTGACAAAGCCAATAGCTACAAAATGATGGTAAAGCTCCAATTTTTGCACCATTAGTCGTGATATTTGTTTTATTATTTTTTTCATTAATCTTATTTTTTCATTTCTCTACATGTTATTAAATTTTGAAAAAATAACAAATACATATATTGCATAATCTAGTGGCCTTAAAATTTAGTCAGATGACCCCCCAATTAATATTCCAATTGTGAAAGCTAATGTTATTGACTGCCTCATTTTTGTTTCACTTTCTAATTTATAATTATTCTCTTACAATGGGTAGGAGATTGCACCAACAAAATGCTGCTCCACTTGTCATGCTGCAAATACAACTAATAATTTGAAGGGTTCTTTTAACCATTTCTCTCAGGGCAGTGGTTAAATACAAGTAATAAACCAATAATTATCTAATACATGCCAACATTAGTACATATCTATGATAAAATGGAATTTCACAAGACCATCAAACAATCCAATACAAAATCATTTCCAAAATAGCACCTTAACTATATCCTTATGGCAATGGTTAGCATTTTCTGAATTTGAATTAAATATGAAATAATCAATAATTACTGATAAAATTATTGTTGAGCTTTTAGTATGTTACTATAGAGGAGAGGGCTCATACATGTGCCTATTAATAATTAATATGATTATTGATCATTAAGATGTCTATGAATTGCATTCTGCTGTCAATAAAATCTACAACTCCGTGAAAATCACTCTTATCATCAGATACTTCAATTTGTATTCTTTTCCTGGTTTTCATAATTCAATGAAAACAGGAGACTGATATATTAGTAATGGGGTATATGGCAAAATTATTCTCCAAATTTTGGCTGATCTTGCATTTTTATGCTCCAACTCTATTTCTCGCAATTTTATTCTTTTAACTTCTTTGAAACTTGCCCATCTATCGAATATTTGACCTTACATATACAAGTAAAATTAAGCATTTTCCTTCTACATGTAAGGTCAAATAGTCAATAGATGTGCAAATTTCAAAAAAGATGAAGAATAAAATTGCAAGAAATATAGTTGGAGCATAAAAATGCAAGATCACCGAATGTTGATCTGTGCAACATGATTCTTTTATATTTCATTTCCCTTTAATGATTTTTCTCTACATTTCAAATTGGAATGCTAAGAGCCACCTGTTTGTTTTTGTTTTTAAATTACTACACTAGGTTAGAGATTTTTTAGCGTTATTAAATATACAAGTCATGAAGTGTTTCTTTTGCGTTATCAAAGCTAACAAAGACTCTTAAAGCCATTTGATGGGATCATGGAGTAGAAATTTCATTCCGGCCTTATTCTTAGTGGCATAATTTACCTCAATCAATGGGAATTTTAGGATGGAATGGTTATTATCAGATAAATGAGAATAATAAATACTAGGAAGAGGTCACATTACATTCCTCAAGTTTAGAAAATAAACATTCCCAGATACATTGGTGGCCACTACTGCCCAATGCAAACCACCTCCTCCGGCCACTGCCATGGTGATAATAATCATTCCAGGATGTTATTTCTCAACTCAAACCAAAAACATAGGCATTCCAACATTATTATATTCTAGCAACCAAACATTTCATTGATCTTTTAATTTCAATCCTTTTTTTTCTTAATCTTGAATTATTTTGGATAATATAAGGAAAATCTATGAAGTTGAAAAACCCTTTTTTGTGCCAATTTATTTGCCATATGCTGATGTCATGAAGCATTAACCTCAATCCATGCATTTACCTGGGTTGCATACTAGCTTTCTATATTAGGAGAACTCAAGAAATATGCTAAATTAAAATTGGCAAGCCTTCTACACATACAACTAGAAGGACTACTAAAATAACAAATAAAGGTGGCCAAGTGCATGAGGCTCTCCACATTGAGAGCTCTATGAATGATTACACAGTATTATCCCAACATTACATAGAGGTTGTGTTGCATGGTTTAAACTGGGGACTTTTAGGTCATAATAACTATACCGCCGAGGCTCACCCTTAAAAACAATTTAAAAATATTTTTTTAAAAAATCACCCCATTGCTTTCAGGGGCACAAGGGTAGCTAACCAAATCTGGCAAGTCAGTGGGAAAGTAACATCTGCAGACAATGACCCATTTTGAATTAGTTCGCCTATCCTCCCACATGGCCTGAATCAAGAGAAAATTGATTTGTCCAGTAATTGACCTTGAACATGTACAAAGACATAAACAATAAACAATGCAACAAGCACTAAAGGACATGAGAGACAAAGGAACATTGTAAGTAACAAAAAGCTAACATATGGAGACCACTTGCCTGCTGCTTTGAAGGTGTTGACTTGCCATGACCCAGTTGGAAAAGGGCATAATCCTGTACTTGATATACTGCCCCTTGATGGAAGAGGACGGATAAAACTCCTTCTCATCCACAACTTTATGGATGTCACCAATCCAATCAACATTGTGCAAGCCAACTTCTAAAGCCGTTGAAGGCTCCAGTTCTGTCCTAACTTCAACAGTCCCAAGATAATTTTCTGGTGGAGCAACTTGGTCATTTTGTTTGGCATCGTAATTAGCATTAGAGTTTGTAATTTAAGCTATATCACATCGCTTCAAATGCATAGACAATCCACTGGAGTCATCCTGTTTTCCTACTCAAACTTCAACGCTATTTGAGGTTCCTCTTTGGTGCTGCACAAGCAGTTCCTACGACACCTACTGCACCATTTAAACAATGTGCAGAATTAGGCCAATCATCATTCTTCATGGCTATGGGTGTATCATTACCTTGCATCTCATTTCCATGTGGCAACTTTGAACTGGATGATGATTCAGCAACTCCAGTTTGAAGGGAATTTTTCTCATCAATATCAGCATTTGTTGTTACATTCAGCTGATTGACACTCTGAACTTCGGTTTCCACTTTCTTCTCTGAAGTTGACTGAAATCCAGCTGGATTGGATGGAAACTTAGGAGCATTGATATTTCTTGTAAAACGGCCATATTTTGGAGGGAATGTTTTCCCATTGGTGATTGACAAGCACCTATAACAATGCCACTCACCTGTAGGAATACCCTTTTGATTGGAATATTGGAGACATCTCAAATGATACCCTTTCTCACAAGCATCACAAACAAGTACACCTTCCACCTCATTAATGGTTAACTTGCACATATGGCAGGTCAGAACCTTATTCATATAATCCCTAGAAGGAGAAGTCCAACAAGGGCGTTCAGGAAACTTTGGATTTAACAACTTCTGGACTATCTTTGATATTTCAAGGTGATGATTGAAAATTGGAGCAGTGTGGACAAAGTGCATGCCCCGTATAGAATTAAGGACACCTGGCAGCATTTCAGGTGTTGCCCAAGTGATAACAGGTTTAGCAGTTTGAACATTTATAGCTTGAGAAACTGTTTGTGCAACATTTAAAGTAGCATTTCCCTCAGCCTTAGTCTGCGGATGATTCAGCGCCTTTGTCGCTCCAATGTTTGCCGATGGAGCAGAAAGAGGTTGAAGGGCAGAAGTCATACGCTTCATTGCACATTGTCCAGTTGAAGAGTTCACTGAAAATACAACCACAAACATACATAAAGGGACAAAAAAGGATGCAAGACAGTATATTGAAGCAGAAATCAACAATGAAATAATAGGAAAAATGCAAGAAAAGAGACCAGATGTGATGATAAAGAGTCCTTGTCATACTAAAATAAAATTTGGGGCAAATTCCATCCCAGCACTCCAAGATCTGGATTAATTCCAAGCAAGTATTCAGTTTTTGTTATACGTTAATGCAACTAACCCTTGCTATAATTTTTCATTTGACATCTTTCACATTGCCTCAGCTCATGGAGCTATGAAAACCTCATTTTGTTCAAATGGCATAGTTTTGGACAGTTTTTATCCAAACATTAGTTTCACTAGATACTATGTCACGTTCACCATCCAATCAATCATCCTACTCAGCATTTAGTCAAGACAAGCCACTGTGATCTTCTCTAGGATAAACAATCATTTTGGTAATAAAAGTTCTCAATCTCTCGTGTTTCCGTCAGCTCCCAAGCCCCATATCTCAACTTGTCCACCGTTCAACCTCCCTGACTGACAGAATCTCTCCGGCATTGCTGGCAGCCACTTACCCAAAAATGCTTTTCCCCCTATGCGCCATCCGACCCCTGTCCAGTCCTTACAACTCCAACCATCTCTCTCTCTAGTATTGTTGCTCTTTCCCACGCCCCTTTGTTCCTCCTCCCATGGTCATCAACAAAGCCTTGTCAGCTGCTGCACCCCCCCTCCCATCCCTCTCTCTCATGCAAACCATATTTTCTACTCCCCCCTCCAACCTTCAGCAATTTAACCCATCCCAACTCTCACTCTTTTACCTCTCATCTTTTCCATCTCCTTCCTCTTAATTCATCCATTACCCTTCCCCCTCAAGTCTTCCTAAATTACAGCTGGAAGCAGAATCGAGTGATTGAATGGTGTGTCGCTGGATCTGTTGCGCTAACTATAATGATTGTGTTTGAACCATTTATTCTGGCGATTTGTAAAATAATGTCAGGATGTAGGAGGAGAAAAACTAAAACCATAGGGCACTGTGTTGGCACTAGAGAAAAAGTGGAAGCACCTACTTGAAATTAAGCAAATCTCACGGTACCGGGTTGGAGTTTACCAAAAAAATTAAAAGTGGGCTGTCAACAGAGAAACTTGGATAAGGGAAGCAATTTTAAATTGTCTCAGACATAATTCAGCTTTCCTAACTTGGCAAAAAGTAGTCAAGAGAAGACAATCAAATTATCCCATATTATAAGTTGAGACAAGAAAATGGCCCTTTCAAGACCTGAAAGATCATTAGCAATGCCATTAAATTGAGCACAAGTACTCGCATGTGATGATGGTAATAAAAATGATTTATTTGTTTGCTCTGCCATTATCTGGTAATCTTTCATCTTTCAACATTAAAGGAAAGCGAGAAAGACAAACTCGGGTGGTTTGAACTCAAAACCTCACACTAACGGAATCCATAAAACCAGCCCCTGTTTCTAGTAGCCCAGCATGCCATCTACAACTCCCCTATTGATTCGGCTGTAGTAAGAGATAATAACAAGCAAAAGAAAGAAAAGAAAAAGATCTCTGTGCGCAGCAATTCAATCACTGATTTGCAGAAGGATTGAAGTATTACCTGGAACTCATGCTGCAAAAGGACCGTTGGGTTTTCCTTCTGATCTATCATCCGCGGTTTCAACTATTGGGCGTCCAGCTGAGGGAGGATCCCTTCCAAACTTACTATTTGCTAGTCCAGTGGTGACTATTGGCGGTCTTACTTCGTTAGTGCACGGCTGAAATGGCAAAGATGCCGAAGGTGTGGAAGAAATATGTCCCGCATGAGTGGGAGGTTGGAAGCTTCCAGTCAAAAAAGGCATATGACCTCATCTATCATACAGAAATGTATGAAAATTTGTTAGTGACCCTTCGCCTGATTTTGGAGTGGTGTTTTTCAGCCGTTGAACTGGATAAGAAGCAGCTTGAGCAGCAAACGCCTTGGATTCTACCATCTACGTAAGTTTTATATTACGAGGGCATCAACACCGTAGAAATCTAGCATTAGCAAGTTAAGGTACATAACAAAAGAACTTATCTATTTTCACAAAAAACTTCTCCTATAGAACAAAGCATCCAGTCTTTTTTCATCAAGTAACCAATCAGCTAAACAGTGCCTTTATGAACATATACTGGATCCTGATTTTTGTTTACAATGATTAACACTAGAAGAACTTCAAATACTTTAATAGGATCCCACAGAACATGATCAAGATTTATTAGCCTAGCAGAGGGCTACATGAGGTTACGGCCATAACCACAAGTTCTAACAAATGTCTGGATAAACCCCCTCCAGAAACTACCAATTGAACAAATGAGAACTCAATTTCAAAGCTCACCTTCTGTTTTGCGAGCTCCATCTTGTTGACGATGGACAACTTAGGCGTCCGAAATCCTAGACCCTGCTCCTTCTTTTGTATTTTGGGAATATTAGTATTAATGTATTTTAGGATGGTGTATATTTTATTTTTGGTATTAGTTGTTTACCGTTGTATAACCTAGTGTATATATACGTTGTATGCATCCATCCTTGAAGTGTGTGCAAAATATGTAGACGGCGGTTCAGCCGAATTAATACGTTGCCAGTTTTCTTTTCCATTTTTCAACACAGCACTCGATTTCATTTTTCATTCTTCGTCATCCTCCTTCGTCTTTGCCTGCTCCTGGTAGGCGTTTCCTTACATGGTATCAGAGAGAGAGAGAGAGAGAGAGACGATGGCACACCACAACGCAGATTTGGCACACCACAACGCTGCTGAACACACATCGAGTACCAACAACGACAACCCAGATCTGGCGTCCACCCAAAACCCAGATCTGGCATTCACACAAAACCTTCTACGCTTCCAAAATCTTTCGGATCCATGCAACCCTTTTCGATTGGAAGCCGGCAACAATCCGGCCGTTACTCTGGTGACCGATTTACTCACTGTCGATAATTATTCAACTTGGTCCCGAACCATGCGTCGGGCCTTGAGGGCGAAGAACAAACTTCTCTTTATCGAAGGTACGATTCCTAAACCCTACGATCCCACCGATCCCCTTTTTGAGGCATGGGGACGATGTAACGACATGGTGGTGTCTTGGATACAAAACTCCATCAGTCCATCCATTAAATCCAGTGTGGTTTTCGTGGATGATGCTTCCGAAATTTGGAAGGGGTTGTGTGACTGATTCACGCAACAAAACGGGCCCCGCATTTTTCAACTCAAGAAAGCCTTGGCAAATCTCTTGTAAGAGCAAGATTCAGTTAGTATGTATTACGGCAAACTGAAAACAATCTGGGATGAGCTCCTCGTGTATGATCCTCTCCCAGATTGTAACTGTGGTAAACTCAGAGTGCTCATCGAGCGGTATCAAAGGGATTGTGTTATACAATTCTTAATGGGTCTCAATGATTCGTACACTAATGTGAGAGACCAGATTATACTAATGGATCATCTGCCCTCTGTAAACAAAGTCTTCTCCATTATACAGCAACAGAAACGACAACACCAAATGTTGTCTGTTGCTCATCCTTCAGAAACGATGGCTTTGTTTACAAAACGAGTCTTTAATCCTCTAAAGGTATTGTGAAAAATAACCCAGTGTCTAAGAAAGATCAGCCCTTCTGCATTCACTGTTGTGTCTCAGGACACACCCTCCAGCAGTGTTTTAAAGTAGGAAATGCTGAAATGCCGGTTTGCACGCACTGTCATAAACCGGGGCATGTTGCTGATAAATGTTATCAGCTCCATGGTTTTCCTCCAAATCATAAATTGCATGGTAAGACCGGTTCAACAACTTTTTCGGCCAATCATTCGAGTTTTACTACTGCTGCTAGTTGCGAGAACAATGAAAAAGATAAAGTTGTTTTAACTAAAGCCCAATTCAAGCAACTGATGACTTTGATCCAACCGAAGGACATGGCTTCCTCTGCTCACATGGTCAAACAGATTTCCTCTCTGCTTGACCCCCTCGATGATCAATCCAAAACGGGTAACATGACCGGTATTGAATTCTGTTCTGTCCCTTATGCATGTGACAAAAATAATGTTTGGATATTCGACACCGGAGTCACAGATCATATGATTTGCGACCCCTCTTTGTATCTCCGGCAGAAAATTCCCATTTCCAGCTCGGTAAAACTGCCGGATGGATGAAAAGTTCTTATATCCCACATTGGTGACGTAAAACTGACCCCATGGATAACATTTGAAAACGTTTTATGTGTTCCATCATTCACATTTAATTTAATTTCAGTAAAAACTCTTACTGATTCTGTTGGCTGCTGCATTTTCTTTGCTAACATTTGCTTGATTCAGGACCTTGCCTCCTGGGCCACGATTGGGATGGGTGAAGAGCAAAATGGTTTATATTATCTACGGAACAAGAATATTCCTCCGAACACCTTGGCTGGCCTTCTCTCCAAATGTTCGAAGCCCCTTATGATGCCTTCCGCTAATTTTGTTTCGTTGCCAATTAATTTATGACATTACAGATTAGGTCACATTTCACATTCTAGAATTCAATTGATATAAGATTCAGTTGTAAAAGAAGCATTACATTCCTTTAATAATAATCCCTGTTCCATTTGCCACATGGCTAAACAACGTCGCCTTCCCTTCACTTCCAGCATCCACAAGTCACACACACTTTTTGCCGTGGTGCATTGTGACCTGTGGGGACTCTTCTCAGAAGTATCTTACGATGGATATAAGTATTTCTTGACTATCGTGGATGATCTTTCAAGAAGTACGTGGATCTACCTTCTAAGACAAAAATCTGACACAAAATTGTGCTTAGAAGCTTTTTATAATCTTATTGCAACACAATTTAATGTCCACATTAAAGTTATTCGTTCTGATAATGGGTTCGAATTCAGTCTGGGAGACTTCTACAGTAAACAGGGTGTTATCCACCAACACAGTTGTGTGAAAACACCACAGTAAAATGGTGTTGTTGAATGCAAACACCAACATTTATTAAATGTAGCTAGAGCGATTAGATTTCAAGCAGGTCTCCCTTTAAAATTCTGGAGTGATTGCATTCTGACTGCTGCCTACATTATTAATGGAACCCCCACTCCCGTGCTGCAAAATAAAACACCATAGGAAGTTCTCTTTGGAGTCAAACCAAGTTATGATCATTTTCGTGTATTCGGTTGTTTATGTTTCGCTTCCACGCTTTCTCACGGACGAAAGAAGTTTGATTCTAAAAGTAGAACCTGTGTATTTTTAGGCTATCCCTTTGGTGTCAAAGGTTACAAACTCCTGGACTTAGATAACCATTCGACCTTTAATTCTAGGGATATCATCTTCCATGAAACTAACTTCCCTTTCCAACAAGATAACACGAAAACCATCCCCAACGTGCCACCTGATGAACGATCCCCTGACATTGCACAATATGACTGCATGCATCCAACAACTATTATTGATACAACCACAGAACCCTATAACAATGAAGAACGTAACCTGACTCCCGTCCAGGAACCATCAGGCACTGCACAAGAAAACCTAATGATGATTCACAATCCAATGTTTACCCTGAACCAATCAACAACTCCCAATCTCCTGTCAAAGATAAAACTCCCATTCACCGAACCACTAGAACTAGGAAAGCTCCTAAATATCTAAAAGATTTCTATTGTCATCATGTATCTCACACTGCGACCGCTCAACCAACAGTGCCACATACTTCTGGGCAACCCTATCTCCTTGAGCATTACATATCATATAAAAATTGTCTCCAGCCTATAGTTATTTTTCATCATCCATCTTCTCCAAAACTGAACCACAAACTTATGCTCAAGCCTTTTCTGATCCAAATTGGCGCAAAGCTATAAATGAAGAGTTACGCGCCCTGGAATCAAATAAGACATGGATTGTTACTGACCTGCCTCCGGGCAAGAAAGTTATCGGGTGTCGCTATGTCTTCAAATTGAAACTCAACAGTGATGAGAGTATTGAAAGATACAAATGCCGATTAGTTGTAAAAGGATACACGCAACGGGAAGAAGTGGATTACCATGAAACCTTTTCTCCGGTTGCTAAACTTACCACTGTGCGCTGCCTCTTAGCGGTTGCGGCCATAAAAGGATGGCATTTATATCACTTTGATATTAACAATGCTTTTCTAAACGGAACCCTAAATGAAGAAATCTATATGAAACCACCTCCCGGCTACATCATAACAAAACCCAACCAGGTTTGTAAATTGTCAAAGAGTATTTACGATCTTAAACAAGCTTCTAGACAATGGTATTCAAAACTATCCAGCTCCTTGATCCTCTTCGGCTTCACTCAATCAAAGGCCGACATAAACTTATTCACTAAGCAAGACAATAAATCCTTTACAACTCTCCTCGTGTATGTTGATGACATCCTCGTTGCCAGTAATTGCTTGAATACAATAGCTTCTATCAAAACCTTTCTTAATCACACCTTCAAAATCAAAGACTTAGGTGTTCTCCGATACTTCCTCGGCATAGAAGTTGCTCGATCACAACAGGGCATCCATATCTGTCAAAGAAAGTACACCCTCGATATTTTGACTGACTCTGGCACCATCGGTTGCAAACCTCAGAAATTGCCCATGGATCAAAACTTGAAATTAAGTAAGCAAACCGGTCGCCTCCTTTATCTCACCGTTACTCGACCAGACATCGCCTATGCAATACAAATTTTAAGCCAGTTTATGAATCAACCTACCTCGAATTATTTGAATGAGACACACCAAGTTTTGCGATACTTAAAACTAAACCCTGGACAAGGCATATTGCTCTCTTCAACATCTACCATTCAACTACAAGCCTTCTGCGATGCAGATTGGGCGTCTTGTTCAGACACACGTAGATCACTCACCGGTTATTGTGTCTTTCTTGAAAACTCCATTATTTCCTGAAAATGCAAGAAACAATCCGTGGTTTTCCGCTCATCTGCTGAAGTAGAATATCGTTCCATGGCTACGACTTGTTGTGAATTATCTTGGCTTCGTTATATTTTAACTGATTTGCAGGTTTCACATCCTCAGGCAACATTGTTCTATTGTGATAATCAAGCCGCTCTCCACATTGCCGTGAATCCAGTCTTCCATGAACGTACCAAACATATCGAGCTGGACTGTCATCTCATTCGTGACAAAATACAAGGACATATTCGCCCTCATCATGTCACCACTCGCAATCAGCTAGCGGACATTTTCACCAAGCCACTACCGTCACATCGTTTAAACTTTCACTTGTCCAAGATGGGCATTATAAATATATATGCTCCATCTTGCGGGAGACTATTAGAAAATATCTCGTAAATATTTTATATTATATTTTAGGTAGCATTTTGTATTTTGGGAATATTAGTATTAATGTATTTTAGGATGGTGTATATTTTATTTTTGGTATTAGTTGTTTACCGTTGTATAACCTAGTGTATATATACGTTGTATGCGCCCGTCCTTGAAGTGTGTGCAAAATATGCAGACGGCGGTTCAGCCCAATTAATGCGTTGCTAGTTTTCTTTTCCATTTTTTAACACAGCACCCGATTTTATTTTTCATTCTTCGTCTTTCTTCTTCGTCTTCGCCTGCTTCCGGGTAGGCGTTAAACACCTTCAACCTATTAAGCCTCAAATCCTGAATCACGCCTCTGAACGCCTCCCTCGGAAGAATATCCCTGGGCGCCAATTCATCGCAAATCTCCACCACAATCGCCCTACCTTCCGCTATCATGGCCTTCTCAACCGGTGTCGCCTCCTTACCTCCTCTCATCCACCCCATTGCCGACAACACCAATACAATCTCCGCCACCCCCTCATCTCCTTCTCCCCTACCTTTCTCATCTTCTTCCCCCCAATCTCCAATCCGCCGTCGAGACGATCCTCTAATTCTTTCTTTTGCCCCACACTCGTCGATTCCACCTCCATAGATTGGCAGTTCGCCAAATCCATCGTGAGGAAAAATTTTCAATATCTCCAAAACCGAGCTCACAAAACAGCGACGTTTAGAGAGAAACAACGAAGAGAACCTGCAAGAGTGAGCAGAGGTCATAAAAGAAGATGTGAGGGAAAGCAAACCCTAGAGGAGATACTGGGTGAAGATGTGAAGGGAGAAGTCGTTGCGGATTTGAAAATTCGAAAATTTAATCCGTTGACATGAACCTTTTTGGCGGGAAATTCGCAGGCCGAACCGAGGGCCTTGTGCCGTTGTGCGAGAGAGATTTCCGAGACTAATCTGCGCGCATGCAGAGACGGATTTACGACAGTAGAGAGAGAAAGCGGTTTTTTTTTTGTTTTTCTTAAATTTTTCTCCCGTTTTAATTTTCTTTATTGCTTCTTGAGTAGGCAACCGGACCGGAATTTATACGGTCATCATCAGCCCAAGAAGTAGGCCCATTATTAGTTTGGGCCGCCCCATACGGCCCATCCATCTGACGAATCCTCTAACCCGCCCCGAAATAAAGGGATTTATGTGACTGTTTCTTTGCTGTGGAACATGCTCGTCAAAATAGCCGCCCGCTTTTTTATTCTTTTTTCCCCGGTGAATAGGAGTCAACATTGATTAGTTTGGCATGGACATATTGATAATTTATAAAAAAAAATTATATATTGTAATATGAATTTTTATGTAATCAAATTAAATTATCAGTTGAATTAAACTGCATAAAAAGTTAAATATATAAGTTTGTTTAATTTGAATGGTATATACAGTTTATAATATTAAACTTATTAGTCTAAATTATTTATTCAACTTAATAAAATAAATAAGTAATAATATTAGTATAATAATATATGTGTCAAATAATGTAACATAGTAATTTACTTAAAATATATCATTTGTCAATAATAATAAATATATCTAATAATTTAGATGAGACTAAATATTAAAAAAAAACTAAAAATTCAACAATTTTTTATTGATAGTTGATTAGAAGTTCAACAAAAATATATATAACTAAGATATTTTCGTTATAATATAAAGTTTTATTGTTCTATACATATATTGATGGGTACGATTGAAAATAGGTTAGGCCAATATATAAGGATTGAATTTTATAAATATATTTATTTTAATAATTATGTCATGAGTTTAAATTTTTAAGATTTAATCTAAGATGTTACAGCAATATAGAATTTAATCAATAGACCCGATTTCATAATCGATTTGATTTCAGTTGATAAAATTAGTAGTATGATCGACATAAAAGCAGCTCGAAAACTGTCATATTATTTAATTAGCAGTATAATAAAATTAGAAAAATTTATTAGCCGTATATATTAGCATTATATATTAGCATAAGGAACCCGGAGGCAATTAGAAAAATTTATATACTTAGAAATTTTGAAATATATTAAGAAATAAGGGGTTCGGCCGACACTTAGTGAATTTAGCCAAACCTTCATTACTTTACTAACACTAAATTAATGAGAATCATACAAGGGACACATGGCACATATGGCACAATCCAAACACTTTGTCAAATTTTCAAAGTTGGAAAATAAGAAGGAAGAAGGAAGGAAGGTGGGGCACAGCTCTACTGCACTACCCATTTATCTAGAGGCCAGCAAGGAAGCCCCAAAATCAGCCAAGGAGAAGTTGATTCAGTATAAGAGGCAGCCAAGAATTCACCAACGAAATGGATAGGTGGCAACTTCAAATTAATTCTAAGATTAATTTAACTAAATTAGTAAGTAAATAAATAGAGAAAGGGGAGGAGAATCGAGAGAAAATAGAAAGAAAAATCAAAGAAAACAAATGATTAAAACAGAACTGAGAGAACAGAATCAATTGTGTGAGTTGAGGGTTTAGATTTGATTTTCTATTTAATCAGACAAAAATACTATCATCTTCTTCATTTATTGGTAATTTTTTACTGTTATCTTCAAGTACTATCGGCCCAATACTTTAAATTCATACTGCAATCATGTTAGAATAGGCAAAAATCAGAATCATGTCTTATGAAGAGTCAGTTGTTGCACTATGTTGGTATTTGATTTGTGTATACCGTATTTGATTAATTTATCCCATAAAATTTTTAGTGTAAATATTTTAAGATGTTAATTAAATCACTATATTTTTATAACAAAATTATTCCTCATAACATCAACCAGTTCAATAAAAGTAAAGTACTAGCAAAATGAACTGATTGAAAACTGATTAACTGCTGATACTGATATTTTCACCAAAATTTTGACTGATTCAAATTCTATAAAAATTAATTATGAAATTTTAATGAATCGGCTATGATGTCATAAAGTTGGTGCTAAGGTCCTTTCTGAAAAATTTGACTGGTTTAACCCAAAGAAAATCGTGTGTTACTAAACCGGTTACAAACAGATTTTGGCATCAAAAATCAATATATAATTTTAAACCGGGCAAGTATAAAATTAAAAAATTTATATGAATCGGTCCAAAAATATGTACTAATTCTGAAAATATAAGTAGAATAATTTTATATGATGAATTGATCAATGAACCGGTGCCAAAATAGAATGTTGCCCATGAATCGATCGCTACACCAATTTGACAATTTTGCTAAATTTGGGTGAACCAATCGGGAGTAAATTAATAAACTAGTAATATATGATATATTAAGACAATAAACCGATCAAATATTAAATGAACTAGCCAACTATTATATGAATTGATTGCTGAAAAATGGTATTAAATCAGTTCCAACAAACCGGCTTAGAATGCAACCTATGATGAGCCGGTTTATATATGATTTTTTAAAATAATGAATAGGCCATTTAATTTATACATGATAGCAAATCGGCTCATGTGATAAAATTGATAAAATATTATGAAAAAGTCAAACCGGTTAGTGAACCGGTTAGAAAAACTATGAATAACTCGATTCAGTAGAGGAACCAGTTAATCATGAAAGAATGAACCGAAGTTGAATAATATATAACCTAAAAATTAGTCTAGCACAAAAAATTTATATGACCTTATTTTTATTATATATATTATTATGATTTTGTTATATATGTGTATGTTAAATTTATACGTGAGTAGAAGCTAATACGATACTGATGGGTACACCAATTAATGGATGGCCCAAAGAAAGGTCAACGGAAGCCCATTAAGGCCAGTCAACGTTTCTAACGGCCCAGTAAGAAGATAGGCCCAGGACTGAGAGGCCCAAGGACGGTCAACGTTGGCGTTGACCGTCCAGGCGGCCGGTTTGCTCACAGGCGGTCAACCCGGTATTGACCAGTTTGCTGGGCCTTTAGAGGCTTTGCAACAGTGATGGGTCTGTTCCATTCTGGCCCACAGCCCATCAGTTGGTCGCCCGTCGCTCTCCCTTCGTTCTCCACGAAGGCGGCCAACAAGCTGACGGTCAACTCAGGCGTTGACCGTCTGCTCCCTACAAGTTGGGCCCAAGCAAGGCCCTTCTACAGTACTGGGCCTGATTCACTCAGGCCCATGACCCAAATGAAGGCCAACGGCGGACGCCCTTCATGAGGGCGGCCCGGCCGCACGCAGCATAGCCAACCCCGCGCGACTGGCCGTCGCGCTCTACACATTAAGGGCCCCTAAAAGCCTTCCAACAATAACGGGCCCGACCCGCCTCGTGCCCATCACCATACAAAGGCCGACCACGATCCTCCAAGGATATTCCACGATCTCAAAGGGAATATCAGCAAGATTGGCGCCCTTCAAATAAGGAAGGCGCCAGATCCTTCCAACTCCTTGCCAGCAAAGGAACCTCAACGGTAAGGAAGGAAGCTAACTTGGAAAGTGGGTGACCGCCTCAAAAGGAAACAATCCACCACAATTAGGTAACAAGCGTCAGCCTCCAGAAGGAAGGCCGGCCGCAGATCCCAGGGACGATCCTCCCTTCCAAAGAAGGAAGATCGCCACCTATGCCATAAAAGAAGCCCTGGATCCACCATCCAGGGCATGCTTTCTTGGATGCTTTTACCATACTAACAGACTCTCTCTCTTTCTTCAAGCTTAGACTGAGACAGAAAACCCTAAGTGCTCTGAAAAGCAAGCTCTGGTTCCCAGCAGCCAGACTCTCAAACATAATCCAATTCCAAGGCAACGAACGGGTCGCAACACACGTTCTCTGCCTTCCCACCATCCAGATACGAGAAAGGATTGCGCCTTTCTGACATCTGGAACAAGACACTCCTTTTCTTTCGCCCATTGCTTTCACTCTCTTTCAGTTCCTTCCATTGAAGGCTGGTTTACTGACTTGAGCGTCAGAGTGTTTTCGGTGGGATTATATCCCGCCGTTAACGCTGACCTCTTGTTTGCTTTAGTGGTGTGCAGGATTCGCACTCGGTGAACGGAGCCGGTTCAAACCATCCAGAAGAATCCGAATCTGTTCGAAGTCGGATCCAGGTACACATCATTGGGCGCCTGTCACTGTGGGAAACGCTTACGAAAAGCCTACCACTAAGAATCTGCAAAACTCTCTCTCGTCACCTTCTCGCGTAAACAATGGTGAACACGAGAGCACAAAGCTAGCGATCCCGCTAGAGATGTCAGTGGCCCCGACTGTGGCCATGTCTGATGTCCCGGTCAACGGGCCACCGCGAAGTTCCACCGCCCTACATTCAACAATCGGTGAAAATGTGCGCAAAACAATCGCCCGCTTCAACCGCTTTGTGAGCGTATGAGCAACAACAACAGGCGGCTCCACCAAATTGTCATTCCGCTCCCCCACCAAGAAAGGTGGCCAGAGGAAGAAGAAGCCGGCCAAGAGGCCTCGGAAAAGCCGTGAACAACTGCTCGGCATCCTCCCACGTTCCCGGCCGAATGTGGCCAATGGAACGCTCTGGGAGCACGTCCTCGACAGAGAGCCCAAACGGAGAAATCCTAGATACTCTCGGCGTAAGATCACGCCGCACGCCCAGAGCGAGTCTCCAGGATCACCAAGTCCACAGAGGCAAAGAAATGACCTACGCCGAAATAAGACGGAGTCAAGAATTTCTTCAACTCCAAGAGATCAAAGAACGCCACTCGTGCCGATCCACGAGTGGACCAAACTGAACCACGTGTTCCGTAATGACGAGCGCGCCATCGACCGACAGTCACCTTTCACCGCCGAAATCCCGAACCGCCCACCGCCGGTCCAAGTTCAAGATGCCGTCCCTTGACTTCAGATGATGGGGCAAAGATCCAATTGACCTGGATCACTTCCGCACCCATCTCGAGTCTACAAGGGCTAGAAGACTTCGGCGATGTGCCGCTACTTTCCACTTACACCGAAGGGAGACGCCAGATTTGGTTTCACCATCTCCCTTCGTGTTCACACAGCCTTCCGTGACCTCACGACCTCTTCCCCTGGCCCGCATGCATCGAGCCGACGGAAGAGAAACAGCCATGGCACCTCTCCCACATAAAGCGTAAACCGGGAGAGAACCTACGGCGCTTCCCGGATCGCTTCGTGGCCGAGGCCGGAGAAGGATTCCCGAGATCACCGAGGAGATGAAGTTGGGCGCCTTCATCTCGGGCCGACTTACGGTGACTTTTTCAAGCACCTTGCCCACAAAATCCTCGGACTTTCTCCGCTGGAGGCGGAATCCATCACTGTGGGCCTATGTCTGCGAGAAGAGGCCAACGAGGCAAAACGTCCTGAGCAGGCGGATCAGCCTCGACCATTCCCTGGTGATGGGAAAAGAAAGTTTGCTGGCGGATAACATCCCCGCCAAAAACAGCGCCAGACTGGGCCCTCAGAGCGCAGAGACAACGGGCCCACCACCTTCACACCCTTGACGGACACGCGCTCCAATGTTCTAGTGCAGATCCGCGGGGAGAAGTTCCTGAAGTGGCCAAAAATGTCAAGAAGGACTGAAATCGCCTAAGTCTCATGACTTCCACCGCTCCACGGCCACTCAACCAAGACCGCAAGACACCGCAGAGGGAGATCAAGATCTCGATCCGGCAGGGACATCTTACTCGGTTCGGCCAAGGGACCCGGACAACCTGTGAAATGCCGATGAAGAGGGGCAGAGCGACGCCTCCGGGAACCCGGATTAAGGCAGGAGTAGTCAATATGATCACCACTGATCCTGCCAGAGCCCGGAAGACAAAGAAGCAGAGCAAGCAGACCGGGGAGGAAGAAGCGGCACAGTAGTAGATAACATCATTAGCTTTAGTGACTCGTGGACTCGAATCATGTAATCTCCCCCATGCCACCCCCTTGTAATTTTTGCACTCGTTTCGAGATGGTACTTGAACTACCAAATTAAACGAGTCTTTATTGATAATGGTAGCTCAAAGGACTTGCTTTATTTGGATGCGTTCTTTAGATTAGGCCTAAAAAGAACCAACTAAAAACTCCGTTGAAGGACCTTTGTACGGCCTTGACAACGAAACCTAGGTGCCCGTTCAAGGGACAATCCAATTGAAATCACCCCGGGCACCTACCCAAAAACAAAGCAAGTCTAATGCTAACCTTTTTAGTGGTTGACCTGCCTTCTCGTGTACAACGCGATACTAGGCAGGCCGTGCCTAACGACGTTTGGGGCGATCACGCTAATTCCGTGATCGAAAATGAAATTCCTAACACCCTACGGCGTTGAGAAGTTCTCTCTGAGATCGGTGTCACCATGGGCGGACTACATGGCCCAGCCCGGTGCCCTCGGTGCGCGGGCGCTCGGTGGGAGAACTCGATCATCGAGACGAAACCACCCTGCAGCAGGCGCAGCCTGGTGAAGCCACGGATCTGGTTCCACTGGACCCGGGGGAACCGGATAAGTGTGTCCAGATTGGCGGCTCACTCATCGGGCCACTCCGTGATGAACTAATCGCGTTTCTACGAAGGAATGCATACCTTTTTGCCTGGACTCCCGCAGACATGCCTGGGATTTCGGCTGAGGTAATGGTCCACAAATTAGGCCTTGATTCAGACCGCGAGCCGGGTCGATTTAAACGGAGGAACTACTGCATCGAAAAATTAATCGCCATCCGAGAGGAGGTGAAGAAGCTGCTGGACGCAGTCTTCATTAGGGAAGTCCAGTACCCGGATTGGCTCTCAAACATCGTCCTGGTTAAGAAGAGCAACGGAAATGACGGATGTGCGTCGATTTTACTGATGTCAACAAGGCCTGCCCAAAGGATGACTTTCCTCGACCGGATTGACTGCTTGACTCCACGGCAGGCACGAGCCGCTAAGCTTCATGGACGCTTATTCAGCTACAACCGGATCGTAATGAATCCGTGAGGACGAGGAGCATACCTCATTCATGACGGACTGTGGGCACCTATTGTTATAGGGTCATACCCTTCGAAGTTAAAGAACGCTGGAGCCACCTACCGGGATTAGTGAACAAGATGTTCGACAAGCAAATCGGTCGCAACATGGAGGTCTACGCCGACGACATGCTCGTGTGCAGAGTCACGGGCGACCACATACGCGACTGAAGAGTCGTTTGGGGTGCTCCGCCAAAGACCAAATGAAATTAAATCCACCAAGTGTGTCTTCGGGGTAGCCTCTCAGAAGTTCTTGGGTTTCATCGTCTCTCGGCGAGGAATCGAGGCAAACCTTAAAAGATAAAGGCACTCGGCCATACGGCTCCCGAGAAATGTAAAGGACGCCCGGCGACTAATCGACGGCCGGGTCGCTCCGCCCCGCTTCCTCGCGAAGTCGAGACAAGTACCAGCCCCTTCTTTAAAGCTTTAAGAAGGACAAAGTCTAACGGATTCAGTGGACGGCCGATCGCCATCGCCTTGATGAATTGAAGCGATCTCGGCCAAACACCGTTGTTGGCATCACCCAAAGACGAAGAGGAGCTGTACCTTTATTTTAGCAAGACGGAGGCGTCCCCTCGGCCTCCGTCCTAGTGCGCGTGAGTCCGACATCCAAGAAGCCGGTCTATTATGTGAGCAAGACGTTGACCTGCCCGAAACCCGCTACCCGCTGTACCGAAAAATGGCACTGGCACTTATCTTCGCAGCGCGAAAATTAAGGCCATACTTTCAGGCGCATCGCGTAGTGGTCCTTACGGACCAGCCACTGAAAGGCATACTCCAAAAGCCCGACGTTTCGAGACGATTGGTAAAGTGCGCCATTGAATTGGGTGAGTTCGACATCGAGTTCAGGCCCAGACCGGCCATAAAGGCGCAGGCTCTGGCCGACTTCATCGTTGAGACCACAACACCCGTCCAAGAGGAACAGCCCACAGAAAACGAAGAACAGCCCGGTGGGGCCCTAGAATGGACACTCCACGTGGACGGATCGTCCCACAGACCAATGCCATGAGCAGGGGGTGATCTTAACGACCCCGATGGATTTGAGATCAAGTATTCCCGAGGCTTGATTTCTCGGCGACCAACAACGCCGCCAGTACGAAGCCCCTCACCGGCCGGCTTGCGATTGGCAAAGGAGTGCTCG
Organism: Nepenthes gracilis; assembly: GCA_033239525.1. NCBI lineage: Eukaryota > Viridiplantae > Streptophyta > Magnoliopsida > Caryophyllales > Nepenthaceae > Nepenthes > Nepenthes gracilis. The sequence continues at coordinate 5,006,424 of BSYO01000006.1, forward strand.
CCAAGAGGTTGGCAATCCACAAGAACTCCGAATTAATCGTCAACCAGTCAATGGGGGCTTCGAGGCAAACAACCCTTCCTTGGCTGTACACTGCGAAGGCAAAGGAGACCATCCAGGGGTTCGACAAGCTGACCACAGTTCACGTTCCTCGAGAGGAAAATTGGAAGGCACTGGCCGGGCTTCGAAAGTAAACATGCGCGAGAGCCCAGAGCAATATTAGAGGGACATGCGGGAGGTCCCGAACGCTCCTAGCATAGAAAAACAGAGGCCATGCAGATTTCCGAGACGAAAACTTGGATGACTCCTTACCTTAAATACTGGGTGACGGATCACTTCCGAGGACACCGAAAAGGCTGCGGTCATCAAAAGGACAATTTGGTTGGTACACGGTAGTTGATGGGCGGCTCAGATCGCCGCGGACTCAACTCTCAGATCTTGCCTATCTCCCGAGGAGGCGGACTTCGCTACTGACGAAGTTCACCTCGATCTCCAGGATCACACGTGGCGGGAAAACCTAGCCTTCAAAATCATGCGCAGGGCTACTATCGGCCCTCAATGAAAAAGGACGCGCTTAGAATTTGTTAAGAAATGCGAGAGTCGCTAGCTTCATGGCAACCTCCATCACCGCCGTCCGTTGATTTAAAGTCCCTTCAGCCCTGTGGCCCTTCGCGCAATGGGGGCTCGACATTCTCGGCCCATTTCCCATTGCCACGGACAAAGGAAATTCATCATAGCGGGCATCGACTACTTCACTAAGTGGGTCGAAGCCGCCCCGCTTGCAAAGATTACGTAACACAATGCTATGGAGTTCCTTCGCAAAGCATTGTCTGCAGATTCATGCGTTCAGGTCGTGGTGACCGACAACGGACCCACTTCTCGGAAAACGCTTCACCAAGTATTGCACCACCTTGGAATCAAGTAGGGTCCACACTTCGGTAGCATACCCCAAAGCCAACGGACAGGTGGAGGTCACGAACAAGACGCTACTCCACGGGTTAAAAACTAAGTTGGAGGACGCCGGGGCTCTGGCCGACGAGCTCCCATCCGTCCTCTCGGTCTTATCGTCAAACCCCGAAGGAACCAACGCGAGAGACGCCCTTCACCTATGCTACGGGATCAAGCGAATACTGCCGAAATCGGGCTCCCAAGTCTCGTGGTGGAGTCCTTCGACCACAGACCAACTCCCTGAAAATCAGGGAGCACTTGGACTTACTGGAGGAAGCCCGCGATGCCGCCAGAGTACGGACAGCAGCATACCAGCACCGAGTTGTCCGATACTACAATAAAAAGGTAAAAGCCCGGCAATTCGACGTTGGGGACTTGGTCCTACGAGGCATCGAGGCCACAGGCAAGCTGGCTGGCCGAAACAAGCTCTCTCCTAACTGGGAGGGACCTTTCCTCGTCTCCGCCGTCCTACGCAATGGAGCATACAAGCTCCGAAAACAGGATGGAAAGTTGGTCCCACGAACATGGAACGCAACCCACCTGAAGCGCTACTTCCAATAGGGAGCCCAGGTACGCCCAACTCGACCCTGTGCATTCATTCGTGTGCTTGTTTTCATTTTGGAAAAATGAGAGTTTACTTAGCATATAGAATTCTAGGATCTATGAACTGTGTTTGCCTTGCAGGTATCCATCCGACCTAGACTGCCCCTAAGTCGGGAGGGTCTTCACCCTCTCGTTAACCCTAGTCATCTAGGTGGCCCAAAAAGTGGTATGAAACCCTGGTCATCCAGGTGGCCCATAGCGGTCTTAAACCCTAGTTATCTAGGTGGCCCATGAGCGGTCTGAAACCCTGGTCATCCAGGTGGCCCATGAGCGGTCTTAAACCTTGGTCATCCAAGTGGCCTATAAGCGGTCTGAAACCTCGGTCATCCGAGCGGCCCAATAGCGGTCGAACTAAACCTTGGTCATCCAAGTGGCCCATAGCGGTCTAAAAACCTTAGGGGGCAAGAATGGCACACGCGACGACCTCTTTTCGGGGAGCAGCAATGTCAGTCAACGACGGTCGAAGGGAGAGACATTTCTTCTCCAACATTGGCAGCCCAAGTATTCAATTGAACGGCGCTGCCAGGCTGGTTCTTACAACCGCCTGCCGGCTTAAGGACCTCACTCCTTAGGCAGCCAGCCAACTAAGTTGGCGACCCCACGCACCGACCTTCTCCATGAAAGGGCAGCGTGGTTAAACGATAACGGAAGCGCTCCTTCTCTAACACTAACCGCCCAAGTTCTCGCTGGCAAAGACCGCAAGGTTGGTTAATGCAACCACCTTCTAAGCCCTGGGCTCGGCTCCTTAGGCCATCGAGTAATGGTCGCCGCCAACTAAGTTGGCCTCATGCATGCACTCCATGCAAACAAAGAAGCACAAAGCAATAAAAAGGCAATGGATACTTTGAGCTGAAAAAGATTTCCATTTCATTAAGTATTTTGCGGTTTACATGCTATCCGAAAACAATAATACAAGGCTACAAATCAAGCGACCACCCAGCCGTCTCCTGGGCTCTCCCACCAAATCTTCTTTGCATTGCGCTGCGCGGTTTCTTTGATTGATGAACTCCACTGGGAAGTCGGGAACGATCAACCGCGCAACGCGACGTCCAATGTTGAGCCCCTCCAACAGCCGGGCGTGTAGTGCGCCCCCAACCTCAAGAGGAGTCATCCGTGAGGCTAACTCGTTCTCTGCAACGGCGGCTCGATCTGCAAGGCGTTTATTGCTCGCTCTCAGTCGATCATCCTCTTCCTTTAGACGAGCAAAATCCGCCTTCAACACGGCGTTCTCTGCCTCCACGCCCACCATAATGAGCCGAGAGCAACTGCTTGCTCACCTGAGCTCCCCCGAGGCGGCCGGCTTGGCATCCAGCCAGGCTATCTCGCCTCCTTCTCGCCTAGAGCCTTGCCACGCCGCACCATTGCCTTAAAAAGCTGGCGACCTTCAATGGCTGCACAAACAACAACAAAAGACAGTTAGAAACCTTGAAAGGGCAAAGTACGGGAAATTAACCATCAAGAACCATACCTCCATAAATTTTCTCGTGTCCCTTTAGGCCCGGCCTCCGCACTGTGCTCGGGTGGTGGAGGGACGGAGCATCCTCTCGTGCCAAGCACACCGCCGCTTCCTCCAGATTCTTTCCGGGGGACTCGTCATCTTCAACGGCGGCAAAGAGCTCCTCTCTCGGGCAAACTCGGAGCAAACAACAGCCAGGATCCTCTCCTGCAGCTCTGAGCAAAACTGCGCAGCTCCTCTCTTGCAGCCTCTAGAATAGCCGCGGCAAGTTTCTTTCTCCCCAGCTGCCTTTGGGACAGCAAGGGTGAAGCAACTCGTGACGACGGCTCTATAATGTAAACACGTGAACCTTCGAGCACGTCGCGCGAAATGGCTCCTCTGCGGATCCCATCCAGGCGGGCGCCGAGTCGGGCGTCGCCAAGAAGCCGCGCCATGATGACTCCTCCGCATCCTCCAACCTACCCTTAACGGACCTCTCGTTCCGGAAGTGCTACCGGACCACCGCTAATCCCTAGCAGCCCACAAGGTCAATCTCGTGAGGAGGAAGATGAGGACGTGGCAATCGCCCTCGCAGCACCTCCTCCGAAGACACCTGGACGGATAAGCAACTTCTTCAAATCATCCGCTTCAACATTTTGATTGAGGGTGCGGCTTGGACCGGGCGACGGCGGTCCCCATTCAACCTTTTTGGTTTCCTCCGAAACCGTAAAGTCCCTCCCGAACGCATCGGGGTTTAGCCAATCGCCTTGGTCACCGGGGCGTAGGCGGCGTTCTCCCCGCCGCCGATCCGGCGTGCCCAGTGTGTACTTCCGGACCTTACCCTGCACTCCGCAATAGGCCACTTGTCTCCCACCTTTACAAAGAAGAACCGGTTTTTTCAGTTCTTCAGGGAGTCGTGGATGGCCTTGTTTATTTTCATCCCTATACGGGGGCCGAGTGAGATCCACTCCGCCCCCTGGGTTATCTTAAATACAACCTTAAGGCCAGACATCCTAAACTTCTGACCGAGCTTCCGGGCGAAAATGCACAAAGTACAAATATACCTCAACGCGTTGGCGTGAAGCTTTGAGCAAATGGGAAACATGGAGGGCCGCTATGATTGATTCGAGCTCCTCCAAAGATCGGCAGACGAAGCACCACCTCGGGTGAGCCTCAGAACAAGAAGTAGCCTTCCTGTGGGCGAGAGGCTATTTCGTCTGCGCCTGAAACCCTCCAGCCATCTCTTTCGAATATTGAATTCAACGCACAAGGCCTTGATGTCACTCTCCCTCGTCGATGAGAAGTCCGCAACGGATGCCATGATTGGAAAAGGTTCTAGGGTTTCTTCGAGGTTTATGCGCGAAATGAAAATGAGGAAGACGAGAGGCTTGGAAGCGTAATCGATTTTGAACAAAACGGAAGGAAAACTTAGGCGCCAAGCTTGCAAAGGACGCCGCCGTCAACCGCCACATGTCAACTCCTCATTCGATCCAGGCCAACGACGGGACTCCCGCACGAAACCCCGCATTAATGGCACCGGCCGGGACCGCCACGCGTGTCGCCACTCCACTTGACCGCCAAAGGACGGATCTCCTGCGCGTATTAATGACCCGGATCTTCTTCCAACCAAAGGAGGACACGTGTCGTGGCTCCCGCCTTGCGATCCGGCAAAAGTCGGCAGAAATCATTCCCGAGTTGGCGGGACGGCCAAGAACTCGAACTCCGGAATTGACCAGACGGTCAACACCTGAACTCCGAATCGGCAAGACGGCAGCACACCTCGTACTCGGGATCGGCCAAAAGGTCAACGACTCGGTCAAGCCTTCCTTCACGCTTTTATGGGTTTCCACAGGATTCTCAAAGTAAGGAAGAGCATCCATCATGAACATACTGGAGGCCAGAAACCTGACCACCAGCATGGGGGGCTAGTGATGGGTACACCAATAATGGGCTGGCCCAAAGAAAGGTCAACGGAAGCCCATTAAGGCCAGTCAACATTTCTAACGGCCCAGTAAGAAGATAGGCCCAGGACTGAGAGGCCCAAGGACGGTCAACGTTGGCGTTCACCGTCCAGGCGGCCAACTTGCTCACAAACGGTCAATTTGGCGCCGACTCGCTTTGTCGGCCTTTGCAGGCTTTGCAATGCTGATGGGTCTGCTCCATTCTCGCACACAAAACATCGCTTGGTCGCCTGCCGCTTCCCTTCGTTCTCCACGGCGCGGCCAACAGCGACTCTGGCCAACTCAGCGCCACTGCCCGCTCCCCTACAAGCCGGGCCCAAGCAAGGCCCTTCTACAAGAATGTGCCTGATTCACTCAGGCCCATGGCCCAAATGAAGGCCAACGGCGGACGCCCTTCATGAGGGCGGCCAACACGCACGCAGACGGTCAACCCAGGCGTTGACCATCCGCGCTCTGCACAGTGGGCCCCTAAAAGCCTTCCAACAATAACGGGCCCGACCTGCCTCGTGCCCATCACCCATACAAAGGCCAGCCACGATCCTCCAAGGATATTCCACGATCTCAAAGGGAATATCAGCAAGATCGGGCGCCTTCAAATAAGGAAGGCGCCGATCCTTCCAACTCCTTGCCGCCCAAAAGAACCTCAACGGTAAGGAAGGAAGCTAATCAAAAGTGGTTGACCGCCTCAAAAGGAAACAATCCACCACAATTAGGTAACAAGCGTCGCCTCTCGTAAGGAAGGCCGGCCCCATCCTGGGGCGGTCCTCCCTTCCAAAGAAGGAAGATCGCCACCTATGCCATAAAAGAAGCCTCGATCCACCATCCAGGCATGCTTTCTTGGATGCTTTTACCATACTAACGCACTCTCTCTTTTCTTCAAGCTTAGACGAGACAAAACCCTAAGTGTTCTCAAAAGCAAGCTCTGTTCCCAAAGCCTGACTCTCAAACACAATCCAATTCCCCAAGGCAACGAACGGGTCGCAACACACGTTCTCGCGCTTTCCCACCATCCGTTATGAGAAAGGATTGCGCCTTTCGACATCCGGAACAAGACACTCCTTTCTTTCGCCCATTGCTTTCACTCTCTTTGCCTCCTTTCCATTGAAGGTCAACTTCGACTTTGCTGCGTCGGAGTATTTTCGGTGGGATTATATCCCGCTGTTAACGCTGACCTCTTGTTTGCTTTAGTGGTGTGCAGGATTCGCACTCGGTGAACGGAGCTGGTTCAAACCATCCAGAAGAATCCTAATCTGTTCGAAGTCGGATCCAGGTACGCATCAGATACCATGAAAATAAGTATTTTTTCTAAGATGAGAAAATCAAGAAGAAGAAGTACGATTAAATATAAGAGCTTCTATTAAGAAATTTTAAGAAGTAAAAAAATTAAAATAATGATTTATTTCAGCGGGTAATATTCTCTAACATGTTTTAAAATATTATAGTGAAAATCGAGGAACTGCCCCTAACACCATGGGAAATAATGGTGGCTTATGGCCCAATTTATCCGGATATAATAGGTATGTACGACCCTTCCACAGGGTGTATCATAAAAGATATCGTCTTAGATTATGTGGATTAATATGTCCTTTCCTCGATTGACCGTCCCATTAGCTGGTAAGGCTTATTAATTCTAATTCTTCAAGTTATGAAAATACAAAATGTGTTGAAAAATAAAAAAAAAATATGTACAGGAAAAAGAAAATTACATGCATCATAAAAATATTTTTCAATGTATATATATATATTTACAAGTATTACGACTCTTATTTATCTCTATGAAGTATTTTGATAAAAATATACATGTCATTGATTATTATGTGTCTTAATGAGCACTTGGCTCACTTTCTTACTATTTTTTTACCCTCCAAATGATACGCAGGAGCTTATACATGATGAATAAGATTAGAGCTTTAGATATTTATATTGTATTTAGAAATGATATATTTAGTTCCATTTAAGTAGCGATGTATTAAGCTTGTAATTTTGTAATATATTTAAAATATTAGAGCCTTCGTAAATTATTTATGGTTATCTCATATGCTTCCGAAATATTTAAATGAGATGTGTTTGAAATTTTAGTGACATCTTTCCTAATTAAGAATCGACAACGTACTTGATAGTTTAATATTAGCACTAACGATATTATGGTAATACTAATGATCCTGTAAATGTAAGAGAATTTATCACATAATAATAATAATAATAATAATTATTATTATTATTATTATTAAGAAAATAAGAACATAAGGCATGACACAATATATTAGTATAATAGTATAAGTATCAAATAATGTAATATAGTAATTTACTTAAAATATAGCATTTGTTGATAATAATAAATATATTTAATAATTCAGATAACACTAAATATTAAAAAAAAGAAGAATTTAACTATTTTTTATTGGTTGTTGATTAGAAGTACAACTAAAATATATATAATTAAGATATTTTAGTTATAGTATAAAGTATTATTCTTCCATACATATATTGTGGGTATGATCGTAAACCAATAATCAATTGGATAAGTGATTAAATGCTCAATTTGATAAGAGACTCAAATATCAACGGCCCAATAAAAGATACCATAGCGCTTATTAGGCGATAGCATTTGAACACCTGAACTAAAAAAGAAAAATCTGAATATATAGGTATTAAATGATCATAATGAGTGGACGAAATGACGTTAAACCTAAAAACCAGGTGATCCTATCATTAAATAGATAAGGTTGTTACATACTACTGACAACGCCTTTTATCACTGATTCAAAATGATATTATACACATATATCGATTTCAGGTACCGATTAGTTAAACGGTATTTTTATCTATAAATCAAACCTCTTCCCCTTATAATATCTGTGAATGTGCAGGCCCCATGCTTCTCATAGACCTGCCAGTTCATTCCTTACACCATAACTCAATTTTAATATCCTTTAAATTTAACTAATAACTGCATCATTATATTACTACTATTTTCATTAATATTTAGCCAACTGAGGTCTTATAATCTTGCATCTCTTAATAGTATTTTTCCTAATCTACATGATCTTTGGTTGATAGAAAGAATTTGATGCAAATAAAATAAGTATTAATAGAAATAAATATCTCTAAAACTAAAGTGATTATTTGGTTTTCAAGGAATAAATATTTACCACCACAATGCCCACCAAAGGACGAAGATAAGGTATGATACCAGTGATTAATATTTTCACTTATTTAGGGATAAAAAGAACTGTCCGATGCATTATGGAATTTGGGTTCATGACGAATTAGGAAGCCATATGGGTCTTCCTTGGCGGATTGAACAAAGCAAGTCTGGTCTCCATTTTAAATTAACTGGATCTTGTGTACCACAACTAAAAACGAGAGGTCAGAGAATTATAATGACTTATTCCCCAATATATTTTCTGACATATAAGTCAGTAGTATTTCTCAGGAAATAAAACGATACAAAGATAAGAGATACATGTGAATAAGGATGGCATCTATGTCGGAGGTTGTGCTCAACGATGAGAGGCTTTGAGATGTTGATGAGCCCGGCAGAAGCAGCTTGAGAGGAGGTGGAGCGCTCGAAAGAGAGCGTGTTTAAACTGTTGCCGGCTGGGCATCAGAGTACCGCTGGAAGTCTTGCTCTCGTGATGGCCAAATTGAAATCTGGGCTTGATAGTATCATTATATTTGGCAGTCTATTTAGGTGTCCTTCCTCCTCCTCTTTGAGTTTTTCCTATTCTGAAATATATAATGTTGATGGGTAGTTTTTGTTGGGATTCGACACCTAGATTCACCCAATTCGATGCAGCGAAAAACCCGAACGCCTATCATCATCAGTTACTGATTTAGTGGGCACAAGGAATAAAAGATGAACAACGCTTTTAACGTGAAAATTCTTCTCAAACGAAGAGAAAGCTACGGGACAAACTATGAGAAAGATTTTCACTATGTTAAATTGGTTATAAAAATTTCAAGACGGTATCTGCTACATACCCGAGACAAAATAAGAAAAATAATATCCAGAGTAAAAAAAAACCTCATTATTTATTATATCTCTGTTTTTCTTCTCTCCTTTATCACACAAGTGGTACCTCTACTTACTCATTTTACAAGTATCGTGGTAGACGTCAAACGACAAGAGCTCCCTTTCGCACTCTTACTGTGTTCCACTCATCTTCCATGTTCCATCGTAACAGCTATTACCATTGCTGCTTCCATTTGCCACACCCGTGGCTACAAGCCTTATCCGTTTGTTTCATTGTCATCCTAAAGCGCTCAGTGTGCTCTTTATAAAGGCCCCAATGCCAAATCTATCTGTTCACCTGACCCAATTCTTGTAAATTATTTGATACACCAACTCTATCTTTTTCCTATGACCTCACCAGTTCCCACGCTTTCCTAGGCACGTATGCTTTGCAGGTCAATTTACTTTCTGCACGAACTACGCATAATCTGCATGATAGCTATTTACTCTAAAAAACTTACAAATTCTGAAAAGTCAACTATTCTATCTGAAAAAGTTCGTTGCGCAGATGTTATAAGTGATCAACTTTTCGGTTACAGTTCTCAGGTATTGACCAAGTCCTCAAATTTTAACTTTGAATTCCTCGGACCGTAACACTTCAAATCGGCTAACTGCATTCCGAAATTTTTATTCTGAAAATTTCATACCGGCCAATTTCATTTCTGACCATCTGCATTCCAAAAATTTCATCCATTTCAAAAATTTCAAACATATCAACCAAACCACCGCATTCCAAACCTGTGACATCCCGAATATTTTTAAGTTTAATATAAAATTAGATAATAAATATTGAATAAAAAAATAATAAATAATAAAATAATAATGAGGTTAGAATAATAATAATAATCAAATAAATGAATATAATAATAATAATAATAATAATAATAATAATAATAATAGAAAATTTAGAAAAATAGAAGGGCAAATGAATGAAGGAGAGGAAAGAGGGAGAAGCTGATGGCCGAAATTGTTGCGACGATTGCTGCCGATCGGTTGGAGTAGCCATTTTCTTTCTTTCTTTCGGTCGTTAACTTTATTTTCTCCTAGGGTGTTATCTTATTTGCTTTAAAAGCAAGGAGTGCTTTCGTGTTTTTCTTTGGAACCCTTATGAATGGACGAAACCAGCAAATAGGATTTGGGATTCTACGGCTGTGACCGTTGCCGCCGTAGTTGCCGTTGGGTTGTTGCCGGAATTTGTCGAAGCTACCGCCATTAGTATCCCTCATTTATTAGGCAAGTTGATTTGAGATTCCTTGCAAGTAAACCCTCTTCTAATTAGCAACCAGAAATTCCTATCTTCTATAAGTAAAACATTACTTCCTCATGGTTGATAATTATTTCTTGTTGTGTGTATGGTTTTTGTGAAAATCGGTTGAATTCATGATTGAGATTGGAAAAAAGAGCCACGGCTCTGTTGGCGCGTAACTCGAAAATTGGAGCGTTTATTATTAAATTGAGAGGTGAAATTTAGGGAATAACTGTTGGGGTCACTCTCTTGTGGTGTTTGTGTCCGCGGACTTGTGGAGACAAATGGACGCGGACATGTCCGGGAGGCTGACATGTCCGGGGACTTCTCGAGAATGTCCTGGAGGTCAGATGCATGTCAAGGGGACTTCTCGAATGTCTCGAGAAGGCCGGAGCATGGACGAGGACTACTTCAAAGGCATCATGTCCGAGAGGTGGACATGGACGAGGACGCTGGAGCCTAGGCGTTGACTTTCTCTCTCGTAGGCCTGCAGCAGCGGCGTGTTGCAGGTGGACAGTTGGGCTTCAACTTCCAGGTGGCGGCTCGCCATTCTCACGCCAGGCGTGCCCGCCATGGCAGCCTGCGGGCGTAGCCCTGCCACCCTACTGTCAGTAGGGTGGCTGGGTGGTCGGCCACGTGGCACTTCCCTTGGTCCTATATAAGGGGATGCTACGTGAGAGAGGATAGGCGTGAGAGTGCAAGCAAGATTAAGAGAGTAATCTTGAGAGAGCAAAAGGGCTATTGTGAAGGTGAAAAGGAGTGCACCACCGGTAAGAGAAGGGAGAAAGAGAAAGATAGAGTGAAAGAAAAACAAGAGTGTTTTTCTTGGTAAGCTTTGGAGAGTTTTTCTCTTTAACTTCTTGGGTGTGTAGCGGATACTCCATCTTGGAGGTTATTTGTAACCTATTTCACATAGTGGATTTGCTGTTGCCTCCGCTCCTGTGGTTTTTCCCTTCGGTTCCAGAAGGGTTTCACGCAACTGGGTGTGTTTCTTCTTCCTTGTCCGTCCGTCCGTCTGGCCCCTCCGTGTCCGAGCGATTTGTCCCCTCGGTCATCGCACTTTGGGGAGCATTCTGTCCGAGCGCCCGTTTGCCCCAACAATAACACAATAATCATTGCTATCATTCATAAGGGAAAGTTAAGGTGGGGATTTTGTCATTTTACCATGATAATCGGTTGGTTGGCGCTGAACAGAGTTTCATGCTCTGTTTGGGCCGCAGAAGGGAGTTGAAGAAAATGAAATATGAGGTACGACATAGGGCAAATACCATGTATGTATACGTATAAATGTATATGTGATAGTATATATAAACATTATGTGTGTATATATACGTGTGTGTGTGTGTGTAAATATACGTGTTGCTCAGTACACAGTGCGGTGTGGGGGATCGGGGATGCCGCCATTTCGCCTACGGCGAAGCAAATACTCCTCAAGCTGCCGCTTTGGGCCGTCTTGGATCAAACCGACGCCCAGGTTTATCTTTGTTTTTTTTTTTAAGGTTAGAAAACGTAATCGGGCCGTCGAGTAAATCGACGCCCAGATTTTAAATTTGTTTTAAAATCGGACCGTCGGTTTTAATTCTAATGATCCAACGGCCCATATTTTAAAATACTCAGGTCTTGTCGGATCGTTGACACGTGATCGGTCGAGATCTATCTTCAATATAAAAACAAGAAATATTTGGCCGTCGAGATCTGCGACACGTTGACGGCCCAGATCAAGCTTGGAAAATTTTGAAAACATTTCCCGATTTCGTCTTCCTCCTCCCTCACTTTCTCAAACCGTTCCTCTCCAAAAACCTAATCCTCTCGGCCATTCTCTCGCCGCCGCCGCTCTCCGTCGCCTTCGCGCTCTCCTTTGCCTTCGCCTTCGCGGTCGTCATCGCCGCTCGCCTTCGCGGTCGTCTTCGCCGCTCGCCTTCGCCTCGAGTTCTGAATACCGTAATCCTCGCCGCCGCCTCTCGCCGCGCCTCTCTGAATATCTCGGTCATCGGACGGCGGATCGGAGAGTCAAGCTCGTACTCATCAACAACCTTCCTTACCGACATTTTTTCCATTACCATTTGTATTCACAAAATCTGAAAAAAATATTATTAATTTATTTTTTCCTTTGATGTTTTTCCAGAAGTTGGGTGAATACCATTTGTATTCACAGAAGGAAATTCCATGACTCTGAAAAATGTTTTTTTTCCATTATAAAGTTCAAAAAAATAATAATTACTTGGTCTCCTTTTTGTTGTCGTTCGTATGTATGATATGTGTTTGAGGATGTGAAAATCTGGTGCTGTTGAGTATGAGGTGAGACTGGGAAGCAAACTGTCAATGCGTGAGTATTGCTAGTTTTTTAAAATTTTGAAATTTTCAAAATTTTAAAATTTTCGACCGTACACGTGTCTCCAATCTGGGCCGTCGTATCATGAATCTTATAAATTTATTTATCTTCTTGTGGGGAATTCTTAAATGTGTTTTTGACGTTGCAGACCGAAGGTGAAGCTCGGGTGACGGCCGAGCAAGCATGCTTCTTGTCGTGTACCGACGACGGCATTCCCATTATCGGAGAGATTCCCGGGTTAAGGGATGCTTTGCTGGAACCGGTCACAGCTGTTGGGATCTCAACGCCCCCGCCACCGTGCCGCCTTGTCAAAGTTTATTTTGGATGGCCGGGAGCAAGTAGTCGACCTTAGCTTGTTTACCGCTGCAAGATTAGTTGCCGCCAGGAAAGGATGAGAAACACTTTATTGATTATTTGTATTTAATTTAATGTATATGACTTTATATGGATAAGAATAAATCTGTAGCGGAAAATTTTGTATTAGGCTATGATCCAGTGATGGGTTTGCAAATGTGTAATGGATGTACATTGGATAAATTTTGTGTTTCTATTAACAGGTTGTATTTTTTATTTTTGTCCAATTTTAGATGAAATTTTATCAAAATTTTTGTAGATTATTACATAGAATGATTTTGGATTCAGTTCAACTAATAATTATGCTGACCTACTGATTTTAATTAGGAGATTATTATTTAAATATTATTTTTATTAATTAAATAATATGTTAGTAAATCGCTGATCTACTTTTTTTTTTTTTCATTCTATACAACAGGAAGCATTGATCAGAGTATTTTCTTTTCCTTTTTTTCCAATAACTCGTGCCTTTTTCAAAGTCATAAGAAAATCACAGCAATAAAGTACATAGATGAGAGATGATAGTAATAATGTTGGCTAGTCTACCCAGGAAGCCTTGGACACGGAACCAACAGAATGTGGGAGCTCGAATTTAGGCCAAGTTTTCATGGATGCTTGCTTTTTTAGCTATGAATGTGGCCCCAATGATATATTCAATCGCACTAACACAGGTAAAGATCTGGCTGAAGCAGGGGCTGATTTAGATTTGTTTTTCCAGTAGAATCAATAATTTTTATAATTTTAAATTTTTAAAAATATGATTAAAATAATTATATAATTCTAGTTTTGTAAATTAAAAAAAAAAAGTCCAAAATTTGGCTAGTTTTATATAGATAAGTGATTCCCAACGATGAATACATAAAATTTACATGATCAATTAAAAATATTTAGTACAATTAATATTAATTTTTAGTTTAATTATTAATACGTATATCATATTTTTTTATTTATATAAATTCTTTTATGAATTTCATAAGAAATTCATGTTTTACACATGAGCGGAAAACTTCAGAAACAACCTTGAACACGGAACTAACCGGCTGATATGGAACTGCAGAGTTCCACTATAGACATTTTCACAATTCTATTTAACTGCGTGATTTGAGAGAAATTATAAAAAAGAAACCAATTAGACAAAATATAACCACAAGAGAAATCCGTATTTTTTCTTTGATAACTGAACATAAGAAAAAAAATAGATTTATCGGGTTCTTCACAGGTTTATACTTGAAAAAAGAGGAAACCATTTATTCCTACTCTAACAGCTTGACAGAAATAAAATTGAAATAAAGTTGCACTGAGAAATTTTAGACATCGTAACCAAACACAAGAAAATCAGCCCAAAATAATGAACTAAGACAAAGTGTAACAAAGTCAACGATACAACTATCCCTTTTCGCCTCTTCTAACCTTCGCCTCCGCTCCGAGGAACCCACATATTTGCCAATACCGGAATTGAAGGGAGAAGCCACGAGACTTGCAATTCTCTTGCAAGCATATTCTATGTGATGAATCAACACCACCGATCATCGCCCACATCAATTCCACCCCTACCCACATAATCTATAAGAGTTCTCGATTTCCTCACCGCCACCTAAAGAAGCATCCATCTGTGAATTCACGATAAGCCCTGTGTCAAATAATTTTGAAGGAAAAAAATCAAATGGGATACGCAGAGAGAGGCACAGGGGGCGAAAGGGCTTGAGAAAGTGAGAGAGAGAGAGAGAACGGCGACGGCAAGGATCGCTGTAACAGGCATCGCCAAATCACCGTCAGAACGGCATCTTCCTCAAACAAGATCATCTCGGTCGTTTCCTATTCTTTTTTAGTCCGACTTTCTCCTGAACATACCTCTTCTCTACCTCATTCTATTGCTCTTGCTCCTCGTTTGAATTCCCTACCTAAATTCCTCCATTGAATTCAACCGAACCGCATCGCTTAGTGGTGAGTGTATCAATTAGTGAGATAGAGAGAGAGAGAAAGTCGACGGTGAGGGCTTGAGAAAGTGAGAAAGAGAGAACGGCGAAGGCGAGCGGCAACAGCGAGAGAGTGACAGAGGATTAGGGTTTTTAGAGGAATGGTTTGAGAAAGTAAGGGAGGGACGGGGGAAGACGAAATCGGGGATTTTTTTCAAAATTTTCAAGTAATGGAAAAAATGTCGGTAAGAAAGGTTGTTGATGAGTACTTAAAATATTTCTCCGATCCCCGTCCGATGATTGAGATGTTCAAAGAGAGGCGACGGCAGAGGCGACGGCAAAGATTACGGTATTCAAATCGAGAGGCAAAGGAGAGCGGCGAAGACGACTGACGAAGGCGAAGGAGAGCGGCGGGCGACGGAGAGCAAATGGCGGCGGGAGAGAGTGACCGAGAGGATTAGGTTTTTGGAGAGGAACGGTTTGAGAAAGTGAGGAAGGAGGAAGACGAAATCGGGAAATGTTTTTCAAAATTTTCAAAGCTTGATCCGGGGCCGTCAACGTGTCGCAGATCCGACGGCAAATATTTCTTGTTTTTATATTGAAGATAGATCTCGACCGTCCCACGTCAAAGATCCGACGGCATTCAGTATTTTAAAATCACGGGCCGTCGGATCATTAGAATTAAAACCGACGGTCCGATTTTTAAAACAAATTTAAAATTTGGGCCGTCGGTTACTCGACGGCCCAGATTACGTTTTTCTAACCTTAAAAAAAAACAAAGATAAATCTGGGCCGTCGGTTTGATCCGACGGCCCAAAGCGGCTAGCGAGGGGCCCGCAGCCGCGGGCGGCAGCATCCCCCGATCCGCAGGTGGGTGTGTGCACTATGCGTGTGTTGTGTAGCCGTGTGTGTGCGTGCACTGTGTGTGACAGGTGAGGGTTTTGTGATAAATTATGGGTAAATATATGTAAAGAGATTTAATGAAATATTAGGGTATAAATTATGTGATAAATTATGGGTAAATACATGTAAAAGGATTTAATGAAAGATTAGGGTATTTGATTGAATATCTAAACTATCATTGATACCTTCTCTCTTTTTCGATAATGACATTATTTGTATTATCTTCAATTTATGTGTGTATAGTCTTTGATCAGCACTAAACGATAATCTTTTATAGAAATTATTAAGCCTTCTTTATATTATATTTGATTGCGTGAGTAATTAAGTTATTAACTTCCTACGGTCAAAGTTAATGAAAGCGTATGAAAATATTAAGATATCTAGTCGAATGGAAGGTTACGACACATTAGCGTGGTCTACACTTATCCGATATTAATTTTCGTATCATTGTGATAATGAGATATATTATTTATTGTGGAGGGATGCTTATAGCTATGTGACCATCGTGGGAGATGATATCGGGGATATCATTTGGCGAGAGATATCACGAATGGTATGGGCATGCTACGGATACGGTTTCTAGGAGGACTGTAGAGATAGTGAGAATATCATAGAACAATCTCGTTGTATTTACCCAACCGTTGAGGACGTAAATATACGGCCTTTGATTCACGTTGGCAGAATAAAGTCCAAGGAGATTTATTATGACATTTCATCATTATTGATATCTTATAAGTTTGAAATTCGGTTGAATTCACAAGTTATATTTGGTGGAATTCATATGTCGGATTTTACGATATTCGATTCATGTGAAATCCATATTGCTTATTTTTATTTGGTTTTCAAGTCGTTCACGTTGATATTCGGATCAGGGGATTATTTTTTATTTCTCGTAAGATCAAATTCTGAGGGATCTTCATCTTTTATTTGTAAAATTTTATGATCTTTATCATATCAGAGTTGGAGTAATCTGCTTATATAATTGGTATCATAAATGCGATGAAATACACTTTCTTTTACGTGTTTATCTATTAGATATATATTATTATTCATGATTTTAGTCATATCTTATATATTGTTACTAATTTTTCTAGTTTGTTTTGAATTTGCTATCACTTGTTAAGTATTTAGCTTACTCTTATAAATTTTTTTCTTTTAGAGTAACAAATTAGATGATGATAACTCTTGAGTTTGATAAAAAATTGTGGCGAGAGAAATTGAGGCCTAATTGGAGATAGTATTGAATTTATACTCTATAGATATATTTTTATATTTTGTTTCATTTTGTTGGGATTTTTGAGACTATATACTTTTTTTAGATTTATTTTTGGTATGAGAATCTTTATATCATTATAATTGTGTTTTGTTAGTTGTGGATATGTCATGAGTATATATATATATATTGGTTGGAGATTTAAAATTTATCCTATGTGGACAGCTTTGGATATTAATTATGGATTTGGGATTAAGACGTTATAAAACCAGGTAGAAGCATACCGGTAAAAGCAATTTAGCAAAAGCATGCCGGTAAAAACAAACCGGCCAAAAGCATATGGGCCATTCTTGCCATTTGCATACCGGAAATTCCATTCCTACTTTGTATTCTGAAATTCCATTCCTGCCTTGCAAATCAGTCAAAACCATTCTAACCAAAGCCATTCCATGCAAAACCATTCTGGCCTTTTTCCACACAACTAGGCATTTTGGCGTAACTCGGTGAAATTGCCCCAACTTGGCACTTGCCATAACCTGACAATTTCGCCCCAACCTGGCACTTTGGTGTAACCGAGCATTGTGCCATCTGGAAATCCACTCCAGATTTCCACTCCGAGATTTGCCACTTCGGCAAATGGTCACATTTGAGATTTGTCACTATGACAAACGGTCTTCTCTGATATTTGTCTTTTTTGGCAAACGGTCACTCCGATATTTGTCTTTTTTGGCAAACGATCACTCCGAGATTTGCCACTCCGACAAATGGTCATTCTGATCTTTATTACAATCAGTTTGCAACACTCCGATCATCACACAAATCTTGTGTGATCCGATAACGTGTCCGTTTATTGAATCACCCACAAGGGAGTGACCAACCCCAATAGTTTTAATCTCTCCAACTACCTGTAGAACCGTTATGGATAAGGAAAATTGGTTAGTAATCAATTTTCTTCCTCTGTTCAAGCTAGTTACGGTTGGTTTTAATGGGAGTGGGCCATGGGTTGTTATTTAGAGGATTCCCATTTTAGCTAGTTTTTCCCAACTCGTTCGTAGGCCTTTTTTTTCTGGGACAGGCCATTTACAACAGTATCCATCACCATCATTTATTTAAAGTATATTATTTTTATTTTTAAATAATTAATATTTCCATCAAATACCATATTTTAAATCATCTTTCTCCGGCCAAGTGAAATAGCAAGAGTAAAACAAGAATAATTAGCCTTTTTTCAATCTCTTTAAGAGATGGAGTGTCCTCTGATTCACAGAGAAATAACTACCTCAATTCAAGATCTAGGGATATCCCAACGGACTAATCTGCAATCTACTTCGGAAAGGCATTCTTCTGCAAAAAGGGCCGGCTGAAGATTTTCATTATTTCAGCTCACAACAACAAATTACAAAGCAATCACGATTGTTTTTCTTTTGTTCATGTTTCAGGAAACAGGTAAAACAAATGTTGCAGAAAACAGATAAAACAATGTTGCAGAAAACAGATAAAGCAAATGTTGCAGGAAATAAAATATTTGGATGGATATACTCAGCTTATATATCATATGGGCCTTGAGAGAAGACAGCTGTAGATGATTGGATTGCAGCAAGAAACTTATAGATTTCCATGAATTCAACATCGCTGCAAACCGTGATTTTTGATTTGGTGCAGGAAATTTTGGCATTCTGAAGCTTGAGCCCACGGAAGAGTGGCAACGGGAATCCATGCATGAGATGTAAGTTCAAGCGCGGCAACAAGACTGCTTCAAAGACGGTTAAAATTACTGCCTGCAAAAGGGAAGGAGATTAAAAAAGGGTGGCACTTATGATTCAGACACTTGAATACAATACTGAAATAATAAGAAGTAATATAGGTTGGGTTTGTATTATCTGGGTTTGAGTTATCAACCAATTGACAAATTGACTTGAATATATTAACATTGATATAAATTAACATGGCTAAAATCTATTTGTCCATCAAAATTTTATTAAACCAGAAGTTTCGACCAATGTTTTGGACAATCACGTTATATGTTTCATTATGTCATACGAATACAACCTGCCCATTAAACGGTTTATACAATCATGTTGGGTTATTCATTTATTTAGATGGTCATATTCATGTTTGGTTCATTGACACGATTACCAATCATGATGACAAAAAAAGTCTATTTTTAAGATATCTCCGCACGACATGTCAATATAAATCGGCATACATTGAGCTTATTGTGAAGTTAATGTTGCTCAAGTATAGGCTGATAGTCATAGGTTCAATTTCTGCAAATAGCCTTTTTATATTGCAAAGGTAATTATAAACTGATCATTTTCGGGGCTTGATTATAGAGCTTATTGCAGAGTTAATGTTGCTCCAAGTATAGGCTGATTGTCATAGGTTCAATTTCTGCAAATAGCCTTTTTATATTGCAAAGGTAATTATAACCTGATGATTTTCGGGGCTCGATTTACTATTGTATGCATTTTCCATCAACTGAGACAAGGCATTACTTAAATTTCTAAGACAACAGATCGAATTTCTTTTACTCCCATGGTTTGGAAACAACTCTTGAAGAACTTTTCCTTACCTAGATTTTCACCTTCTTACTTAAATGTTTAAACAGCAAAATAAAACATTAGAAAAGCAGTGAAAATGCAGATGCTTTACCTGAATCTGATTAAGTGGTAAGTCACCAATTTTACTCCACTTCAACGATGAAGTGATGCCATCCAATTTAATACTGCCAGTTAGATTATTTCCTGAGATTTCAACAAACCCTGAAGCAGTGATCACCTGCAAAGCAACACAAAAACCATCCATTATGGAGCTACCAAAGTGTCAGAAATAATGTGTATATTGAATTATTATGTTTGTGTACAAAGAGGAGGGTATATATAGAATACCCAAATTAATGGAGAACCAATTTTTAATTTAAGACAATAATGCAGGGAATAAAACAGGAATATATTTACTCTGGAAAACCTGATTTGAGAACTCGATATTACATTGATACAAAGGATCACATCAAGCTTTCAACTTAAGAAGCTTTTTTTAATCTGACCAAGGCATTCAACCTTCATCCAATCTTGTGCTTTTTTTATTTTTTAACAAAATTAAACATATATTTGTCTAATTCAATGAATAGGAATAACATTTGCAAAAAAACATAACTATAAATAAATATAATTTCCTACCTTAATTTTGTACATTAAATTAAATCTATTTTTTAAAATAAGGTTTAAAAATATATTTTTCACAATTTAATTTTAACAAATGTTATTCCAAACTTATTGAATTAGATGGATGTATGTTTGAACTGTTTAAAAAATAAAGAGGGTTAAAAGTTGAATAATTTAATCTGACAGGAAGTGTTAATTCCCCCAAACATGGAGAACATTTGGGAAATCGTAGGCTTAATTAACTGCTGAAAAAGCATGGGTGGAGGAAATGATATTTGAGTTAGTCAACAAGGAAATCATTGTTGGGAATCATTCCTGTATGGAAGTCCTTGTGACGAAGGGACTTGAACGGAGCACGTATGTGTGCTATTCTGTCTACCTCTGTCGGTCAATATGTTGACCGGTAAAAGCCGTGAGACGACTTTCTTCGCTGAAGAATTGGGATGGACTACTTCGACTGGTCAACGGTGTGATTGATCGGCCAGAATGAGAGGATGGTCAACAGAGTTGACCGACTAAATTTGAAAGGTTTGAATGACTGTCATATCCTAAAAAGGTGCACAGTTGACTTACCCGATTGGGTAGTTGGTAGACATCATTCTTGGGACTCCAAAGGCTGATCGGTTTGTAGGAGCAGGCATGTGCTGCCTACTGCAGGACAGGGCGTGCGCATGCACGCTTGCAGACCTTGAAAATTGAGCACCAACCACCAGCTGGGCTATGGTGGGGATGTATGTATCTATGTGTGTATGTATATGCACACAAAATACACAAGGTAATAGTGAGAAAATAGAGGAGAGAAAGTGAAAAGAAAGAGAGCGGTGAATAAAAACAAAAGAGTTGAAGTTTGTTTACCTTTGCTCTGTTCTTATTTTTGCCTCCTGTAATTTATGTAATAAATTCTCATACTTAGTAATTTTGTGTACTTAGTGTCCCATGATTTTTCCCTTATTTCAGAAGGGTTTTCTATGTAAAACATTTGGTATTTATTTCTCTTCTTCTACTTCTACTTCTCAGTGAGTGTGCTTTTATTAGTTGGCCGTCCATTTCGGCTAACGGGTGATTGTTCCTGTATCCTTGTTAGTAGGCCCCCCATTGTGTGCCAACAATCATTTCTTTTTAACTTTCATAAAGAAGCAAATAGGAAAAGCAGAGACAGAACTATTACTTATATGTTGCAGTTGAAAAAACGATAGTTTTTTTCCCTGGGGCATACTTACATGGGAATTGAAAAGAGTGTTACTGACTCTGGCATTTTTCTTCTGAGTTTGAGATAGGAAAAGAGCCATCAAACCGGAATTCTCAGCAATCTGATTAAGTTAGAGAGAAAGGGCAGGAGAGAAATCCGGATTTGCATTCTTCAAGATATTCTCTATACATTGTTGTTTGCTCAGGTGTTACAGATTTCACATATCATAGAATTAATTTATAGAAATTGATTAGGGTACATCATTTATGTGCTTTTCAGCATTATAATTCGTGAAGTATTATAATAATTCAATTATCCTGAGTTACGATCTCATCTCTTAAAGTTCTTATGAAAATTACTAAGATGGATTAGTAAAATTATACAAAAAAATAATATAAGAATAAAGAGATTCGCAAATATTTAGAAGTTGCATCTATAGAAGATAACGAAATGACGTTTAAGGTGGTTCAGACAATTAAAACATAGGCCCAATGAAACACGTATGAGAAAAAGTGAGTTAATTACAGTTGGAGTAAAAAAAAAAACAAAGAAGTTGACCTAAGAAAATTTGGAGTGAGATTATAAAAAAAGATTTTAATTTGCTTGCACTGTTAGAGTATATTGTACTAAATTAAGTGGAATGGTAAAACTCTATTCATATGGTCGATCTCACCTAGTGAGATTTAAAACTTTATCATTGATGGTGAAGATAATGGGCAGTCAACCATTAGGCCACCCTTGAGTTCCTTGCGAAATTGCATCAAATCAACAGGAAGACTAAAAAAGCATTCACCAAGCAGCATGATGCTAAAGATGGAAAACATAGATAGAGGCAGATGCCTGATTTTTAAAAAGAAAATTCTAAAAAGGGAAACATCCAACCAAAATGATGATAACATCTACTACTATGTATTAAATAATAATATATGTCATATATCCATATGTGTTTATGTTTTGAATATTATTGTTAAATATTTCTAAAAAAAGTCATTACATTGAGTATAGATAATATATATCCACCTATTTATATAAAAAAATATTACATAACAGTTTATATTTTCTAAACATATATTACCATCCCCGCCTCACTATCTTCACAGGATGGTGACATTCAGGGTGGGCAGATAAAACCCACCAGCTTGGGACAAAGTGGCGTAAAGTTGACGTTTCTTACAGACAAAGAAAGAGATGAACTTAGACATTATGCAGCAAAAGAAAGCAACAGAAACCCAGAAATTCTTGAACAGAAAAACTTACTAGTGATATGCATGCAACTGGCATTGCTTTGCTGTTATCCAAAACGCCAATTATCACATCAGCATAAATCGTAGCGTCAATATGATCATCAAAAACATTGATGATTGGTGGAGAAGATGCAGATACATTGAGATTCATTTCATCATCAGGGAACAGATCGTAGAGTTGAGGAATGGCATATCTCCAGTCAGCAGTGTTCAAGATAGACTGATCTGGTATCTTGTGTACAGTCCAGTTCATGACTCCTGCCTGGCTACACAAGGAACTAAATAAATTTGACAACAAAATTTGAGTCCCTGCTATGAATATGAAATAAGGACTATACGTGAAAGTTAAGCAAGGGCAATAGATTGATCCCAAGACCAAGTAGTCAGGGTCTATTAGAATTATTTTATGTGACTTGGCATATATTTAGTTATTTATTGAAATAATCAAAAGTTAGAATCTTGTACAGATGAGTTATAATCTTGCTAGAAAAATTATTGGAAGTTTTGACGATTTTTTACAGTTCTTTCAATATACTTTGGATGAAAAAAAACATGAAAAAAAGAAAGACCATTGCCTCACCCAAAATGCAAGAGAAATTCAAATATCAAATAGCTAGGATGCAAGAGCTAACGTTCAGTGGGAATAGGAATTATTAGCTCACTGTATGATTCCATGACAAAATATAATTAGTGTCTGCATATTTTTTGTAGTTTCTCATAGTTTTGACTTCCATAGTTTTCCTATCTGCTAACCAAAAAAATATACTTTTAGAATCTCTCACTTTTATACAATTTTACATAGTTTTAGACATTAAAAGGAGGAAACCAAACACATTGTAAATCTAGATAATTCAACCAACAAATATGACCATCTAAAAATTTTCTAATTTTAACTGTTTTTAATAATAAGTTTTGTCCATTGGAAGTTATCAAACACCTGAGAAAAATAATCAAACATAACTCTAGCAGGAAATTTAGAGGAAACACTTACATAGAAGTAAGTCAATGATGCAGAGTTGAATACTTCTTCACGAAGTGTAATTGCTACCATCTTAGAAGATCCGTTGCAGGAAGCAAAAGCTTGTGATTTCCCATGGTGACATTGGGAGGTAAGAGCTTTGCTCCTTTCTATAAACAACCCATTGATGTTGAAATCAACAGAGGACTCGCTGAAGAAAGGGTCATAAACAAATGTGACATTCAAGGCAGAAATGTCGTCCACTGGAATTTCCTTGGGAAGAGATTGCAATATGGAATCCATCTTAAAAATCCCTTCTTCAATTTTCTTCACGACAGCATCTTCAACTGCAGATTCAATTCGATTACCGAAAGCATCCACAACCCTGCCACACAAGAATCAGAAGCAGAAATTCATTACAGGCACTTCCATCTGTTGGGGATGCTCACTCCTATGTGAGTCCCACACCCATGTATATACTTTGGTTCGACAAAAGGTTGTGAAGCCCGGATGCATGGAAGAAGAATGGAGTAAAAGGCTGAAGAAGGCTGACACTTGGCAAATATTGGCCGATATTAGGGCCCCTCAACACCCATATTTTCTGATACCATTAACATATCGCAATGTGTTTCTATATTGGTCAATACAAACGATACATAAACCAATATAGTAGATATATCAACTCATGATTTTGAGAAAAGTTTTTCTGTACAATATATTTAATATTGATATAAATTATCTAATATGTTCGATACAAATATAACCACGATAGATGTCAATACTAATACTGATGTTTTCATCCAAGAGGCTGAGGCTCGGCTTGTCCGAGATAAGGGAGAGGCTAAGGCTCACGTATGAGGCTGCAGGTCAGAGGCCGAAGTTCAGCCTGACTGAAGGCATGACTAAGGTTATGTCAAGGCATAGAAGACCAACGTACTGGAGATAGGTATTTCCCATGTGGGAAGGTAAGCTGATTGGATAAAGATTCTAAGAAAAAGGTAGCCAATAGCGTGAGCCATATTTTTCTTGTTATGTTGTCAGTTTATGCCAAAATCATCAGCATGCACTGCCCAAGTGCATTTTCTCCCACCACTCAAATTTGCCTTGCGTAGAATTCGTATATAAGGAGATGTAGGGGATAGTTTTGGGCAACCAAGGATTCAAACAGAAAATCAAGAAACAGAAAAGGGTGTATATATTCATACCGGGAGGAAAACATACAAAACCAATTCTATTAAACTGGGAGAGAGAGAGAGAGAGAGAAGTTCAATCCTTTTCTATGTTTTGTTTGTGTGAGTTGTTGTATTTCACTAGTTGAGGGAAAGATATTGTTCAGACTGTGTCCTGTAGTATTCGAAGGGCTTTCCACATAGAACTCTCAGTATTATGTGTCTTATTTTTCCAGTTGTATTGTGATATTGGGTGTTAGTTTGTCCCCTTTTTGTGTACACACTTGGGGACAGGTATTTCCACAAACTCGGGTCCCAACATCATCTTCTGCTAAACAACATCGGACCATTACTTTTGGAAACAAAACAACTTTCTAAGAAGAAACAAGAATGAAAACTTCTGTCTTTACTCTTTAAGCAGTATGACAAAGCAACAAAATGAGGTCAAACATAAACAAATGAGGAAGAGGGTGGATACAACAACTACGTGTGCATATTCAATGTTTGCAAGAATATACCCTTGGTAAAGCCATGATGCTCCGCCATCCAACTTTATAATAATGTCTTCTACAGAGCATACGCATTCCGTGAGAGACAGTCGGAGATTTCCTTCATGGTTCTTCATACTTGCAACCAACCCAACTTCCATGCGTTCAACCTAAGCAGAAGCAGCACTCATCAATCTCCCATTGTGAACAAATAATTTAAGATTTGAAGTAACTTTGCTGATAAATTGTTCTTTCAACTCTATATACTGTTATTTACTTCATTTGCAGATGCTGAGGGTATCCTCTCCTTCATCTCAAGGCAATTCATATCCTATCCATTGCATATTTTCAAAATAAAAGGAATGAATATTTGAACAGGTGTAATTATTCAAATAAGTGTGATTGTTCAAACAAGTGTATCTCTTTAGAAGTGTTGGAATAAACATGACTATTCATTAGTAAAGTAAAAAAAAAACGGATATATCATTTCATCTTACTCTATAAAAGTTACATTGGTTGTTGGTCTTCAAAGAGAATAAAAAAATAAAAGGATGTGAGTGTGTGTGTGAGAGAGAGAGAAACCCATAAATGATCAAATCATTTTTGTTAATTATGTTAATGCCGAAAATAATTAATAAGGTTTATATAATCTTCTTTTATTGCAGGTTTCGGATTTGATTTTGTTAGTATAAAATGCAATAAAAAGATTTTATTGCATTTTTAAGACGATTCATACAAATCCGTTTGAACTTGTAAGGGGTAAATAATATTGTCTTAAAGAAAGTAGCATTGTAACATGTCTTAAGGTCTTACATTTAGCACATTCTTTGATTCATCGGCTTGTCATGTCCCCGATCTCGAGGTCTAGTTATAATCTACTTAATCCTTAATTATCTTTAACCGTATTTAGATAATTAATCATCTAAAATTTATTTTTCTTTCTTATTTTGGCGAACAAAAACTTGAATACTTTGTTAGGATGTAACCTGACATAATTTTATAAATTGACAAAAATCCTGAATAAAGATATGTCAATTATAGGACCCAAAATATTACACTTGATAATGGCTTTGAAAACTGATAAATATGACCTCAACCATATGTAAGGAAAGAGTATCCATTCTAAATCATAGCAACTAAAATCATAGCCCAACTAAATTATTAAAAACATACCGAATTCAAACATACCCATAAGCTGAACATAAACGAAACTAAACAAACTAAAAATTGATATCAACTATTAATCTATTAAAATATTAATACAAAATTGATGTATCAAATCCCAAACTACTTCCAAACAACCATCTTTTAGTCCACAACCACCTGCATGCATGCCCAAATCCTCTAACCTAGAAGGTTAGTAAAAAATCAAAACAAAAGTGAGTCAATTATTCATTAAAGTATGAAATTTTCACAGTTGAACATATATACAAACCTTAAAAACATGTTGGAATAGAACATGATTAAGATTAGAAATAATGATGTAATTTCATAAGCATATCATGCATAATTTGGAACTAATAATCAAGTTTCCTTCTATAAACTGTGCATCAAATACATATACTCAAATCATGCAAAAATTTGTAGACCAAGGATCAGTAATGGTTTCATCGACAAAGGAAAAAATATCAAAACTCGGGTTATATGTTTTCATACAACTAAATGCCATACATTACTATTCAAGACCTGTAAGGGGCCGCCATACATATAATCTAGTAGACAGTGCCAAACGCTACTTTCAACCCATAAATGATAAATTCAAATTTTGATTGTCACTATAATATGTTAGGACGTGTCATAATATATCTTCACCAATTCTCTACAATGGTCTGTACATATTCAAGAAGAAAATTCTATTCAAATACGAATATATTCTTTATATTTTCTCATATTGGAGAAAATATCCATATCTTTCAACATATGTAGAGCTTTCCTTAATCTTTTTTTAAAATTTATGACACGTAGAAATACATGAATAAGCAGGAAGTTTTGTGAACATTTTTAAGAACATGCTGGTACAACTAAATGAAATTTTAAAACATACAGAATTATATATTTAAAGATTTAAAACATGCAAGTATAATATTGCAGGTTTGCTAGAAAATCAGAAAAAATTATTAATTGCCTCAAATTATTCCAAGTATAAGACATGTAGAAATATATGTCAGAAAATCAAGACAAACATGATTTAAAAGCATAGGTAAATATGGTTGAAGAAAATCAACGTTCACACACAATATATATGAATTAAAAGTATGTATTTCATGAAAACTTCATAGAATGGAAGTAGAATAACATGTATACAAAGTATGAACCCTTCATTTACGAAAATATTATATGTATAAGTATTTAGAATAATAAATACTCATAGAGTCAGAAAAGATCAGCAATAAAAGAAAGAGGAGTTTAGATGCACTTGCTTTGTACTTGAAATCATAAAAAATCTCCTAAATCTCACTTAATTTCTCTTTCTCTATCCTTCTCTCTCTCCTTTCTCTTCCTCTCTTCTCTTTTTCTCTCTTTTCTCTGGATCTCAAAAAATGATTGAAATCGACCAAAAGGAGCCTTATATAAAAAACTGGCATATGTACGCATGTTAGGTGCACGTCAGGTGTTAAGACATAAGCTGTATGGCACATGACTGTCCATCAGGTGCACATTAGGTGTGTACATTCTGCCTCAAATGCACACGTGCGTCACTTGAGCGTAGATATTTTTTCTGAAATACGCACGAGTGCCCCAAAGGCATCTTTCAGGGGCGTCCTTACTATCCAAAATATGTATATGCATGCATTACACACCGACAAGCATTAGTTTGATGTGACTAGGTCATAAGATTGACTTTGACCAAAAACTCAATTGATCTCGATATTTTTATCAAACCAACCCAATTTATTACCATTTAAAAATAAATTTAAGATCTATACCTTACACGAATGACTATCAAAGGCTGCGATTTTTCCCAACACTATCTTTGTTCGATTCTTCACTTTAACCTAGCCTATGTACCTTATATGAAGATGGGTATTTATGAATCATTGTCTGGGAAGAAGACGCAAAATCTTAAGACACTTCTTGATCAGGGGAATGTAGTCAAGTAACAACACTTAGACTTGATCAGGGTATTTATGAATCATTCTCCTCTATGACTATTGATGGAGAAAACATGACAAAAGCTCTATCTCTTAGCTTAAAAGATTTCTGAGTCTTGGCACAATGATAAGCCATTCTTTTGTGACATGAAGGTCAAGAGGTCCGAACCATGAAATAAACTCTTGCCAATTCAGAGATGAGATTATGTACACATACATACACGCTTCCACGGATCCCTCAAAAGTAAGCCTCATACATTGAGCTGCCCTTTGTTTTGTCCCTTAGGTTAATCTAACATAAGGGAGATCTATAAATAGACAGATGAAATCAACAATGCAAAGCTGTTTACATGGTTGCAAAGTATGACTAAAGGACCCCAGCGACAGGGCATGAATCTTTAGTTTCTTAAGCAAAATAAGATATCTGCTCTCAGTTGTCTGCATTGATTTGACCCTTCTTACTATTTTGTTTCTAATTTCTTTTAAACGGTGCCTAAATTGCTTTAATCGACATTAAGATAACCTGACCATCAGGCCACAACTATCGTCTCACTAGCTAATAGTATTGAGTTTTCCATCGTCAACTATGCACTTTACAAATTACATTAATCTTTCTCTATTTCATAACAAATAATTGTTTATGCCTCCTCAATGATAATGTTTCATATTAAAAGGTCCAGGATTTAGCAGCCATAATTTTCATCATGTCAAACTGGGAAGAACATAGAACTATTAGTATTACCCTTCATGATGTGGTATATATTTAGTAATTTATTGAAATGATCATAAATTTTGATCCTATACAATTTTGTTATATTTTATTACAGAAATTATTTCATTTAATAGGCCCAATCTTTGATAAAAATAGAGGTATTTTATAATTAAGGAATCAGTTATTTTTATATTCTATAAATGACATAATAATCCATTATTGTTGAGGATAATAATGGCCTCTTTTTTGGATAATGTGGTGACAGTTTTCAGATTTTAATTTGAATGAGGTTTTCAAAACTTCAATTGACTACGAATTTCAAATCTTCTCCAGAAAAACTGTATGCGAACTCTGCTCATAATATTCTCTGAAATATTATGAAATAAAAGATGTAACAGTGGAGGATGAAAAAATAATTCAAGTTCTTCTAGATAAGAATTGCAACCATTAATTGAGGTATGTCTTCAGCATTATGAAAATGCAAAATAACATACTGATTCTGACCATTCATAAATGGTTTAAATCTCATAAAATTATTACGTGAAATGGTGGAGTTGTACTGACTTTCAAAGCAACCTAATTCAGTACCTGAAATCAGCAACTTCATTATAAACTAAGCATTCCCAAATTTTAGAAGAGTACTAGATTTTACCTGAACAGATGCCTTTCCTTCATCAGATACTTCAATTGGAATTAACCAAGTTTTGTAAGAATATTTCCAATTCATGCTCAAATTTGCAGTAGCACCAGAAGCAGCAATAGCAACACCAGCTTCCCCGGATTCAATAAATGAGGAAGAAATATCAATATGGTCGATTATAATATCAGAAAGAACAATATGAACCTTTCCCACAACTGGGATTTTCGCATGCCTTTCGATCTGAGGCAGCTCAATTGGAGTTAGAGCTGACACTGCCCTGTCAATCAACAAATCCTTCACAAAATCAAGACCCTTTTCAGATACTGATAGAGAGATGAAGCCTTCTAGTGATTGCAAATGGGCTATTGAAGGGGTGTAAAGTTGTGATAAGAAAATGAAGAATATGAACAAAACAGAAGCAGCCATGATACCCAATTGCTGTTGAGTTGCTTGCGAAGGACAAGGGTTTATCTAGAATTTGTATTTAGAACAATTTCTCTTGAATTTTTGATAGGAAAGATCAGAACATGAACATCATGTTCTTGAAATCCCAACCTGAAGATTACAGGTAAACAGGTGCAATAATTAGGGATCACTATATGAGTTTGGTGGTTAAATTTTTGGCTTGTAGTTCATTATTCCTTGTGAGAACAGAACACTGCCTCCTTCCAATGGCCCACTTGCGCGTCCTATTTCAGAGGGTTTTTTTTTTTTTTTTCCTGATATATTCTTTAAAATAGTTTAATTAATAGGGGTATGTTTTAATTATTTACCATAATAAGGTAAATTTGGATGAGTGAGAAGTTATAGGAGTGCCACCATACTAACATGACAAATTAAAATTTTAGTTAGGATTCTTTATGAGTTTGAGAGAATGGCCTTTTAATTATGATTATCATTTTATAACTTTTATTTATGTTTTACAATTTTGATACTTAAATTTTAAATTAAGTCTCAAATTCATAAATTTAAAGACAAATTAAAAAAAATTATAGGATTGTATAATAAATAATAAATATAGATAGATAAAATTTTTTTCAAAAAAAGTGAATAACACATCATTATAACAGAAACGATACGATTATTCATATGTGTCAGAGGCAGGTGCAGTAGATGGGTCAGAGGCTGCACAAAATATCAGAAGGCAGACTACATTTACTATGTATGAATTTTAAAAGGTTATTTTTAATAATATTTAATTAAATTAAATTGATAGGTTTTTAAAATTAATTGAGATTTTTAATTAAAAATTATATTTGAAATCAAAATAAATTAAGACTAAATGGTTATTTACTAGGTATGAATTTTAAAAGGTTATTTTTAATAATATTTAATTAAATTAAATTGATAAATTGTTAAGATTGATTGAGATTTCTAATTAAAAATTATGTTTGAAATCAAAATAAATTAAGACTAAATGACGTTTGACATACATCTGACCCATATATGAATACATCTTAATCAAAATATCTGCGCCTAAAGTATACTTGAATAGCGCACATATGTGTTTATATTAGAATGTTGGTGTTTGATAGACGTTTAATTGCACTCGTACATGATATTGATTTCTCCATAGTGCCTAACACATATCTAATTGGCGCACATGTATCATTTTTTTTGTAAATAGATCCCTTGGTTTATTTTGACTCATTTCTGCTAGAATTAAGAGGGAAAAAAAGAGAGAGAATAAGAGAAAAAAAGAGGAAGAAGGTAAAATTAATGTGATTTCAAGCAATTTTTTAGTAAAATTAAGTAAATGTAAGTACATTCAAATCCTGTCTGCTTTTATTACAGATCTTTTCTATAATTTTTAAATATTTTTTTATTCTAAATATTTATACATGTGTTATTTTTATACTTAAAACTCTTTTAGGCATTATATACATGTAATCATACTTGATGCGTCCTGAATCGAAAACTTGAATAGATTCGAGTCAAATTGATCGTCTAAATTCAATTTCGTCGATTGAGTCTGAATCCTACACAGTACAACTATGAACAAGAGGTCAAGTGACGGTGGGAGGTTGTCCCACCGAAAATATTCCGATACTCACGTTAGTAAATAGCCTTCGAATTAAGAAGATGAATGTAATGGGTGCAAGGCGAATGTAGAGAGTATTTGTGATGGAACAGTGTTTTCGTTTAGAGAGACTTTGGTGGCTTGTAATAAGTTTTGGTTCTAAGCATTGTATTCATTGGGAATGTAGTGGCAAAGAGAGTGAGCGTTCTATTCTGAAAGCGTGTGAGCTTATTGTAGACGAATGAGAGCGTACCTTGGAGAACACAGTGCTCTAAGCACTTGTTCACATGGCCTTTTATAGTTACCGTACTGGGCGGCCTTCCTTGTACATGAGACTTGATTCTTGCGCTTTGTTAGGATCGCTACATTTTCTGGCGTGGAGCTTTCATGGCAGTAACAGTCATTGGATTGATTACTTTTCTTCTACATTTTATAACCGCTAGGATTTTCAATAGATAGGGAAAGAATTTTGACACATTCCTTCTGAGATGCATATTGAATCTGCTAATGACCGTTATAGTAGAAATTACCTTCTGTGGAGAGCTCGAAATCAAGGGAAAAAACCATTGCTGGTTGAAGATGGTCGTGTGGGCCTAGCCGGGCTTAGCCCACATGAGGCCTAGCCTTCGGACGGTCAATTGGTCCTACTGTTGGTCAACGAAAGCGTTGACTATTTCAAAAATAAGTCGTCTGTCAGGCTCTTGGGCTTCTCTCGACTTATTTAGCCTTTCGTCCTGTCAACGGTGTGCGTTGATCATCCAGACATAAATGGGCTATTGCGAATTTGGATCGTTCATTCTTTTTGGGCAAGCCTATTATTGCCGTACCAGTCACTAGTCCCCCATACTGATGGTTTGGGATTCTGGCCCCCAGCATGTTTAAGATGGGTCGCGAGTGGCTTGGTTATCTGCATAAGGTGGTCTGGTGGAGGAAACGGCGAAGACTCTTGGTCTATTGATCGTATTGCGTGCAATTGCTAATCGTAAAGCAAAGATCCGGAGAACTGGTTTAGAAGTTCGTTGATCGGATGTGTTGACCGTCTAGGCCATTATCCAGAGAACTGATTGAAGAAAGTGTTAACCTAATTTGTTGACTGCCTTGGCCAAAATTCGGAGAACTGGAGAAGAAAATATTGATCGGATTCGTTAATCGTCTAGGCCAAAATCCAAAGAACTGGCTGAAAGAAATGTTAACCGAATTCGTTGACCGCCTAAACTAGAATCCAAAAAAACTGGCGAAGGAAGTTGAAACAACGTGCCATCATGCCACCGGACTGCCAATTAAAAAGTTTGCCACGTGTACGCAAGCAGTGAGTTTACGATCCCGGTAATTAATACGCTAGAGGATCTGATTCGATTGCACCCATTCAAAAAGCGACACGTGTCAGTAATGATGGGTGCACGTTTACGAGACGGTTCTCCTTCTCCGATGTTCACATTCCTTTAAATGGTCCGTCTGTTACTTTCAAATTTCCCACACTTTCCTTCAACTTTTCTTCCTGAAAATTTCTAACTATTCTGCAACCTTATTACATCCATTTCCATGACTCCCTTTGTAACCCAAATTATTTTAGTGATCAAAGCTAGCGAAGTGAGGGAGACAGGGCATGCTGCCCTCCTGAGGGCCGCATCATCATATATGAGGCCCACTTGAGGAATGGGTTACGTCTCCCAATTTCAGACAAGCTGTTGGATATCTTGACCGCCCTTCAGATCCCTATAGCACAATTTCACGCAATTGTTGTGCGTTACTTGTGTACACTTTATATCTTTCTCCACCAGCATTCGAAACTGCAAACGGTGGAGGCGGTCGGGATGATGTTTTAGTTTGTCTAGGACAGAGAGTGGATGTCCTTGTCCCCACGAGGACTCCAAATTAGCAATGCTATATATGACTATCAGAAAAACTGGAAGAATCGATTCTTCTATATTCGTGATGATACGACTTGGCCCTTGGGTAGAGATTGGGGTAGGGTGCCCGGTATTTACACTGGGATGCCCACTGCCGAGGAGACTGCCGCGGTGGAACTACTTTTGGAGCTGGTGGAGGGCCACTTTCCTAGATTCCGAAGAGATCACTTGATTTCTCATGAGGAGGCCAAGAAGGCACGATGGGGAATACCTTCTCCGGTGCAAAAGATGAAGGTGCCTTCCCGTAAGAGGAAGGCAAACGCCATTATAATTGGGTCTGTTGGCACGTCTTCCAGCGATGAAGCTCCTAGAAGTCCAAGTTAGGAGAAGGCAACAACAGTAATGCCTTCTTCTTCTTCCTCCACTGAGCCAGACTATGTTATGATTGGACGGTTCACTGGGACCAAAGATAGCTCCTGTGCAGGCAGAGTTGAGGCTACTGTGGAAGCACATATGGTCAGGCTGCGCTCTGTTGTGAGCAGCGCTATTCTTACTCTGCCATAGCCAGAGCACTGGCAAGGTCTTTCAAAGTTACCCGTGGAGCCTTCAGCTGAGTAGGTTGCTGGGTTGCCTGTGGAGCTAGCCACAACAAAGCTCCTGGAGGTACCTGTAGAGCTTCCCGTCATGTAGGCTGCTAAATTACCTGAGGAGCCTGTTGCCCAAATGTCCTTCGAGCCTTGAACGACTCTGGGCATGTGAGGCCTCCGAAGTCTAAGTGTTGCGGAGCCTCTCGGCTTTCTTGGATGGTTTCCTTTTCTTCTGGTCTCCTCTCAAGGAGGTTGGAGAAGGGACTTCCGCGGGTGGAGCCCCCTGCTTTGTATTTTCTCAGCGGGTCTATAGTATCTGAAGCGCTTGATTCATGTTCCTCATTTGTTCCATCAGGTTTTGGAAATATTGAGCGAGTACTCCATTGACCACCTCATTTACCAGTTTTCCAGTAGAATGGTCCCGGTCGGGTGTGGTCATGTTACCAGCTAGAGGGACTGCTAACTTGCGCTCTAGTGTTCACCATTCTGACTGATAGAAGGTGAAACTGAGAGAAATTGTGGAGAAAAGTTGTTAGCTTTTTGTAAGTTTCCCACAGATGGCGCCAATGATACATTCTGGATCCAAATTTTGAACAGATTTGGGTCAAATTGATCGTCTAAATTTGGCTCCGTTCATTGAGTTTGGATTCTGCACACTATAACTATGAACAAGAGGTCAGGTGACAGCAAAAAGTTATCCCACCGAAAATACTTCGACACTCAAATCAGCAAATAGCTGTCAAATTAAAAAGGTGAAATTAAATGGTGCAAGGTGAATGTAGAGAATGTTTGTCATGGAAGGGTGTTTTTGTTTAGAGAGGCTTTGGTGGCTCGCAATGAATATTGGCTCTAAGCACTGTGTTCACTAGGAACGTAATGGCTAAAACAGAGAGCGTTCGTATTCTGAAAGCGTGTGGCCTTATTGTGGGCGAATGAGAGCATGCCCTGAAGTGAGAACTCTATGGCCTTTTGTAATTGCTGTACTAGGCGGCCTTCCTTGTACATGAAGGTTTGATTCCCGTGCTTTGTTAGGATCGTTACCTTTTCTATCGTAGAGTTTTTGTAGCAATAATGGTCGCTGGATTGATTACTTTCCTTCTACGTTCTGTAACCGCTAGGGTTTCTAGTAGACAGGAAAATGATTCTGGCACCTTCCTTTTGGAATGCACATTGAATCTGCTAATGATCGTTATAGTAAAGATTACCTTCTGTAGAGAGTGTAAAATCAGAGGAGAAGACTATACTGGTCGAAGACGGTTGTGTAGGCCAAACTAGGTTTGGCCCACTTGAGGCCTAGCCTTCAGACGGTTAATTGGTCTTGTTGTCAGTCAACGAAAACATTGACCATCTCAAGAGCAAGTCGTCCATTAGGCTCTTAGGCTTTTCCTGACTCATTTAACCTTTCGTCCGGTCAACAATGTGCGTTGACCGTCCAGAAGCAAATAGCCCGTTGCAGATCTGGGACGTTCCTCCTTCTTGGGTCAGCTCTTTACTGACGTGTCCATCAATACTTATATTTTTCAAAATTTTAACTAAATTCATGCAAGTCGTGCTTATGTACTGAATTTCTAAATAAATGTTCTTGTATGTCTTTAAATTCTATATATATGTTCCTTTATGTTCTTAATTTCTACATAAATATCTTTGCATATTTTATACTTATAAAAAAATGATAAAAATTACATAAATTATATTGATTTCATGTAATTTTTGTGTAATAGTTTATAAATATCTTCAAATTACATAATAAAATTTTTATATGTCCATAATTTTATTTTATTGTTTCTATATATTACATATTTAAAGAAAAATAGAGAAAAATTCTATATTAGATTTGATAAAAGAGAAATATTTTATCGGACATGAAAAAAATAATGGTATATTTGTATTCAAGTAAAGTTTTCAATTTGATCCAAGTAATAATCATTATAAATAATTGATAGAATAAATTTAGACACGTACTAATATATTATTAGTAAATCAAATGTCGAACCTAATATTTATGGATCAGAAAAATTAAGTTTAACCTCGATTATAAAAAATAATATATAGTGAGCCTATTTATGAGTTGTAAATAATAGCATGTGACTTTTAACAATATAAAAATAATAATAACCCTAACTTTAATATTCATCATATATTTGTGAGATGATTACCAATTCTTGGTTCTTTATGTAATAGTATGATTTTAATATGATTTCGATAATTATATAATTTTTGGTATATTTGATTATTGTTAGTCGTATTTTGTGTTGGTATATTCCGTGACTATATCGGGTTATTTATTTGGTATCTTGTCAGCACGTTCGGTATCTGCAACAATATATCGATATGGAAGATCTTTATTAGTTTCATACCCGAATGCTGTCATCGTCATGTACTTAGCTTTTACGCCTTCCTATTGCCTGTTCCGCACCTTCCTGAGAGTGGCACTCAATAGGTGCCCAAGGTGCCATCAAAGCGCACCTTCTAGTACCGGGCACTCCATGAGCGCCTGAGGCGCCACTCAGGTGCATTTTTTAGAACTAGGTGTTCATCAAGTTTTTGAAGTGGCACCTGGGCGCATTTTTCAGAACCGAGCGCTTGAGCGCCAGGGCACGAAATCACCCGAACCCTATCTTATGCCCGCCAAGAGCTCGAGCGGTGCTCGAGTGGCGCGGCCTTTTTGTTCCTAATGACTCTTTTATGTTTTAAACAATTTAGGCTCTATATATATAGATGTCTTATGTTTTGAACTGTAAGGATTCCGGTAAATTTTTGAGGAGCCTTTTCTCTTGAAAAACATATCGTACTTGTGCTCCATTTTTTAGAAAACTTCACACCAACAATTGTGCTCCATTGACAAAGTTTTCTCTTCACATCGTGCTTTCCCATTTATACATCTTCCTGCCTGTTAACCTTCGTGGTGACGTTAGTGGCGTAGATACTGGGTTCCAGTGGTGTTGGGCAATTCAAGTAGTTTGAGAGGGAAAATTGACGTGAAAATCGAAAGGCGTCCAATTCCATTACTGTGGGCAAATCCAAAGAATTCTTCGGTAAAGATCACAAGACGGGATTAAGTCAGTTAGGCTAGGTCGTCGTTATCACCCGATTTATAAGTTGATTTTTATAATGTATATCTTCTATGACCGTTAAAACCCAAAAGATTTTTTTCGATAGCCCTGGTTATTGAGTTTTTTCTTCGTCACCAAAAATTATCTATTTATTGTTATTTATTATTATTTTTATTTATATGCTCGTATTGCTTGTATCATCTAGATTTAAATATTTTTTATATGTATTAAATATTTATTATTGTCACTACTTTCGCTAATTTATTAAGGGGTCGAAACCTTTATGTGATTTGGGATTGAAAAGTTTCTCTCAATTGGTATCAGAGAGTTATCCTAATCCATGATCCCCGATCTAAATGTATACGAGTGGATCACTCTCTATTCCTTCCTTCTTTGATGGGAGTAATTATACCTATTAGAAGGTTCGTATAAGAGCTTTCCTCAAATTGATGGATGGGGGCGTGTGGCTAGTACTCAAATGGAGTGGATATCACCCTGAAGTTCAACCAACAATGAACCAAATGTTTTGTCTTTGTGGTCAGAAGAAGAACTTGATTTATGCAATTAGAATAGTAAAGGGTTACACGTTATTTTTATGACTGTATCACCCGAAGAGTTTAAATGTATATTTATATGCGAGACCTCTAAAGATGCGTGAGACATTCTTGAGATTACCTACGAAAGAACAAAATTAGTAAAAAATTTAAAATTATAAATGCTTACTACCAGATTTGAAGAAATCTGTGTAAAAGATGATAAAAAATTTGATGAATTCTATACTTAATTAAATGATATTGTAAACTCCACATTTAATTTAGGAGAACAAAGTTCTAAAAATAGAATTGTTAGAAAAGTTTTTAGATCACTCATTGAATAATTTAGACCTAAAGTCACCGCTATTGAAGAAAGTAAAGATCTTGTTAAAATGAAGATCGAAGAATTTGTAAGATATCTCCAAATTTATGAGTACACACTTTTCCAGTCAAGGAAGAATAAATCGATTGCTCTAAAATCTGTTAAGAAAGATAAAGACCGTGACTTCGATTAGGAGTCGAATAGTGATAAAAATTTTACCTTATTTGTTAGAAATTTTAAAAAAAATTAAAAAAAATAAATAAATCTTCATCTGACAAACTAAATATGAATTTAAAAAGATTACTTAAAATTGATAAGAAAGATTGATGTGAAATTAAAGAATTCAAATCGAAAAATACCCAAAGAGTTCAATGCTACAAGTGTAAAGGTTTTGGCCATTATCGTGCTAAATGTCCAAATCTTAAACACTAATAAGGTCAAGCCTTAAAAACTGATGTGACCTTGAGCGATGACGAAGAAGAAGATGTTGAAAGATGCATTGAAGATGGCCCTGTCAAGTACATAATTTTTATGACCTCAACGTGTGAGACTGATGAACGTTTAGAAGAAAATCTTAATCTATCCGATAACTCTGAGAACGAGTAAGAAGCTGAATTGTACGACCTTCAAAATACTTATGATAAATTGTTTAAAGAATGTCTATATATCAAAAAAATTAATGTGTCATTAAAGTAAAAATTGACAAAAATAAAAAAAAAAATTAGCTATTAAATCCGAGTTAGACACAAAGTTCAATAAGTTGAGAAATTGAAGAACTCTTTTACTAAAAAAATCACGACTATTGAATCTGATCTTGGGGCTACTCGTGATGATTTGAAATAACTTATAAATGGATCTAAAAAATTGGATCATATGCTCAGTTTGGAAAAAAAATCAGAGAAAATAAAATCAGATTGGATTACTCAAAAAATTCCTTAAATGCCAATGTTAAATATAGAACTGTATTTGTTCGACTCACGTCCATCCCAAGACAAAGTAGCACATCTTCTGCCCATACTGATCAATCGTCAAGAGTTTTGCCAGAACATTGGGTTAGGTCACAAACCGTTGGCAAACAAAGGTATGATTCTAACATCAATACTAAATTCGTCCCAACATGTTAGGGGTGCATCGTTGTTGGTCATATTCGCCCCTACTGCACCGTAACATCGCGTCAAAATAAGTTTTGACAAAACTCCAAGTTAGAGCATCTCATTCATTGCATCAAACTTCTAAATTATTAAGTGATGAACCTAAGTAACACTATAAAACATGGTAAGAAACTGTGGATCAAGAAGAGTGAGTTCCATTACCTTTGATCATTCGTGACAAAAAGGAGGAGTAGATCCTTAGAGAGGTGTTTCATTATTTATTTTAGGGGGGGTTATTCTTGTTAGGGGAAGTTTTCTTTTTATGGTAATTTATTACCTTTTATGATTATTTTTATTTATCTTCTGCGATTATATTCTTGATATTCTCTATTGTTGCACTAGCCATGTTTGTCTAGGAATAACATTTTTTCCCTGGCGCACAGTAGCTCAGCTGCTTCCAAAGTTTTTATACTTCATTTTATATTGTGTCAATTATATCAAGGCGTCAATTTTTATGTATGTGGATTCTATCTCGGTAATATCTGAATTCATGATTCTCTTGTATTTTCTTTTTATTTTTATTTTTATGTGTTTTTGTCATGGAATTATTAAAGGGGGAGATTGTTAGTCATATTTTGTATTGGCATATTCCGTGACCATGTCGAGTTGTTTATTTGGTTTCTTGTCGGCAGGTTCAGCATCTATAATAATATATCGGCTTGAAAGATTTTCATCGATTTCATACCCGAAGGCTGTCATTGTCATGTACTTAGTTTTCACGCCTTTTTGTCGCTCGTTCTGCACCTTCCCGCGAGGGGTGCCCGAGGCGCCATCAAGCGCGCCTTCCAGTACTGGGCGCTTGATGAGCTCTCAAGGTGACACTTGGGCACATTTTCTAAAACGAGGTGCTCGATGAGCACCCGAGGTGACCCCGGGCTCGTTTTTTAGAACAGGGCGCTAGATGCGCGCCCGATCCATGCTTGAGTGCCAAGGCACGAAATTACCCGAACCCTATCCTGCGCCCGCTGAGCCGCTCGAGCGGCGCGGCCTTTTTGTTTCTAACAACTCTTTTATTTTTTAAACAATTTAGGCTCAATATATATATATGTCTTATGTTTTGAACCCTAAGGATTCTAGTAGATTTTTTAGGAGCCTTTTCTCTTGAAAAACCTATCATACTTGTGCTCCATTTTTTAGAAAATTTCACACAAACGATTGTACTTCATTGACAAAGTTTTCTCTCCACATTGTGCTTTCTCATTTACACCTCTTCCCGCCTATTAACCGTGGCGACGTCAGTGGTGTGAACACTAAGCTTCAATGGTTTTTGACAATTCAAGTAGTTCAAGAGGAAAAATTAACGTGAAGACTGGAAGGCATCCCGTCCTATTATCGTGGACAAATCCAAGAAATTTATTGGTAGGGATCACAAGACGGGAGTAAGTCTGTTAGGTTGGCGCGTTATTACCATCCGATCTGTAAGTTAATTTTCATAGTATATATCTTTCATGGCCGTTGAAACCCAGAGAATTTTTCTCGATAACCGTAGTTATCGAGTTTTTTCTTCGTCATAAAAAATTATCCATTTATTATTATTTATTATTGTCTTTATTTATATATCTGTATTATTCGTATCATCTAGATTTAAATATTATTTATGTATATTAAATATTTATTATTGTCACTACTTTCGTTAATTTATTAAGGGGTCAAAATTTTTGTGTGATTTGGGACCGAAAAATTTTCCTCAATTATGATTATACGGTTTTTATAAGTTTATTAAAAAATTAATATTATCAGCATTCTAAATTTTGACCTTGGCATTATCCTTTGCATGTTTCGTTTAATAAATATCTACATATAAAAATCTATGTATTACTGAGTGTTAGATCCATTGTTACTTTTCTTTTTGTTAACCTTTCAAATTAAAGCGTTTGAATAAATTTGTAAGAGACTAGGATTGAGAGAAGAATGTTCGTTTATTTAGTTTTTAGGATATTGGAATGATTTAATATTTTAATGTAAGTGGCTAGTTCATAATTATATCATTCAATCGTTAGAATTCTGTATTTTTTGTTATATTGTATCTAATTATCGACTGATGATAATAAAAATATTTAAATTTAATTTTAGATTTTAATAATTTAGTTTGATATTCTAATTTTTGATAATATACTTTTTTCCTTATGATTTGAGGCCAATTAAATTGTCGATATTTGAAACTATTTTCGGGTGTAGTTCTGGGTCCTATAATTAGATGATTATTATATTATTTTTTAGGTCATTTAGTTTATTTGATACAAGTTTGCATTCCAGTTATTTTTTGGATTTCAAATTTGATTTTAGGTATAAAAGTGTAAAAAATTGTAAAATAGTAAAGTGAGAGATTTTAAGTGGGCAAATCTCTCATCACAAATAAATAATAAAACCTTTAAAGAAGATGATAGTTCTCTCAAGCACACAAAGGATCATAATTGGGACTCCCAACAAAGTACCCTACTAATTCTTTTTCAAATTTGCCATGTATTGAAAAAATATAAAGAGATTTGGCATCTAACACAAGAAAAAAAATATTCAATCAAAGGTAGCTTCAAGCCATGAATCGCGAGCATAACTTCATCCTGCTCGAGCCCATATCGCGCGATTGCCTCTGAAAACAGCACTACAGATATTCAGCTTGAACTCTTATATCACATGTTGCATGCAGCTCAATTCTGAAAGGGTTTGGAATTACATGAGAAAACTCATGTAATGGGTGCCATGAGTTTTGGTAATGAGGAGAAGGAACCATGTTACTCTTCCACAAGTTCTCTCTTTTCTTTCATATGTACGAAAATTCACCCCTTTTTGATAAATAATTTTGGTGTATACCATGGATTTGAATAGTTGTATGGATAGAATTGGGTTACATTTTCAAATCTCTATATCCAAATCCTACACGCTACAATGTTTAATAGGAGATTAAAGATATGAAACTCAATTCATAATATATCCTCTGACATTTAAATAAAAAATCATTCTTAAAAAATAAAAAGGCAATGAAAAACTTATGATCAAGGAGAGCAGAGAATGGAGGTTTGACTCCGTAATTTATTGGATTTGCAAGTGAACAAAGTATAAAAACTCTATATTAACTTCCCCCCTGGTTATTTTCAAGAGAAATAAGTGTAATTATAATTTTATTATGAATCGGCATGAATATCCTAAAGATGCATGATTAATAATTATTTTGAGCTATTCTTATGATTGGAAATTAAATATTCTTAACCGTTTCATATATTTTGAGTTTGATTTTTATTTGTTGAATTCATTAACTATTTGGGTGATTCAACCGTTCATCCATCAAATTATATAATTATTTGTTGGGATCAACTATCCAATTTAATAAACTATCCAGCCATTCGGCATTTCAATTTTTAATAGTTTTAGCAATTAGGTTATTCAATTACTTAATAATTTGGTCGTTTGGTCGAATTCTTTTTATATCTGGTTTGACAATTTGCTAATTCATACCTTCTTTATGAGCTTACTATTTGTAGACCTTATATTTATATGGGTCAGGTTGATCTTATCTTAAACGATTTTCAATATTAGTCCCCATATTTGGAGGTTGAATTTAAACTTTGAAAAATTTGAGTTGTCTACTTTAAACATCATCTAAGTGTTTTTCTCCCAATGGAATCTTAATCAACATATATTTATTTCTGATTGATTTTATTAATTAGACTCTAATTTTTGACAACTTGATCAAGATTTTTAATTGTTTGACTACTTTTCTTCGTTTTAAAACATTCATTTTGTAACTTATTTTTTTGCCATAAAAGGGGCTACTCTTATTTAATCTTTAACGAAATTCCTAGTCTCAACATCTAATAGAGTTATCACATTCAATAAATTAAAGAGAGAGCTCACCCGGATACTTTTACATTTCTTTGAGAAGTATTCATGAAACCTGTCTTAATTATTTTTTTTTATATAAAAAAACCATCTTAATTTTCTTATTTTATGTAAAATATTGAATAGGGCTAATTCTTCATTTGGATAGTGGCTCTTGATGCCTTCCATTGTGGAGCATCTAACTTTCTACAGGACTGCTGGCTCGGTCATCCAATTCAACGTCTCTCAACTTTTGTATCATGATATTTTCGTTGGCTTAATATTAACCATTAAGAGCCAATTGAATGGATGTTAAATTTAGAGAGGGGTTGAATCTCATGGTCGCTCTACTTCTCCTATTGAGGTTCATCCCTCTCTTCTTTTGTCTTCAAGCTAAATGATTTTTGAGCGTATCATACAATGGTGTAACTTGTATATAGATGTATCTTTGAAAAAAGAAAATTTTTATTTTTATATTTAGGTTATAGTTATTAATATGTTTCTTTCATATTCTAGATTTATATTCATTTGTATGGGATTATAAGTTGCTGAAAGATTAGATTAATTAGATTATCCAAACAAAAAAAAATCTTCCATTATTGATCTCAATACTTCAAAATTTTCTAAATGCTTTGTACACTCTAACAGCTTGGACTTTTAATAATTTAGATTTTTGGCAGTTTAGACTTCTGATTAATTAGGACCCATAATTGAATATTTAGAATTTTAAATCATTAGATCAATTAGGTTCTTTTTTTAGGCAAAGTTGTATCCAAAGTGTAATCACGATAACTTACTTAATGATGCCATAGCTGTCATTGTTTTTGTAATGAAAACATTAACAACACATTTAATGTCATAGCAGGTGGTTTGTAAATTGCACAATTTTTTATCATTTCAATACATTGCGTTTTGATTTATAAATAGAGAGGTAAACATATTATCATCTGAGTAATTTGTCGTTTGGATCAGTATTGTTATTTAAAATACATCGTTTTCAATTCTGATTACCTTTTTAAATTCTAACGTCTTTTGCACTTTTTTTAAAACATTAATTATGTCTTTTTCTTCAATTTATGTTACAAAATTGACCTTTTAATTTTTTGATCGTTTAGCTTTCAATCTCTTATAGCTCCTCAAATCACTTTGAAGAATGTGGCCAACAATACTTCCTGTTTGTCCATGGAGGATGTACTTGACATTTACGGTATTTACAATATTCACGGCGCAATTTCTTTACAAGTCCCTTCATTTGAAGAGAGCACTTAGTCTTCATGGAATACCTTCATTGCCATATATAAAGTCCATATGAAAGAAGGCCTTTAAATTCCACTAGCAAAAGAATTCATATAAACAATAGAGGCACTAAAGATTCACATCTCCAACTTAACGCAATTAGATATATTGTAACTTTATACATTTATTTAACATTAGAATTTTAGATTAGATACCTGAATGTTTAAAGTTATTTTTTACTTTAACTAAGAAAGCAATTGAATTTTTTTATTTCAAAAAAGGAGTTAAAAATAAATTGATGAAGCCCAAACTTATTAAAAATTTTGGAAGGAGATATTATTCTTCATTAATATTTTTAATAATTAGATTTTGTCAAATAGATGGGATAACATTAATACTGTCTTTTCTAGTTTAGTTATTGAGAACAAATTTCCTATGATATGAACTCACACTGATATAGTAAAAGATCATGTGGACAAGTTGCATAAAACTGACATTTTTTTCCCAAACTA
The DNA here is from genome assembly GCA_033239525.1 of Nepenthes gracilis. Classification (NCBI taxonomy): domain Eukaryota; kingdom Viridiplantae; phylum Streptophyta; class Magnoliopsida; order Caryophyllales; family Nepenthaceae; genus Nepenthes; species Nepenthes gracilis. The sequence continues at coordinate 5,051,083 of BSYO01000006.1, forward strand.
CCTTAGATGCTATTCACTGATATGTCGTCTTCAAAGGAGAAGCTGTTATTGATATGCCTTCTTATCCATTGAAAAGAATGAAAAGCTTTTTTTTTGTTCTCCTTCCGAGCTGATACGTGTTAAGCCAATATTCCTATGACAACTTTATTAGCTCTGACTTCTAATGATGATGACATTTTAAAGATTGTCGTTGATGTTTTCATAGAATGTGTTGCTACTAATAGAGCTGAGACTAGGGCAAAAGGACTCACTTGTCTAGTATAACGACTATTATATCTTTCCTTGCTAGTCCTTCGAATGAGACACCTACTTTAAATTTTGAGGAAAGGATTTTCATCATTCATTCAAGGAAGAAGTATGATTCTTTGCATCATTCTTCATGTGAGGATGAGCTAGTTAATACTCTTATTATTGCCAAGTATGGGATTTCATGCATTTCGGCTCTCCTATATCTAGTAAATCATCACTTGGGATTTCTACAACTTGGTATACTTCTCCCAAACTAGAAAATAATAATGTAAATATTATTAAAAAGTTTGATATTTATTTGATACCATCCCTTTTGAGCTACATGGATTTTGTGGTCATACATGAAACCTCAGATTTTGAAGTTTCTCTGTATAGTAGATCTTTGCTTCTCCTAAGTTAGAGACAATTGCTTATACTAAACCCTAACCCAACTGGATCATCATCAGCAAGTTTTGCACCTAGGGAAGATTTTTGATCCAATAGGTAACCTTTGAGCCTTTAATTTTGAATGATTCATTTGCCTTTAAATTACTATTTAAACATTTTTACAATCCAAAAATCAGATGTGTCAAATAAGAAGTAGACTATATATAATTAAGACATTGAGATTGATTATCTATCTTAATATAACATTAATCATTTTGTGATCCGAACTTTAAAGTTTAATGCTATGGTTACCAAAACTAGGGCTGTTATTCTTTAAAGATCAATTAGTCTATCTCGAGAAAAAAGTGATCGAGTGAATGAGTAAATCTTATGATTATACTGATCAAACTACCATCATTGAATCTTAAGCTAGTTCTTTTGAAGACTTCTTAAAGCTGAACAACATGCAGCATGGGTATTAGGACCATCGATGGAATAAGAGATTAATGTATAAGGCTTAAAGAGCTAATAAGGAGGAGTGTCCGACCCAAAGAAGTCAGCTCTCTACTTGACTATTGATTCAATAAAGGAATCGATTTTTATAAGAAGTTGATCTCTTTATTAACTTCTAACTTTATTATTAGTTGTTTAAATACTAGAAACTCTAGAGTTTTTTAACCTTTGAGGTTAAATGTTTTGAAGAGTAATCAAACTCTCATGCTTCAAGATCTGGATCCAACCACAATTATGAGATCACCGATTCATTTTTGGTCTTAAAGTCTTGCAACTCCATGATGTAACTATATATGAGAATGATATCATTGCATCTCCAACACATATTCAAAGTTTTTCATCTTCGAGTATTTATTATTCTTCAAATTGATGTCTATCAAGTTCTTGAATAGTTAACTCTTAGATAGTCAAATTCATTACTAGTTATGGCCTTTAACTATCGTCATTGGTTAGGTAGGACATTTCCCTTTAATTGTTTGACTAATTATATATATCCCATGAAAGGAAATGTTGACACTTATGGACTGAAGGTTTATGGGTGTCTCCATTAAGATTACCACTTCTACTTCAAAATATGGACTAAAGGAAAGGTGTCTCTCAAGTGAGTTCTCTTAAAGTTTTTCAGTAAACCCAAAGTATGGATGGTAGTTTGTTTACCCAAACACCTTTAACTTTGTCTAACTTGGTCTTTAACCCATTCATTATTATTTGATTTGTTAGTTTTACTTATCAATTTGTTTAAAGATATGTGATTGGTGTATGAACCAATCTAATGCCGATACCATTATAATATATTGTGAACCTTTTACAAAAAATTTGAATGCCATTATCAATTATTATGACCTTCAATATCCAAAATCAACAAACAATATTTTGGCACACAAATTTTATTGTATTTTATTCTATAATTTTGGATAATTGAAATGTTTTCACCACTTTGCAAAGTAATCTATCATAATGATAATAAATTATCTTTGCCCGACTGTTAGCGAAAATGGACCGTTTATGTTTAGCACCCACTATGTGAACAACTAATGAGCTTGCAAAGTTGGGAATTCCGTATGTGGCTGCCGGGTACATAACTATGAATTTGACAATTCTCATATTTTTTATGAGCTCTATCATGTCATACTTCACGGTTAGTTAATAGTAGACCAGTATTATAATTTTAAAGGCTAAATTTTTTACCTCTTATACATACTCCACATATACCGAGATGTATATCTCTAAAAATATAATCGGCTTCTGTTGGAGTCAAATAGTGCATATAGGGCATTAAGTAACTTCTATAAAGTGACCCATCCACCAAATTATACCAAACTATCATATTTTAAATTCACTTTGTCTCTGTGAAATTGCCCTAACGTATTCTATTTTCAAGGTGTTTGAGATAAAGAATTATCCAAGTTACCTCATCGATCACTTGGAGAATTTTATCTTATTTCTCAATGCTACATTTTTTAAACACCTCTCTCATATCTTAGGCATATTGTTCTAGGCAACTAAATGTCGCCATTTTAGAAAGTCGTTCAACTTTTCAATTATCTTTTCTAGGATATGTGTAATGTTAATTTTATCGAAAAAAAAAGAGATAAGTATCTATTCTATAAATTATATGAATCGTACATTGTGAAGGCATTTAGTTAGGTCCAAGTTGGATACTTTGAAGTTAGTTAATACCTAATTGGCCACTGGCTCAAAATCATTATAAGTGATTAGGAACTTGACCAAACATTCTTTGGTCAATTTCAATCTAATTATTAAAGTTTCATATTCTAACATATTATTGGTGGTTGAGAATCTAAATGTGCTAAGTATTTAATTTCAAATCCTTCAAGTGCAGCTATTATTATTCCAATTTCACTACTTGATTGCGAAGATGCTTTATCAACATATAACGACCATGTGGGTGATGACCAATATAATGCAGCCCCCATTTATTTGTTTATTTCTTTCAAAATTGGAGTCCTCGTTTCAATAACAATATACGAGAACTTCTTCCTTTATGGATGGTTATGTCCAAAATTTTGTGTCGATCTCGCCCAACTTGGCTGACCAATTCATGAGATGTATGGATATTTCTAATTTCTGTAAGATCCTTTTTTAGCAGTTGATATATTAAGACCACAATTTTGTGGACTTAGAAATAGGGTTAGAGCTTTTTGCCGTAAAAATTAGGGTTAAAGCATCCTTTTTTATTCATACTTATGAAGTCTTCAAGTCAACTAGGATACTCCTTCAACTAGAATGGCGCTCATGGATGTTTTTGAAAATGTCAAGTAGAGATATAGTTTTTCATCCCCTTTAGAACAGGTTAATAAATGTTAATATATCAAATACTCCTTTAACTCTTCAAAAACTTGTTGGCTCAAAAACCGCTTATCTTTGCTTCTCTTAATGCTTTGAAAAATGGTAAACATTTATTAGCTAACTTTGCTAAAAATCAAGATATAACGATGATTCGTTTGGTTAACTTATTATTTTCCTTAGTAGTTTGAGGTGGTTATATATTTATTATGCCTTTAATCTTCTCCAAATTTGTGTTTATCCCACATTGTGAGATAATAAGTTCCAAAATTTATCAAAAGTTACACAAAAGATATATTTGGCGGGTTTAATTTCTTTTGGTATAATCTGAGTACCTCAAACATTTCAATGAAATAGTTAATATGGTTGTCATCAAGTACTCTTTTGACAAACATATTATTCACATACACCACAATATTTTATTCAATTTGTTACTCAAATATTTTGTTTACTAACCCTTGATATGTTGCTCCAATATTCTTTAAGCCAAATGATATTGTTTTATAATAGTAGGTTTTATAATAGTAGATTCCTTGATTGATCATAAAAAGATCATCTCCTCGTGTTTTGGTCGATCATGAAGGGCATTACTTTAATTTTGATGATTGATTTGTTTTTTGAGCTTAAATATGCCTGTATATTTTCACTTTGATGTAAAATTTTTAATTTTAATTAAATAAAAATTATTGTTAAGAATTAATAGAGTAAATTCTGACATGTTATAATATATTATTTATAAATTAAAAGTTGAACCTAATATCTATATGTCAGAAAAGTGACACTTAACATATACTATAGTGAATAAGATGCAATCAACCCACTCATTAGTTATAAATAATGGCGTGTGACCTTTTGCTATATAAAAATAATCATAACCCAAACTTTAATATTTGACTCTTGTTAATGAGGTTATTAACAATATTCAATTTTTATATATATGGAAGATTTTTATTTATTTTATATTTTGATATGTTTGAACAATTTTCTTAAATTTAATATCCATATATATTCATTTGAATTTAACATATTTTATACATTTGTACGAAGTCAACATGTTTTGCATCAACAATAGTATATAAATTTTTGTATGTTTATCATAATTTTGATGTCATTGGAATATTATCTTCTACATATTAGTTCACTATATATATATATATATTACTAAATTTATACTTATTTTGGTGACTTTTTTGTTAACATTTTAAATTAACAGGCTTAAATATATTTGAAAAAAATTGAAGCAGCAATGAAGCTTTTTAGAAGAAATAGTTTTAGGATATTCTAAATGTTTGAATATATTTTAATTATTTAGATTAATAGTTTGTTATTTCGGATTCCATATTTTGTTTTTGACCAGCAGTCAAAATTGTAATTCAATACAATGTTTAATATATTATTATATACTTTGATTTTAAATTTGAAATATTTTTTTTCACTTATGATCTAAATCAAACAGTTAACAAAATTTTCAAAGACACTTTCAAACATAACTTTCAAATCTTACACTTTAATACTTATACATTATCAAACCATTTAACGACATTAATTAGAGAATAACGCCTCCACATTTGATTGGATTTAAATCAATTAATTAAACATTTAATTATAAATATTAAATTTAATTTTATATAATTACTTTAAACAATGACAGCGTGTCCTTGACATGACTTTCAAGATAACACAATGGTACAACTATCAATATGTGACTAGTTATAACGGTTTCGTGTCATAAAAACAGTCACTTATATAATATAAAATAAGATTATATATAACACATTTAAAGGTAGTTAGACCCCGTCTTGGACCCATGCTTAGTAGGAAATTCATATGCCAAATTATCCTTTACTATTTTTGCAACACAATTTTAGTGATCCTTTTGATAAACTGAAGGAAAATTGTAATTCATACAAACACCCTCAACGGGAAAGATAATTAAAAGAGTAAGGAAAAGTAATTGCCGCTGGACTGCAGAAAACTGAACATTTTAAAACAATCTTTCATCCATGGCCCTTCTTCCTCTTAGTTTCTTCAGATGAACAAGGAGGCTTTCAATCTGTGTCAAGCAACCGCAACTCGTCGAGAGACAGCAGAAATCCCGTTTCTCGACTGTGTTGCCTGAGAAATTCTCATGGGGTAATCAAATGAAAGCAGATTCATCATCCAACCTACATGAAAACAGGGCAAGCCAAATGCAAGTATACAGATTTATGTTAATTTCTTCAGAGGAAGTAATCTGGTGCTGGTTTCTTGGCCGGAGCTCCTCTTGATTCCTGCACAAAATATATTCCACGGTTTTCACACACGATGAAGGCATTCATGCTTCATTAGCCAAATGTAAACCCGAAACTTTGGACTTTGTATGATTGACCAAAATGGACAATGAAAGGGAATGGGAAGCAGACGAAAGAAATCTGACATTTGTTTCCATTGTTTGTCTTATAACTAAGGGGCTAGCATATTGATGGCTCACAAGCGTTGGAGTATTTTATTAGTTTTCCTTCATACGTTTTGGACACATTAGATTATTTGTAATATTAAAGAAAAAAATTAAACAGTTAATATGAATTAAAGAAAACCGGCGCTATTTGGCCATTTTTAGTAATAACAAGAAGCCTAAGCCCAGATTTCTTCATTTTTTAATTACATAAATTATGTTATAGCACAATTCCTATACATTGGTTTAATTGCACAACCCCTATAGCACAAGTCTCGATGGTCGGGTGATCTGATGATTACATAATCAACTAAGGGAAACAGCATCTTATATAACACAAGCTATGACAGTGTAAAACAGACCCAAAATTGTTCTGATCCTTCTCTGAATGCTTCATGTACTAGACTGTCATATAAATCAACCACGTTCAATTGGTGCCCTTTTCCAGGATTAGCCCATCAAATCAATGACATAAAAGTGATATGGCATTTTTCTGCCTAAATGTATATCACCCTGCCCCATATGTCAGGGCCTTTAGGGAAGAGCAGTTTAGGAACACCTTTAGATAACGTGACATCTCATCCATCCATTTACACTAATAGATTCACATGAAAATTATTGAATGGATGGATGCTAGTCATATTAGATCACCCAGAGGAGTCACAAATGTGCACAAATTATGTTCTCCAAACATTTCTCTTTAGAAAACTCGGTAACCATACAGGCTAAGGGGTCGAGTTACAAGCTGAAGGTCCTACTTTTAACAGCCAATGTTGCAAGCAATTGAAAGCAGAGTAAATGCAAATGGGTTAGATTCACAAACCTGTGGAGCAGCTTCAAAAACTTGAAACTGTTTATTTAGATTCTCATCTAGTTGAAGAATTGCAGCAACATTACCACACCTACAATGCATCCAAAAAATGAAATTCATAAAAAAAAAAAAGCTCTAAAATAGCCAAGTGCATGAAACTCCTAAAATAGCCCTAAATAAACTTTTTATTTAGACCACTTTGAGATATATTATCTACGGTTTTAACTTACATTGTGCAATAGGTTGTTTCCACGACTCAAACCTATAACCATCAGGTTACACGGCAACAACACAACAGTTGCAGCAAGCCTCTCTTTCAAAAGAAATTAGCCATAGATCTTATACATCAAATAGTATAAAGTCCAAGCTTTAAATTAGCATAGTTACCTGTAACAATAATTTGGAGCTGACCAAACTGTAACAATCTGGTTATTGAACATCCATTTGTAACCTTCCATAACCAGCTGATGGGCGCGACATATATAGCCAATGTTATTGGTGTGGTTGAATGAACTAACAACAGTACCACCAAATAGGTAGCCTGCACCACGAGGACTCAATCCCCAGCCATCGACGATGTCTTCAGGATCCGACCATAGGAGGTCACACATGGCACCATCATGCGGTACTTCTTGCTTCCTATCAATTGTTCGAATCTGACAAGTAGGTGTGTCAATTTTCCGCACAAGGCATGCAATGACAATTAGCCCCCCCTCCCCGAACACACTTTCTCAGATTTTTAACACCTTTCAGAGAAGAGGAGTTTTGATGCACCAATAAAGTTGTCGTTGTACCTAATGGCTATGGTTTCGAATCATGCAAATGGCTTCTTAAATATATGTAAGATAAACCAACGTACAATAGACCAAAACTAATCCAACCAATTTTCGAACACACGTATAGCAGGAGCATCATGCATACATTTTCAGTGCCACAGATTATTTTGATGACAATGTAGACAGGAAATGGCAACAGAGTGATTTTTGTTGTACTATGTAAACTTTAGGATAACTGGGTCAATGTATCGGTATTATGTCTCTCGATACCAATATTTTTTAATATCGTGATAATATTGCAATATATTTTCATATCGGTGATATATTACAATATATGGGCCACTATGACCAACATATTGGTCGATATGGCACATCAACTTATGATTCACAAAATTATTTCAATATATCTGATATTAATATGTATTATCCAACACGAATATGAATACGACTATGACCGATACCAATATTTGCATCCATGAAGTTAAGTTAAAAGACGAATTAAGTTTGCACAATTTTGAAGAGGTCGGACTTATTTAAAGATAATCGAAAAGCGTACACTTCTAAAATAAAAAAGAAGAACGGGAGAAATTGACAAGGTTGATTCCCTCACCTGGTCTAAGGTGGATATGGCAGGAGAGAGACCACCGTGTACACTAAAGATTTTGTTCTCAATGAGAGCTGACAGACTGTAGGAGAAACACAATGAAAATTTAGCAATGAGAAATAAGATGATTGGTGAACAAAGAGAATACCTAAAACACAACTAGTGATGGTTGATTAAGGAGGTGTACTAAATAGTTTTAAATCGCAGTGACGCGGGCACATCATCAGGGTTAAAGAATAAAGATGATAGTATTAGATTGAATCAATTAATGATAACTCAGTATAAGACATGAATTTATAGACTACAGAAACCTAAACAAAGAAAGCATCTTGAATGATGTTCCACCTATATGTAACCAATATATTATTCTAAATATCAATTTATAATTTCGATAGGATATGCAAATAATCAAGCAAATATAGATACATAATATTCATTAACATTAAGCAAATGTAAGGAAGCCCGCAGCATCACAGCTAGGGATAATTAAAAAACCACTAACCCGATAAACTGAACCAAAACCGATAAAACCTAACTAAAAAATAGGGTAACCAAACCAAATGGTTCGATTTCGGGTTACCAATTTTTGACTAGCGGATACCCGAATAGACAATATATAAATATATAATTATAAATATATAAATATATAATATATATAATCATTTGCGGTTGAATGAATAATTTATGGTTTGCTACTAAATTATTATTAGAAGTTGTAATTTATACACTAAAATATTATTTGGGCGTTTAAAATTTCGAAGTTTAATTGTTATAAGTTTGCGATTTGAATAAAAATGTTCTGATAATTAAATTCGATTAACCGGTATAACCAAAATGGTTAACCAGTCAAATTGGTTCAGTTTCGGTGTTTAATTTTGCCAAACTGGTTAAACCGGTTTGGATAAAAAAATTGGTTCACTAACCAAATTGTGAACACACCTAATCGTGGCCTCACAATAATGGTCGCACTGTACATTGTATTCCGTAATTAAATCTATGGGTGTACTTAAAACACCTAGTGGCTTTGTGTGCTAGGAGATGCGGATTGATGTTAGTTACGTAATTTGTCACAGACACAAGCTTGATTGTTAATCACAGCAAACGTCCTGCAATACTATCTGGTGTTCAAAAACGAAAAAAAGTGCCCGATGTGGCTAAATGTATTCATTTTGACATTACAACAAAGATATAGTAACAAGAGAAAATTAATTCCCTTTCAAGTATAAAATTTTACCCATTTGAGGGGGAAAAATTGAAATAAAACCAAACATGCAAAATGTCAGCACAGGCATATCCCTCACCAAAAGAAAGATACAAAGATCTTTCTTGAAGGATTCCAATAAAATATGTACTCATCACTATTTGCCAATATCAATTTGTACAACGAAATATGAGTACAAACAACATCAATTCGGAGAGGTATAAATGTACTAGAAAAGAGGCAAAGAGAACATTGAGTAAGGCGAAGTCTAAAGTGCATGTTTATATAAGTGACCCAACACAAAAGAGGAAGAAAATAATGTATTCAGACTAGGAAAAGCAAGAGCTATGAGAGCAAAAGACTCGAACCAAGTAAGTTCTATCCAAGATGTTGATGAGCAACTACTTGTTGTAGATGAGAATATCAAAATAGATGAATAATTTCTACAGCCTTTTTAGTGGAGACAGGAAGAATGCCATAGTGCTTTGGGATCTCGTTGGACTCTGAGATAAATCCAAATCACTCATATGCACATCAGAAGAGATGAAGTTAAAGAAGCATTGAAGATGATGAAAACAAAGAAAGCAGCTGGATCTGACTAGGCCATGGTTGGGGCTTGTAAGAGCTTGGGAGAAGGGTGAATTTCATGGTTGACTAGATTGTTTAACAAAATCCTAAATAGCAAGAAGATGCTTAAGGAAAAAGAACATGTTGGTTCACAAATACTAGTCTAAATGAAGCAAACAGTGTTATGCCAACTACAGAATTAATAAGTTGATGAACTATTTCAATGAGGTTATGGGAAATGGTAATTGAAAAGATATTAAGGGCAGATAAAGTGTATCAAAGAAAAACATTTGGATTCACGCCAAGTAGGTTTACCATTTAAGCTATCTATTTATTAAGATGCCTGATGAAGCAATTTTATGGAAAGACAAAATGACCCTATATGTGTTAAAGCATACAATACACTCTTGAGATAAGTATTGTGGAGAAAAAAAGAGTTAGCCATGGCATAAATCCAAGTTATAAAAGGTATATATTAAAAAGCAATGACTTGTTTAAGGATATAAATAGGCAAAATCAAGGTTTTTCCAATAACAAGTGTCAACTTTAAGCCCGTAATTATTTGCATTGGTAAGGGATGATTTTCAGTGCATGCTTTTGCAGATGTCAATTTTGGTGGGTGAGACAAGAAAAGGCTTTAACCTAAGTCGGATGTTTGGAGTGAGACTTTAGAAAGTAAAGGTTTTAGTCTTTCAGAATTAGTTGAACAAAGACTAAAAATATAGAATTTGAATTTATTAACAACTGAGAACTCAACGGTGCAGATGTGAAGATAGGGCCAGAAAACCTACCAAAGATATTATTCAAATATCTTGGATCAAGAGTTTAGAAAGACTGAACGATTGTTGAAGATAAAATTTATTAGACTAAAGCATGCTGGATAAAATAAAGGGTGCTTCAACAGTCATGTGCAATCAAAGACTATCACTCAAATTTGTAGGGAAAATGCCATGAGATGGCTATTATATCAGTCATGCAATATGGAACAGAATGTTCGGTGATTAAATACCAAAATCTGCCAGAAAAAACAAAAGAAAGAAAGAAAGAAAAAGCAATGACAACAATAGAGATGATATGTTGATGTGTGATCGTACAACAAGAGACTGGATTCAAAACAACGTTATACAGATGAAAATTGAGATGACACCCCTAAAAATGTAAGACATGTTTGAGGTGGTTTAGTTATGTAAAACTAAGACTGTCAAATGCATCTGCAAGGATTTGCGAGAACATGGAAGACGCTCATTATAGAAGAGGCAGAGGCAAACCAAATCAAGGTTTAGAGGAAATCTTCATGCATGATCTTCGTATTTGGAATTCATAGATAACACGGCCTACAACAAATTTGAATGCAAGAGAAGCATCCATGCAGCCGACCCCAAGCAACAGAAGAGGGCTTAGTTTGGTTTGATGTGGTTTATTGATGTGACTTGAACCACCCAATGGCTGAAAATAAAGGATTATATCTTATATGATTTATAAGAATGGGTCATGCCAAAATCTACATGTACAACCCAGGTGCTATGCAGCATATTTACACCTCCGGACAATGTAATTTGCCATGGGGATCTCTCTTAAAATAAGTTGCAAACCTTAAATAATCAAATATATCTGTGCAGTATCTCCAGACATTCACAGAGCCATATTTACGAAGGCATTCGTCATAGAAACCATAAACCTGTAAAACAAAGGACAATCAGTAAGTTCACTACACCAATTCCCTTAAGAAACAAAAGCAAAGGAGATGCCAACAGAACAATACTAACCTGAGTGATTTGACGGCTCTCGTGGTTCCCTCTAATTAATGTTATCCGGTCTGGATATCTTACCTAAATTAACACCATAGGAATTAACAGACACCAAAACAAACTAAAAGCATGAGAGAACTGCAATGTTTTCCTCTAAAAAGCAAATAGCATCATCTACTTGCAAGGTAATGACAGCAGCAAAATCACAACCAAAGACCACCCAGTAAGATAATATAAGCAACATTAACCCAATATGGAACAAAAACATTCTGTCAGATAACTCAAAACCCAAATCATAAGTTAAAAAATAATAAAGTCATCCCGCTAACTAGTCATCAAACTGATGTGGGTATCTGACAAACCCTAACTGGTTAAGTAGAGTATCTTCAGGCATATTAACAGCTCTGCGTACAGATTGTTCCGAATTTTCGCAAAAGACTAATATCAGAATATATGATTTCGGAAAAGCAATTTTGGTATCAACTACATTGGCAAGTCTGAGTCGTGCATTGAAGAGAAAGAGTAGAGAAGATAGAATTACTTCTAAGAGCTCAACAACATAAGACGCCAAAGCTTTGAGTAGGTTTCTGATCTAAACAATATTGCAAAGCTGTATCCTTTGATATTTAGTTTAAACAGAAATGATGTGTTGATAAAACGTATGTCTTGATTCATCTCCATTAGCAGCATAGATTAGATTGATTTGGTCTTTAAAAAATCCATACTGTACTATACCACCTAAAATCCTCCCAGCACAATATTCTGTGTGCCAAATCTGCTATTGTAACAGAGAGGTATATAATCAAGCCTTCTCCAACGGCATTTGTCAAACAAGCAAATTTCCTTCTGATATTGGAATGTGGAATCCAATTACATATTAATGCTCAGTTGGAAATACAGACTACAACAATTTCATAGTATACTCGATGAACATACATATGAAGTCAAATATCTGACCAAACTTCCTATGGAAAAAATGATACACAGTTATACCTTACTTCTTATCTGGCAACACACTTCATTCTGCGGAAACGAAATTTTAAAATGATACCTTGAGGGCAAGCAGAAGCAGGAAAGTCTCAACTGAGTAGAATCCTCTGTCCACAAAGTCTCCCAGAAACAAGTAGTTTGTCTTTGGACAATCACCTCCCACCTTGAACAGCTCCTTCATGTCATAGAACTGCCCATGGATGTCACCACATATCTGAGCACAAACAGAGCTAAAATACCATTAAGCACTGAGGACAATTAGTACTAACCACCCATCTAAAACCATATGCCTGAACCTAGACTAACAAGTAACAACCTAACATTATATAAAACCTTAAGGACATCCATACTGCTCATGAATTGGACGGCCAGCTTAGACAACGATGCCTACCAAACTACCTTGATTTTTCTTCCATGCCCTTCAGGTTGAATCTTGGCACAACAATAAGGGTGTTCCACAGAGGCACAGAAGTCATGGGTTCACATCTCTCAATGCAATGAAGTCATAAGGATATGAACCCACAAAGTAGGAGACTTGTATACTAGGCCTCCTTTTTTCCTTCCATGCCCTTTTATGAAACAATGACTTGAATACCTTGGTGTTGAATAACCCAGCAACAATGAAGAAACTCCTTTTCATGTAGCATGAACTTTAAACTCTACAATACAATCCTAGAAAATGTATAGTAAATCGAACCCCTTATTATGCTCCCCGTGTTTTTACCATCCTTGCTCATTGAAACTTGGGCAGATTTTTGGCTTTAACCAAATTAAGTCCACTTTGACTTTTTGCAGATTTTTGGCTTTAACCAAATTAAGTCCACTTTGACTTTTAGCTCATCCGTATCACGTAATAATCACATGGCCCATCACTTGGGCAACTAATCAACTGTCAATTGCTCCCAGTACATACACAAACACACACATCTTTTATATTGTAAGCATCACAAACTTAATCAGGGAGTTAATATTTCCAAAGCAGCTTTTGTTAGTGCCACAACATGGAGGAACATGCCATATATGGACTAATCTGACACTAACGAATTTTGCTCTGAAAATAACAGAGGACCTCGATAATTTCATCTTTCCTTCTTTCTTTCAAGTAGGGCTAATATGAGAAGCTTGTACTTATATCCAGCTTGAATGATCTGTCCTTCTCAGAATTACCAACAAACATTTAAATCTAAAACTGAATCAAACCCATGATTCATAGCCGCAAGCAAATCAAGATATAGCCACCCCCACCCCCACCCCCAAATTAGCAACCACGCCTTAAATAAAACAAGCAACAAAAGGAAGAAGGAAAAGAGTAAAAATTAAGGAGCCAGTAGAAAACAAGACAATATAGCATTAACAGAACAAAGCCCAAGAAAGTGCTTAATCGATTTATCTAAGACTTACAGTAACGGGGGCATCGACCCTTTGAACGTTGCTCTCTTCGACTAATATTTCCATGGCTTTGAGGCATAGCGCCTTCACCTCTGATTCCCTGAGAGGTTCGCATCTCTTGAGTTGCTCTATTTGCCTGTCCAGGTCCGACATCTTTCTCTCAAAATCAAGCGCTTTGACCCAGAAAGAGTCGGCCTATCAGCGAGGAGAGCTCGAAAGTCACCTATGGCTAACAAAGCCGGAGTGAGTCAAGCGCTCTTGTTTTCTCATCGTTTGGACATTTGCACTGTTTGCCTTAATATTTACTGAATTGTTTCTTACTTTCTCCTCTAAGGCCGTTCGGAATGGAGATGGATCATTGAAAATGAAATAGAGAAATTGTAGAATCCGAACAATTTGTATATTATTTGTAATATCCTCAGATAGTCTTAACCCTATTTATGGATCTTTCCTTGAAATATAATAGCATATAGATGAGAGAAAATAATAAAATTATCGTAAATTTATATATTATTGATACATTAATGAATTTGGATCACTGTACGGATTATGAAACCACTTGATCTTCTCCAACCAATTGAGCTAAAGCGGGTTTGATCTCCATATCTGATAATATGGGTCCTATACAACATAACGAATAAATAAGAAGTTAGAGGATAATAAGACTCGCTTCCTAATTTATTCTCCGACGCTCAAATAAGTAATATTTAAATATATGTGAGAAAGATGGAGGTTGAAGGGCAGAGCTCTAATGTGTGTGTTCGTCGGATAATGGCTTACTAGAAATACGCTCGATGAGGAGCAGCTTCGAAAGTTCTAAGGATGAGTAAATGCATAAGGGATAAGGGTAGACTAGTCAGATGAACTTTGACTGCTTAGAACACGATTGCTTGGTCTGGTGTTTCAGTATCTCTCTTTCTCTCTCTGCTTTTGCTTTGTGGGAGATATCTTGCCTACAAGAACGAATGGTACTTATAGTGTTGAAGTTAGTTTAACTTTTCCTAGGTATCACGATTCGCGACAGCTGCCAACGCTGACTTGTTGAGCTGTCTCAATGATCGTGAGTGCTTGCTATGGCAACCCGAGCTATCCACGAGTATTATTTCTTTGTTCAGACGATCGAGGGGATTGCCGCATGGTGATTGCTTTTTTTGAGATGATTCGTTGAATCGTGATTGTCATCTTGGGAGTACACAATCTTCGGTAAAATATTTAATGAGTTGCCTCTACAATTTTGACAAATGCTGCCCGCATATTCGTAGAATGTAGTGTCGTTTGTTGATTGATGAGCTAGAGGGGCATCTACGAGTTTGCCCCAATTGCCCGTTTTTCGTTGGACAGTCTCGAGTCGACCCAACTAGACCAACAGGTCTGATTTTGGGCTTACGAAGCCACATTGTAGGCATGCTATATCCCGGGCTCTTCCCCTATCAACGTATTTAGTTCCTGGGCCGGCTCATTTGTTCTTGTACACATCAATTACATTTTTTAGTGAAGATGAGAATAGGGCTAGAGAACAACAAAACAATCATCTATTTATATTTATATCTCTAATTTATTGTAGTAATAATTTTTTTATGCTTTTCATATGATACTAAAAATATTAACAAATTACAAAGAAATAATCTCCAATTTTGAATGGAGGAAATAAAAAAGGAGAAATTATGGTCAATAGTTCACCCTCATTTGTAAATATCTCAACCAATCACAATAAGCAATACAATCTATAAGTAAATTATTTTATTGGCATTATTGAGAATAGTAAATTTAGCCAATAAAAAGAATTGTTTTTTTTGTAATATTATGAATGATTACGGGTATAAAATTAAG
Organism: Nepenthes gracilis; assembly: GCA_033239525.1. Lineage (NCBI taxonomy): Eukaryota > Viridiplantae > Streptophyta > Magnoliopsida > Caryophyllales > Nepenthaceae > Nepenthes > Nepenthes gracilis. Next base: position 5,066,868 of record BSYO01000006.1, read on the forward strand.
CATGATTAATTTTTTTAAGTTGAGCATGGTCACAGATAAAAGTGTCTTGTTTGCCCAACCCAACCTCGATCATAATTTTTTAAAAATATATTTTTTCTGTTAAATAAATAATAATTTTAAAAAACTATTTCAATAGAATAAAATTTTAAGATAACTAATACTTTTTATATGAAGTTTATTCATTAAAATATACAATTATGTAGTATTTTATCATAATATTATAGTTTTTGAAATATTATATATTCCTAAGTATTTTTATATAAATAAAAATTTTAAATAAGTATATTAAAAATAAAAATTATCTATTGATCAGTCTAAATTAACTCATAGATGAACACAGTTAAGGCTTTTGATCCAAATGACCAGATGACTAGTTTTTGTCCAACCCAATCCAATTTATTAGTCATAATTTCTTATCTAAACTCAATCTGTACTCAATTCAAACTCAATTTTAATCGAATCTGTTATATATTATTGGATAATACATTTTAATTATTTTAATAATTATTATAAGAAATGGGTTGATTGGTCGAGAATTAAAAAAACCTAGTTGTTGGGTTGGCAGGGGCACATGTTCTGAGCTCCTAGCTTGGCGCGGTCTTGTGGTTCGGACCATTTGTAATGCTATTAATACTGTGTTTACCCAGACATCAAGAAAATTTAGCACATTGGTCCATTTATTCTTTATTGTTATCCTCTAAAACAATTTGTAAGTAAAATAGAAATTTAAAGATATGTTAAGTATTGAATCTTAAATATTTTATGAATACATGGACCATTCATTGAACAAATTAACTATTAACTGTTAAATAAATAATTATAATTTAATATTTTTATAATAATTTTATTTATTAGTTTTAATTTTTTTTAAATAATCAAATTCCAATTATATATTTAAAAATTAATAATTAAAATTAAAAGATGAATCAACTTCAAATTGTTTAAAAAAAAAAAAAAGAAAGAAAGAAGGAATGGGAAAAAGAAAAGAAAAATCCTGAAATTCTGGTTAAATGGTGGTCACGTATCGTTTGATTGGGTAAGCTTGTATCCAGACGTTAGACAAGACCGCCTCTTGAGCATGAACGTAAGCAGAGATCGCATCGTACCATTCTGACCATTGTAATGGCGTAAGTTCGAGTCGCTGGGGCCGGAGAGAGAGAGAGAGTGGAAAAGGGTCCATTGAGGGCGATGGACTGCGTGGTTCTATTTGCTCCTCTAAGCATGTCGAAACCGGAGTTGATCCTCTGATTGATGTGACTAAGCAAAAGTAATCTTTGTAGGTATGATTGATTAATTGTTCATTTGTTTTCGACCCGATCGCTACACACACACACACATATATATATATATATATATATATATATATATGTATTTTAATAATTGTGAAATTTACTGTTATGGTTCTTAGTAATATCATAAATAGGCGCTGTGTAGTTCAGATCCTTAATTCTGACTTCTTTTAAAATCTAGGGTTTTGCACATATCAATTGCTTTTAAAAATTTCGATTTCTATTTCATTCTGCCTCATTTTACTTGGATATTCGGTTGTTAACCCCACCTACGCCAATGTATGCAATTGAAGTTTTATAATCAATTTTGAATTTCATGATTGTCCATCCTGTATTAAGGGCCGTTTAAATTTCTCTATATTTCAGTTTGTCGTCTTATTTTGTCTCAATTGACTCCTATTTTGTCTTTCATTTGAAGTGATCAATGGCGTCCTTATCTGGGGAGTCATGGATGAGAGAATACAATGAAGCAGCAAAGCTAGCAGATGATATGGGTGGGATGATCTCCAAAAAGTCCTCAATGGCCGCTTCAGGACCAGACTCGCAACGCCACTTCTCCTCCGTACGGCGTAAGATCACAATTCTGGGAACTAGACTTGATAGCTTAGAGTCCCTTTTGGCTAAGCTTCCAAGCAAGCAAGCAATGTGAGCAGTTTGAACTTTGAACTTATGCGGGTTAAACTTGTTGCTGAATTTATTCTGAAGCTTGACACTTACTTGCATTGTTGGTCACAAGGAGAAGGAATTTTCTGCTCATTTGTTAGATTTTTTTGGCATTTTGATCCTTTTCCTTGTGGCCTTTCTGTTTTGCTGTTCATAGTTGGACAAGCTTGTTTTCTTCAAGTTGAACAAAATCAATACAAATTGACGGTGAGAATAGAAGTCTCAGTGCATGGACCCTGATCCTTCGCAAACGGAGACTTTGAACTGAATACCAATCCATAGGATGCTTTGCAAATTGGGCATGTCTTCCTGTGCCGAATTCCTTGTACCAGGAAGAATTGAGAAGCACATCGATCTCAGGCATGTCCTTCAAAATTGAATAACTCCCCTGCAAAATCCTCCTTTGATAAATATCAATTAATACTTCACCCTTTCATTTTCGACGAACGGGCTCTTATCGGAACTCTATAGGGACAAAGAGAAACAAGAGACCTCATATAATAGATAGGAGGCAAGAAAGCAATACCAAAAAATGGTGGTTTGAGATTGTCTGCTCTGCACCCACCCCTGAGTACAATTATATGCTCATTTGTGCTCCTCCTGCTTGTGAGCTTATGGTCCTTTCTTCAAACAGAAGGAATTGATATGTGGGTTGAAAAATACTTACATAGACCAATGGAGATGATGAAATACCAAAAAAAAAAAAAAAAAAAAAAGCTTCTTTTTTAAGCTCAAATTAACGGTTTTCCAGTATGGGAGAGGTAAAAGGTTGATACTTAATTATCCGTTGTTATGTTATTTGTAACTCATACTTCCTATGTTTGATGACTTAGGTTTTCAAAGAAGTTTTTTTAATGCAAATTGGTCCAATTTTAAGGGTTAACTAATGTTGACGTTGATCTGAGATCTTGAAATTGGAATAAGTTTGGCAGTAGATCACGAAATATTGGTAATCTTTTCTATCTAATGAAGAGGGAGTCGGGTCTCATGTGCAACTCAACCTCCACACACTTAGATACATATGACCTGATTTTAGGTGCTACCACTTCTTCTGCCTGTCTATTTGTCTCTCATCACTATCATTGACCTCTCATCACCTTTGAACAACAACCACAATTCACAAATCAGTCTCCCTTTGCACGTCATCTTCCTTTCCCTTTTCTTATCATAGTTCCTCATCCTTTCCTTGACATCTAGGCAATTCCATGACTTGAAAACTCATCCATAGCTGATATAAATTGGAGTTTTGACCAAATGGAATGGCTTCTCCAATTATATTTCTGCGTTGCCATTATGAACTTCAACCAAAGTCATGGCCTTAAATAATGGATCAATTGATTGAGACAATGGATGCAGATGGGATGGCCATTAGCTGGATTTGACAAATCTGGGTTGTATCTGAAAATTAGGTTGCAGCAGGCATTGCATTCAGTCAAGATCTCAAGAAACAGTTGTTACATAACAACTGTGTTGGAAGGCATTTTCTAGAGTTTGATATAACAAACAATATTATGTCACATATATCTAGAATCACTGGCATATGGTTGTCTAGTACTTGTAAAATGGCAGTTTAGGCATGCTTTAAGTGAGGACGTTTCATTGTAGTGTTTTTTTAAAGTTGGTTTCCTTTGCAAACATTAGGATGAAGACAAATTGAAACAATATGCAGGAGAATATGGAGAAATGTCATTTACTATTTTGTTTCATAAAATAAACTGAGTCCTTTCACTCTAGTGGGAGAAATCATCGATATAGGACATTTTCACAGAACTGAAAAATGTTTTGTTAGAGCTGGTCTTCCAGCTACTTATTGATTAAATGATGACTTTAGTTCCTTTTTCGCCCCATGTCCATCATTCTAAACTTTGCTTAGTAGGTAAAATGGGGCATGAGGAAGAAGGATTTGTCTTTTGCTTTGTTTGTATAGGTCTAATATTTTGTGCAAATTAGATAGAAGCACCTTTACTTTTCAGCTTGGGGAATGTCCCAACTGTTTTTAGTTCTCTTCTGGGGTCTCAGGGATGCCTTAGACCAGAGATTGGAGATGACAATTTGTACACTTTATTTACGAAGTCTTAATTACTTAGCCGAAAAAAGAAGGAAACAGAGCATAAAATTCTGGTGAACTGAGTCGTCATTGTTGGTTCATAGTGTTGTAGAAGCTCTTGCGTAATCCATGTTCTTCATCTTATGGACTCCATATGTTTGATTATCTTTCAAGGAAACAGCTTTGTTTCATGGAATCATAATAACATTATTCAGTATCTGTTATATCATATTCTTTGGAATTTTCCCCATTATGTGAATTATTATAGTTTTAAACATATGTGAACTAATAGTTAGGTGAATTATTCTTATTCTGTTCACTTGATATTTAAGGATTATATTGTTGTCTCAGTTAAGCTTTGATATCCCTAAAAGGTGGGCGAATTTGGTGTTGGCTTCAATATTGTTTTCAAATGCAAATGTCATATACAATAATATAATATGCACAACAAATATAGAGAAAGACAAAGAAATTGACTAGTCAGTATGCTAGTTCAGACATCAATGCTCTACACCATGATGATCGCATCTTCCTTTGGTGCTTTCCTGTACCTTTCCTTTATTGATGTGCTTACAAGTTAAAACCTACAAGTTCCAGCAACTAACAACATAACCTTGCCTCTAATAGTCAAGCTAGACTCTCAACCTAGCTATTCACATGTTCAATTTAATCCAAATGACACTTACACTTCCACACCAATAGTAGTTTTCATAATGAAATTGATCTTCCACTATCTAATATAGCCAGTATAAGCACCTACAAACCTTTCAAAAACTCTTAGAAGAAGCTAAATTATTTTGCCAGTGTAAGCTAAAATCACTATCTCAAATTGGGGGGTTTGTACCCACATGAATTTTCAAGTAAGACTATAAATTCATTCACTATTTTGAGCTTTTCAACCTGAAAATGCCAGGTGTCTATTGATGAACACAATATAAATTCAAGTTCTTCAACTTTTCATGCTTTTCCATGTGTGCTTCCATGTACTTTAACCCTTCAATTTCCTAGAATCACACAGAAAGGACTCTTGCATGAACTAAGTGTCAAGTTGCTTTGCTACCATCAAAACTCCAACTCATTTTGGGTTCTATAAATATGTTATCAATTCATGACATTTCATATCATTAGAAAATCTTATCGTAGGTAGAAAGTGTTTTCTTGTGGTGTTAACCTTCAAGTACTATATTTTTATCTGGCGTTTCTGTAAAATGTTTAAGGCCAGGATTATGGTTATTGTTATATTACTATTATTATTACATGACCACAGGGAAAAATTGTACTTTAGATAGACACCTGCGGTTTTAACCCATGTGTAAGCAATAAAACCTGACAACTTGAAATAAGAAACAATCCTGACCATGCTCAATTATAGTCCCATAAAGGGTCCAACTGCTAAGAATCAGAGAACTGCAAAAGGCCTCCAAGCCAATGGATCTGGTGGGAACTCAAAACAAAATAAATTTACACCCAAAAACCAGGAAAAATTCAAATTCCTACAGGCTAAATCAAATGCCCTTGTAGGTCATAAATCATTCTTAACCCCTAACAATAAAGAAAAAATTAACGAGAATAACTAGAGAAAGATGTCCTTAGAAGAATTCGCTTGCTATTTAAAAATGTAGTGATACATTATATTGCTTATTATGATTAATAGATGTGATGCATGAATACTGAATCGTGATCTTTAGTAATACCCAAAAAGCAATTACACTGGGGAGGCTATACAAGTGTTTCCTGCCATTTAGTTCTATTAAAGGCTAGACCTTCTATATCAATCACTGAAATATGTGAAGAGCTTTTAGATTTTTATCACTTATGCTAAAGAAGTAATTCTTTCTCATAATTAATATTTTATTTTCAGCTTTATAGGAAATATTCATTGCCTCCTTGTACAATTTGAGAAGGACATCAACTATGGGTAGAATGATATGGCTTTCTCTTGTCATACTAGTCGACAATAACTTTTTGCAGAACTGAGGTTTTGCTTTCAAACCTAAATTGTTGATTTGCTTGCTTGTGTGATCTGCAGAACAGAGAAAGAGATGAACCGCCGACGGGACATGCTTTTGAATTTGAGATCAAAAACAAATCAGATGGCATCCACTTTGAGCATGTCAAATTTTGCCAACAGAGATGGTTTACTTGGTCCAGTGATAAATACAGTTGATGTGATGAGTAGAACTGCTGGCTTGGATGATCAAGGCATCGTCAGTCTTCAGCGACAAATTATGAGGGGCAAGTTGCTATTTTGCCTCATCATGAACATGTTCTGTTACTTTATTTTATCTCAGTTTCCGTGCTTGCATTCCACTTTGGTACTATAGACTTTGTTCTGGCTCTGCATTTTGAACAGAACAAGATGAAGGGCTTGAAAAATTGGAGGAGACAGTGATAAGCACAAAGCACATTGCATTGGCTGTGAATGAGGAGCTAGACCTACAAACTAGACTCATTGTAAGATCTTCCATAGTTGATTTATTATTTCTTGTGTTGTTATTTCTGTCCCATCTTGAAAAGTTTATGTGCGTACATCTACAATTGCATGATCCCCAATGTGCAGGACTCCTTGGATTACCAAGTGGACGTCACGGGTTCCCGGCTACAGGTCCTCAAAATTTCATTGTTTCAAACTTTATGTTGGTTTTGAATTTGGTCCTTGTGCTAATTACATTGTATTATGTGATTCTCATTGTATCACCTTCCAGCTTCCAGTTAAATGTTTTGACTAGTGATTTGAGCTGATCATTAATGGGGTTTGGGTTTTGCAGAGGTTATGCTAAAAATTCATAGGTTTGAGTATGGCCTAATATTATGATCATACTCATCCCTTTGGCATAAAATATATATAACAAGTCTTTATCTATATTTCATTATGTTAGAATATAAGTTAGTATTAGAATATTTGTTAGAATACATTCTTAGAATATACTTTGGTTTATGCTAAGAAATATTTTCTTGAAAGGGTAATTTAGTACTTTTGACATATTTAAAGACCTTATATATACATGTGAATAACACTAACCAAAGTATAGGGTTCTCTCATCTCTCCTTTTTTTATAATTTCTACATGGTATCAGAGTGGGGTTATTTTCTAAATGCTATCTGCAGCTGCCGCTGGTGTTTTCCTTTTGGTGAAGATGCAGCTCCTGCCTATGAGCAAAAGCCCCAAAGCAATTTCTCTTTTTCTTAACATTTACTGCACAAAAATCAGAGCCATTAGTTTCGCAGAACCCTAATTCAGAGTGTTCACTGACGGAGAAACTTGGAACCCAAGCTAGGTGCGACGCCATTGCCTGCACTCTGTGTTGTACCTGATGGTGTTATTGGTATGGGTGCAGATCTGATAGGGGAATAGGGCGGTTCGTCTCATCTTCTTCACTAGCTTCTTCTTTATTTTGAAGGTCTTGTGCTACCGTACTTTTGAGTTTGAAGATGGATGACAGGTGGATGACAAGAATGAGAGAGCAATGAAATCTCTGGAGAAGTTGGGGAAGAGTGCTTGCTAGAGCATTTGTGGTGACCTTTGTGCGCATCTCTGAGCAGCAAGGGCAGAATGCTTGCTAGGATTTCTTATTGGCATCTGTGTGGGTATGGTAGTCTGCTGATTCTAGGTATTCAATGTCTCTGGAATCTGTTAAATCCTTCACAGGCATTCTTTGATTTTGATTCGATTTGTGAGATCTCTTCGAAGCTGCATTGAATTCCCGTTTTATTTGGGGAGATATTTTGATTTTTTGCTTCTGATCAAATCTGTGAAGTTTGATGGTTTTTTGTTTTTATTCTTGTTACTTTTGTGGTTGTTTATTCTCTTAAAGCTACTTTGTTACTTTGACTGTGCCCTTGTGATTATTATTCATGGATTCTAAATCCACATTTGGTGATCATTGTGGTAGAAGCAATGATGGAGTTTTTTTTGGGGGGAGGGGTTATTGTGGTAGAGTGGGTTATACATGAAAGAAGTGCTGGTTGCCATATGGGAGGTCTTTTACAACTCCTAATTATATTGTTACTGCCTTGTTTAATCCCGTAACCATACCGCTTGTCTTTCGGTATCTTCTTAGGTTTGAGTCATTAACTATGGTGCCTCTAATTTTATGTCTAGGTTCACAGATATTTTGTCTAATTTTCAACAATGTTCCATTGTTGCTTACATTTTTTGGACAAATGACTCATCTAAAAAGATTAACGGTATTGGTTTTACTTTTCTGACACAAATTTTGTCTCTTATCGGTTCTTTACTTGCCAAATTTTTCTTTTAATTTGTTAGCAGTTAGTAAACTTATTCAATAATATATATAATTGTTGTGCAATATTCTTCTCTACACACTATTAATTTCAAGAACTTATTATGAGGAGGGTTATTAGTAAATGTCGTCGTAACTCAGGAAGTCTTTACTTGTTTGATATAGACCTCAATCCTATCATCTGTTTTGGTGTCACTTTTACGCCTCTTGATCTTTGCAGTAGATTGAGACATTCATCTCTTTTTAGTCTGAAAAAGTTATGTCCAACTTTGATATCTGTCACTGACTTGTTTTGTGAGCTATCTCAGTTTGCCAAACACTATCATTGGTCATATTCCTGTCAACTAAATATATGCACATGCGTCACTTTTGAGTCAGAAGACTTGGATGTTTGGGGACCTTGTTCAATTTCATCCAAGATGTGATTTTATTACTTTGTTATATTTGTTGATGATTATTTACGAGTTATCTGACTATATTTGATGAAGAACCATTGTAAGTTATATTCCATTCTCTGTGCATTCCATGATGAAGTTCAAAACCAATTTTCTATTTTTATATGTGCTTTGAGAAATGATAGTGGTCATGGATATTTTTCTGCCCCTTTTGTCCTTCCCTATCACAATCTGAGATTTTTCATGAATAATCTTGTCACAAGACACCTTGACAGGACGGAGTAGTCGAGAAAAAGAATAGATATTTAATAGAGGTTGTTAGAGCTCTCTTATTCCAAATAGGAATTCTAAAAACTTTTTGGAATAATGCAATGTCAATAGTTTATTAACTTAATCGGATGCCATCTGTTGTCCTTAGGGGGAGATTCTTTAGGCATTACGTTTTTTTCTCACGAAAATTTTCGATTGTGTATGCTATGTTCGATATATTTGGCTTTAGGTCATCAAGTTTGATCCTAATTTTATATTGTTAATTTTTATTGGATACCAAAAAGGGTATCGATGTTTCTCTCTAGAGTTTGGAATGTTTTTTTAGTATTCTCTGATGTCACATCTTATGAGTCTACATGTTTTTATCCAAATGTATCTTCAACAAATCCATCATTGGGTATTCCTTCCAAGGATGATATTCTTGTACATAAGATTGTTTATCAAGGTGTATCTCCTATACCTGTATTACATGTGCCTCCTTGTCCTCCTATTACTCCAACATTTATTCGTGGTTTTCGTCAGGTTTTTGATTTCTTTTTGAGAGTAATCTTGAGCCGACCACTATCAATTTCATTCTTAAGTAGCTATTTCAATTATAGATACTATTATTCCTAATCATAGAAGTAATTCAAACCTTTCTATTGTATTACAAAAAAGCTATCACAATAGCATTCAGTTTCCATTGTCTACTATATTATCTTATACTGTCGTTTCATCTTTGCAACAGGCTTTTGTGTCCGCCTTGGACTCTGTTACCATACCTTGATCTATATTTGATACTATTTCTCATCCTGATTAGTGGGAATCTATGGAGAAAGTGATGGTTGCGCTTGAGCATAATTACACATTGGAGTTTTTCTTGTTATCTATGAGGAAGAGACCAGCTGGGTGTAAATGGATTTACATAGAGAAAATCACTCTAGATGATTCTTTAGCTTAGTTGAATGACCATTTCGTAGTTAAAGGCTATGCTTAGACATATGCCGTGAACTATACTAATACTTTTTTATTTGTAACAAAGTTGACTTCTATTAAATTTCTCATTTCTTTGGTATTCATAATTGGTTTTTATATCAATTAAACGTTAAGATTGCGTTCGTACATGATAATTTTTAGGATGAAGTTTATTCAGAGCGACCTTCAGGGTTTATTGCTCGGGGTAGTTTGGGCCTGTTTGTCAATTGAGGAAGTCCTTATATGGTTTGAAACAATCTTCATGAGCATGGTTTGACAAATTCAGTAAAGTTGTAGTTAAATTTGGGCTCTTTTGTTGCAACAGTTATCACTTCATGTTCTATCATCATTCCAGTGTTAAATATATTCTTCTCATTGTGTATGTAAATGATATTGTGATTATTGGCTGTTATAATATTATCATCATAGATATAAAATTGTTCCTTTAAATTAATTTTAGACAAAGATATTGGGAATTTACATTATTTTCTTGGTATTGAGGTTGTTAAATGTCATTTTGGCATCTTTCTTTCCTAAAAAAAAAGTACACAATGGATTTATTTTGAGAGAGTAATATGTTGAATTTGAAACATTGTGTTTCTCCCATGGTTCCAAAAATTAAGTTGTCACTAGATGATAAAGATGCCTTTTACTAAACCAGAAAGGTACCAATGAGTAGTTGATAAAAGTAATTATATTGCCATGGCTAGTCAAGATATTGCATTCTTGGCTATTATTGTGGGCCAATTTTTGTGTTCTCCTTATGTTCCTAGTTGGGATGTTGTAATACGTATTATAAGATATCTCAATAGTATACTAGGATGAGGTTTGTTGTATAGTAATCATGGTTATACTCAATTTGAGGGTTTCTCTGATACTGATTGGGATGGGTCACTGTATAATTAAAATCTATTGCCGACTTTGCATGTTTGTTGGAGGCAATTTGTGTCGTGGAGAAGTAAGAAATAAAATATGGTAGTCATATTAAGTACAAAATCAAAATATCGTGCACTAACGCATGTTAACTATAAAGTGATGTGATTTTAGACAATTATTTAGTTCTCTAGGGTATAAAAGTTCTAGACCTTATTAGTTATAATATGATAATCAATTAACCAGCCATATTGCATCTAATCCAGTATTTCATGAGCACATAAAATATATTAAGGTTTATTGTTACGTTGTTTGTCAAAAGATTCAATAGCACTTAATTCGTATCCATCTTGTTAAGATTGGATATCAACATGTTGATATATTTTCCAAGTCTTTAATTAAAATTTAAGTTACATATATTTATAACAGGTTAAGTATGATTAACATTGATACTTCAATTTGAGGAGGAGTGCTAGAATATAAGTTAGTATTGGAATATTTGTTAGAATATATGTTTTAGCATATTCAAAGTAATATTACTTTGTAAGAGCATTTAGTATTTTTGACATATGTAAATAACTGTATATATGTGTGTGTGAATAATGCTAAACCAAATATGAGATTCTCTCATCACTCCTTATTTCATAACTTTTACACACTACCTCAGGGCTTGTTTGGGAAGGATTTGCCTTTTTTTTTTTTTTTTTTTTTTTTTTGCTTTCTGTTTTTAGTTTCTTCTTTGGTGCTTGTTTTCTATTTTTCATGAACAAAACAAAACACATGTCTGTTGATTGTTTCCTTTTATAATGAAAAATCCATAATAAAATATTCATATGGTTTAAATTTTAACCTTATATTTATCTAAACATACTAGTCCATCAAGATCTCTATCATTTCGAGAGGAAAAAACAAAGAGACATAACACAACTAGATTACTAGTAACTGACCGGAATCTGAGTACTACAATCAATTTTATTTGAATACCGATATACCCAATACTACAGATATTAGGCAAATATTTGTTTATTAGCTTACAATTTATAGAAAATTTTTTTTTCTGATATATTTGATATTGAAATGTGTTATCCGATGTATCTAATACCAATAATGATGCCAAATCAATATTTTCATCCATGATTCCGATCATGTGACACTAGTATTAAAGGTTAATTTCCCCCTTCCTAGTTCAGATTTAAGTGTGGGTTTGATAATATGAATCATATTTGATGCAAGCACCATTGATCTTAGTTTTCTGATAACTGGCATTATCCAAGGATTTTAATTATAGTAGCTTAATTATTGACGTTCACTTTGTTTATCATGAGAGACTTCAAACTTTTTGATGCCAAAGGGGAAAACTCAGAAAAAAGCAGGCTATAGAGACAAAAGAGTAGACACTTGTAGAGGGAATTATAAGTGTGTCATGAATGAGTTGGGCTTCCATCATTCTATTATGTCTCAAACTTCTGTTTTCGTTGTTTCTGTACATAAAATTTTTGTTTATGGATTTTATTAAAGTAGGGCCATAAACATGAATTTTACTCTGATTTGGTTTTTATGTAAACGTACAAAATTGAAAATATAACCATTGCCAATTGCTACCTTACTTTTTGAATATGTTCTTTTCAATTGCCAAACATCCCAATGCTTATAATGTATCTAGCTTTATAGAGGTTTATATGTGTATATTGTTTCATAATTTCCCTTAGCGGCATTTGAAGATCAATAGCACTCACTATATATTTCTCCATTTTAATTAATCTTCCTTAATGCTGTAAAAATCTTCTTCAATCTTTCAATCTTCTTGAATTCTAGATCCTAGTTAATAAAAGCTCTAGGTCTTGTGAATTTCTTTTTCGTTAATTATAATTGTTTAGCTAATCTTGGGAGAATTACTAAAATTGCATTGTCTTCCTCTTTACTCTACTCATGTATTTATCTCAAACACTTCAAATTCTACAGTGCCTGTTATTGGTGCTACTTCTCTTGTTTCTTCTTCAAAAACACTATAATCTGCAAATAAACTATGACAAGGCACCTCATAATAAATGTGTTTAGTAAGCCTGTCCATAGCTAGGGCAAATAGGTGAGGACTCAAGGCAACTTTTCTGAGATGTTTGGGCTGCGTAAGGCTGCCTAATAGAGTTTAATTTTGAAGCTTAGTTGTCAGGACAAGAATAGAAAGGTGCTGCCCTAGGCCCAAGCTTACATTTCAGTGGCCATGCTGAGCAGGGCTTGAGCCCATGGACAGGTCTGGAATTCGTGGCCCCATGTACATAGTGAAATTAAACCTTTTTTTCTAACAATTACCTCGTATATGAGTTGTCATCTCTCCAATCTTTAGCAAGAAATCATGGTGTCGATTACTTTCTCCTTAATATTGCTTATCACATTAAGCATTATTTTTCTGCTGTTTACTGGAGTCAGGGTTTATACTAATGTGAGATAAAAGTCAAGCACGGAAGGGTGGAAAACAATAGATGAAGATGGAAAGCAAAATAAAATTATACATGACTGTAGGTCTATGAGCATCTCAGATGAAGCAAAGCTTGAAAACCGACTTCCTTATTTACTGTGGAGATCAATTGCTAGTTACATGTATAAAGTTGTGGGAATATTCAAACACTGAACAAAATTATCAGAATTAGGGAACCATGTAATGAAAGAAGGATCATGTAGGTAGCACTTGTTATTTTTATGTTAATTCATGTGTAAATAAATTAAAATTCTCAAACAAAAAATGATGTTCGGTGAAGTTTTTGCCTTTGGAATGTTGTAAACATGAAAGTCCTGTTTCTAGAAAAAGTGCAAGTAAAATTAACACAAAGGGCTTCAACTTTCAAGTGACAGAAACAAATATTGTATATAATATCCACCATTTTTATTTAACAATACCTCTCAGGCACCTCTTATGCACTATCACCTCCATGATTAGTCCACTATAGATGAATTCAAGCATTGGCAGTAAACCTAAACGGATAGTGTAACTATAGATGAAGTTTGACTGTTGGATGCCTGTCATTTGTGGTTTCTGGTGCCCCAATTGCTGCTTCCCTGTTCTGTAAAAGGCCGGAAAACTTGGCCACATTTTGACAACCTGGAAAATATTCCTGATTGTAGCAGTTGGGCTATAGCAGAGCTAAATAGCTAAAATGGGACTGAATTAATATAGGAAAAGAGCTAATAGGTGAAAATAATTACATTAAGGGTAAATGTTTTGTGGTTGAGAAGGGCTAACTGACAGATTTAGACAAGACTTACGGGCAGGCAATGATCTTCATGTTTTTCCAATTAGTTTCAGTGTAGCTGATTATAAAGATGTGGTAGCTTCTGACTATGTGTACGTTGTGGACTCTAGTATGGTCTGCAATTTTATTCATAATGAATCATGATCAAGCCGCTATGGAAGAGTTAATCTATCTGCCCAAAGGTAATAAAATCAGCTGGAAAATCAAGCAAAATACAGAAGATTAAGTGGTGTAGAGAGGTGATATTAGGCTTTGCTTTTCTGGTGTTTCCTTGGAAGTTGCTGTGGAATCTTACAGTCCATTAGAATCCTATGTTTAACTTGGGAAGTTATTTGTGGAAGTGTCAGAATTTGGATAATTTGCAGAAAAGAGGGTTTTCTTCTTTCAAACTGCTGTTACCTATAAGCAAAAAAGAGTCTTCAGGATCGTTTCCTATGTCCTGCTTAAGTCTGTTGAAACCTGCTATTGTGCTAATTGGACTGCCGTGGCTGCCATGGGGCCAAGCTGGTTTAGTCAAAGAAGAAATTTTAACCTCCTGCGTGTGGTTTTTTCGGTTCAGAAAGGAGGATGATGTATGGGTCAAGATGCCTTTGGCCATTTTTTGTACGATTTGGAATGAAAGAAACTTGAGCCTCGTATACTAAAGGGGACTACAGTCATTCAGCTATATTCATCCTGTTTTAGGGAACTCTTCTCCTTGTTGTAGGGTAATTCTCCTGCATTGCATTCAATATAACTTAGAATTTACAGGCTGTTTGGCTTTCCTTCTGAAAAGATTTTTTATTATTGACTGCTTACTTCTTTTTTCCTTTAATCGACTTGTTATGATGGATTATTTTGGAACCGGGAAAGGCCTATTTGTGTTTTCCTCTTCCATTTTATTGATCTTTGGTGGGATATCTTACCCATCAACTCATTCAGCATCAGTCGTACTGAATGCAAAATGGTTTTAATTATCAAAAGTTGTTGGCCAAATATAGTCTGGTACATCGGAAAATATCGGGTGAATACACTAAGAAATATCATCCATATAACCACTATATTTCATTTTATGTTCTGCATTTCTGACAGTACTTCATGCCATGTATTACATGAATGTGTGGTTTCCTTTTCGGCTGAATTCATCGGAAACTCTTACTATTACTTACCATCTATGGTGGAAACAGCGGATCCAAAGGACTTTGGCCACACTTAACAAACGGACCAAAGGTGGGTGCTCGTGCGCATGCCTACTGCTGTCTGTTCCGAATTGTGATCCTTGTTCTGGTAGCATGGGTGCTGATCAAATATTTGTGACATTCTTATGATCAACCTGCTGACTTTGTTGATGACTCTTTCCACCCTCAAGCTTTGTTCTTCCCACTTGAATCTATCCATGTAACTTATGATATGTTTTTCAGGTAAACGTGGTGGAAGCTATTTCACCTCTTTTTTTCCCCAATTGGGTTAATGCTTTTATTTTTGACTATTTTTTGACAGATACCTATTGGTCACTTATTTGCATGACAATAAGTCAAAATTCTCCTTTTGGGGTTGCAAATTTCTTAGCTTCTGAGATCTCTACACCCACTATTGGTGCTGGACTTTATAATGTAATATGATAAAAGCACTAATATTTGACCTGAAAAATATTTTTAAATTTTTATGATGCCTTTTGACTTATATTGTCATGCAAATCAATTATCAGTAATGGCCAGGGAGGGTCATCAACATTGCCGGCCAGTGAACCACAGCAAGAACCAGACAATCAGATAAAACTCTTTATTTATGGGTGTTAATGATTAATAAAGAGTAATAGACAAGCTTTAGTGGAATCACAATAGATTCATATTTAAATATATTTATATGAATCGGCCATGTTACCACAAAATTTTAATGCCACCGAACTAAATCTATGCTAAAACCTGAAGATTGTAATACAATGAATCAGATCCGAACCTTTTAATCAATTATCCTATTTTTCAATTCAGTTTGAATTAGTGAACTTATTCTATGGGTGGAAGAAATTAAGTTTAACAGGCACAGAGACAGAAAGATGCACACCACAACACAAGTGAACACAAAGAACTGTGGAAAACGACATCACGTTGATAGAATCAACTACACTACACGCCAGCGCAAGAAGAAATAAGCTCCAAAGAGGTGTTCAGGGGGAAACAATAAGTGAGGCACGAAACAAGCTCAAAACGGGTTAGAAGAAAAGCTTTCTCAGAGGCTGTCGAGGCGGGGCTGTGCTAGACAACTTGAGGGGGCTTGACAATCCTTTGGATTCTTGGCCACTTCCTACTCGGTCAACAAGCTTTGCTGCCCTCGGGTCCGTTAACAGTGTTTTCTGAAATGATTGAGAGAAGCCCGTTGCAATAATCGTGACGTGAATCTCCCCATTGTATCGATCGTCGACAACAGCCCCAAAAATTATGTTCGCTGATGGATCTGCCAAGCTCGTGACCACCTACAGCATTCAATCATTTGGGAGGAAGAAAGTGGTGTTAGGAAGAAATCTTTTGGACACGGTTGGGTCAAAATCCATTCCCCATCTATGTTAGTAGGCTTACATAAGAATTGATGAATAAAAATGATGACAAGAGTGTCCCAAAACATTTATCTCAAAAAAAAAAAAAAAAAAAAATTACCAAGCCAAACTAAACTAGGCTTTATGCCCTTAGGCAGGGTGGTCAGATCACAACCAATCTATCAAATCTTACTTCTCCAAAAATTCCAAGTTCAAAAGGCCATCTGTAATTAGTCCATAAGGTCATAGTTGAGCAGCACTTCCAAATTACAGCTGGTCAAACAGGAAACATTCTCCTGAGTTTTAAGTAAATAGGCACTTCTCCCAACTTAGAGACCGAGTTTCTACAGAAAGGGGAATTTGTTGAGGAAGGAAAGAGGCAAGAGGAAGAGACTAAATTTGGTCATCTTCGTTTAAGGAAAAAAATCCAAATCCGATACAATACAATACATTCAACAACTGATTAACCAGGCTTTACCCAGTTTGATCAGGTTCAGGTTCGGGTAAAACCTGAAACTTATAATTGGGTTTGGCTTAAGTTTGGGTGAACAATGTCCCAACCAAACCCAAGTAAGATATATTATAAAATAACATATTGGTAATAACATAATCCGAATACAAACTGAGCTTTTGTGTTTTGTTTTGTTTAATGTAATGTATATTTTGTTTTTGGAGTGAGACATATTTTAATAAACAGTTAATGATTAGGAAGCCAGAAGCCTTAAGTTTTCTCATAAATTTAAGATTCAAAATATTTTCATTATCTTTTGATGGTTGATAATGTTTTTAAAAGTTCTAAGAGCCAAATTATGTTTAACAGCCTTTCTAAATCATATAGATTCATATCCAAAAAAAGTTAACAATAAACTCTTTTAAAATTAACTATTTGTCCCTCAAATAAAGGTGTTCCAAAAAGGTCTGCCATCAAATTCAAATAGATTTTAAATGGTACAAACAAATGGGAATTAGAGACCACACAGAAAGGAAATGTCAAATGGGTTATAGATTCAAATATTTATTAATAAATTGTATAGTTGACTTAACTGACCAAAAGCTATACTAATATTATGAAAATTTTAATTTTCTTTAAAATAAAAAAAAGAAAACAACTTTCCATTGGGTATAGGTTTATGTATAACCCGAATTATCGGGTAAAAACTCCGACCTAGAGTATTATAAATTGGATTTGGATTATAGGTTAAAAGTTAGTAGTTTGGGTTTGGCTACCTCTATCCAAACCCGACCCCATTGCCATCCCTAACTAAGACCAGAGTGGTAAGCATTAGTAAAGGTATTGAAAGTACCTGAGAAACTCTATTAACTTCTTGCAAGGTTATGTCCTTCCCCCTGTGATATTGTATACAACACCAGTTGCAGATTGGATTGATGATCCAATTAGAGGAGCCAAAGTAGCTTGCTCTGCTGCTTCTTCTGCTCGGTTTTTGCTCGAGGAAACGCCCACTCCAAGCATAGCGGTTCCAGAATCCTTCATAACTGCCTTCACATCTGCAAAATCCACATTTACAAGTCCGGGTATCTGCAAAATGGCAGGATCCAGTGTTAAATTGTACAGATTGTCATATTCTTGGTGTAATCCACCACTATATAAAAGAAGGGCAGTTTGGTACCCCAAACTTCTGCCATCTGTGAAGTTTGGAGAAACGTCAGACCACTTTTGGAACATTTATATGTAGCCTTATATTGTATTATGCAACAAACAGTTTCCATTATTGAATCCATAACTACTAAGTCAATTGGTGATAACTCTAGTGTTACACTATGGCTCCCATTCTAAAGGAGAACCTAATGCACAAAGCTTTACAATGCACGGGGTCAGAGAAAAATTCGAACTACTTTTAGGTCTATTATACCCAATTTTATCTTGTATTATACAAAAGGCTTTTTTTCACAACTCGAACCCGTTATCACTAAGTTACATGGTGACAATTCTACTATTGTGACAAGACTTTCCTTCTAAATGGAATCTTGGTGCACAAAGCTCGCGCTAATGAGAAAGATCAGACCACTTTTAGATTTATTATACATGGTTTTATCTTGTATCATATAAAATGATATTTTTACGATTTAAACTTGTAATCATGTCACATGGCGATAACTTTAGGTGGCACTAAGGCTCCCTTCCACCACTATATAATGCTCTTACTAAATTTGTAGCCACTACATGCAATAAACCAACAACTTTTGGGACTCAATCCTATGTCGTAACCACAATTTAAGAGTTACAAGAACAATTGATCATCAGGAATGCAATTGAAATTCCATTGAATCCGAATATCAACTTAACACGAGGTAAACACTATATGAGATAACAAAAATCTTCGTGGAACTTATTCTACCATAGTGAGCCAAATGCTATGTATTTATACCCCCATCAGCCAGGTAAGTCCAAAGAGGTTTTTGACATTTATGATATCCTCACTACCCTTACAATTCTCTCGAATGCTGTATTCGTAACATGCTCATACTAACATGTGATGCCCCTCTCTCGTGATATTTCGGGTACCACTTCCTATGATAGTTACTCAGCCATAAGTATCCTCTTTCATATCAACAACCTCAACCAATGAATTGAAATAGGTCTTGGAAAAGTGTAGATTACTCTAATGTCTTGTAGATTTCCATTGTCTGGATATCTTAAAGTTTTTGCACATTCTCCTTTACTTAGCTATAGAATAATAGGAATGTATAAGCACGCGATCTAAAGCAATGCCAATAAACGATTGCCAAGGTATAAGGAAGTCTGTGAATAAACTATCCAACCGACCTTGAAAATTTTACCTGATATTTACCGGACCCACTGATGTACTAATATTATTTCTACGACCATAAAAATACATCCTATTTTATCATTACCTAACGGAACCCAAGAATTATTCATTTCATCTGGAACGTCCTGTCAATTTAAAATGTGTCCTACTAGAACAATAAAATATCCCAAAAATCATTAATACATTTTCTATAATTATAATATGATTTGACCTAAAATATAAAACGTAAAGTTTGAAGTTTCTAGTTGGAATTCATCAAACAAACATGCAGTCGCCTTGGCAAGATCTCTAGCATACCATTTTAGGTGTGTGATTTTGATGTTTACTGCTACGTGTCCGTCAATCAATTTTTAAATCCTTGGGTAATAGAAATCACATTTCATTGACATGACATTGAACTTTACATATCAAAGAGCAGTAATGGAAAAGTTCCAGCCAGGAACACATTCATTTACACCGTAACTGATTGGTTGGAACATGGTTAGTTGCATAAACAATGGTTAATCTGGAACAGATTATGTGATTAGTGAGACTACTTTGCCACTCGAGTTCTACAATTTTGAGAAGTCAAAACCAAAATCTGACAATATATTATTAAACTACGCATTTTATAGTTTAAGAGCAATAACATCGAAAATAAAAATACATCAATTTAAGATGTAAGTGAACAATATTAAAATAAAAACACATCAATTTAAGCGCCAAGAATTCCCTTCTAAAGGGAATCCAAGTGCAAAAAGGTCCCGATATGCATGGACTCTTGAGAAGAATCAAACCACTTTTAGATCTATTATACGCAATTTTATTTTATATTATACAAGAGATTGTTTCCACGACTTAAACTAGTAATCATGTCACATGGCAACAGCTTTAGGTGGCACCAAGGCTCCCCTCCACCACCATATAATGCTTACTAAATATTTGATCAGATAGTGGTTCTTTAATATTGAATACAAAATCCAAAGTTTTGTGCGATCAAGAAAGTATGGTCATCTTCTATAATAGAATAGATAACAAGGGTATTAATCTCAATGTTTGCACAATAAAAAAAAAATAACAACATTATTTTTGAATTCCTAATTAAAGCCTGGGAACAATGCACACCCGTTACTGACATTCATCTTTCGTCATAAATCTATGTGGATGATAGGGAATGTAATTATCATAAGAGAACTTGCCAAAAAAATATCATAAGAATTTTTTACAATAGGCGCAAGAATATCATGCCTTGTACATTGATCTGACTCCTGCTCTTCTGAAATTACCAGCACTAACCTTTGCCCTTAACGCATGTGTACATAAATTTCACTATCAAAGTTTCAACTGATGAAATATTGCCATATGGTTTTTCAATTAAGCAGTGAACCTATCACACCAAATTATGGACATTTTCCTAGTAGGAGAGAGGAAAAGGACTCGTGGGAGGCTCCTGTTAGCCGCAGAAGCAATAGGGAGCCTTCACGTGAGATAATGACCAAATGACTTAATGTCTGTCTTTGTCCAACCCAATCCACTATCCTATTAAGGAATAGAATAAGGGCTTTACCTTTGCAAATGACTCATACAGTTAATATATAGGATATGAGGCCGACGTTGCAGTGTCACATGCAACCCTTACTTCTACCTGGATACTTAATGGATCTTAACCAAAACAACTCGATCTTACAGTGGTTTCCAACCAAGTTCTATTCCCTATGGATGAAGGAAGCGACTTAAAGGGCGCAAGTCCTTTGCGCCCTCTTCCTAATGGGGGTTCTAAAGGTATTTTATGAATACCCCACCTCACATCCCGGCCTCAAGTGGTACTAGAAACACAAACATGAATGAAAAATTGCAAATAGGAATAAATTAGGGGATGCTAGTGAGTTAACTCATGCTTTTGCCCTCTGGATCTTCACCATGATCAAATCTAGTGACCCAGAGTTTCAGTTCCTTAAGATTTCTAATGAAGTATTTCTGGACAAATAAAGGTTTCGAGAATCAAAAGACTTCAAGTGATATAGTGGTAACACTCTGGATGTGGAATATGGACCAGTTAATTGCAGCCAATAGTTAAGTAACTTCGCAGAAGCATGCCGCCCAACACTCCAAAACTACATGTCATGCGGGCTCACTCAACAACAACAAAAAAAAAAAAAATCAAGAAAAAAGCCTGCCCAACAAGTGTCACATCATTTTTTTGAAGAATTGTAATGAGATTGTAATAAGGGCAGTATTTTCATCCATAAATGTTGTCCATGTCAGCATTCTTCTATTAGATGTGATCATGGCTAGTACTTGTATAATGGTGTAGTCGTTTGACTTCTTTCCATCCAGCTTACTTCGGTTTCACTTAAGAACATGAAGCTGGTAACTTCAGAAATTATCCTGGAGGATAGCAAAGACATGCCCCTCTTAGAAACTAGAGAATTTTATCAGTCA
The DNA here is from genome assembly GCA_033239525.1 of Nepenthes gracilis. Lineage (NCBI taxonomy): Eukaryota > Viridiplantae > Streptophyta > Magnoliopsida > Caryophyllales > Nepenthaceae > Nepenthes > Nepenthes gracilis. Next base: position 5,088,573 of record BSYO01000006.1, read on the forward strand.
TTGCTTTGCATCCGTGCTCTCATGCACAATATGTATCTCAATAAGGGGCATCCAATTCACAAAGAAGGGGATAAATTGCAGCATTTATAAACCACTGACCGTGATAATGTCTGAAATACCCTGGACCCCTTGACGGAGAACATCATCAGCCAGACGGAAAGCATCTTGGAGAGGAGTCTGCTCGTCAGCAATATCCAGAAGGCGGTCATTAGGAATCACTATAAGAGTGTCAACATTCTTCTGCAGCTTTTCAATGGCCTCCAGGGCCTGAAAAAGTAGGAGCGGGAATAACAAAAATGAAACTATGATAAGACTGCTAATTGGCCATGAAGATTAAGGGTGAAGGGCAACATTGACTTCTAATTAATGAATGGTATGAAGATCAAAGACAAAAAGGTCAATCAAAACCTAAATAATGACTATAGAGGCTAAGAGAAGACAAATTGCATTCTTTTGAAAAAGTTTCATTTATATGAGCTCAGTTGTAGGGAATGCAGAGAAGCAAAATACTTAGTTATTGCTTAAAAGAAATATCTTTGGCACCTGCCTGCAGGGACCTTTTCCGCCCTTCAAAGCTAAAAGGATAGGTGACAACACCCACAGTCAGATAACCTGCATCCTTAGATATTTGCGCAACAACAGGAGCAGCCCCAGACCCAGTACCCCCACCCATTCCTGCTGTTATGAATACAAGGTCTGAGCCCTTCAGAGCACTAGCAATAGTTTCTCTTGATTCTTCAGCAGCCTGTTCGCCCAGATGCGGATTCCCACCAGTACCTGCATCTCTATTAAGTAATCTGAATGAAAAGGGCATATTACAACTACAAATAACAAAGAAAAAAAACGTGAAAGGCAGGCAATATTTCTGCACTAGCATAAAGTGTAAGTTCTGCAACTCTACCAGTATTTTCATGATCCAGTAGTTCATGGACCATGAAATGATTAATGAATTAAAACCCAGTCTATAAAAAAGTGACCTAGTGCACCAGGTTTCATGTCTAGCAACCTATGAGGATCAAACACATGTAGCCTTACTCTTATATTGCAAAAAGGTTATTTTCATGTTTTCACCTATGACCTCTAGGCTACAGTGAAGCAACATTATGGCTGCACCAAGTTTCACCTCTAAAATTCCAATAACAACGAACTAAATAAACTGCCCACCATAAAAAATAACTTTGGAGCATAGTATAAGTGCAAGACCTAGTCCACGGGTCAAAAGCTCTCCAATTTGAATTGGGTTCTCAGCATCAGACTGCAACAGTGCCTGAGAATCTGTGTTTATGGCATAAAAATCAACACCCTGACAACACAAAGTGGATCGCATTAATCATCTCTCAAACACAAAGAAGGGTTCCAAATTTACAATTGATCATGCAAATGTTGCAAATTTTGCTGGTGCATTTAGAAGCACTGGGAATGTCAATTCCCAATCAATTACATCGTAATGTTACTCAATTACCTTAAGAATATTTAAATTCTAAATTGTCATGTAGTTTTGGCTTTCAAAACATCCACAGCAGTTTTTGTATGGAGGGAATGCAAATGGAGGAATGGACATGGATGGGAATGAAAAACAACTATCCACTCTTATTTCTCTATCCCCATTCTTTCCAAATAAATGGATCCAATCGCCTCATACTTACGTTACAACATTACAGGAACCTGTGCAATGCATGGTCAAACTGCATTTTGAAAGAAATTTGCAGTAAATTCTCGTAATAAAAATTGTTTAATCCTCTAAGTACAGCAGTGACTCCTATTTTCCTTTCGACATAAGCATGTCCTTAATACTCAGTGTGTTATATTGCAAAAATCTAGCTATATGTTGAAATTATCAGGCAAGACTTGATACATTAGAAAAGACATTAACTCTTAAATAGCATATCATGGACACAAAATATCCATTTGTAAAGGAAACCCACCATTAAAGTTGATATTCAATGTGAAGGATAATTGAATTAGCTTTCTTTAAATTATTCCTCTTTTTTGTATTGAAGAGTAAGCTGGCTAATTATACAAAAATAATGTTATACATTGAAGTAGATGCAATATAAAATGAATATATGGTACATGTACCAAGATCCCCCATTCGTGACTGCATATCATGAATGAGGAAACTCAGGAAAATAAATTGATGTTACATCATTTGGTCATAAGCACGAATTTCCCCCATGGACATTGGTTAAGAAGACACTTTTAAGATAGTATTTCCTTAAATTTATCATGATCAAGTGATTCATGACAAGTACAATATACGTCATGGTAACAATTCCAAGATTATATTTCTCAAAAATTATTTTCAGAGCCGACTTATCAGAAAAATCTTATTCCTATTAATCTTTACAATCAACATCAGAATGACCATATATATATCCATCTAAGTCCTCACCCTGTGCACAAAAGAAAATCTGCATTCCTAAATAAAAGCAAGCGCTTCATCGACCCTTTCAAAACACCCCCCCCCAAAAAAAAAAAAAAAAATTATAACCAGCTAGAAAATAGATGGCAAGATAGAATGTGATTACAGCCCCTAACCCTCCAAAGAGGTAGAGAGAGGAAGCAAATATAATCATTTATGTTTATGCATAAAAGGAATCTGAAAGAGAAGCAGATTCGCAGGAAAAGTACCTGCAAACCGCTACCAACCATACGATTAACGGCATTGTTGCCACCGCCACCAATACCCACCACCTTAATCTTGGCTGTTTCCATCGGCGAAAACGAGCTTGAAACGAAGAAAGTGCCAAAATGCCGTCGATTTCTTAAAGGAGAACATTTTCTGGCAACAAAAGGAAGCAATTTTTTGTTCTTAAAGGGTGTTGGAATTGAAGGATGTGAAGAAATCACGCCGCTACGATTTGTAAGTTGCAGGGTAACCATTTTAGCAGTTCCAAAAGGACCGACAACAGAGAAAATTGGAGATTTATACGCGAAAATGCAATGTTAACAAGAGGGAAAACATTGGGGGTTTACAAGAGAGAGAGTGAAAAGTGTAGAATTGAGAATTTTGTTCTCTGCCTCTGCTTTTCTTGGAAAGAGAGAGAAAATAGGACAGAGTGCGTGCCTGAGGTTTTAGGGTTTTAGATTTTTTTTTTTTTTTCAAAAAGCAACAATTATCTTTTGATGACTTGCTTTTTGGAATTTAATAAATCAGACTCAAAGGACACCCATGGGTATCTGATTCTTAAAAAATAAAAATGATTATTTTTTAAATTTTAATTATTAATTTTTAAATAAATAATTATAATTCTATAATTAATATTTATTAATTTTTAAAATTTTAAAATAATTAAATTATAAGTGTTTATTTAAAAATAAATAATTTAAATTTAGAGAAGGACTAACTCTTTGTCAAAACAACTTCCAATGCAAATCTTGGGTAGAGAGGGGGGGGTGTTTGGGATTAGTGGGCTACATTTATCATGAAAATCAAGGAATTTGTATACCTCATGGACATAGAATTTCACAATATTTTAATTTTAATTATTTTTAAAAATAAACAATTATAAAAAATTAATCAAAATTATATATTAAAAAATATAAACTTAAAATTGAATGATAGATGAGCTCTATCTTTTAATGGGATTTAATCTGTAAAATTTAAGAGTTTAAAAAATAAAAGGTTACATAATTCGTAGGAAAGAAACATCTCAAATTTACTAATTTTATTCATTTATTTTTAAATAGATAATTAAAATTAATAAATTTAAAATGAATGGTTTCAAACATATTCTATATACTTAAATGTTAATTGAGAACTTACATCTGGTTTCAAAAATAGGATAGATAAATGAATGGGCATTCTTCTTAGTCATATGGTTATATTTATCATGACTGTATTAATAAATTCATCTTGATTTACTATCAAGACAATATTTATTTTGAAATCGATCTTATCTGTTATAAGATCATTCTATTTTTGAAATTGTCGAATCTCTATATACTTCCTAGTATTAGAAGCAATCGTCTATATGAGATGATCTATCTCAAACCTATCCTGACATATATTTTTAATGTATTTCTAACATATATTAAACTTATGTATATGCTTTATCATACTATCATGAAAAGGAAATAATAAACATCATACTAATGCATATAGCATTAATGTTAGAATATAATGCGCACAAGTATTTGTTCATCACACATATTTCAATTTACATTCTTAGGCGTGTTCAAAGTATTTCCAACTAAACAGTCTTGAGAGGATTAATAGTTTTTTCAAGCATAGATATAATATAATTTCACATAAAAATTTATAGTTGATACGATATATTTAATTTAATGGTGATATTTGGGATTACTTTAATAGGCAATTCTAGCCAAAAATCACAATGAAGTATTGATGGGTTTAATAGTCCATGGCCTGGCCCATGATCCGACACGCAAGGAACACCATCACAGAGGTAGTAGCCTAGCAAAAGGTCCTCACAGCCCAAGGCCCGAATGACAAAGCCCAGATCCAACCAACAGAATATAGGCCGATTACCCCTTTTGACAGGCCTGCAGATATAGCCTAGAGATGCCCTTTCAGTAATCCCAGTTCAGCAAGCAAATCCATGTGACTGCCAGTCTATCATGTCTTGGCCGTTTGAAAAAGTGCAGCTTGACAAGGAAACAGGAAACAATTTTCCTCAAAGAGCCAGAGATCGCAATGCAATCAACATCCTTATGGATAGTTAGCGAACACCTTCCCTACAGAAAGGGACATCCTCTCTCCATCTCCGGAGGAGGAAGAGAGAGCCCCCCAAAAAAGGAGGAGAGCCACTCTCCCAAGGGAGGAACCTTCCTCTGAGTCACACTTTTATGAGACCTCCATATTTAAACCGCTCCCAACCGAACATGCTCATCAAAACTCAATCATTTATCTTTAAATCACTTTCCAATCGAGTACACTCACCGAAATTTAACCCTCTGTAAACACTCAAATTTTCAAAACATATATCTGTGCATTATTCATTCATTCTCTTATCTTTCTATCTACCTAAGAAAGATTTCTAATTTAAGCGTTGGAGAATATATTGGGAAAGCGAGTCTTGTCATTTTTGACCTATTATTTGTCAATTATAGCGTGTAAGATCTAGATTCGAGTGATAAAGATTGAAATCGTTTCAACTTGACCTATCAAAAAACCAAGTCGGCTTTATAGTTTGTTCGATAATTCAAATATAGGGACGTATCATTAGCTCCGTCTATGAAAATGACTAAAAAGTATAACCACCACACCGGCAAGAGTAGATATGGCCAACGCTAGGGCACAAGCCAGCGTATCCGCCGTAGATGTCATCTCTTGTGGCCATGACCCCTTTGCGGGTAGTCATGAGGATGAACATTTAGCCCCTAACGTGCAGATACTCCCTGACCAAAGATGAGCCATGCCTGTAGCAGTCCCAGACTGTTAGTACCCGCCAAAAGGTGTAACGCTATGGGCTCTACCTTTTCACTTCTAAACCTCAGCGCCCCAGAGGAATTAAAGAGAAAGATAGCTTTCTCAGAAAACCCAATTGCTTGGTGACCTTGGGGTATGAGCGATCATGAGTAATAGGGACTAGCATGGCCGAAGGGCTGACTGAGGCATGAGATGTGGGATGAAAGCCCAAAGCCACGTGATCTACACCACTCCAGTTACAATTGGAGGCCCCCTGCCCAAGGGGATCTCCGTGTGGCACCCACAAGTTCCCTACCGACCTAAAAAGGTCACTGTTTGTGAGAGAAATCCGGTGGTTACCATCTCCTCGCAAGATATGGGGGCCTAGCCTGGAGCTTTGCGTTCAAAGTTTTGATTCGGTGCTCATCTGGATCACTTTCATGCTTCGCCGGGCTCCTAGGGGCACAGACACTTGGCATAATATCGACAGTAACCCCTCACATGTGGCATTTAATGCCAAAAGAAACTGTCTAAATGCCCGGCGAGGCACCCCTCAGTATCTGCAGAACAAGCGGCTACTAGATGGCCAAGAAGGAGGCCGCGTGAAACGTCATGAAGTGCGAGAGCTACCGAGTTCACAACTGCACCGCACATTAACCGCCATGACAATCTTATAGTGGGGGGTCGACATCTCAGCTCAGTGCTCATTTCTTCTGGGCTAGAGGATGATTGCAAGCTTTGCCATCGACGGCACCAAAGATGAGTAGAAGTCGACCTACTGGAGCAGATCAATCAAACAGAGCGCTGAGCATGGAATTGGGACTCTTGAGGCCATGGTCGCCAGTGACAGAGTCCAATCCCCTAGAAAATGCTTCGCCGAGTATGGCAGCGAGAAGGCAAAAGCTTGCCGGTTCATCTTGTTAGATTCTTTAGAGGGTAGAGGCCACAGGTAAAAGTTGCCGACCAGAACAAGCAGTCTCCCAGTTGATGGGAACCATTTTGAGCATTGGCAATCCTCCAAAATGGGACATACGTGCTATGTACCTAGTACAAAAAACTTATCCTGCGGGCTCAGAACACCCTCCACCCCAGAAGGCTCTACCGATAATTTCTTGCCAAGCGCAGGCAAATCAAATGCATCCATGCCGAATGCTTGCACATCATTCATTACTTGTTCCATTTTCTATGGCAATCATTCGATTGCTTGTGTAGATGTATCAATTTTAAGACCTAGACTATTTCTAAGTTGGGCGAACTCTTTTGCTTATGTGTCAACCGATTGCGACCCGGTCACAAAACTTCAATCTCAATAACAGAGCGTGTGACAACCCAAGCCTGAGTCCTTGGACCCGGTCCGGACCGTTCCAGTGAAAACATCTCAAATCTTTCAAATTTATCAATTATCCATCAATATATATATATATATATACTCAAAATCACCAAATTATTAAAAATTATCAAATCATAAATGATTCTCATAAATATATCAATTAATATAACATCCATAATTATAAATTACTCAAAATAAAAGAAATATTTTCCACAATCGCTATATGCTTGCTAATTCTAGAATCGCCACTATCTAGTGTTCAACAATAATCCCGACTAGCGCCTATGATACTTCTTTATTTTAGAGTCAAGAAAATATAAGAGTAATTCGAATATCCAACAAGTAAATATAATCAATAATATATGAATACAAATAAGTATCTTGGATAATAATATCAGATATATAAAATCACTAATAACATGTGATATATCAATTATTATTTGAGACTCAATAATATATTGTATTCACTACTCAAAAGCCATATGAATAATTGGATATTAGGAATACAACATTAACTCTAAGATTCGAGGGTTTAGAAAATCAAGATGCTACATATCTTATAGGGAAGAAGCCCCTCAAATTTACTAATTTTATCAATGTATTTTTAAATAAATTGTTAAATTTAATAAATTTAAAATAACTGATTTAAAAATTTTTAACATGCTTTCGTCATCATAAATTAACTGTAAGAAGCCATGAAAGCCAATGTTTTCATCTTTGCATTCATCCTCAGATTTGGTTTCCTCGGATCTTCTTTCACCATATTAGTGATCTCCTTGGCTTTTCAATTTTGACCCATGAGATTTGATGTGAGTATTTTTTTTTTTTAAGAAAAAGAATCATAGAACATGCTAGAATTAAGAAATATAAAAATATATATATACTTCAAAATATTATAAAAAATTTAGGATCTTAAATTTTAATTAGATTACTGATTTTCTTTCCAGAAAAAAAATTTTCAATCAGAGTATAATCATATATAAAAAATACTAAATTTTTATAGCTTAGGAGCCAAAGATTTAGAATAATTTCGTGAATTTTCTCTCTTATAGTCTTTTCCTTAATTTTTATCTCATTCTCAAAATGATGAAAGTTTTCTGTACATATAGAAGGAAAAACAAAAGAGGATTATGATGGAAGTTATTACAAAATAACCTCCCCATAATAAACCACACGGTGGTTGACCCGCACTCACTTTTTAATCAATCATCAGGTTGGGTCGACTCATCATAGGCACCAACCCAATCCACATAATCCAACATCTCACACTCACACGTGATGAGTGAGATATGATTTTTAAGTAGATAAGTAATTATCATCATAAATTTTTTTCTTAAAATCTTTCAAATCGATAAATAGACAATATGACCGATCAGCATTTTAGCATTATAGGAGCTCTATACTTTACATATGTTAGGAATATAAACAATTCTATCTATACAAATGACATTATAAAGTTTGTATATCATAGTATCCCAAATTTATTTTGTTATATCAGTCACAATATTTTTATTTTCTTTGAAATATGTATACATACATATAAAAGCATGCTTGACTTCTTTCTTTGTATGTATTTACCATTATGTCCTTACACCGGTCGATGAATGCAAACTAAAATGTACATAATAAAAATCTCCATTTTCTACTAGAATTTTTCAATTTTAGATCAACTACTTTCTTAGATATCTCCTATAAGACTGAATTTCTCTTAACTATAGACAACATATTAAAATAGCAAATATTAAATTAAAATCCTAAAAAACAGTAGCAAGTCATTAAGGATGCAAACTGATGTTATTACAACCACTAAAATCTCACACAATGAGTAAGTAGAGATCTATTTGCTCACTTTTTTTATTGGTCAAATTTCTATATACATTTTATGAATTATATGTTACGGCAATAATTTTTCCTAAAGAATGTATGTCATAGATTTTCATTACACCATACAAATCATAGTTCAAGTACTCCTAGTGTCTAACTTGAGTTCTTCAACATATTCTATATGCTTAAATATCAACTGAAAACTTAGATCTAGCTTAAAAAATAGGATAGATGGATGAATGGGCATTCTTCTTAGTCACATGGTTGTATTATCATGATTGTGTCAGTGAATTTGTTACGGTTTCGGGATTCCTCCACGGTTACTCTGACATATGCTGGCAGCAGCCCCAACTTGAGAACCATGTGCACTGTTCTATTATGTTGTTAATTGGGTTTATTATCGAGCTTTGTTCTATTAGGATGTTAATTAGATTACGTGTAATGTTAGAATGTTCTGTTAGGAGGTTAGGAAGTAGTGGAATTGTCCATTGGCTTATAATTCATTGCGAAATGATGAAAAGAAAGAAGAAACATTTACTCTCATCCTCTCTCTCACTGTCCTTTCTCTGCTTCCTGCTTCTTTTCTGCTTTTCCCGAACTCCTCTCTGCACCTCGGTTTAGTGCACCTCGGCCTTTTCCCTTCTATTTCCTTCCCTCTCCCCTATTTGCCTCTATTGTATGCTCTCTGTCCCTCTTCTCTCTCGATTGTTTTCCCTCTTCCCTCTATTTCTCCTCTACCAGAACTCCCCTCTCCTTCTCAATCCTCATCATCTCGCTGACGATCGCAACGAATACCATTGAGCATACATCATTTGGTGCTCTCATTGAGACTAAACCAGAGGAGATCGAAGAACGAGCATTCGATGCACTCAAAGCGGCCATCGCCAAATTGGCCAACGGGATGAAGGACTTTTGCCGGGCTACTGACAGATTTGGCGCCACCACGTCCACTGCGGTTTCCACCACAACACAAATCTGGTCGTCCATCACTGACCTCAGCCAATCGCTCCACCGAATCGAACGACAACGAAGTGAACAACATCCCTTACGGTCTGACAATTCCCCATCGAGTTCACCCTCCCCTTCGATTATAGCCCCCTTCTCTCATCTTCGTCGGCCTCCCATAGAAATTCCCCCATTCTGTTCCAACCCTAGCTTACCAGCAAGGACGAAGGCGTGCAAGGAGTTGGAGCGCAAATAATATGCATGGTCGAACCTAACCGCCTCTCACTCTTTGCTCTTCACCGTCTCGTGCCTTCATCACCTCGGCCGCACTATGCTTTAACGGTCTCACTATACTAAACGGTCTCACTATAGCGAGGATCTCACCGTAACTCTATCAAAGGACCGAGGAGTCCCTTTTCTAGGACGTGTTCACTTCACGGCCCCCTCCAAAATCTTATTCTATATCTAGATGCTGACTCCAGTGATAATGAAATTTCAACGGGTCCGTTTTTAAAACGGTTCCTCGGCATATATCTCGCCCATTTTGCTTCAAAAAACTTGTGATATGCCTCCATCTCAATCACACTTGGAGATGTTGAACAATAATGCTTGCTCCTATGGATTCGTGGATCTCGTGGAGTTGTGAATTTTCGAAACCTGTCCAACAAACAGTCTAAGATGTTGAAATTCAACCCGTTACAAGATGTGCTTAAGGATCCTGGCAACCGAAGGTTTGGAGAGAGTGCTCACAATGTCCTTCGCTGCTTCGCCTTGGGTGTAGGAACAGTTTTAGCTCCTTCCACACACTTCTGGTCCTCCCACAGACATCATGATGCCCCGACTTCTATTTTTAGATCCAAGCTGCAGAACAACATGGTGGAGGCGAGCGTGTTCATGGTAGGTTTTGGTGCTTGGGGATGTGAACTGCTGGCGTATGTAGCCTTAATGGGGGTGTCTTGCAAGGACAAAGATTGTAGAATTATTGAGACCTTCTCTGGAAAGTTCAATTCCCTCTTCCAATTCTCATACGTGAAGACCACTGCGGCTTGCTCTTCCCAAATGAGGGCCCAAATCACCATTCTGGATGCTCTGGGTGGCAATAGATGTCGGTATGGGCCCTATTACGAATGTGTTGGAGCGGGACTTTTATTCTAGCAGTGGGGGTCATTATTGAAAACAACTATTGGGAAGGGTATTGAAAAGTTACAAGTATCCCAAACTGACGTTATAACTGTTTCAGGTAATGGTTGTTTTTTTATATTACCTACCACAGCACTTGTTCCAAGTGATGTAGTAGCCGTTAGCATGGAGGGCATAACACAGATATGCAGAGACAAGGCTGGAATTCGGACCACCAATATGGTGTTGGTATCAACCATAGGTGTGTTCCACTCTCTGCACCCTGCTCCTGTCACTCTTGAATATTGTGAGAGTGGGACAACGTATACTCCAGAAGGAGTAATTGTTGTTGCGGAAGGAAGGCAGCTTGCGCTTTCAGCCTCAATGTATGCTCATGTGTGTGTACTGGCAGAAAAGGATGTGTTACCAACATTTCCACCAACATTTCTAAACGCGGGGGCATTCTCATCATCCCTCAGGTCATTTCTCTTGTTATCTGCTTCAGTGTTTGCAATATGGGTGCTGGTTGGGTCACTTTGCATATGTGCTCTTGGCTTGTACAATATCTCCCACTGAAATCCACACATCTATGAAGCTCTCTCACCTTATTACATGTACAATTTCTTGAAGCAAACAAGGTTGAGTAGCTGGATGTCCCTGGGTGGAGTTTTGTTGTGTTTAACAGGGTTAGAGACAATGTTTCTTGCTCTAAGACACTTGTCATATGCTACAACTCAGATTGCTTGTATTCTTGTCTATCCAATATTTATCAAAGCATACTTTGATAACATAGGTCAAGCTGCATACTTATCAAAGCATCACCACAACAGTGCAGTTATTAGATCTTACTTTTCAGTTTTAGAAAGGGTCAAGCTCAGAGGCAAAGTTCTGTTGGAGGATGTGGGCATTGATGAAGTTACTGAGTTGGTTCCTGCCGCTTTATGTTTCATTGGATTGCTCCAGCCTGCACTGTTGCATTATGAGTATGGGTTTCAGGTATTTTTATTGAAGACCTACTTCATTAACGTATTAAGGAATAGATTCACGGAATTCATCCCTACAGCAGTCATTTGGTTTTTGCTCATCGCATTGCTTGCTAGTGCTGACGTGGGGATTCACACATGCACTCTCCAAATCTGGACTGGTGAGGATTTGCACAATGTGGAGGTCCAGCGCTTAAGTAATGTTGCTAATTCCTTAGAGGTTTGTGACCATAGGCCCAGGAGTTGGAATAAATATGAAGAGGTGCTTATTCGTTCAGCATGCAAGTTCCAGAGGCATGTATCATGGCTTGCACCTTTGTCATTTGATGTCGCGGCTGCAACATCCCTTCAGCTTTGCAATTACATTTCAGGTTTAGCGTATGGCATCAAGGGTTGGACTGACCAAAATCCAGAAGCCACTTGGGAGGCTGTTGTTGAAGCTGGTCCGGATCCCCTCTCGTTCAACCTTGATGACAAGATTTTCTTGATGAGGAGGGTAATGTTACGGTTTCGAGGTTCCTTCACGGTTACTCTGACATATGCTAGCAGCAACCCCAACTTGAAAACCATGTGCACTGTTCTATTATGTTGTTAATTAGGTTTGTTATCAAGCTTTGTTCTGTTATGATGTTAATTAGGTTACGTACAATGTTAGAATGTTCTGTTAGAAGGTTAGGAAGCAGTGGAATTGTCCATTGGCTCTGGGCTGCGTATGCTTTGTATATATAATTCATTACTGTCTATGAAGAAAAGAAGGAAGAAACATTTACTCTCATCCTCTCTCTTACTGTCCTTTCTCTACTTCCTGCTTCTTTTCTACTTTTCCCCTGCTCCTTTCTGCACTTCGGTTTAGTGCACCTTGGCCTTTTCCCTTCTATTTCCTTCTCCCCTGTTTGCCTCTAATGTCTTCTCTCTGTCCGTTTTCTCTCTCGATTGTTTTCCCTCTTCCCTCTATTTCTCATCTGCCAGAACTCCCCTCTCCTTCTCAATCCTCATCATCTCGCCGACGACTGCAACGAATACCATGGAGCACGCATTAGAATTCATCATGATTTATTGTCAAGGCGATATTTATTTTAAAATCGATCTTATACGCTATAAGATTATTCCGTCTTTGAAATTATCTAATCTCTGCATGCTTCTACATATTAGAAGCAATTGCACGTGTGAGTTGACCAATTTTAAGCCTCTTTGACATATATTTTTAATATGTTTCTAACATATACTAAACTTTTGTATATACTTTAGTGTACCATCATAAAATGGAAATAATAAATATTATACCGATGCATATAGCATTAATATTATAATATAGTGCAAATAATATAAATGAATCAAACTGTAATGAATAAAATGTTTGCTCATCACACATTCTTTAATTTCCAACTAAACTGTCTTGAGAGGATTAAAAACTTTTTCGGGTATAAATATCAATATAATTTCATATAAAAAAATATAGTTAATATATACATGTATATAGTTTAATGGTGATGTTTAGGATCACTTTAATGGGCAATACTAGCCAAAAATCACTATAAAGTATCATCCAATATTATCACAAATTTTGAAATATAATAAAAATATTCATAACAAAATGGTCTCCTGTATTGCAACCAAAAGAGATAAAATAATCAACTTATTAATGACAACTCAACACATGTTATAACTCACAACTTCAATATATGGTACTAATATATAGCAGAAATGCATATCCTAAATTGATTTACAATCATTGTAATCTACTTCCAATAAGCTTCATAAAACCTTAATATATACATACATACATACATATATATTGATACATTCTTGGATTTGAATTGTAGCACAGATTGATAATTCTTTCGATGGGTTGAATTGAAATGAATCTGATCTCTATTCCTGATATTTTAGATCCTACATACCATAATAAATCAACGAGAGGTCAGAAGACGGCAATAGTTGCTCTCTAATATATCATTGGACACTCAAAGCAGAAATCTTTCTAAGACGGAGAGAAAGATGGAGAATACAAAGAATGCATGTGTACATGAAGGACTGGGAGGTTTAGTGTGGATTAGAGGACTTGACTCTGTGGGATGCACTCAACGGGAAGCGGCTTTCTAGATGGCGTGCACTCATGGGCTAAGTGGCTTGAGAGAGAGGGAGAACTCTTTCTTTCTGGGATGCTTGAGGGTAAAGATTGTTTAGTCTCCCTTCCCATAGGGTTGAAGGGGTATCTATAATATTAGAGTTGTGAGGGTCGCTATTGGGCCTCGCAGCAGATTGTCGATTTCCCCAACAAATCTGCTAAGCTATCTCGTGGATCCGTGGACATGTTATGGCAATCGTGGCGGTCTGACATTATCCTTTTCCTTTTTCAGGGTGGTCACGGAGGTCGTTGTATGCTTACTACTTTCTGGAGAGATTTGTTGAGTTGTAACTACCATCTTGGGGAGATGCGCGATTCTGGACTGTATTTTAGAAATATTTGCTAAGATAACAGGGTAGTTATGACAAGTGCATGTTGTGCCATTTGTCAGCTAATAAGATGGAGGGGTTCCCACATTTCCTATTGGTCGGTCTTGAGCCGACCCACCGGGTTTGTGACACCACGTCACTGCTCTGATCTTCAGGCTCATGGAATTGCATCATGGGCTATTTCCTCCTAGGCCCTTCCTCCATCAGCGGGCTTAGTTTTTTAGCCAATCAATCTATCAGTTTAAGTGTCTAAGCCGATAGCCGTCAACTAGCTGCATGAGGCGGGGTTGCGTCTATCATCATGACAAGGCCAACGAAAGGATGCGCCGTTGCACCCTATGGTGAGGGCATGTGTCATGGCCATCATAAAGATGCGACCCTTCGATCTTTTGGAACTATGTCGCTTCATGTTGAGGCGTTGGCTATTTAAAACTGTTAACCTTCACCACTTCCCACACTTTTCTTTCTCGATCTAAATCGCTCTACCCCTGACTTTTCACTTTCCATGGACCTCGTGAGTGTCGACGTGATTCTGTCTGTTTTCATTTCCTATGACGTCGAACCTTTGTACGCTCGGTACAATATCCCAAGCAACATTGCATACGTGTTGTCGGATGATGACGACATAGTGTGTTCCCCCGGCATGAGTTCATCATTGTCTACGAGGCCCATTTAAAAGGGGTCTCCGTTTTCCTATTGCGCAAGAACTGTATGAGATCCTCACATCTTTGGAAATTTCGGTTGCTCAGTTCCATCCCAACGCTGTCCAATACTTGGTCTCCTTGTGTGTCTTTGCCCATTGCTATTATCATTGGTTGGATGCTATGGCCATCAAGGTAATCTTTCAATTCGGGTAGAGTACGAACTGGATTTCACTTTCCCCTCGCAAGGAGTTCTGGATAGGCAAAGGAATCATGACTTGACAAAGCGCTGGAAGGATTGGTATCTCTATCTGGTAGTCCCCGCTAATTGAACCCCTTCCAACAAATGGGGAAAGGTGAGTGCTGCTCATGCCGGTAATGTCTTGGATGGGGAGAAAGACTTGGTAAAACCGTTGATGGATCTCGTTAAGACGGTTAATACCTTTTGCGAAAAGGACCGTTAGTTGTCACCAAAGACATTTGCATGAGCCAAGTGGGAATCCCACTTGGGGGAGACAAATGTAACTACCGTGCTGCCCATTGAGTCCAAGAGGAAGCTCAGCCCGTTGTATATCCAGGATTCTCTTGATAGGGTAGCTAAACAATAGGCAGCTACATCTAGTTCCTCCTCTTCAGACAATGGCCGAATCATAGCGAAGCTTGAGCTGAGTGTTGGCAGGTCTTCTAGGGGGAAGTTCTCCATCCCATCTTCTTCGTCTCGCCAGCTTTTTGAGGCTGATGAATCCGCCAAGGGGGGTGAGCCCTCCGTGCCTCTCACTTCAGCTATGGGTGACCCAGGAGTAGATGCGCAGGGCAAGCTGATCCTTGCTTCGACCTTAGCCCAGTATAGAGTCCCCATCATTGATGTTTCGTCGCCTGAGGATCTTGTGCCCGGCCTCCTTACAGCTTTGTTGAGGAGGGCCCCTATAGTGATTGGGCGACTACTACTACCCAAGTCAGGAGGTCGAAGGTGCTGACAAGGCGGCGGAGGCTAGTGCGACTGTTGAAGTTGTGGGGCCTGCCAAGGCACCCAGCCCTAAGTCCCCGATGCCTGAGGTCTAGGAGGCCGTTAGAGAGGTTGTGGTGGCTTCTGAGGTTAGTGGAATAAAGAAATGACAATGGTAAGCCAAAAGTTTAACGAATAACTTTAACCTGAGTCAATAACAGTAAAAATCATTTAGATAATTCATCTCTTAAAATGAGTTCTACGATAACATACAATATATATAAAATAACAATTGTCCCCATATATTAATAAAGTAATAATTATCAATGATATCAATAAATAAAATAAATCAACAATGATAAGAATAAACAATATCTATGATATTAACTCTATGAATAATTTTGATATTCCAAAAGATATCATCTATTAGGTTCAAACGAATTCCAATAAATACAGTGAGGCTTCAAAATATCTGCAATACTAAGGTTTTCCTATAGATTTTTTTCAAAAATCTAACTCAATGTAATGTTTCAACAACACGATATATTAATAAATCTGTATAGATTTTATTTTATCACATGACTAAAAGTCATGTATTTATGTTTTTTCTATTGCGTAAGTATATCAAGATCGTGACGTCCTATGATATGTTTATTACTCCTACAGTTCTTCTAAAGGTTGTGCTCATAGTATGCTCATACAACGTATGATACCCCTTGCCTATAATGTCTCGAATACATATTAATATGATGGTATAAGGCTATAACAATATCACGTCAAAATCGATTGACCTCTATCTTTAGAAATGGAATAAGTTTTAAAAAAGTGCATACTACATTAAAGTTTGATAGGCTTCTATCTGCCTAAATATTTTAGTATTCTCATATGCTATTTTTTATTTAACTACAAAGTGTCAATAACCTACTCACACAAATAAAGGGTATTGACATATGCTATCTTTTACTCAACCACAAAGTGCCAATAACATACTCAAATGAATAAAAGGATAGCGTCAATAAAATAAAGAGAATGAGGAAATGAGGAATTAGCACGAGTATCTAGTATCTCATACGGTTACCTCTTATAAAGACCCACAAATATCATCTAATGCTCCATATTTAACTGGAATCATGATTTTAGGTCTCAAAACCTATAATTTAAGTATGATTACGAATCTATCTCTACGGCATTCAAACCTCAATACTGATCTTTAAACGATAATCGAACTACCATCTATACCAAACCTAAATTCTTAAAAAAAATGGATCTAGTTCCTCAATCAAATTGTTATTTCTACCATTGAAGCCTCTTAACAATATATTCACTCGATTATTCCAAAGAAAAATCTATTGGACTACTCGAATATATGAAATCCCTCAATATATTGGCTGACATTTACATGGCACTCGAATGGCCTTCAAACATCAAACAATAATACTTTTATTTTGAGTCTATTGTTACATATAAAATAAATATAAATCAACACTCATCTATACTATAAAATAGTAGATCTAAAACATGCATAACACCTAAATAAATATAACATACTATCATAGAAATTAAGTGAGCAATCATATATCCATAGCAGCACGGCTAGCATTCGATTAATGCTCAAACGCCACTATCTGAAGTAGGGGTGTTCGAATGTCACAACCGGCTAGCATGAGTATCTAGTATCTCATACGGTTACCTCTCATAAAGACCCACAAATATCATCTAATGCTCCATATTTAATTGGAATCACGATTTTAGGTCTCAAAACCTATAATTTAAGTATGATTACGAATCTATCTCTCCAGCATTCAAACCTCAATACTGATCCTTAAACGATAATCGAACTACCATCTACACCAAACCTAAATTCTTAAGAAAATGGATCTAGTTCCTCAATCAAATTGTTATTTCTACCACTGAAGCCTCTTAACAATATATTCACTCGATTATTCCAAAGAAAAATCTATTGGACTACTCGAATATATGAAATCCCTCAATATATTGGCTGACATTTGCATGGCACTCAAATGGCCTTCAAACATCAAACAATAATACTTTTATTTTGAGTCTATTGTTACATATAAAATAAATATAAATCAACACTCATCTATACTATAAAATAGTAGATCTAAAACATGTATAATATCTAAATAAATATAACATACTATCATAGAAATTAAGTGAGCAATCATATATCCACAGCAGCACGGCTAGCATTCGAATGATGCTCAAACACCACTATCTGAAGTAGGGGTGTTCGAATGTCGCTTTAAACATTGATCAAATATTACGCCAAATTTGAATAATACTTGAATAAAAATATTTAAATCAGCTATAAATATTATTCTACTATAAATTTATGAGTCTTTATAATTAGAATATAAAATAGACATTGATTGAATTGTAAAAGAATAAAGAATGCTGCAAGTCCACTTGCCTCAAAAGTCGGATATTGTACACTTCACACAGATCACCCTCTCTCCCTGGTCGACTTTTCACTTGTCTTGGATGAAATGAGCAAGGGTGGAGAGCAAAGGATTCAAGATATTAAAAGAAAGAGTGGGGCTAAGGAAGAAGTTGATTAAAACTCTCTGTAGAATTTGAAATGGGAGGGAGAGTGGTTAAGGATTTGTTCTCATTGATGTGACCGAGCCTTCACATCATTAATTATTAACCAAAACCTTTCTATTTTTTCAACACTTAGATAAATTAATTATTGGGTTCTTACTTACCAATATTATTAATAACCAAGTCTTAATTGACTCTATTCAGCCAAGATACAACTAATTTTCTCAATTAATAATTATCTAATTTATAGTAATACTTTTTCATTATTTTAATTATTTCTTCTAATTTGATTATTTTTCAATATTCAAAGATTGACTAACAATTAGGCTAGGTAAATTTTCTCTACTTAGTTGTTACTAATCTTGATTAAAAAAATATATTAACTAACTCGCCAATAGATTCTCTCACTCCCTCACCTACTTGGCTGAAATTCCACATAAAATTATAATTTGCAATATTTATTTATCATAAAGTAACATTATCAAATCAATTCTTAGTTTTAGGATTTAATTATTACCTTCCCAACATAATGGAGCACTATGAAGAGATTTCTAATAATTTAATTCATATAAATTGACCCACAATTATTGCCTTAGTTATCCCTCAAAAATAGGCCCACAATATATGATCATTGCAAGACTTTAACCAATTAATTCTAGCTCTAGGTCTAACTCCTAACTATCACACAATTACTAAGCCCATGGCTCAAATCCAAAAGTTTACTAATTAATTTAATTCTTTCATTAAATTACTGATAAATTAGTCATGCAATTATCACTAAAATAAGCACATAATCACAACTAATGCCATGTCTCCATCCCAAGGCCTAAATTATCAAAAGATTTTATTGTTTAAATTTATTATCATCTTAATCTAATTTTGAGATTAAACTCAAAAATTTTAAAAATAAATTTCTTTATTTCACCAAATAGAATCAAAATAGTTACCAGGATGCAAACTTACATTAAAGACAATAAACGATCTAAATAATAATATAATAATCAAACTTTAGGACCCAAAAGTCACTCTTAAAAGTGGTCAAATATCGATAGTTAAATGACTTTAAACCATATATAAAAGGAAGAATGTATCTTGACAATTATTAGAGTATTGAAAATATAAATAGTTTCCAAATTACTGACTAACTAATACAGCTCCATCATTGGCCTTATACAACACAAACCAAAATGATCAGAATCAAAAGTTAACATTTGATCTAATTTTTTACAAACAATTTAAGTTTGATAATTTTAAGGATTAGCAAAATCAAGATAAGATTGAGACAATCGCTCAATAAGATATTTATACATATTTATATATGCCAATAAAATGTACAAAAATTATATTATAATAGAAAGTCAGAAATAGTGATAACATTATTTTTAAATAATTCATGCAAAATCCATATAACGATCAAATGATATTAAAGTTTATACAATAATATAAATTATGCCAAAAATATAGAAATATATAAAATATATTCAAATCATACTAACATACGAAAAAATCAATGATCAATGTGGCCTTATTAACGAAGACAAATATTAAAATTCATATTATAATTATTTCAATATAGCCAAATGTCATATACTACTACTCATAACATGTAGGTATATCATCTATATATAACTCTATAGATAAACTCAAACTTTACTGTTCTAACTCGTAGATAATAGGTTCTATATTTGATTTACTAATAATATATTATGACATGTATGAATATATTTTGTCAATTCTCTACAATTATCCATACTTAATTAAATTTAAAACTCTACTCAAATATAAGTATTTCTTAATTTTTCTCATACTGAATAAAAATACTTTCTTTGTCAAAACTTATATAGGATTTTTCTTAATTTTACCTTCAATTTAAAGACATATAGAATAATAGAGTAAAAATTGTTAACATACAAAGCCATTTATGTAGAGAATTTTAGGAATACGGCATAATTTATGAAATTTCTTCAGCTTCTTACAAATTATGTGAAATGTAGGAATAATTATGCATAATTTAAGGATACATAAAAATAGTAAGTAGAATTTATTAACATACAAAGCCTTAAGTATAGATATTTAATGACATGTGAAAATATATAAGTAGGATTTGAAGACATGTAAAACCTTGACAGAAACTCTATACTTAAATATGATTATTATAAATTTAAGATATATACTTCATAAAAATTTATAAAATAAAAGTAAAATTTTTTGCATGCAAGATACACATGAGCATGGGTTAGCCATAGGCTAGATACAACTCAGCTTAACTTATTCTACTTTGAAACTTAATTTAGATTCGAAATCTCAATTGCTAATCCTAATATGTCAATTTAATTAAATTAATTATTATTAAAATAATATTTAGTATATATATCTTACAACTAACTAAACCAAAAATATCACAAAGGTTCCACCATATATAATTCATCCTCTAGTTATCCATTTAAAAAACTAGTCAAATGTTTAATAAATCGATATATACTATGATGGTTGAAATATGACAAAAGAATGCAAATCTAATAACTTGTGGAAAAAATTTTATCCAAAAACAATAATATTATATTTGATATAATGATGTACCATGTGATGAGTTTCAAACTTACAAATATATTATTTGATTCATAATATATCTAAAAAGTTATTCATTTTCATAGACCAGCATTTTATCATAAGATTAACCAATTATCAAACTTTTTAGATCTAATAAGCTCAATAGACTCCATATTGACTTCACTTGCTTTATCCATTCTTGGTATCATGGTATGATAGAAATTTAAATTCTTTTTCTAAGCTAGTCATAATTTATGTTATCATCATTAAGAACTTCCAATCTAACTTCAAAGAGAATAATGCAGAATACTTTACATAATATTCTTTTGTAACTTATGGATTTTAGTAAAACAATTTCAGTAGATGACTTATTACATTTATTTAGATAAAAAGGATAGGAGATATCCTCCGATATCTTTGTAGAGCTATATAATGTAATGATATAGTCTACTAATGATATAGTGATTAATCATTATCAATCTCAATTTTTCAGTGAAAAAATATTCTTCAAAGAAATGATATAGTGTGATTTAATTTCATCTTACTCTCGTTATATATATTCATAAAAGAATATTGTGTCTTTTAAGATATTATAAGTATCTAACTAAGATATGTATCATTAATTTAGGATCTTAAAAATCCATATTAATAATAAGTATAATGAATACATGTAGCAAACCTCTAGGTCTAACAAGGCTTAAATTAGTCATCCTATCGGATTAAAATATATAAAGAATATAAGTAACCGATATAGAAGACATATATTTAAGTACATAGGCCACCGATAATACAATATCTATATCAATAGGATACTAAAAAGTTATCTAGAGCCATTATCTACTTAGCTATTTTAAAAAGGGTTTAATTTTATTTTTTTAGTTAGTCCGCTTTATTGTAAAAAAAAAAACCATCTAACTATCTATATATTTTTTTTATTATAAGATCCTTTGAAAGGGGTAGACATTCACATCTTTTATTCAACACAATCATCTAAATAATTTATGAAATTGTCTTAATATCAATAAATACACACTCCAAATTGTTTTAATTTTGAGACAAAGACATAAATACCACAATAATGTAGTGATATATGAGACTTCATGCCTGACCCTTAAAATCATCAAATCACATATATCCAAATAGACTATAAGCAATGGATACATGGTTCTGGCCATACTACAAATGATTTTCTTTAATTTTTTAGCTGAAAAATATGTAATAAATCTAATATCTAACACAAAAAATTATTCTTTTAATAAGATGACCATATCAATCAATACTGTAATCATTTCAACACTATCACCATAATAATTCAAATTAAAACCAAAACTTAGAAGAATAACAATAGATGTCCGATTTAATCAAACTTTTCAAACATATAAAAAACTTAAGTAGATAAAAGGTTCAGACACTAAGAGACATTAATTTATAATTATTAATCAATTTTAATTTAACTCTAAAATTGAAACCTATATAAAATTATATTATCCTAGTTAGGACCTGATGGTGTACAATATATATTACTATATTTTAGTAA
Source organism: Nepenthes gracilis (assembly GCA_033239525.1). Taxonomy (NCBI): domain Eukaryota; kingdom Viridiplantae; phylum Streptophyta; class Magnoliopsida; order Caryophyllales; family Nepenthaceae; genus Nepenthes; species Nepenthes gracilis. The sequence goes on from BSYO01000006.1 coordinate 5,110,838, forward strand.
CAAAATTTTGACTTTTAAATCCATTATCCCTATAAAATAGATTCACTAAAATTGTCATATTAGAAGTATAAACAATATGAAGATAGGCTGATAAAAATGCAAGCTACTATGACTCAAGACATTTATGAATAAAGTGACCTAATTTGTTGCTGTTAGAATATTTTATCATTACTTCAACTTCAAACCATGATCTCATTTGTGGTCATTGTAGTTCTTAAATTTATTAATAGATTCCTTTATACTTTATTATTAACTTCCACCAAGAGTCTAGATCTCTTTGTAACATAAAACTAGCAAATAAAATATTTTTTGGATGATTTTGTTGGTTACTCTTTAAAAAAAGAGGGGGATTAGAACTAACGGTTGGTCCAATTTTTCATATGTAACCGTTACCCAGATTTCTCTAATGATAACCACCCTATAATCTGATAAAAATTATTTATAAATTAATATGTTACTTGATTTGGTTCATAAATCTAATACTCTGTTAATACATCATCATTGAGGAGTATAAATGTTTAAAAAATCAAAACCAGCGGATAATTATATAAAATTCGAGTAATTGCAGTACTCCAATGGCAAAAAGTTAGTTCGATTCTTATATCTTTTTCACATTCGGTCTTCATTTAATATAATTTTAAACGTGAAAGATAGACTTTTTATTCGATAGATTTGCCATACTAAGTTACTCTCCATCAACTCAACATGATGAGTAACATTATTAAAAAAAACATAGCATTTTCGTTGACTTAAATTTATTTACATAATCCCCCATTTATTAAATAGGGATTTAATAATAATTTTATATTTCTACTTATTAATAAGAGTATGAGTTGACTAAAAATCTTAATTATGATAAATTTATCACTTAGATTCTTTAACAGATTGATTAGAATGTCTCTATCAACTATCTTAACTTAACTGTAATAGTATCTAAGTTATTTCTTTTAAAAAAACATTCATATATCACTTGTGGTTAGACACAATTGATACTAATTAATGAAATTACTTACCATAAGCTTTGTCTTGCTAACAACGGTCGTAAAATCTAAAAATTTTCAACTAAATATGTCTAATAATCTCATCACTATTGATTAATATTATCGACACTAGAATCACAAATAGTATAGTTGATGACTTGTTATATCTCATATTTATACAAAACATAGACATCTAAGGTGATAAATGCTAAAGTTTTCACTATAGAGCATATAATTATAAATTCAAGAATTGTAATAATATGATCAAATGTCTTGGTATATCTATTAAAAAATTATAAAATAATAAAATATATATACCCAATAAAATTAAATGTTTACTGAATTTTCAGTCATTATTAAAAATTAAAATGTCTAATCATTATCTACTTAATTTTATCATACACAATCTCATTATAATGACACATCACAAAACTCTCATAAAATACACATAACTCAACTACCTAAGAATGTTCTTATCAAAGACACACCATGCAAACTAAATTTGCCCATGCTTAGGGGAAAAATGAACATCAATGAATAACACATATATTCATATCACAGCAGGATATAATAGCATAATTTCATATAACAAAAATAGCTATTATATTTAACAAAAAAATAAATATTGTGTTCAGGAATATAAATGATTGAATATTAATTATAACAAAAATTCTATATTAATACGCTCATAATACTAAAAAAAATTTTCCGGCCAAAAGCCGGTGAAAGTGGCCACCTGAAGCCGCCGCACAGGCCGGTGGGTTGGTGTGATCAAAATATAAATTTAAATAACCAAAACGAGCAGTTGAAACATTCAAAAAAGAAGCCAATAGTGAAAAATACAAATAATATTAAATTAATAATATATAAAACGCAACATTTGAAGGGCCTGGAAACCAATTATCAAAGTCGTGTTTTGATTCTTTTTTGCACAAAACGCAGCACTTCAAGAATTAGTTCATTTTCTTCGTAACCAAAATTTTTTTTTAAAAAAAAAAAAGGCTACAACTTTTGATGTACATATCCAAAAAATATGAATGAAGTACATATGAAAAGGTTATGAAAATCATTACATAACCAAGAAAAATTAATTCTCAAAAACATATTATATAGTAAAATATATATCAATAAAATTACAAAAATAAATTTTTTGATTGGAGTATAATTATATATAAAAATACTTATTTTTTATAATATAAGAGCCAAGTATTTAGAAGAACTTCGTATTTTTTTTTCTTATTTTCTTCTCGATCTTCTTTATTTTGTGATTTTCAAAATAATGGAAGTCTTTTATATATATAGAAGAAGAACCTTAAGAAGATGAAGATGAAGGATATTACAAAATAACCTCTCAATAACTCATATGATGGTTAACCGTTAACCACGATCGATCAACCATTGGGTCGGGTCGACCCATTATGGAACCCGACCAATCCACTTAATCTAATATTCTCTAATAATCAAAAGATTGGTTTAGCAGCCCTTTGAGACTTGTTCATGTTTATAAAATTGAGAATATTTATATATATGGCTTATTTAGTAAGGAAAAAATTGAGAATATTTATTAAAAATTTTAAGAAAATAAAAAATTTAGAAAATCTGTTAAAAATTTTCTATTTATCACTGATTATTTTTTAATTTGAAAATCAAAAAACAAAATTTTTTAATTTTTTAATTTGAAATTAAAATTTAAAATTTTTAGAAAATATCGAAAAGATGTTTTTAATAAACCATGCTTCTATAATAATATTTTAAAAATATATAATCATGAAAATATTATTTTATAAGTTTATTAAAAATAAATATATATACATTCAATAAATTACAAAATGTTAATCCAATTTATAGCTAAATTTATTTATATATTTTAATTTTTTTATTTAAGTTAATATTTTTATAAGAATTATTAATTTGATTTGAAAATTATACCTACATGCTTAAAAATATAATTATTACTATAAAAAATTAAAAATATGATTATTTAATTAATATATAGATTATCAAAAAATGACTATATTTATATTATCATTTAGTATTTTCTATAATTAAGTAAAATATTGTTCGTTATTAATTTAATAAAAAATTAAACCATGTAATAATAATATAATGGATTATATTTATTAAAAATAGTATGTTATTAATATATATATTTGAATTATTGACAATAAAACACTGCATAAATGTTATATTTTAGCAACTTATATCCGATCAATTAATTTTTTAATAGTAAAATTAAATTCAAATTTAACTTAATAGCTTATTTAATTTAGTTCAAATGAGTCAAACTCATATTTGTAACAGAATAATAGTTAATGACTAAATATTAAATACACGTATTGTAAGGATCGAATATCTAAATTATATTAATTTTAATTAATTAAATTAATATAATTAAGATCCAAAAATGTAAAAATTAAATTAAAAGAGTTCAATTTTTGGATCAGACAATTTGGGCCTGATGCATCTTAAGGCTTGCCTTTGGCCCAAAAAAGGCATTGTAGACCACTCGATGCGCGCCAAGGCAAGAAAAATTACGAATGCAAATACAAAGGAATGTGCTTGATGTTTGCCCAGGCGCAACCTCAGTGCAAAATCACAAATGCATAATGCGCATGAGAGCACTCGACGCTCGGCACAGTGTGCCCTTGGCGCAAATTCCATAATCGAAAAATGTTAAGACGGCGCTTGATCCAAGCTTGAGCACCACTCGAGCGCGAGTTGAGCATAAATAACATTAAGTGTTCGATGGTCGTCATTTTTGAACGATACAAGAGAAAGAGGGAAAATCGAGAAGAAGAGAGAGGAAAAAAAAGAGAAGGTTTCCGATAGTTCAAGTTAGGATGATTAGAGTAAAAATTTAGGTAAATTAGGCTAATGCAAGTGCACCCTAAATTTCTTTTTCTTTTGTTATTAATTATTGTCGTTTCTTTGGAATATTTTTATTCTCATACTTGCTCTAACTAAGAGTTTGTAGTTAAAAAATATAAATCATGCATGTATGTTGATTTTTGATGATTGTTTGATAAAAATTTTCTATGACTCCTATGACCCCAAGCTAACCGATGGGAGACTTCAACTTCTGAGATGAGGCCACCCTATAGCAAGCTTACTTGGGAGAGTTAACTGACCAAGTTTCCTTGGACTCCAACGAGCCCGAAAAATGTACACATGTTGGTAGCTCTCTTCTAGATCCCGTTCGCGATCAGCCAATCACTTTCCTCACACAGAACACCGATATCTTCACGTGGACTCCTGCAGGAATGCCAAGGATACCGCCCGGAATAATGGTTCACAAATTGGACCTTAAACCCGTCTGATAGAAACGCAGGAACCACTCAATCGAAAAGTTGGTCACCATCTGTGAGGAAGTAAAGAAGTTGCTCAACACAGGGTTCATCAGGAAAGTCTAGTACGCAGACTTATTGTCGAACGCTGTCCTCATTAAGAAGAGTAATGAGAAGTAGCGAATGTGTGGAGATTTCACCGAAGTGAACAAGACATGCTCGAGGATAACTTCTTGCTTTCGAGAATCGACCAACTAGTAGATTCCACTTCCAGTAATGAGTTATTAAGTTTCATGGATACTTACTCGAGTTATAACTAGACTAGGATGAGCTCAGAAGATGATGAGTATACCACTTTCATGATGGACCAATGATCTACTACTATAAGGTCATACTTTTCGGTCTGAAGAACATTAGGGTAACCCATTAGCAGGTGGTGAACAAGATACTCGAAACCCAAATCAGTCGGAACGTGGAGAAGTACGTAGACAAAATCCAATCACGATGCGGGTAGATCCAATAGCCAGCCCATTAAGCGCAATATAGAGTAAGGCTTACGAACCATCCAATCAGCCCATCAGCTGTGAATAGGCCCAACAAGGGGCAACGATCCAAGGATAGAGGATAGCCTCTACGACTCAATTAATTACGACAAAATCTACCATCCACTTCAGCGATAATAGTCTGGTAGCGTATAAGATGCCAGCACAACATATCCTAACAAATATTAATGGTAGTCAGCTATGGGAAACTGCCGGGCCCATCGACTAATGATAGCTCAGCTAACTCACACGAGAAGTAGTTTAGCCTTTGTCGGCCACCACCAATCATGATCACATCACTGTCACAAGATGACATCTAACACGGTGACTTCTATTAACACTCCAACAGTCGGCGAATTCTTGTGGAACACCTATCATAAGTCTTAGTGCCAAAACTTTTTCAGTGAAGCACTACAAATATACCTTGCTATCATAGGAAAAAGGACCGATAACTTTTTAGATAATGCAACCCTTAAATGAGACACAAGAGCCCAAAAAGTACCAAACCCACTTTCCCCAACATGGCACTTTCTCCTTCTCGTGAAGCCACTCCCTATCGAATGCATCTTAGTGAGTCACTCACCGAGTATGATACACCAGAGTCCTGTCCTCCATCTTTCTAAGCCACTTCCCATCGAGTACACTATAGGAGTCCAATTTTTCTCTCATATCCACCATATACGTGTATTATTGCATTCTGTCACATCTCATTAGATTTATTTATATAATTGAAAAGATTTCTAATTTGAGTATTGGAAGATAGATTGGAGAGTGGGTCTTGTCAACTTCTACCTCTTGTGTGTAATTTATGGTACGTAAATTCTAAATTAACAAAGATAGAGATTGGACTCGCTCCAATTTGACTGGCAGTGAAAAATCTAATGGTTTCCTAAACTATACAATAATCCAAAGACCAAGGACGCATCATGACTGTATTTATATTATCGTTTAGCATTTTCTATGATTAAATAAAATATTATTTATTATTAATTTAATAAAAAATTAGACCATAAAATAATAATATAAAAGATTATCTTTATTAAAAATAATATGTCATTAATATCTATTTTTAAATTATTAACAATAAAACACCTAGGTGAGGCATAAATGCTACACAATGGCAGACTTACATCTGAGCAATTAATTTTTTAATAATAAAATTAAACTCAAATTTAACTTAATAGTTTATTTAATTTAGTTCAAATGAGTTAAATTTATATTTGTAACAGAATAATAGTTAATGATTAAATATCAAATACTGATATTATATGTATAAAATATAGATACATATATTATTTTATATCATAGATCAAATCATGCGTAATGTTATAACAAAAACCTTAACGTATAATTAACTCAAGCTATAAGAATATAATTAAAAGAACAGAATTTATATATATATATATATTTATTTATTTATTTATTTTTTACAGAAAAATTAATGCGATAAATCACATTATGAAATTCTTGATCCTTAAAATGTCTCATTAAAAAATAAGCATTCCCATCAAATAATGACCAATACTCTTACACTCCGAAATTACTCTTTCATCCACGTGGTTTCTCACCAGCGGAGGAAAGAACCACCAAAAGCCCGTACCCATCAGAAACCCAATTGTTAATGGGCCAGAAACGGCCCAATGAACCCTCCACCTCTGGCCCAAATATCTCTTCACGAGAGACTCCACAACCACGCACAGCCCATGAAGCACGAAGAACCAAGTGACTTCCCACGTGGGAGGAACACGTGTCAAGTAGAAGAATATCAGCTCGTGCATTATCGCCGACACGATGAAGGCGGCCATCACGGCCAGCGATGAACTCCCTTGACCGCGACAAACAACTGCTCTCACGGGGTTGTATACGGTGTGGCGCAGCGTATCTGTTACCATGAGGTTCCACCTCCTCCCCCAGAAATCTTGCAGCGACGTCGACAGATAAGGCTCATCGGACGGCGGTTCTAGCTCCAAACCGAGGACGGCCCACACCAACTTGTTGCAGACTCCCAAAATGATATCAATGAACAGATAAATCATCCCGCAATACAAAACTAGCATCATCTTCTGGGGCACACGGTCCTTACAGTGGTCAGAAGCATAGATCGACACGGAGAGGAGGAGACTTTTTGACCATAGATTCAGATACTGCTTTCTGGGTGTTTGATTTCGGAGTGAGTTACTTGCGGGTTGTTGTTTGTAATGCTTGATTTTGATAGGGAAAGCAGCGGTGAAGATGAAGATAGGGAGGGAACATTGGTCTGACAAAGGTCCGAGATTGAAGGCAAAGAGAATGAGCTTGAAGTTGGCAAGCCAAGTGACGAAGAAAGCGGTGTTGCCAGAGAGGATTGCGGAGGAGAGACGGAGGGGGAGGAGAGTGAAGAGAGAGAAGATGGGGAGGAGAGAGAAGAGCCTGAATTTACCTTGTGGGATTTTGGAGACGATGAAGTAGCAATAGCAGAGAGATACTAGCACAGTAGCGCACACGTGGAGAAACTTTGTGATTTCACGTTCTTCTTCCATGGTGATGGCTGATCTTGTGGCTCTGTGTTCGCTTGATTTCCCCTGTTCTTGAGGGTTTAATTAGAACTTCTGATGATCTCTTATCAAGAACGGCTTTGATTTCACCATCACAGAAAAGCTGTCATTTCAACTTCTTCTTCCATGGTGATGGCTGATACTGTGGCACTGTTTTCGAATCGTTTCCCCTGATCTTCAGGGTTTGATTAGATCTTTTGATGATCTCTTATCAAGATCGACTTTGATTTCACCTTTTCATTCTTGATGGATGGTAATGCGGCTGTGTTTTCGCTTCCCCTGACCTCCACGGTTCGATTGGAAGATCTGATATATTCTTTAAAAATTGATCGAAAACTACCGCTGTCGGCATCGTTCTCGAGACTGAAAGCATTGCACGTGAGAACACGTGCAGCCGATGAAATTTCTAGTGTACGGTCATTGGAAGACTTTAACCAATTAATTATAGCTCTAGGTCTAATTCTAGCTGTCACACAATTAATATGCCCATGGCTCAAATCCAAAAGTTTACTAATTAATTAAATTATTACTAAATTAGTCGTGTAATTGTCACAAAAGTAAGCACATAATCAAAACTAATGCCATGTCTCTATCCCAAGGCCTAAATTATCAAAATAGTTTATCATTTAAATTTATTATTATCTTAATCTAATTTTGAGATTAAACTCAAAAATCTTAAAAATAAATATTTTTATTTTATCAAAATAAAATCGAAATAGTTATCTAGATGCAAACTTACATTAAAAACAATAAACGATCTAAATAATAATATAATAACTAAAAGATCAAGTTTTAAGACCATAAAGTCACGCTCAAAAGCTGTCAAATATTAATAGCTAAATGACTTTAAACTATACATAAAAAAAACAATATTTTGACGAATATCAAAGTATTGAAAAAATAAATAGTTTTCAAATTACTACCAAACTAATACAGCTTCATCATTGGCCTTATATAACAAAGACCAAAATAATTGGAATCAAAAGCTAACATTTAATCTTATTTTTTGCAAATAATTTAAGTCTGATAATTTTAAGTATCAGTAAAATTAAGATAAGAAACAGACAATTGCTTAACAAGATATTTACATTTATATATGTTAATATATACTAATAAAATATATTAAAATTATACCATAATAAAAGTCATAAATAGTGATAACATTACTTTTAAATAATTCATGCAAAACCCATACAATGATCAAATGATATTAAAATTTATACAATAACATAAATTATACCAAAAATATTAAAATACATAAAATATGTTCAAATTATACTAATATATAAAAAAATAAATGATTGATGTGACTTCATCAACAAAGATAAATATCAAAATACAGTCTATAATTATTTTAATATAGCCAAATGTCACAAACTACTGCTCATGAGCTTGTACGTATATCGTATACATATAACCCTATAGATAAACTTAAACTATAATTTTTTAACTTGTAAATAATAGTTTTGATATTTGATTTATTAATAATTTATTAAAACATGTATAAATATATTTTGTCAATTCTCTATAATAATTGTGAGGTACCATATTTTTAACAGAAAATCCGATAGAATTTCGATTGTAATATAGATATCAACCTAATATAAAACCTATAAAAACCCTATAAAACACACAAAATTTCACACAAACACCAATATAGGATCCAAAAATCGTCACAACACATAAGCTGTACAAACAACAAGATTTCAGACTTCGGGTTGGAATAGAGACATGTCATTAAACCTCAGAGTACTCTTCAAAAACGTGCAGAAGCAATCTAAAGATCCACAACATCATAATCTAATTGAACATATCACTACAATTGTAATACTGACAAAAGAAGAAAGATAAAAATATAATCTTCTAATTTTTAAAAGAATCACCAATTAAGTCAAAAATATAAAATATAAATTCTCCAAAATATAAAATGCATCATCTTCAGGCCTAAACTAGGTGTTGATCCCCTACTCCTTTTCGTCCGCCAGAAATTCGTGTTGATCATTTGAAGGGATAACAAAATAGTAAATAGTGAGTTAAAACTCAATAAGACACAATATAACAAAGTACATGCAAAATTTTATTTCTAAAATATAATAATATATATAAGAAGGAGAAAAAGGTATAAGAGTGATCATGCATCAAGGATATAAAAAAAATAATTTCGTGAATGTTTTTCAAGTTTTTTAATAATTTTTTCTTTTTCTCTTCTTAATTATCAAATTTTGTTGGAGAGTTATTTTATTTACGAATCAGGAACTAGTAAGCCTTACTAACTAAATAAATAATCGGTCATAACCTGAATTGTATTTACTTATATATAATCAAAAGTCATCTCTTCCGACTTAAGATTTAAAGACGGGTCATCTACGTACAATCCCTATAGACGAGGCCAATAGCCGCAAGTGGATTCAAAATCAGACAACGACTTTCCACTATAATATATTGGGACATGGTAAAAAATACCATTCGCTACATAATACAGTCACGATAATTCTTGAATTTCTACTATAATATTTATGATTTGTCAAAATATACTATCTGCGATCCTTAGTCCAAGTTCTTTATTCCTTATTTCATTAGAAAATTATATTTTTAAGTACAAAATTCTTTATTCCCACTCTATTGGAGAACAATTCATAAGTCAATTAGTTCATCGTTTTTTAGAACGGTTTATAAATCCATTACTTAATTATGAATTTTCTCCATCATTAAATTTCTTTCCAAAAGTATATTTTGATACAGATTTTTATATTCTTTGTGAGTTTATATCATCATATGTTCATAATTTTATATATAAATTATTTAGAGCTTCAGAGAGCTAAGAATTTCTTACCGTATTAAACCAAATACGATTTTTAGAACGCCCGAACGATAAATTTCTTCACAACAGTTCATATCATGATTCTAGAACATACAAAAAAGCATATTAATAAATTATGAAATTAAATACAAATCAATCACGTTGTTAAGTTAAGGTTCAATGTTTTAAGTCCATTTTATGCATAAGTTTCATAGAAAATCGTTCGGAAGGTGCGGGGCATATGCTAGGGTTCCGGTGTACAAAAACCGCACAAAATGCGGGAATGTGGTCACCAAATCAATTAAATTTCATGCTCAAATCATGGATTTCGATTATCTAGAGTCAAATCATACATAAAATTCAAAATAAACGGTAAAATTAGCCCGACGTGAGTTAGTGTTTCAAGGGTACAAAAAACTGTTCAAATCTTACCAAACAGACACAAAATCAAAGTATTTATCATGTTTGAAAAATGTGTAAAACAAAATATAAGTTTAATCGGGTATTGAAATAAAGATACTCGAAAAAAATAAATAAAACTGTGAATAAACTAGAGAAAACAGTACGAGTGCACTCAGGCGCCCGGCGGGCTCACTCTACCAAATTATTCCACGGTTCCAAAATTAAACTTTTTTACATAAATTAGGCCCAATCTTAATTATATTAACTTAAATATCATTTAATTATGATATTTTGTGTATTTAGAATCTCACAATTCTCCCCCACTTAAGAAATTTTGTCATAAAAATTTAGAATTATGATGAAAATTTTTAGGTAATACAAGTATGATAAAAATTAATTAAATATTAAAAATTTTAAGGAAGGATCAAAATTATAGAGTGGCTCAAAGCGTGCCAATACTATTATTCAAGTACTAGTTCTGATTTTGAAATAAAAAAAGTAAAAAAAAATAAATAGAAAAAATAATTTATATAAGTAAAAGAAAATTTTAAAGAAAAAGAAGAAAAAAAACGGGCATCAAGGGTTTTAGGGGAGAGAAAGAAAAGAGAGGAGGGGTGAAGAGAGGGAGAGAGGAGAGATCGAGGCTTTTGAATTCTAATTCGAATTTGAAATAATTAGAAAAAGTGATAGATCTGGTCGATATAAATGCACTATACTCTCATTTTTTATTTTCTTATACTTTTGTTCATTTTTTTCGAATATCATTGTTCCGATATCCGAATAAATTTATATTTTATATTACCATGACTTAAGGATGAAAATAGTTCTAATTTATGTCTGATTTGTGAAATTTGTGTGACATTTTGCACCCAAAAATCCTAACACGTGCACAAACCGATTTCACTAATTATTTTAAATTTTATACATGATTTGGTATTAGATAATGGTAACACATGACTTGAACATGCATATATGTGAATTTTATACCAAATTTTATAATTTTGACCAATTTTTAGACATAAAATCCTAACCTCACACCCCGAATGATTTCTCATATTAATTTAAAATTTTTACATAAATTGACATTAGAATACTATTACCCATACCATGAACATTTTAACTTATCAATTGATTGTCAGAATTGATAATTTTGTATAGTTTTATACTCACCGAATTTCTAACCCGTGCCCCCTTGGGTTTTACTCAAATTGATGGTAATTTGTACATAATTTAGTTGAAAATTTGTAATCCTAGTTTCATGGACGCAGACATTTCGTATATTTGGTATTTATACCCACTGATTTATATAGGTAAATTTTATATATTTTAAAAATATTATCAGACATAAATAATGATATTTAACCGCATTTACGTTTAATATGTTATCTTATACATACTTCAGAAATTATGTTATATGTATTCGTGAAGGGATTTGTCATTCAAAAGCTCTAAAATTATATATGGCTCATTATGAAAAAAATTTCTTATATGCGTCAAGTTTTATGGTAAATTGTGTATGAAATTATACGCATGTGAAAATATAAACTCACGAGAATTGATCATCCGTATTCTTATCAAAAAATTTTAAAAGTTATGTTTGACTTAATATGAAAAGAAAATTATACAAAAAATTAAGAGCACGTGAGGATGTAAACTTTTAAGGAATATAAAAATATAAATTTGAATAAGCTTTATCAAAAAGAGCCAAGAATGGATATTCTGCACTTAAGTGATGTACTTACACACCGTTCTCTGATACGAAGAACTGATAGACTTATGAACTATTTTTCAGAATAAAGAATTGATAAACTAATGAGCCATTCTCCAATAGAGTGGAAATAAAAAATTTTATACTTAAGGGTAGAATTTTCTAAAAAAAATAAGGAATTAAAAATTTGGATTTATGATCGTTCAGCAGATAGTATATTTTGACATGTTATAAATATTACAGTAAAAGTTCAATGATTATTCTAACCGTCTTTTATGGCGGATGATATTCCTTAGCGTGCCTTAATATATTATAGTGAAATATCGTTGCCTATTTTGGTGTCGCTTATTACTATTGGCCTCATCTATAGAGATTTTATGTAAATGGCCCGCTTCTAGATCTTAAATAAGAAGAGATAGTTTTTGATTGTGTAGAAATAAATACAATCCAAGTTACGACCGATCGCTCCTTTGTCAGTAAGGTCTACAGACCCCGGGTTTCCAATGAAATAAATTTTTGGCATAATTTAATGACTAAGAAAAAAAGGAAATGAACTAAGAAATTTAAAACGAATTACGAAAGTATTCTTTTTTGAATCATAATTTATAATCTTATATGCATCTATGTTCCCCATATATGTATTATTATAATTTGAATATGAAATTTTACATGACCTGTGATATATATATATATATGTACCTTATTGAGTTTTTGATTTATCTTTACTATTTTTCTTGTTCTAGATGAGTATAAATTATACTCGATGAGGTAGGATAGAGGATTGAGTTGATTAGGCTCGAAGACGTGGAAGATAACCTTATGGACTTAGCTATTAAGTTTTGTAATATTTTAAATTTTATTCAGATTAATTTAATATTAATTATAATTTTGGATAATTTAAAATTACCCGGCGGCGTGAGGTAGGAGCGCACGAAGAGAGAACATTGCACGGAGGGAAGGGCTCATCGAGAAGGATGGCGGCCAAATGGGAGGCAGTGGCGACGACAATGGTCGCAGGTAAGGCAGCGACGACACTCGGTGGTGGTGTGTTGGCAGCACAATGATGGCGCATGCGGCAGATGCTGTGCACAGAGAGGAGAGAGGCAGCACACAGGTTCCCCGGCGGTAGGAGAGAGAAAGTGCCGATTGAGGCACTTTGGGGCAACCTTTCTTCAGATTGGCAAAGTATGAGGTCGAGGTAAATATCTGTAAACTCTCTCTTTAATTTGATTTAATTTCTAATTTATTTTAGACACCGTTTAAAATTTTTACTAATATGCATGTATTTTATATACCTATTTTATTTATTCTAGACATGTGTGTGTAGATCATTGGATTATTTTGGGGGCTTTGAAAATGGGTTTTATGAGTTTAAGAATTTATTATTATTTTTTAAAAAAGTTTAAAAATTTATTGACCTCGGTATATATTTATATCAATATGTATAACGAATATATACAAGAAATTTTGTACAGGCCGTGCATTTTTACATGCACGTATCAGGTTGTAATCACTACATGTAGACTTAAAAATTGGACTTTCTAGCCAGCTCCCGATGGGGAGATATTTGTTATTTAAAATTTTTTTTTCATTGACAGGAAATGTTTGGAGTAGTGACCCTTTCTATCTAGATAATTTGATTTGACCTTAAAATATATTCGGATATCCTAATATATCTGACAAGTTTGAGTAATGTACCCAAAACCGCGAGTGATAAAATATAGTGAGTAACCTTATCTATGGGTACATAGTACATAAATTTTGGCCTAAGGTTACCGGGATTATATGTAACCATTCATCAAGTTAGTCTTTAAATAATTAGAGTCCAGATTTGATATATAATTTGTATTTTTGTATTGATTGGTATTAGACTTTGATTTGGATATGAATTTTTGGACTCGGATTTGAGATTCGTCGATTTTGCCTATAATTGGGCTTAGTATATCTCGTACAAACGATTCTGATTATATATTTTGATCTGAACATTTAAAATATTTGTCGCGATACTGCTTCAATTTCTGTGCATACTATTGGATCATCCTATCATCGGATTTTGCCCCAAATTACAAGCTGATCGGGCCTTGGACTCGGACTCAAACTCAGATTGGACGTCGACTTTTGGAATTGGCGCGGATCACCTCTATTTTGGTTATATATATATTTATATATGTACATGTCCCGACGAGGACTATTTTCAAAATTTGGACATTTGTTTAGATTTGGATATTTAATTTAAGTACGAAACTGCCATTGGATTTTAAATTTTGATTGGATTCGTTATATCTGCGAATTGGATTTATTGCGTAATTTGATTAGATTTTCACCAATTTAACATTTTCTTTGATTTATTGGACTCATTTTGTTTAAAATATGATACTTGTTGGGTATTTGGCTCACGTTTTCTATTTTGTCCCTTAGGAGTAGAAGGCTCGGACGCATTGTAGGAGTTAGAATGTGATCTTCAGTTATTCGTCCGATTTGGTGTGTTTAGTTTATTATGATTTAAATTTGATATTTGATACAATTGGATTATGAAATTGGTCGGATATATACCCCTGTGTATTTTGGGAATAGTTCAGATGTTATATTATATCTGGTTATGATTTTTGATTGGATTGTTACCCCTTTATGATATTTGTAGAGCAGGTCGCATTTATTTATGTCCGGACGGTAGTCTGATGTGGTCCTGTGTAAATTTTAGTTTGTCGGGTTCTATTTATTTGGAATGTCACACCCGAATTTTTGGGATATAAAATTATTGGTTAAATTTATTTAAAATTTTAAATTTTAGAAATAATAGTTAATTATTATAAATTAACCTATTTGGTCCGAATTCGTGACAAGTTTTATTTACTGTGATAAAATATTTTGTATTTATGATAGATTTTGCTCATAGATGTAAGCATATGAAGACGATGATATACCTGCAGTATGGCTTTCACTATATTGATGAATGTATATACTTTCGTAGATTATTATGGTTATTTTAAATACCCAGTGGCATATGTTCTGAACCAATATTGTACCGTAGTTATAAAGTTGGTGCCATGTGCGATTTTGTAGCTTTTTGGATTCTGTGTTTGTGAAGATTATAAATTATGTATATTGTTCAGGATAATTAAAGGTTTTTGTATTGGGCTAACGACCGTATTGTAGTCGAAACTCTATCGAATTTTCGATAGAAAATCCAATACGTCACAGCAAGCCTCTTCCCCTAACAAGGCTTAAATTAGTCATCCTACTAGCTTAAATACATAAAGAATGTAAGTAACTGATATAAAAGATATATATATTTAAATAGATAGGCCATCGATCATATAATATTTATATCAATAGAATACTAAAAAGTTATCTAGAGCCATTATCTACTTAGCTATTTTAAAAAGGGTTTAATTTTATTTTCTTAGTTAGTCCACCTTACCATAGAAAAAAAAAACCATGTAACTATCTTTTATTATTATTATTATTATTATTATTATTATTATTATTATTATTATAAGGTCTTTGAAAAGGGATAGACATTCACATCTTTTATTCGGTATAATCATCTAAATAATTTATAAAATTGTCTTAATATCAAATAAATACACACTCAAAATTGTCTTAACTTTGAGATAAAGACATAAATATCACAGTAATGTAGCGATATATGAGGCCTCATGCCTCACCCTCAAAATCATCAAATCACATATATCCAACTAGACTATATCAATGGATACATGGTTCTGGCCATACTATAAATAATTTTTTTAAATTTTGAGCTGAAAAATATGTAATAAATCTAATATCTACTACAAAAAATCATTCTTTTAATAAAATGATCATATCAATCAATATCGTAATCATCTTAAAACTATCACCCTAATAATTCAAACAAAACTAAAACTTAGAAGAACAACAATAAATATCCGATTTTATCAAACTTTTCAAGCATATAAAAAACTTAAGTAAAAGGTTCAGATATTATGGGATATTGATTTATAATTATTGATCCATTTTAATTTAACTCTAGAATTGAAACCTATATAAAATTATATCATCCTAACTAGGATCTGATGGTGTACAATATATATTACTATATTTCAGTAACAAAATTTTTGACTTTTGAATTCATTTTCCCTATAAAATAGATTCATTAAAATTATTATATTAGAAGTATAAACAATGTGAAGATAAGTTGATAAAAATGCAAGCTACTATGACTTAAGACATTTATGAATAAAGTGACCTAATTTGTTGCTGTTAGAATATTTTATCATTACTTCAACTTCAAACCATGATCTCATTTGTGGTCATTGTAGTTCTTAAATTTATTAATAGATTCCTTCAAACTTTATTTTTAACTTCCACCAAGAGTCTAGATCTCTTTGTAACATGAAACAAGCAAATAAAATATTTTTTGGATGATTTCGTTGGTTACTCTTAATAAAAAAAGGATTAGAACTAATGATTGATCCAGTTTTTCATGTGTAATCGTTGGCCAGATTATGGTAACCGTTGCCCAGATAAATCATCCCGCAATACAAAACTAGCATCATCTTCTGGGGCACACGGTCCTTACAGTGGTCAGAAGCATAGATCGACACGGAGAGGAGGAGAGTTTTTGACCAAAGATTCAGATACTGCTTTCTGGGTGTTTGATTTCGGTGTGAGTTACTTGCCGGTTGTTGTTTGTCTTGCTTGATTATGATAGGGAAAGCAGCGGTGAAGATGAAGATAAGGAGGGAAGATTGTTCAGACAAAGGTCCGAGATTAAAGGGAAAGAGGATTAGCTTGAAGTTGGCAAGCCAAGTGATGAAGAAAGCGGTGTTGGCAGAGAGGATTGCAGAGGAGAGACGGAGGGGGAGGAGGGTGAAGAGAGAGAAGCTGGGGAGGAGAGAGAAGAGCCTGAATTTGCCTTGTGGGATTTTGGAGACGATGAAGTAGCCATAGCAAAGAGATGCTAGCACAGTAGCGCACACGTGGAGAAACTTTGTGATTTCACGTTCTTCTTCCATGGTGATGGCTGATCTTGTGGTTCTGTGTTCGCTTGATTTCCCCTGATCTTGAGGGTTTGATTAGAACTTCTGATGATCTCTTATCAAGAACGTCTTTGATTTCACCATCACAGAAAAGCTGTCATTTCAACTTCTTCGTCCATGGTGATGGCTGATACTGTAGCTCTATTTTCGATTCGTTTCCCCTGATCTTCAGGGTTTGATTGGAAGTCTTGATGATCTCTTATCTAGATCGGCTTTGATTTCACCTTTTCATTCTTGATGGATGATCATGTGGCTGTGTTTTCGGTCCGATCTTCCAATCGGACCTGTTATAATCTTTAAAAATTGATCGAAAACTACCGTTGCCGGCTTCGTTCTCGAGATTGAAAACATAACACGTGTTCTCATGGCCTTTTAAATACGTTTCAACGGTCAAATGCCCGTCGCCCTTTTATAAAAAAATTAATTAAATAAAAAATTATAAATAGCTACTTTTCTTTTTCTTTTATCAATATTTTTCTTCTTTATTTCTAAGGAGTTAGTAAACCTGACATAGGAAGAAGGTATATGAATGAAGCAAAAACCCAACGAATAAGGAGCTCTTTCAAATAATTTTCCTTGTCTTTATTAGAAATAATCAGTTAAAATTGACTAAGGTTACGTGGGCCAACCGAACGTTCTTATCTAGTGTGGATATATAACTGGTAAAAGTGTCTATTATTACTATAAATACTTTGTCAGTATTCAGCGGCGGGGTGAAAGAACCTAGAATGGAGGCTGGAGAGAAGAATTCAAAAAAGAGAAGAGAGAAAGACGCTGACCACCAAATCTTCCAAGAAACCTTACACCTAATGCTTCCAGCAGTCCATCTAAGCAAAGACTCTCTATCCAGGAGATTTTTTATTCAAGTAACCAGCCATCCCTCTAGATTATTCCAGTAATCTTTAAACAGCCGCCCTTCTACTCAGTGCATCTCTAAATTGCCTATTTGCGGACACACTGCTAAGCTATACTTCTGCTGGGCGCATATCTAAACCGTTCATTTGTGGGTGCACCTCTAAACTGTCCTTCTACCAAACGCTCTTTTAAGTCGTTCATTAGTTAGGCATATCCAAACGCTCGATCTACCGATACATATATCATCCATACAACGTTTATTCTATTGAAAAGATTTCTAATTTGAATATCGGAGGATATACAGTAGGAATAATTTTTACTGTCATCAAATCTCTTATTTTTAGTTGTGTTGCACAAGATTTATATTTGAGATTATAGAGATCAGATCCGCGCGAGATCAACCCAACACAAAATTTTGATTCGCGGTCTCCCAATTCGTAGGACAATCCAAATTCATAGAATGCAATAATTTTCACTCAGATCTCTACTCTCTTACACTTAGAGCAAATGGTAATACGATACTTATTAATATAATTGTATTATTTTTTATTTTTATATATAATTTACATATTATATTATTATTTAATAATTTAATTATTAAATATAATATATTATTTTTTTTTATTTTTGATAGTAAATATTTATAAAAAATTATTTCGGCACATACTAAAAGTGGTTAAAAAATATTAGAATCAAAATCTATCTCAAATTTTACTATTACAACTCCGAATACTGATCACCGCCAAGAAAGTATTATGGCTGCAAATGATAACTTTTCTTAAAAAAATTAGTTAACGGTTAGAAATTAGTTATTTGTTAAAAATTAAAAAAAAAATATACTTATAAAAATTTTAAAGACACCAGTTACCTAAAATGACATTTTAAAAAGAATGAGAGAGAATAATTATTCTCAATTTAAATTAAATTATACATCTATCTTGGATCGGTAGAAGGTTTAGAAGTACACATCTTTTACACTAGCATTAATCACATAGGATCACTTAACCCAATCAATAATGGCAATGTTATAGAAGTTAACTTTTAATGTTAGGGGGTCAAAAAATTAATAAAAAAAAAGTAAGATAATATCAAAGACAATAAAAATATATATTCTTATTAAGAATTTATTAAATATAAAAATTTACATCAGAAATCTAATTATTTTAAAGTCTGATAGAAATAATGATATAGGAAGTTTATTTTAAATTTAATTATTTTAAAATCTGATAAAAAAATATAATATATAAGTAAAGTTTAAAAATAATTAAGTTATTGTTAGATGTATTTTTTTAATTCTACAAATTTTATTTTATTAGGATTTTATTTTTTGTATAAAATTTTATTTTTTTATATTAGGATTGTGCCTAAATTAATATCATCCAGAGCGACATCCGGTGCCATGTCCTAAACCCCAAGGTCTGATTAATTAGTTAATAATCATTGTTTAAGTTAATCAAAAATTAATCGCTTGATTACCTAAAATTCATTATTTATTCACAGACCAAAAATTAATAAAGCAACGTTGGGAAGTGTACCTAGAAAAAGAAAAATACTGACAAATGACCTAATAAAATGATAAGTCAAATTATAATCTAAAAAATATCATACCCAAAAGTAATACCAACTATCGACCTATGTGACCTTGAAATATATGTAAGAAGATATGTTATCACTAAAATTAGAGTAAGAAAAATCATATATTAGACATATTGTTAAAGAATATCGAAATTTAACTAAATTATCAATAAAATATTTTCATAAACTAATTATTACTGCACCAAAAATTATAGTAAATAAACACTCTAAATCTATTATTTTATAACAATGTAAATTATCTAAAATTCTAAAACCTAGTTTTAGTTATTGGATAGTCTTTCCATTATCTCCCGTCACCTATAAGAATGACCCCAAAATCTTTAATTGAAAAATTAATAAAAATTAAAATAAGAGTGAGCCAATTATTTAATAAGATATATAAATTTTATAATTAAACATATAATTGATATCAAAACATATTTGAATGAATATGATATAAAATCAGATCTAATGTCAAATAATTTTTATAATATCTTATGCAAAATTTTTTAGGCTAATAATTAAAATTCCTTTCTTAAAACTTTATATTTTTAAAAGATACTCAAATCATATAAAATTATGGACCAATAATCAATAGGGATCTCACTAATAAAGGTACAGCTAGTTAAAATTTGGGTTATATATTTTTAAATAATCAAATGATATACGTTATTATTCAAAACTTGTAAGTGAATTATTATATATATAACCCTATAGGTTGTCAAGTCCCCGTAATCCCGAGGTCACATTAAATTAGTTATTGATCCTTACTTAAATCAATTGAACATTTATCCCTTAAATAACCTGAAATTCATTATACATTCACCGGCCAAATCTAAATAAAATAATCATGACGCAAATCTAAATTACAATAATTATCAATAAATGATATCAATAAAATAATAAGCCAAACTATAAGATTTAAAATGTCACACTCAAAAATGGCTCCAATTATCAAATATAATGATCTCAAAACATGTATAAGGAGATATATTCCTACTAAATTAAGAGTTGACAAAATCATAACTTAGATGTAAGGCCTGAATATTTGATTTTTAATAATTATAATTTATTAAGTTAATATAATTAAAATTAAGGTTAAAAGACGTTAAAAATTAAATTAAAGAGTTAAAATTTGATTGAATTATATAAAATTGAGGGATATCGATTGGTGCTCAAGGTGCGCCCATGCATAAAAAACAATTTCTCGGACGCCTGATGGAGGTTGGACTCATGCCTGAGTGTCAAAAGCTGTGGGCTTAGCACTTGACAAACGTTTGAATGGCGTTCAAGCGCAATAGACTAATGGAGAGGTGCCTGATGTGTGCCTAAATCGGCGCTCAAATGCTGTGCGGTAAAAATAGACCTCCAACTCATTTTTCAATCAGTTTTTTAGATAAATTTTAGAGAAGAGAGAGAGGGAGATAAGGAGAAGAGAGAGAAGAAGAGAGAAGGATTGAAAAATCTCAAATTAAGTGAATCAAGGTCTGAATTTTGATAATTTGGAGATAAGATAAGTATATTTTGAACTTTTCTTCTATTTTTATTATTCCTTGTTAAAATCTCTTAGTAATTCTTGTTCTATTATCATGAATATTCTAATTTTTTAAGTTATAATAATAATATTGTTTAACATGTATATGTATTTCTCCTAATTTTATTAGAAAAATATATGAAATTCATATCTAAGCTCAAGTATATGGTATTATTTAACTGAAATTTATCATCTCTTTTCATACATAAGCTGAAATTGAAATGTAATGATTCTCCATATTTGAATTTGGTTTATATAAGTTTTAATCATGTTAAACAACCCCTGTTTGATTCAAAAGTTCAATTAAAATTTTTTGTACATGTTGAAATTCCACCCAATTATTCTGGATGTATGTTCATAAGCTAAAATCCTACAAGTGGTTGATTTTGCTATCATTTTGCTAAATTTTAATCTATATATGTCTTAAATTCGTTTAAAAATTTTTACATACTTTAAACTATCAAATATATATTATATAAGTTGAAAAATATGCACAATTTAACCTATATGATCTAAATTATAATATACTTGCTAAATTATACATCTTGCTGATATTTTTACATTTTATATATAAATTCAACATATTATGCTTTTAGTTTTAACATGACTAAGTTTTTACAAAATTATAAATCTAAATTTATAAAATTTTGAAAGAAAACTTTACAACTAATATATGAACTATGAGTATTTTTTTAATAGTGAGAAAATTATGAATTAAAAAGAATAAGTATAGAATTTTTTTAAGAGTTACATTGGGTTAATGTTATTATTTTAATAGATAGTATATTATAATATGCCTTAATATATTATAATAGTATATCGATATTCGAACATATTATTCGGTGAGAAGTGGTAACGTTTAACCCTATTTATAAGGTGATATATAGATGACTTATTGACGGATTTTGAATAGTAGTATATGACCTTTGATTGCGGAAAAGTATATACAACCCGAATTTTGATTGTCCGATTCTTTAATCAATAAGATTCATTAGTCTTAATCCCCAAGAATATAATAATAATTCTAAAAGTACATTAGTAAATTTTCCTGCATATGTCGTGTCATTTCATCCAACCATGATCTTTAATTCTTTTAATATCTTTTGACTACAAAATATATATGATTATTAATATATTGTATGTCTTATTAAATTTTTAATTTACTTTTCACTATTTTTATTAACCCATTCAGATGAGATGTATGAATTTTTATCAGATGAATAGGAATGAAGATAGATGATATTCAAAGGGTGTAGACCTGAGTTTATGCTATGTTTATTATTATTTTATTATTTTTGGAATTTTTATATATTTTAGAATGATATATTATGATTTTCGGACTATAGTTAATATGTTTAATATCATATTTTATTCTTTGAATAATGGTTAATGTATTGATTTGAATTCAGACAGCTTAGTATAATGTCATGATTTTCTAGACAGCTTTAGAACTTGATTAATGCTGTATTTAGTTGATGTTTCATAATCCAAAAAGTGTTAGAATAATTTTAATAATGTATTGTGGTATTGGACAACAGTTATAGAGTCATGGATGTTGGCTTTCGGTGCTATGTTTACAGTTTGTCGGCATGTATGATAGCTATCCAACAACAACAGTTATGAATTTAATTTTTAAAATTTGTATACTCTAATTATTAATGACAGGTAAGCTCTCGTAAAGTCCAATGTTGCGATTGAGTTGGTGTTGAAGTCATATGAGACGTGACACATGTTTTGTGTCATATGTATGATATTGTATTTAATTATGTAATTAGTTGAGATATCGACGTAAAATTTATATCCGAAAGTTATTTAGACAATAAATTGGTTAATTAATAGCAATTATTAATAGTTAATTTCATGATCGAAATTTAGAACGTGACATTAGACATACTGAAATCAAACTAATTTACTAATAAATATAGTCATAGATTAATTATTACAACACCATAAAGTTATAACAATATAACACTCTACTTCCACTATTTTTGAACAATGTTCATCATCAAAATTCAAATTTACTAATTCTGACCTGTAATATGTCATAATTTTTGTAAGAACTTGAAAATACCATTCTAAAATATGTAAATTCTATATTATAAAATTTTTAAACATGTAGAATTATTCATGATAAAAAATTATAAAAAAATCAGTACAATTGTGCAACTTTAATATTTTCTTTCAATTATAAAACATGTAGGTATAATTTAAGTGAGAAATTAAGATATGCAGAATACATACTTAAAGAATTAAGGCATGCAGCAGCCCATATATGAAAACCAAGAGCATGCAAGAATATTTAATCATAATTTTAAAGAATACTTGACTATTGTTGGAGAAAATCAATTAAAAATATGAAATGCATGAAATAAGGGCATATACTTTATAAAAGTTTCATGAAATGGGAATATGATTACATGCATGTACAGTATAAATTTTTAGTTATAAAAATATCACATGTATGAGTATTAGAAATAATAAATATTCAAAGAAATAAAAAAAGATCAGTAACAAATAAAAAAATATTTAAATATACTTGTCTTATATATAAAACTATCAAAATCTTTCTTAAATTTACTCAAAATTTTCTCAAATTGCCTTCTCTCTCTCTCTCTTTCCTTCTCTTTTTTTCATTTTTATTTCTCTCTATTTTCTCTAAAATTAGATAAAAATAACTAAAAATCAACCAGATAAAATTTATATATAAGACTTGCACACGTGTTCCTATTAGGCGCATATTAGGCATTGAGATAAAAATCGCACGGAGCACAAGCTTCTCTCAAACACATGCAATATGTTACAACAATATACATGCATCTTTCAAATGTACATCAAATGTGAGCAATTTTCCTAAAATATTCAACAGCAATGGTCGATCATTCTTTATGCATGTCCTTTTTGCCCAAAACACAAATATATACACATTATGTACTGGCCGACCGTCACTCAACATGTTATGACTTGGTTAGAACATCAATCTTGACCAAAATTTTTATTTGACCTTAATAATCTTCTTATTTTAACTTAATTAATTATAATAAAATTAAATTTTAAAGTTCACATCTTACATAGATAGAGCTAAATGTGCTTTCAACCCACAAAAGATAAATACAAATATCAATTATCATTATAATATATTAAGACATGTTATAATTATCACCGTCAATTTTCTACAATAATTTGTGCATTATTAAGTCAAAAATCCTATGCAAATACAAATAATTTTCCTATATTTTCTATACCAAAGAATATATCCTTATCTTACACAGATAGAGCTAAATGTGCTTTCAACCCACAAATGATAGATACAAATATTAATTATTATTATAATATATTAAGACATTTATAATTATCACCATCAATTTTCTACAATAATTTGTGCATTATTAAGTCAAAAATCTTATACAAATACAAATAATTTTCTTATATTTTTTTATACCAAAGAATATATCCTTATCTTTCAATTTGTTAAAGTTTTCTCCTTAATTTCTTTGAATATATATTATGCGGTATATCATCATTCCTCTAGAAACTCGAATACAAAACTTTAAAATATGTAAAATTATATTATCAAATTTTTAAGCATATATGAGTTGTATATTTCAAAAAATGTAGGAATTCAATGTAAATTATAATATTTCATATCTTTCAATTTGTTAATAATTTTTAAATTCAAAACATACAAATTGTAATTTTTATGGCTTTGAAAATAATTATAATTTCAAAACATGTATAAACACCAATGCAGAAAATTAATTTAACAACATAATGTATATGAATTAAGGATATAAATTTCATAAAGGTTGCATGAAATTGGAAGGAGGATATATGCATGTAAAGTATAAATATTTTATATACGAAATTATAGCATATAATAGTATTTAAAATAATAAATACCCATAGAAATAAGAAAAGATAGTAACAAGAGAAAGAGAGAGTTCGAATACATTTACCTTAAGCTCGTAAATTCAAAACATTTATTAAGTCAAAACATGTCAAAAAAAAAAAAAGAGACATGGGTCGATGCCCAACAATCTAGCCAAAATTAGTATAGGTGCTTTTTAGCATAACAATATCCATAGTCAAGGTGTAACACACTTAATCAGCAAATCAAAAAAGTGTTGAAGAAGAATAGTATCACTTTCACCCTTATTGACTAGGTTTCGGTTGACAATTCTAGGATCCATGGCATCAAGTACTCCGAGAAAGAATAGCTGATTCGAAAGGTTCTTATTCTAATAACGAATTCAAACAATTGTATATATTTAATTTTTTTAGACTCTATTGAGAGTTACTTCCGTATAGAAGTTCTAATGGTCGGAGGATTTGGATGAAGTACAAAGACCTTGTGTGCGACTAAGGTTTGCGGGATTATGGGCTGAGTGTTTGCGGACTATGCATAACTTAAGTATAAGGAATTTCGATCAATATTGTTAATTAAAAATTTTGGACGGATAGAAATAATCAGTAAACTTATTGACCGACAAATTATATGTTCCGGTCAATATGATGTTGACCGGTTAAAGACGGAGGACTTGCTGTATTTTGCCCAAGGATTACACAAGGACGTCCGACCGGTTAATGTGGGCGTTAACCGGCTAAGAGAAGAAGATAGTCAACATGCATTGACCGTCTGAGAATAGAAATCCTGAATAGCTGTCTTTTCCAGGTGGCGTACAGTTGACATTCCTAATTGGGTAGTTAGGAGACATCATTCTTGGAAAGACAATAAGTTAATTTGTACGGGCATGCATGCGCCGCTTGGTGTATGACAGAGCGTGCGCCACCATTGCAGACTTTATATATATGACAGAGGGTGCAACCACCATGTTAAGTTGGTGGTTGCACATTCTACCAGAGGAGTATATATATATATGAAATAATATGAGATTTATCAAGGAGTATATGAAAATTAGAGAGAGTGTGAAAAATCGAGAAGAGAAAGAGAGCAGTGAGTAAAAACACAAAGTGTGAGGTCTTTATATTTTACGTACTCTATTCTTCAGTTTTTCTTTTTCTTTTGGATTTATGTAACCAATCTCATATAGTGGATCTCATTTGTGAACTAAATGTCCCATAATTTTTTTCTTGGTTAAAAAGAATTTTTCCCGTAAAATCTTGGTGTTCTATTCTTCTTCCTCTTCTTTTACTCCTTTGTGTGTGTGTGATTTTATGTATTATTATCCAGCCGCCCCCTCTCTGTGCCAACAAGTGGTATCAAAGATAGGTTGAGAATTCTGTCTAAATGGTATTGTTGTCTTTAAAGAATCTACCGTTTAGTGTAGGGTTATTCAACGAGTTAAATGACTTCATCCTTTAACAAGAGAGGGTGAAGAACATTCTAATTCGAGAAGGTACGATCAATGTATTACAGAAGAAAAAAAGAAGTAAGAAAACTTGACCAATGAAGAATTACAAGATAAAATGGATCTTGCCAAATGCACCATAAAGCTATGTCTGATAGACAACACACTTCAAGAGGTCCTCGGACTGACAGATCCAGTGGAGGTTTGGGAAAAGTTGAAAAGTCGGTATAAATCTAAGTCCTTGACAATCAGGTTGCATGTGAAGCAGTAGTTCTATGGCCTACGGTTGTCAGAATGTGAGAGTTTTAAAAAATATTTGGACGAGTTTAACAAGATAGTGATGCAGATGTCAGCCATTGATGAGGAGATCAAAGATGACAAGGCGTTGGTATTGTTAACCTATTTGCCAACTTTATATGACCATATCATTACAATTTTATTGTTTGAAAAGGACATGCTTAAATTAGACAAGGTCATTATTTCCTTACTCATGAATGAGTCAAGGTGGTCACAATGGGTCTCAACTTCTTTGCATTCTGAGGTACTTGTGATCAAATCCAGAGAAAAGAGTAGATGATGTAGCCAAAAACCTATAGAGAAGGGTCGCACAAGTCTCGATCAATGTATCAAAACCTTAAGTGCTATCATTGTGGTAAGAATAATCACATCAAAAAGCACTACTTTAAATAAAAGAGTAAAAATATTGAAAAGGAGAAAGGAGAAAATGGACGAGGAGAAGAAAAGTTCTCGATCTCAGTGGTCATAGGAGGCGATCTCCTATTGACGTGTGGAAAAAACATGGCAAGTCTGACGAACCATGAGTCTGGCTAGGTGGTTGATTCTGGTGCCTCTCTACATGCCACGTCCAAGAGGGGACTATTCACTTCATACATTTTCGGAGATTTTAGAGTGATAAGAATGTACAACAAAGAAACATCCCCAATTATTGACAGAGGTAACATCGTACTGGTCACTAATAATGGGACTAAACTGTTATTGAAAGATATACAGCACGTCCATAACATCTAGCTGAACATAATTTTAGCCGGTCGGCTTAATGATGAAGATTATTGTAACACCTTTTGTGAAAGTAAGTGGAAGTTGATCAGAGGATCTGTGATTATAGTATGAGGAAAGAAGTCCTCCGGCTGTATGTAACAAAAGTGTGTGCAGTGGCCGGAGACGTGAACGCCACTACCTAGTAAGGAGTCCGATGATCTGTGGCACCATAGGTTGAGCCACAAGAGTGAACACAAATTACGTCATTTGGCCAAGAAGGGCCTTATCCCAAGAGTGGAAGAAGACAGACTAGGACGTGTCCTCATTGCATGGCCGGCAGCAATGGAGAGTCTCGTTTCATGGAGAGTCGTCCTCTACAAAGTCGAAAGTACTCGATCTAGTCCACACATATGTATGTGGATCATTCAAGGAGAAGTATTTTGGTGGAGCCTAGTATTTTGTATCTTTCATTGATGACTATCCCAAGAAGCTATGGGTTTGCCCATTAAAAACCAAGGACAAAATCCTTGGTACATTTGAGCAATTTCATACTCTGGTAGAGTGTTAGACAGGAAAGAAATTGAAGACTATCCGAAGTGACAACAGAGGTGAATACATTAGAATATTTGATATCTACTACCAATCTCATGGCATTAGGTATCAAAATACACCAACAAAAACGTCATAGTTGAACGGAGTGGCTAAGCGGATGAATCGCACACTTTTGGAGAAAGTGAGATGCATACTTTCTGAAGTAGGGCTTCATACATCCTTTTGGGTAGAAGAACTAAAGACGGCGGCTTATATTATCGATAGGTCACCCAATAAGCCACTAAAGGGTGAAGTGCTGGAGAAAAATAGTCGAAAAGGAGCCCTCTTATGACCATTTATGGATATTTGGGTGTAATGTATTTGTTTATATTCCAAAAGATGAAAGGACAAAATTAGAATTAAAGACGATATAGTGCATCTTTCTGGGCTATGGAAAAAATGAATTGGGTTATAGGTTCTATGACCCAAATGAGAGAAAACTTATCCAGTTAAGGGGTATAACTTTTGTTGATTATGAAATAATTGAGGATATTGGTATGAAGACTAAGTCTGATGTTGGCTAGACGGATAATGTGAGTATTAAAGTTGTCCGTCCAATACTTCTGCAAGACGAGGACAATGGCCTAGAAGTGGCCGAGGGCAATAATGAGTTGATTATAGCACCTAACGAGGACCAAGATGAAATCGCTCCTCAACCGGACAAGGAGGTTCCTGTCTGATGATCCTTAAAGAACAGACAGTCGTCAATCCGTCTACCATTTAGTAAGTATGTCCTACTCACTGATACCGAAAAGTATGAAACTTTTGAAGAGGTTATGAAGGATGTAAATAAGAAAAAATGATTGAAAATTGTGAAAAATAAAATAAGCTCTATCCATAAAAATTATACTTTTGATTTAGCCGAGTTGCCCAAGGGGAGGAGAGTTCTAAAGAATAAGTAGGTATTCCATTTAAAAACTGATAAAAATACCACACAACTAAGGTACAAGGCATGGTTGATGGTAAAATGTTATAATCAACAAAAATGGGTTAATTTTAATAAAATTTTTGCTCTAGTGGTGAAGATATCTTCCATAAGGGTTTTACTTAGCTTGATTGCTGCTCAGAATTTAGAGGTGGAGTAGCTGAATGTTCGAATGACTTTTCTCCATGGTGATCTTGAGGAGGAAATCTTCATGGAACATTCGGAAGAATTTAGGGTTAAGGGGAAGGAATGACTTATCTATTGTCTAAGGAAGAGCTTGTATAGTTCGAAACAGGTTTCTAAATAATGGTATAAGAAATTTGAGTTAGTCATGGTCAGTTAGGGGTACCAAAAGACTGTTTGTGATCATTATGTATTTACACAGAGTTTTTCTGAGGATGACTTTGTCATCTTTCTTCTTTATGTGATAACATGCTGATTTTGGACGTAATGGTACTCGAATAAAGGAGCTAAAGAAACAACTTGGACAATAATTTATTATGAAGGACCTGGGATTGGCAAAATAGATTCTTGACGTCAGAATTATTTGTGACCGAGAGGTAGGAAGATTGTGGCTGTTTCAAGAAAGTTACATTGAAAGGGTGCTCCAACGTTTCAATATAGATAAGTCCAAACCTATAAGTACACCGTTGGCGAACCACCACTGACTGAGTAGTCACCAGTCTCCGTCCTCGGATGCTGAAAAAGTTTATATGAAAAGCGTGCCTTACTTATCAGTTATAGGAAACTTGATGTACACCTTGGTATGTATGAGGCTTGACATAACACATACAGTTGGCACCATCTGCTGTTTTCTATCAAACCCAAGAAAGGATTATTGGTCTGCGGTCAAATGGATAATGAGGTATATCCGATGAACTTTCAAGGGGTGCCTATATCTTAAAAGTGATAAGCCTCAATTGGTGGAATACTAGGATGTTGATATGGTCGGGGACATTGGCTCCCGTAAATCCACCTCATGATACTTGGTGAAATTTGTTAGAAGTGCAATTTCCGAAAGTCAAACGTTGTAGAAATGCGTCGCCCTCTCTACTACCGAGGCCGAGTATATTGTAGTAATAGAAGCTTGCAAAGAGATATTGTGAATGAAAAAATTTATCCAAGAATTGGGTCTCAAATAAGAAAAGTATGAGATACTCTGTAATAGTCAGAGTACCATGCATTTTTACAAGAACTCCTCATTCCATTCTAGATCAAAATATATTAATATTCGATATCATTGGGTGAGATATATTATTGAAATAGGTTTACTGCCACTGAAGAAGGTTGAGTTTGAAGAAAATGGCGCGAACATGTTGACTAAGATTTTACCAAAAGGTAAAAATGAAGCTTGCTGCAATTTGACTGGGTTAATGGATTCCAATTTTCCACGGTTGTGAGAAAAATTTTGTTGAGGGTCACTCCGTGTGGAAGTTCTGATGAGTGGAGGACTTGGACGGAGTACGAGGACCTTGTGTGCGACTAAGGTCCGTGGGCTTGTGGGTTGAGTGTCTACAGACTATACACAGTTTAAGCACAATGAATTCCGATCAACATTATTAACTAAAAGTTGACCAGCAAATTATATGTTCCGATCAACATGATGTTGACCGGTTAAAGACAAAGGACTTGCTACGTTTTGCCCAATGATTGCAGAAGGACGTCCGATCAATCAACATGAGCGTTGACCGCTAAGAGAAGAAGATAGTCAACAAGCATTGACCGTCTGAGAATAAAAATCTTAAATAGCTATCTTCTCTAAGTGGCGTATAGTTGACCTTTCTAATTTGGCAGTTAGGAGACATCATTCTTGGGAAGATAACAAGTTAATTTGTATGGACATGCATGCACCGCTTGCTGCAAGACAAGCGTGTGCCACCATTGCATACTTTGGGAAGTTGTGCATGCAACCACCATACTAAGTTGGTGGTTGCTCATTCTGCCGAAGAAGCATATATATATATGAAATGGTATGAGATGTATCAGAGAAGTATATGAGAATTACAATAGTGTGTGAAAAATAGAGAAAAGAAATAGAGTAGCGAGTAAAAACACAAAGTATGAGGTCTTTGTATTTTACGGACTCTATTCTTCAATTTTTCTTTTTCTTTTGGGCTTATATAATCGTTTGATTTGTGTAACCAATCTCATATAGTGGATCTCATTTGTGGACTAAGTATTTTATAATTTTTTTCTTAATTGAAAATGATTTTTCATGTAAAATCTTGGTATTTTATTCTTCTTCATCTTCTTTCACTCTTCTGTGTGTGTGTGATTTTGTGCATTGTTGTCCAGCTGCCCCCTTTTTGCGCCAATAGACTCCACAATGCAGTAAGTTAATTCATATTTATAGGCCAAAATAAAATGTTAGGTTTGATCTAGATACACACATTCCAGCTGCAACAGACTAAAACTCAAATCCCTAATCAAATATCAACCACCAAATTCGTGAGTATAAAAAATATAATAATGTACAACGTTTTTAACTAAGAAAAAAATTACGAGATAAATTTTAAATA
This sequence comes from Nepenthes gracilis, assembly GCA_033239525.1. Classification (NCBI taxonomy): domain Eukaryota; kingdom Viridiplantae; phylum Streptophyta; class Magnoliopsida; order Caryophyllales; family Nepenthaceae; genus Nepenthes; species Nepenthes gracilis. The sequence goes on from BSYO01000006.1 coordinate 5,142,413, forward strand.
AATCCACTATAAAAATGCTTATTACAAATAGCTCCCTTCGAAATTTCTTCACTACAATCCGAGTGAAGAATGATTGATTACAATCTTCTCGATACACCTAACAACCCACAAGAAAAATATAATAATAAATAAAAGTAACTAAACAAAATATGCTTTAAAAATAATTCTAAAACAATGTACTCAACCTTGTGAAGAACAAAACTTAAATCGGATCTCAATTGGATGTCAAACCTCCTCTTCACTCTTTTTCTCTTCTCTCTCTATATGGTACTCCTCGTATGAAAACTAATTTCAAAATATCCTAAACTCGTATAAAATGCGATTTTATACTGCAGACTGGTGTTGGAGCCCTCCTCGGGTGTGCCTCGAGTGCTCCCCTTTGTAAATTGTCGCCCATCGGATGCCCCTGCCGTCGGTGCTCGAGCACTTGCCTACTGGATCCGGCGCCTCAGGCACTCGTCGCACTTGCAAATACCACTATCCTCGTACGAATATCGCGCGACATTTTAATAACTAACCGTTTATTATTATACCGATAAATGGGTGTCCAAAACCAAATATAAATAAAATCCATAATAATATAAAATCTCTAAAATACTCCAAACCAAAATAATAAGTAAAACTATGGGATTAACTCTCAAACAAGCAAATTTTCATCAATTGTCTTCCCCCACCATTCTCCTCCTCTTTGGGAAATGCATCCTCAAGTCTTACTAAGAGAAGAGAATTGATAAACATGACAGCCTCGAAGAAAAAGGTGAAGTTCTTAGAAAGAAATCATACGTTTTGTTTGGCTCGATAGTAAAGAAAGGATAAAATTTTTGAGAATTTAGGGGGAAGAAGGCCCTAAGAACTCGTCAAGATTGACTAACTCAAAGGTTGAATTGCAGATAACATCCTCAAACTTGGTAACTTTGTGGACAGCAACCTTGCTCCCTCTCCCTTGTTTTTCTAATTCTTGCTCTTGAATTTCCATTGCTAGTTCGTTAATCACTTTTCTTTACAGCTGCTTTAAAGCTCTCCTTGGATGCATCTTCTAATGATTTTTACTTTTCCATGGCTTCATTTGATCACATCAACCGAGATTCTGCAATAGGAAAGAACGAGTCAATTTTTCCAGAGTTTCTTCATGCATTCAGCTACTACCCTCACGTAAAGGGAGTCAAAAATCTTATTCATTTGCTATCACACGTTATCCATGGCCTTCCCATCAGATATTCATTCAGACAGTTTACAAGCGATTGACCAACCATATGACCAAGTATTATATTTTGAGCCGTCTCTGCAATTAGAACTCAAGCGTCAGGGGTTTATTGTAGTGTGGTTATCCCTGGTCATGTGAATCAAGTGAGTCTTAATCTCTAATTTTTCAAATGTTTGAGAATTTGCTTAGGTTAATGTCGAATCTATAGAGACAAATGATCAATCTACATATTTAAAGCAATTTATGCAAAGAAATCTCTTCAATCAAGCGTATAAACTCATATCGTGAAGAATTTATCATAAATATATTAAAATTTGTCACATCCCTGATTATTGCTGGAACTAGACATTTGAAATAGTAAAGAAGGAAATGTATTGAAAACAGAGCACAGATTGTGGCATCACAAAAGGACTGAAACCAGATATTTGAAGTAAATTCTTCTTGTGACAAAGATACTGTAACTGGTGATTTTAAATAGTTCTTAACATGCAAAATGGCATGTTATGATCAGATACTGTAACTAGACTTTTTTATTTTATTTTCTTTAGTAATTACTGGTGATGGAAGCAGGTGCGCAGTTACACATATTGCTAATATTGTGCATTGGATTGGACTCCACAGATCGATTACAGGGGCGATGACAATCCTGCTTAACCTTAGAATTTGAAATCAACTGATGCGAAAGCCATGTCAGATTGAAGAAATACAACAAAATTGATTAGATATGTCCTTATTCGTAGACTTATGGCATGTTTGGTTCTAAAAGAAGATGGAAGAATGAAACCAGAAGGAAATAAGATAAATATGAAAGAAAAAGCAATAAGAAAGAAAAACAACCAAACCTAGGAAACTCATTATTCCAGCGTAAACAAGTAAGCAATGCAATACTAGAATATCTGGTAAGTTACCCTAATACAAAAAGCCCAAATTATTAAGACTCCAAAATACAAAAAAAAAAAATCTAAAATAACCGAAATTGCCATAGTAGATTAAAGCTATCAAACTAACCCAGAAGATGCCAAATTCTAATTACATCTTTTTCCCCATTCAGAATTCCACTAATTTCCAATATCAAGTTCTTGAATAAGCTTTTTCAGCTTCTTGTGGAAGCCAGTATTTGTCCATCACAGAAACCTTTGTTTGGGGCAACTTCCAGTTACAAAGCAGATGAAATGTCCGGGGACACTATTCAAATATCATTGAGTGACATCTCATCCATCCATCTGTACGAGAGGACAACCACAAAAGACCCACACAAAAATAGATTTCAAAATGGGTGTTTGAGTATTCTCACCGTCTATGGAGAGAATGCCGAGAGCTCCTTTTCTCCAATAGCAATTCCATAGGTCACATTACTCAAAACAAACAAACTATTTCAGAAACAATGCCACGGGCAAATTCAGATACTAAATTGAAGAGCAGCAAGAACAAATAACATATAATTTGTTTAATATGGCTGAATGTATGAATGTAAATGCGTAGAATCCGAGCAGTCATAATTGGAAATGCTCAAGGCAGAGTGTATAATCAAGTATTAGCTTCTTGTTCCCTTGTACAATATCGTTGCCTGACACATTGACAAGGGTAAGCTTCAATTGCTTCCCAGCTTTTACTACTTGATTGCAATTCTCAAATTTCCTAAATGGTATTTTAATGGGAGGCCTTGATGCCTGTCTAGAGTTAACTGATCCCGGAGACACCTTGTCCAAGACTTCCAAGAGATTCCACCTGCGCATACAAAGAATATAGGTAACTCAAATCAAGAAGAAGCATGTCCTAATATTTTCTTACATCGAGCTCGGCTTGTCAAACAATTAGTAGGCTTGAGCTTGGCTCGGGACTTGGTTTGTTTATTCATCAACAAGAAGTTTGAACTCGAGCCACACACATGGCTTCTTATGCATAAACAAGCCAAATTCTAAGCCAAGCCAAGCTTATTAGTCAGACAAGACTAACAAACGAGCCAAATTGAAGCCCCTAAACACATAAATGAGTCCATACATGAACCCATAACTGAATCTATTTAGGAGCCTGTAGACAAGCTCATTCATAAGTTCATAAATGAACCTATTCAAAAACCCATAATAAACCTATTCTTGAGCTGATGTGAATAGCCGAGTTGCTTATTAATCTAAAAGAATCATGCTTAGGCAAGGTCAAGCTTGGCTCATTTTTGTAACAATATTCAAAATGAGACTTGAGTGTCGCTTGTTTTTTGCAAACAAACAAGCTCAAGCAAGTCATTTGGATTTAAGTATCTCTAGCAGCCCATTCTCTATGCATGGTCGAGCACCAAATTTGCCCTTTCAAAAGGATCCTTTGCATCCAATGTTGCTGGACTGCAGTGTTCTGGTGCAAGCAAATTGAGAAGGTAAGCATAGGCCTCTCCATCCTACAAATGCATCAACAGATATTATTATTTGCTGAATGAGAAGCACTGTAAATGTTAATTAAATGGCTACAGGAAAACACAAGTTTTCCTTTTCGTTTTCTATGTTTTCCCCCTCCCCGTTCTGGGTTTGGAGAGGGAAAATGAGCCTAGACATAGAGGATGGAAAATTTGTACTCTTAAACTCACCCAATGTATTTTACTACGTGTCTTCCCTCAATGTCAGCAGCCCAAACAGGAAATAGGGAAAAATAAATGGAATATGCAAAAATGACGGTGTAAAATAAATATGATAGTTGAATGAGATAAGTAGTTACTTGACATTAATCATTTGTGCTGTATTAACTATTGAGATGTCAAGTCTCCTTGATCTTCTATGATATTTCTACCAAAAATGATTAGGAAGGCCAGAAAGAGACCTTCAAATCTGATGAGAAATTTGTTAAAGTCTTCTTATATCCTCCTTTTTTGAGATGAAAATTCATCCACTTCAACAAAATCTTTTCAGGGGATAAATTCATAAGCTCCTCAATGTCCTGTGAAGAATCAATAATGTATAATTAGGTGGCATCTTTTTTTAAAAAAAAAAAAAAACTCTGATCAAATGACATAAATTAGACACAATCAAGTAAAATTTCATTACGTCGCTGTCATCTGCCAATTCAAGAAGTTGAGATGTCTTCTTAAGGTTGAGATCTGCTAGCAGTTGTATCTGCAAGTGTGTGCACATATCAAAGCAACATAATATGGAAGCTGAACTCCTGATATTAGAAAATTGACCTAATAATCATTCGAAATTTTGTCTCAAGCATGAAAGCTAGTGAAGGGGGAAGTGGAGCGATCAAACTAGCACAAATGTATAGAAAAATGTCACCTTAATTATTTGAGAAATCAATCCAAGAACCAAGATGAGGCTGCAAATACAACAATTTAAAATATCAGACTTTGCACTATGTGATATGTGAATCTAACAGAGGGCTGATACCTAGTTATGTCAACTTACTCTGCCTTCAACCAAATCCTGGGTGCCAATGTTAACCACTGTGCAGCCAATGGCCTTTGCAGAGTTAAGCCAAAGAGTATGGTTCTAATCCCTCTCCCAAGGATAGAGTTCCTGTTTTGTGTTTATAGCTCTTTCATCTATCGTGCTGGCATGGCAACATTGATAAGCATACTGAAACAACCAAAAGGAATAATGTGAACACAAGCTTCAATACCACCATACAAGGAAGTAACAATATCAAAACCCTTCTCACATACCAAAGTAGAACACCGTCTTTTGTGAGATCAAAGAGATCATTGGTAGCTGGATCTAGAGGAAGGTATTTACTTAGAAATGGTACATCTCCAAGATAACTGTTGATAAAGGCAACATAGCATGCCTTCTCCAATTTACCAACAGTACGAAGAAGGTAGTTGTAGCAGCCTTAAGGAATGCAGAAGAGTTCTTCGTGGCACCTAATTTAGCTGCTGCTCAAGCTAGGAAATTATGATATACCTGCAGTACCAATTTAATGTACCCCAAAAGATAAATTCCTCTTTTGATGCTCTAATGTTGCAGTGGTTGAGTGAAAAACGGAAAAAGAAGATGACACTAAGACAAATAGCATCTTACCTTAAGGAAGGCTTCAAAATCAACCTCAACGCTCATACCTGAAGCCAACCCAGTCAATTTCCCCCTCATATCTTCCTCTTTAAACTTTTGACTAAATGCCTTCAATTTCACCATAAGTTGTGGCAACACTTCAACTGTTACTTTACCTTTTTGCCTTTTTCACTGAATCAAACAAAAAAGCACAAATAATAAAGCCAAATACCAGATATCAAAACCTATTGAAATCAAGGTTTATGATTAACTAGGCAACCACAAGAAGAACTCAATAGTATTTGAAACAATGCAGATATATCAAGTAAAGTAATTTCCACTTTACCATTTTGAGGAATTGAATCAAACTTAAAAGCACAAACAATAAAGTCAAGTCCCAGACAACAAAACCTATCGAAATCAAGGTTTATGATTAACTAGGCAACCACAAATGGAACTCAGTAGTAATTGAAGCAATGCAGATATACAAAGTAAAGTAATTTTTACTTTACTATTTTAAGTAATTGAATCAAACCAAAAAGCACAAAAAATAAAGCCAAATCCCAGATATAAAAACATACTGAAATCAAGGTTTATGATAAACTAGGCAACCACAGGAGGAACTCAATAGTGATTGAAACAATGAAGATATATCAAGAGGGAATAAATGGTAGTTACTTTGGAGCTGAGACTAGTTCAACCTGAGTGAACTGGTTCTGAAGCCATGGATCAGAAACATGAACACCCACAAAAGTAGACAGATTCTCACGCTTTTCCCCAATTAGCCAAGCTCAAGAACAAGACGGACTCTATTTCTTCCCCAAATCTCACTAGAATAAGATAATCTCAACACTATAGCCTTTGAACCTGAATCGCAAAATGTCATATAAAATCAGGAAACATCAAATCTCATAGCACTACCATGAACCATAGGAATAGCCATTAAAACAACCGTGAACAAAATCATTCCATAAAAAAGCTTCATCCAACGTGAACCTACTATCCCCAGGACTCCCAAAATCATATTCAAGAAGACAACAGACAATAATTATATCTTACAAAAACTATGTTTGATTCAAATAAATAAGGCCCATTAATATTTTGAGCAATGTAAGGAAAAACAAAATGACCCACAAAGAAAATAACACCTTCTTTAAATATATGTGAGAGAAATATGCCGGTATAAATCAAACATTCGTTGTATATATTCTAACCATATCTGTTTATCAAGCAAAGCAGCTGGGTGTTTTCTTCTCTGGTTCTCGAAAAAAAAGGGTTAAGTTTGGTAATGAGGGGGAAGAAGACAGAGTGATTTTCGCAGGAGGAGATGAACAAGAGTGCCGTGAGAGAAAAGCAAAGCGAGGGAAATTAGTTCAGGGTAGGAGGCCGGCAGGCCGCTGAGGACTATTCATTTGATACTGTTAAAGAAAATTTCAGGTAGCCACCCACTGCCACCCATATGTGTTTGCGATGCCGCTTTCGTTTCTTCTTGTCATGGACATCTCTCACAGTCACAGATTCCTACTGGTCTTCGCCTACCACCACCACTGTCTTGTCTTCGTTTCCATCCACCCAAATTTTAAAAAGTTCAAAAATTTATCGTTTGAGGTGGGATTGAGGGGGCGTCCTTAATCTGGATCGTCGGATGTAAAATTTGACGGTTACGTGCTTTGGATAATTAAATTTAAAATCGAACGGCTCACGTTATATTATCCATTCAAAACGTATAGGTCGTCGGATTTAATATCACATATTCATTATTACATTATTTAAAGTATAAATTAACATATGTAAAAATTAAGTGTTACATTAATGATAATAATTTAATGTATAAGTGAAATCATATTGAATTATAATATAAAGAATATAAATATTTATAAATAACATATTTATAAAAAATAAGATGGTAGAATATTATTTAAGATGGTTTGGGTTGTTGTAATATAGATGAAGGAAAATAGATAAAAAAATATATATGAGTAAATAAAAATATGTATATGTAAATTTTTAGATAATGTTATAAAAATAATTTATAATTATTTTAAAATAAAATAAAATAATAAAAAATTTTATATGACTAACTATTGGAAAAATAAAATTAAAATTAAACAAATACTATTTGGTCGCGGCCAAGAGGTGCTGTCACACTCACATGGGCTATTTTGTCATTTAAAATTCCACAGAGATAAGGGGGGAGAGAGAGAGAGAAGCAGACAGAGAGAAACAAGCAGAGAGGGGAGTGAGAGAGAGAGAGAGAGAGAGAGAGAGAGAGAGAGAGAGAGAGAGAGAGAGAGAGAGAGAGCTGGGCGTCCGTTTTTTTACTGTTAAGGCTATATAAGGGAAGAATTGTTCTTCGCAAATGGTTTCCGACCAAGAGATAGCAGAGTCGCTAGAAGCTCTTTTCCGAGAAACAAACCCTAATTCATTCGCCTCTATCGACGACGTCGTCCAGCGTCTCCAGTCCGAATTAGGGTTCGATCTCTCTCACAAAATTGACTTCATTCGGGCCCAAATCAGTCTAATCTTCAATTCTCCGCCGCTTCCACAGCCGCCACCGCCATCTCCGCCGTCTCATTCGCTGTCGAACCCTCGAATCCCCGTCTTTCGTGGCGCGCCCACCCAAGTTCCTCCCAATTTCTCCATTCCCCGTAACGTTACTGAGATTAATTTTGCGCAGCCAAGTCTGAAGCCTGAGGCGATTGCGAAGAATGCTGTTGCCGGCTCCGTTCCCGAAGTACCGGCGAAGGAGAGGTGTGATTTTTTCTGGGGTTATTTCGATTCTTAATTTTTAAATTTTGTTTTGGTTTGTAGAGTTGCTTATGTCATATTTGTGTAATTTTTGACAGTTAATTGCTTTATGTTGAGAAATTGGGGTCTTGAGCTAGTTGGTTTCCCTTGCTCAGACGAGACATAGCTAGTTTCATAATGAATAAATCCTTCAACTGATCGCATCTCTTGAGTGTTGCGGGGCTGGTTCTGTCGGTAAGTTGAGAATAAGGGGAAGTGAAAAGTGTGTAATTAAGATCGTGAGGTGATAAAACATGTGGAAAGTGGAAAGTAATTGGTTGTTGGCATGGTTGGGTTGAAAATAGTGTTTAGTAAGAGTTCTGCGTTGATAGTGAAGATAATTTGTAGGGTGATGCTCCCTTTCTACTTTTTTCCATCACATGAACTGATTTAGGGTAGATTATGAAGATAAATTCTGTGGTGATGCCCCCTTTCTACTTTTCTTCCCCCCATTTACATGAAGCTATTAGAAAGGCGATCCTTGTTGCATTGATGCAAATTTAGTTGCTCATAATGGATAGATATATACATGTGAGTTAGTGATTTATGCCTTTTTCCCCTGGAAATATTATGGTAGAAGTGTATGCAGTTTTGTTTGCTTATTGTGAACCAGTGACGGCGGGGCTTCCAAGCCTTGTTCCCATTTTGAAGAGAGAGGAAGCTGTTATTTCTAAAATTGATATTATTTCAGAGAATTCATACAGTTGGTATTTTGTGTTGCTTTTGGATATGGGAACAGTTATTTAAGGGAGAACACTGTCAGCATATATCCCATTTTATTCTCTTTTAGGAGTGTCATTATTTGACTAGACGCAAACATTATCTTATTCTTATTTTTTCGTCTGTAATTTTCTTAACATTGGATGATGAAGCTAGTGTGTATGTTGTGAACTAGAAACAGAAGCTCATGTGCGTGCTTTCTTTTTCTTCTACACATTTTTCTTTCATGGAAAAGCCCAAAGAAACATATTAGTAAATGTTGAGGGAAGATTGACAATGCAAGCTTTAATTGGCAAATGGTTTGATGTGTGAGCATCATGCATTGCCCATAGAGATGCAATCCTAAATCCAAGGTAGAGGTACATGTTGGATAGTACCTAAGATGGTAAGATAATAAGTACAGATTACCTATCCAAGAAAAAAGAAAAAGAAAAAGAAAAAGAAATCTGTTTAACGTCTTGCTTAGAAAAAGGTATTCACTGTTGGTAGATTAGCATTTCACGGATTTACTAGCAATGAAATCAACAATTTTGTGCTATTCTAAAATTAGGTCATGATAAAATCTGTACTAGTGTTCCACAAAAAATGACATGTTGTGGTATTCTTGACTAAAAATTATAATTTGCTTCCAATCCCCAGGACACACAGGTCCCCACTCATAGATATGAGATCCACATTTATGAATTGGAGGTCTGAATGATTGAAGCAATTCCAAACATAGGACCCTTTCTATACCTGGGAATTTTGAGTCCCAAGTATCGATTGATTTGTACCAATTGATGTCATGGACTTTAAAAATGATCCTATAAAATGGGTTAAGCTTTAAAAGAACAATCACTTGTTCTTTTTTTTTCTTTTCTTCCCCCTTCCTCTAACTTTTCTCCTTCTCTCTTTTTTGCCTTCGGCAGAGTTTTAAGTCAGCTCTAGGTTTCCACTAGGATGAAATCCTAGATTGACTGTTTATTGTGAGATGTGGCATATTATTGTAGTGTATCTGATGATTGCATTTGTAAATTTGACTATGAGTTGCATCATTAGCTCTATGATATCCAAAACTAAAATCCGCACAATTTTATGCATCCCTGGTATTTTTATTTTTCTCCTGAGGCTTTCGTGTCAATTTATAGCAGTTCTCAAAGTAGACCAAAACGAAGAGGCGGTCCTGGAGGCCTTAATAAACTATGCGGTGTCTCGCCAGAGCTTCAGGTGATTGTTGGCCAGCCAGCTCTGCCACGAACAGAGGTATTGTCTACTTAGTCATCATTTTCTGTTGTCACTGCAACACTTAATGATAGAGCAACATTTTGGTATGTGTTCTGCTTGGTGTAGATTGTCAAGCAGCTCTGGGCATACATAAGGAAGCACAATCTGCAGGATCCAAGTAACAAAAGAAAGATAATTTGCAATGATGAGCTGCGGTTGGTATTTGAGACTGATTGCACTGACATGTTTCAGATGAACAAGCTTCTGGCAAAACACATTATACCCCTTGACCCCACAAGTATGTAAATGTGGCATAAAGCACTTTTTGCTTTACGTAATATTCATTTTAGGTTTCATTTCTGATTCTGTGTTCTGATGCTTGCAGAAGAGTCAGGACAACTGTCTAAGAAATTGAAGGCAGAGGAGTCTGAAGTTACGAGCACTGAATCTAGCCCTGTTGTCATATCTGGAGCACTTGCAAATTTTTTTGGTTCAAGTGGTAAGGAGATGCTCCATTCAGAGGTCAACAGGCGTTTTTCAGAATACATTAAGGTGCATGGTCTGGAGGTAGGTGTTGTTTATTATGTTAACATTTTGTACTTCTAATAGCACTTTTTATTTATTTATTGTCCTGCACTTTGTGTTATAAAGTTGTTGTTCAAGGTATGTTGACTCTTGGTTTACCTGCTCTCAATTTACACGATTTAGCTGATTTCATGTACTTTCATTTGGCTGTTCTATTGCTCCTTTTTTCTGTCCAATTATTTGTGAAGGCACACTTTGTTTGCTAGAAAGGTGAAAATGAGCCAATTTCTCAAGTTCTCCTATGCCGCTGAGGTGATGGATGTTGTTATTAGTCTATATTATTTGAAAAGTTTGAGCATAATGGTTGGCATGGGTGGAGATCTTATGATGCCATTTATTAGTCTATATTAGGAAATGGCACCTCATACTGGCTGAACTCTGAACTTTTTCGTCTTCTGCCTATTTATTGCACTTTCAGCAGGTTTCTTTGTGAACATTATTTAGAATGAACACCTCACTAAGAAAAGAAAAGAATAGAAAGAGCCACTCCAAGGTTTGATCTCAGTGTTCTCTTTATTTGAAGCTCTCTGGTGTCATTCTTTTGCTCTCTCTTTCTTGTGTATCAAAATTGTATTACATCAAATAATTGAGATGGAAAACAAATGCTAGGACAGACAGGATAGCAACAGCAAAAGGAGCAGGTTGCAAATTGCTGACTTCTTAATATCTCAAGTTTTTCTTTCTACCTTTCTCAACAGTGTTTTCAGCTCTTTGCCTATGTAGTGGACCCAGGAACTAGCAATGGCTAGGACATAGTTTTCCTTCCTGCCTGCCAGTGGTTGATACAGATAAATGTAACTAAGATTTTATGTTGTTGTTCTTTTATGAAATTCCAGGATCCAATAAATTCAATTGTGGTTTGTGATGCAAAGCTTCAAGAGCTTTTTGGGTGTGAAACCATCTCTTCTTCAGGAATATATGACATCCTAGCCCGCAATCATCTTTTCCAGAGATCTTGACTGGTTAGTTTCATATGCAAGTTACTTACAATTCTCTATTACTTGTGAAATATGTTCCTAAATGATCGAAATAGCTTGTGGATCAACTATTAGTTGATAGACAGGATGCCTTTCCATAAGAACCATTCAGAGCTAAATGAATCCGTGTCACGTGCAGTCCATGAACCAATGTTCTTAATTATGCCATCATCTCCTCAGAAACTTGTAGCTATCCGAAGAGGGAGTGTTTTGAGTTCATTAAATTCTTTTGGGCAATGGCATTCATGAAGTCCCTCTAGATTAGTATGCAAAGCACATTTTGCTTAAAGTATGTGCTCCCATTTTTGGCAAATTATTTTGCATTCTAGGTTAGAATGCTGCAGTCACACTATATTGACACATTTATAGAATTTCTTTTGATAGAGTAGGTAGCTTGTATCTCATTGCCTGAAGATAAATTTTTATATATGCCCTAGGCATATGCTGGTATTGCAAGTTGCAACCCAACATCAACTTCCCAGGGAATAAAAGTATCCCAAACATGTAGTTTTTTTTATGCTATACACTCATTGCAGTATCTATCCTTATTCCTTAAGGTAACATTTGATTGAATGTCTGTATAAGACCATCAACATTCCAGATCTTACCCTGAATCTGCCTCATATTTCTTTCTTGTTATAGTGTATAAAGTAGACACAAAAGGGGCTTCAACTTCTGCACTGATGCTGATTTTCCTTCATAGGTTTTCTTCATCCAGCACAAAACAGCACTAAACTCTTCATTTCTGCATCTCTGAGTGGTTCTGCTGAGGACTGATTTAAGGACCTCTTTAGGAAACTGACGCAGAAAAAAATTATGTGATATCTAGATTCATTAGGTGTATCACAAACATCGTGTTTTATCATTCATTAGGCGTATCACAAACATTGCATTTATCATCACTTGTGTATCCACATCTAATGAAGGAAATCCTTGGAATATTTCTGTTTACCTAGACTATCATTGCCCAGGGGAATGGTTGACCTTTCTTTCTGAGTTTCATATGCAAAAGCATGCTAAATTTTTTTTTCCAGAGAATATCCTCTCGAAAGCATTATAGAAGAAATTTTTGGGGTTGACAAACTTGATGACCGCTTAAATAAGGATTAACAATGCAAAGAAACTCTGTAATCTTTCTCTTTTTCTTGAAGCACTTCTTTGGGTAAAAGGAACATTCCAATTTAATTTGAAACTAAACACCACTGGCTGTAGCTAAGAAAACCTTGTTTTCCATGACTTCCCCCTTCCCAGTACTTTATCAATTATAAGGTTGGCATGCATTGTCATGTAGGCAACTATAGGAATTCCCAAATACTTAATAGGCATTACCCTTCTTCAAAATGTTGAAACACAGACCTTGGAGAATTAAGAGTAGTCTTCAAGGAGCAATTGCATAGAGCTCTATTAGAATGGAAAGAGAATATTCTCTTAGGAATATAAGAGAAATATGTTGAAAGATAGCCTTTGTGGTATATTTTTTGTAGAGGTAACTCAATAATTTTATATTGTATGTAAATAACTCTATATATATGAGGATAGTCTAACTCTAATGAATTAAGGGGTTCTCTCTAATTCTCTCTTCCTCTCTACTTCAACGGTATTAGAGCTTTAAGCGACGCTGCCACCGCTGGCGGCGATCCTTCTCTCTAGCATCCAGTGCGCCTCACTGAGCAGAATCAAAACGCCATCATGATTTCAGCCATTGCGGGTCATTTTGCAGCCAGGTCAATCTAAGGATTCATTTAAAACCATAGATTGTTGTTGCTACTTGATTTGAAGAATTATGGAGTGCTTTGCCTCTCTTCTTGACCACTAGGAGCTTGTCAATGCTTACTGAGGTCTCACTGGCACTGGGTCAGACTGGCACTCATGTGGTCTTGAGCATGTGTGGTTGTCGTCAGTCGTGGGGGGGCCGTGCTAGAGGAGCCTTGTTCCTCATTTTGGTCGCATGAGTCATTGTGCTTGTAACCATGGAGGAGAAAGTTCTATTTCAGTTTCATGGAGGTGGCAAGCCCTACTTTTGTTTTGTTTCGTCTACTGTGATCGTGACGTTGTTCCTAATCATGGAGGAGAAAGTTTGTCCACATTGCTGCCTCTAAGATTATTTCTTTTATGTCCTCTCAAACAATTGATCGGCATCTTAATAGGACATATTATTTACATTGAGGGATGATTGTCGTGCTTGCCTTACTAGGCATGGACTTAGAAGGTCATATCATAGATAACCCCCAATTCGATGACTGATCCACTTGGGGCAGAAGTGTGGATTTGTGAAGATGCACCCCCTGTACACTCAATTAATCAACTCTATGGAGCAAGGGTTTGCCATTCTCAACTCTCATACAGATGTTGTCAAGGACTTATGAGAGTATCTATCTGTGGTGTACTTTGGAAAGTATAATATGTCCAAAATATTTGATGTGTTTAAGTTATTCTTTCGCATGAATCAAAAGGATCATAATGTAATGCATTGCTTTGCTTACTTTAAGAAACTTGACAAAGAACTGAATGTTCTTATACCAATCTCCTCTAATGTGAAGAAAATGCGGTAAACAACATGAATAGTTAGTTGTCTCTTCTTTTTAGCTAGGCTTTGACATGATTTTGACTTTGCTCGCTCCTAAATTTTGGCTGGTACTACATTCACCTCCTTAACTGATGGATTCTCACTCATTTTTCGTGTTAATCTTGATGTCTCACCTCCTATTGATCTCCTAACCAAAAACAGCTTTGGTGAGTCACCCGTCATCTATTGTTTGAGGTGTTAGTCGGGGAATGGGCTGAAATAGTCATGGCTGAGATGCAAAACTCACATATTTTTATTGCGGTGACATTGGTCATCTATTTTTATTGCGGTGACATTGCGGTGAGATGCAAAACAAATGTTGCAAGCTATATGGTAAGCTAGCAAAGCCTTCTAAGTGATTTGCCACAATCGCTTGGCGATTTTGATTTCTTACAAGCACCGGTGGCTGAAATAGTCACTCTATCTGTTGGTGACTATTTTCGTTTACTAGCTAACCAAGCTACTTCTATCATTACTACTATTGTTCGGAATGGTAACTCACACTGCCTGTCGACTGCCTTTCCAAACTTAGATTATTGACTCTAGTGCTTGCGATTATATAACTAGGGTGTCAGGTGTGCCACATATTCTTTATCTATTGCTATTTCTTAAACTCATGTTTGCCCTCGTTATGCATCCTTATGTTTTCCTTGGACTTTTTTATTGTGTCTCGAACTATTTTCCAAGCAATTTTTCACCTTGGTTAGGGGGCAACTATGGAGGAAGAAATGCCTGCCTTTGAGTAAAATCAAACATGGGACCTAGTCCCTTTACCGATTGGCAAGAAACCAATGGCTTGTGAATGGGTCTATACAATCAAAATTAACCCTGATGGTTCTCTAGCATGATTAAAGGCCAGAGTGGTAACCAAGGGCTATACATAGACATATGGGGTGGAATATACTTATACCTTTTCACCGGTGGCCAAATTGACATTTGTATGCATTTTTATTTGTCTCATGACTACTCATCACTAGACCTTACATCAACTAGATATGAAGAATACTTCTACCACGGTGATGTTTAGTTAGAGGATTATCTCGAGTAATCATCTAGGATTGTTACTCAAGGGGAGTTTAGGTGTATTTGTCGTCTGAAGAAGTCATTATATGGACAGTCAAAACCCCTACACAAGCAGGTAAACAATGATAATATCAAATATAGTAATTATCCATAAGATATCAGAAACCAATAACCAATACTTAGTCGAATATTTCATATTAATGCCAAAACAACATGATCAAATATAAATTCATGACGAATACATGACCTAACCAAACCAATCTTATTTGGCCTTGCAATAATATAATTACCTGCTCAAATATAAAATCTCTGTAAGGAAAAGTATCTAACAAAATACCCATCATACTACAAAATAAAGCCGTAGAAAATATCCATCTGATACAACTTTCCAAAATAGCAACGGTAGATAACTCAAAGTATAAAATAAATTCGTTACATAAAATCCCAAACATTCCCCAAAATTACAAATGCAACTAAATAAAAATTCAACAGTCCTCCATCCACATCCTATGAGTATCCCTGTTAATTTGAAATGGTTAAAAATATTTATAAATTATGAGCCTGATACTCAACAAATATATATATAATAAACAATGCATGTCCATAAAACAGATGGAATGACAGAATACCGTAAAATACATGAAATTCGATATATCAAACTTTTGTTAAACACATTCCAAAATATGATTTCATAAGACATTTCAGTATAGATACAAATATTCAAATCATGCGAATAATACAGAATTATTAGAATATCAAAATGTATAATGTATTCGTAAAATCATGCAATTTGAATTATCATATCAAAACCTACAAAACTTAAAAGATCAAAATATCTCAAAACATGAAATATGATGTAGGTTAAATCTCGAGAATCAAGGACTGGTGACTTGCAACCGATTAATTAAAATGTCAGCTTTAAAAAACGGATTATTCATATTCCCAGTAATTTTAGGCCAATACACTACTATTTAAGACCTATGGATGAGCCATTTACGTATTACTCCTTATAGATAATGTCAAATGCCACTTTCCTTTTTTACTCGTAGATATTATGTGCGTTCTTTAGGTACGACTAATATATTAAAACATGTCCGAATTTATGCTGTTAATTGCTTACAATAATTCTCAAACAAAAAAAAAATAGAGGACTCTATAATAAATATAGAAAACTTTTAACCTCTGAAAAAAGTATAAATTCAGATTAGATGACAAAATAAAGTCTTCATTAAACACTTGTATGGATGGCACATGTAAGGTCAAATATACAAATGTTCTATGATTTTTTTTCGTAATATTTTCATATAGAAATATAATCCTATAAATAGTGTTTAATGTCATTTTCTTTTTTTACCCGTGAATGATATGTGCATTGTGCAACTATTATAATAAGACATGTCCAAATATATGTCTTCAATTTCTTATAGTAGTTCTCCAACAAAAGAAATGGAGAACTCTATAACAAATGTTAAAAACAATTTTACCATTTGGAAAAAGTGCAGGCTCAGATCAGATAATAAAATAAAGTCTTTACTAAACGCTTGCATGGATGGCATATGCAAAGTCAAATGCATAAATGTTCCGTGACTTTTCTTCACAGTGTTTCTATATACAAATATAATTCTTCAAAATATTTACTTGTTCGGTGAAAAACAAACAAAATATTCAAATATTCGGTAAAGTTGAACAAAATTTCAAAACGTTTATTGAAACACTCATACATGCAACAATATTTGAAGAATGGGTGTAAGTGATAACATGCATATATAGTAAAACAATAATTATAAATAAAATTAAAAAATTTATAAAATAGACTAAGAATTAAGTCTAAAAATACTTGCCTTAATTTTTAGATTTAGCATATTTGACATGAAATAGTTCTAAAATCTCTTTCTTTCTCCCTTTTCTTTCTCTCTTTTCAGGAGAAATGACAAAATTGGGCAATCAAACCGTATATACCCAAATTAGCGCACAAGCACCAAACAGTGTGCATCAAGCCGTTACATATACACACAAGCATGCATCAAGCGCCATATAAAACGCACTTCAGAACCAATATTTTGCTTTATCTTGTGCATAAGTATCCCATTGGCGTTTATCTAGACCAAAGCTTCTGCCAAAAACATACTTGAGCGTGGAGTTAGTCTCCCATTAGGCGTTAATTCTGATTCCTTCTATTTTATTTTTTCTCATATTTCTATCATACAATTATTTTTCTATATCAACCCAATGCATAATAAAAATAACACCATAAATATGAACAAGAAATCAGGCATTACATGAACTACAAAAAGTTATCACGTGTTTGATTTGTTAGACTCAGTAAGGTCATTCTTGAATTTGATCTCACTCATTGTAACAGTGACTATTCTGTTTTCTATCGTCACTCTAATATCGAGTGTATTCTAGTAGTTATTTATATGGATACTATTGTGATCACTGGTATTGAAAATATTTGTATTGTCAACCTTAAAATGTTTTTTCTCTAAATAGTTTTCAAACCAAGAGCTTGGGAAACTTATAGTATTTTCTTGGTTTTGATGTTGCAATGTGCAACGCGGCACCTCTCCCACACAATGGCAGTACACAGTAAATTTGCTTTAAAATACTGGCGTGCATGATATAAAACCATGGGATGCATTCTTAAACCCAAGAATGAAGTTATCTCTAGATGATAGGGAGTGTTTTGATGAACTAAAATGATATTGAATTGGTTGGTAAGTTTAACTATTTTGCTGTAACTCAATCAGACATTGCATTCCTTATGTGTTATGAGTTTATGTCCTCTCCTCGGAAGACACGCTAAGGGATAATCTTGCATATTCTATGGCACCTTGAAGATATATCAGGAAGGGGCTTGAATTATAATAATCACAGTCATACTCATGTCGATGGGTTATCTAACGCTGATTAGGCTGGGTCACCTTATAATCAATAATCTACTACCAGGCACAGCGTATTTGCTGGAGGGAATATGGTGTCCTAACAAAGTAAGAAATAGAATGTAGTTCCAGAAATAGAATGTAGTTCCATAATCTAGTATTAAATCAGAATATCATGGACTATCAAATGCTATATGTAAAGTAATATGGATCAATTAATTACTAAAGTAACTCAAATGTAAGAGTACGAGATCATCTCAACTATATGCTGAAGGATACCTTTGTGTTACATTCTTTGTAGGGGCAATTCAATTATTTATATTGTATGTAAATAACTCTATATATTTGAGGATAGTCTAACCCTGTTGAATTAAGGGGTTCTCTCTATTATTCTCTCTCTCTTCCTCTCTACTTACAAGCTCAAATTCCCGTTGAACAGCAGCAATGAGTCATAAATCTACCACAAGTAGAATTTTGCAATTGGTTGAATGCAACCTGCCAACCTGTCAGAATTCTAGAGAGATGCTCCATAACGAGGACAGAGATATATGAAGACGAGGGATCTCCTCGCAGAAATCCCTTGTCAATAAAGTGATTCTGAAGTGTCCCATTTCTCATAGTAGAGACTTTGCCATCGTGAGACAAGATGACGAGTCCTGAAGCAATTGTAATGTAACTCCATTGTGTTTGGAGGTCACATATAAATCATGATGTGAGGGTAAGGCTGCATTCATCTGATTCTTCTCCTAACTCATGGTGTGGAAGCCTTGTGTCTTGAGCTGTCCTTGTTAAAGAAATCATAATGTTTTAGGAAAGGAATATCCTTATAAAGCCCGCTCAATGAATATGTCATCCACCAAGTCATAGACCTTCTTGAAACCCATATTGAGGAAGCACCTTGGGAAACATTTGTCATCTGACATCCCCCCTGATTAATTCATGGATGAGCAGGATATTATCCATTACTGTTCTTCCTTTGATTCTGAGATGACCATTTTCAGTTTCTCAGTCAAGATGTTAGGGATAATTTTGTAGAGAACAGTGCAACAATCAATTGGTATGTAGTCTGTGACTTTAGTGGGATTCTCCACCTTAACATCCAGGTGCATAGTAGTAGTAATAAGCGGTTTTAGAATTTTACGTGATTTAAGGAAAGCCTACATAGCAGCAGGAACCTGCATGCCTATTAAATCCCATGTTTTCGTAAACAAACAAACAAGTACAACTATCCTGCCCCAAGGGCTTTCCATTTGCGATTTCACAGATTGCTTTCTTACCATGGGAGTGATAGGTTGACTGATAAGCTGCATATTCTCCTTGCCAAGACAACAACCATTTTCACTGACAGCATAATCAATATCATAAGATTTCCCTCTGCTAGGAACCGGGGAATTTCTTTCAGTTATCATCTCAGTTTAATATCTTGATGATTTGCAAGTTTGGCACCAGCAGAAATGTAACAAGCAGGTCACCCTATTATAATTCCTTAATGGCCTATATAATTGCACGGAAATGCCCACTCTTGCCATCCCTTGCTTGACCCAGTTGACCTTTTAAGAAAGGTTCCTCAGCAAGAGAGAATAATTCTTGCATCGTAAGCAGCTGTTGCCCCTCTTTATCAATCAGATCTTGACATGGTTGTTTAGATAGTATTTTTTTTATTTTTTTGGTCATATAGACCTTATTGGATATGTCACAGAAATGTAAGAGTTGAAAGAACATTTCAGTTTCTGTTATAAGACCAACATTTTATACCATCAAACTCTCCCGTCCAAGAACCAGCAACAACAGCATGAATTGTGAGTGTGCTGCCTTCATATGATGGAATTTGAAAGAGCCTTTAAAAGGCATAATTTTCTGATGGATAGAGATCTGAAATGGGAAGTGATCGGACACCCCAGCTTCAAAAAAGTTGTCTTCTACGTTCTCACAGCTGTTCATCCACTCAGATCTCAAGGGATCTACTGAGTTTACAACCGACTCTGCTGTTCAGATCATGTCTGTTACACCAAGTAAAATATCAGTCTATGAATCTGATATTAGCTAACCATTCCAAACACTGCAAATTCTATGGATGGAGCTTCTGCAGTGTCTTCATTAGCTGTCTCTCCCATCTTACTCAAGTATTTCGTTGAGATCACCACCTGCAAGCTAAGAGTGGCAGTCATGGATAAAAATATCTGTATTGATCGCGGTTATATCAGTACCGGGCATATCGCACATTATGTGTCGGCATAGAATATATTAGAAATAAAAAATTTTCTAAAAATAATAAGCTGACGAAAAAATATTATCATGGTATCATTAAATGTTGGTATCGAGGAATCTTATATCGATACATATTGTCCGATATTTTTATCTATGGTAACAGTACTCTTGACTCAATACAGTCTACTGTAAGAAGACAAGCAACATCCCCATTCTGTGCTCTGAGCTCTAATTGATCAAACAGATAGCATATGTTGAGAACAAAATGCAAAATTTCTTCTTCCATGACAATTACTATCTGCCATTGATAGCATGACGGTAATAGAACGCAGGACTTCAACCTCTAGAAATAGTCTCTACAGCTTCATTGAACTACTTTGTCTTCACTTAAGTATCTAACGCAGCAAAAACAGAGGACTTTCTCTTTGTATAAAATTGTTCACTTCATCATGTTTATAGGAAATGGTAAAGTTATGGTTGTATGATCTAAAGGTCACAGGATCAAGTCGTGAAAACTGCCTGTCGTATAGTGTAAGATAAGATGCATAATAAATCCAATAGTGGTCCATCCCTTTCCTGAATCCCATGCTTGACGGTGTGTTGGACTCTGCATCAACCACCATATATTTCTATTTACGCCTTTAGTTTTTCTGGGAAGTAATCAATATTCTTATTTGGCCAATCTGTATCTATTTCCTTTCCACTTCACCTGTTATCTATTTGCATGATAAAACCGCCGTTAATTTCTCATGCATCGAAAATCATTGCCTGCAGGTGCTGTGCTACAACAATCTAATCAAAATTGCTGCTGTGAATCGATCTGGTGTAGCTCATGTTGATTTGTAGGATGACTAACGGACCTCACCGTAGGTAAAACCCACAGTTCTGGGTAGGTTTTTGTGGCATTGTCAGGATGCTGCTTCCTTCTGGAGCTTCTAACATCTGTAGAAGTTGGATTATATTTTACTCTGAAACAACAGTTGAAGGAAATGTGCAAGATTGATTGATTCAGCAGTAATTATTTATCAGCTGCTTGTCTAAAAAAAAAAACGAAAATTTGATGCAACAAATTGATCAGATTTCGCTGGTTTTGATCAATTTGGGGTTTAATTTGAAACTGTAATTGAGTTGTGGTTGATTTGGGTATTCTATGCCTAACCCAAATATCATGTTATACGTGTATATATGATCATAATCTATAAGCTTTTCTCGTTTTTATGGACTTTTAGGAAGTAATGTTTGATGAATTGCTTGATGTTTTTAAGAGTTTGAAAATTTTTTATTGCCTATATATTTAAGATTAAGAATATTTATGTTTTTGATTAGTAGTTGAAAATGTTATTTTTAAAGTTTTTTATGAAATAAATTATATTTAATGGATTTTTTATATTTTGTAGAATTATCTCAATTAATCATATTTTGTATAATTATTTTTTATATAAAATTCCTTAATTTTATATAATTTAGATAATATTTTAATCTATATAATATTTCTTTTAAAATATTTTATATATTTAGATATTTTTATGTAAATATGACTCTTTAAATAAAAATATTTAAAAATAAAAATAGTCTATAAATCAATTTGAATATATATATGGATTGTCATAATTATGATTTTTAAACCCTAAATTGCCCCAATATACCAAAATTAATTTTCGCTACAACGGTCAGCGAGCGGGGCTAAAGTTTGGAAATAATATATAGATTACTCTGCCTGTTGTTTCCATAACAAATAGAAAGACACACGATCTTAACAAATAGAAGACTATATGACTGTCTGAAAAACAAAAAATTAGGTCTGTAAAATAATAAATTTCATCAAATTATGTAGTTTATATCAAATTATGCTATTTTTAGAAATGCTATACTTATATTTATATAATTTAATAAATTTAGAATAAAAACTATAGATGGTAAATTATAAAAATATGGGAAGGGACTACACGCTTTATATTTGATAATTTTATTCGAACTCGATCTTAAATAATTTTTAGTATATCAATAATTAATTATCGGATTTCATATATAATAGAAATTTTATACATTAAATTGTCCTTTTAACTATAATTATGTAAAATTCAAGAATGCTATGAGCAATCTATAGACTATAAGTTAATCAAAATTTAACTAGACAATTTTCTTCCTTGTTTGGCAAAGAGAAATTTCAGTCTCCATTTCATGTGTTTGAATAAAACTTCATATGCATAGACATATATAATTTTACTCATAAAAATCAAGCCCTGAGTTAAATTTTTAGTCAATGGTGAATATCCCAACCATACGTATGCACCCCCAAAACCACTTCTTAGCGTATTCTGAATTCTTAGTATGCAATATTATTTGTAAAAACTAAGCACCGAGTCGGTCCAAAAGATCAATAATAAGAATCAAATTTATTATTGGAATTTGGATCGCTTATTTGAATTGTAAGAATTAATCGATAATGCATAACAATTAAGTAATAATCGTAAATAATAAAGAACACCCAATTTTATATGAAAAATTTCCTTCAGAGAAGAAGAAAAATTCCGAGACGTTTCGTTCAAAATGTATCCACTATATAATAAGTTCAATTATACCAACTGTTGGGTCCAGCACGAAGACCCAAAGAAATCCTAGGCCCAATCTGTGGAGTATCGGCCCAAGCATCGAAGCCGGCCCAATATCCTGGAATTGTCTATGTGGCCACCCTCGCTCGGGGCTATCAAATGTCGCCTGTTACCCATTAATGAAGCTAACAAGTGACATTAATGGCGTAGAATAAACAAGCCAATGGGGATCGGTCAGCGCTGTCAACCGCGACTTGCGTCGCTGCCCACAGTTCTTAGGCCAATCTCAGTACAAAAGGTAGACCAAGTGTGGTCTGCGACGCCCAACGGTCTACCTGCCACAGCAAGATGACAGCTTACACACCGGCAGTCACTGTCAACGACCAGCAGCCAATGGATCCCTGTAAACAATATTCTCGTGCCAAAAACTCCAAGCAAAGGAGCCTATAAACTCCCTCCTTATTCACAGAATGAGGATCGATCAATTGATCAACACACGCAAGAAAGAAACCAGAGCCTGGCATCAAGATTAAAGCTCTCACGAACTCCCACTCTCAAAAACTCAGCCAACTCGTACATTCTTCAGCCTTCCACAGGCTACTGCTGTTAGCCACCCCCTGCGGTGCATTCCGGGAGTCAGGCCTTCCACTACCCGCTCATCAATCTTTCACTCTTGCATTCACACACTCTCTATGCATTTACAGCACATTTTCGCGCACCTCTAAGCATGCGTCCCTTTCCATTTATTACGGGAAGTTGCTAATTTGAGCATCAGAGTGTTTTCGGTGGGAGAAATTCCACCGGGTCTCTGACCTCTTATTTGTTAATTGTGTTGTGTAGGTTCCAAGTTAAAAGAGACGGAGACCGCACCCGTTTACGATATGATCCAGATAAGAAATTCGAAGGCTCCCTAATCCGTACGACAACCCGAGACCCAAGACGCAATATTGGTACCGTCTGTGGGAACGAGACAAGAAGCCTAACGTCTCTTTCTCACATTACTCCTTCACAACAAGATGGTGAATACCAGGGTGCATGCCAACACCCCAGCCAGAGAAGTTGTCCCTCGTGGTGACGACCCCTTAGTAGGTAGCCACGCGGATGCCCGCCTCGAGCATGACCTTCACCGCCTAGCTGTGGATGTGAGCAATATACAGCTGACGATCCAAGCCCTCTGCGCCCAAAGAGGCACACCATGGATGGGGGTTGCCCCTCCAGCATCCCACGCGTCGTCCTCCAGGCGGGGAAGGCATCATGCGGGAGCCCCCAGGAGCAGACCAGATCGACCTAACGACGCTGGGACCTAGGCAGCCTCTGGCAATAGGGCTCAATCCATGGTTGGAGGTCGCCTCAGCCGGGACGAATGGGAGGAGAGCCCAGAGCAGCGTAACCCCCGTAACTCCCGCAGCAAAAGGGGGCAATCCGTCACAGACTCCAACAGTGCGTGAGCAGAGAGCCACCACCAACGACAAATTCATCGACACCAGCAGGGTCACACAGAGCTTTGCGACGTCATCAACGCGTGGAGGAGCGAGTCTGACCCACCAATGGAGGAAAAAGTGAAGATGCTTTGGGACCTCCTGTAAAAGGACAAACTAGCACGGTCTTCCACCGACTTGCGAAGATCGCCCTTTGCCATGGATCTTCGGACCCAACCGCTCCCTCCCCGATTCAAGATGCCAAAACTGGACAGATACAACGTAAGCAATGATCTAATGGATCACCTAAACTGCTTCCGTACTCACCTATCCCTACAGGGAGTGAGTGAGGCCGTAATGTGCCAATACTTTTAAGTCACCCTCACGAGAGACGCACTACTCTGGTTCCGTGTTCTCCCACCAAACTCCATCCGCTCCTTCGACGAGCTCGCAGACAGCTTCCTAAACTGATTCTCCTCCAATCGAAGGGAGGAAAAGCAACCCTGACATCTGGTCTACCTCTGCCAGAGGATGGACGAAAGTTTGAAGTGATTCCTCAACCGCTTCATCACTAAGGCGCGCCAGATTCCGCAACTCTCTGATGAGATGAAGCTTAACGTCTTCGTTGCCACTTCGGTGGCAGGCGACTTCTTTAAGCATCTATCGCATCAGCGCCCTCAATCCTTCCAGGAAGTAGAGGCTATCACCCGAGCCTACATCTTGGCAAAGGAAGCCAATGAGGAGAAATGTCCCGAGCACGTGGACCAGCCTCCGGAGATTCCCAAGCCTACCACCAGCAAGAAGAGAAATGGCGATGGGATCTGCTTCCAAGAATGCCATAAGCAGCTGCGCCCTTTGCTGGGATCAAGGAGGGAGCACGGGATGACGTCCCTAACTCCTTGAACGATACCTGCGCGAATATCTTAATATAGATCGAGGACGAAAAGTTCTTCAGGTGGCCAAAAGTGTCCAAGGGCCCAAGCGGTGCCGACCCTATGAAGTACTGCCAATACCACCGTTACCTGAGACACTCAACGGAGAACTACCGGACCCTACAGTAGGAAATAGAAGACCTAATCCACCACGAACACCTTAAACGATTTGTGAAGAGTTTGGGGCAAGCCCCCGCAGCCTCAAAGGGCAAGGCCAGCGAGCCTCCCAGGAACCGCACGGCAGCTAGCGTGATTAGTTTGATCTCATCCGCACCAACAAAAACCAGTAGGTAGGCAAAATCCGAGTAGACTTTCAACAGTAAGGAGAGTAAAAATAGGGATATGAGTAACGTCATTAGTTTTAGTAGCGATGATTAGCTCATGTAACCTTCCCCTATTCTGATTTCCCTTGTTGTATCCGCCTTATTTTAGATGGTACGGTTGACTACCCGCTGAAATGAGTCTTTATTGATAATGAAAGTTCTCAGAATTTGCTATATCTTAATACCTTTTTTAAGATCGGATTGAAACGGGGCTAGATGAGGGTGGCCAATGGCCCCCTATATGGTATAGACAACCAACCCATACCCGTGTAAGGAACAATCCAGCTAGAGGTCACGATGGGGACCTACCCGCGCATTGCCACGCACAGACTAACGTTCCTTGTAGTTAACCTGCCATCTGTCTATAACGCCATTCTGGGAAGACCATTCCTCACTGCTTTCGGAGCTGTCACCTCTATTCCTCACCTAAAAATAAAGTTTCCTATCCCATGCGGCGTAGGAGAGGTGATCAGGGATTAGGTGATGAAACGGACATGCTATTTGACCCAAGTCGCTCTAGCAGCACCAGCCGCCTAGACGAAGACTTGGACCTTCGTGGTAAGTCCACACTGCAATAGGCCCAGTTGAGAGAAACGACCGAGATGATCCCTCTAGATCCTGTGAAGAGAGAGAGATGCGTGCACATAAGCAGCTCTCTCTCTCCGACCAATCGAAACCGCCTAATCACTTTTCTGCGGAGAGAACTCGACATATTCGTATGGGTTCCTACCGACATGCCTAAGATACCGGTCGGAGTGATGGTCCATAGGCTGGGCCTCGATCCCAACCAAAAATCCGTGCAGCAGAAGCGTAAGAATCACTTTGTGGAAAAACTAATAGCCATAAAGGAGGAAGTGAAGAGACTATCGGACGCGAGATTTATCAGAGAGGTCCAATATCCAGACTGGTTATCTAACGTCGTACTGGTAAAGAAAGACAGTGGCAAGTGGAGAATGTGCATGAACTTCACCAACGTAAATAAAGCTTGTCCAAAGGATAGCTTTCCTCTCCCTCTGGTCGATAGTTGGTAGACTCCACATCCGGGCGTGAGCTCCTGAGATTCATGGACACTTATTTGGATTACAACCAGATCAAGATACACCCAAACGACGAGGAACATACCTCCTTTATGACCGACCACGGAACTTATTACTATAAGGTGATGCCCTTCAACCTTAAAAATATCGGGGCAACTTATCAGCACCTTGTGAAGAAGATGTTCGAAATCCAAATCGGACGGAACATGGAGGTATACATCGACGACATGCTCATGAAAAGCAGACTAACCAATGACCATGTCTGGGATTTAGAAGAAACCTTTCAGGTCCTCCGAGATCACAGAATGAAGCTCAACCCGACCAAATGCGCGTTCGGGGTGACCTCTGGAAAGTTCTTGAGCTCCATCGTGTCCCAATGCAGTATAGAAGCAAACTCGGAGAAAATCAGAGCCATCCTCGACATGTGTCCTCCATAGACTGTGAAGGAAGTACAAAAGCTCACAGGACGGTTGGCAACCCTTTCGCGGTTCCTACCCAGGTCTACGGAGAAGTATTTACCCTTCTTTAAGGTGCTTAGAGGGACCAAATCGTCCGGATTTCGGTGGACTGACGAATGTGAGGAGACCTTTAAGGAGCCAAAAGCCTACCTTGTCAGCCCCCCTCTCCTGAGCTCGCCACGTGCTGGGGAAGACCTATACCTCTACTTGGCCACGTTGAATTCGGCGCTTAGTTCGTGCTCATCAAAGAGTACGAGGGTACGCAGCATCAGTGTACTACGTGAGTAGGGTATTGACAGATGTGGAGGCTCGCTACCTGCACACGGAGAGGATCATGTTGACGCTAATCTATTCAGCTCGGAAGCTAAGGCCATATTTTTAAGCACATCGGATCGTCGTTTTAACGAATCAACCCTTAAAGTCAATCATGTAGAAGCCAGAGACTTCTGAGCGATTTGTCAAATGGGCCATAGAGTTGGGAGAGTTCGACGTAGAGTTCCAACCTCGAGCAGCCCTTAAGGGTCAAGCCCTAGCGGATTTCATCGTCGAGGCGGCGACCTAGGCTCTGGATGGCCCCCACTGCCCGAGAGACTTAGACGCATCCGACTCGCCCTCATGGACCCTGAACATGGATGGATCGTCAACCCAAATAGGCAGCGGAGTTGGAGCGGTACTCCGGACCCCAGACGGCACTGAGATTAACTACTCTGTCACGCTGACCTTTCCTGCCACCATTAATGTGGCAAAATATGAAGCCCTTCTTTCAGGACTTCAACTAGCAAAGGAATATTCCGCAAAATCTCTGATAGTGCATAGTGACTCAGAACTCATGGTCAATCTATGATAGGCTGAATACGCCCTAAGCAAGGTCCACCTAGACATATGCGGATCGCACATCAGAGAAAAAAGCCTAACATTCAAGATCATGCGGCAAGGCCTTTTCTGGCTCACGATTAAGCGAGATGCCCTAGAGTATGTAAGGAGATGCGAGAGTTGTCAGGTTCACAGAACCATGGCTTGTCAACCAAGCACAGAACTCCACAGCCTTCAATCTCCATGGCCCTTCGCACAGTAGGGGCTGGATATTCTTGAATCCCTACCCTTGACTTCCGGACAAAGAAAATTCCTCATCGCCGGTATAGATTATTTTACCAAGTGGGTAGAAGTAGTCCATCTAACTCATATTATTGAGCAGAACACGACGGAGTTGCTCCGCCGGAACATCATTTGTCAATTTGGGATTCCCAAGACCATAGTGACTGACAACAAAACCAAATTCACCGGCAAAGGGTTCACCAAGTACTGTGCAAGCCTGCACATCAAGCTGGTGCATACATCCGTGGCGTATCTCCAGGTAAACGGGTATGTCAAAGTCACCAATCGCACATTGCTACATGGATTGAAAACCAAGTTGGAGGATGCAGGAGGCTCATGGGCCGATGAATTACCGTTTGTGCTCTAGTCGTATCGGACAACCCCGCAAGAGTCAATGAGGGAGACACCCTTCAACCTCTGCTACGGAGTCGAGGCCGTGATTCCGTTGAAGTAGGGTGGTTGCCCTGCCTACGGGTCAAACATTTCGATCCAACCACGAATTCTCAACGACTTAGGGAATGCCTTGACCTGCTCCTAGAAGCCCGAGACATCACGTGATTGAGGGCCGCAACCTACCAGTAGCGCGTCGTGCGGTACTACAATAAGCGGATAAAGGCACGTCCGCTCAATGTTGGAAATCTGGTCATCTGGAGTATAGAGGCGGCGGGAAAGACCGCAAATAGGAACAATCATTTCCTTGGCAGGGAAGGTCTGTTCCTCCCTCAATGATCATCCGGAACGGAGCGTACAAGCTACGCACTCAAAACAACAAGCTGGTCCCCCGTACCTGGAACGCCATCAACCTCAGGAAATACTACCAGTAGGGCATTGAACACCCAAGTAAGGCATAGACACACACATCATGAGGAGTGCTTGTACATGTCTAATGTTTTCATCTAATAAATTTGATTATTCCTATTATTTCGTGTAATCGTTCATATAAGTGATTGCATGCTTAACACTACAAAAACTAAACGACCTAGACTGCCCCTAAGTCGGGAGGATTTTCATCCGTTCGTAAAGCAGAACCATGGCTCCACTCCAAACGGCCCAAAGCGGCTGGCTCGAAACCCCGACTCTGCGTCGAACGTTTCTCCAAACCTTGGCTCCATGCCAAACGATCCAAAGCGGCTAGCTCGGAGTCTCAACCCCGCATCGAGTGACTCTCCAGAGCACGGCTTCTCGCCGAAGGGACCATACAACCCCGAGAACTTTGATTAACCACCAAGTGACCCAGGCAATCAAAACACTAGGCCTTGGGGACTTTTAAAGCTTCCCAACATACGGCCATCAAAACCCTATGGGGAAAAAATTATAGGTGTGCGACGACCTTTTCTTGCGGAAGAAAGCACCATTAGTCTATGACGGTCGTGGGCTAGGACCATGCACACAAGAGTGACGATGCCTCAAGTTGGGGCCTTGCCACCGATACGAGAACTGTGTGCGAGACGGCCTAGACACAAAGTCCGGCTGCTATGGCCTGAAAACCCAACTGGCCCTTAGCGTGGCTCCACGGGACTTGTGATGACATCATCCACTTTGCTAGACTGAGCTTCTCATTAAACGTGCGTAAGATACAACGACATCCTCTGACAAAGAACGAGTACAGCATAAGAAGGCGCCGGATTGGGGCCTTGACGACAATAGCTTTGCAAGTTTAGCCGATGAATACAAGATGTGACTTCCAAAAAAGAAAGTTACAATCAAAGATATCAAATGCGAAAACAATGCTACTCTTCATTCATATCGACAAAATATTGACAAGTGGCAAAAAAAAGAAACAAAAAGGAGAGACGCAGTACACGCAAGCAAAACTACTCCTGAGGGCCAGATGAGCTTGCCTCCTCCAAGAAGTTCCTCAGGCGGAACCTATCACGAACTCCCGAATTGCCAGGATGCAAGATGCCTTTCAAGAAGTTGGGAAGGAAGAGTGAAGCGATCCTCCGGCACAAGTGGATGCCATCCCACAACCTAGCTTCCAACGCGAGATCCGTCTCTGAAGGAGTAAGGCATCCCCTTATATTCCTAGATAATCGAGAGTTGTCGTCCTCTAGATCGGTGACCATCTTCTTCAACTCCTCAACCTCCTACCTCAGATGTGCGGCCTCTATGTCCGTCCGCTGTTTGCCATCCTCCATCAATCACCAAATCTCTTCCCTCATCTGCAACGCTCTCCTCCGGAGGGAGGCGATCCTGACTCTTAAGCGCTAAACTATCTCCTACCCGTGATAGAAATTTCCGTGCAATTGAGTGATCATCTCATCAGGAGAGTCGACCTCTTTAAAAGGCTCCAGAGGGTCAGAAATTCTCAAAACGCTGAACTGTAGACGAACACTTAAGTTCAAAGTGATCATACCGAAGGCAGAGAAGCGTCCAGACAACTAGTTCCATCCCTTGGCACTTACGAGCCTGAGGGCTCCGCGCCTCCAACCAATGCCTCCTCTGAGCTGGGGTGGCATAGGATACCAGGCGACATGTGAATGCCTAGGGGCTTCGACTCCTGAGCCACTCCAGCAGCAACAGATTCCAAAAGTGGACGGCACTTGGTGAACTGGCCTCTCGCCCGGCTTCGACTTTCAAGGTAATAGGAACACCATCCGAGACACTCGTCTCCAGAGTCGGCCTGGTAGAAGATCTTACAAGCTCTGATGACCCCACCAAAGTTGTGGGAATGCCTGGGAGCTCCAACACCTGAGTTGTCCCAGCCATGATGACCTCAGAAGCCAAATCGACACCCGGCGGGCTAACCTCATGCTCGGCTTCAACATCCAGAACAACGAGAGTACTCTCTTGGATGTGCAGCCTCCGAAGTGGCTTGAAGAAGAGACCAGCAATCCCTAATGACCCCGCCAGAGCTGGCACTGGCTCTAAAGTATGCGCCTCCTCCAGTTCTTCAGGGCGGAGCGCAATGTTCTCCCTGACTACAGTTCTCCCGGCGACCGCCTCTGGCAACTCCAAGTCGACAAAGGGACCCCTGAGGACTCTTCGTCGGGATAAGTCCCCACCACAGGAACGCCATACTCAACTAGTGTCGGCGCGGGAATCGATAAGAGCTCAGCGATCTCCTCCCCCGGCTCGACACTCCGCGTCGCCTTCAGGACTAGGCTCCGAACTCGCCCGACGGCCAACCTCTGTGATCTCCTGGTGGAGGTGCCGCTAGCCTCCCTCAACCTCTTCAAGGAAGCCTCAACTTCCTCCTCGTCCGAGGACGTCTCCAGCGGAGAGCGACACCCATCAGCCTCGTCATCCGGGAGTTTATGGGTCTCTGCGTCCCCAGGCTTCTTCTTCAAGGCACTAGCTATAGGCCAGCTAGACGGAGGACCCCACTTGGCGGCAGCAAGAGCGGTGGATGCTAGATAGTATCCCTAGAAGGAGAACGACTTCATCTGGGACTCGATGGAAGTAACCAGCTCCACTGACAGCTTGACCTCATCTGTAGAAACCACCCTACGAAAGAACTGCGGGATTGGACCCCATTCTCGAGAAACCTCCGAATCAGATGGCTCCTAAAGAAAAAAGAAGCACCTCTTCCAATTCTTTATCGAGTCGAGATCGGTCCCTCTAAACTGGGAGCCGATTCTCGGAGACATGGAGATCCAGCTATCTGTCTCCGAGAAGCAAAAAATTACCTTCGCCGCTATCGCGTTAAAGGAGGCAGGATGAATGCGGGCGAAGCAAACTGGGAAACCAAATAACAAAGAGAGTTAGGGTGAAGCCTCGCCACCGAAACGGACAAAGCTTCGACAAGGGTACTCAACTCGCACAATATAGGGTAGCAAAACCCCCTTTCAGATGGTGCTCGTAAACGATTATGAAGCCGTCTGGAGGGGCATTGGCCCTGTCATCTAGGCCAGGAGCGCAATACGACATGTCCTGCAGGATGCCGTAATAAACCATCAGGGCGGCAATGGCACTCATTGACAGGACGGAACCCGTGTTATCTGCCTTATGGCTGCTTGCCCTAGAAGACCGTGAAGTGGAAGGAGATCCTCTCTTTTTTGCCATCTTGCTCTCTCTTTGAAACAAGTTGGGATTTTCAACATAAAGAAGCGTAAAGGAGAAGGATTCCACCAAGACCCTGTTTAAATAAGCAACAAGATGCCAGCGTGCGAAAAATCCAAACAATGCTCTTACTCGAGAGCAGGACCACGCGTCCACTTGGCAAGGATGCCACATTTCCCCAAACGGTAGCCAATCATGGCCCCTAGTTGCGATGGCAGTTGAGATCGCCGCAGCCATCTGACAACATCTCAGCTTTCACACCCCCATTTAATGCAGGGATCCAAACCGCCAAATAGCGACTAAGAAATAAATAAAAAAAAAAAGCACATTCAAGCATAAACAAGCGGCACGGCCAAGTAAGCAGCATATTATATTCCACTAATGAATTCTTTTTATAGCAAGAGGTGGTTAACGGCAACAAAGTACATTCAACTACTACTGTTGGACCCCGAAGAATCCGGAGCAACAAAATCCCTCATGTGGGCACAGTCCTGGACCCCGGAGTTTCGAGAGTTCAGGATGCTAAAGCGGAAGTTTGGTTCCTCTAGCCTGGCCAATCTCCAGCTGAGACAGATACCATCCTGAAACCTCCTTTCCAGTACAAGAGCCACTTCCTCTGGCCTGAGCCTCGACCTCAACTCAGCCTCCAACCGTGCGTGTTCCTTCCCAAAATGCTCCCGTAGCTGCTCAAATTCCTCCTAAAGGGCCACGATGCGGCCCCGAGCCTGCATGTTAACATCAACCAGCCGAGACGCCCGACTTCCGACTCGGACCACGCCCTCTCAAAGTAAGTAGTACAGGCCCTTGTCCACTCAATCTCCCCAACTAGGCCCTACATCCTGGCCTCGCAATCCGCAACTGCCGGGCCACTTGCTAGAGCGCGGGATCCATCCTCCTGGGCCTACGGCGTCACAAGGATGTGGATGTGCCCTCCATCTCAAAGCCTAGTGTGGCCCTCAGGAATCTCACCGGACCAACGACTGTGGCCTCCGAGCCACAACCTCCTAGGATGGTAGCAATCGGAATAGTGTCATCCCAAATTTGTGAAGCACGAGTGTCCCTCACAAACTCTCTGAAGGATAACTCAGATTCCAACGAAGAAGACGATCTCTCCATGGGATCACAAAAGAATAAAAATGACACTCACCTCACGATTTCAAAATTGCAACAAGGCGCAAAGCCTTGGGAAGGAATCCCAGCGCTTAAATAGCCAAAAATTCTCTAATGGGCACTCTAAGGAGAAGCCAAACAGTTTCTTTCACATGGCGTTTCCCTTAAGCGTCGCGCCTTTTCAAGGCAAATCATTATGGCACAATGCCCCATGATCCCCCGCGCAGTTAATGCGCCAGATGACCAAAGGGATGTGACGTCCACCTGCAGCGTTTCAACTTCCAAAGCAACTGCTGCCACGTTCTCCCACCAACGGTCTATGTTAAGACCCGAGGGACGTGATCGGCAAACCCAGTCGCGAACGTGTGAAGATGCTTAAGCGCTCAGAATGGCACACGACGAAACGAAAAGAGCAAACTGCCCGTGGAGCACAATCTAAAAAGCAATCAACTGAAGATAATACATGCGACAAGATAGAATAATAGAGACAAAGGGTTACTTCTTTTATTGATCAAGACTTTCTTTACAAAATACAAAATTTACAACAGCAAAAGTACAAAGAAGATATGGCACGGGGCTTGGGCCCCACAGTTGCTGCCCCGGACGTTTGAGCATGCTTGGGAATGTGATCTACATAAGATCATCGCGGCTCCAGCACTGGTAACCCAACAAGCCAAAACACCAGGGACGACCGCGTGTTGGTCAACCTCCCCTCCACTCAGTCTAAGTGGCGATCCCGGTAGGACTGAAATCACAAACGACGCGCTGCACCTGGAGAGAAGATCCCCGGAATAGCTTCATCGCAATCCCACTGCACACTGGAGGACGTCGCTCCGTGGGGGGAGGCACGTGATGACAGCGGGATGGCTGAGTCACCCTCATTAACATAAGGAACCGCCTATGGCATGGGCGTAAGGGCAATCTTCGTAAGGATTTGTGGATCTCCAGCTAGTCCATCCGATTCCTTCACGGGCTTCCACCAGAGGTGAGACCAACCAAGACTCTCGCATTACTCCTCCAAAGTCAGCCAAGGGATGAATCACACCAGTGGTTGAAGGTGCCACCTATTTATAGGCGGCTTGGCGCCCTATCGCAAGTTAAGTAGGCATGTGCCTCGATGACAGTCATTCACAGAATAGGAAATCCCTCAAATCTGACGCGACCACGGGTGTGCAAATCTTTCCTTTCCAAGCACCAAATTGCTGCAACGTCAGAAAAGCCTGCGTTGCCGCCTAGGGAAGGCGCAAAGCTGGAAGATGACAAGTATTGGCGCATCTCAAGGGGAGCCAGGCGACTGCAGAGTTGGACCCGAAAAGACATTCTAGGCCGCGACCACAAGTTAGCTCAGGTATGGGGGGCTAGTGTTGGGTCTAGCACGAAGGCCCAAAGAAATCTTAGGCCGAGTCTGTGGAACATCGACCCAAGCAACGAAGTCAGCCCAATATCCTGGAATTATCTACATTGCGGTCCTCGCCCGGGGCTATCAAACGTCGCGTGCTGCTCATTAATGCGGTTGACAAGCAACATTAATGGCACAGAAGAAATAAGCCAATAGGGATAGGTCAGCGCTGCCAATCGCGACTCGCGTCGCCGCCCACAGTTATCCGGTCAATCCCAGCGTGAAAGGTAGATCAAGCGTGACCTGTGACGCTCGACGGTCTGCCTACCACCACAAGACGACAACTAATACACCGGCCGTCACCGTCAATGACCAGCGGCCAACGGATCCCTGGAAATGAGATTCTCGCGCCAAAGACTCCAAGCAAAGGAGCCCATGAATTCCCCCCTTGTTCACAGGAAGAGGGATCGATCAGTTGATCAACACACACAAGAAAGAAACCAGAGCCTGGCATCAAGATACAAGCTCTTGCGAACTCCCACTCTCAAAAACTCAGCCAGCTTGTGCTTTCTTCGGCCTTCCACAGGCTACTGCTGTTAACCATCCCCTGTGGTGTATTTCAGGAGCCAGGTCTCTCACTACCCGCTCATCGATCTCCCACTCTTATATTCACACA
The DNA here is from genome assembly GCA_033239525.1 of Nepenthes gracilis. Classification (NCBI taxonomy): domain Eukaryota; kingdom Viridiplantae; phylum Streptophyta; class Magnoliopsida; order Caryophyllales; family Nepenthaceae; genus Nepenthes; species Nepenthes gracilis. The sequence continues at coordinate 5,177,484 of BSYO01000006.1, forward strand.
TTCTCTACGCATCTATAGCACATTTTTGCGCACCTCTAAGTGTGCGTCCTTTTCCGTTTATTGCGGAAAGTTGCTAACTTGAGTGTCGGAGTGTTTTCAGTAGGAGAAATCCCTCCGGACCTCTGACATCTTATTTATTAATTGTGTTGTACAAGTTTCAGGTTAAAAGAGACAAAAATCGAACCCGTTCACGATCTGATCGGGACAAGGAATCCAAAGACTCCCTTATCCGTACGACAACCCGGAACCCAGGATACAACACCAACCATCAAATATAAGGACATAATACATTATCACAAATAAGTCAAAATAGTAGAGAATATAAGATGAAAGAGAAGAAATAAAATCGATAAATATTCTTTTTAGCTTCAAAAATAGTGTACCCAAAGTCGGCATAGATTTGAACACAATTTGAAATTCAACCATATACTCAAATCTTCCTATTCTTTATTTTCTCTCTCTTTCTCTTCTTTTTCTTTCAAAGTCAATGTTCTTTATATCTCAAAATTGCAAGTAATAAACCCTAAAACGCATCAGGGTATATTTATATTACAAATCAATGCTCGAGCGCGCATTTAGTGTGGGCTTCACTAGATTTGGCGCCTCTAGTGCCCATCAAGCGCGGCTCAATTGCAAACTTACTGTTTTCACTACTTTGAGCTCTGGTCATACGCACGAATATTGCAATTTTTCGTATCAGTCTAACACCTATGTGTTTTCATCCAAACTACCAAATATGACATCAAATGGATATAAATTTATACAGAGAATAATCCATAATCCAATATTTATAACTATAAATTTAATCACAATATTTTAAATTATTATTATTAGCTGATATTTTTCATCAATTATCAAAATTTAGAACCTATGTAACCTGTTATCTTTACCACTAATTGTACCAATTTTAACAAAGTCTTAATTACTAGTGGGTACAACCACTATGCTAAATCAGAATTTAATTATTTATTTTTCACAGCTAGCCTTCTAGTTGGCTAGCCAAAAATTCCCAATTAGGCATTGAATTTACTTTGTTTTTGCTCTACCATTTATAATTTATATATTGGCTCTATGATTTTAGAATGTAGTATTAATTAGAGAGATATTGATTTAATTATTTTTAATTATAATTATTTAATTAATATTAAATAATTAAAAATTTTAATAAAATTAACTATTTTTTAAATAATCAATTATTTAATTAATATCAAAAAATTATTATTAAAAAAATTAAATATATTTTTCTTTTAAAGGGATAGGCTCTCCTGTTTTATATTAATAGGGCATCTAGTTATTTTTGGGATGCTTTTGATGATGTGTCCTATTATATATATATATTTATTTATATTAATAATCCAATATGAGAATAAATTAATAAATTTTGATGTCACTAAATCGTGCTTTAAAATATTTTTTTAAATAAAATTAATATTATTATAATTTTAAATAATTATGAATTTTAAAAATAAATTTTCCTAATATTCGGCCCGGCACCATATCTTCCCAAGACAATAAATATATTTGCTCGAGAGTTCGGCGTAACGGGCAGCTGACAGAGAACCAGTAACTTCCATTTCTCTCCCCACTCTCTTTCTCTTTTCATCGTCCTCTTCCTCTGAAATTCTTGCATTTTTTTTCAGATTAACTTACGGGTTTCCGTGAGCTTTCGAATTCGGATGACTCTCCGGCGAAGTTTTATGGCAATGTGCAGTCGTCGAGCCATCATTGCAGTTTGCTATATTCAGTATATCATCATAGCAACCTTTGCTCGGGGATCAACAACCAGTAGCAGTCTGTGGCAGACGTTACATGGTACTGCAACTATTTTCTCTCTTTTCCGTCGCTAAACCCTTCCCCGTTCTCCCTGTAAGAGAGTTTTGACAGGTTATGGAGTTGATGGATAGTTTTTGCAAGTTGAGTTATTCTATTTATTGTTTTCTTTACTCGTCTCTTGTACGCAGTTTAATGTGTGGACAAGCAAGTTTTAGGTCGTAATAAATGGAAGGAATGTCGAGCTCTCAATCTCTCTCTTTTTTCCCATTTTGGGTAGGGGGAACTGAGCCTGCGATATTTTGATCCTCAGCCTTAGTCATTTCGCCTCCTCAGCCAGCCACGTATTTTCACTTGCTGCAAAATCGCAGAATTTTAAGTTCCATTGATGTTTGGTAACATAGTGCTCAAACTCACTTTCATAGCCAACTTCAAGTCTCCTTTTAGTTGGATGGAAATAATCTACAGGGGAAAATAATAATTTTTTTCCGTAACTCAGTTTGGTTGAGGAAAAATAGTTTTCCCATGAAATGATTTCCATAGGTTAGTGCAGTAAAAATATTGATGGTGGCTGAGGTGTAGCAGAGTTAGCAAGGATGATTAACAGGGCGTGGTTTGGTTAATGGTCGTGATTTGGATTCTTATGCTACTTAACTTGGTCTTACCTGATCCGTGATTCTTGCAGAGGGATCGTGGATGTAGAGTTTTTTTGAACCTTTGTAATGGATATTGGTGGCGGTAATGGTAGTGGTGGTGGGGACAGCATCATAGTAGCATTGGCAGTGTAAGGTGGTAATGGCGGTAGTGATGAGATGGAGGGGGGTGAGAGTGAAAGTAGTGGTGGCGATGGTGGTTTTCCAAATAAAAAGAAGTTTTCCTTCATTGTACTTATTTTCCACTAGAAATTATTTGCCATTACCAGTGTTCTCCTAAACAAAGAACAATTGGGAAAATGTTTTCGTGGCAAATGTTTCCAACTTTCCATCCAACCAAAGTGGGATCAAGTTTGTGTAAAGGAACAGAATTTCAGTCACCTTCTGTTTATAGAGAAGACAAAGATGGATTTAATCAAGCATTCTCAGAGCAGATGAAGCTGCTTACTAATTGAATCTCGTATAGAACTCATCTTGGTTTTTGTTTGTTCTGCAAACTGACAACTCATCTTGTTCTCAACTGAGTGAAACAACAGTGATTTGTTCTTAATTTGAAGACCAAGCTCCACACAATCAACCTCATAATTTCTACATGCTGATTCTATTTTCCATATATAATCAATGTCTATGGTTTCCGTGCCATCTTTTTGGTTGCTCGACTTGTGCCTTGTCAAGATTCGCTCTTTATAATCTCAAGAATGTAATGAGAAATATTGTGTCATGCTTTGATCTAGAATTCACTTGTTCTGATTTGATCAATGTAAAATGATCTGAAGTAATACCCAGTGAAGATTAACAGATTAGTTTTGCAGGTAAAGCGCCTCTGGTGGCAGCGCGTGGTGGATTTTCAGGGCTATTTCCTGACTCGAGTGATAATTCATATGAACTTGCAAGGATTACTAGTTTAACAAATGTGATCTTTTGGTGTGAAGTGCAATTGACAAAGGACAAAGTTGGAATCTGCTTCCCTGACCTGAGGCTAGAAAATTCTTCTGATATAAGTGATGTTTCAGAAAGAGAAGCCAACCAATATGTTGTTAATGGGTCTCCACTCCAAGGATTTTTCTCTATAGATTTTACCCTCAACGAATTAGTCAATGTTGCTTGTAAGTAGTATGATATTACTCATTTTAGCTGGTTATTTTGGTTATTCTCATAGATTACCTCTCAATTTAGTATGTCCCATTCTTTATGTGGTAAAATATGATGTTTCTTGTTAACAAGATGGAACTTATGTTCCTCTTCCATGTTAATAAGTATGGTGAACAAATTAGAATCTTCCTCTTTTGGCTTATTTAGAGCATTCTTGTTTACCATATTATTTATGATGCCTTGCAGTAACACAAGGAATTTACTCTCGAACAGACCGTTTCGATAGAAGTTTCAGGATTATGACGGTCCAGGATGTGTACCAAATGAAGCCACAAGGCTTTTGGTTGAATATTCAGGTATGCAATTGCTAATTGCATTTAGATTGGAATCTATGTCATATGTTCATAACTGTTCTTGAAATTTTGCATTCCATTTTCTACCATAACTGTGAAGCATCTTGATCTTGATGCAATTCTGTTGCAGCATGATACTTTCTTCAGCCAACACAACTTGAGTATGCGAAACTTCATGTCTGCTGCTTCTAGACGAATGATTATTGATTACATTTCATCACCAGAGGTCAACTTCTTGAGGGGCATTACAAAACTATTTGCGGAAACCAAAACAAAACTGGTTTTCTGCTTTCTAGGCAAGGCTGAGATTGAACCCACAACCAACAGGACTTGTAGTCTCCTATTGAAGAACCTTACCTACATAAAGACATTTGCCTCTGGTATTCTTGTTCCAAAGACTTACATATGGCCTGTAGATGAGAAACTATATCTACAAGACCACACTTCTCTTGTGACAGATGCTCACAAAGTCGGGTTGGAAGTTTTTGCTTCAGATTTTTCAATTGATCTTCGTTTAAGCTATAACTACAGTCATAATCCTGTTGCAGAGTATCTTTCATTTATTGACAATGGTGATTTCTCAGTTGATGGTTTGCTGTCAGACTTCCCAGTAACGCCATCAGCTGCTATAGGTAAGTTTCTCATTTCCTTTCCAGAGAACTACTTGGCCATGCCCTCCAGTAGAGAAGTTTTGTGCTTCTTATTGGCATATAAAATATATCACCTAATAAAGCTTAGTGTTATGGGTCCTCTCCACGAGCCCTCCAACAACCCACCAAATGTGACGGGCCAGCGCAGGAGCACCCGGGAGATCTATCCCCACCCAAGATTCCGTGATTATGTCATTTCATAGGATATATAGAATTTTATTGCTTTTATTTCTTTCGTTTCTGAAGCATGTGGTTTGTTAGCATTCTGTTAGCATTTCTGTACTATGGATAGGAGCTTCTGTTAGTATATAGTGTAATGCTTGCAGCTACAGTAATGGGAGGAAGATACTCTTCACTACTCCTCTCCTTTGTTCTCTCGCTTTCTTCCTCTGTCTGACTCCCCTCCCCCTCTTTTCTCTCCTCTCTCCTTTCCTCTTCTCCCAACAACGACTGCTCCACCACCTCGACACCTTACACCGCAGTCTTATTGTAGCAGACCGCTGCCATACTGTTCTTCTCTTCCTCTGAACTCTTCTGCCATCACTTGGGCGCCTCACACCGCGGCCGTACTGTTCACCTCTCCCTCCGAACCCTTCTGCATCAATTGGTGCTTTCATTGAGACATGGCAGCGGGTACGCCGCACGGTACAAATCGTTAGAGGATTCGATTTCGGGGCTGAAAGAGACGACCACCGCTCTGCAATAACAATCCGAGAACATCGTCACCACCCTTCAACACCATTCTGAAGGTATTGCCCCTAACGCCTCCCTGAGTGAACACCTACAAAAATCCATGTCCGAAATCCTCTATTCTCTGGCCCGAATCGAAGCTCAACCCCGATCTACAATGAATCCACCACTACTACCAACCCCGCCTACGTTCTTGGCGACAACGTCCTCACACTTAACTCCTCCCTCCCAGAATTCATCCCTCTTCCCTCCAACATCGACCGATTCCCATTCCTCACTCCCAGTTTACTTACCGAAACTGGAAATTCCCTTTTTCTCCGGGGAAAACGTCCTCAGCTGGCTGTTCCAAATTGAACGGTTCTTTTACTAACACCTCACCCCAAATGACCAAAAACTCACAATAGCCGCCTTCTATATGTTTGGGTTGGCCCTCCAATGCTTCCAATGGATGCATACCACCCTCCAACTCACAACATGGGAAATTTTCACCCTAGACCTGGAGCTTAGACTTGGCCCATCCACTTCAATCCGGAGGCCTTGCTCTACAAATTGCGACAAACCACCTTGTTGCCTCCTATATGACCAAATTTGAAGCTCTGTCTACCCGTACCTCAGGGCTGACCACAATGAACCTCTTGAATTGCTTCATCTCCGGGTTACGGGATGACATCAGGAGAAACTACCGCTGTTGAAGCCCTAGACATTACCGGAAGCCAATTGGAATGGCTAAGATAGTGGAAGAAAAAATTGAGGTAGGACGGTTCATTGTCCACCACCCGCCAATTCCCAAACAGACCTCCGCAGCAATGAACCATACTCCACAAACATTTCCCCACCGGCCGGTGACTTCGAGATTGCCCATCAAGCGGCTTACACCTGCCGAGATGGCAGCACGCCGTTCACGGGGTTTGTGTTTCAATTGCGATGAACAATTCACTCCAGGACATCGATGCCACCCTCCCCAATTCCTGTTCATGATTGCGGACGAAGAGCACAATCCACTCCCCGATCCACTACCCGTAGAAGAGTTCTCATCCGAGCCAGAATTCCATCCCAAAGAACCAGCAGACATGGAATCAGTGCCAACCATTACTGATTCCACCCCCACCATTTTGCTACACGCCCTCAAGGGCCGCGTTGTCCCCTCCACCTTGCGATTGCATGGACAGATTGCGGGATGGCCGGTAGTCGTCCTGGTTGACAGTGGCTCTACTCATAACTTCCTCTAGACCAAAGTGGCCAAGCACTTAGGACTGACAAATCAACCGTCCCAGCACCTTAATATCACCGTGGGAAATGGCGACTCCCTACACTGCGAAGGGATTTGCTCCAATACACTGATCACATTGGACCAGACCCCATTTCATGTGGATTTATACCTCTTGCCCATTTATGGTGCTAACATAGTTTCGGGGTGCAGTGGCTGGCGACAATTGGCCATGTCCTCTTTGATTACAAGGCCTTGTGGATGAGTTTTGATCATGCAAGCAAACGGCTCACCCTGCGCGGGCTACAAACAGTCACTATATCCGCCATGACCTTAGGACAGTTGCGGAGGAGTGACCTGACCAAAACTGCCGCTGCCTACTTCCACATGACTATTACCTCTCTGTGGGCACCAACGATCGAGCCAACTCCAGGCTCTTCCTCCTTCACAGAATCCATACCGCCTGATATTTCCCCTCCCATTAGATCCGCATTGCTGCAACTTCTCTCTACCTTCATTGGGGTATTCTCTCTGCCCCATGGCCTTCCCCCTCGCCGTGCCACAGATCATCGCATACCACTCAAACCCAATACTGAACGGTCAACGTTAAGCCCTACCGATACCCTCATTTTCAGAAGGCAGAGATGGAACGAATGATCCAAGGGATGTTAACTAAGGGCATTATTCGATCCAGTAACAGCCCCTTCTCCTCTCCTGTCTTTCTAGTAAAGAAACGCGACCGTAGTTGGCGGTTCTGCGTCGATTATCGGGCCTTGAACACCATCACAGTGAATGATCGATTTCCAATCCCCACTGTCAATGAGTTGTTAGATGAGCTGGCCGGAGCTCGATCTTCTCCAAACTCGATTTGAGGGCTGGATAGCACCAAATGAGGGTCCACCCAGAGGATGTCCACAAGACCGCATTCCGGACTCACGACGGCCACTATGAATTCATGGTCATGCCTTTCGGGTTATCGAATGCCCCTTCCTCATTCCAATCCAAAATGAATGAGATATTCCGCCCTGTATTACAACGATCCGTGCTGGTCTTCTTCGATGACATTTTAGTATACAGTTCGACCTAGAAACCCACCTTCAACATCTGGCTCAGGTGCTACAACTCCTCCAAATGCATTCTTTCTTCGCCAAGCTGTCCAAGTGTGAATTCGGCCGCACTCAACTGTCCTATCTCGGCCATGTTATCTCGGAGTCCGGTGTGGCAGTTGACCCCTCTAAAATCGCTGCCATCCAGACTTGGCCTACTCCGACTAACGTGACCCAATTGTGTAGTTTCCTGGGCCTCACGGGGTATTATCGTCGCTTGGTGCACCGGTATGCTTAGATCACAGCCCCATTAACGATGTTACTACGGAAGAATGCCTTTGTTTGGACTCCCGAAGCTAAACAAGCTTTTGCTTTCCTCAAAACTGCCTTAACTTCCACCCCTATGCTTACCCTGCCTGATTTCACTAAACGCTTTGTAATCCAAACGGATGCTTCGGGACAAGGTGTCGGGGCAGTGCTCCTTCAAGAGGGACATCCGATCGCTTACTTCAGCCGGCAGCTCTGCCCCAAATTCCAAGCTTCTTCAACTTATTTGAAGGAGATGGTTGCTATCAAAGAGGCTATAAAAAAATGGCAGCAATATCTGCTAGAATCTAAATTCACCATACAGACGGACCATCAACCCCTCAAAGCCTTATTAACCCAGACTATCCACGCCCCCGAACAGCAGCGTTGGATTACCAAATTGCTGGGATTCGACTTCAATATCGTATATCGGCCAGGACGCATCAATGGCCCCGCGGATGCCTTGTCCAGGTGGGAACCTGGCACCTTCCTGGCACTCCAAGGAGTGTCCCAGCCCATCATAGCTCTGTTGACTGCCCTACGGACGTTTATCGGATGGCATCCAGTAGCCGCTTCCTTCTCTAAGGCCATCCAAGATCACCCAGGCGATCATGCAGGGTATTCTTGCCGCGATGGTCTGATTTTTTTTCGGAATCGAATCTGGGTGCCCCCTGAATCTGCACTTTCAGACTTAATATTACAAGAATACCATAATTCGCCACTTGGGGGACACGCGGGAATTCACCGTACTTATGCCCGGATTGCCTCCATTTTCTACTGGCCGAATATGTCCAGGAGGTGCGGGACTTTGTCAACCAATGTTCAGTGTGCCAACAAGTCAGACCCTTAAATGTGGCACCTCAAGGGCTCCTGCATCCTCTTCCCATTCCAGGAAATACTTGGGAATCTATTTCCATGGATTTCATCACCTATCTGCCCCCTTCACATGGAAAATCAGTCATCTTCGTCGTCGTAGACCAGCTCTCGAAATGCGCCCACTTCGCAGCTCTGGTTGCACAAGTCACCGCAGTGCAATTGGCAAAAGTCTTTGTCCGGGAAGTCTGTCTGCTACACGGATTTCCAGCAGGCATTGTCTCCGACCGCGATCCACTGTTCATGAGCCTATTTTGGAAGGAACTCTTCAAGCTGCAAGGCATCCGGCTGTCCCCAAGCAGTGCCTACCATCCACAATCAGATGGACAAACAGAGGTCGTCAATCGATATCTCGAAGATTATTTACGCTGCTTTGCAACCAACCTTCCTTCCTCCTGGGTGAAGTACTTACCGTGGGCCGAGTGACACTACAACACTGCGTGGCACTCCTCCATCTAGATGAGCCCCTTCAAGTAGTCTATGGTCAACCCCCACCTTCCCTCCTCTCCTACATGCACGGCACCTCTTCTCTCGCAGCAGTGGACGACTTGTTAACCATGAAGACCAATGTACTAGCCACCCTTAAAGCTAACTTGCAGCGGGCCCAACTCAGGATGAAGCAGCAAGCAGGCTCCCATCGAACGGAGTGGGAATTTCAAATTGGCGATCTTGTTTATGTGCGCCTTCAACCCTACCGTCAAATGGCAGTGGCAGGGCGACAGACCAACAAGCTTGCCAAAAGGTCTCATGGTTCCTTCCGCATTCTAGAATGGGTGGGAGCAGTAGCTTACCGGTTGGAACTGCCGGCATACTCCAAAATACACAACGTTTTCCATGTGTCGCTGCTTAAGCGGTGCTGTGGGGATATCAGCAGTGCCATATTTGACCTGCCTGCTGAGGCTTGGGGCTCACAGCCGCTACTAAAACCGCATCAGATATTGGGTTTCCAACGCATTCTTAGCAACAACCAGCCCGTGACCCAGGTATTGGTGCATTGGAAAACCCAAACGCCCGAGGAAGCTACTTGGGAGACCGCCTCCGAGTTCCAGCAGGACTTCCCTTTGTTCAACCTTGAGGACAAGGTTGGTTTCGATGGGAACGGCAATGTTACGGGTCCTCCCCACGAGCCCTCCAACACCCCACCAAATGTGACGGGCCGGTGCAGGAGCACCCGGGAGACCCGCCCCCATCCAAGATTCCGTGATTATGTCATTTCATAGGATATATAGAATTTTATTACTTTTATTTCTTTTGTTTCTGAAGCATGTGGTCTGTTAGCATTCTGTTAGCATTTCTGTACTGTGGATAGGAGCTTCTATTAGTATATAGTGTAATGCTTGCAGCTACAGTAAAGGGAGGAAGATACTCTTCACTACTCCTCTCCTCTGTTCTCTCGCTTTCTTCCTCTGTCTGACTCCCCTTCCCCTCTTTTCTCTCCTCTCTCCTTTCCTCTTCTCCCAACGACGACTGCTCCACCACCTCGGCACCTACACCGCGGTCTTACTGTAGCAGACCGCGGCCGTACTGTTCTTCTCTTCCTCCGAACTCTTCTACCATCACTTTGGCGCCTCACACCGCGGTCTTACTGTAGCAAACCGCAGCCATACTGTTCACCTCTCCCTCCGAACCCTTCTGCATCACTTAGTCTCTAGTTTGCTAAATTTTCCTAACCGATCAAAGCCTAAGGTATCAACATGAAGAGTTCATTTTATTGCCCATTGTTTACTATCATTGAATTTTGTTATAACCTGGTTGTGAATTGTTTTGCAATTTTAAAGGTTGAGCATTGGTATAATAGTAAGGTTAGAGTTTACGGGTTCCAACCAAGGAAACCCCTCTATATTATGTGTAGCTCATGGAGTCAGTTCATTGGCCAATTGTAAAACTCTATAATGGCAGCACAACTATTCTAGAACGTCAGTGCTCTTTCTAATCTAAAAAGAAATTGACACAATTGTACAAATTCAAGACACATAAGAGCTCTAACCAAATTTAAGCTTATGATTAATCTATGTATACCGAGATAAAATAAATAGGCACTCAAAGCAAGTATATATCTGAGGGAGAGTGAGTCAGTAAATATTTGACACTTCAGCTTCATGTAAATCATGGTTATTTAACGAATCTTCATTTAAGTGCTGATCTGATATCAGGAAAATTAGAAGTGCTGACCTTTTTTCCAGCTTAATGCAGATTGCTTTTCTCACATAGGGAAGAATGTTTCAGGGACAACATATGCAACTTTTCTTCTAAATCATCTGTTATTTCTATATTACATGAGCATTGGAGCCCATGAATTAATGTTGTTGTTTTGATAGATTTGCCTGCTTCAGCAAAACCTTTGGTTATCTCGCACAATGGAGCAAGTGGTGACTATCCTGGTTGTACTGATGTTGCATATAAACAAGCTATCTTAGATGGGGCAGATGTGATTGATTGCCCAGTTCAAATGTCAAAGGATGGCATACCATTTTGCTTGAGCTCTATAAATCTTATAGATGGCACAATGGTGGCTAATTCAATATACAATAATCTTATATCAACTATTCCACAGATGGGCAATGGAATTTTCTCCTTCAGCCTTAATTGGACTGAAATCCAACACTTGACACGTAAGTTGAAACTCATTTAAAGCTTGTCCTCCTTTGTATAGTTCTCCATTTTAACCAATCCATCTTAATTCTATGTATCTTCTTTCAGATTTTGTATGTTGTTAATGCTTATTTTCCTTTCTAAGGATGTTGCCTTAAACCATGTAGATCATGGATGAAAATATCGATATCGTTCACGGCCCCATATCAAATAATACATGTTTGTATGGAATATATCAAAAGAAAAAAATAATTCTTAGAATCATAAATTGGTAAGGAAATATGAGTAAATATATCACGACATATCATCAATATGACAAAATATAGCATTATTGTCGTAGTATCGGAAAATATCAGTATCGTGGCATCAAATACGAATACACATCGGCCGATGTTTTCATCTATGGTATGGATGGAAGAAGTGGATTCATGTAGTCATTCCTATTGTTTGTCTATATTTTAGAGATAGTAGGTGGTCACATTCTTCTTTTTAATGAATCTATTTGACTTTTGTTTGATCCATTTGAGTAATACTAACTCTTTGGCTTAAACTATCGGTGGTTGTAGCCTTAGACCATTGGTCCCTTTGAAGAGGGGAGATGATGGGACACTTACTAAATTGAAGAGGCAAATGTAGTGAAAAAGATTTTTAGTTTGATGAAGAACTTGTCATCTTTAAATTGATGAAAACTTACCAAAAAATGTAATGCCTGTCTCTTTTTTCCAAGTAAGTTTTATCTATTGTAAGATTATCATTAGATAAGACCAACTCTTAAAATTGTACCACCTAACTCGTATTTATCACCATGTCCAAATCCTCCATGTAACCGCCTATCTTTGTTATGTTTGCCTATGTTGCCATTTAAGTTTCTAAGTCCTTCAGAGATTTTCTAGTCGTCACCTATTCTCACATCATAATATCCGTATTTTCTAGAGTCATTTCTACTGTTTTATGAAAAGCTGTGTAAGGGGATTAACCTTAGTAACACATTATTTCTTTCCCTTGGGCCAACTTAATTCAAACTATTCTACCTCACGCACTTTTGATATTTACGATGTGATTTTTTAGATTTTTATCTATAATAATACTTATTCCATTCCGAGAATTCATATACCATCATCTTGAATTTATCTTTATTTTTCCCTATCCAATTAGCTTATTGCAAGCAAGGTTTACCGACTGTTTTTCTATTCGTTTTGTCAACCATCTATATGCCTATCAAGTGCACATTGGACTCAAGACTCCTCCTGTCAATCCACACAAATTCACCCTTCAAATGCGCATCAGGTGCTGAAATTTTGTCCAATGCTAACACATGTGCCCATAATGTGCTGTTTATCTGCATCACTAAAAATGTTTTTATTCAAACGAATTCTCGCACAAATATCAAGCAAACCACTAGATAAGATGTCTAATAAGAGTGAGACTTGCAATAAAGTGACCCAAAAGACAATATCTCCTACCTAAGATAATTTATTGTACCCTATAGCAGGGCATTACAGAACTTTAAAATAGAAAATGGGTAGGTAGTAAGCTTCTTCCTAATCATTGTGCAACAGTAGGTTAGTATGCTACATACTCTTAGAGGGGATTACTGAAACCTATATTATAAAAATGGGTTGGTCGTAAGCTTTTTCATAATCATTGTGCAACTAATAGTCAGTAAGCTAGGCAAGATACACTTGGTGAACAATCTAAGATACGCATCATAACTTGATATGAAAGGAAAATAGTATGCTTCTCGGAATTGCCCAGTTGAAATCAGCATCTTAGATCACCCATTGTGCTAATTTCCTGTTCTTTCAACTATTTGAAATTGAAAGGATAGATTACATATGCCCTGTGTGAGTAAATATGCATGGACATCAATCGTAAACTACTATTACCATCTATGAAGTCATCTGATTTCCCCTGTATGCCCTCTTTTCTCTTAATTCTTTTATCTAATTGGAAAATTTGAAGCCGCATACTTGCATATTCTACTCAATCAACAATTATTCAACATCCATGATATTGTGTTTTACTTTGATTGCAGCTGTAATATCAAACCCGTTCTCATCTTACTCACTGTACAGGAATCCTAAATATAAGAATGCTGGAAAATTTATGTCTTTACTCGATTTTCTTCTGCTGGCTCGAAATGTGACTTCTCTTTCGGGTGTGCTGGTCAGCATAGAGGTAGGCCTGCATTGTCCTAGTTCTAGACCAGCATAAACATTTCCTTTTCCCATTTACTTTTGTAATGTTTCTGAATTATCATCTGTTAGAACTGAGGAAGTGATGGCTCTTTTTGTGACTATGAACAAAGAGTTTACAAGATTTATAAAGCTCACGAGCCTTAATCCTGAAATACACAAAGCCCCAAGCTGTCCAACATATTTTTATGTGAGACAAATTCCAAAGCAAGCAGCCCAATACGCAATACAATCCAATTAACCAAATCTGATTAGATTCGGGTTGGTTCCTACCCCAGGAGCTCCATCCCCCCCCCCTGGAATGAGTTGGACGGTGCTGTTTCTCACAAAAGAGAAGTACCATTTTTCTCCTTTTTTAAATATTGGATCAAAATTCAATTGCTGTGATTCAAAAAAAAAAAAAAGATAGTCATATTTAAAATTTTTTTACAATATTGAAATTTATTGAATATCAAATCTAATATAAACTTCTTTTTCGGAAAACAACTATTTAAAGGGTATTCATTAAGGTTTAAATTTCATCCATTAGATTTTTTTTTTTTTTAATTCTACTGTTAGATGGAGAGAAGCAAATGTTGCTTCTCCTTTGGAAGCAGCAGCATCCCTTCCTCCCTGTGGAATCATCCCGACCTTCAGCTACCACTGTAGAAGTTAGTAAATGACTTGTTTCATGTTTTATGGGCTACCACCACAGAGGTTAGTAAACGGGCTGTTTCAGGTTTCACCAAAATATATGCGTTGGGACAACCAACTTTTCTACAAATTTTCCATGATTGAATCAATCTCTTTATTCCCTCCATACTCTGCTCTTTTTCAGAATGCAGCTTACCTTGTAGAAAAGCAAGGCTTGAGTGTAACTGACGCGGTTGCGGATGCCTTGGAAAAAGCTGGTTATAATAATCAAACAACGAAAAAGGTTATGATTCAGTCTAGCAACAGCTCAGTCCTCGAGAAATTCAAGGGCAAGAATTATGAACTCGTATACGAGATCAATGAGATAATTCGCGATGTCTTGAACTCTACCATCATCAATATCAAAAAGTTTGCCAATTCCGTGCTTATTCATAAGAACTCAATCTACCCTCAAAGCTCATTTTTCCTCACTGGTGTGACCAATATTGTGCCCAAGTTACAATCATTTGAGCTTCCTGTTTATGTGGAACTCTTTTGCAATGAATTTGCATCCCAAGCAAATGACTTCTACACTGACCCAATTGTGGAGATCAACACATTTGTTCAGGCAGCCAGAATAGATGGAATCGTGACAGATTTTCCTCGCACAGCCGCTTTATACAGAAGTAAGTGAATAATTCTAAATAAGGAAGTTTATGTTGTGTGAGCCTATGTTTAAATGCTGTATATTATATCGTGTTGCTATGTATCCTCTTTGATCTGCAAACTTCAGGCTATTTATATCATCAATATTTGCATATTCATCAAAATGTGAGCAATATCGGAAGTTACAGGGATGGAAATCCTTGACATGAAATGGAAATATGACTCAATAAAACTGTCTTGAATTTATGGAGAGAAACCTGATATGATATGAATCTTACCCAAGAATGGCACAATTTTGACATGCTTTCAAAACCGACAAAATCAGTATGTGTTTTTTTCTGAAGATTTGATGTACTTTGATATAAACCTCTCATTCACACACCATTATACTAGTAGAAACTTGAGTATTATACAAGTGAGAGTGAAAATAATAAAACTAAATTGGTAGAAATGTTTTATGCACAATTTAGTGTAAGAGATTAAGAAATCCAAACAAAATGTCCTTTTCTTCTTTGTAGACTTTTATCTTCCTCTCTATGTTTGTCATGCTTTTTAATCTGAAAACTTTTGAGATAATCAGAGGGGATCACTCCGAAAATTTTGAGGAAAGTTGACTTGTGAGCAAATTGGGGAGTTGACTGGATTGGCGGTTAACATGGCGGTTCTTGGAGGTTAAGTTAACCGAAAACTGGCCTGCTTACCACCCGTTTTGGAATGCCAATTCTTGGAGATATGTGATCTCGGGCGATTCTTTTTTCCGGGTATTCATATTGTAGGATAGGATTAATTCTATCTTTAGGTGATGTGTGTGAGATGGATTAAAACCTAATTTACGAAATTCTTTGATAGATGTATGTGAGAAGAAGAGAAAACGGTGAATGAGTGCTCTTGATTTCTCTTTGTTCTCTCTCCACTCATATAGTGAAATTTTAGATTGTCCCGTGGTTTTTCCATTGAAAAGGGTTTTCCATAAAATCTTGTGTTCATTGTTCATTCTTTATTCCTCTTCTTTGTTGTTTCATTGAATCGGAAAGTATTCCACCTCTCTTTCCCAACAAGTGGTATCAAGCCCTTTGTTTCATGGCATCTTCGTAACCGTTCAACATTGAAGCAAGGCGGCAACTTCATCCTCCGCAAGAAAGGGTGAAGAATATTCGACGGGGAAGGAAGGGGCACCGAAGAAGAAGAAGGATGAGAAACAAAAATCAATTGGATAGACAAGAGAGATTTTGCAAACCAAACCGTGTATGCTGCGGTTTCAACTCTCGAAGAAGTCCTTGGTTTAACGAAAAGTCGTTACAAGTCCAAATCTCGGCACACGTGATTTTATGCAATTTCGAGAAACACTTGGATGAGTTTAATCGGATATTGACGAAGCGCTTGATGAAAGAGATAAAGGAGGAGGACAAGGCCGGGTCCTGGCTTCAACCTCTATGACCATATTGTTAATGGACACTTTGAGGTTGGATGAGGTCATTGCCTCGCCGCTCATGAATGAGTCGAAAGGTCGTAAGGAACCTCATCATCTTCTCATTCGAGGTCCTCGTGACCGAATCCGGGAAGAAGCAAAGGTCGCCACCGTAAACCGGGAGAGAAGAGTCGCAGCAAAGTCACGATCCGATACCAAAATTTGAGTGCCATCATTGTGGCAAAAATGGCCACATTAAGAAGCATTGCTTCAAATGGAATCGAAAATGCGAAGGAGAAAAGTGACAAGGACAATCTCCGTCTCAATAGTCACAAGTGGTGATCTCTGCTGACGTGTCGAGGAGAGGTTTTCCGATCCGGAATTTGGATGGGTGATTGATTGGATGCTACTCTAAACGTCTCGGAAGGTTATATACATCCTATACTTCGTTTTGAGTAATTAGGATGGGTAACAAAGGAATTTGAGGAGATATTGCAGTAAGGATGTGCATCACGTTCGACATTCGTCAAATTATTGCAACACCTTAATGGAAGTTGAATAAAAAAGTGCTCAGATTTGGCAGATGTAAACGCTGCAAAATTTGTGGCACAGAGGTTAAGCCACATGAGCGAAAAGGGTTTGTCTCATTGGCCGTAAGGGTCTAATCAAAGGGAGGGCGGGATAAAACGTGTCCTTATTTCATTTCATGGAGACTCCAAAAGCTCTTAGAGCTTGTTCACACAGATGTGTGGTCCGCTCAAAAGAAAAGAATCGGTGG